>CM073760.1:97134167-98508833 GCA_037127475.1 Arma custos | reverse complement strand
AATTTATTGATAGGTACACAAAAAATTTATTTATTTTATTGAACGCTTCTTCCACAGCTGGAAAAAAGTTGGGTTCTCATGGGTGTTGAACTATCATTTTTTAAATTTTCTTATGGCTACACAAAAAAGTTATTTATTATATGGAATACATCTTCGACAGTCGTACTACAATCTTTGTTTCTCATCGGTGGAGAACTTTTACCGAACTTACGTCCTTACCGTAGGCTGGAATATTTTATATAAGGATTTCATATAATACATGTTTTGATTGCTGCACAAAAAAGGTGGTGGGTTCTCGTCTGTGGAGAAGTATTGCGTTTTTATGTCTACAAAAAAAAGTTATTTATTATATGGAATGCATCTTTGGCAGTCGGACTGCAATCTTTGATTCTCATCGGTGGAGAACTTTTATTTTAATGATAGTACCAGCGAAAAGATTACTTATTTTATAGAACGCTTGTTCAACAGGAGCAAAAAATTTGGATTCTCGTGGGTGGACAAAAAAATGATTTATTGTATAAAATACATCTTCGACAGCTGTAGCTACGATCATTGATCCTCTTCGTTGGAGATCTTTTTATTTTATTTACGGATATAGGAAAAGTATATTTATTTTAACAGTTGTAAAAATGTTGTGTTTTCATAGTTGTGGAACTTTTATTATATTTATAAGAAAACAAAAAGTTGATTTATCATTGACAGCTGCAAAAAATTAGGTTTCTCATCGGCAGAGAAGTTTTATTTTATAGATAGGTAGACGAAAAGTTTATTTGATTTATAAAACACTCTTAGAAAGCTGTACTCTACGGTATGCGATTCACATCGGGAGAGAACACTTACTTAAATTTTAACAACAGAGGAAGTTATTCTATTTCATAAAACACGTCTACGACTGGTGTACTCCAAGTGATTATCGACTTTTCTTTTCTTATTATGAAGACAAAGGTGTGTTCCCTTCTTTTACTAGTCTCTTCTTTACTGGCAAACATTAAACGAATAATTTCCTTTTTGTTTTCTGTTCCTCTTTGATCATTCTTGGGTGTTGAAATCTTTTCCTCTATTTTCTAGAAGACACAAAGATGTCTTCCCTTCTTTCTTCTTTTTTCTCCCGCAAGGGGTAACGTGCAGCAAGCAGCCGTTACTTGGGGAGTAACGCCCCCACGGGTGACCACAGTTCAGTACACAGCTGCCACACACACCATAACATTAAACTAAACACATATTCTTAACAGTAGGACATTTACAGTACACACCCTCAGGCAACCTTCGCTAGGAGTTGCCTCCTAACAGGTGGGAGGGAGGTATGTTCAGTCACCCTTTGTGTAGGCCCCCTATGACTGATCTAGGGCGGGATAGGCCGTGTCCATCAGAATCTCGAAAAATCAAAAGTAGCGGAAAATATACTGGAACACCTAAAGTTTATTCATCTTATTGAACATTTCTTTAACAGCTGTACTACAAGTTTTGTTTCTCATCGGTGGAGAATAAATATATTTAATTTATAGGTAGACAAGAGGTTGATTTATTTAATAGAAAACATCTTTGACAGCTGTAAAAATGTGTGGTTCTCATCGGTGTAGAACTTTTAATTTATTGATAGGTACACAAAAAATTTATTTATTTTATTGAACGCTTCTTCCACAGCTGGAAAAAAGTTGGGTTCTCATGGGTGTTGAACTATCATTTTTTAAATTTTCTTATGGCTACACAAAAAAATTATTTATTATATGGAATACATCTTCGACAGTCGTACTACAATCTTTGTTTCTCATCGGTGGAGAACTTTTACCGAACTTACGTCTTACCGTAGGCTGGAATATTTTATATAAGGATTTCATATAATACATGTTTGATTGCTGCACAAAAAAGTTGGGTTCTCGTCTGTGGAGAAGTATTGCTTTTTATGTCTACAAAAAAAAGTTATTTATTATATGGAATGCATCTTTGGCAGTCGGACTGCAATCTTTGATTCTCATCGGTGGAGAACTTTTATTTTAATGATAGTACCAGCGAAAAGATTACTTATTTTATAGAACGCTTGTTCAACAGGAGCAAAAAATTTGGATTCTCGTGGGTGGACAAAAAAATGATTTATTGTATAAAATACATCTTCGACAGCTGTAGCTACGATCATTGATCCTCTTCGTTGGAGATCTTTTATTTTATTTACGGATATAGGAAAAGTATATTTATTTTAACAGTTGTAAAAATGTTGTGTTTTCATAGTTGTGGAACTTTTATTATATTTATAAGAAAACAAAAAGTTGATTTATCATTGACAGCTGCAAAAAATTAGGTTTCTCATCGGCAGAGAAGTTTTATTTTATAGATAGGTAGACGAAAAGTTTATTTGATTTATAAAACACTCTTAGAAAGCTGTACTCTACGGTATGCGATTCACATCGGGAGAGAACACTTACTTAAATTTTAACAACAGAGGAAGTTATTCTATTTCATAAAACACGTCTACGACTGGTGTACTCCAAGTGATTATCGACTTTTCTTTTCTTATTATGAAGACAAAGGTGTGTTCCCTTCTTTTACTAGTCTCTTCTTTACTGGCAAACATTAAACGAATAATTTCCTTTTTGTTTTCTGTTCCTCTTTGATCATTCTTGGGTGTTGAAATCTTTTCCTCTATTTTCTAGAAGACACAAAGAAGTCTTCCCTTCTTTCTTCTTTTTTCTCCCGCAAGGGGTAACGTGCAGCAAGCAGCCGTTACTTGGGGAGTAACGCCCCCACGGGTGACCACAGTTCAGTACACAGCTGCCACACACACCACAACATTAAACTAAACACATATTCTTAACACAAGGACATTTACAGTACACACCCTCGGGCAACCTTCGCTAGGAGTTGCCTCTTAACAGGTGGGAGGGAGGTATGTTCAGTCACCCTTTGTGTAGGCCCCCTATGACTGATCTAGGGCGGGATAGGCCGTGTCCATCAGAATCTCGAAAAATCAAAAGTAGCGGAAAATATACTGGAACACCTAAAGTTTATTCATCTTATTGAACATTTCTTTAACAGCTGTACTACAAGTTTTGTTTCTCATCGGTGGAGAATAAATATATTTAATTTATAGGTAGACAAGAGGTTGTTTTTTTTAATAGAAAACATCTTTGACAGCTGTAAAAATGTGTGGTTCTCATCGGTGTAGAATTTTTAATTTATTGATAGGTACACAAAAAATTTATTTATTTTATTGAACGCTTCTTCCACAGCTGGAAAAAAGTTGGGTTCTCATGGGTGTTGAACTATCATTTTTTAAATTTTCTTATGGCTACACAAAAAAGTTATTTATTATATGGAATACATCTTCGACAGTCGTACTACAATCTTTGTTTCTCATCGGTGGAGAACTTTTACCGAACTTACGTCTTACCGTAGGCTGGAATATTTTATATAAGGATTTCATATAATACATGTTTGATTGCTGCACAAAAAAGTTGGGTTCTCGTCTGTGGAGAAGTATTGCTTTTTATGTCTACAAAAAAAAGTTATTTATTATATGGAATGCATCTTTGGCAGTCGGACTGCAATCTTTGATTCTCATCGGTGGAGAACTTTTATTTTAATGATAGTACCAGCGAAAAGATTACTTATTTTATAGAACGCTTGTTCAACAGGAGCAAAAAATTTGGATTCTCGTGGGTGGACAAAAAAATGATTTATTGTATAAAATACATCTTCGACAGCTGTAGCTACGATCATTGATCCTCTTCGTTGGAGATCTTTTATTTTATTTACGGATATAGGAAAAGTATATTTATTTTAACAGTTGTAAAAATGTTGTGTTTTCATAGTTGTGGAACTTTTATTATATTTATAAGAAAACAAAAAGTTGATTTATCATTGACAGCTGCAAAAAATTAGGTTTCTCATCGGCAGAGAAGTTTTATTTTATAGATAGGTAGACGAAAAGTTTATTTGATTTATAAAACACTCTTAGAAAGCTGTACTCTACGGTATGCGATTCACATCGGGAGAGAACACTTACTTAAATTTTAACAACAGAGGAAGTTATTCTATTTCATAAAACACGTCTACGACTGGTGTACTCCAAGTGATTATCGACTTTTCTTTTCTTATTATGAAGACAAAGGTGTGTTCCCTTCTTTTACTAGTCTCTTCTTTACTGGCAAACATTAAACGAATAATTTCCTTTTTGTTTTCTGTTCCTCTTTGATCATTCTTGGGTGTTGAAATCTTTTCCTCTATTTTCTAGAAGACACAAAGAAGTCTTCCCTTCTTTCTTCTTTTTTCTCCCGCAAGGGGTAACGTGCAGCAAGCAGCCGTTACTTGGGGAGTAACGCCCCCACGGGTGACCACAGTTCAGTACACAGCTGCCACACACACCACAACATTAAACTAAACACATATTCTTAACACAAGGACATTTACAGTACACACCCTCGGGCAACCTTCGCTAGGAGTTGCCTCTTAACAGGTGGGAGGGAGGTATGTTCAGTCACCCTTTGTGTAGGCCCCCTATGACTGATCTAGGGCGGGATAGGCCGTGTCCATCAGAATCTCGAAAAATCAAAAGTAGCGGAAAATATACTGGAACACCTAAAGTTTATTCATCTTATTGAACATTTCTTTAACAGCTGTACTACAAGTTTTGTTTCTCATCGGTGGAGAATAAATATATTTAATTTATAGGTAGACAAGAGGTTGTTTTTTTTAATAGAAAACATCTTTGACAGCTGTAAAAATGTGTGGTTCTCATCGGTGTAGAATTTTTAATTTATTGATAGGTACACAAAAAATTTATTTATTTTATTGAACGCTTCTTCCACAGCTGGAAAAAAGTTGGGTTCTCATGGGTGTTGAACTATCATTTTTTAAATTTTCTTATGGCTACACAAAAAAGTTATTTATTATATGGAATACATCTTCGACAGTCGTACTACAATCTTTGTTTCTCATCGGTGGAGAACTTTTACCGAACTTACGTCTTACCGTAGGCTGGAATATTTTATATAAGGATTTCATATAATACATGTTTGATTGCTGCACAAAAAAGTTGGGTTCTCGTCTGTGGAGAAGTATTGCTTTTTATGTCTACAAAAAAAAGTTATTTATTATATGGAATGCATCTTTGGCAGTCGGACTGCAATCTTTGATTCTCATCGGTGGAGAACTTTTATTTTAATGATAGTACCAGCGAAAAGATTACTTATTTTATAGAACGCTTGTTCAACAGGAGCAAAAAATTTGGATTCTCGTGGGTGGACAAAAAAATGATTTATTGTATAAAATACATCTTCGACAGCTGTAGCTACGATCATTGATCCTCTTCGTTGGAGATCTTTTATTTTATTTACGGATATAGGAAAAGTATATTTATTTTAACAGTTGTAAAAATGTTGTGTTTTCATAGTTGTGGAACTTTTATTATATTTATAAGAAAACAAAAAGTTGATTTATCATTGACAGCTGCAAAAAATTAGGTTTCTCATCGGCAGAGAAGTTTTATTTTATAGATAGGTAGACGAAAAGTTTATTTGATTTATAAAACACTCTTAGAAAGCTGTACTCTACGGTATGCGATTCACATCGGGAGAGAACACTTACTTAAATTTTAACAACAGAGGAAGTTATTCTATTTCATAAAACACGTCTACGACTGGTGTACTCCAAGTGATTATCGACTTTTCTTTTCTTATTATGAAGACAAAGGTGTGTTCCCTTCTTTTACTAGTCTCTTCTTTACTGGCAAACATTAAACGAATAATTTCCTTTTTGTTTTCTGTTCCTCTTTGATCATTCTTGGGTGTTGAAATCTTTTCCTCTATTTTCTAGAAGACACAAAGAAGTCTTCCCTTCTTTCTTCTTTTTTCTCCCGCAAGGGGTAACGTGCAGCAAGCAGCCGTTACTTGGGGAGTAACGCCCCCACGGGTGACCACAGTTCAGTACACAGCTGCCACACACACCACAACATTAAACTAAACACATATTCTTAACACAAGGACATTTACAGTACACACCCTCGGGCAACCTTCGCTAGGAGTTGCCTCTTAACAGGTGGGAGGGAGGTATGTTCAGTCACCCTTTGTGTAGGCCCCCTATGACTGATCTAGGGCGGGATAGGCCGTGTCCATCAGAATCTCGAAAAATCAAAAGTAGCGGAAAATATACTGGAACACCTAAAGTTTATTCATCTTATTGAACATTTCTTTAACAGCTGTACTACAAGTTTTGTTTCTCATCGGTGGAGAATAAATATATTTAATTTATAGGTAGACAAGAGGTTGTTTTTTTTAATAGAAAACATCTTTGACAGCTGTAAAAATGTGTGGTTCTCATCGGTGTAGAATTTTTAATTTATTGATAGGTACACAAAAAATTTATTTATTTTATTGAACGCTTCTTCCACAGCTGGAAAAAAGTTGGGTTCTCATGGGTGTTGAACTATCATTTTTTAAATTTTCTTATGGCTACACAAAAAAGTTATTTATTATATGGAATACATCTTCGACAGTCGTACTACAATCTTTGTTTCTCATCGGTGGAGAACTTTTACCGAACTTACGTCTTACCGTAGGCTGGAATATTTTATATAAGGATTTCATATAATACATGTTTGATTGCTGCACAAAAAAGTTGGGTTCTCGTCTGTGGAGAAGTATTGCTTTTTATGTCTACAAAAAAAAGTTATTTATTATATGGAATGCATCTTTGGCAGTCGGACTGCAATCTTTGATTCTCATCGGTGGAGAACTTTTATTTTAATGATAGTACCAGCGAAAAGATTACTTATTTTATAGAACGCTTGTTCAACAGGAGCAAAAAATTTGGATTCTCGTGGGTGGACAAAAAAATGATTTATTGTATAAAATACATCTTCGACAGCTGTAGCTACGATCATTGATCCTCTTCGTTGGAGATCTTTTATTTTATTTACGGATATAGGAAAAGTATATTTATTTTAACAGTTGTAAAAATGTTGTGTTTTCATAGTTGTGGAACTTTTATTATATTTATAAGAAAACAAAAAGTTGATTTATCATTGACAGCTGCAAAAAATTAGGTTTCTCATCGGCAGAGAAGTTTTATTTTATAGATAGGTAGACGAAAAGTTTATTTGATTTATAAAACACTCTTAGAAAGCTGTACTCTACGGTATGCGATTCACATCGGGAGAGAACACTTACTTAAATTTTAACAACAGAGGAAGTTATTCTATTTCATAAAACACGTCTACGACTGGTGTACTCCAAGTGATTATCGACTTTTCTTTTCTTATTATGAAGACAAAGGTGTGTTCCCTTCTTTTACTAGTCTCTTCTTTACTGGCAAACATTAAACGAATAATTTCCTTTTTGTTTTCTGTTCCTCTTTGATCATTCTTGGGTGTTGAAATCTTTTCCTCTATTTTCTAGAAGACACAAAGATGTCTTCCCTTCTTTCTTCTTTTTTCTCCCGCAAGGGGTAACGTGCAGCAAGCAGCCGTTACTTGGGGAGT
Source organism: Arma custos (assembly GCA_037127475.1). NCBI lineage: Eukaryota > Metazoa > Arthropoda > Insecta > Hemiptera > Pentatomidae > Arma > Arma custos. The sequence continues at coordinate 98,501,362 of CM073760.1, read as the reverse complement.
AACGCCCCCACGGGTGACCACAGTTCAGTACACAGCTGCCACACACACCACAACATTAAACTAAACACATATTCTTAACACAAGGACATTTACAGTACACACCCTCGGGCAACCTTCGCTAGGAGTTGCCTCCTAACAGGTGGGAGGGAGGTATGTTCAGTCACCCTTTGTGTAGGCCCCCTATGACTGATCTAGGGCGGGATAGGCCGTGTCCATCAGAATCTCGAAAAATCAAAAGTAGCGGAAAATATACTGGAACACCTAAAGTTTATTCATCTTATTGAACATTTCTTTAACAGCTGTACTACAAGTTTTGTTTCTCATCGGTGGAGAATAAATATATTTAATTTATAGGTAGACAAGAGGTTGATTTATTTAAAAGAAAACATCTTTGACAGCTGTAAAAATGTGTGGTTCTCATCGGTGTAGAACTTTTAATTTATTGATAGGTACACAAAAAATTTATTTATTTTATTGAACGCTTCTTCCACAGCTGGAAAAAAGTTGGGTTCTCATGGGTGTTGAACTATCATTTTTTAAATTTTCTTATGGCTACACAAAAAAATTATTTATAATATGGAATACATCTTCGACAGTCGTACTACAATCTTTGTTTCTCATCGGTGGAGAACTTTTACCGAACTTACGTCTTACCGTAGGCTGGAATATTTTATATAAGGATTTCATATAATACATGTTTGATTGCTGCACAAAAAAGTTGGGTTCTCGTCTGTGGAGAAGTATTGTTTTTTATGTCTACAAAAAAAAGTTATTTATTATATGGAATGCATCTTTGGCAGTCGGACTGCAATCTTTGATTCTCATCGGTGGAGAAATTTTATTTTAATGATAGTACCAGCGAAAAGATTACTTATTTTATAGAACGCTTGTTCAACCGGAGCAAAAAATTTGGATTCTCGTGGGTGGACAAAAAAATGATTTATTGTATAAAATACATCTTCGACAGCTGTAGCTACGATCATTGATCCTCTTCGTTGGAGATCTTTTATTTTATTTACGGATATAGGAAAAGTATATTTATTTTAACAGTTGTAAAAATGTTGTGTTTTCATAGTTGCGGAACTTTTATTATATTTATAAGAAAACAAAAAGTTTATTTATCATTGACAGCTGCAAAAAATTAGGTTTCTCATCGGCAGAGAAGTTTTATTTTATAGATAGGTAGACGAAAAGTTTATTTGATTTATAAAACACTCTTAGAAAGCTGTACTCTACGGTATGCGATTCACATCGGGAGAGAACACTTACTTAAATTTTAACAACAGAGGAAGTTATTCTATTTCATAAAACACGTCTACGACTGGTGTACTCCAAGTGATTATCGACTTTTCTTTTCTTATTATGAAGACAAAGGTGTGTTCCCTTCTTTTACTAGTCTCTTCTTTACTGGCAAACATTAAACGAATAATTTCCTTTTTGTTTTCTGTTCCTCTTTGATCATTCTTGGGTGTTGAAATCTTTTCCTCTATTTTCTAGAAGACACAAAGAAGTCTTCCCTTCTTTCTTCTTTTTTCTCCCGCAAGGGGTAACGTGCAGCAAGCAGCCGTTACTTGGGGAGTAACGCCCCCACGGGTGACCACAGTTCAGTACACAGCTGCCACACACACCACAACATTAAACTAAACACATATTCTTAACACAAGGACATTTACAGTACACACCCTCGGGCAACCTTCGCTAGGAGTTGCCTCTTAACAGGTGGGAGGGAGGTATGTTCAGTCACCCTTTGTGTAGGCCCCCTATGACTGATCTAGGGCGGGATAGGCCGTGTCCATCAGAATCTCGAAAAATCAAAAGTAGCGGAAAATATACTGGAACACCTAAAGTTTATTCATCTTATTGAACATTTCTTTAACAGCTGTACTACAAGTTTTGTTTCTCATCGGTGGAGAATAAATATATTTAATTTATAGGTAGACAAGAGGTTGTTTTTTTTAATAGAAAACATCTTTGACAGCTGTAAAAATGTGTGGTTCTCATCGGTGTAGAATTTTTAATTTATTGATAGGTACACAAAAAATTTATTTATTTTATTGAACGCTTCTTCCACAGCTGGAAAAAAGTTGGGTTCTCATGGGTGTTGAACTATCATTTTTTAAATTTTCTTATGGCTACACAAAAAAGTTATTTATTATATGGAATACATCTTCGACAGTCGTACTACAATCTTTGTTTCTCATCGGTGGAGAACTTTTACCGAACTTACGTCTTACCGTAGGCTGGAATATTTTATATAAGGATTTCATATAATACATGTTTGATTGCTGCACAAAAAAGTTGGGTTCTCGTCTGTGGAGAAGTATTGCTTTTTATGTCTACAAAAAAAAGTTATTTATTATATGGAATGCATCTTTGGCAGTCGGACTGCAATCTTTGATTCTCATCGGTGGAGAACTTTTATTTTAATGATAGTACCAGCGAAAAGATTACTTATTTTATAGAACGCTTGTTCAACAGGAGCAAAAAATTTGGATTCTCGTGGGTGGACAAAAAAATGATTTATTGTATAAAATACATCTTCGACAGCTGTAGCTACGATCATTGATCCTCTTCGTTGGAGATCTTTTATTTTATTTACGGATATAGGAAAAGTATATTTATTTTAACAGTTGTAAAAATGTTGTGTTTTCATAGTTGTGGAACTTTTATTATATTTATAAGAAAACAAAAAGTTGATTTATCATTGACAGCTGCAAAAAATTAGGTTTCTCATCGGCAGAGAAGTTTTATTTTATAGATAGGTAGACGAAAAGTTTATTTGATTTATAAAACACTCTTAGAAAGCTGTACTCTACGGTATGCGATTCACATCGGGAGAGAACACTTACTTAAATTTTAACAACAGAGGAAGTTATTCTATTTCATAAAACACGTCTACGACTGGTGTACTCCAAGTGATTATCGACTTTTCTTTTCTTATTATGAAGACAAAGGTGTGTTCCCTTCTTTTACTAGTCTCTTCTTTACTGGCAAACATTAAACGAATAATTTCCTTTTTGTTTTCTGTTCCTCTTTGATCATTCTTGGGTGTTGAAATCTTTTCCTCTATTTTCTAGAAGACACAAAGATGTCTTCCCTTCTTTCTTCTTTTTTCTCCCGCAAGGGGTAACGTGCAGCAAGCAGCCGTTACTTGGGGAGTAACGCCCCCACGGGTGACCACAGTTCAGTACACAGCTGCCACACACACCACAACATTAAACTAAACACATATTCTTAACACAAGGACATTTACAGTACACACCCTCGGGCAACCTTCGCTAGGAGTTGCCTCCTAACAGGTGGGAGGGAGGTATGTTCAGTCACCCTTTGTGTAGGCCCCCTATGACTGATCTAGGGCGGGATAGGCCGTGTCCATCAGAATCTCGAAAAATCAAAAGTAGCGGAAAATATACTGGAACACCTAAAGTTTATTCATCTTATTGAACATTTCTTTAACAGCTGTACTACAAGTTTTGTTTCTCATCGGTGGAGAATAAATATATTTAATTTATAGGTAGACAAGAGGTTGATTTATTTAAAAGAAAACATCTTTGACAGCTGTAAAAATGTGTGGTTCTCATCGGTGTAGAACTTTTAATTTATTGATAGGTACACAAAAAATTTATTTATTTTATTGAACGCTTCTTCCACAGCTGGAAAAAAGTTGGGTTCTCATGGGTGTTGAACTATCATTTTTTAAATTTTCTTATGGCTACACAAAAAAATTATTTATAATATGGAATACATCTTCGACAGTCGTACTACAATCTTTGTTTCTCATCGGTGGAGAACTTTTACCGAACTTACGTCTTACCGTAGGCTGGAATATTTTATATAAGGATTTCATATAATACATGTTTGATTGCTGCACAAAAAAGTTGGGTTCTCGTCTGTGGAGAAGTATTGTTTTTTATGTCTACAAAAAAAAGTTATTTATTATATGGAATGCATCTTTGGCAGTCGGACTGCAATCTTTGATTCTCATCGGTGGAGAAATTTTATTTTAATGATAGTACCAGCGAAAAGATTACTTATTTTATAGAACGCTTGTTCAACCGGAGCAAAAAATTTGGATTCTCGTGGGTGGACAAAAAAATGATTTATTGTATAAAATACATCTTCGACAGCTGTAGCTACGATCATTGATCCTCTTCGTTGGAGATCTTTTATTTTATTTACGGATATAGGAAAAGTATATTTATTTTAACAGTTGTAAAAATGTTGTGTTTTCATAGTTGCGGAACTTTTATTATATTTATAAGAAAACAAAAAGTTTATTTATCATTGACAGCTGCAAAAAATTAGGTTTCTCATCGGCAGAGAAGTTTTATTTTATAGATAGGTAGACGAAAAGTTTATTTGATTTATAAAACACTCTTAGAAAGCTGTACTCTACGGTATGCGATTCACATCGGGAGAGAACACTTACTTAAATTTTAACAACAGAGGAAGTTATTCTATTTCATAAAACACGTCTACGACTGGTGTACTCCAAGTGATTATCGACTTTTCTTTTCTTATTATGAAGACAAAGGTGTGTTCCCTTCTTTTACTAGTCTCTTCTTTACTGGCAAACATTAAACGAATAATTTCCTTTTTGTTTTCTGTTCCTCTTTGATCATTCTTGGGTGTTGAAATCTTTTCCTCTATTTTCTAGAAGACACAAAGAAGTCTTCCCTTCTTTCTTCTTTTTTCTCCCGCAAGGGGTAACGTGCAGCAAGCAGCCGTTACTTGGGGAGTAACGCCCCCACGGGTGACCACAGTTCAGTACACAGCTGCCACACACACCACAACATTAAACTAAACACATATTCTTAACACAAGGACATTTACAGTACACAGCCTCGGGCAACCTTCGCTAGGAGTTGCCTCTTAACAGGTGGGAGGGAGGTATGTTCAGTCACCCTTTGTGTAGGCCCCCTATGACTGATCTAGGGCGGGATAGGCCGTGTCCATCAGAATCTCGAAAAATCAAAAGTAGCGGAAAATATACTGGAACACCTAAAGTTTATTCATCTTATTGAACATTTCTTTAACAGCTGTACTACAAGTTTTGTTTCTCATCGGTGGAGAATAAATATATTTAATTTATAGGTAGACAAGAGGTTGTTTTTTTTAATAGAAAACATCTTTGACAGCTGTAAAAATGTGTGGTTCTCATCGGTGTAGAATTTTTAATTTATTGATAGGTACACAAAAAATTTATTTATTTTATTGAACGCTTCTTCCACAGCTGGAAAAAAGTTGGGTTCTCATGGGTGTTGAACTATCATTTTTTAAATTTTCTTATGGCTACACAAAAAAGTTATTTATTATATGGAATACATCTTCGACAGTCGTACTACAATCTTTGTTTCTCATCGGTGGAGAACTTTTACCGAACTTACGTCTTACCGTAGGCTGGAATATTTTATATAAGGATTTCATATAATACATGTTTGATTGCTGCACAAAAAAGTTGGGTTCTCGTCTGTGGAGAAGTATTGCTTTTTATGTCTACAAAAAAAAGTTATTTATTATATGGAATGCATCTTTGGCAGTCGGACTGCAATCTTTGATTCTCATCGGTGGAGAACTTTTATTTTAATGATAGTACCAGCGAAAAGATTACTTATTTTATAGAACGCTTGTTCAACAGGAGCAAAAAATTTGGATTCTCGTGGGTGGACAAAAAAATGATTTATTGTATAAAATACATCTTCGACAGCTGTATTTACGATCATTGATCCTCTTCGTTGGAGATCTTTTATTTTATTTACGGATATAGGAAAAGTATATTTATTTTAACAGTTGTAAAAATGTTGTGTTTTCATAGTTGTGGAACTTTTATTATATTTATAAGAAAACAAAAAGTTGATTTATCATTGACAGCTGCAAAAAATTAGGTTTCTCATCGGCAGAGAAGTTTTATTTTATAGATAGGTAGACAAAAGTTTATTTGATTTATAAAACACTCTTAGAAAGCTGTACTCTACGGTATGCGATTCACATCGGGAGAGAACACTTACTTAAATTTTAACAACAGAGGAAGTTATTCTATTTCATAAAACACGTCTACGACTGGTGTACTCCAAGTGATTATCGACTTTTCTTTTCTTATTATGAAGACAAAGGTGTGTTCCCTTCTTTTACTAGTCTCTTCTTTACTGGCAAACATTAAACGAATAATTTCCTTTTTGTTTTCTGTTCCTCTTTGATCATTCTTGGGTGTTGAAATCTTTTCCTCTATTTTCTAGAAGACAAAAAGACGTCTTCCCTTCTTTCTTCTTTTTTCTCCCGCAAGGGGTAACGTGCAGCAAGCAGCCGTTACTTGGGGAGTAACGCCCCCACGGGTGACCACAGTTCAGTACACAGCTGCCACACACACCATAACATTAAACTAAACACATATTCTTAACAGTAGGACATTTACAGTACACACCCTCAGGCAACCTTCGCTAGGAGTTGCCTCCTAACAGGTGGGAGGGAGGTATGTTCAGTCACCCTTTGTGTAGGCCCCCTATGACTGATCTAGGGCGGGATAGGCCGTGTCCATCAGAATCTCGAAAAATCAAAAGTAGCGGAAAATATACTGGAACACCTAAAGTTTATTCATCTTATTGAACATTTCTTTAACAGCTGTACTACAAGTTTTGTTTCTCATCGGTGGAGAATAAATATATTTAATTTATAGGTAGACAAGAGGTTGATTTATTTAATAGAAAACATCTTTGACAGCTGTAAAAATGTGTGGTTCTCATCGGTGTAGAACTTTTAATTTATTGATAGGTACACAAAAAATTTATTTATTTTATTGAACGCTTCTTCCACAGCTGGAAAAAAGTTGGGTTCTCATGGGTGTTGAACTATCATTTTTTAAATTTTCTTATGGCTACACAAAAAAATTATTTATTATATGGAATACATCTTCGACAGTCGTACTACAATCTTTGTTTCTCATCGGTGGAGAACTTTTACCGAACTTACGTATTACCGTAGGCTGAAATATTTTATATAAGGATTTCATATAATACATGTTTGATTGCTGCACAAAAAAGTTGGGTTCTCGTCTGTGGAGAAGTATTGTTTTTTATGTCTACAAAAAAAAGTTATTTATTATATGGAATGCATCTTTGGCAGTCGGACTGCAATCTTTGATTCTCATCGGTGGAGAACTTTTATTTTAATGATAGTACCAGCGAAAAGATTACTTATTTTATAGAACGCTTGTTCAACAGGAGCAAAAAATTTGGATTCTCGTGGGTGGACAAAAAAATGATTTATTGTATAAAATACATCTTCGACAGCTGTAGCTACGATCATTGATCCTCTTCGTTGGAGATCTTTTATTTTATTTAGGGATATAGGAAAAGTATATTTATTTTAACAGTTGTAAAAATGTTGTGTTTTCATAGTTGTGGAACTTTTATTATATTTATAAGAAAACAAAAAGTTGATTTATCATTGACAGCTGCAAAAAATTAGGTTTCTCATCGGCAGAGAAGTTTTATTTTATAGATAGGTAGACGAAAAGTTTATTTGATTTATAAAACACTCTTAGAAAGCTGTACTCTACGGTATGCGATTCACATCGGGAGAGAACACTTACTTAAATTTTAACAACAGAGGAAGTTATTCTATTTCATAAAACACGTCTACGACTGGTGTACTCCAAGTGATTATCGACTTTTCTTTTCTTATTATGAAGACAAAGGTGTGTTCCCTTCTTTTACTAGTCTCTTCTTTACTGGCAAACATTAAACGAATAATTTCCTTTTTGTTTTCTGTTCCTCTTTGATCATTCTTGGGTGTTGAAATCTTTTCCTCTATTTTCTAGAAGACACAAAGATGTCTTCCCTTCTTTCTTCTTTTTTCTCCCGCAAGGGGTAACGTGCAGCAAGCAGCCGTTACTTGGGGAGTAACGCCCCCACGGGTGACCACAGTTCAGTACACAGCTGCCACACACACCACAACATTAAACTAAACACATATTCTTAACACAAGGACATTTACAGTACACACCCTCGGGCAACCTTCGCTAGGAGTTGCCTCCTAACAGGTGGGAGGGAGGTATGTTCAGTCACCCTTTGTGTAGGCCCCCTATGACTGATCTAGGGCGGGATAGGCCGTGTCCATCAGAATCTCGAAAAATCAAAAGTAGCGGAAAATATACTGGAACACCTAAAGTTTATTCATCTTATTGAACATTTCTTTAACAGCTGTACTACAAGTTTTGTTTCTCATCGGTGGAGAATAAATATATTTAATTTATAGGTAGACAAGAGGTTGATTTATTTAAAAGAAAACATCTTTGACAGCTGTAAAAATGTGTGGTTCTCATCGGTGTAGAACTTTTAATTTATTGATAGGTACACAAAAAATTTATTTATTTTATTGAACGCTTCTTCCACAGCTGGAAAAAAGTTGGGTTCTCATGGGTGTTGAACTATCATTTTTTAAATTTTCTTATGGCTACACAAAAAAATTATTTATAATATGGAATACATCTTCGACAGTCGTACTACAATCTTTGTTTCTCATCGGTGGAGAACTTTTACCGAACTTACGTCTTACCGTAGGCTGGAATATTTTATATAAGGATTTCATATAATACATGTTTGATTGCTGCACAAAAAAGTTGGGTTCTCGTCTGTGGAGAAGTATTGTTTTTTATGTCTACAAAAAAAAGTTATTTATTATATGGAATGCATCTTTGGCAGTCGGACTGCAATCTTTGATTCTCATCGGTGGAGAAATTTTATTTTAATGATAGTACCAGCGAAAAGATTACTTATTTTATAGAACGCTTGTTCAACCGGAGCAAAAAATTTGGATTCTCGTGGGTGGACAAAAAAATGATTTATTGTATAAAATACATCTTCGACAGCTGTAGCTACGATCATTGATCCTCTTCGTTGGAGATCTTTTATTTTATTTACGGATATAGGAAAAGTATATTTATTTTAACAGTTGTAAAAATGTTGTGTTTTCATAGTTGCGGAACTTTTATTATATTTATAAGAAAACAAAAAGTTTATTTATCATTGACAGCTGCAAAAAATTAGGTTTCTCATCGGCAGAGAAGTTTTATTTTATAGATAGGTAGACGAAAAGTTTATTTGATTTATAAAACACTCTTAGAAAGCTGTACTCTACGGTATGCGATTCACATCGGGAGAGAACACTTACTTAAATTTTAACAACAGAGGAAGTTATTCTATTTCATAAAACACGTCTACGACTGGTGTACTCCAAGTGATTATCGACTTTTCTTTTCTTATTATGAAGACAAAGGTGTGTTCCCTTCTTTTACTAGTCTCTTCTTTACTGGCAAACATTAAACGAATAATTTCCTTTTTGTTTTCTGTTCCTCTTTGATCATTCTTGGGTGTTGAAATCTTTTCCTCTATTTTCTAGAAGACACAAAGAAGTCTTCCCTTCTTTCTTCTTTTTTCTCCCGCAAGGGGTAACGTGCAGCAAGCAGCCGTTACTTGGGGAGTAACGCCCCCACGGGTGACCACAGTTCAGTACACAGCTGCCACACACACCACAACATTAAACTAAACACATATTCTTAACACAAGGACATTTACAGTACACACCCTCGGGCAACCTTCGCTAGGAGTTGCCTCCTAACAGGTGGGAGGGAGGTATGTTCAGTCACCCTTTGTGTAGGCCCCCTATGACTGATCTAGGGCGGGATAGGCCGTGTCCATCAGAATCTCGAAAAATCAAAAGTAGCGGAAAATATACTGGAACACCTAAAGTTTATTCATCTTATTGAACATTTCTTTAACAGCTGTACTACAAGTTTTGTTTCTCATCGGTGGAGAATAAATATATTTAATTTATAGGTAGACAAGAGGTTGTTTTTTTTAATAGAAAACATCTTTGACAGCTGTAAAAATGTGTGGTTCTCATCGGTGTAGAATTTTTAATTTATTGATAGGTACACAAAAAATTTATTTATTTTATTGAACGCTTCTTCCACAGCTGGAAAAAAGTTGGGTTCTCATGGGTGTTGAACTATCATTTTTTAAATTTTCTTATGGCTACACAAAAAAGTTATTTATTATATGGAATACATCTTCGACAGTCGTACTACAATCTTTGTTTCTCATCGGTGGAGAACTTTTACCGAACTTACGTCTTACCGTAGGCTGGAATATTTTATATAAGGATTTCATATAATACATGTTTGATTGCTGCACAAAAAAGTTGGGTTCTCGTCTGTGGAGAAGTATTGCTTTTTATGTCTACAAAAAAAAGTTATTTATTATATGGAATGCATCTTTGGCAGTCGGACTGCAATCTTTGATTCTCATCGGTGGAGAACTTTTATTTTAATGATAGTACCAGCGAAAAGATTACTTATTTTATAGAACGCTTGTTCAACAGGAGCAAAAAATTTGGATTCTCGTGGGTGGACAAAAAAATGATTTATTGTATAAAATACATCTTCGACAGCTGTAGCTACGATCATTGATCCTCTTCGTTGGAGATCTTTTATTTTATTTACGGATATAGGAAAAGTATATTTATTTTAACAGTTGTAAAAATGTTGTGTTTTCATAGTTGTGGAACTTTTATTATATTTATAAGAAAACAAAAAGTTGATTTATCATTGACAGCTGCAAAAAATTAGGTTTCTCATCGGCAGAGAAGTTTTATTTTATAGATAGGTAGACGAAAAGTTTATTTGATTTATAAAACACTCTTAGAAAGCTGTACTCTACGGTATGCGATTCACATCGGGAGAGAACACTTACTTAAATTTTAATAACAGAGGAAGTTATTCTATTTCATAAAACACGTCTACGACTGGTGTACTCCAAGTGATTATCGACTTTTCTTTTCTTATTATGAAGACAAAGGTGTGTTCCCTTCTTTTACTAGTCTCTTCTTTACTGGCAAACATTAAACGAATAATTTCCTTTTTGTTTTCTGTTCCTCTTTGATCATTCTTGGGTGTTGAAATCTTTTCCTCTATTTTCTAGAAGACACAAAGATGTCTTCCCTTCTTTCTTCTTTTTTCTCCCGCAAGGGGTAACGTGCAGCAAGCAGCCGTTACTTGGGGAGTAACGCCCCCACGGGTGACCACAGTTCAGTACACAGCTGCCACACACACCATAACATTAAACTAAACACATATTCTTAACAGTAGGACATTTACAGTACACACCCTCAGGCAACCTTCGCTAGGAGTTGCCTCCTAACAGGTGGGAGGGAGGTATGTTCAGTCACCCTTTGTGTAGGCCCCCTATGACTGATCTAGGGCGGGATAGGCCGTGTCCATCAGAATCTCGAAAAATCAAAAGTAGCGGAAAATATACTGGAACACCTAAAGTTTATTCATCTTATTGAACATTTCTTTAACAGCTGTACTACAAGTTTTGTTTCTCATCGGTGGAGAATAAATATATTTAATTTATAGGTAGACAAGAGGTTGATTTATTTAATAGAAAACATCTTTGACAGCTGTAAAAATGTGTGGTTCTCATCGGTGTAGAACTTTTAATTTATTGATAGGTACACAAAAAATTTATTTATTTTATTGAACGCTTCTTCCACAGCTGGAAAAAAGTTGGGTTCTCATGGGTGTTGAACTATCATTTTTTAAATTTTCTTATGGCTACACAAAAAAATTATTTATTATATGGAATACATCTTCGACAGTCGTACTACAATCTTTGTTTCTCATCGGTGGAGAACTTTTACCGAACTTACGTATTACCGTAGGCTGGAATATTTTATATAAGGATTTCATATAATACATGTTTGATTGCTGCACAAAAAAGTTGGGTTCTCGTCTGTGGAGAAGTATTGTTTTTTATGTCTACAAAAAAAAGTTATTTGTTATATGGAATGCATCTTTGGCAGTCGGACTGCAATCTTTGATTCTCATCGGTGGAGAACTTTTATTTTAATGATAGTACCAGCGAAAAGATTACTTATTTTATAGAACGCTTGTTCAACAGGAGCAAAAAATTTGGATTCTCGTGGGTGGACAAAAAAATGATTTATTGTATAAAATACATCTTCGACAGCTGTAGCTACGATCATTGATCCTCTTCGTTGGAGATCTTTTATTTTATTTACGGATATAGGAAAAGTATATTTATTTTAACAGTTGTAAAAATGTTGTGTTTTCATAGTTGTGGAACTTTTATTATATTTATAAGAAAACAAAAAGTTGATTTATCATTGACAGCTGCAAAAAATTAGGTTTCTCATCGGCAGAGAAGTTTTATTTTATAGATAGGTAGACGAAAAGTTTATTTGATTTATAAAACACTCTTAGAAAGCTGTACTCTACGGTATGCGATTCACATCGGGAGAGAACACTTACTTAAATTTTAACAACAGAGGAAGTTATTCTATTTCATAAAACACGTCTACGACTGGTGTACTCCAAGTGATTATCGACTTTTCTTTTCTTATTATGAAGACAAAGGTGTGTTCCCTTCTTTTACTAGTCTCTTCTTTACTGGCAAACATTAAACGAATAATTTCCTTTTTGTTTTCTGTTCCTCTTTGATCATTCTTGGGTGTTGAAATCTTTTCCTCTATTTTCTAGAAGACACAAAGATGTCTTCCCTTCTTTCTTCTTTTTTCTTCCGCAAGGGGTAACGTGCAGCAAGCAGCCGTTACTTGGGGAGTAACGCCCCCACGGGTGACCACAGTTCAGTACACAGCTGCCACACACACCACAACATTAAACTAAACACATATTCTTAACACAAGGACATTTACAGTACACACCCTCGGGCAACCTTCGCTAGGAGTTGCCTCCTAACAGGTGGGAGGGAGGTATGTTCAGTCACCCTTTGTGTAGGCCCCCTATGACTGATCTAGGGCGGGATAGGCCGTGTCCATCAGAATCTCGAAAAATCAAAAGTAGCGGAAAATATACTGGAACACCTAAAGTTTATTCATCTTATTGAACATTTCTTTAACAGCTGTACTACAAGTTTTGTTTCTCATCGGTGGAGAATAAATATATTTAATTTATAGGTAGACAAGAGGTTGATTTATTTAAAAGAAAACATCTTTGACAGCTGTAAAAATGTGTGGTTCTCATCGGTGTAGAACTTTTAATTTATTGATAGGTACACAAAAAATTTATTTATTTTATTGAACGCTTCTTCCACAGCTGGAAAAAAGTTGGGTTCTCATGGGTGTTGAACTATCATTTTTTAAATTTTCTTATGGCTACACAAAAAAATTATTTATAATATGGAATACATCTTCGACAGTCGTACTACAATCTTTGTTTCTCATCGGTGGAGAACTTTTACCGAACTTACGTCTTACCGTAGGCTGGAATATTTTATATAAGGATTTCATATAATACATGTTTGATTGCTGCACAAAAAAGTTGGGTTCTCGTCTGTGGAGAAGTATTGTTTTTTATGTCTACAAAAAAAAGTTATTTATTATATGGAATGCATCTTTGGCAGTCGGACTGCAATCTTTGATTCTCATCGGTGGAGAAATTTTATTTTAATGATAGTACCAGCGAAAAGATTACTTATTTTATAGAACGCTTGTTCAACCGGAGCAAAAAATTTGGATTCTCGTGGGTGGACAAAAAAATGATTTATTGTATAAAATACATCTTCGACAGCTGTAGCTACAATCATTGATCCTCTTCGTTGGAGATCTTTTATTTTATTTACGGATATAGGAAAAGTATATTTATTTTAACAGTTGTAAAAATGTTGTGTTTTCATAGTTGCGGAACTTTTATTATATTTATAAGAAAACAAAAAGTTTATTTATCATTGACAGCTGCAAAAAATTAGGTTTCTCATCGGCAGAGAAGTTTTATTTTATAGATAGGTAGACGAAAAGTTTATTTGATTTATAAAACACTCTTAGAAAGCTGTACTCTACGGTATGCGATTCACATCGGGAGAGAACACTTACTTAAATTTTAACAACAGAGGAAGTTATTCTATTTCATAAAACACGTCTACGACTGGTGTACTCCAAGTGATTATCGACTTTTCTTTTCTTATTATGAAGACAAAGGTGTGTTCCCTTCTTTTACTAGTCTCTTCTTTACTGGCAAACATTAAACGAATAATTTCCTTTTTGTTTTCTGTTCCTCTTTGATCATTCTTGGGTGTTGAAATCTTTTCCTCTATTTTCTAGAAGACACAAAGAAGTCTTCCCTTCTTTCTTCTTTTTTCTCCCGCAAGGGGTAACGTGCAGCAAGCAGCCGTTACTTGGGGAGTAACGCCCCCACGGGTGACCACAGTTCAGTACACAGCTGCCACACACACCACAACATTAAACTAAACACATATTCTTAACACAAGGACATTTACAGTACACACCCTCGGGCAACCTTCGCTAGGAGTTGCCTCTTAACAGGTGGGAGGGAGGTATGTTCAGTCACCCTTTGTGTAGGCCCCCTATGACTGATCTAGGGCGGGATAGGCCGTGTCCATCAGAATCTCGAAAAATCAAAAGTAGCGGAAAATATACTGGAACACCTAAAGTTTATTCATCTTATTGAACATTTCTTTAACAGCTGTACTACAAGTTTTGTTTCTCATCGGTGGAGAATAAATATATTTAATTTATAGGTAGACAAGAGGTTGTTTTTTTTAATAGAAAACATCTTTGACAGCTGTAAAAATGTGTGGTTCTCATCGGTGTAGAATTTTTAATTTATTGATAGGTACACAAAAAATTTATTTATTTTATTGAACGCTTCTTCCACAGCTGGAAAAAAGTTGGGTTCTCATGGGTGTTGAACTATCATTTTTTAAATTTTCTTATGGCTACACAAAAAAGTTATTTATTATATGGAATACATCTTCGACAGTCGTACTACAATCTTTGTTTCTCATCGGTGGAGAACTTTTACCGAACTTACGTCTTACCGTAGGCTGGAATATTTTATATAAGGATTTCATATAATACATGTTTGATTGCTGCACAAAAAAGTTGGGTTCTCGTCTGTGGAGAAGTATTGCTTTTTATGTCTACAAAAAAAAGTTATTTATTATATGGAATGCATCTTTGGCAGTCGGACTGCAATCTTTGATTCTCATCGGTGGAGAACTTTTATTTTAATGATAGTACCAGCGAAAAGATTACTTATTTTATAGAACGCTTGTTCAACAGGAGCAAAAAATTTGGATTCTCGTGGGTGGACAAAAAAATGATTTATTGTATAAAATACATCTTCGACAGCTGTAGCTACGATCATTGATCCTCTTCGTTGGAGATCTTTTATTTTATTTACGGATATAGGAAAAGTATATTTATTTTAACAGTTGTAAAAATGTTGTGTTTTCATAGTTGTGGAACTTTTATTATATTTATAAGAAAACAAAAAGTTGATTTATCATTGACAGCTGCAAAAAATTAGGTTTCTCATCGGCAGAGAAGTTTTATTTTATAGATAGGTAGACGAAAAGTTTATTTGATTTATAAAACACTCTTAGAAAGCTGTACTCTACGGTATGCGATTCACATCGGGAGAGAACACTTACTTAAATTTTAACAACAGAGGAAGTTATTCTATTTCATAAAACACGTCTACGACTGGTGTACTCCAAGTGATTATCGACTTTTCTTTTCTTATTATGAAGACAAAGGTGTGTTCCCTTCTTTTACTAGTCTCTTCTTTACTGGCAAACATTAAACGAATAATTTCCTTTTTGTTTTCTGTTCCTCTTTGATCATTCTTGGGTGTTGAAATCTTTTCCTCTATTTTCTAGAAGACAAAAAGACGTCTTCCCTTCTTTCTTCTTTTTTCTCCCGCAAGGGGTAACGTGCAGCAAGCAGCCGTTACTTGGGGAGTAACGCCCCCACGGGTGACCACAGTTCAGTACACAGCTGCCACACACACCACAACATTAAACTAAACACATATTCTTAACACAAGGACATTTACAGTACACACCCTCAGGCAACCTTCGCTAGGAGTTGCCTCCTAACAGGTGGGAGGGAGGTATGTTCAGTCACCCTTTGTGTAGGCCCCCTATGACTGATCTAGGGCGGGATAGGCCGTGTCCATCAGAATCTCGAAAAATCAAAAGTAGCGGAAAATATACTGGAACACCTAAAGTTTATTCATCTTATTGAACATTTCTTTAACAGCTGTACTACAAGTTTTGTTTCTCATCGGTGGAGAATAAATATATTTAATTTATAGGTAGACAAGAGGTTGATTTATTTAAAAGAAAACATCTTTGACAGCTGTAAAAATGTGTGGTTCTCATCGGTGTAGAACTTTTAATTTATTGATAGGTACACAAAAAATTTATTTATTTTATTGAACGCTTCTTCCACAGCTGGAAAAAAGTTGGGTTCTCATGGGTGTTGAACTATCATTTTTTAAATTTTCTTATGGCTACACAAAAAAATTATTTATTATATGGAATACATCTTCGACAGTCGTACTACAATCTTTGTTTCTCATCGGTGGAGAACTTTTACCGAACTTACGTATTACCGTAGGCTGGAATATTTTATATAAGGATTTCATATAATACATGTTTGATTGCTGCACAAAAAAGTTGGGTTCTCGTCTGTGGAGAAGTATTGCTTTTTATGTCTACAAAAAAAAGTTATTTATTATATGGAATGCATCTTTGGCAGTCGGACTGCAATCTTTGATTCTCATCGGTGGAGAACTTTTATTTTAATGATAGTACCAGCGAAAAGATTACTTATTTTATAGAACGCTTGTTCAACAGGAGCAAAAAATTTGGATTCTCGTGGGTGGACAAAAAAATGATTTATTGTATAAAATACATCTTCGACAGCTGTAGCTACGATCATTGATCCTCTTCGTTGGAGATCTTTTATTTTATTTACGGATATAGGAAAAGTATATTTATTTTAACAGTTGTAAAAATGTTGTGTTTTCATAGTTGCGGAACTTTTATTATATTTATAAGAAAACAAAAAGTTTATTTATCATTGACAGCTGCAAAAAATTAGGTTTCTCATCGGCAGAGAAGTTTTATTTTATAGATAGGTAAACGAAAAGTTTATTTGATTTATAAAACACTCTTAGAAAGCTGTACTCTACGGTATGCGATTCACATCGGGAGAGAACACTTACTTAAATTTTAACAACAGAGGAAGTTATTCTATTTCATAAAACACGTCTACGACTGGTGTACTCCAAGTGATTATCGACTTTTCTTTTCTTATTATGAAGACAAAGGTGTGTTCCCTTCTTTTACTAGTCTCTTCTTTACTGGCAAACATTAAACGAATAATTTCCTTTTTGTTTTCTGTTCCTCTTTGATCATTCTTGGGTGTTGAAATCTTTTCCTCTATTTTCTAGAAGACAAAAAGACGTCTTCCCTTCTTTCTTCTTTTTTCTCCCGCAAGGGGTAACGTGCAGCAAGCAGCCGTTACTTGGGGAGTAACGCCCCCACGGGTGACCACAGTTCAGTACACAGCTGCCACACACACCACAACATTAAACTAAACACATATTCTTAACACAAGGACATTTACAGTACACACCCTCAGGCAACCTTCGCTAGGAGTTGCCTCCTAACAGGTGGGAGGGAGGTATGTTCAGTCACCCTTTGTGTAGGCCCCCTATGACTGATCTAGGGCGGGATAGGCCGTGTCCATCAGAATCTCGAAAAATCAAAAGTAGCGGAAAATATACTGGAACACCTAAAGTTTATTCATCTTATTGAACATTTCTTTAACAGCTGTACTACAAGATTTGTTTCTCATCGGTGGAGAATAAATATATTTAATTTATAGGTAGACAAGAGGTTGATTTATTTAATAGAAAACATCTTTGACAGCTGTAAAAATGTGTGGTTCTCATCGGTGTAGAACTTTTAATTTATTGATAGGTACACAAAAAATTTATTTATTTTATTGAACGCTTCTTCCACAGCTGGAAAAAAGTTGGGTTCTCATGGGTGTTGAACTATCATTTTTTAAATTTTCTTATGGCTACACAAAAAAATTATTTATTATATGGAATACATCTTCGACAGTCGTACTACAATCTTTGTTTCTCATCGGTGGAGAACTTTTACCGAACTTACGTCTTACCGTAGGCTGGAATATTTTATATAAGGATTTCATATAATACATGTTTGATTGCTGCACAAAAAAGTTGGGTTCTCGTCTGTGGAGAAGTATTGCTTTTTATGTCTACAAAAAAAAGTTATTTATTATATGGAATGCATCTTTGGCAGTCGGACTGCAATCTTTGATTCTCATCGGTGGAGAACTTTTATTTTAATGATAGTACCAGCGAAAAGATTACTTATTTTATAGAACGCTTGTTCAACAGGAGCAAAAAATTTGGATTCTCGTGGGTGGACAAAAAAATGATTTATTGTATAAAATACATCTTCGACAGCTGTAGCTACGATCATTGATCCTCTTCGTTGGAGATCTTTTATTTTATTTACGGATATAGGAAAAGTATATTTATTTTAACAGTTGTAAAAATGTTGTGTTTTCATAGTTGCGGAACTTTTATTATATTTATAAGAAAACAAAAAGTTGATTTATCATTGACAGCTGCAAAAAATTAGGTTTCTCATCGGCAGAGAAGTTTTATTTTATAGATAGGTAGACGAAAAGTTTATTTGATTTATAAAACACTCTTAGAAAGCTGTACTCTACGGTATGCGATTCACATCGGGAGAGAACACTTACTTAAATTTTAACAACAGAGGAAGTTATTCTATTTCATAAAACACGTCTACGACTGGTGTACTCCAAGTGATTATCGACTTTTCTTTTCTTATTATGAAGACAAAGGTGTGTTCCCTTCTTTTACTAGTCTCTTCTTTACTGGCAAACATTAAACGAATAATTTCCTTTTTGTTTTCTGTTCCTCTTTGATCATTCTTGGGTGTTGAAATCTTTTCCTCTATTTTCTAGAAGACACAAAGATGTCTTCCCTTCTTTCTTCTTTTTTCTCCCGCAAGGGGTAACGTGCAGCAAGCAGCCGTTACTTGGGGAGTAACGCCCCCACGGGTGACCACAGTTCAGTACACAGCTGCCACACACACCATAACATTAAACTAAACACATATTCTTAACAGTAGGACATTTACAGTACACACCCTCAGGCAACCTTCGCTAGGAGTTGCCTCCTAACAGGTGGGAGGGAGGTATGTTCAGTCACCCTTTGTGTAGGCCCCCTATGACTGATCTAGGGCGGGATAGGCCGTGTCCATCAGAATCTCGAAAAATCAAAAGTAGCGGAAAATATACTGGAACACCTAAAGTTTATTCATCTTATTGAACATTTCTTTAACAGCTGTACTACAAGTTTTGTTTCTCATCGGTGGAGAATAAATATATTTAATTTATAGGTAGACAAGAGGTTGATTTATTTAATAGAAAACATCTTTGACAGCTGTAAAAATGTGTGGTTCTCATCGGTGTAGAACTTTTAATTTATTGATAGGTACACAAAAAATTTATTTATTTTATTGAACGCTTCTTCCACAGCTGGAAAAAAGTTGGGTTCTCATGGGTGTTGAACTATCATTTTTTAAATTTTCTTATGGCTACACAAAAAAATTATTTATTATATGGAATACATCTTCGACAGTCGTACTACAATCTTTGTTTCTCATCGGTGGAGAACTTTTACCGAACTTACGTCTTACCGTAGGCTGGAATATTTTATATAAGGATTTCATATAATACATGTTTGATTGCTGCACAAAAAAGTTGGGTTCTCGTCTGTGGAGAAGTATTGTTTTTTATGTCTACAAAAAAAAGTTATTTATTATATGGAATGCATCTTTGGCAGTCGGACTGCAATCTTTGATTCTCATCGGTGGAGAAATTTTATTTTAATGATAGTACCAGCGAAAAGATTACTTATTTTATAGAACGCTTGTTCAACCGGAGCAAAAAATTTGGATTCTCGTGGGTGGACAAAAAAATGATTTATTGTATAAAATACATCTTCGACAGCTGTAGCTACGATCATTGATCCTCTTCGTTGGAGATCTTTTATTTTATTTACGGATATAGGAAAAGTATATTTATTTTAACAGTTGTAAAAATGTTGTGTTTTCATAGTTGCGGAACTTTTATTATATTTATAAGAAAACAAAAAGTTTATTTATCATTGACAGCTGCAAAAAATTAGGTTTCTCATCGGCAGAGAAGTTTTATTTTATAGATAGGTAGACGAAAAGTTTATTTGATTTATAAAACACTCTTAGAAAGCTGTACTCTACGGTATGCGATTCACATCGGGAGAGAACACTTACTTAAATTTTAACAACAGAGGAAGTTATTCTATTTCATAAAACACGTCTACGACTGGTGTACTCCAAGTGATTATCGACTTTTCTTTTCTTATTATGAAGACAAAGGTGTGTTCCCTTCTTTTACTAGTCTCTTCTTTACTGGCAAACATTAAACGAATAATTTCCTTTTTGTTTTCTGTTCCTCTTTGATCATTCTTGGGTGTTGAAATCTTTTCCTCTATTTTCTAGAAGACACAAAGAAGTCTTCCCTTCTTTCTTCTTTTTTCTCCCGCAAGGGGTAACGTGCAGCAAGCAGCCGTTACTTGGGGAGTAACGCCCCCACGGGTGACCACA
Organism: Arma custos; assembly: GCA_037127475.1. Taxonomy (NCBI): domain Eukaryota; kingdom Metazoa; phylum Arthropoda; class Insecta; order Hemiptera; family Pentatomidae; genus Arma; species Arma custos. The sequence goes on along the minus strand of CM073760.1, from coordinate 98,480,801 downwards.
GTTCAGTACACAGCTGCCACACACACCACAACATTAAACTAAACACATATTCTTAACACAAGGACATTTACAGTACACAGCCTCGGGCAACCTTCGCTAGGAGTTGCCTCTTAACAGGTGGGAGGGAGGTATGTTCAGTCACCCTTTGTGTAGGCCCCCTATGACTGATCTAGGGCGGGATAGGCCGTGTCCATCAGAATCTCGAAAAATCAAAAGTAGCGGAAAATATACTGGAACACCTAAAGTTTATTCATCTTATTGAACATTTCTTTAACAGCTGTACTACAAGTTTTGTTTCTCATCGGTGGAGAATAAATATATTTAATTTATAGGTAGACAAGAGGTTGTTTTTTTTAATAGAAAACATCTTTGACAGCTGTAAAAATGTGTGGTTCTCATCGGTGTAGAATTTTTAATTTATTGATAGGTACACAAAAAATTTATTTATTTTATTGAACGCTTCTTCCACAGCTGGAAAAAAGTTGGGTTCTCATGGGTGTTGAACTATCATTTTTTAAATTTTCTTATGGCTACACAAAAAAGTTATTTATTATATGGAATACATCTTCGACAGTCGTACTACAATCTTTGTTTCTCATCGGTGGAGAACTTTTACCGAACTTACGTCTTACCGTAGGCTGGAATATTTTATATAAGGATTTCATATAATACATGTTTGATTGCTGCACAAAAAAGTTGGGTTCTCGTCTGTGGAGAAGTATTGCTTTTTATGTCTACAAAAAAAAGTTATTTATTATATGGAATGCATCTTTGGCAGTCGGACTGCAATCTTTGATTCTCATCGGTGGAGAACTTTTATTTTAATGATAGTACCAGCGAAAAGATTACTTATTTTATAGAACGCTTGTTCAACAGGAGCAAAAAATTTGGATTCTCGTGGGTGGACAAAAAAATGATTTATTGTATAAAATACATCTTCGACAGCTGTAGCTACGATCATTGATCCTCTTCGTTGGAGATCTTTTATTTTATTTACGGATATAGGAAAAGTATATTTATTTTAACAGTTGTAAAAATGTTGTGTTTTCATAGTTGTGGAACTTTTATTATATTTATAAGAAAACAAAAAGTTGATTTATCATTGACAGCTGCAAAAAATTAGGTTTCTCATCGGCAGAGAAGTTTTATTTTATAGATAGGTAGACGAAAAGTTTATTTGATTTATAAAACACTCTTAGAAAGCTGTACTCTACGGTATGCGATTCACATCGGGAGAGAACACTTACTTAAATTTTAACAACAGAGGAAGTTATTCTATTTCATAAAACACGTCTACGACTGGTGTACTCCAAGTGATTATCGACTTTTCTTTTCTTATTATGAAGACAAAGGTGTGTTCCCTTCTTTTACTAGTCTCTTCTTTACTGGCAAACATTAAACGAATAATTTCCTTTTTGTTTTCTGTTCCTCTTTGATCATTCTTGGGTGTTGAAATCTTTTCCTCTATTTTCTAGAAGACACAAAGAAGTCTTCCCTTCTTTCTTCTTTTTTCTCCCGCAAGGGGTAACGTGCAGCAAGCAGCCGTTACTTGGGGAGTAACGCCCCCACGGGTGACCACAGTTCAGTACACAGCTGCCACACACACCACAACATTAAACTAAACACATATTCTTAACACAAGGACATTTACAGTACACACCCTCGGGCAACCTTCGCTAGGAGTTGCCTCCTAACAGGTGGGAGGGAGGTATGTTCAGTCACCCTTTGTGTAGGCCCCCTATGACTGATCTAGGGCGGGATAGGCCGTGTCCATCAGAATCTCGAAAAATCAAAAGTAGCGGAAAATATACTGGAACACCTAAAGTTTATTCATCTTATTGAACATTTCTTTAACAGCTGTACTACAAGTTTTGTTTCTCATCGGTGGAGAATAAATATATTTAATTTATAGGTAGACAAGAGGTTGATTTATTTAATAGAAAACATCTTTGACAGCTGTAAAAATGTGTGGTTCTCATCGGTGTAGAACTTTTAATTTATTGATAGGTACACAAAAAATTTATTTATTTTATTGAACGCTTCTTCCACAGCTGGAAAAAAGTTGGGTTCTCATGGGTGTTGAACTATCATTTTTTAAATTTTCTTATGGCTACACAAAAAAATTATTTATTATATGGAATACATCTTCGACAGTCGTACTACAATCTTTGTTTCTCATCGGTGGAGAACTTTTACCGAACTTACGTCTTACCGTAGGCTGGAATATTTTATATAAGGATTTCATATAATACATGTTTGATTGCTGCACAAAAAAGTTGGGTTCTCGTCTGTGGAGAAGTATTGTTTTTTATGTCTACAAAAAAAAGTTATTTATTATATGGAATGCATCTTTGGCAGTCGGACTGCAATCTTTGATTCTCATCGGTGGAGAAATTTTATTTTAATGATAGTACCAGCGAAAAGATTACTTATTTTATAGAACGCTTGTTCAACCGGAGCAAAAAATTTGGATTCTCGTGGGTGGACAAAAAAATGATTTATTGTATAAAATACATCTTCGACAGCTGTAGCTACGATCATTGATCCTCTTCGTTGGAGATCTTTTATTTTATTTACGGATATAGGAAAAGTATATTTATTTTAACAGTTGTAAAAATGTTGTGTTTTCATAGTTGCGGAACTTTTATTATATTTATAAGAAAACAAAAAGTTTATTTATCATTGACAGCTGCAAAAAATTAGGTTTCTCATCGGCAGAGAAGTTTTATTTTATAGATAGGTAGACGAAAAGTTTATTTGATTTATAAAACACTCTTAGAAAGCTGTACTCTACGGTATGCGATTCACATCGGGAGAGAACACTTACTTAAATTTTAACAACAGAGGAAGTTATTCTATTTCATAAAACACGTCTACGACTGGTGTACTCCAAGTGATTATCGACTTTTCTTTTCTTATTATGAAGACAAAGGTGTGTTCCCTTCTTTTACTAGTCTCTTCTTTACTGGCAAACATTAAACGAATAATTTCCTTTTTGTTTTCTGTTCCTCTTTGATCATTCTTGGGTGTTGAAATCTTTTCCTCTATTTTCTAGAAGACACAAAGAAGTCTTCCCTTCTTTCTTCTTTTTTCTCCCGCAAGGGGTAACGTGCAGCAAGCAGCCGTTACTTGGGGAGTAACGCCCCCACGGGTGACCACAGTTCAGTACACAGCTGCCACACACACCACAACATTAAACTAAACACATATTCTTAACACAAGGACATTTACAGTACACAGCCTCGGGCAACCTTCGCTAGGAGTTGCCTCTTAACAGGTGGGAGGGAGGTATGTTCAGTCACCCTTTGTGTAGGCCCCCTATGACTGATCTAGGGCGGGATAGGCCGTGTCCATCAGAATCTCGAAAAATCAAAAGTAGCGGAAAATATACTGGAACACCTAAAGTTTATTCATCTTATTGAACATTTCTTTAACAGCTGTACTACAAGTTTTGTTTCTCATCGGTGGAGAATAAATATATTTAATTTATAGGTAGACAAGAGGTTGTTTTTTTTAATAGAAAACATCTTTGACAGCTGTAAAAATGTGTGGTTCTCATCGGTGTAGAATTTTTAATTTATTGATAGGTACACAAAAAATTTATTTATTTTATTGAACGCTTCTTCCACAGCTGGAAAAAAGTTGGGTTCTCATGGGTGTTGAACTATCATTTTTTAAATTTTCTTATGGCTACACAAAAAAGTTATTTATTATATGGAATACATCTTCGACAGTCGTACTACAATCTTTGTTTCTCATCGGTGGAGAACTTTTACCGAACTTACGTCTTACCGTAGGCTGGAATATTTTATATAAGGATTTCATATAATACATGTTTGATTGCTGCACAAAAAAGTTGGGTTCTCGTCTGTGGAGAAGTATTGCTTTTTATGTCTACAAAAAAAAGTTATTTATTATATGGAATGCATCTTTGGCAGTCGGACTGCAATCTTTGATTCTCATCGGTGGAGAACTTTTATTTTAATGATAGTACCAGCGAAAAGATTACTTATTTTATAGAACGCTTGTTCAACAGGAGCAAAAAATTTGGATTCTCGTGGGTGGACAAAAAAATGATTTATTGTATAAAATACATCTTCGACAGCTGTAGCTACGATCATTGATCCTCTTCGTTGGAGATCTTTTATTTTATTTACGGATATAGGAAAAGTATATTTATTTTAACAGTTGTAAAAATGTTGTGTTTTCATAGTTGTGGAACTTTTATTATATTTATAAGAAAACAAAAAGTTGATTTATCATTGACAGCTGCAAAAAATTAGGTTTCTCATCGGCAGAGAAGTTTTATTTTATAGATAGGTAGACGAAAAGTTTATTTGATTTATAAAACACTCTTAGAAAGCTGTACTCTACGGTATGCGATTCACATCGGGAGAGAACACTTACTTAAATTTTAACAACAGAGGAAGTTATTCTATTTCATAAAACACGTCTACGACTGGTGTACTCCAAGTGATTATCGACTTTTCTTTTCTTATTATGAAGACAAAGGTGTGTTCCCTTCTTTTACTAGTCTCTTCTTTACTGGCAAACATTAAACGAATAATTTCCTTTTTGTTTTCTGTTCCTCTTTGATCATTCTTGGGTGTTGAAATCTTTTCCTCTATTTTCTAGAAGACACAAAGAAGTCTTCCCTTCTTTCTTCTTTTTTCTCCCGCAAGGGGTAACGTGCAGCAAGCAGCCGTTACTTGGGGAGTAACGCCCCCACGGGTGACCACAGTTCAGTACACAGCTGCCACACACACCACAACATTAAACTAAACACATATTCTTAACACAAGGACATTTACAGTACACACCCTCGGGCAACCTTCGCTAGGAGTTGCCTCTTAACAGGTGGGAGGGAGGTATGTTCAGTCACCCTTTGTGTAGGCCCCCTATGACTGATCTAGGGCGGGATAGGCCGTGTCCATCAGAATCTCGAAAAATCAAAAGTAGCGGAAAATATACTGGAACACCTAAAGTTTATTCATCTTATTGAACATTTCTTTAACAGCTGTACTACAAGTTTTGTTTCTCATCGGTGGAGAATAAATATATTTAATTTATAGGTAGACAAGAGGTTGTTTTTTTTAATAGAAAACATCTTTGACAGCTGTAAAAATGTGTGGTTCTCATCGGTGTAGAATTTTTAATTTATTGATAGGTACACAAAAAATTTATTTATTTTATTGAACGCTTCTTCCACAGCTGGAAAAAAGTTGGGTTCTCATGGGTGTTGAACTATCATTTTTTAAATTTTCTTATGGCTACACAAAAAAGTTATTTATTATATGGAATACATCTTCGACAGTCGTACTACAATCTTTGTTTCTCATCGGTGGAGAACTTTTACCGAACTTACGTCTTACCGTAGGCTGGAATATTTTATATAAGGATTTCATATAATACATGTTTGATTGCTGCACAAAAAAGTTGGGTTCTCGTCTGTGGAGAAGTATTGCTTTTTATGTCTACAAAAAAAAGTTATTTATTATATGGAATGCATCTTTGGCAGTCGGACTGCAATCTTTGATTCTCATCGGTGGAGAACTTTTATTTTAATGATAGTACCAGCGAAAAGATTACTTATTTTATAGAACGCTTGTTCAACAGGAGCAAAAAATTTGGATTCTCGTGGGTGGACAAAAAAATGATTTATTGTATAAAATACATCTTCGACAGCTGTAGCTACGATCATTGATCCTCTTCGTTGGAGATCTTTTATTTTATTTACGGATATAGGAAAAGTATATTTATTTTAACAGTTGTAAAAATGTTGTGTTTTCATAGTTGTGGAACTTTTATTATATTTATAAGAAAACAAAAAGTTGATTTATCATTGACAGCTGCAAAAAATTAGGTTTCTCATCGGCAGAGAAGTTTTATTTTATAGATAGGTAGACGAAAAGTTTATTTGATTTATAAAACACTCTTAGAAAGCTGTACTCTACGGTATGCGATTCACATCGGGAGAGAACACTTACTTAAATTTTAACAACAGAGGAAGTTATTCTATTTCATAAAACACGTCTACGACTGGTGTACTCCAAGTGATTATCGACTTTTCTTTTCTTATTATGAAGACAAAGGTGTGTTCCCTTCTTTTACTAGTCTCTTCTTTACTGGCAAACATTAAACGAATAATTTCCTTTTTGTTTTCTGTTCCTCTTTGATCATTCTTGGGTGTTGAAATCTTTTCCTCTATTTTCTAGAAGACACAAAGAAGTCTTCCCTTCTTTCTTCTTTTTTCTCCCGCAAGGGGTAACGTGCAGCAAGCAGCCGTTACTTGGGGAGTAACGCCCCCACGGGTGACCACAGTTCAGTACACAGCTGCCACACACACCACAACATTAAACTAAACACATATTCTTAACACAAGGACATTTACAGTACACACCCTCGGGCAACCTTCGCTAGGAGTTGCCTCTTAACAGGTGGGAGGGAGGTATGTTCAGTCACCCTTTGTGTAGGCCCCCTATGACTGATCTAGGGCGGGATAGGCCGTGTCCATCAGAATCTCGAAAAATCAAAAGTAGCGGAAAATATACTGGAACACCTAAAGTTTATTCATCTTATTGAACATTTCTTTAACAGCTGTACTACAAGTTTTGTTTCTCATCGGTGGAGAATAAATATATTTAATTTATAGGTAGACAAGAGGTTGTTTTTTTTAATAGAAAACATCTTTGACAGCTGTAAAAATGTGTGGTTCTCATCGGTGTAGAATTTTTAATTTATTGATAGGTACACAAAAAATTTATTTATTTTATTGAACGCTTCTTCCACAGCTGGAAAAAAGTTGGGTTCTCATGGGTGTTGAACTATCATTTTTTAAATTTTCTTATGGCTACACAAAAAAGTTATTTATTATATGGAATACATCTTCGACAGTCGTACTACAATCTTTGTTTCTCATCGGTGGAGAACTTTTACCGAACTTACGTCTTACCGTAGGCTGGAATATTTTATATAAGGATTTCATATAATACATGTTTGATTGCTGCACAAAAAAGTTGGGTTCTCGTCTGTGGAGAAGTATTGCTTTTTATGTCTACAAAAAAAAGTTATTTATTATATGGAATGCATCTTTGGCAGTCGGACTGCAATCTTTGATTCTCATCGGTGGAGAACTTTTATTTTAATGATAGTACCAGCGAAAAGATTACTTATTTTATAGAACGCTTGTTCAACAGGAGCAAAAAATTTGGATTCTCGTGGGTGGACAAAAAAATGATTTATTGTATAAAATACATCTTCGACAGCTGTAGCTACGATCATTGATCCTCTTCGTTGGAGATCTTTTATTTTATTTACGGATATAGGAAAAGTATATTTATTTTAACAGTTGTAAAAATGTTGTGTTTTCATAGTTGTGGAACTTTTATTATATTTATAAGAAAACAAAAAGTTGATTTATCATTGACAGCTGCAAAAAATTAGGTTTCTCATCGGCAGAGAAGTTTTATTTTATAGATAGGTAGACGAAAAGTTTATTTGATTTATAAAACACTCTTAGAAAGCTGTACTCTACGGTATGCGATTCACATCGGGAGAGAACACTTACTTAAATTTTAACAACAGAGGAAGTTATTCTATTTCATAAAACACGTCTACGACTGGTGTACTCCAAGTGATTATCGACTTTTCTTTTCTTATTATGAAGACAAAGGTGTGTTCCCTTCTTTTACTAGTCTCTTCTTTACTGGCAAACATTAAACGAATAATTTCCTTTTTGTTTTCTGTTCCTCTTTGATCATTCTTGGGTGTTGAAATCTTTTCCTCTATTTTCTAGAAGACAAAAAGACGTCTTCCCTTCTTTCTTCTTTTTTCTCCCGCAAGGGGTAACGTGCAGCAAGCAGCCGTTACTTGGGGAGTAACGCCCCCACGGGTGACCACAGTTCAGTACACAGCTGCCACACACACCACAACATTAAACTAAACACATATTCTTAACACAAGGACATTTACAGTACACACCCTCAGGCAACCTTCGCTAGGAGTTGCCTCCTAACAGGTGGGAGGGAGGTATGTTCAGTCACCCTTTGTGTAGGCCCCCTATGACTGATCTAGGGCGGGATAGGCCGTGTCCATCAGAATCTCGAAAAATCAAAAGTAGCGGAAAATATACTGGAACACCTAAAGTTTATTCATCTTATTGAACATTTCTTTAACAGCTGTACTACAAGTTTTGTTTCTCATCGGTGGAGAATAAATATATTTAATTTATAGGTAGACAAGAGGTTGATTTATTTAATAGAAAACATCTTTGACAGCTGTAAAAATGTGTGGTTCTCATCGGTGTAGAACTTTTAATTTATTGATAGGTACACAAAAAATTTATTAATTTTATTGAACGCTTCTTCCACAGCTGGAAAAAAGTTGGGTTCTCATGGGTGTTGAACTATCATTTTTTAAATTTTCTTATGGCTACACAAAAAAATTATTTATTATATGGAATACATCTTCGACAGTCGTACTACAATCTTTGTTTCTCATCGGTGGAGAACTTTTACCGAACTTACGTCTTACCGTAGGCTGGAATATTTTATATAAGGATTTCATATAATACATGTTTGATTGCTGCACAAAAAAGTTGGGTTCTCGTCTGTGGAGAAGTATTGCTTTTTATGTCTACAAAAAAAAGTTATTTATTATATGGAATGCATCTTTGGCAGTCGGACTGCAATCTTTGATTCTCATCGGTGGAGAACTTTTATTTTAATGATAGTACCAGCGAAAAGATTACTTATTTTATAGAACGCTTGTTCAACAGGAGCAAAAAATTTGGATTCTCGTGGGTGGACAAAAAAATGATTTATTGTATAAAATACATCTTCGACAGCTGTAGCTACGATCATTGATCCTCTTCGTTGGAGATCTTTTATTTTATTTACGGATATAGGAAAAGTATATTTATTTTAACAGTTGTAAAAATGTTGTGTTTTCATAGTTGTGGAACTTTTATTATATTTATAAGAAAACAAAAAGTTGATTTATCATTGACAGCTGCAAAAAATTAGGTTTCTCATCGGCAGAGAAGTTTTATTTTATAGATAGGTAGACGAAAAGTTTATTTGATTTATAAAACACTCTTAGAAAGCTGTACTCTACGGTATGCGATTCACATCGGGAGAGAACACTTACTTAAATTTTAACAACAGAGGAAGTTATTCTATTTCATAAAACACGTCTACGACTGGTGTACTCCAAGTGATTATCGACTTTTCTTTTCTTATTATGAAGACAAAGGTGTGTTCCCTTCTTTTACTAGTCTCTTCTTTACTGGCAAACATTAAACGAATAATTTCCTTTTTGTTTTCTGTTCCTCTTTGATCATTCTTGGGTGTTGAAATCTTTTCCTCTATTTTCTAGAAGACACAAAGATGTCTTCCCTTCTTTCTTCTTTTTTCTCCCGCAAGGGGTAACGTGCAGCAAGCAGCCGTTACTTGGGGAGTAACGCCCCCACGGGTGACCACAGTTCAGTACACAGCTGCCACACACACCATAACATTAAACTAAACACATATTCTTAACAGTAGGACATTTACAGTACACACCCTCAGGCAACCTTCGCTAGGAGTTGCCTCCTAACAGGTGGGAGGGAGGTATGTTCAGTCACCCTTTGTGTAGGCCCCCTATGACTGATCTAGGGCGGGATAGGCCGTGTCCATCAGAATCTCGAAAAATCAAAAGTAGCGGAAAATATACTGGAACACCTAAAGTTTATTCATCTTATTGAACATTTCTTTAACAGCTGTACTACAAGTTTTGTTTCTCATCGGTGGAGAATAAATATATTTAATTTATAGGTAGACAAGAGGTTGATTTATTTAATAGAAAACATCTTTGACAGCTGTAAAAATGTGTGGTTCTCATCGGTGTAGAACTTTTAATTTATTGATAGGTACACAAAAAATTTATTTATTTTATTGAACGCTTCTTCCACAGCTGGAAAAAAGTTGGGTTCTCATGGGTGTTGAACTATCATTTTTTAAATTTTCTTATGGCTACACAAAAAAATTATTTATTATATGGAATACATCTTCGACAGTCGTACTACAATCTTTGTTTCTCATCGGTGGAGAACTTTTACCGAACTTACGTATTACCGTAGGCTGGAATATTTTATATAAGGATTTCATATAATACATGTTTGATTGCTGCACAAAAAAGTTGGGTTCTCGTCTGTGGAGAAGTATTGTTTTTTATGTCTACAAAAAAAAGTTATTTGTTATATGGAATGCATCTTTGGCAGTCGGACTGCAATCTTTGATTCTCATCGGTGGAGAACTTTTATTTTAATGATAGTACCAGCGAAAAGATTACTTATTTTATAGAACGCTTGTTCAACAGGAGCAAAAAATTTGGATTCTCGTGGGTGGACAAAAAAATGATTTATTGTATAAAATACATCTTCGACAGCTGTAGCTACGATCATTGATCCTCTTCGTTGGAGATCTTTTATTTTATTTACGGATATAGGAAAAGTATATTTATTTTAACAGTTGTAAAAATGTTGTGTTTTCATAGTTGTGGAACTTTTATTATATTTATAAGAAAACAAAAAGTTGATTTATCATTGACAGCTGCAAAAAATTAGGTTTCTCATCGGCAGAGAAGTTTTATTTTATAGATAGGTAGACGAAAAGTTTATTTGATTTATAAAACACTCTTAGAAAGCTGTACTCTACGGTATGCGATTCACATCGGGAGAGAACACTTACTTAAATTTTAACAACAGAGGAAGTTATTCTATTTCATAAAACACGTCTACGACTGGTGTACTCCAAGTGATTATCGACTTTTCTTTTCTTATTATGAAGACAAAGGTGTGTTCCCTTCTTTTACTAGTCTCTTCTTTACTGGCAAACATTAAACGAATAATTTCCTTTTTGTTTTCTGTTCCTCTTTGATCATTCTTGGGTGTTGAAATCTTTTCCTCTATTTTCTAGAAGACACAAAGATGTCTTCCCTTCTTTCTTCTTTTTTCTCCCGCAAGGGGTAACGTGCAGCAAGCAGCCGTTACTTGGGGAGTAACGCCCCCACGGGTGACCACAGTTCAGTACACAGCTGCCACACACACCACAACATTAAACTAAACACATATTCTTAACACAAGGACATTTACAGTACACACCCTCGGGCAACCTTCGCTAGGAGTTGCCTCCTAACAGGTGGGAGGGAGGTATGTTCAGTCACCCTTTGTGTAGGCCCCCTATGACTGATCTAGGGCGGGATAGGCCGTGTCCATCAGAATCTCGAAAAATCAAAAGTAGCGGAAAATATACTGGAACACCTAAAGTTTATTCATCTTATTGAACATTTCTTTAACAGCTGTACTACAAGTTTTGTTTCTCATCGGTGGAGAATAAATATATTTAATTTATAGGTAGACAAGAGGTTGATTTATTTAAAAGAAAACATCTTTGACAGCTGTAAAAATGTGTGGTTCTCATCGGTGTAGAACTTTTAATTTATTGATAGGTACACAAAAAATTTATTTATTTTATTGAACGCTTCTTCCACAGCTGGAAAAAAGTTGGGTTCTCATGGGTGTTGAACTATCATTTTTTAAATTTTCTTATGGCTACACAAAAAAATTATTTATAATATGGAATACATCTTCGACAGTCGTACTACAATCTTTGTTTCTCATCGGTGGAGAACTTTTACCGAACTTACGTCTTACCGTAGGCTGGAATATTTTATATAAGGATTTCATATAATACATGTTTGATTGCTGCACAAAAAAGTTGGGTTCTCGTCTGTGGAGAAGTATTGTTTTTTATGTCTACAAAAAAAAGTTATTTATTATATGGAATGCATCTTTGGCAGTCGGACTGCAATCTTTGATTCTCATCGGTGGAGAAATTTTATTTTAATGATAGTACCAGCGAAAAGATTACTTATTTTATAGAACGCTTGTTCAACCGGAGCAAAAAATTTGGATTCTCGTGGGTGGACAAAAAAATGATTTATTGTATAAAATACATCTTCGACAGCTGTAGCTACGATCATTGATCCTCTTCGTTGGAGATCTTTTATTTTATTTACGGATATAGGAAAAGTATATTTATTTTAACAGTTGTAAAAATGTTGTGTTTTCATAGTTGCGGAACTTTTATTATATTTATAAGAAAACAAAAAGTTTATTTATCATTGACAGCTGCAAAAAATTAGGTTTCTCATCGGCAGAGAAGTTTTATTTTATAGATAGGTAGACGAAAAGTTTATTTGATTTATAAAACACTCTTAGAAAGCTGTACTCTACGGTATGCGATTCACATCGGGAGAGAACACTTACTTAAATTTTAACAACAGAGGAAGTTATTCTATTTCATAAAACACGTCTACGACTGGTGTACTCCAAGTGATTATCGACTTTTCTTTTCTTATTATGAAGACAAAGGTGTGTTCCCTTCTTTTACTAGTCTCTTCTTTACTGGCAAACATTAAACGAATAATTTCCTTTTTGTTTTCTGTTCCTCTTTGATCATTCTTGGGTGTTGAAATCTTTTCCTCTATTTTCTAGAAGACACAAAGAAGTCTTCCCTTCTTTCTTCTTTTTTCTCCCGCAAGGGGTAACGTGCAGCAAGCAGCCGTTACTTGGGGAGTAACGCCCCCACGGGTGACCACAGTTCAGTACACAGCTGCCACACACACCACAACATTAAACTAAACACATATTCTTAACACAAGGACATTTACAGTACACAGCCTCGGGCAACCTTCGCTAGGAGTTGCCTCCTAACAGGTGGGAGGGAGGTATGTTCAGTCACCCTTTGTGTAGGCCCCCTATGACTGATCTAGGGCGGGATAGGCCGTGTCCATCAGAATCTCGAAAAATCAAAAGTAGCGGAAAATATACTGGAACACCTAAAGTTTATTCATCTTATTGAACATTTCTTTAACAGCTGTACTACAAGTTTTGTTTCTCATCGGTGGAGAATAAATATATTTAATTTATAGGTAGACAAGAGGTTGTTTTTTTTAATAGAAAACATCTTTGACAGCTGTAAAAATGTGTGGTTCTCATCGGTGTAGAATTTTTAATTTATTGATAGGTACACAAAAAATTTATTTATTTTATTGAACGCTTCTTCCACAGCTGGAAAAAAGTTGGGTTCTCATGGGTGTTGAACTATCATTTTTTAAATTTTCTTATGGCTACACAAAAAAGTTATTTATTATATGGAATACATCTTCGACAGTCGTACTACAATCTTTGTTTCTCATCGGTGGAGAACTTTTACCGAACTTACGTCTTACCGTAGGCTGGAATATTTTATATAAGGATTTCATATAATACATGTTTGATTGCTGCACAAAAAAGTTGGGTTCTCGTCTGTGGAGAAGTATTGCTTTTTATGTCTACAAAAAAAAGTTATTTATTATATGGAATGCATCTTTGGCAGTCGGACTGCAATCTTTGATTCTCATCGGTGGAGAACTTTTATTTTAATGATAGTACCAGCGAAAAGATTACTTATTTTATAGAACGCTTGTTCAACAGGAGCAAAAAATTTGGATTCTCGTGGGTGGACAAAAAAATGATTTATTGTATAAAATACATCTTCGACAGCTGTAGCTACGATCATTGATCCTCTTCGTTGGAGATCTTTTATTTTATTTACGGATATAGGAAAAGTATATTTATTTTAACAGTTGTAAAAATGTTGTGTTTTCATAGTTGTGGAACTTTTATTATATTTATAAGAAAACAAAAAGTTGATTTATCATTGACAGCTGCAAAAAATTAGGTTTCTCATCGGCAGAGAAGTTTTATTTTATAGATAGGTAGACAAAAGTTTATTTGATTTATAAAACACTCTTAGAAAGCTGTACTCTACGGTATGCGATTCACATCGGGAGAGAACACTTACTTAAATTTTAACAACAGAGGAAGTTATTCTATTTCATAAAACACGTCTACGACTGGTGTACTCCAAGTGATTATCGACTTTTCTTTTCTTATTATGAAGACAAAGGTGTGTTCCCTTCTTTTACTAGTCTCTTCTTTACTGGCAAACATTAAACGAATAATTTCCTTTTTGTTTTCTGTTCCTCTTTGATCATTCTTGGGTGTTGAAATCTTTTCCTCTATTTTCTAGAAGACAAAAAGACGTCTTCCCTTCTTTCTTCTTTTTTCTCCCGCAAGGGGTAACGTGCAGCAAGCAGCCGTTACTTGGGGAGTAACGCCCCCACGGGTGACCACAGTTCAGTACACAGCTGCCACACACACCACAACATTAAACTAAACACATAATCTTAACACAAGGACATTTACAGTACACACCCTCGGGCAACCTTCGCTAGGAGTTGCCTCCTAACAGGTGGGAGGGAGGTATGTTCAGTCACCCTTTGTGTAGGCCCCCTATGACTGATCTAGGGCGGGATAGGCCGTGTCCATCAGAATCTCGAAAAATCAAAAGTAGCGGAAAATATACTGGAACACCTAAAGTTTATTCATCTTATTGAACATTTCTTTAACAGCTGTACTACAAGATTTGTTTCTCATCGGTGGAGAATAAATATATTTAATTTATAGGTAGACAAGAGGTTGATTTATTTAATAGAAAACATCTTTGACAGCTGTAAAAATGTGTGGTTCTCATCGGTGTAGAACTTTTAATTTATTGATAGGTACACAAAAAATTTATTTATTTTATTGAACGCTTCTTCCACAGCTGGAAAAAAGTTGGGTTCTCATGGGTGTTGAACTATCATTTTTTAAATTTTCTTATGGCTACACAAAAAAATTATTTATTATATGGAATACATCTTCGACAGTCGTACTACAATCTTTGTTTCTCATCGGTGGAGAACTTTTACCGAACTTACGTATTACCGTAGGCTGGAATATTTTATATAAGGATTTCATATAATACATGTTTGATTGCTGCACAAAAAAGTTGGGTTCTCGTCTGTGGAGAAGTATTGTTTTTTATGTCTACAAAAAAAAGTTATTTGTTATATGGAATGCATCTTTGGCAGTCGGACTGCAATCTTTGATTCTCATCGGTGGAGAACTTTTATTTTAATGATAGTACCAGCGAAAAGATTACTTATTTTATAGAACGCTTGTTCAACAGGAGCAAAAAATTTGGATTCTCGTGGGTGGACAAAAAAATGATTTATTGTATAAAATACATCTTCGACAGCTGTAGCTACGATCATTGATCCTCTTCGTTGGAGATCTTTTATTTTATTTACGGATATAGGAAAAGTATATTTATTTTAACAGTTGTAAAAATGTTGTGTTTTCATAGTTGTGGAACTTTTATTATATTTATAAGAAAACAAAAAGTTGATTTATCATTGACAGCTGCAAAAAATTAGGTTTCTCATCGGCAGAGAAGTTTTATTTTATAGATAGGTAGACGAAAAGTTTATTTGATTTATAAAACACTCTTAGAAAGCTGTACTCTACGGTATGCGATTCACATCGGGAGAGAACACTTACTTAAATTTTAACAACAGAGGAAGTTATTCTATTTCATAAAACACGTCTACGACTGGTGTACTCCAAGTGATTATCGACTTTTCTTTTCTTATTATGAAGACAAAGGTGTGTTCCCTTCTTTTACTAGTCTCTTCTTTACTGGCAAACATTAAACGAATAATTTCCTTTTTGTTTTCTGTTCCTCTTTGATCATTCTTGGGTGTTGAAATCTTTTCCTCTATTTTCTAGAAGACACAAAGATGTCTTCCCTTCTTTCTTCTTTTTTCTCCCGCAAGGGGTAACGTGCAGCAAGCAGCCGTTACTTGGGGAGTAACGCCCCCACGGGTGACCACAGTTCAGTACACAGCTGCCACACACACCACAACATTAAACTAAACACATATTCTTAACACAAGGACATTTACAGTACACACCCTCGGGCAACCTTCGCTAGGAGTTGCCTCCTAACAGGTGGGAGGGAGGTATGTTCAGTCACCCTTTGTGTAGGCCCCCTATGACTGATCTAGGGCGGGATAGGCCGTGTCCATCAGAATCTCGAAAAATCAAAAGTAGCGGAAAATATACTGGAACACCTAAAGTTTATTCATCTTATTGAACATTTCTTTAACAGCTGTACTACAAGTTTTGTTTCTCATCGGTGGAGAATAAATATATTTAATTTATAGGTAGACAAGAGGTTGATTTATTTAAAAGAAAACATCTTTGACAGCTGTAAAAATGTGTGGTTCTCATCGGTGTAGAACTTTTAATTTATTGATAGGTACACAAAAAATTTATTTATTTTATTGAACGCTTCTTCCACAGCTGGAAAAAAGTTGGGTTCTCATGGGTGTTGAACTATCATTTTTTAAATTTTCTTATGGCTACACAAAAAAATTATTTATTATATGGAATACATCTTCGACAGTCGTACTACAATCTTTGTTTCTCATCGGTGGAGAACTTTTACCGAACTTACGTATTACCGTAGGCTGGAATATTTTATATAAGGATTTCATATAATACATGTTTGATTGCTGCACAAAAAAGTTGGGTTCTCGTCTGTGGAGAAGTATTGTTTTTTATGTCTACAAAAAAAAGTTATTTATTATATGGAATGCATCTTTGGCAGTCGGACTGCAATCTTTGATTCTCATCGGTGGAGAACTTTTATTTTAATGATAGTACCAGCGAAAAGATTACTTATTTTATAGAACGCTTGTTCAACAGGAGCAAAAAATTTGGATTCTCGTGGGTGGACAAAAAAATGATTTATTGTATAAAATACATCTTCGACAGCTGTAGCTACGATCATTGATCCTCTTCGTTGGAGATCTTTTATTTTATTTACGGATATAGGAAAAGTATATTTATTTTAACAGTTGTAAAAATGTTGTGTTTTCATAGTTGTGGAACTTTTATTATATTTATAAGAAAACAAAAAGTTGATTTATCATTGACAGCTGCAAAATATTAGGTTTCTCATCGGCAGAGAAGTTTTATTTTATAGATAGGTAGACGAAAAGTTTATTTGATTTATAAAACACTCTTAGAAAGCTGTACTCTACGGTATGCGATTCACATCGGGAGAGAACACTTACTTAAATTTTAACAACAGAGGAAGTTATTCTATTTCATAAAACACGTCTACGACTGGTGTACTCCAAGTGATTATCGACTTTTCTTTTCTTATTATGAAGACAAAGGTGTGTTCCCTTCTTTTACTAGTCTCTTCTTTACTGGCAAACATTAAACGAATAATTTCCTTTTTGTTTTCTGTTCCTCTTTGATCATTCTTGGGTGTTGAAATCTTTTCCTCTATTTTCTAGAAGACACAAAGATGTCTTCCCTTCTTTCTTCTTTTTTCTCCCGCAAGGGGTAACGTGCAGCAAGCAGCCGTTACTTGGGGAGTAACGCCCCCACGGGTGACCACAGTTCAGTACACAGCTGCCACACACACCACAACATTAAACTAAACACATATTCTTAACACAAGGACATTTACAGTACACACCCTCGGGCAACCTTCGCTAGGAGTTGCCTCCTAACAGGTGGGAGGGAGGTATGTTCAGTCACCCTTTGTGTAGGCCCCCTATGACTGATCTAGGGCGGGATAGGCCGTGTCCATCAGAATCTCGAAAAATCAAAAGTAGCGGAAAATATACTGGAACACCTAAAGTTTATTCATCTTATTGAACATTTCTTTAACAGCTGTACTACAAGTTTTGTTTCTCATCGGTGGAGAATAAATATATTTAATTTATAGGTAGACAAGAGGTTGATTTATTTAAAAGAAAACATCTTTGACAGCTGTAAAAATGTGTGGTTCTCATCGGTGTAGAACTTTTAATTTATTGATAGGTACACAAAAAATTTATTTATTTTATTGAACGCTTCTTCCACAGCTGGAAAAAAGTTGGGTTCTCATGGGTGTTGAACTATCATTTTTTAAATTTTCTTATGGCTACACAAAAAAATTATTTATAATATGGAATACATCTTTGACAGTCGTACTACAATCTTTGTTTCTCATCGGTGGAGAACTTTTACCGAACTTACGTCTTACCGTAGACTGGAATATTTTATATAAGGATTTCATATAATACATGTTTGATTGCTGCACAAAAAAGTTGGGTTCTCGTCTGTGGAGAAGTATTGTTTTTTATGTCTACAAAAAAAAGTTATTTATTATATGGAATGCATCTTTGGCAGTCGGACTGCAATCTTTGATTCTCATCGGTGGAGAAATTTTATTTTAATGATAGTACCAGCGAAAAGATTACTTATTTTATAGAACGCTTGTTCAACCGGAGCAAAAAATTTGGATTCTCGTGGGTGGACAAAAAAATGATTTATTGTATAAAATACATCTTCGACAGCTGTAGCTACGATCATTGATCCTCTTCGTTGGAGATCTTTTATTTTATTTACGGATATAGGAAAAGTATATTTATTTTAACAGTTGTAAAAATGTTGTGTTTTCATAGTTGCGGAACTTTTATTATATTTATAAGAAAACAAAAAGTTTATTTATCATTGACAGCTGCAAAAAATTAGGTTTCTCATCGGCAGAGAAGTTTTATTTTATAGATAGGTAGACGAAAAGTTTATTTGATTTATAAAACACTCTTAGAAAGCTGTACTCTACGGTATGCGATTCACATCGGGAGAGAACACTTACTTAAATTTTAACAACAGAGGAAGTTATTCTATTTCATAAAACACGTCTACGACTGGTGTACTCCAAGTGATTATCGACTTTTCTTTTCTTATTATGAAGACAAAGGTGTGTTCCCTTCTTTTACTAGTCTCTTCTTTACTGGCAAACATTAAACGAATAATTTCCTTTTTGTTTTCTGTTCCTCTTTGATCATTCTTGGGTGTTGAAATCTTTTCCTCTATTTTCTAGAAGACACAAAGATGTCTTCCCTTCTTTCTTCTTTTTTCTCCCGCAAGGGGTAACGTGCAGCAAGCAGCCGTTACTTGGGGAGTAACGCCCCCACGGGTGACCACAGTTCAGTACACAGCTGCCACACACACCATAACATTAAACTAAACACATATTCTTAACAGTAGGACATTTACAGTACACACCCTCAGGCAACCTTCGCTAGGAGTTGCCTCCTAACAGGTGGGAGGGAGGTATGTTCAGTCACCCTTTGTGTAGGCCCCTTATGACTGATCTAGGGCGGGATAGGCCGTGTCCATCAGAATCTCGAAAAATCAAAAGTAGCGGAAAATATACTGGAACACCTAAAGTTTATTCATCTTATTGAACATTTCTTTAACAGCTGTACTACAAGTTTTGTTTCTCATCGGTGGAGAATAAATATATTTAATTTATAGGTAGACAAGAGGTTGATTTATTTAATAGAAAACATCTTTGACAGCTGTAAAAATGTGTGGTTCTCATCGGTGTAGAACTTTTAATTTATTGATAGGTACACAAAAAATTTATTTATTTTATTGAACGCTTCTTCCACAGCTGGAAAAAAGTTGGGTTCTCATGGGTGTTGAACTATCATTTTTTAAATTTTCTTATGGCTACACAAAAAAATTATTTATTATATGGAATACATCTTCGACAGTCGTACTACAATCTTTGTTTCTCATCGGTGGAGAACTTTTACCGAACTTACGTATTACCGTAGGCTGGAATATTTTATATAAGGATTTCATATAATACATGTTTGATGGCTGCACAAAAAAGTTGGGTTCTCGTCTGTGGAGAAGTATTGTTTTTTATGTCTACAAAAAAAAGTTATTTATTATATGGAATGCATCTTTGGCAGTCGGACTGCAATCTTTGATTCTCATCGGTGGAGAACTTTTATTTTAATGATAGTACCAGCGAAAAGATTACTTATTTTATAGAACGCTTGTTCAACAGGAGCAAAAAATTTGGATTCTCGTGGGTGGACAAAAAAATGATTTATTGTATAAAATACATCTTCGACAGCTGTAGCTACGATCATTGATCCTCTTCGTTGGAGATCTTTTATTTTATTTACGGATATAGGAAAAGTATATTTATTTTAACAGTTGTAAAAATGTTGTGTTTTCATAGTTGTGGAACTTTTATTATATTTATAAGAAAACAAAAAGTTGATTTATCATTGACAGCTGCAAAATATTAGGTTTCTCATCGGCAGAGAAGTTTTATTTTATAGATAGGTAGACGAAAAGTTTATTTGATTTATAAAACACTCTTAGAAAGCTGTACTCTACGGTATGCGATTCACATCGGGAGAGAACACTTACTTAAATTTTAACAACAGAGGAAGTTATTCTATTTCATAAAACACGTCTACGACTGGTGTACTCCAAGTGATTATCGACTTTTCTTTTCTTATTATGAAGACAAAGGTGTGTTCCCTTCTTTTACTAGTCTCTTCTTTACTGGCAAACATTAAACGAATAATTTCCTTTTTGTTTTCTGTTCCTCTTTGATCATTCTTGGGTGTTGAAATCTTTTCCTCTATTTTCTAGAAGACACAAAGATGTCTTCCCTTCTTTCTTCTTTTTTCTCCCGCAAGGGGTAACGTGCAGCAAGCAGCCGTTACTTGGGGAGTAACGCCCCCACGGGTGACCACAGTTCAGTACACAGCTGCCACACACACCACAACATTAAACTAAACACATATTCTTAACACAAGGACATTTACAGTACACACCCTCGGGCAACCTTCGCTAGGAGTTGCCTCCTAACAGGTGGGAGGGAGGTATGTTCAGTCACCCTTTGTGTAGGCCCCCTATGACTGATCTAGGGCGGGATAGGCCGTGTCCATCAGAATCTCGAAAAATCAAAAGTAGCGGAAAATATACTGGAACACCTAAAGTTTATTCATCTTATTGAACATTTCTTTAACAGCTGTACTACAATCTTTGTTTCTCATCGGTGGAGAACTTTTACCGAACTTACGTCTTACCGTAGGCTGGAATATTTTATATAAGGATTTCATATAATACATGTTTGATTGCTGCACAAAAAAGTTGGGTTCTCGTCTGTGGAGAAGTATTGTTTTTTATGTCTACAAAAAAAAGTTATTTATTATATGGAATGCATCTTTGGCAGTCGGACTGCAATCTTTGATTCTCATCGGTGGAGAAATTTTATTTTAATGATAGTACCAGCGAAAAGATTACTTATTTTATAGAACGCTTGTTCAACCGGAGCAAAAAATTTGGATTCTCGTGGGTGGACAAAAAAATGATTTATTGTATAAAATACATCTTCGACAGCTGTAGCTACGATCATTGATCCTCTTCGTTGGAGATCTTTTATTTTATTTACGGATATAGGAAAAGTATATTTATTTTAACAGTTGTAAAAATGTTGTGTTTTCATAGTTGCGGAACTTTTATTATATTTATAAGAAAACAAAAAGTTTATTTATCATTGACAGCTGCAAAAAATTAGGTTTCTCATCGGCAGAGAAGTTTTATTTTATAGATAGGTAGACGAAAAGTTTATTTGATTTATAAAACACTCTTAGAAAGCTGTACTCTACGGTATGCGATTCACATCGGGAGAGAACACTTACTTAAATTTTAACAACAGAGGAAGTTATTCTATTTCATAAAACACGTCTACGACTGGTGTACTCCAAGTGATTATCGACTTTTCTTTTCTTATTATGAAGACAAAGGTGTGTTCCCTTCTTTTACTAGTCTCTTCTTTACTGGCAAACATTAAACGAATAATTTCCTTTTTGTTTTCTGTTCCTCTTTGATCATTCTTGGGTGTTGAAATCTTTTCCTCTATTTTCTAGAAGACACAAAGAAGTCTTCCCTTCTTTCTTCTTTTTTCTCCCGCAAGGGGTAACGTGCAGCAAGCAGCCGTTACTTGGGGAGTAACGCCCCCACGGGTGACCACAGTTCAGTACACAGCTGCCACACACACCACAACATTAAACTAAACACATATTCTTAACACAAGGACATTTACAGTACACACCCTCGGGCAACCTTCGCTAGGAGTTGCCTCTTAACAGGTGGGAGGGAGGTATGTTCAGTCACCCTTTGTGTAGGCCCCCTATGACTGATCTAGGGCGGGATAGGCCGTGTCCATCAGAATCTCGAAAAATCAAAAGTAGCGGAAAATATACTGGAACACCTAAAGTTTATTCATCTTATTGAACATTTCTTTAACAGCTGTACTACAAGTTTTGTTTCTCATCGGTGGAGAATAAATATATTTAATTTATAGGTAGACAAGAGGTTGTTTTTTTTAATAGAAAACATCTTTGACAGCTGTAAAAATGTGTGGTTCTCATCGGTGTAGAATTTTTAATTTATTGATAGGTACACAAAAAATTTATTTATTTTATTGAACGCTTCTTCCACAGCTGGAAAAAAGTTGGGTTCTCATGGGTGTTGAACTATCATTTTTTAAATTTTCTTATGGCTACACAAAAAAGTTATTTATTATATGGAATACATCTTCGACAGTCGTACTACAATCTTTGTTTCTCATCGGTGGAGAACTTTTACCGAACTTACGTCTTACCGTAGGCTGGAATATTTTATATAAGGATTTCATATAATACATGTTTGATTGCTGCACAAAAAAGTTGGGTTCTCGTCTGTGGAGAAGTATTGCTTTTTATGTCTACAAAAAAAAGTTATTTATTATATGGAATGCATCTTTGGCAGTCGGACTGCAATCTTTGATTCTCATCGGTGGAGAACTTTTATTTTAATGATAGTACCAGCGAAAAGATTACTTATTTTATAGAACGCTTGTTCAACAGGAGCAAAAAATTTGGATTCTCGTGGGTGGACAATAAAATGATTTATTGTATAAAATACATCTTCGACAGCTGTAGCTACGATCATTGATCCTCTTCGTTGGAGATCTTTTATTTTATTTACGGATATAGGAAAAGTATATTTATTTTAACAGTTGTAAAAATGTTGTGTTTTCATAGTTGTGGAACTTTTATTATATTTATAAGAAAACAAAAAGTTGATTTATCATTGACAGCTGCAAAAAATTAGGTTTCTCATCGGCAGAGAAGTTTTATTTTATAGATAGGTAGACGAAAAGTTTATTTGATTTATAAAACACTCTTAGAAAGCTGTACTCTACGGTATGCGATTCACATCGGGAGAGAACACTTACTTAAATTTTAACAACAGAGGAAGTTATTCTATTTCATAAAACACGTCTACGACTGGTGTACTCCAAGTGATTATCGACTTTTCTTTTCTTATTATGAAGACAAAGGTGTGTTCCCTTCTTTTACTAGTCTCTTCTTTACTGGCAAACATTAAACGAATAATTTCCTTTTTGTTTTCTGTTCCTCTTTGATCATTCTTGGGTGTTGAAATCTTTTCCTCTATTTTCTAGAAGACACAAAGATGTCTTCCCTTCTTTCTTCTTTTTTCTCCCGCAAGGGGTAACGTGCAGCAAGCAGCCGTTACTTGGGGAGTAACGCCCCCACGGGTGACCACAGTTCAGTACACAGCTGCCACACACACCATAACATTAAACTAAACACATATTCTTAACAGTAGGACATTTACAGTACACACCCTCAGGCAACCTTCGCTAGGAGTTGCCTCCTAACAGGTGGGAGGGAGGTATGTTCAGTCACCCTTTGTGTAGGCCCCCTATGACTGATCTAGGGCGGGATAGGCCGTGTCCATCAGAATCTCGAAAAATCAAAAGTAGCGGAAAATATACTGGAACACCTAAAGTTTATTCATCTTATTGAACATTTCTTTAACAGCTGTACTACAAGTTTTGTTTCTCATCGGTGGAGAATAAATATATTTAATTTATAGGTAGACAAGAGGTTGATTTATTTAATAGAAAACATCTTTGACAGCTGTAAAAATGTGTGGTTCTCATCGGTGTAGAACTTTTAATTTATTGATAGGTACACAAAAAATTTATTTATTTTATTGAACGCTTCTTCCACAGCTGGAAAAAAGTTGGGTTCTCATGGGTGTTGAACTATCATTTTTTAAATTTTCTTATGGCTACACAAAAAAATTATTTATTATATGGAATACATCTTCGACAGTCGTACTACAATCTTTGTTTCTCATCGGTGGAGAACTTTTACCGAACTTACGTATTACCGTAGGCTGGAATATTTTATATAAGGATTTCATATAATACATGTTTGATTGCTGCACAAAAAAGTTGGGTTCTCGTCTGTGGAGAAGTATTGTTTTTTATGTCTACAAAAAAAAGTTATTTGTTATATGGAATGCATCTTTGGCAGTCGGACTGCAATCTTTGATTCTCATCGGTGGAGAACTTTTATTTTAATGATAGTACCAGCGAAAAGATTACTTATTTTATAGAACGCTTGTTCAACAGGAGCAAAAAATTTGGATTCTCGTGGGTGGACAAAAAAATGATTTATTGTATAAAATACATCTTCGACAGCTGTAGCTACGATCATTGATCCTCTTCGTTGGAGATCTTTTATTTTATTTACGGATATAGGAAAAGTATATTTATTTTAACAGTTGTAAAAATGTTGTGTTTTCATAGTTGTGGAACTTTTATTATATTTATAAGAAAACAAAAAGTTGATTTATCATTGACAGCTGCAAAAAATTAGGTTTCTCATCGGCAGAGAAGTTTTATTTTATAGATAGGTAGACGAAAAGTTTATTTGATTTATAAAACACTCTTAGAAAGCTGTACTCTACGGTATGCGATTCACATCGGGAGAGAACACTTACTTAAATTTTAACAACAGAGGAAGTTATTCTATTTCATAAAACACGTCTACGACTGGTGTACTCCAAGTGATTATCGACTTTTCTTTTCTTATTATGAAGACAAAGGTGTGTTCCCTTCTTTTACTAGTCTCTTCTTTACTGGCAAACATTAAACGAATAATTTCCTTTTTGTTTTCTGTTCCTCTTTGATCATTCTTGGGTGTTGAAATCTTTTCCTCTATTTTCTAGAAGACACAAAGATGTCTTCCCTTCTTTCTTCTTTTTTCTCCCGCAAGGGGTAACGTGCAGCAAGCAGCCGTTACTTGGGGAGTAACGCCCCCACGGGTGACCACAGTTCAGTACACAGCTGCCACACACACCACAACATTAAACTAAACACATATTCTTAACACAAGGACATTTACAGTACACACCCTCGGGCAACCTTCGCTAGGAGTTGCCTCCTAACAGGTGGGAGGGAGGTATGTTCAGTCACCCTTTGTGTAGGCCCCCTATGACTGATCTAGGGCGGGATAGGCCGTGTCCATCAGAATCTCGAAAAATCAAAAGTAGCGGAAAATATACTGGAACACCTAAAGTTTATTCATCTTATTGAACATTTCTTTAACAGCTGTACTACAAGTTTTGTTTCTCATCGGTGGAGAATAAATATATTTAATTTATAGGTAGACAAGAGGTTGATTTATTTAAAAGAAAACATCTTTGACAGCTGTAAAAATGTGTGGTTCTCATCGGTGTAGAACTTTTAATTTATTGATAGGTACACAAAAAATTTATTTATTTTATTGAACGCTTCTTCCACAGCTGGAAAAAAGTTGGGTTCTCATGGGTGTTGAACTATCATTTTTTAAATTTTCTTATGGCTACACAAAAAAATTATTTATAATATGGAATACATCTTCGACAGTCGTACTACAATCTTTGTTTCTCATCGGTGGAGAACTTTTACCGAACTTACGTCTTACCGTAGGCTGGAATATTTTATATAAGGATTTCATATAATACATGTTTGATTGCTGCACAAAAAAGTTGGGTTCTCGTCTGTGGAGAAGTATTGTTTTTTATGTCTACAAAAAAAAGTTATTTATTATATGGAATGCATCTTTGGCAGTCGGACTGCAATCTTTGATTCTCATCGGTGGAGAAATTTTATTTTAATGATAGTACCAGCGAAAAGATTACTTATTTTATAGAACGCTTGTTCAACCGGAGCAAAAAATTTGGATTCTCGTGGGTGGACAAAAAAATGATTTATTGTATAAAATACATCTTCGACAGCTGTAGCTACGATCATTGATCCTCTTCGTTGGAGATCTTTTATTTTATTTACGGATATAGGAAAAGTATATTTATTTTAACAGTTGTAAAAATGTTGTGTTTTCATAGTTGCGGAACTTTTATTATATTTATAAGAAAACAAAAAGTTTATTTATCATTGACAGCTGCAAAAAATTAGGTTTCTCATCGGCAGAGAAGTTTTATTTTATAGATAGGTAGACGAAAAGTTTATTTGATTTATAAAACACTCTTAGAAAGCTGTACTCTACGGTATGCGATTCACATCGGGAGAGAACACTTACTTAAATTTTAACAACAGAGGAAGTTATTCTATTTCATAAAACACGTCTACGACTGGTGTACTCCAAGTGATTATCGACTTTTCTTTTCTTATTATGAAGACAAAGGTGTGTTCCCTTCTTTTACTAGTCTCTTCTTTACTGGCAAACATTAAACGAATAATTTCCTTTTTGTTTTCTGTTCCTCTTTGATCATTCTTGGGTGTTGAAATCTTTTCCTCTATTTTCTAGAAGACACAAAGAAGTCTTCCCTTCTTTCTTCTTTTTTCTCCCGCAAGGGGTAACGTGCAGCAAGCAGCCGTTACTTGGGGAGTAACGCCCCCACGGGTGACCACAGTTCAGTACACAGCTGCCACACACACCACAACATTAAACTAAACACATATTCTTAACACAAGGACATTTACAGTACACACCCTCGGGCAACCTTCGCTAGGAGTTGCCTCTTAACAGGTGGGAGGGAGGTATGTTCAGTCACCCTTTGTGTAGGCCCCCTATGACTGATCTAGGGCGGGATAGGCCGTGTCCATCAGAATCTCGAAAAATCAAAAGTAGCGGAAAATATACTGGAACACCTAAAGTTTATTCATCTTATTGAACATTTCTTTAACAGCTGTACTACAAGTTTTGTTTCTCATCGGTGGAGAATAAATATATTTAATTTATAGGTAGACAAGAGGTTGTTTTTTTTAATAGAAAACATCTTTGACAGCTGTAAAAATGTGTGGTTCTCATCGGTGTAGAATTTTTAATTTATTGATAGGTACACAAAAAATTTATTTATTTTATTGAACGCTTCTTCCACAGCTGGAAAAAAGTTGGGTTCTCATGGGTGTTGAACTATCATTTTTTAAATTTTCTTATGGCTACACAAAAAAGTTATTTATTATATGGAATACATCTTCGACAGTCGTACTACAATCTTTGTTTCTCATCGGTGGAGAACTTTTACCGAACTTACGTCTTACCGTAGGCTGGAATATTTTATATAAGGATTTCATATAATACATGTTTGATTGCTGCACAAAAAAGTTGGGTTCTCGTCTGTGGAGAAGTATTGCTTTTTATGTCTACAAAAAAAAGTTATTTATTATATGGAATGCATCTTTGGCAGTCGGACTGCAATCTTTGATTCTCATCGGTGGAGAACTTTTATTTTAATGATAGTACCAGCGAAAAGATTACTTATTTTATAGAACGCTTGTTCAACAGGAGCAAAAAATTTGGATTCTCGTGGGTGGACAAAAAAATGATTTATTGTATAAAATACATCTTCGACAGCTGTATTTACGATCATTGATCCTCTTCGTTGGAGATCTTTTATTTTATTTACGGATATAGGAAAAGTATATTTATTTTAACAGTTGTAAAAATGTTGTGTTTTCATAGTTGTGGAACTTTTATTATATTTATAAGAAAACAAAAAGTTGATTTATCATTGACAGCTGCAAAAAATTAGGTTTCTCATCGGCAGAGAAGTTTTATTTTATAGATAGGTAGACAAAAGTTTATTTGATTTATAAAACACTCTTAGAAAGCTGTACTCTACGGTATGCGATTCACATCGGGAGAGAACACTTACTTAAATTTTAACAACAGAGGAAGTTATTCTATTTCATAAAACACGTCTACGACTGGTGTACTCCAAGTGATTATCGACTTTTCTTTTCTTATTATGAAGACAAAGGTGTGTTCCCTTCTTTTACTAGTCTCTTCTTTACTGGCAAACATTAAACGAATAATTTCCTTTTTGTTTTCTGTTCCTCTTTGATCATTCTTGGGTGTTGAAATCTTTTCCTCTATTTTCTAGAAGACACAAAGAAGTCTTCCCTTCTTTCTTCTTTTTTCTCCCGCAAGGGGTAACGTGCAGCAAGCAGCCGTTACTTGGGGAGTAACGCCCCCACGGGTGACCACAGTTCAGTACACAGCTGCCACACACACCACAACATTAAACTAAACACATATTCTTAACACAAGGACATTTACAGTACACAGCCTCGGGCAACCTTCGCTAGGAGTTGCCTCTTAACAGGTGGGAGGGAGGTATGTTCAGTCACCCTTTGTGTAGGCCCCCTATGACTGATCTAGGGCGGGATAGGCCGTGTCCATCAGAATCTCGAAAAATCAAAAGTAGCGGAAAATATACTGGAACACCTAAAGTTTATTCATCTTATTGAACATTTCTTTAACAGCTGTACTACAAGTTTTGTTTCTCATCGGTGGAGAATAAATATATTTAATTTATAGGTAGACAAGAGGTTGTTTTTTTTAATAGAAAACATCTTTGACAGCTGTAAAAATGTGTGGTTCTCATCGGTGTAGAATTTTTAATTTATTGATAGGTACACAAAAAATTTATTTATTTTATTGAACGCTTCTTCCACAGCTGGAAAAAAGTTGGGTTCTCATGGGTGTTGAACTATCATTTTTTAAATTTTCTTATGGCTACACAAAAAAGTTATTTATTATATGGAATACATCTTCGACAGTCGTACTACAATCTTTGTTTCTCATCGGTGGAGAACTTTTACCGAACTTACGTCTTACCGTAGGCTGGAATATTTTATATAAGGATTTCATATAATACATGTTTGATTGCTGCACAAAAAAGTTGGGTTCTCGTCTGTGGAGAAGTATTGCTTTTTATGTCTACAAAAAAAAGTTATTTATTATATGGAATGCATCTTTGGCAGTCGGACTGCAATCTTTGATTCTCATCGGTGGAGAACTTTTATTTTAATGATAGTACCAGCGAAAAGATTACTTATTTTATAGAACGCTTGTTCAACAGGAGCAAAAAATTTGGATTCTCGTGGGTGGACAAAAAAATGATTTATTGTATAAAATACATCTTCGACAGCTGTATTTACGATCATTGATCCTCTTCGTTGGAGATCTTTTATTTTATTTACGGATATAGGAAAAGTATATTTATTTTAACAGTTGTAAAAATGTTGTGTTTTCATAGTTGTGGAACTTTTATTATATTTATAAGAAAACAAAAAGTTGATTTATCATTGACAGCTGCAAAAAATTAGGTTTCTCATCGGCAGAGAAGTTTTATTTTATAGATAGGTAGACAAAAGTTTATTTGATTTATAAAACACTCTTAGAAAGCTGTACTCTACGGTATGCGATTCACATCGGGAGAGAACACTTACTTAAATTTTAACAACAGAGGAAGTTATTCTATTTCATAAAACACGTCTACGACTGGTGTACTCCAAGTGATTATCGACTTTTCTTTTCTTATTATGAAGACAAAGGTGTGTTCCCTTCTTTTACTAGTCTCTTCTTTACTGGCAAACATTAAACGAATAATTTCCTTTTTGTTTTCTGTTCCTCTTTGATCATTCTTGGGTGTTGAAATCTTTTCCTCTATTTTCTAGAAGACAAAAAGACGTCTTCCCTTCTTTCTTCTTTTTTCTCCCGCAAGGGGTAACGTGCAGCAAGCAGCCGTTACTTGGGGAGTAACGCCCCCACGGGTGACCACAGTTCAGTACACAGCTGCCACACACACCACAACATTAAACTAAACACATAATCTTAACACAAGGACATTTACAGTACACACCCTCGGGCAACCTTCGCTAGGAGTTGCCTCCTAACAGGTGGGAGGGAGGTATGTTCAGTCACCCTTTGTGTAGGCCCCCTATGACTGATCTAGGGCGGGATAGGCCGTGTCCATCAGAATCTCGAAAAATCAAAAGTAGCGGAAAATATACTGGAACACCTAAAGTTTATTCATCTTATTGAACATTTCTTTAACAGCTGTACTACAAGTTTTGTTTCTCATCGGTGGAGAATAAATATATTTAATTTATAGGTAGACAAGAGGTTGATTTATTTAAAAGAAAACATCTTTGACAGCTGTAAAAATGTGTGGTTCTCATCGGTGTAGAACTTTTAATTTATTGATAGGTACACAAAAAATTTATTTATTTTATTGAACGCTTCTTCCACAGCTGGAAAAAAGTTGGGTTCTCATGGGTGTTGAACTATCATTTTTTAAATTTTCTTATGGCTACACAAAAAAATTATTTATAATATGGAATACATCTTTGACAGTCGTACTACAATCTTTGTTTCTCATCGGTGGAGAACTTTTACCGAACTTACGTCTTACCGTAGGCTGGAATATTTTATATAAGGATTTCATATAATACATGTTTGATTGCTGCACAAAAAAGTTGGGTTCTCGTCTGTGGAGAAGTATTGTTTTTTATGTCTACAAAAAAAAGTTATTTATTATATGGAATGCATCTTTGGCAGTCGGACTGCAATCTTTGATTCTCATCGGTGGAGAAATTTTATTTTAATGATAGTACCAGCGAAAAGATTACTTATTTTATAGAACGCTTGTTCAACCGGAGCAAAAAATTTGGATTCTCGTGGGTGGACAAAAAAATGATTTATTGTATAAAATACATCTTCGACAGCTGTAGCTACGATCATTGATCCTCTTCGTTGGAGATCTTTTATTTTATTTACGGATATAGGAAAAGTATATTTATTTTAACAGTTGTAAAAATGTTGTGTTTTCATAGTTGCGGAACTTTTATTATATTTATAAGAAAACAAAAAGTTTATTTATCATTGACAGCTGCAAAAAATTAGGTTTCTCATCGGCAGAGAAGTTTTATTTTATAGATAGGTAGACGAAAAGTTTATTTGATTTATAAAACACTCTTAGAAAGCTGTACTCTACGGTATGCGATTCACATCGGGAGAGAACACTTACTTAAATTTTAACAACAGAGGAAGTTATTCTATTTCATAAAACACGTCTACGACTGGTGTACTCCAAGTGATTATCGACTTTTCTTTTCTTATTATGAAGACAAAGGTGTGTTCCCTTCTTTTACTAGTCTCTTCTTTACTGGCAAACATTAAACGAATAATTTCCTTTTTGTTTTCTGTTCCTCTTTGATCATTCTTGGGTGTTGAAATCTTTTCCTCTATTTTCTAGAAGACACAAAGATGTCTTCCCTTCTTTCTTCTTTTTTCTCCCGCAAGGGGTAACGTGCAGCAAGCAGCCGTTACTTGGGGAGTAACGCCCCCACGGGTGACCACAGTTCAGTACACAGCTGCCACACACACCATAACATTAAACTAAACACATATTCTTAACAGTAGGACATTTACAGTACACACCCTCAGGCAACCTTCGCTAGGAGTTGCCTCCTAACAGGTGGGAGGGAGGTATGTTCAGTCACCCTTTGTGTAGGCCCCCTATGACTGATCTAGGGCGGGATAGGCCGTGTCCATCAGAATCTCGAAAAATCAAAAGTAGCGGAAAATATACTGGAACACCTAAAGTTTATTCATCTTATTGAACATTTCTTTAACAGCTGTACTACAAGTTTTGTTTCTCATCGGTGGAGAATAAATATATTTAATTTATAGGTAGACAAGAGGTTGATTTATTTAATAGAAAACATCTTTGACAGCTGTAAAAATGTGTGGTTCTCATCGGTGTAGAACTTTTAATTTATTGATAGGTACACAAAAAATTTATTTATTTTATTGAACGCTTCTTCCACAGCTGGAAAAAAGTTGGGTTCTCATGGGTGTTGAACTATCATTTTTTAAATTTTCTTATGGCTACACAAAAAAATTATTTATTATATGGAATACATCTTCGACAGTCGTACTACAATCTTTGTTTCTCATCGGTGGAGAACTTTTACCGAACTTACGTATTACCGTAGGCTGGAATATTTTATATAAGGATTTCATATAATACATGTTTGATTGCTGCACAAAAAAGTTGGGTTCTCGTCTGTGGAGAAGTATTGTTTTTTATGTCTACAAAAAAAAGTTATTTATTATATGGAATGCATCTTTGGCAGTCGGACTGCAATCTTTGATTCTCATCGGTGGAGAACTTTTATTTTAATGATAGTACCAGCGAAAAGATTACTTATTTTATAGAACGCTTGTTCAACAGGAGCAAAAAATTTGGATTCTCGTGGGTGGACAAAAAAATGATTTATTGTATAAAATACATCTTCGACAGCTGTAGCTACGATCATTGATCCTCTTCGTTGGAGATCTTTTATTTTATTTACGGATATAGGAAAAGTATATTTATTTTAACAGTTGTAAAAATGTTGTGTTTTCATAGTTGTGGAACTTTTATTATATTTATAAGAAAACAAAAAGTTGATTTATCATTGACAGCTGCAAAAAATTAGGTTTCTCATCGGCAGAGAAGTTTTATTTTATAGATAGGTAGACGAAAAGTTTATTTGATTTATAAAACACTCTTAGAAAGCTGTACTCTACGGTATGCGATTCACATCGGGAGAGAACACTTACTTAAATTTTAACAACAGAGGAAGTTATTCTATTTCATAAAACACGTCTACGACTGGTGTACTCCAAGTGATTATCGACTTTTCTTTTCTTATTATGAAGACAAAGGTGTGTTCCCTTCTTTTACTAGTCTCTTCTTTACTGGCAAACATTAAACGAATAATTTCCTTTTTGTTTTCTGTTCCTCTTTGATCATTCTTGGGTGTTGAAATCTTTTCCTCTATTTTCTAGAAGACACAAAGATGTCTTCCCTTCTTTCTTCTTTTTTCTCCCGCAAGGGGTAACGTGCAGCAAGCAGCCGTTACTTGGGGAGTAACGCCCCCACGGGTGACCACAGTTCAGTACACAGCTGCCACACACACCACAACATTAAACTAAACACATATTCTTAACACAAGGACATTTACAGTACACACCCTCGGGCAACCTTCGCTAGGAGTTGCCTCCTAACAGGTGGGAGGGAGGTATGTTCAGTCACCCTTTGTGTAGGCCCCCTATGACTGATCTAGGGCGGGATAGGCCGTGTCCATCAGAATCTCGAAAAATCAAAAGTAGCGGAAAATATACTGGAACACCTAAAGTTTATTCATCTTATTGAACATTTCTTTAACAGCTGTACTACAAGTTTTGTTTCTCATCGGTGGAGAATAAATATATTTAATTTATAGGTAGACAAGAGGTTGATTTATTTAAAAGAAAACATCTTTGACAGCTGTAAAAATGTGTGGTTCTCATCGGTGTAGAACTTTTAATTTATTGATAGGTACACAAAAAATTTATTTATTTTATTGAACGCTTCTTCCACAGCTGGAAAAAAGTTGGGTTCTCATGGGTGTTGAACTATCATTTTTTAAATTTTCTTATGGCTACACAAAAAAATTATTTATAATATGGAATACATCTTCGACAGTCGTACTACAATCTTTGTTTCTCATCGGTGGAGAACTTTTACCGAACTTACGTCTTACCGTAGGCTGGAATATTTTATATAAGGATTTCATTTAATACATGTTTGATTGCTGCACAAAAAAGTTGGGTTCTCGTCTGTGGAGAAGTATTGTTTTTTATGTCTACAAAAAAAAGTTATTTATTATATGGAATGCATCTTTGGCAGTCGGACTGCAATCTTTGATTCTCATCGGTGGAGAAATTTTATTTTAATGATAGTACCAGCGAAAAGATTACTTATTTTATAGAACGCTTGTTCAACCGGAGCAAAAAATTTGGATTCTCGTGGGTGGACAAAAAAATGATTTATTGTATAAAATACATCTTCGACAGCTGTAGCTACGATCATTGATCCTCTTCGTTGGAGATCTTTTATTTTATTTACGGATATAGGAAAAGTATATTTATTTTAACAGTTGTAAAAATGTTGTGTTTTCATAGTTGCGGAACTTTTATTATATTTATAAGAAAACAAAAAGTTTATTTATCATTGACAGCTGCAAAAAATTAGGTTTCTCATCGGCAGAGAAGTTTTATTTTATAGATAGGTAGACGAAAAGTTTATTTGATTTATAAAACACTCTTAGAAAGCTGTACTCTACGGTATGCGATTCACATCGGGAGAGAACACTTACTTAAATTTTAACAACAGAGGAAGTTATTCTATTTCATAAAACACGTCTACGACTGGTGTACTCCAAGTGATTATCGACTTTTCTTTTCTTATTACGAAGACAAAGGTGTGTTCCCTTCTTTTACTAGTCTCTTCTTTACTGGCAAACATTAAACGAATAATTTCCTTTTTGTTTTCTGTTCCTCTTTGATCATTCTTGGGTGTTGAAATCTTTTCCTCTATTTTCTAGAAGACACAAAGAAGTCTTCCCTTCTTTCTTCTTTTTTCTCCCGCAAGGGGTAACGTGCAGCAAGCAGCCGTTACTTGGGGAGTAACGCCCCCACGGGTGACCACAGTTCAGTACACAGCTGCCACACACACCACAACATTAAACTAAACACATATTCTTAACACAAGGACATTTACAGTACACACCCTCGGGCAACCTTCGCTAGGAGTTGCCTCTTAACAGGTGGGAGGGAGGTATGTTCAGTCACCCTTTGTGTAGGCCCCCTATGACTGATCTAGGGCGGGATAGGCCGTGTCCATCAGAATCTCGAAAAATCAAAAGTAGCGGAAAATATACTGGAACACCTAAAGTTTATTCATCTTATTGAACATTTCTTTAACAGCTGTACTACAAGTTTTGTTTCTCATCGGTGGAGAATAAATATATTTAATTTATAGGTAGACAAGAGGTTGTTTTTTTTAATAGAAAACATCTTTGACAGCTGTAAAAATGTGTGGTTCTCATCGGTGTAGAATTTTTAATTTATTGATAGGTACACAAAAAATTTATTTATTTTATTGAACGCTTCTTCCACAGCTGGAAAAAAGTTGGGTTCTCATGGGTGTTGAACTATCATTTTTTAAATTTTCTTATGGCTACACAAAAAAGTTATTTATTATATGGAATACATCTTCGACAGTCGTACTACAATCTTTGTTTCTCATCGGTGGAGAACTTTTACCGAACTTACGTCTTACCGTAGGCTGGAATATTTTATATAAGGATTTCATATAATACATGTTTGATTGCTGCACAAAAAAGTTGGGTTCTCGTCTGTGGAGAAGTATTGCTTTTTATGTCTACAAAAAAAAGTTATTTATTATATGGAATGCATCTTTGGCAGTCGGACTGCAATCTTTGATTCTCATCGGTGGAGAACTTTTATTTTAATGATAGTACCAGCGAAAAGATTACTTATTTTATAGAACGCTTGTTCAACAGGAGCAAAAAATTTGGATTCTCGTGGGTGGACAAAAAAATGATTTATTGTATAAAATACATCTTCGACAGCTGTAGCTACGATCATTGATCCTCTTCGTTGGAGATCTTTTATTTTATTTACGGATATAGGAAAAGTATATTTATTTTAACAGTTGTAAAAATGTTGTGTTTTCATAGTTGTGGAACTTTTATTATATTTATAAGAAAACAAAAAGTTGATTTATCATTGACAGCTGCAAAAAATTAGGTTTCTCATCGGCAGAGAAGTTTTATTTTATAGATAGGTAGACAAAAGTTTATTTGATTTATAAAACACTCTTAGAAAGCTGTACTCTACGGTATGCGATTCACATCGGGAGAGAACACTTACTTAAATTTTAACAACAGAGGAAGTTATTCTATTTCATAAAACACGTCTACGACTGGTGTACTCCAAGTGATTATCGACTTTTCTTTTCTTATTATGAAGACAAAGGTGTGTTCCCTTCTTTTACTAGTCTCTTCTTTACTGGCAAACATTAAACGAATAATTTCCTTTTTGTTTTCTGTTCCTCTTTGATCATTCTTGGGTGTTGAAATCTTTTCCTCTATTTTCTAGAAGACAAAAAGACGTCTTCCCTTCTTTCTTCTTTTTTCTCCCACAAGGGGTAACGTGCAGCAAGCAGCCGTTACTTGGGGAGTAACGCCCCCACGGGTGACCACAGTTCAGTACACAGCTGCCACACACACCACAACATTAAACTAAACACATAATCTTAACACAAGGACATTTACAGTACACACCCTTGGGCAACCTTCGCTAGGAGTTGCCTCCTAACAGGTGGGAGGGAGGTATGTTCAGTCACCCTTTGTGTAGGCCCCCTATGACTGATCTAGGGCGGGATAGGCCGTGTCCATCAGAATCTCGAAAAATCAAAAGTAGCGGAAAATATACTGGAACACCTAAAGTTTATTCATCTTATTGAACATTTCTTTAACAGCTGTACTACAAGATTTGTTTCTCATCGGTGGAGAATAAATATATTTAATTTATAGGTAGACAAGAGGTTGATTTATTTAATAGAAAACATCTTTGACAGCTGTAAAAATGTGTGGTTCTCATCGGTGTAGAACTTTTAATTTATTGATAGGTACAACAAAATTTATTTATTTTATTGAACGCTTCTTCCACAGCTGGAAAAAAGTTGGGTTCTCATGGGTGTTGAACTATCATTTTTTAAATTTTCTTATGGCTACACAAAAAAATTATTTATTATATGGAATACATCTTCGACAGTCGTACTACAATCTTTGTTTCTCATCGGTGGAGAACTTTTACCGAACTTACGTATTACCGTAGGCTGGAATATTTTATATAAGGATTTCATATAATACATGTTTGATTGCTGCACAAAAAAGTTGGGTTCTCATCTGTGGAGAAGTATTGTTTTTTATGTCTACAAAAAAAAGTTATTTATTATATGGAATGCATCTTTGGCAGTCGGACTGCAATCTTTGATTCTCATCGGTGGAGAACTTTTATTTTAATGATAGTACCAGCGAAAAGATTACTTATTTTATAGAACGCTTGTTCAACAGGAGCAAAAAATTTGGATTCTCGTGGGTGGACAAAAAAATGATTTATTGTATAAAATACATCTTCGACAGCTGTAGCTACGATCATTGATCCTCTTCGTTGGAGATCTTTTATTTTATTTACGGATATAGGAAAAGTATATTTATTTTAACAGTTGTAAAAATGTTGTGTTTTCATAGTTGTGGAACTTTTATTATATTTATAAGAAAACAAAAAGTTGATTTATCATTGACAGCTGCAAAAAATTAGGTTTCTCATCGGCAGAGAAGTTTTATTTTATAGATAGGTAGACGAAAAGTTTATTTGATTTATAAAACACTCTTAGAAAGCTGTACTCTACGGTATGCGATTCACATCGGGAGAGAACACTTACTTAAATTTTAACAACAGAGGAAGTTATTCTATTTCATAAAACACGTCTACGACTGGGGTACTCCAAGTGATTATCGACTTTTCTTTTCTTATTATGAAGACAAAGGTGTGTTCCCTTCTTTTACTAGTCTCTTCTTTACTGGCAAACATTAAACGAATAATTTCCTTTTTGTTTTCTGTTCCTCTTTGATCATTCTTGGGTGTTGAAATCTTTTCCTCTATTTTCTAGAAGACACAACGATGTCTTCCCTTCTTTCTTCTTTTTTCTCCCGCAAGGGGTAACGTGCAGCAAGCAGCCGTTACTTGGGGAGTAACGCCCCCACGGGTGACCACAGTTCAGTACACAGCTGCCACACACACCACAACATTAAACTGAACACATATTCTTAACACTAGGACATTTACAGTACACACCCTCGGGCAACCTTCGCTAGGAGTTGCCTCCTAACAGGTGGGAGGGAGGTATGTTCAGTCACCCTTTGTGTAGGCCCCCTATGACTGATCTAGGGCGGGATAGGCCGTGTCCATCAGAATCTCGAAAAATCAAAAGTAGCGGAAAATATACTGGAACACCTAAAGTTTATTCATCTTATTGAACATTTCTTTTACAGCTGTACTACAAGTTTTGTTTCTCATCGGTGGAGAATAAATATATTTAATTTATAGGTAGACAAGAGGTTGAATTATTTAATAGAAAACATCTTTGACAGCTGTAAAAATGTGTGGTTCTCATCGGTGTAGAACTTTTAATTTATTGATAGGTACACAAAAAATTTATTTATTTTATTGAACGCTTCTTCCACAGCTGGAAAAAAGTTGGGTTCTCATGGGTGTTGAACTATCATTTTTTAAATTTTCTTATGGCTACACAAAAAAATTATTTATTATATGGAATACATCTTCGACAGTCGTACTACAATCTTTGTTTCTCATCGGTGGAGAACTTTTACCGAACTTACGTATTACCGTAGGCTGGAATATTTTATATAAGGATTTCATATAATACATGTTTGATTGCTGCACAAAAAAGTTGGGTTCTCGTCTGTCGAGAAGTATTGCTTTTTATGTCTACAAAAAAAAAGTTATTTATTATATGGAATGCATCTTTGGCAGTCGGACTGCAATCTTTGATTCTCATCGGTGGAGAACTTTTATTTTAATGATAGTACCAGCGAAAAGATTACTTATTTTATAGAACGCTTGTTCAACAGGAGCAAAAAATTTGGATTCTCGTGGGTGGACAAAAAAATGATTTATTGTATAAAATACATCTTCGACAGCTGTAGCTACGATCATTGATCCTCTTCGTTGGAGATCTTTTATTTTATTTACGGATATAGGAAAAGTATATTTATTTTAACAGTTGTAAAAATGTTGTGTTTTCATAGTTGTGGAACTTTTATTATATTTATAAGAAAACAAAAAGTTTATTTATCATTGACAGCTGCAAAAAATTAGGTTTCTCATCGGCAGAGAAGTTTTATTTTATAGATAGGTAGACGAAAAGTTTATTTGATTTATAAAACACTCTTAGAAAGCTGTACTCTACGGTATGCGATTCACATCGGGAGAGAACACTTACTTAAATTTTAACAACAGAGGAAGTTATTCTATTTCATAAAACACGTCTACGACTGGTGTACTCCAAGTGATTATCGACTTTTCTTTTCTTATTATGAAGACAAAGGTGTGTTCCCTTCTTTTACTAGTCTCTTCTTTACTGGCAAACATTAAACGAATAATTTCCTTTTTGTTTTCTGTTCCTCTTTGATCATTCTTGGGTGTTGAAATCTTTTCCTCTATTTTCTAGAAGACACAAAGATGTCTTCCCTTCTTTCTTCTTTTTTCTCCCGCAAGGGGTAACGTGCAGCAAGCAGCCGTTACTTGGGGAGTAACGCCCCCACGGGTGACCACAGTTCAGTACACAGCTGCCACACACACCACAACATTAAACTAAACACATATTCTTAACACTAGGACATTTACAGTACACACCCTCGGGCAACCTTCGCTAGGAGTTGCCTCCTAACAGGTGGGAGGGAGGTATGTTCAGTCACCCTTTGTGTAGGCCCCCTATGACTGATCTAGGGCGGGATAGGCTGTGTCCATCAGAATCTCGAAAAATCAAAAGTAGCGGAAAATATACTGGAACACCTAAAGTTTATTCATCTTATTGAACATTTCTTTAACAGCTGTACTACAAGTTTTGTTTCTCATCGGTGGAGAATAAATATATTTAATTTATAGGTAGACAAGAGGTTGATTTATTTAATAGAAAACATCTTTGACAGCTGTAAAAATGTGTGGTTCTCATCGGTGTAGAACTTTTAATTTATTGATAGGTACACAAAAAATTTATTTATTTTATTGAACGCTTCTTCCACAGCTGGAAAAAAGTTGGGTTCTCATGGGTGTTGAACTATCATTTTTTAAATTTTCTTATGGCTACACAAAAAAATTATTTATTATATGGAATACATCTTCGACAGTCGTACTACAATCTTTGTTTCTCATCGGTGGAGAACTTTTACCGAACTTACGTAGTACCGTAGGCTGGAATATTTTATATAAGGATTTCATATAATACATGTTTGATTGCTGCACAAAAAAGTTGGGTTCTCGTCTGTCGAGAAGTATTGCTTTTTATGTCTACAAAAAAAAAGTTATTTATTATATGGAATGCATCTTTGGCAGTCGGACTGCAATCTTTGATTCTCATCGGTGGAGAACTTTTATTTTAATGATAGTACCAGCGAAAAGATTACTTATTTTATAGAACGCTTGTTCAACAGGAGCAAAAAATTTGGATTCTCGTGGGTGGACAAAAAAATGATTTATTGTATAAAATACATCTTCGACAGCTGTAGCTACGATCATTGATCCTCTTCGTTGGAGATCTTTTATTTTATTTACGGATATAGGAAAAGTATATTTATTTTAACAGTTGTAAAAATGTTGTGTTTTCATAGTTGTGGAACTTTTATTATATTTATAAGAAAACAAAAAGTTTATTTATCATTGACAGCTGCAAAAAATTAGGTTTCTCATCGGCAGAGAAGTTTTATTTTAAGTTTACAAAACCCTAATAAGGGTGCAGAATTGGTAATTGTGGAGGAAGAGTCTCCCTTCGATAACCTCCAGTTTTGTGACGTAATTTTGACGTCACAGGGGGGAGTGCCTTAGGCGATAACCAGCGAGCTCTACATTTTGCTTCTGGCACTTCTCACTCGCCACACAGCCTTTGGGTTAGTAGGACCTAGCTGGACTTTTTTTTTATCGGCATTTTTGTATTTCTTTCGACTAAGTAAGTATTATAATTATAAAAAATGGTAATTACCAACTGAATTTAAGAGGATTGCAAGGATAATAATTATAAAATTAAAAGAAACATGTATAACTTAGACAATATATAATAATAAAACTGGTAAAAATCCATATTTATTCAACTGGGACAAGTTTCTTTCAACGATTGGTTTGATAAAAGCAGTTGAACAATAAATTTTTGAGGTTGAAATGATGCCTCGAATTCCACTGATCTATTCTATTGCTATGATTACTTAAGGCCCTAATCCTCAAGCTGTGAAGTGTGTCAGACTTAGACAAATATTAGATTACCAAGTTTTGTAGTATTGTTTACCAAGTTTTGTGTATTGGATACCACTCTGTTGTTGCCTTAGCCCAATGTGTTGATCCCATTCTCGCAATCGAAATGGATTTATCCCGATCTGTATTTCAGTACAATAGAACTGCCTTACCTCAGGTAAATGTTCAATGTTTGATTTATTTATTATTTCAATTTATTTATATTTTTACTTCTATATGTTAGCCTGTTTTATACTTAATACTTATGTTTCTTTATTTATTATTTGCTTTGTCTCTTGTTATGTTTTAGAATTATCAAAAGCTATTTAATTTTAGATAGAGCTTGTGATAGGTAATTCACACACCAACTTATTCAATTTAAGTAAATGGTTAGTAATTTTGTAAAAAAAATATAACAAAGAGCGTAGTATACTGAATAATTTGAACTGTGAGATCATTTTTGATATATCACATTAACAATGATGCCTGCTTATTACTTATAATAATGTCTATTAGTAATTTAAGGAAGAAATAGTTGGGGGTGCAGTCAATCAAAACACCAAAATAAGCATAACTTATTTATTATGTGCCGACGTTTCGGCCTACAATGTAGGCCATCTTCAGGGCGAATAAAACACGTTACAGCTTGGGGAGCTCAGACACAAGTCAAAACTCTGACTTGTGTCTGAGCTCCCCAAGCTGTAACGTGTTTTATTCGCCCTGAAGATGGCCAACATTGTAGGCCGAAACGTCGGCACATAATAAATAAGTTATGCTTATTTTGGTGTTTTGATTGACTGCACCCCCAACTATTTCTTCCTTAAATTAGAAGATACAGTCGACCAATTCTTCTCTAACGTCTATTAGTAATGCTAACTATGTTTTCAAGTTAGTTACTTCGCTCACAGATATTTTATTAGGTCTAATTAATCACAATATTTAACCGAAGACTAATAATATCTTTATAATTAAGATAAAAAAATCTCTAATAAATCTAATAATAAACTATAAATCTCCATCAGCCAATATATAGTCTCAAATATGGCTCCAACTATAAATGGATAAAATACTACAGTATAGAATAGTAACTACAATACAGATTTCAGAGATAAATTTAATAAAATTATCCACTCATTGCCAGAACATCAAATAATTTTACGAAACAAGAATGTGACAAGCGAAAATTGTGAGGTTTAGGAAGTGTCTCTTTATTTATATTTTTTTATTATAGACTGCTATGTGAGAAGATAAAAAAAAAATGAAAGGAAGAACAAGGTAAAAAGCTGAAATTTTGTCAGAGATGTTCAGTGAGGAAAGACCTGAATTTTGGAAAGCTCTTGGTGAAGCAAGTGGCGAACCATCTGATGGTCCTAAGGATATTAAGATAATTATGATTATAAAATAAAATATGGTGTTATAGATTTTTTGTTGACTACTAATGTTGATTTTCCAGGAGCATGTAAGTGATGAATTGAAACCAGTCGACCCCAGGCTGTACCAGGTTAAGCTTGGGATGGGGTATTTGGAACTGCCTCAGGTTGAACTTCCGAACAATAAACTTGACCACAATCTTCTCAACAGCAAAAATGTTTACTACCTTGATGTGTTTGTGTGGTGAGTCAAGGTTTTTTCATCATTTAGTCTGTACTAGTTTAAGGGAACTCATAAGTAAAAACAATCAGAGGTGGGACTGAGGAGGTGTGGTGGGGGAAATTGAGGGAACTCATCTATTGCAACTGAGTCCAAAGAAAGCCAAGTTTGAAACACAATATAAAAAAGTCCAAAATGAAGTCTAAGGGTCAAACTCAAAACAACAATAATAACTCCAAGATAATGCAAAGGGAAGCGAACTAAATAGTGGGGATAAGAGCATTTCTTACCAACAGAAGCGTTTACTTAAGTTTCAGGCTATTATTGACTTGTGTATTTTATTGACTTCTTTTTATAAATGTACTACAATCAAAGAAAGTTTTATAGTGACAACTGATTGAATGATATTCATTTATATCAACTATACCAAATTGAAATTGAGGTTTCAACTCATTCTTGGCCATTCATTTTAAGCTGATGCAGTGAACAAATAAATTATTTATTTTATTTC
Source organism: Arma custos (assembly GCA_037127475.1). Taxonomy (NCBI): domain Eukaryota; kingdom Metazoa; phylum Arthropoda; class Insecta; order Hemiptera; family Pentatomidae; genus Arma; species Arma custos. Next base: position 98,437,834 of record CM073760.1, on the reverse strand, counting down.
TTAATTAATAATTAATGCATCCTTGCATAACCATTGCCTAAGAAAAAGTTATTATGTAAAAGTACTTATGAAGTACTGAACTTGTGACTCTCCATGATTTGTAGTGGTACAGAATTTTTTTTTTAAAATCCTTGTTTTGATTAGAAGAACTCAAATGGTTTGGATAAATGATTGGCAAATAAAGTGAAGTAGCAGAAAATTAATTGTAACATGTGAAGGGGACACTATGAAAGTATGTTTAGTTCAATTTTTATTTATTTTTAAAAAATTTGTCTAGGTTCGGTAAAAAATCAGCTAGGCTGGTTCGAGCTGCAGCTTTGAAATTGGCACATGAGTTATTCACAATGGTTGAAAGAGGTCCAGAGGCAATGGTTACTAGATTCCAAGAAGGAACTGAATTGCAGCTTTTCAAAGCCAAGTTTGCTGGATGGGATGATGTGATCCCAGTAGATTTCACTCGTAGAGCTGAATCAGTTTCTAGAACAGGAGCCGATCTTGCTAAGTGGGCCAAACAGCAAGAAACAAAGGTAAAATATGATATTAATTAATGCCACTCAATTTTGTCTTAATTATATTATCTTCATTTCTTACTAATTATGATTTCTTTAGGCTGATTTGGCAGCTCTTTTCACTCCAAGGCAACCTCCAATGTCACCTTCTGAAGCATAGCATTTAATGGATGAGTGGAATGATGATCTTGAGACAATGGAGGCTTTTGTTCTTGAAGGAAAGAAGTTTGTTTAACTCCCGGAAGAAGAGATTGGTAACTTTTAAATTAATATCTTGTGGGAAAGTTGTTGCTTTTGTAACATGGCTGCTTTATCAACTTATTTTGTTTGATAAGTCTTATAAAAATTAGAAAAACGTATTTCCTGTAATTTTTAAAAATTACCACAAATGTGAATGGATGATTCAAACAGTTTAATCTTTTACTACAATCAATAAGGATCACCTGTGGCAAATTGGATAGCCTAACAATGTATAATTCCCAAATATTCAAATATTATGGGTTCACAGCCCAGCTAATGGCCCTAGGATTTTTAGGATGAGTGAATAAGAAATCCTTAGTTATGCCATCCTTCGGATGTGACCTTCAAATAATGTCTTTGATCAAATATTATCTCAATCTGATTTTATGATAAAATATTTATTTTAAATTAAAACAATAACACCTTATTTTTTAAATTGTAATTTGTTCAATTGCTTTCTGTTCGACATTTTAGGTCATTTTTATTCTGGAGATTTTTACATTCTTCTATGCAGATACTGGGTAGCTAGTGATGAAGGAGTAGAGCATGAAGAAGGTGTAGATCCATCAGAAGATGACTGCCAGTACGTTATTTTATTTATGGAAAGGAAGAGATGCTGGAAACATGGGTTGGCTAACATTTACGTTTAGGTTAGTACACTGATTTTATTCTTCATTAATTTTAATTATGAAATTGATTAATTTTTACCCTCATAAAAAGCGCATAGCATATTGCTGAACATTATTTTCTTTTATTTATTTATTTTGTTTACAAAATATAAGTTCAGTGTTTAGCAGAACAGATACCAGTTTTTCCAAGTCACAACAAGTTTTAGCTTTTCATTTGTTTTAATTTCCTCGACAATAAAAATATTAGTATGAAAAAAGGAGTGTAATTAAAGGAAATATGTAAATTATTTTAATCATTTCATCAATAAATGGCCTGAACAGTATGTAGTTGATTCGTTAATCTATATACAGTCAGTAATAGTTACTATATACAGTCTATAATAGAATTATTTTTGTTCTCAAGAATGTAAAAGGGGAAAATGAAAAGTGAAAACTTGTGACTTTACTCGAAGTGTCAACCTGGAGATCTAATTCTTTATTACAACAAATTTCCAACCTGATTCGTTTATTAATAAGAACAAAATTAATCTAAAGCTGAACATTGAAACGATAAAAATTATTTACATAAAACAATTTTTTTCTTCATTTATTCTCTTATTGAAATTTACATTGAGATTTGATTGTTTTATTTAAAGTATTCAGTATGTTATTTTCTTTGAGATAATATTGTAGTTAATTTATTTTTGGTCGATAATTGTTTTATTTACCTTACAGAAGAAATTCAAAATTCTCTTCGGAGATAAATGGAGGTAGTAAGAACTCACCAACAATAAGAGAATATCAAATTTCTAGCACACTTCAAGAGAAAATTTGTCATACACTGTGGTAAAAGGCATGCAATAAAAGAAGCAAATCAACCACCACCAGTTGAATTTTATCATTTAAGAGCTAATGGTGGAGCTTTGTGCACTAGGCTTGTACAAATCAGGCCAGATGCTACAGCCTTGAACTCAGCTTTCTGGTAAGTTGGATGAAGTTTAATATTCTTTATATATTTATATAATATATTGTGTTCCTATCTGATGGTACTATGGTCCAGGGAGTTCAGGTAGCTGTGAAGAGATACATTTTGATTATAATGTATCACTGGTTAAAACTAGATTTATAATTAACAACAAATGTTACAAATCATAATACATTAATAACTGGTATTCAATTCTATTTTAAAAAGGAAACTTATTTTTTATAATCTTGAAGATAAACATGAATAACTTATATATTGTAATAATCTATATATTTATATAGTTCCTTATATTTTTTAATAACCTTAATAAATTGTTAAATTACAATAAATTGAAAAAGTATTGAACATGCTGGAGTTTTTTTTAATGAGTTATTTTAATATAAGTGAAAAGTTGGAGTAGCAAAGAATTGTTTTATGCATCCCTGTTTATTACATCTTAGAACAAAGTAAAATTCAGTGGTATTAAGAGTTTCAGTCTCAAAATAGTTAAGAAGTAGCTTCAGTAAATTATCTTTTTTATTATTAGCAGTAAAACGTATTTGAAAATGTTAGTGCTTTAATTTAGGAATAAATAAAATCTTCGAGAGGAAATAATTATAATTATTATAATATAACCATAACCATAATTAATAAATATAACCATAACAAAAAGTTGTTGACAACAGGCACAGGCTCTATGACCAAAATGTTATGTACATAACAACTATTAACACTTATGCTGTTTTAAGTTACAACATATTGTTTTAGCTATTTATTAAAAGTGCCGTTTAACAGTGAAGAATCTTCTGCAATAGTATATGTGTGGATTGGTTCAAAAGCAAGCAAAGATGATATTGGTAGTTAATAATAGAATAGTTAATTAATTTTTAATAAACTAATAATTACTTTGTTTATAAATTATATTTAATCAAATTCTTTTATCTATTAGCCATGGATCAGTTTACAAATTGTTAATGAGGGCGAAGAGCAAGATAATTTCTTCTGGGTTGCTCTCGGAGAGAAAAAACCTTACGAGACTTCATGGCTTATACTAGACTGTTCAGATGCTCAAATGAAAAAGGCTGAGTTTCAGAGAAGTGTTCTGATTTTTGCCAGGTATTATAATTATCATGTGATTCATAAATTGATTCGATAAATTAAAGTAATAAGTATTACTAATTTAATTCTTTATTTAAGGAAGATCTGGCTGATGATGATATCATGATATAGATAATGGAGAACAAGTTTTATGGCTAGGTGTGAAATGTTGTGAAGTCGAAGTCAAATTAGCTTATAAATCAGCTCAGGTATAAGATTGAGACTTAATTTATATTAAAACTTTTTTTATGGAATATAACGTAGTTTAAAATTGCACCAGATTTCAGAAACTCTGCTCTGAGCATAACAATGAAATTAATTTATTGATTTGCCTTAACCAACTTTCCTGAGATCTGTCTAATTTTCTCCAAATCAGGTCCCTTTTTATAAACTAACTTAATTTTGTCTGATTTTTAAAATTGCATTTACTATTACTACATAGCATATTATTAATTTCTCTAATTTATTTTTAAGGTTTACATTCAACATTTACGAGCAAAACAACCTGATCGACCAAGAAAGTTGTTTTAACATTAAAAAGAAAAGAATCTAAACGATTTACCAAGTGCTTGCATGGTTGGGGACCTCATAAGTCCCTTTCTCCATAATTTCAGAGGGGAAATAACTGAACAGATAATTATGTATAACTTTTTAACTTTTATATTTTAATTTTAAAACATTATATTGGGAAAAAGACTTATGTACTTGTTCAGTTCTGTAATTGATATTTAGAAAGTCTAATTTTTCTATATATAAACCCGGGTCAGTCTATTTGTTCACTGCCTACTAAATTAGTCATTTGTTTACCGCTAAAAAAAACAATTGTCATATGTTGTGAATTTCAAGAATTGAATTTGGTTTCCAGTTCGTTAGTTATCCCGCATGTCCTATACCACTTTATCTTCTTCTTATATCTTTTCTTATATCTCCGAATTGAGAGGACCGGCATTGACGTACGCTACGGTGAGCTCACCTACGAGACGTCAATGAAGAGAGGAAGACAAGTTTTTCGGTAAGTTTATTTTCTTTGTTTTTATTTCCTTTCTTCATTGTCAAATTGTCCGAGGACGACTTATCGAGTAGTACCGTTTCAGTTTAATATTGTTATTCATTAGAAAATTTAATTTCATTTTTTTTTTAATTTTCAATTTTGTTTTATCATAATTTTTCCTAATTTTTTTTCCATTATTATTTTTCAATCGCGTTTATACAAAATTTATGGTCCTCCGGGGCCGGATTAATTAATTAAGAAAATTAGTTAATTATTTTCTCAATTCGGAATTTAACCAAAATAAAATTTTATTTACTATTTCTTTGATATCTCGCATAGCAACCACGAGGTCGTTTGCTTTCGTCTGATCTAACCTCACCTCACGCTGCTTCGTTTAGTTTCGGGAAGAAGCGAACTGCAATTTTTATATAAATTTGTAACAATTTAGCAAACTCATTTTTTTTTCTCCATAAAATAGTACACTTAGCAGTTGAGATTTGAATTTAATTAAAGTTAAACGTTGTTTTTTCTGAATATTTTCAGTACTATTTTCATCACATTTTTATTTTGAATTTCAAGATGGCGGATGATAAAATTAAGTTATTAATTAAGAAGAGGGAGAAATATTTTCATAAAATTCAAACTGTTTTTGACTTATCCAAAAATCTTACTAAGGAAAACTTTCCCATTTTTTTATCCCGAATGGAACAAATTGACATGGATTACAAATCGTTTGACGAAATCCAGGATCAAATTATGGAAATTGCTTTCAAAACAGAATCTCCCGAAAATTTCGACACGGCCGCTAGGTCTCAAGCCTGCGACGAGCTATACTATTCAGCAAAAGCAGTAGCCTCGCAATATGCTGAGCCAGCTACTAGTACTAGCCTGTCTACGAAAAATGAGAGACCAGATATAGGGACTGCGAAACTACCAAAAATCAATTTACAAATATTTTCCGGCGATCTTCAAGAGTGGCCCAATTTTTACTGTCTGTTTCGGTCCCTTATCCATGAAAATCGACAAATAGCCTCATCTGAAAAATTTTACTATTTACGCTCATTTTTGAGAGGCCCACCTTTGAAATTAATCGAATCGATTCATTTGTCTGATGATAACTATCAGATTGCATTCGAAACTTTAGTTGATCGATACCAAAACAACCGGTTATTGGCAAATTTTTACTTAGAAAAAATTACGAATTTTAAACCGCTTTCCCAAGAAAATCTTCAAAATTTGCAAAGGTTATCTGACGTTTTCCTAACAAATGTTGCTGCACTCAAGGCATTGAATCTACCAGACTTATCTGATACACTTCTGCTTCATTTTGGTCTTCGTTGCTTGGATACGGAAAGCATAAAATTATTCGAAGCCAAGTATTCAGGGGTTCAGTATCCAACGTACAAACAATTCTCGGAATTTCTAACCGAGCGTTGCAAAATTCTCGAACTAAGTTCTCCTGGTAGAACCGAGTCTAATCCTAACCAACGGGCAAATTTCCCACGAAAAGCCGCTCTGATCACGACTAACCCGCATCACAGCCGAACTTCTTCACCGCCATATAAATCTGCTTCCACCGAATGTTCCACCGCTCATATTGTATGCCCGCTTTGTTCAGCTTCACATAAGCTACCTCATTGTGAAACATTTTTGAAGCAAAATGTAGATGCCCGCTGGGAGACTGTAAAAACCTTGAGAAAATGTTTTAATTGCCTGGGAAACCACATGTTGTCAAAATGTAACTCCAAAGGTAAATGCATCTCTTGTGGCTCCTCGAAACATCATTCACGTTTACACCGCTCTACTTTCACAGCCCCACCTAGGGAATCACTTGAAAATCCGCCTCCTACACAAGCACTATCCTGCAGTGCCCGTACTTCCCCATCCAGTACTGCGTACTCCACAGTATTGCTGGGCACAGCAGAGGCTTTTCTTACAGCTTCGGATGGTAGGAAGGTTCCTATACGCCTTGTTGTGGATCCTGGCTCTCAGGTGTCTTGCATAACCAGGGAAATGGCCCAACGGTTAAATTTAAAGCTTCGTAATTGCCCACTGAACATCACAGGGATTGGTAACCATGCTACGACTAGCGAGACGAAAATGGTTTCTTGCACGTTAACCCCTAAACACCGTAGAGCCAAATCTATTTCCGCAGAAGCTGTGGTGCTCCATGACATTTGTGCAGACTTGCCGGTTACGTCGCTCTCAAATGAACTCAAAAATCGCTTTTCCTCCATTTTATTGGCCGACCCGGCATTCCACGTAAAAGGGAAAATAGATTTTCTTCTGGGCGCGGATCTCTATCCCGAAATCCTTTCCGGCGACAATAATTCCATCATCAGAGGTAACCCGTCAGCTGTGAAAACTTCCTTCGGGTGGATTTTATTGGGGAAAATTACCGAACCAGCAGAAAATAGGATCGTATCGCTTTTTGGTTGCACCTCACCACTTGACATTGCTCTTCAACGTTTCTGGAAGACTGAAGAGGTCGCACCTGTAGCACCGCAGAACCCTGAGCTAAATTTGATGAACACTTACCGCAGAATAACCTCTGACCAATATATAGTTTCTCTTCCTTTTAAAAACATCAAGGTTCCAAGGCTGGGAAATAACCGCGATACCGCACATAAAGTACTCCTGAACATGGAGAGCAGGCTCAAGTGTAAAATTTTAGAACCTCAATATAATGCCTTCCTCCAGCAGTATTTGGACACCTCACACATGAAATTAGCTTGCCAACCCTCATCATTTGCCATATCACATCATGCTGTGACAAAAGGTACCAGCTCTACAACGAAACTCATCTTAGATTCGCTTGGATTATCATTGAATGACCGCTTATACCCCTGGCCGAGGCTCCAGCGGGACTTGAAGAATATAAAACTTAAGGCTAAATGTAGAGTCGTTTCCCTTAAACCAAGCCTTACTATTCCCAGATTGAAATTCTGTACAAGTTTGCTGTTAGCTCGCCTTACTAAATCCCTCGAAGAGTTCCGAACCGCCATTACCATCACTGCGACGCATTTATTTACGGACTCCAAAGTCGTTTTCTGCTGGATCCACACTCCGCCACACCGATTGAAAACATTCATCGCCAATATGGGAACCGCCATTGTAGAGATCACCCCACCTGACCTGTGGGGCCACTGTTCCAGTCAAGATAACCCATCTGATTGTGGATCCCGAGGTCTGATGCCTCGCATGCTAATGCAGTTTTCTCAATGGTGGAAAGGACCACCATTTTTGCAACTATCTCAAAACAGATGGCCAGATTCTGGCTTTGATCAGCTAGAAGGAATCCCTGAAATCAAATATGAAACTACTGTGATGTTAGCCACCGCCGAACCGAACGAGCTTGTTACCACTAACAGATCTTTTTCATCGCTCCAACGCTTCAAAAACGTATTTGCGTATATTCTTCGCTTTATTAACAATTGCAGCACCGCAAAACCTCATCGTAAAACCGGTGTACTGTCTGGTTCAGAACTCCGAGACAGCATGAATTTATGTGTCCGCCTATCCCAGGAACAATACTTCCATACTGATCTTAAGACTACGTCCCCTGAAAAAATGTCTCAAGCTATTAAGCCGTTATCACCTTTTATTGACAAGCTGGGTTTTCTCAGGGTGGGCGGCAGGCTTAGGCATTCAGATCTAACGTATGATGCCAAGCACCCCCTCATTTCGCATAAGAAATCACATTTAGCAACCCTCATATGTGACTGGTATCATCAAACCACAATCCACGGTGGCCCACGCGTAATGCAGGCGTTCATTCAACGAAAATTTTGGATACCAGGACTTCGTCAACTAATCAGGATGCGCATATTTAGGTGCCTGCTATGCTACAAACTCAAGGCCAAGGCAAACCAACCTGTAATGGCAGATTTACCACCTTCAAGATTTTGCCAGGTCCGAGCTTTCACCAATATTGGGATTGATTTTGCTGGTCCTTTCCAGATTAAGGAAAGTAACCGCCGAAAGGCTGTCATTTCTAAGGGTTACATTTGTCTCATCGTCGGTATGACCACTAAGGCGATCCATTTGGAAGTGGTCTCCGATCTTACCACCAGTGCATTCCTTGCTGCGTTGGACCGCTTTATCGCCCGTCGTGGATTATGTTCGAATATCTACAGTGACTGCGGTACAAACTTTCTCGGGGCGTCCCGCGCACTAAAGGAAGTTCATCAATTTCTTCAGAGACACGCTGAAGACATACACGATAATTTAGCCAAACGTGAGATTATTTGGCATTTCAATCCGCCCGCGGCTCCAAATTTTGGTGGTATTTGGGAAGCTGGTGTTAAATCCGTGAAGCGCCACCTAGTTCGCGTTATGGAAAGTCGGATACTCACCTTTGAAGAATTCACCACGCTGACCACCCGCATCGAAGCCGTTCTTAACAGCCGTCCGCTTTGCGCTATTTCGTCCGACCCCAACGACGATGTAGACTATTTGAGCCCTGGGCACTTCCTCATTGGAGGACCACTATTGGCTGCGCCGGAAGAGGACTTGACAGACACCAATCTACACCGCTTATCCCGCTGGCAAGTTCTCCAACAATCGCTCCAGAGCTTCTGGAAGAGATGGAGTCATGAGTACCTCCAGACTATGATCGGACGACCTAAATGGACCCATAATTCCCCGAATCCTGTCATAGGCGATGTGGTTATGATTGTTGGTCAGAACACTAAACCTTTGCAATGGCCCCTGGGAAGGATTGAAAGACTTCTACCTGGTCGTGATGGAGTAGTACGGGTGGTGCAACTACGAACCACCTCCGGTTCTATTATACGGCCTACCAATAAATTGGTACCCCTTCCAATAAATTAAACTTTACTTTACTTTTCATATATTTATTTTTTTTTTTTTTCTTCCTTTTGTACATATTTTCCATTGCAAGTTCGCTTCTTCTGTTCGAAAGTTCCATGGTTCCTTATTACAAAATTGCTATCAATTTTGGGTGGGCGGTATGTTCAGTTCTGTAATTGATATTTAGAAAGTCTAATTTTTCTATATATAAACCCGGGTCAGTCTATTTGTTCACTGCCTACTAAATTAGTCATTTGTTTACCGCTAAAAAAAACAATTGTCATATGTTGTGAATTTCAAGAATTGAATTTGGTTTCCAGTTCGTTAGTTATCCCGCATGTCCTATACCACTTTATCTTCTTCTTATATCTTTTCTTATATCTCCGAATTGAGAGGACCGGCATTGACGTACGCTACGGTGAGCTCACCTACGAGACGTCAATGAAGAGAGGAAGACAAGTTTTTCGGTAAGTTTATTTTCTTTGTTTTTATTTCCTTTCTTCATTGTCAAATTGTCCGAGGACGACTTATCGAGTAGTACCGTTTCAGTTTAATATTGTTATTCATTAGAAAATTTAATTTCATTTTTTTTTTAATTTTCAATTTTGTTTTATCATAATTTTTCCTAATTTTTTTTCCATTATTATTTTTCAATCGCGTTTATACAGTACTTATGAAAGAAAAATGAATTAAATTTGTATTTTTAGGTTTATTTATTAATTAATTTTGTTTTTTATCTAAGTCTCTCGGTAGTGATGAGCAAATGGTTTTGCTGAATTTTTTTCATTTTAAATTTGTTATCGTGTTTTTGTAGATGTTATGAATGCCATTTGTACCATAACATCACCACATGTTTATTAAAGTGAGATGGTTGTTTTTATTGCATACATTTTTTTTTATACAATGAAACTATATTTTATTTAAATTTAAAAGTCTTGCCTTCTAAAAAAATTTTTAAATTGCTAAGCTATTGGAGTGCTATCAATGGGTAGTTTCTCCACAAGTGGTTTTTTTTTTTGTCCTTTGTTCATTTTCAGCAGAATTACTTGATGTAATATAATTACAGTTGTAGATATCAATAAATTATTCTAAAAAAAAAATTGTTAAGCAATATTATCATAATTTGTAAATAGTGTATTATGTAACATGAATTTATGGGCTGTTAATAAATACTAACAAAATTATTTATTGTTTTATAATGAAAAAATGATTTATCTACTATTTAAATGTAAATGTAATTTTGTGTACATTAAATATAATTTTTGATAATATATATTATTTTTTTTATGAATTACATATACATAATATCTTTTCTCAGCTACAGGTAACTTAAGAAAACCATAAAAAAACATGAAGTTTTGGAATAATTAATATTTAAAAGAAAATTTATTTTGATTATAATAGCTAAAGAGCCCACCGAAGAAAGGAGGAGAGTTATCCTCAATGCATTATTTAAAGGAATTTAAGAATATAAGTGGGATTTTCAACCTGGGGGTAGAAAGACAAGTCAGGGAGTGGGAGTGGGGTAAATTGCCGCTTCTAACAAACATATGTTTCTTCTTGCCCAAATCGGTCATATTATATACTATTTGAGACTATTTTCAAAATTTAAGAAAGTACCAGTTTGCATTCAACTATAGCACCATTATTGGCTCAGTTGAATTAAACATTTATAACTATCTCAATTTTCCTCACATCCCAATGATTTGTTCACAGAAAAGTTCAGAATAACTTTCATAAGAATTTAGCTAAACATTAATTAAATGGTGAAATGATTATCTGCTCAAAATTTGACTGCATAAATATATATAGATGAAAAAATATATAATTACGAAGTCAGATTGAAGATAAAAGGTGTTCCTTTAACCATTATATTTGTGTCTTCAAAATAATGTTTTAAGTATTAGCTAATAGGATCCAGAATAGTTCAGCCATCTTCGATAGGAAAAGGCTTACAAATTCATCATTTTCGTCACTCTGTCCTTCTCTAGCAGTTCTGCACTCTGCTTCCAAATAGTTAAGCAGGTTGACAGCATATATGGCAGCACATGCTCTTTTGTCCAACTGAAACAATAACAAAAATAAAGACTTATGTCTTATTCACTGCTAGTACTTACTGCTAACATGCAGATTTAGCTTCTAAATTTAAAATAAATATTTACATGTTTTTTTATTTTTTGAAAATCAACCCCTGAAAGTGTAAAATAGGCGAAATGGTAACATGTTAAGTTAGGGATATGAAAATAAGTAAAGAGGTTTTACTTTTAAACAGAATAATAATTGTTTTGAAGATTTTGCAAAATCAACCACCAGAAGCGTGGAATGAGGGATGAAAGGACCCCTTAATGCAACAACTTTTCATTTTTACAAAAATGCAGTTCATCACTTCTACCTTCAAACCAATCCTACATATCCGATACCATTGAGAGGAAAAAATGTCATATCAATATAATAGGCAATTAAAACAAACCTTTAATCAATGGACTTGTTTAATAAATTTTCTGTTTACAAAAGATAAGTGCACTTTGTCTAAGTGGCAGTTCCCTATGTTGGCCCCTAAACTGTGGATGATGAAAATATTAACCCCCTCTCCCTTTCACCCAGTACTTAACGCAGAGGCATAGATCCCCTGACCTGACTTTAATGTTGTGGTGGGAGTGGTTTATTCCATGAAGCCTATGGATTATTAATACTTAATTATTTTCATTAATAAAACAAAGAATACCTTATCATTTTTTTTCTAGCCAGTCCAGCAGTTCAGGTTCTACAGGACCAGGATTTCTATTTGGTCCAAGTTTAGGTTCTTCCATTCTCCATTTATGATAAATTTTCTGAAAGAGTTTGAATGAAATCTGAATTGAATTAAATCTGTGCATTAAAATAAAAAATCGGTAAATAAAACTTGTGGGTTCACGCCAGCTGCTCGTGACAAATTTCATGAGACTTGTGATGGCTTTTAAAGGTTTTGAAGTAAGAATAATTGCATTTCACTAAAAGGTCGTTTAATATTAGTGCAAATCATTTTAATAATAACTTAAAACATCAATAGCTTGTTGAACTTTCTGTTCCCGTGAAGAGATTTTGTTTGTAATAGTTAAATGCCTTGTTTTATGAAATGTTTGAAAGTGCAACTAGTCTTGTACAAATCACAGTATTGCTGAAATTACCGATGACAATGCTAAAAATCTATTATTATACTACATACTAACTATTATTTAAATTGAATTACTGATATCTTGTATCGAGCTTATAAATAAATCAAAATAAATAATCATTGTATAATACCTGTTATGCATTATTAATAGGTGTATACAGCCTTGCCACTTCCAGCCAGAAGAAGTGTACTCGGTCATCAACGTTGTACTTCTTCTTCCAGCAGAATTCTGCGAGGTATCCTGCCATTTGATTTTGTGATATACCAAATCTTGGTATACTTGACCGCACAGTTCTCCAGGTTCTTTCTATATTTTGAGTGTGTGCTCCTGATACAGGATCTACAAAATTTTGACTATGATTTACTGTGAAATGCTGATACTGCTGGAGTAGTGGCAGCCTGTTGTACCCCTTCCAAAGGTCTGTGTAAATTACAGAACCTGCTGCTATTCTACGTTGTATGATTTCCATGAGAGTTTCAGCTGATCGGTCGTTTACCGGTTCAAAGAAACCTCTCCCACTTTGTCGTTCAAACCCTCCCACTACCCATTTCCCTGGAATTACTCTTCCTCTATTATACTTCCTTTTTCCAAATTTTGCTTCATCGATTTCAACTTCGATCCCCTCACCACCAATGACTGCATCATCCCTCATGATGACTGAATTTAGACAGATGTCGCGGCAGTTTTCAGACCACTCTACTATTGTTTTTGAGGTCAATCCTAGTTCTGTTGTAAAATGTCTCTGCCTCGGAGGAGGAATCGTCAGCCAAATACACACAAACTGACATATCTGCCTGTATGTAATTTTTGTACTTTGTAGCCAAGTTCCTGCCTTGAAACTCTGGCGAACCCCACACTTCCTTCTCCTTTCACCATCGTAGTAAGACTTACTACACCTGAAACCATGAAACAATGTTTTAATAAATTGTGGATTTAAGGAAATTAACAGCACCCTACACTACTCAAATACTGGTATCACTTCCACAGAATGTGGCTTCAACAAGTTTTAACTTTACGCTTGTTTCCCTTTTAATATTTCCAGAAATACAAGTTATCATGAGCTTAAGTATGGAATAGAGAATCGGTAATCATTTCATCTAAAAATGAACATTTCAACAAATGGGTATTATCTATATTTTATTTGAAAAGAAAAGATATGACCAGGACCATATCATATAGCAATAAAATCAATTATAATATATTACCTATACTTAAAAATGATAGTTGAAAATTTTATTTCTGAATGAAATGAGAAATCTACTCATTTCTCCTAATCAATTATCTTATCCCTATTAAATCTCATGGTAACATTTACATTAACATAACATTAACCCGCGATCTTGGGCTTAGTAGTTTGTTACGCTAACCACTAGACCACAGGTGACCCTGTTACTAAATAATGATTGTATTTCTAATTTTAATAAAACTTATATTCATAATCTATATTTTAAATGTAAGCCTTTGTGTTAATCTTTTAAATTAGAGCTAATGCAAAATGTCAATATTTCCTTACCCACCTTTATTAAAACTTCTTGTATTCCTTTTTATTTCCAATGAATGGTTTTATAGCTTAATCAGTGTAATCTTTATTGAACTCTGCATTTGTATTTATTATTATTATTGGCATAAAAAGAAAATTGTAATAAGTCCCACAACATCTGAAATGATTGTATCTTCCTCTAATGTACCTAAACCATAATCAGTTGTAAGTACTTATGAAGTACAGTATCCACCCTTGTCAAAATATTGTAAGAAATAGCAATCCAGGAGTATTGCAGAATCTTGCCCGGTAAGAGTTAAAGGGTAACCGCAGGTGTCTTTCCTAGAATGATACCTAAGCTGGCAGGTGTCCTTCTCAGAACCTAGATCAGCACAATCATTCCTATTTATTCCCCTCCTCTAATAGATGTAGATCATTATCATTATTATTAGTTAGCGATTAGGCTAGATACTTTGTCTGTCATTTTCAATACAGTTCTTTTTAAAAAGTGATTTAGAGTTGGAGATTATTTAATTATATATATCTTATTAATATTATAAATGTGAAAGTTTGTATGTTTGTCTCTCTTTCACGCAAAAACTACTTAACGGATTTGGATGAAACTTTACAGTATTATAGGTTATACATCAGAATAACACATAGGCTATAGCAAGCGCGGATTTAGGGGGGGGAGGCGCACGGGGGCACGTGCCCCCCCTCCCGACAGTTTTTAGGTACTGTGAAGAATCCATTATAGTACATAATTAAAGGCAAATCACATGATAATAGTGGTTAAAATAACAGAAAGAACATGAGTGAAACTATCGTTTTGTTATCCTATTAATATTATAAATGCGAATGTTTGTATTAATGTTTGTTACTCATTCACGCAAAAACTACTGAACGGATTTGGATGAAACTTATTGAGTAAAATAGGTTATACATCATAGGCTACAGCAAGGGCAGATTTACGTGGGGGTACGGGGGCATGTTCCCCCCCCCCTGTTATAGTACATAATTATAGGCAAATCAGGAACTTAGCATCTTGAAATTTGTAGATAGGTTCTTTGTTTAGTTTAAGGAAGAAATTAAGATAATTCCACCACAAGGGTTTCCCCTTTAATATAATAGGGGTTCAAAGGTTGTATAGAATCCGTTAGTTTTGAAGTTAGACATCTGAAATTTTGGATGAATGAGTAACTTATATTTTAAAAAAATAATTAAATTCTTTTTTAATTTATTAATTAATTTCTAGCGCGGTGCTCTAACCACTGAGCTGCCAAGGCACGCATTCCAGCTAGTCAAATCCTTTCTCTTCACTGATCCTATATCCCTGTTATCTCGCAATTTTTTGAGGTATACACGGGGAAGTATGTTCATTGAACATTACTTTAATCGAGATCTCGTTGACTTACATCAAATTTATATTAATAATTTATTTATGGTTCTTGTTTAATTATTTAAATTTTTTTTTTATAATATAATTAAATAAAATGCATTTTAATTACAGACATGTAATGTCTCTTTTTACTTATCAATATTAATACTGTATTTTCTAAAAAAATTTTCTGGATTTTTATAATTTTAAAATCTTTTTTCTTACTGCATTTCTTATCATTTTTACATTTCCCATTTTTATTATTATTATTTTATTCTTCATTGTGTATTTTAATACCTTCCTGGCACTTCGTTGTTTATACTATACACTAATATATTTTAACCTTTATATTTACCTTGCTGTGCTATATTTATCATTTTTATTTTTAATTGCCTGTATTCACCATACTTTTGTTTATTTATATGTACTATGTTTTAATATATTTATACCATTTTTATTCTTAATTGTCTGTATTTTGCATATAGCCCTGAAGAAGACCTACAAGGTAGGTCGAAACGTTGGCTACTTAATAAAGTTTTCTCCAATTCCAAGAGAAATTTATTGACCTCTCCCCGGACCACTTTCTTCCACTATATTATCAAGGTCAACAATTGTCACTCAGTATTTTTAAAATAATTTTTTTTCTCTTTAATTTATTAAATTATTTTGTTGTTGTTTTGTTTTCCATAAAACTAGTATATATGTAAATATTAATAGTTTTCTTTATTTATTATTATTGTTATCGTATTTATATTTTCTCTTTCATTTAATTTGTTATTGCGAGCTAACTCCTAATTTATATCCATTAATTTTTTATTTTCATTTATTAATTAAATTTTAATTGTATTCTACTCTAAAGCATTATAGTTTATATTTTATTTTCCGTATCACTATTCTAAAGGAACTTGTCCCAGAATAAAATTGTTTAATGAAATGATATTTCATTTTGATAAGCAATATAATATTGTTAACAAAACTTTATCTATGCATATAAAAATACGGAAAAACATTTTGCACACTATAAATTATGGATCGTAGATAATAGAAAATAAAAAATAAAAACAAAAGTAAAATGCATCAATAATTTAATTCAAACAAATAAAAGAAATATACAATATTAAAACATTAAATATTATATAAATAGTAATTACCTATCCAAATATTTACATATTTTCAGGTATAAAAACACAACACATATTAATACATAATTTCATCTGTAACAATTAAAAAAATTGAGTTAAATATTTAAAATTTGATGACCACAACACTCTCATCATGAGAATATTTACATAGTGAATGATACATAATCAAATTTACAAAAATGAAATAAAAACGAAGAACAGAACTGTTAACAGGAAAGCGCATAGTGTATATCATCAGGTGAAACATTTAAGACAGGTTCCTGTTAATGTCAGAGCGGCATTTTTCTGCCAGAATCAGACCAGAGTCAGGAATAGCAGAAGACATGTTCAGTAAGATACCAATAGCAGGTACCTCATAACCTGAAATAAATAATAAAAAAATATTACAAAAGTTTAAAAACCAATAAACCATTTGATCAGAGGGAAAATTAATTAAAATACAGTAAAACTTCTCACCTGCAGACACAGGTGGGGAATTAAATTTTGTCGGCTTATAAGAAGTGTCTGCTGGTGAGAAACTGAGGGTGGGGGAAAGTAGTAAAATAATATGTATGTTTGCACATCACTAACAATTATTATTCAAAGGCTGCTTACATTATTTTAAAGAAAAGATAAGACGTAACTGTGTACTTGTGTGAACAAAGAAATAATAATAAACATAAAATAAATATTATTTAAATAAAATAATCTGTAATTTTTTTCTGGACCTTTTTTTCTTCTGATATTTTTTTTTTCCAAATTGACTTTTAAATTCATCACTGCTTCCACTCCAGAAGGATCGCTTTTTATCATGTAGAAATGAATCAATGGCTCAAGGTGAGTATCACTGGTGATTTGCTCAACTTGTGTTAAAACATTACCAAATTTTGAAAATTAATGAGAATAAGAGTATGTGGGTACAATTACATAATGCATATAAGTATTTGAGCTTTTTCCACACGGTTCTTCTTCATCTACTCCCCTCTCTTGGTTATCAGCAAGTGTGTTCAAATACGTATTAATTTCATCAATTTGAAGTGGTTTCTTCTGTTGATGTGTATTCATCAATAGATACGTAGGATTCACAAGATGCCGTGCCGAATTGAAGTGTTTCTATGAGTGGAGCCAAGTCCTGTTCTTCAATTTCAGGTTGAGAGTTTTGGGCTGCGTTGTCAGAATTAGTTGAAAAGCCGCATTTAATGAAACAGTTCGTGACAGTTTCTTTTTTAATATTTTTAATAGACGAACATATCCACTGAATTGCATTCAAAACATTAATTTTGTTAGACAAATCATTGTCCGATGTTGACTCATCTATATGGGCTAAAATGTGCCTTAAAAAACATTTGCGAAAGTGCATTTTAAATTTTTTAATAATCCCTTGGTCAAAATGCTGACGGGAGGCGGTCGTGTTTGGCGGGAGGATAACTGTTTTTATGTTTGACAACTCTAAATTTGGATGTGACGAGGCATTATCCATAAGTAAAATAACATGTCTTCCTTGACGCTATTCTGTTATTAAAATTAATCAGCCATTCTGACATAATTTGGCGGGTCATCCATGCTCTTTTATTTGCTTGCCATTCCACCTTAAAAATGTTCAAATCGAAACCCTTAAAGCATCTTGGCTTTTTGGCTTTTCCAATCAAAAATGGAATTTCAAACTCACCCTCCATGTTTGTGCACAAAAAAATTGTGACACGCTCCTTGGAGATTTTTCCTCCTTTACAAGTCTCTGCTTTCAGCGCCATAGTTTTGTCCGGTAATTCTCGAAAAAAAAAAGGGCGGTTTCATCACAGTTGTAAATATCTTTAGGGGAAAATCCAGTGCAAAGCTCCTTTACTTTCGATGTGCAATCAGCGATTAGAGAATAATCAACGGAAGCACCCTCACCGCTTAAGGTTCTGTATTTTATTCCATGCCTCACTTTAAATTTGTCCAGCCAACCACCACTAGCTTTAAAATAGTCATTTCCCAAACTTTTTGCAACTTCCAATGCCTTTTCCTGTATTAATGGTACAGATGTTATTTGATCGCACTCGGCATAGCCACTGATACGATCAACTTGATCAGTCATCAGCCCCCTTCTGCTATAAATGTGTCCTTTGAATTATCATTCCCATGATCTACCCATTTTTGAAGAATATTTTTTTATTTCTTAAAATTTCTGCAGCACACGTTTTCCCAATTTTAAACTTCTTTCCAACATCAAGGACACTCAATTTTTCACGTCCACTCGTGTGTATAATCTCTAATTTTTCTTTAATAGTTAGCACCTTTCTTTTAGAATACATGTTCTCATTTTTTTTTCAAGGAGGAGAGCAGATGAGTTGAAAAACATTCATAGCGAAGCGAGCACAAACAATTCCTGGAACTCATCGAATTCGGAAATTGATTTGAAACTAATCTGGTTTCAATCCAATTTCCAAGCGAGGTTCTTTTCACAGAAATTTGGTTCTACTGTCCGCGTAGTGGAAGTTTTTCATCAAACTATTAATAAAATCTCTGTCCACGTCCGCTTATAAGAATGTCCGAATATCAGAAGTAAAAATATAAAGAAAACTTAAAAATTCTGAGGGGGAAAATATAATCGTCCCCTTACGAGAAATGTCCGCCTGTTAGAAGTGTCCGTTCAAGGAAGTTTTACTGTAATATCCTTCAATTTAAATCTTTCAAATGTTGCTAATTAAATTAATCGATCACAGTAGGCTACTAGAGTGTCAAAAGAACTCTGATTTTACATTACAAAAAAAAAATATAAATAAAAGTTTTTTTTAAACCTCTCTTTGTATGCTTATTTATATTTCTTTATTTACCATCAGTACTCCGGCAAAGAGATACCCAAATAGTAAAATTACCACTTAAATAAGTGAAAGGTGTATTGCTTCCGTACCATATAAGGTTTAAAAGAGATATAGACAAGGTTATTCAATCAATGTCCAATGTATCTGTGTAAATCATAATTTCCTGCAGTCAACCAGAATCAAATTTGTAAACATTCTCACTAATCCTCAACATAATTTATGTTTCAAATATTTCTTTTCAGTAAACAATCGTCTAAAATCATATTTTAATACATACTTAATTGCTGTGACCTTCGTTCCTGTAAATATTTCAACCACAGCCTTCTCTATGTGAGATGCTTTAACAACTTCTGAATCAGAAGATATCATTTCTATTGCGCGAAGACATATATCCAATATGCTCTTCGAGCATCTCCAATAACAGCAGCTACTTTCCTAGTAAAAGAATTATATACAAATTAACACAGACTAACACTCTTATTTATGATAATATATATTTTTATGATAAATAAATTATATTGTACATGATATAATGAATGGATAAAAATCTACAGATGGTAAAATGGTTATTAATTATACTTTACCTTACTACTATCTGAATTGCATCAACATGAAAGTTTGAGCTGGACCCAATGCGATGCAAGAAGAATTTCTGGAGTTGTTGAAATGTGTAAGGCTGAAAAACAAGGCGAGTAAGACCCTGAAAAAAGAACGGAAATAAAGAATAAGAAAATCATTAAAAATAATCATTTGTAAAATCCATAATAGGCTGCTACAGCGATTTTACTTATTTTCTATTTCACTTATATTCCAAATTCAAACATTAGGCATATAAAAAAAGAAATTAGTAGATGAGAAAGGAATCACACTGTATTAGAATGCAATATTAGTAACACATAAACATCAAGTAGCATATAACAATTTAAGAGGGTAGTATATAGGCATGCGACTGCAATTATTGAAATTACCTGTAATGAATTAAGTCCAAATATTCTTTGCATTGTGATGTGCACTGAGGGGCAGCTACTTTCCTAGTAAATGAATTATATACAAATTAACACAGACTAACACTCTTATTTATGATAATATATATTTTTATGATAAATAAATTATATTGTACATGATATAATGAATGGATAAAAATCTACAGATGGTAAAATGGTTATTAATTACACTTTACATTGCTACTATCTGAATTGCATCAACATGAAAGTTTGAGCTGGACCCAATGCGATGCAAGAAGAATTTCTGGAGTTGTTGAAATGTGTAAGGCTGAAAAACAAGGCGAGTAAGACCCTGAAAAAAGAACGGAAATAAAGAATAAGAAAATCATTAAAAATAATCATTTGTAAAATCCATAATAGGCTGCTACAGCGATTTTACTTATTTTCTATTTCACTTATATTCCAAATTCAAACATTAGGCATATAAAAAAAGAAATTAGTAGATGATAAAGGAATCACACTGTATTAGAATGCAATATTAGTAACACATAAACATCAAGTAGAATATAACAATTTAAGAGGGTAGTATATAGGCATGCGACTGCAATTATTGAAATTACCTGTAATGAATTAAGTCCAAATATTCTAAACATTGTGATGTGCACTTGGGGGCAGTTAAAAGATTCGGAAATGACTCCACGTAGAAACCAAACGTAAAAAACTTCATCTATGCCGAAACTGGCATCAAAATCAGAGTAAGAGACTGCAACTGATACAAATGATTTCGGAAAAAACTTTGTCCTGCTAGGTCCTACTAATGCAAACACTGTATGGCGAGTGAGAAGTGCCGGTAGCGAAATATAGAGGGCGCTGTTTATCGCCTACGTTACGAAAATGGCAGTGGACCGAAGGGAGACTCTTCCTCCACAATTACCCAAAATTTTAAATTATATCCAGATTGGAATATATTCAGCGATAAAATTAATGATTATTTTACTGGGACAGCTCTTTCTTGGTATACTATAAACAAAAAGTCATTCACAAATTGGAGTAAATTCCAACAAGCATTTGAACAACGCTTTTGTGGTGATAGATACCTTGAGTATTTAAGTGAATTGTTGAGAAAGACATATTTCCAATACTTACCTATGAGTCTAGAAGAATACCTTTCAGAATATGCAACAAAAATGATAACCTCTGGCCTTATGAATGAAAAAGCAACTACAAGTATATTTGCAAGACACTTTGGAAGATCAGTCACAGATATGTGTTTTAGTAAAGGTGCAAACAATCTTAACGACTTACTAGAAATCATACGATATGTGGGAAAAAACACAATTGTTAGGGATCTAAAAAGGGAAAATAATTTTAGAGATTCCAATGAAAGCCAACACACAAATTTAGTAGATAAAAGGCAAAACAAATTTGAATTTGAAAACGGGACAAAATTTTCTTATGACAATAACAAAAAACGATTTTACAAGGATAGGGATAATCAGGATAGATATACAACAAATTGGCGAAATCCAGTTCAACAGAGATGGCAAGGGCAGGGCTATCATAAGGATAGGTTGACAAGTTCTGATAATTGGACACAACGTCGGGAAGAGCAGTCCAGACAAAATAATAGTGGAAATACGTATTATAACCAACGTTATCAAAAGGAGAGTGAACAAGCTAGGAAGGAAAATGTAAAATCACACGATAGAGAGATAAACCAAATTATTGTAGAGGCCCAAGTACATGGTAATAATAATTTAAAAGAACAACAATGACTAGAATTACCCGCTACCAGTAATCAAAAATCTATAATAGCTTTGGGACAAATTTCAAAAGATAAATCAAAAATTTTAGAACAACATTCAACCATTAAATTAAACAAAAAGGATTCTCAATTACATGTCAACAGTATTTTTGAAGATAGTTTATTGTTAGAAGAAAATGATGAAGATGAAAAAGAAATTATTGAATTACCTTATGTACAATTGAAAAATAATAATAATACATTTTCATGTCTTCTGGATACTGGTAGCGAAGTAAGCCTTATGCAAAAGGAATTCTTCTCACAAAATAAAAATAAGTTTAACAAATGTAAAATATTGCCTATTAAGAACACACACATAATATCGGCAAATGGTAAAAGATCCCAATGTTTAAATAAACAAATTTTAATAACAATGATGTATGAAGAATTTGAAATTGATATAAATTTTATAATAGTCCCTAACTTAATGAATAAAATAATCATTGGAATTGACACATTATACAATTATAAGACCAAAATAAATTTGAAGACTAATTTTGTCACATTCAACAATAATAGAGAAAAGTGTTTTATACTTATAGGAAAAATCCCAACCTTCAGGGATCAAACATTGGATTTAGAGTTAAGACCATGTAATAACTGTTGTAGAGAAAATAATATTGAAGAAAAAATAAACTTAACCGTCGAAGAACTGATTCAACAAAAATGTAAAGAAATAGATAACTTAAAAATTAATGAAAAAGAGAAATTTAATAATTTACTATTAAAACATAAAGAAATCTTTACTGACAAAATAGGTTGTATAAAAAATTATGAACATATCCTAGAAATCACAGACACCTCACCATACAAACAATTTCAATATAAATTAAGTCCTAAATTATTGGAAAAAGCACGAGAAGAATTAGATACTATGTTAGAAAATGATGTAATAGAACCATCAAACTTTTGTTACGTAAACCCAATCATTTTAGTGGATAAAAAAGATCAGTCAGTAAGAATTTGCCTTGATGAAAGATTTTTAAATAAACGTTTAGTGCCCATTTATGATGCACCACCAAATATTGATGAAATCTTATCAAAATGTCAAAATATTAAATACATGGCAACCATTGATTTGAAATCTAGTTTTTGGCAAGTTAGTCTACATCCTTTCAGCAGAAAATATGCAGCTTTTCAATTTCAAAATGAAACATATCAATATAAAAGAGTTCCTTTTGGACTTAGCATTAGTTTGGCAGCCTTAATTAAAGCTTTGAGAAAAGTTATTTCAAAAGATTTACTAGATAATGTAAACATTTATGTTGATGACATTTTGGTACATGCTAATACATTTCAACAATTTTTAAACATTTTTGGAAAAGTACTACAAGCTTTTAAGAATATGGGTGTCACAGTGAATTTAAATAAATCAAAGTTTTTTGTAAAGGAAGTATCATTTCTAGGATATAAATTAACAGATCGAGGAATTGCAAAAGAAACAAATAAAATAGACAAAATAGTAAATTTTCCCAATCCAAAGAATAGGAAGGATTTACAAAGTTTCCTTGGATTAATTAATTTTTATAATAAATTCTGTCCACATTTTGCCAACACAGCCAAACCTCTTTATGGTTTGACATCAATTAAAAATAAATTTCAATGGAAGCCAGAACATCAGAATGCTTTTGAAGAACTTAAAGAAAAATTGAATCACAACCTCATTTTAGCATACCCCGATTTTAACTAAAAATTCATTATAGAATCCGACAGCTTGATGTTCGCTTCGAGTTCTTTATCAGCTAGACAAAAATAAAGAAAAGAAAATTATTGCCTTTTGTAGTAAATCGTTCAAAGCAGCTGAACTTAATTATTATAGTACTGAAAAGGAATTGTTGGGTATTATTCATGCAATACAAAAATTTTATTTCATTATAGCCGGATTTCAAACCACAATCAGAACTGATTGTAAGTCCATCATATTTGTGCAAACCTGTAAAAACCCACCTGATAGAATTATACGGTGGATAAATTTTTTAAATAATTTACCTTTGACTTTTGAGCATATTCCCGGTAAGGAAAATAAAATAGCTGATTATTTGAGCAGGATTCCATGCATGAACCAGGCAAAAAACAAAGATTTTTTAACAAATAACATAAATTTAGAGATATTTTTTCAAGAGATGATTCAAAATCAAAAATAAGATGAAGATTTAAAGTTAAAATTAATTAAAAAACCTGAAACTTACAAATTATAGATGGAATGATGCACAAAAAATTTAAAGATCAATACTACATTATACCGACCAGCACAGACATGAAAAAGTTTATATCTGTTGTTCATGAAAAATTTTGTCATACTGGAGTTACTAAATGTAAAATTATTCAAAAGAGATTTTTTTATCCAAAATTAAGAAAATTAATTAATAAAGAAATAAGAAAATGCCATCTTTGCAAGATAAATAAACCATCTAAAACTAATAATGTTCCCATGCAGACTATTATACCTAGTGGTTGGTTAGATCTTATATCAGTGGATTATTTGGGGCCTTTAACCAAGAGTAACGGTTACCAATATATTTTTGTTGTACTTGAAAATTTCACCAAGCTAACTAAATTATAGCCAACTAAAAAGGCTTATATGAGGGAAGAAATAAATTCTTTAGAGAAATTTTTTTATAAAATCGGAAAACCAAAAAGGTGTTTGAGCGATAACGCTACAGCATTCACATCAGAAAAATGGAATCAATTTTTGAAAAAGAATAAGATTAAAAGAATTTTAAGGTCCATAAGACACCCTTGTGGAAACAATGCAGAAAGAACAAATAGAGATATTCTCACTTACTTAAGAAATGTGGTTACCTAAAATCACCAACTATGGGTAAGAAATTTAGAAAAAATTGAAAATTGCATTAATACAATATACCACTCCACAACCGATTTCACACCTATAGAAGCAATGTTTGGATTAAAACCACGACGATTTTGGGAATGTTACATAGGAGAAGAGTATCCAAATTATAAGCCAATGTCGTTAGAAGATATAGAAAATCAAATAAAAAATAATTTTGAAAAACTTAGGTTCAAAAATGAGATTAATAATAAAAATAAATTTACCCTATATGAAAACTTTAAAATAGGAGACCTCGTGTTGGTTAGGGCACTAAGAATACCTAAAAAAGAGAAATTAAATGCCAAATTAACACCCATATACGAAGGACCTTATAAAATCTCTAAAAAAGTATCTAAATTTACTTATAGAACAAAGAGAGATGTTTCACACTAGCCTGTTAAAGAGGTACTACGTTGAAGAAAGAATCGAAAAGAACTAGTGAATGACTAAATTTAATAATTCATAAAGAATCCGGAAAATAAACATTTTTTTTTATAAGACAGGCGAATGTTGAGGTTCAAAATATGTTAGAAATAAATAAAAAACTATCGATAGTTATTATCAATCGGACTACCGTAAAGTTGATATCGATTACTAAACAACTTATTTAAGTAAATAAAAATAATTCCAAAACTTATAAAATATTTTTTTATCAAATCAATATTTGATTTGTTCAATGAAAAACACAATTTTTATAAGTCAAGTTGATTTAAATATTATGCAAATGGCATTGCCACTCCCTACCGGCGTCTCCCGCCATATTCCAGGCACTCGAATTCAGGGCGTCCTAAGGATAGGACCTCTCCATTTATGTCACGCTGGTGAGAAGGGCGTCCAGGGAAGATGACCTGTCCAGTTATTATTAATCGAGTACGACGCGTCCAGGGAAGAAGACCTTTCCAGTTGTTAAGAAGAACGTTGTCATATATTGATTCAGAGGGAGTTTCAAGACAGAGATTGGTACATACATCTGTGAGTGTTTATTTGAATCATTTTACTTTGAGAATTGTGTTTGTAATTTAAAAATTTGTTCTAGTTATCCCGACTTCAAAATAATTTATCATTGAACCACGGAGATTTCCTTCCAATCAAATATTGTATTGTTTTGTTTTCTTTGTAATAATTTAAATTTTGTAATAAAATAAAATTAACGTTGATTTTTAATTAACTAACTCTCCATAATATCACAATATATATCTTTAATTGTATTAAAATATTAAATTCTTAACAGTACAGTTCAAATATATTTGAAGAATATAATTTTATTTGGGGTTTCCATTGTGAACTTTGTTTGTAATTGAATTTATTTTCTCCTCCTAAGGGTCCACGGACGTTATTTTAATAATTATTAAATCAATTAGGGGAAAGGTCATTACAAACTTTTGTTTTAGTAAAAACAAAACCGTAGACCGAATAATAGTTCTCTCCAAATAAAGATTTGGAGCAAAATATAACAAAAACATTTTCATATTAATATCCACAAACTCCATAGACACAGATATGAACAGTTTGACACTTGGATAACCTTTGTTTGTTTTTATAAACATGCTAACAGGTTGACATGAAACAAAAGGTGGATTAATAAAAATACAATCTCAAAGGAAAGCAATAATCTTATAAAATAAATGCATGGCTAACATTTGTTTGTTTTACTGATATTAAGTAAGGAGGTCGAGAAATGTTTCCATGAGATTTAGCAATATTCCAGATAACTAAGTTCATTGTGGTTAACTTTAAATTCTTTATTTATTGGAGTTATTAAAATCATTAATGGTTTAATTTAAAATTATTATTGGTGTCGAATTCTTCTGCTCTTGGGATTTATATCTAAGGGGTAACGATTGAAATTGGTACTTGTGTATTAACGCAGCCCTGGTTACTTTTGCCGACTTGTTCGCATGCACGAGCAGTTACATTTTGTAACAGTTATATTTCTAACAGCTGATTTGTTCTTTGTTTCTTCTTGCTTACTGAGTTTTGATTATTGCTGATTTATTGTTTTTTATTTATTGTTCGTTATTTGTTGTTTGTTTGCTAGTTTGTTATAGATTTTTTGTTGTTATTATTTTAGTTATTTATTTAATTAGTGTAAAATGCGTATTTGGGATTTGCCGACAATAGAAGAACAAGCTATTATTTTTTTGCAGGAGCAAAATATTTTACCAAAACAAAGACAATGTAGCTATTCCCATGAAATGCAATTAAAATCTTGATATTGAAGTGTGTTTTGACACATTTTCCATCTAAATGTGATTAACAAATATTTTGTCAATAAACTATTGTGATTTTTCATAACTTATTTGTTTTAATTGTAGTGATTTTTTATTATTTGTATTTTTTAATTGTTCATTGTTCATTCTTGTTTAATTAATTGTTCATCATATATTGCATTTTTAAATTTTTTTTTTTAAATAATTTTTCATTATTGTGATTTTTCATTACTTTTATTTCATAATTGTTCATTGTTGTTTAATTAATTATTCATTATTATTATTGTATTCCATTTTTCAATAAATTCTTTTGATTTCTAATTGTTGATAATTTTTTAACTCCAATAAATACAAGGTAACTGTTAGAAATGTAACAGTTCCAAAATGTCAAGTCGGCTAAAGTAACCAGGGCTGCGTTAAGACACAAGTATCTTAAAATTACAGTATGATCAATCAACCGAGAAAGTCAACAGTATAATAATTTTTTAAAAAAACTGTACCGCTACAAACCATAAAAGGTCTTGGGTCGAGTACATGGGGGAGACTGTACTATATTCATTTCTAACTATGTCAAATTTAAGTAGTAATAATTTGAAATATGGATTTAAAACACACAGTAACAATGAAATGTGCCAATTTTTAACTCCGCCCCGACCATTTTCATCCCCATATCTTTGGGCAACTGGAATGTCATTTTTGTTATCACTAGTGTGGTGAAGTGAATTGATGAGGCGGCATTACTGAGAGTTTGTGTAAATTATGGTAATTCCATCTCACAACATCAATTAATCTCCTTCTAAATGCCAAAATTTATAGAAGGGCTCAGTAAAAAGAATATTGAAATATCCTTCAGGAAATTTAAAAGTATAAAGCAGCGGGAGTCGGTAACAATCAAGTGCACTAAGATTGCGGAGAAGCAAACTAGTCGTTCCACAGAATATGCTGAGGAAAATATCAGAGATTACTAATGTGTTTTTAGAGGAAACCGTCCAATTAACTGTAAAATATTTTTCTTTTGCCAAATATTTGGCACAGCATTCATAGGTAAACGCAGGCTGATATTCGGAACTCAATATTATTTGTTTCGAAATTGCTGCCAATTATTTTTATAGGTGCATATCTCGTCAACTAATGAAGGTAGAGAAAAATATAAGTACAATATTGGAATAATTTTAACAATGTCGTTAAAAATTTATAATATTTTTTAAGGAACCATATTTGACTTATTCTAAAATAACGATATATTGTTTAGTAATTTTCTCTGTTAAAAAAAATTGTGGAGGAAAACAAATTCTAAAAAAAGATCTTCTAAAAAATGTCGTGTATGTGAACTTCATGGGCATACTAAACCAAAGCTTAACAATTTGCCGAGATTTATTAATTGAATATGATCACTTCTTGCACAACCGTTAAAACTGTGAGGGCCATATCATGCGCTGAAACCAATACTCTTGAGTGTTGTTGTGGTCAATTTTTTAAATGTATTGGTGGTCCTGTGAAAAAAAATTAAAGACTTTTATTTGATAATAATAAACCACTTTTCGTTTGAAATTTTGTATAGAGGTCTTAAAGTTATATTTCAATTTGTATTAGGGATTAAAGCTTATTCCAAAATTAAGTTTATAACTCCTAATAATAATTTAATGTAATATATATTTAATATAATAGTAGAGATATAAAGTAGATATATTATATATATATACATATATATATATATATATATATATATATATATATATATATATATATATATATATACTACATATATATATATATATATATATACTACTGCTCATCATTCATCCATCCAAAAAATTTTAATCATAAAACTAATTAAATTTGTTTTGTGGTAAATAAATGCTAAATAAGATATATAATAAATTGGAAGAATCATTTTTATTTTTCTTTCAGAGTCCTCTGTAATGTTTTCAAAACTAATTTTGGTCAAAAGCAACTCAAAGAGATTCTTCCTTTGGCTGCATCAACCATTCTTCAACAAAATATCTTCTCAAAATAAAGTTCTCTAATAAAATGTTGTACTCGAGTGTGCAGGCTAAAATGTGTCTTATTATTCATAGGAAAGGTGTAGCTATTAAATATAGAAAAATTAGCCCGGATGCAAAAGGGCAAAAGGCATTTTCATCACTTCAAAGTTTCAAAATAAGGAAAACTTCTCCGGGCATTTAAAAAAAAATTAATATGTTTTGATTATCAGACGACTTTTTTATTTAGAAAAAATAGCACTTACTAGTACAATTAAATATCCATATTCAACGATTGGTTTGATAAAAGCAGTTGAACAATAAATTTTTGAGGTTGAAATGATGCCTTCAATTTCACTGATCTATTCTATAGCTATGATTACTTAAGGCCCTAACTCTCAAGCTGTGAAGTGGGTCAGACTTAAACAAATATTAGATTACCAAGTTTTGTAGTATTGTTTACAATATTCCAATACCATATTTCAGATTTCTAAACATTGACTTTTGTCCTAGCTTGTACTAATCGAAACACAGTCCGCTGCTTTGATTTTGTCCGCCATTTATCAGAAATTTTGGAAGAATAGTTAGCCAATCTTGTTTTAATTTTCCTTTGAGAGTCCTCTGCAAGGTTTCTAACATTTAATTTGGTCGAAAACAACTATAAAATATAAGGGTGTTACTACCATTAAAAAAAAAAAACCTTTCTTGAAAATAAGTACTCTAAAATTAAAAAAAAAATATACTCGAGTGTGCAGGCTATAATGCATCTTATTATTAATGGGAGAGATGCAGCTATGAAATATATAAAATTTAGCCCGGATACAAGTCATTCCCATATCTTGAAAGTTTCATAATGAGGAAAGATCCGTCATGCATTTTTATAAAAAAAAAATTGATACACATATATTATCAGAAGATTTTTTTATTGGAAAAAAATAGCACCTATTATCGATATACAACAATTGATTCATATAAAATTAGTAACATTATAATTTTGTGCGATTGAAATGAAGCTTTGATTTAGTCTATTTCTATGGATTCATTACTTAGGACTCTATTACTGATGAGATGAAGTGTGCCTGGCATAAACAAATATTAAACTTCTAGGTTTTGAACAATTGTTAACAATATTCCAAAAAAAATTGTATATTTAATAAAAAATAAAATTTTAAACATGAATTTTGTCCAGCTAGCTCCTACTAATCGAAACTGTGCGCCACTTCCACACTGATTATGTGGATAATCAAAGATCTTGTTATGTCAAAGCAGCAATCTAACAGCTTGTGCCACTACACCTACCTATTACAGCTTTGGTCTACCTCTTTCTCTGATATGGTCTATTCCTTCAAAATTCATCACAGGCCGCTTTCGATAGGCACGGTTTTCACAATGGAAGAAAATATCAGTTTCCTCATAACTTCATCTATGATTTTTCATCTGATAGAACTTAAATTACGTAACCTGCACACTGGAATGTTTTTATTCTTTACTCGCTGCTATATTAACTTCATTAAAGTGTAAAATTCTAGTCATAGAATTAAATAAAAGAAATTTATTCAATTTCTTAGAAGTATTTATTTGAACATGGAGTGTTCTTAAAGGAACACGAATTTGCGATAATTATTATTTTCTATATATTTTTTTATTTGCAGTTCTGCCAAATTATTCTGGATCCTATTAGCTAATACTTAAAGCATTATTTTGAAGACAGAAATATAATGGTTAAAGGAACACCTTTTATCTTCAATCTGACTTCGTAATTATATATTTTTTCATCTATATATATTTATGCAGTCAAATTTTGAGCAGATAATCATTTCACCATTTAATTAATGTTTAGCTAAATTCTTATGAAAGTTATTCTGAACTTTTCTGTGAACAAATCATTGGGATGTGTGGAAAATTGAGATAGTTATAAATGTTTAATTCAACTGTGCCAATAATGGTGCTGTAGTTGGTAATGCAAACTGTTACTTTCTTAAATTATGAAAATAGTCTCAAATAGTATATAATATGACCGATTTGGGTAAGAAGAAACATATGTTAGTTAGAAGCGGCAATTTACCCCACTCCCCCTCCCTGACTTGTCTTTCTACCCCCAGGTTGAAAATCCCACTTATATTCTTAAATTTCTTTAAATAATGCATTGAGGATAACTCTCCTCCTTTCTTCTGTGGACTCTTTAGCTATTATAAACAAAATAACTTTTCTTTTAAATACTAATTATTCCAAAACTTCATGTTTTTTTATGGTTTTCTTAAGTTACCTGTAGCTGAGAAAAGATATATGTATATGCAATTCATAAAAAAAAATATATATATATAATCAAAAATTATATTTAATGTACACAAAATTACATTTACATTTAAATAGTAGATAAATTATTTTTACATTATAAAACAATAAATAATTTTGTTAGTATTTATTAGCAGCCCATAAATTCATGTTACATAATACACTATTTACAAATTATGATAATATAGCTTAGCAATTTTTTTTTTTAGAATAATTTATTGATATTTACTACCGTAATTATATTACATCAAGTAAATCTACTGTATGAACAAAGGACATGAAAAAAAAAACACTTGTGGAGAAACTACCCATTGATAGCACTCCAATAGCTTAGCAATTTAAAAATTTTTTTAGAAGGCAAGACTTTTAAATTTAAATAAAATATAGTTTCATTGTATAAAAAAAAATGTATGCAATAAAAACAACCATCTCACCTTAATAAACATGTGGTGATGTTATGGTATAAATGTAACATAATGTTATAAATGGCATTTGTAACATAATGTTATAAATGGCATTCATAACTATCTACAAAAACACGATAACAAATTTAAAGAGAAAAAAATTCAGCAAAACCATTTGCTCATCACTACCGAGAGACTTAGATAAAAAACAAAATTAATTAATAAATAAACCTAAAAATATAAATTTAATTCATTTTTCTTTCATAAGTACATAAGTCTTTTTTCCAATATAATATTTTAAAATTAAAATATAATAGTTAAAAAGTTATACTTAATTATCTGTTCAGTTATTTCCCCTCTGAAATTATGGAGAAAGGGACTTATGAGGTCCCCAACCATGCAAGCACTTAGTAAATTGTTTAGATTCTTTTCTTTTTAATTTTAAAACAACTTTCTTGGTTGATCAGGTTGTTTTGCTCGTAAATGTTGAATGTAAACCTTAAAAATAAATTAGAGAAATCAATAATATGTTATGTAGTAATAGTAAATGCAATTTTAAAAATCTGAGACAAAATTAATTAATTAATCCGCAGGGACTAGTCCAAAAGCCAGGCTAGTGGGGATTTAACGACCCCCCGGATAACCGAGTTCAGTACATGGCAACCACACGGCACAGAACAGTACACTCAACACTAATTCAGACATAAGGTCACATACAGTATCCACCTCAGGGCTACCTTCCCTGGGAAGACCCAAGTTTGGGGGTTTAGCCAAACAACCAGTTGTCCCGAGGATACGGGGCCTTTCTTGCTGGGCTAATCACCCGCAAGGGAGTATAATCGATTCAAAGTAACTTAGCGAATAGCCTCGGATATGGAGGTAAAATAGGGAAACGACCCGGCATGGAAAAGGACATACGGCTAGGAACCTGGAATATAAGATCTTTCACAGGTAAAGAAGTAGAAATTATTGAAGAAATGACGACATATAGGCTAGACATTCTTGGGATTAGCGAAATGAAAAAGAAGGGAACTGGAGAGATAAAGTTAGACCGAGGCCACACACTGATTTACTCAGGAGTCCTTCCAGGAAACAGAGCTGTAGAGGGTGTAGGAGTAATAATGAAAGACGAAATTTTTAGGCAAGTCGTAGACTGGGAGCCTGTAAACTCACGAATCCTTGCAGTCAATATAAATATGCAGATTGGGAAGTGGACCCTAATACAAGTATATGCCCCTACAAACGATGCCAACACCCTGGATAAAGAGCAGTTCTATAGTGACCTTGAGCGAATAGTAAATAAATACAGGAATAATAATAGGAGCATCCTGATTATGGGAGACCTCAATGCACGAATAGGTAATGACTACATGAGAGCACATGGAGCGATGGGTCCACATGGAGGTCAAAGTACAAAGAATGACAGTGGGCAACGCTTAATTGAATTCTGCATAGATGATGACCTACTCATAGGGAATTCCTACTTTCCGCACAAGTTAGTACATAAGATAACTTTCTCAGCCCCAGAAAGGAATGTAAATAGTATTATTGACTACTTCATCTATGGGCGGGACATCAGGAGATATTTTACTGATGTAAAAGTTATTCGAGGAGCGGAGATAGGAAGCGACCATTTGCTACTGGTAGCAGACACAAAAGTATTAAAGGAACGCAAGATAAAGTCAAAGGCTTATGATAGGATCGAGGTGAAAAAGCTACAGGACCCTGAGAAAAAATCCCAGTATGAAGAGGAACTGCGAGGAAGATTACAGGAATTAGACGGAGATGCAAGCCTAGATGATATGTGGACACATATAAAAAACAGCGTCTTAGAGTCAGCTACAATAGTCTGTGGAGTGAAAAGGATAATCAAGAAAGACAAACGTACATCATGGTGGAATGAAGAACTGAGGACACAGATAAAAGAAAAGAAGACAGCCTGGAAGGATTACTGCCGGGAAAAAACTCCTGAAAAATGGCAGTTATATGTGATGGTCAGGAACCGGACGAAGGAAGCTGTAAAGGAGGCTAAGAGGAAATCATGGGAGGAATTTGGAGAGAAGCTTAACCAGGAACATGGTGAAAACATAAAGCTCTTTTGGAGTAAAATAAAATCACTAAGGGGCTGCAAAAGTAAAGAAATCAGGAATATCAAAAATGAGGAAGGTGAAACAGTCACAGATGATAAAGGCATTCTGGAGGTCTGGAGAAGGCATTATGAGAGGCAATTCAGTGATGAGTTTCTGAACCATATGAATAACCAAGATAGACAATGGAGTGAGACAGAGTTTGATGAGGTGATAGAGGAGGAGGAGGTTGAGCAGGCTTTCGAAAGGATGAAGCTGGGGAAAGCTCCAGGACGGGATAACATAGTCGGAGAGTTTGTAAAGTATGGAGGCATGGAACTAGTCAGGTCTCTTCAAATGCTTTTTCAAAAAGCTTGGGAGAAGAAGAGGATACCAAAAGAATGGGAATACAATATTATAATCCCCATACACAAAAAGGGTAGCCAGACTGAGTGTTCCAATTATAGACCCATATGTCTCTCTCCAGTTATCTACAAACTATATACTTCCATTTTAGAAAGTAGATTAAGAAATATAGTTGAGCGGCACATCGGAGAGGAACAGGCCGGCTTCAGGCCAGGAAGACAAACTCAAGACCATATATTCTCTCTAAGAAATGTCATACAAAAATCCTGGGAACGAGACAAGAACATGTACTTCGCCTTTCTCGATCTTAAAGCAGCATTTGACTCTGTACCAAGAAACGAAATATGGGAATCACTCAGAGTTAAGAACATCCCAAAAAGCCTGGTGGATGCTGTAAAGTCTATACAGTGGTGCCTCACACAACGAACTTAATTCGTTCCAGGAGCAAGTTCGTTATGCGAAAAGTTCGTTATGTGAAACGCGTTTTCCCATAACAATACATGTTAAAAAAAAAATTCGTTCTGTAGCATAAAATATGGTAAGATGACATAAAAAAAAGATAAATTTTTTGTTATTATTTTTATTTAGATACATCTAAAAACATAATGAAAAAAACACACATTTTTTAATTTTAAGAAATAATCGAATCTTGCACATCTTCATCCATTTTCCGCTTTTTGGCCGATGGTGCAGTGAAAAACCTGTCCAAAGTCGTTTGTTTCTCTCTTTTCTTCAACATCTGCCGGAAATAACGGACAAGAGTATCGGAGTACAGGTCGTTGATCCTGTTTGCTTCAGCGGAATCAGGATAGTGGGCATTGGTAAACTCCTGAACTGCTTTCCATTTGACCAGGATGTTCTTGATGTCAGCAGTTGGAATTGGTTGATTGTTGCTCCTCGTTATCAGATGACGCTTCCCTTTGAGCATTGTCCTGTTGTTGGGCCAGAAGTGTTTGGAGCTCTTCAGTTGTCAGCTCTTCTTTGTGTTCCTCAATAAGCTCCTCTACATCCTCTTCCTCTACCTCTAATTCCAACCTTTGGGCCACTGTGATGATGTCCTTCACCACTTCTGTGTCATCAACTACTGCTTCTTCCTGAATCCACGAAGGCACAAGCATCTTCCAAGCAGAAATGAGGGTCCTTTGTGACACTTCTTCCCAGGCCTTCTGTATAAGTCCTATTGCCAAAAGGATATCAA
Organism: Arma custos; assembly: GCA_037127475.1. Lineage (NCBI taxonomy): Eukaryota > Metazoa > Arthropoda > Insecta > Hemiptera > Pentatomidae > Arma > Arma custos. The sequence goes on along the minus strand of CM073760.1, from coordinate 98,402,572 downwards.
ATTTCTCCTTCCAAAACATTCGGATAGTCATATTGTCTCCACCAAACTCGCATTCTTCAAACACCTTATTAAAGAGGGCTCTAGTGTAGAGTTTTTTAAAGTTCGCAATAACTTGCTGATCCATTGGCTGGAGAATGGATGTGGTGTTTGGTGGCAAATACTGCACCTTGATAAAAGGATAATTTTCCTGCAATATTTCTTCTAGGTCTTTTGGGTGAGAAGGGGCATTGTCAAGTATCAGAAGGGCTTTGAGCGGCAGTTCTTTTTCCAACAAGAATTTCTTCACGGCAGGAGCAAAGGTTTCCAGAATCCATTCGTTGAAGATAACTTGGGTCACCCAGGCTTTTTGATTGGACTTCCAATGGACGGGCAATTTGGACTTTATAACGTTATTTTTCTTAAAAATTCTTGGATTTTCAGAGTGATAAACCAATAGAGGTTTGATCTTGAGGTCTCCGCTGGCATTAGACGAAATCATAAGGGTAAGTCTGTCCTTCATGGCTTTGTGTCCTGGCAATTTCTTCTCTTCTTTTGTAACGAAGGTTCTGCTCGGCATTCTTTTCCAGAAAAGACCCGTTTCATCGGCATTGAACACTTGTTGTGGGCAGTATCCTTCATCCATAATAAATTTTTGAAAATTAATAGAGAACTTTTCTGCTTCTTTTTTATCAGCACTGCCAGCCTCACCATGCATATTAACGCTGTGGATTCCATACCTTTTCTTAAATCTAAAAAACCACCCCCTGCTGGCTTTGAAATCTTCTTTATTATCTTGATTGCTGCTACTTCCAGGGATGTTTTTCTTTAGATCTTCATAAATTATCTTGGCCTTGTGACAGATAATATCTTGGGTTGTTACGTCACCTTTCACCTGCCTGTCCTTAATCCAAATCGCTAATAGCCTCTCCATTTCCTCGTGAATTGAAGATCTATGTTTTTCATTAAATAGTTTTGATACTCCTTTGGCTACTTTGGCTGATTTTATTGCATCCTTGTTTGTCAAAATGGTGAAAATGGTGGTCTTGTTGAGGCCAAACTCTTTGACGAGGTCACACTGTTTTACCCCACATTCACTCCTTCTAATTATTTCCTGTTTCATTTCAAGAGAAATCACCTTCCTGCTTTTTTTAGAACCCATCATATAAAAAAAATGTTGAGTTATACAATATGCAATATGCAATATGCAATTATAAAATGCCGTGATACGTGTGCGATTTAATTCGTAATGAAGAACGATTGCTGCGATACGTGCGTAAGTTAAGCGTACTACGCAGTGACTAACGAGTCTAACGACTGCCTGCGCGGGAGGATGCAATTAATCGGCAGTGATCGTAGAAGATCGGGCGACTTCGTTGTAATGATGAACGATTGCTGCGACACGTGCGTAAGTTAAGCGTACTGCTCAGTGACTAACGACTGCCTGCGCGGAAGGATGCAATAAATCGGCAGTGATCGTGTGAAGTGGGCGACTTCGTTGTGTGAAGCGAAGTTCGTTGTGTGAAGCGAAGTTCGTTGTATGAATCGTGAAATGAACGAAAAGGAAGTTCGTTGTGTGCAGCGTTCGCTGTGCGAGGCGTTCGTTATGCGAGGCACCACTGTATATCAAAACCCAAAAGGTATCATTAGACTGAATGGGAAGGAGTCTGGGCACTTTGATATGGCAAAAGGAGTAAAGCAGGGTGACAGCTTAAGCCCGTTGCTATTTATACTTTATATGGATGAAATAGCAGCAATATGCAAAAGACGAACTGAAAGGACGTTCCTGGGCCGAAGAAACCTCCTGCCTGTAGTGATTCAGTTTCTGCTTTATGCAGATGATATTGTTCTCATTGCAGACTCCACAGAAAAGTTACAGCAAGCCGTGAATGAATGGGATGAAGAGCTCCGTAGGAAAGGCATGCAGATCAATACCGGCAAGAGCAAGATCTTGCAAGTAGGAAGAGTACAGGAAGAAATCCATATATACTGCAACGGAGGAGAGATGGAAGCGGTCACGGACTTCACCTACCTCGGAGCAGTAATGAACGGTACTGGAAAATTAGACTTTGAAATCTCAAATAGGATAAAAAAAGCAAACTCGGTCTACTACCAGATCTGTAATGCTGTTGTTGGGAAGCGAGAAGTAGGCAGAAAAGTGAAGCTCAACATCTTCAAGTCGGTATATCTACCTGTGCTCCTGTATGGTGCCGAAAGTTGGATATTAACGGACAGGCTGGAGAGTAGAATCACGGCTGCAGAGATGAAATTTCTTAGAAGAATCTCAGGAAAAACAAAAAGAGATTGTATCCGCAATGAAACGATCAGGGAGGAACTCAGGATCGTGGCAATGAAGGAGATGCTCGAGGCCCGCCAATTAAAATGGTTTGGGCATGTTCTGAGGATGGAGGACTGCAGGGACCCATTGAAGACGATGGACTACATCCCTGAAGGTAGAAGACCACGAGGACGCCCTAGAATGTCCTATCTGGAATATGTCGAGCGGTTGTGCAGGAAAAGAGGCAAAAATATCCGCCAGGCGAGGAACCTAGCTAAGAATAGGAAAGAGTGGCAGTCCTGGTTAAACGCTCCCCTACGCTGAAAGGCACCATAAGGGTGATGCGAAAGAAGAAGAAGAAGACAAAATTAAGTTAGTTTATAAAAAGGGACCTGATTTGGAGAAAATTAGACAGATCTCAGGAAAGTTGGTTAAGGCACATCAATAAATTAATTTCATTGTTATGCTCAGAGCAGAGTTTCCGAAATCTGGTGCGATTTGTTTAAATTATAAATATATTCCATATATATATATATATATATATTATAATTATATATTCCATATTATAGTTATATTCCATAAAAAAAGTTTTAATATAAATTAAGTCTAAATCTTATACTTGAACTGATTTATAAGCTAATTTGACTTCGACTTCACTACATTTCACACCTAGCCATAAAAAAACTTGTTCCCCATTATCTATATCATGATATCATCATCAGCCAGATCATCCTTAAATAAAGAATTAAATCAGTAATACTTATTACTTTAATTTATCGAATCAATTTATGAATCACATAATAATCATAATACCTGGCAAAAATCAGAACACTTCTCTGAAACAGTGAAATAGCCTTTTTCATTTGAGCATCTGAACAGTCTAGTATAAGCCATGAAGTCTGTCTCGTAAGGTTTTTTCTCTCCGAGAGCATCCCAGAAGAAATTATCTTACTCTTCGCCCTCATTAATAATTTGTAAACTGATCCATGACTAATAGATAAAAGAATTTGATTAAATATAATTTATAAACAAAGTAATTATTAGTTTATTAAAAATTAATTACACTATTCAACATTTCATCTGCAATTTCTCCAATGAGAAGAAATAACATCTCTGCTTGCTTTTGAACCAATCCAACACATATACTATTCCAGAAGATTCTTCACTGTCAAACGGCACTTTTGATATATAGCTAAAACAATATGTGGTAACTTAAAACAGCATAAGTGTTAATAGTTGTTATGTACATAACATTTTGGTCATAGAGACTGTGCCTGTTGTCAACGACTTTTTGTTATGGTTATATTATAATAATTATAATTATTTCCTCTCGAAGATTTTTTTTATTCCTAAATTAAAGCACAAACATTTTCAAATGCTTTTTACTGCTAATAATAAAAAAGATAATTTACTGAAGCTATTTCTTAACTATTTTGAGACTGAAACTCCTAATACCACTGAATTTTACTTTGTTCTAAGATGTAATAAACAGGGATGCATAAAACAATTCTTTGCTACTCCAACTTTTCACTTATATTAAAATAACTCATTAAACAAAACTCCAGCACGTTCAAGACTTTTTTAATTTGTTGTTATTTAACTATTTATTAAGGTTATTAAAATATATAAGGAACAGTTATTCATGTTTATCTTCAAGATTCTATAAAAATAAGTTTCCTTTTTAAAATAGAATTGAATAACAGTTATTAATGTATTATGATTTGTAACATTTGTTGTTAATTATAAATCTAGTTTTAACCAGTGATACATTATAATCAAAATGTATCTCTTCACAGAGGCTACCTGAACTCTCTGGATCATAGTACCATCAGATAGGAACACAATATATTATATAAATATATAAAGAATATTAAACTTCATCCAACTTACCAGAAAGCTGAGTTCAAGGCTGTAGCATCTGGCCTGATTTGTACAAGCCTAGGACACAAAGCTCCACCATTAGCTCTTAAATGATAAAATTCAACTGGTGGTGGTTGATTTGGTTCTTTTATTGCATGCCTTTTACCACAGTATGACAAATTTTCTCTTGAAGTGTGCTGGAAATTTGATATTCTCTTATTGTTGGTGAGTTCTTACTACCTCCAATTTATCTCCGAAGAGAATTTTGAATTTCTTCTGTAAGGTAAATAAAACAATTATCGACCAAAAATAAATTAACTACAATATTACCTCAAAGAAAATAACATACTGAATACTGTAAATAAAACAATCAAATCTCAATGTAAATTTCAATAGGGGAATAAATGAAGAAAAAATTGTTTTGCGTAAATAATTTTTATCATTTCAATGTTCATCTTTAGATTAATTTTGTTCTTATTAATAAACGAATCAGGTTGGAAATATTGTCGTAATAAAGAATTAGATCCCCAGGTTGACACTACGAGTAAAGTCACAAGTTTTCACTTTTCATTTTCCCCTTACATTCTTGAGAACAAAAATAATTGTATTACAGACTGTATATAGTAACTATTACTGACTGTATATAGATTAACGAATCAACTTATACGTACTGTTCAGGTCATTTATTGATGAAATGATTAAAATAACTTACATATTTCCTATTATTACACTCCTTTTTTCATATTAATATTTTTATTGTCGAGGAAATTAAAAATAAAACAAATGAAAAGCTAAAACTTGTTGTGACTTGGAAAAACTGGTATCTGTTCTGCTAAACACTGAACTTATATTTTGTAAACAAAATAAATAAATAAAAGAAAATAATGTTCAGCAATATGCTATGCACTTTTTATGAGGATAAAAATTAATCAATTTCAAAATTAAAATTAATGAAGAATAAAATCAGTGTACTAACCTAAACGTAAATGTTAGCCAACCCATGTTTCCAGCATCTCTTCTTTGCCATAAATAAAATAACGTACTGGCAGTCATCTTCTGATGGATCTCCACCTTCTTCAAGCTCGTCTCCTTCATCACTAGCTACCCAGTATCTGCATAGAAGAATGTAACAATCTCCAGATTAAAAATGACCTAAAATGTCAAACAGAAAGCAATTGAACAAATTACAATTTAAAAAATAAGGTGTTATTGTTTTAATTTAAAATAAATATTTTATCATAAAAACAGATTGAGATAATATTTGATCAAAGACATTATTTGAAGGTCTTTTTCAAATCTTCTTAACTTGACAAGTAAAAAATAAATACATTATCGATAATTGTTTGCTTATTCATTAACGTCACTTTAAGCTGCTTTGGCTAATCAGATGATGCTATAGTGCAAGTCCTAAATTTTGCCTATCCAGGTACTATAATTAGGATAGGGATCATTAACGAGTAACTGGCATTGCACAGGCCTGGACCTCCATTTAATGTCCCATCCGAAGGATGGCATAACTAAGGATTTCTTATTTACTCATCCTAAAAATCCTTGGGGCCATTAGCTGGGCTGTGAACCCATAATATTTGGAAATTATAGATACTTAAAGACCGCATTACCCAACACAAATACTCCATTTCCTCCCACAACCCAACCGCTTCTAAACTCTCTGAACACGCCCTATCCTTTAACCACATTTTTGACTTCGAAAACACGTCTATCCTAGCCTCCGTTCCTAATTATAATAAACGCATCCTCTCAGAAACCATTCACATCAATTTAGATTCCTCTACCGTTAATGCCAAGACCGACTCCCATCACCTATCCCTAACCTACGCCCATATTTTTAATTTACTAAAATAACCTTACATTCTGAATTTATTATGCCTTTTTTTAATTACATTTTGACCATTTGACTTTTACTTTTTATTTTTCTCGAGATCGCCTATATTATATTCTCATCTTATTTTGGCATTTATGCCACTTCTTTCTAATTGTATACAGTTACATATTAACTTTCCTCACTTATTTTCTTTTTCTTTTCATTCTTCATAGTTCATAGATATAATACCACTTTTAATTTTTAATTTTCTCTCAATTTACATTTTTTACGGTCACTTATATCCACTGCATCTGCAATTTTCCTTTCTAATTTTATTTAATTTTTAATTTTTCACGCCTTTTACATTATTTACGGTCTCTTACATCCACCGATTCTACCTTTCTCCTTCCCCCTCCTGTGTCATTATTTTTTGGCCGTCAGAGTTCGCCTTTATCGCCTCCGCCTGCCCGGTGTAACGGTTTTCTTGCTTACTTGTCTCTGAGCGGCCTAACCTGCAAGTTGTTTTATTCGGTTAGTACACTTTTATCTTATCTCCTTCCTTTTCACATTCACCTTTCTTCGCACCTGTTCTCACACCTACTTTTGGCATCCATCATATGTTAATAGTATAGAGTTCATTCTTATTTAGCCTCATATTTTTCATCTACTGTATTTCTTCACCTACTTTCTATATGTTTATATTAAATTCTCATCTTATTTTGCATTTATGCCACTTCTTTCTAATTGTATACAGTTACATATTAACTTTCCTCACTTTTTTTCCTTTTCTTTTCATTCTTCATAGTTCATAGATATATACCCCTTTTTTTCAATGTTTAATTTTTGAAATTTATCAAGCCTTTCTTTCTATTTATGCTTGTATTATTACACTTTATTCCCCCCTTTTTCTATATTTTATCTTCTTATTTTGTATCTTTCCGTTTACCTCCTCATTTTTCTTTCCCTTTATATTATTGTTTACATTTTATCCCCTTTTTGACATGTATTTTTCCTATTTTATATTCTTATTATTGTATTATTTTATCTGTCACTATTAGAATTTCTGTTCATCATCTACTTTCTATTTTTATCCATCACTTTTTAAGTTTATTATTCTGTAACCTGTCTTATATGCATTCTTTTTATCTTATATCTTCTATTCACTATTTCATCATATCTAATTTTATTTCAATAATCTAATTTATTTCCACTCCTGTACCACTTTATATATTCTTGTAGCTGCTACGTTTTTATATATTTCTGTTCTGTTTCTCTTAGCCCTGAAGATGGCCTACATTGTAGGCCGAAACGTCGGCACATAATAAATAAGTTTTCCTTATTTTGATGTTTTCATTGACTGCACCCCCAACTATTTCTTCCTTGAATTTGGAAATTATACATTGTTAGGCTATCCAATTCGCCACAGGTGATCCTTATTGATTGTAGTAAAAGATTAAACTGTTTGAATCATCCATTCACATTTGTGGTAATTTTTAAAAATTACAGGAAATACGTTTTTCTAATTTTTACAAGACTTATCAAACAAAATAAGTTGATAAAGCCAATGTTACAAAAACAACAACTTTCCCACAAGATATTAATTTAACAGTTACCAATCTCTTCTTCCGGGAGTCGAACAAACTTCTTTCCTTCAAGAACAAAAGCATCCATTGTCTACAGATCATCATTCCACTCATCCATTAAATGCTGTGCTTCAGAAGGTGACATTGGAGGTTGCCTTGGAGTGAAAAGAGCTGCTAAATCAGCCTAAAGAAATCATAATTAGTAAGAGATGAAGATAATCTAATTAAGACAAAATTGAGTGGCATTAATTAATATCATATTTTACCTTTGTTTCTTGCTATTTGGCCCACTTAGCAAGATCGGCTCCTGTTCTAGAAACTGATTCAGCTCTACGAGTGAAATCTACTGGGATCACATCATCCCATCCAGCAAACTTGGCTTTGAAAAGCTGCAATTCAGTTCCTTCTAGTAACCATTGCCTCTAGACATCTTTCAACCATTATGAATAACTCATGTACCAATTTCACAGCTGCAGCTCGAACCAGCCTAGTTGATTTTTTACCGAACCTAGACAAATTTTTTAAAAATAAATAAAAATTGAACTAAACATACTTTCATAGTGTCCCATTTACATGTTACAATTAATTTTCTGCTACTTCACTTTATTTGCCAATCATTTATCCAAACCATTTGAGTTTTGCTTATCAAAACAAGGATTTAAAAAAAAAATTCTGTACCACTACAAATCATGCAGAGTCACAAGTTCAGTACTTCATAAGGACAGAACTTTTTCATAGGCAATGGTTATGCAAGGATGCATTAATTATTAATTAAGAAACAAAATAAATAATTTATTTGTTCACTGCATCAGCTTAAAATGAATGGCCAAGAATGAGTTGAAACCTCAATTTCAGTTTGGTATAGTTGATATAAATCAATATCATTCAAGCAGTTGTCACTATAAAACTTTCTTTGATGGTAGTACATTTATAAAAACAAGTCAATAATAGCCTGACACTTAAGTAAACGCTTCTATTGGCAAGTAATGCCCTTATCCCCACTATTTAGCTCGCTTACCTTTGCATTATCTTGGAGTTATTATTGTTGTTTCGAGTTTGACCCTCAGACTTCATTTTGGACTTTTTTATATTGTATTTCAAACTTGGCTTTCTTTGGACTCAGTTGCAATAGATGAGTTCCCTCAATTTCCCCGACCACACCTCCGATTTCACCTCAGATTGTTTTTACTTATGAGTTCCCTTAAACTAGTACAGACTAAATGATGAAAAAACCTTGACTCACTACACAAACACATCAAGGTAGTAAACAATTTTGCAGTTGAGAAGATTGTGGTCAAGTTTATTGTTCGGAAGTTCAACCTGAGGCAGTTCCCATACCCCATCCCAAGCTTAACCTGGTACAGCCTGGGGTCCACTGGTTTCAATTCATCACTTACATGCTCCTGGAAAATCAACATTAGTAGTCAACAAAACATCTATTACACCATATTTTATTTTATAATCATAATTATCTTAATATACTGTTAAGAATTTAATATTTTAATAAAATTGAAGACATATAATGTGATATTATGGATAGCTAGTTAATTAAAAAATCAACGTTAATTTTATTTTATTACAAAATTTAAATTATTATAAAGAAAACAAAACAAAATAATACAATATTTGATCTCCGTGGTTCAATGATAATTAATTTAAACATCGGGATAATTAGAACAAATTTTAATTTACAAACACAATTCTTATAGTAAAACGATTCAAATAAAGTAAAACTCACAGATGTATGTACCAATCTTCTTCTTGAAGCTCCCTCCGAATCAACACATGATATAACGTTCTTCTTAATAACTTGAAGATGCTATCTTCTGGACACTCTGTACTTGAACAATGATGAGAAACTAGAAGGTCTTCTTCCCTGGACGCTCTTCTCACCAGCGTGACATAAATGGAGATGTCCTGTCCTTAAGACGCACCGAACCAGAGTTATAAATGGAGAGGTCCCGTCCCTAGGACGCGCCGAACCAGAGTTATAAATGGAGAGGTGTCGTCCCTAGGACGCGCCGAACCAGAGAGAGTGAAATATGGCGGAAAGACGCCGGTAGGGAGCAGCAATGCCATTTGAATCAATATGAAAATTAACTTTACTTAAAAAAATTGTGTTTTTCATTTAAAAAATCAAATATTAATTTAATAAAAATTTATTATATAAGTTTTTGGAATTATTTTTATTTACTCAAACAAATTGCTCAGTAATCGATATCAACGGTAGTCCGATTGATAATAACTATCGATAGTTTTTTATTTATTTCTAATATATTTTGAACCTCAACAATACTTAGGATCATCAGATGGTTCGCCACTTGCTTCACCAAGAGCTTTCCAAAATTCAGATAGACTTATTCTTTTACAATAAACATATTATATTCACAAGCATAGACACTTTTTCAAAGCGTTTATATGCACAAATTATTAATTCTAAAAACGCTATGACGATTTGTCAATCTTTAGAAAAATATGTTGAAGAAATTGGTCCGGGTAGAAGTCACTGAATGAATTTCTCAAATTACACGAGAAATTCATTCAGTGACCTCTACCCGGACCAATTTCTTCAACATACATTATCAAGGTCATTCTTTAGAAAAATACTTTATGCTATATCCGAATAAAGTATTTTTCTAAAGATTGACAAATCGTCATAGCGTTTTTAACAATTAATAATTTGTGCATATAAACGTTTTGAAAAAGTGTCTATGCTTGTGAATATAATATGTTTATTATTATATAATAATAAACTTTATATATATTATATAATAATAATATGGTTATTATTATTGAGGTCACCTGTGGTCTAGTGGTTAGCGTAACAAACTACTAAACCCAAGATCGTGGGTTCGTAGCCCGGCAGGTGGCCCTAGGATTTTTTTAAGGGAATAAAAAATCCTTAGTTACGCCGTCCTTCGGAAGGGACGTTAAACGGGGGTCCCGAGCCTGTACGATGTCAGGTACTCGTTAAAAATCCCTATCCTAATTAACCTGGATAGACAAAATTTAAAGCTCCCACTGTAGCATCGTCCGATTAGCCATAGCAGCATAAAGTGACGTTAAATGAACAAAAAAAAAATAATATGTTTATTGTAAAAGAATAAGTCTATCTGAATTTTGGAAAGCTCTTGGTGGATTTTGCTAATAAAATTAATCGATCACAGTAGGCTACTAGAGTGTCAAAAGAATTCTGATTTTACATTACAAAAAAATAAAATAAAATAAAAGTTTTTTTTAAACCTCTCTTTGTATGCTTATTTATATTTCTATATTTACCATAAGTACTCCTGTAAAGAGATACCCAAATAGTAAAATTACCACTTAAATAAGTGAAAGATGTATTACTTCACTACAATAAAAGGTTAAAAAAAGTTATAGACAAGGTTATTCAATCAATGCCCAATGTTTCTGTGTAAATCATAACTTCCTGTTGTCAACCAGAATCAAATTTGTAAGCATTCTCACTAATCCTCAACATAATTTATGTTTCAAATATTTCTTTTCAATAAACAATCGTTATGCAACCTGGATAGAAGTTTATAAATTGAAATGTAAAAATAACATTTCAACTATTGGGCAATGGCTTCAAATAAGTTGTATTCAGAATACGAGTGCATAGTTGTAAAGAGATAATTATGATTTCGAACAAACGGAACATGAAGTTAACCCAGAAGGAGAATGATTAATGGTAGTTTGAAGGATGAAAACGACATTTCAAGGTATTCAAAATTAGGTGTTGCTTAGAATATTTGGTATAAAAAAAATCACGTATATATGAAAATATAGGAGTTTGCAAAATGTTCTATAGCAGAGCTTGGACCCAGTAATTGTAATTGAAGTGATAGCATCATGAAGATCAAGAAGGTTAACAATGTTGTTGGGTTTGGTAACAAATAAATTTCTGAAAAGGTAATACGTACTGAGTGAACTAATAAGCATTGTAGGGATAGATCAAGGCCTAGATGTTTGAATTGCATTAATGGTGATCTTACTAATTTGCGTTTTGGCAGCAATCGATTGACAGAAGTTTGTAAATAGTGATTAGTGGTATCAGCATTGAGTCTTCGTGTTCACTATGGCTTTTATTATTATTATTATTATCATGTAACTGTTCCATTTAGTGTTGGGGTCAACTGTGGTCCAATGGTTAGCATAAAAACCTACTAAACTCAAGATGGTGAGTTCATAGCCCGGCAGGTGGTCCTAGGAATTTTTAAAGGGAGTAAAAAATCCTAGGTTATGCTGTCCTCCTGAATAGATGTTATCAGTGGTCCTGAGCCTGTAGGATATCAGGTACTCGTTAAAAATCCCTATCCAAATTAAACCTGGGTAGGCAAAATTTAGAGCCTCACTGTAACATCGTCCGATTAGCTATAGCACCATAAAGTGACGTTAAATAAAAAAACACATTTGGCTACTATGTGCATCAATAAATGGTTAACATTTCTTTAAAAACTGATAAATAAAATAAAATGTCAGTAAATTTTTAAAACTTGTTTATATCCAGTATCACTTAATTTCTTATTTTTTTTTTAAAACAAGAATATTAATGCTGAAAACGTATGCCAAAAAAACCCAAAATCAAAACTTAAAACTATAGATCATAATTAAATTGATACCTTCAAGAGTGGTAATTACACTGAATTGAGAATAAACTTGGGCAATAGTAGTTTCTTCAGTCCCAGTTCTATGAAATTCGTCTCTCATAGCCCTTAATAAAAACTGGTTAATTACACTGCATTTTCGGAAATCATATAAAAGAAAGTATATCAATAACATTTTAAGATTTAAAAAAAAAAGACAATTTTAATTAAAATACTGGCAACAAAATTACTTAGCATTAACTAAATTATTTAATAAAAAATAAAATTTTAAGTGTGTCTAAAATCATATTTTAATACATACGTAATAAACATGACCCACGTTCCTGTCAATATTTCAACCAGAGCCTTCTCTATGTGAGATACTTTAACAACTTCTGAATCAGAAGATATCATTTCTATTGCGCGACGATATATATATCCAATATGCCCTTCGAGCATCTCCACTAACAGCAGCTACTTTCTTAGTAAAAGAATAATAAACAAATTAGCACAGACTAACACTCTTATTTATGATAATATATATTTTTATAATAAATAAATTATATTATGCATGATATAATGAATGTATAAAAATCTACAAATGGTAAAATGGTTATTAATTATACTTTACCTTGCTACTATCTGAATTGCATCAACATGAAAGTTTGAGCTGAACCCAATGCTATTCAAGACGATTTTCTGGAGTTGTTGAAATGTGTAAAGCTGAAAAATAAGGCGAGTAAGACTCTGAAAAAAGAATGCAAATAAAGAATAAGAAAATCATTAAAAATAATAATTTGTAAAATCCATAATAGGCTGGTACAGCGATTTTACTTATTTTCTATTTTACTTATATTCCAAATTCAAATATTAGGCATATAAAAAAATAAATTAGTAGATGATAAAGGAATCACACTGTATTAGAATGCAATATTAGTAACACATAAACATTAAGTAGCATATAACAATTTAAGAGAGTAGTATATAGGCATACGACTGCAATTATAGAAATTACCTGTAGTATGGAAAAGAGAATCGGTAATCATTTCATCTAAAAATGAACATGGAATGAATAATTCCAAAATGAAACATTCGGCATATAAAAATAGAAATTAGTAGAAAAGAAAGGAATCACACTGTATTAGAATGCAATATTAGTAACACATAAACATCAAGTAGTATATAACAATTTAAGAGCGTAGTATATAGGCATGCGACTGCAATTATTGAAATTACCTGTAATGAATTAAGTCCAAATATTCTTTGCATTGTGATGTGCACTTTAACATTGGGCATACTAATATTGCATTTAAACATTAGGCATATAAAAAAAGAAATTAGTAGATGAGAAAGGAATCAAACTGTATTAGAATGCAATACTAGCATCACATAGACATCAAGTAGCATATAACAATTTAAGGTAGTAGTATATAGGCATGCGATTGCAATTATTGAAATTACTTGTAATGAATTAAGTCCAAATATTCTTTGCATTGTGATGTGCACTTGGGGGCAGTTAAAAGATTCGGAAATGACTCCACGTAGAAACCAAACGTAAAAAACTTCATCTATGCCGAAACTGGCATAAAAATCAGAGTAGGAGACTGCAACTGATACTAGTGGTGGGGCCGAAATAACGTAACAGTCTAAAATAACGTGTTATTGGAAAATAACGGTTACTGTGATAACGTGTTACCAGAACGAGCTCGTTATTGGAATAACTCCTTCATCGTTTCACTCGCCAATAACCAAATAACACTTCGACATGATTTCAATAAGAGCTGAAGGCCGAGGCGTTTTCGTTCCCAATTACTGATTGAAAAATTAACAAAAAAAATCCAAGTAAATATGTTTTAAAACAATAAAACTGCCTTAGATCTTATTGAAGCAACGACATCTATTAGACGTTATCGGAACTATTAAAGAGTTATTGGCTTCGTTGCCTATTTTTTGCGAATATAGAAGTATTTCATTCACAATTACTGATTGAAAAATTAACGAAAAAATCGGACTTGCTAATTCGCACAAAAAAATGGAAAAAATGTCAAGTAAATATGTTTTAAAACAATAAAACTGGCTTAGATGTTAGTCATGTGGCGCTGCCTACGTTATCGAATCGGTTATCGGAACTATTAAACAGTTATTGGCTTCGTTGCCTATTTTTTGGGAATATAGAAGTATTTCATTCACAATTACTGATTGAAAAATTAACGAAAAAATCAGACTTGCTAATTCGGACAAAAAAATGGAAAAAATTCAAAGTAAATATGTTTTAAAACCATAAAAATGCCTTAGATGCTAGTCATGTGGCGCTGCCAACGTTATCGGAACTATTAAGCTGCCAAGGCACGCATTCCAGCTAGTCAAATCCTTTCTCTTCACTGATCCTATATCCCTGTTATCTCGCAATTTTTTGAGGTATACACGGGGAAGTATGTTCATTGAACATTACTTTAATCGAGATCTCGTTGACTTACATCAAATTTATATTAATAATTTATTTATGGTTCTTGTTTAATTATTTAAATTTTTTTTTTATAATATAATTAAATAAAATGCATTTTAATTACAGACATGTAATGTCTCTTTTTACTTATCAATATTAATACTGTATTTTCTAAAAAAATTTTCTGGATTTTTATAATTTTAAAATCTTTTTTTCTTACTGCATTTCTTATCATTTTTACATTTCCCATTTTTATTATTATTATTTTATTCTTCATTGTGTATTTTAATACCTTCCTGGCACTTCGTTGTTTATACTATACACTAATATATTTTAACCTTTATATTTACCTTGCTGTGCTATATTTATCATTTTTATTTTTAATTGCCTGTATTCACCATACTTTTGTTTATTTATATGTACTATGTTTTAATATATTTATACCATTTTTATTCTTAATTGTCTGTATTTTGCATATAGCCCTGAAGAAGACCTACAAGGTAGGTCGAAACGTTGGCTACTTAATAAAGTTTTCTCCAATTCCAAGAGAAATTTATTGACCTCTCCCCGGACCACTTTCTTCCACTATATTATCAAGGTCAACAATTGTCACTCAGTATTTTTAAAATAATTTTTTTTCTCTTTAATTTATTAAATTATTTTGTTGTTGTTTTGTTTTCCATAAAACTAGTATATATGTAAATATTAATAGTTTTCTTTATTTATTATTATTGTTATCGTATTTATATTTTCTCTTTCATTTAATTTGTTATTGCGAGCTAACTCCTAATTTATATCCATTAATTTTTTATTTTCATTTATTAATTAAATTTTAATTGTATTCTACTCTAAAGCATTATAGTTTATATTTTATTTTCCGTATCACTATTCTAAAGGAACTTGTCCCAGAATAAAATTGTTTAATGAAATGATATTTCATTTTGATAAGCAATATAATATTGTTAACAAAACTTTATCTATGCAGATAAAAATACGGAAAAACATTTTGCACACTATAAATTATGGATCGTAGATAATAGAAAATAAAAAATAAAAACAAAAGTAAAATGCATCAATAATTTAATTCAAACAAATAAAAGAAATATACAATATTAAAACATTAAATATTATATAAATAGTAATTACCTATCCAAATATTTACATATTTTCAGGTATAAAAACACAACACATATTAATACATAATTTCATCTGTAACAATTAAAAAAATTGAGTTAAATATTTAAAATTTGATGACCACAACACTCTCATCATGAGAATATTTACATAGTGAATGATACATAATCAAATTTACAAAAATGAAATAAAAACGAAGAACAGAACTGTTAACAGGAAAGCGCATAGTGTATATCATCAGGTGAAACATTTAAGACAGGTTCCTGTTAATGTCAGAGCGGCATTTTTCTGCCAGAATCAGACCAGAGTCAGGAATAGCAGAAGACATGTTCAGTAAGATACCAATAGCAGGTACCTCATAACCTGAAATAAATAATAAAAAAATATTACAAAAGTTTAAAAACCAATAAACCATTTGATCAGAGGGAAAATTAATTAAAATACAGTAAAACTTCTCACCTGCAGACACAGGTGGGGAATTAAATTTTGTCGGCTTATAAGAAGTGTCTGCTGGTGAGAAACTGAGGGTGGGGGAAAGTAGTAAAATAATATGTATGTTTGCACATCACTAACAATTATTATTCAAAGGCTGCTTACATTATTTTAAAGAAAAGATAAGACGTAACTGTGTACTTGTGTGAACAAAGAAATAATAATAAACATAAAATAAATATTATTTAAATAAAATAATCTGTAATTTTTTTCTGGACCTTTTTTTCTTCTGATATTTTTTTTTTCCAAATTGACTTTTAAATTCATCACTGCTTCCACTCCAGAAGGATCGCTTTTTATCATGTAGAAATGAATCAATGGCTCAAGGTGAGTATCACTGGTGATTTGCTCAACTTGTGTTAAAACATTACCAAATTTTGAAAATTAATGAGAATAAGAGTATGTGGGTACAATTACATAATGCATATAAGTATTTGAGCTTTTTCCACACGGTTCTTCTTCATCTACTCCCCTCTCTTGGTTATCAGCAAGTGTGTTCAAATACGTATTAATTTCATCAATTTGAAGTGGTTTCTTCTGTTGATGTGTATTCATCAATAGATACGTAGGATTCACAAGATGCCGTGCCGAATTGAAGTGTTTCTATGAGTGGAGCCAAGTCCTGTTCTTCAATTTCAGGTTGAGAGTTTTGGGCTGCGTTGTCAGAATTAGTTGAAAAGCCGCATTTAATGAAACAGTTCGTGACAGTTTCTTTTTTAATATTTTTAATAGACGAACATATCCACTGAATTGCATTCAAAACATTAATTTTGTTAGACAAATCATTGTCCGATGTTGACTCATCTATATGGGCTAAAATGTGCCTTAAAAAACATTTGCGAAAGTGCATTTTAAATTTTTTAATAATCCCTTGGTCAAAATGCTGACGGGAGGCGGTCGTGTTTGGCGGGAGGATAACTGTTTTTATGTTTGACAACTCTAAATTTGGATGTGATGAGGCATTATCCATAAGTAAAATAACATGTCTTCCTTGACGCTATTCTGTTATTAAAATTAATCAGCCATTCTGACATAATTTGGCGGGTCATCCATGCTCTTTTATTTGCTTGCCATTCCACCTTAAAAATGTTCAAATCGAAACCCTTAAAGCATCTTGGCTTTTTGGCTTTTCCAATCAAAAATGGAATTTCAAACTCACCCTCCATGTTTGTGCACAAAAAAATTGTGACACGCTCCTTGGAGATTTTTCCTCCTTTACAAGTCTCTGCTTTCAGCGCCATAGTTTTGTCCGGTAATTCTCGAAAAAAAAAAGGGCGGTTTCATCACAGTTGTAAATATCTTTAGGGGAAAATCCAGTGCAAAGCTCCTTTACTTTCGATGTGCAATCAGCGATTAGAGAATAATCAACGGAAGCACCCTCACCGCTTAAGGTTCTGTATTTTATTCCATGCCTCACTTTAAATTTGTCCAGCCAACCACCACTAGCTTTAAAATAGTCATTTCCCAAACTTTTTGCAACTTCCAATGCCTTTTCCTGTATTAATGGTACAGATGTTATTTGATCGCACTCGGCATAGCCACTGATACGATCAACTTGATCAGTCATCAGCCCCCTTCTGCTATAAATGTGTCCTTTGAATTATCATTCCCATGATCTACCCATTTTTGAAGAATATTTTTTTATTTCTTAAAATTTCTGCAGCACACGTTTTCCCAATTTTAAACTTCTTTCCAACATCAAGGACACTCAATTTTTCACGTCCACTCGTGTGTATAATCTCTAATTTTTCTTTAATAGTTAGCACTTTTCTTTTAGAATACATGTTCTCATTTTTTTTTCAAGGAGGAGAGCAGATGAGTTGAAAAACATTCATAGCGAAGCGAGCACAAACAATTCCTGGAACTCATCGAATTCGGAAATTGATTTGAAACTAATCTGGTTTCAATCCAATTTCCAAGCGAGGTTCTTTTCACAGAAATTTGGTTCTACTGTCCGCGTAGTGGAAGTTTTTCATCAAACTATTAATAAAATCTCTGTCCACGTCCGCTTATAAGAATGTCCGAATATCAGAAGTAAAAATATAAAGAAAACTTAAAAATTCTGAGGGGGAAAATATAATCGTCCCCTTACGAGAAATGTCCGCCTGTTAGAAGTGTCCGTTCAAGGAAGTTTTACTGTAATATCCTTCAATTTAAATCTTTCAAATGTTGCTAATTAAATTAATCGATCACAGTAGGCTACTAGAGTGTCAAAAGAACTCTGATTTTACATTACAAAAAAAAAATATAAATAAAAGTTTTTTTTAAACCTCTCTTTGTATGCTTATTTATATTTCTTTATTTACCATCAGTACTCCGGCAAAGAGATACCCAAATAGTAAAATTACCACTTAAATAAGTGAAAGGTGTATTGCTTCCGTACCATATAAGGTTTAAAAGAGATATAGACAAGGTTATTCAATCAATGTCCAATGTATCTGTGTAAATCATAATTTCCTGCAGTCAACCAGAATCAAATTTGTAAACATTCTCACTAATCCTCAACATAATTTATGTTTCAAATATTTCTTTTCAGTAAACAATCGTCTAAAATCATATTTTAATACATACTTAATTGCTGTGACCTTCGTTCCTGTAAATATTTCAACCACAGCCTTCTCTATGTGAGATACTTTAACAACTTCTGAATCAGAAGATATCATTTCTATTGCGCGAAGACATATATCCAATATGCTCTTCGAGCATCTCCAATAACAGCAGCTACTTTCCTAGTAAAAGAATTATATACAAATTAACACAGACTAACACTCTTATTTATGATAATATATATTTTTATGATAAATAAATTATATTGTACATGATATAATGAATGGATAAAAATCTACAGATGGTAAAATGGTTATTAATTATACTTTACCTTACTACTATCTGAATTGCATCAACATGAAAGTTTGAGCTGGACCCAATGCGATGCAAGAAGAATTTCTGGAGTTGTTGAAATGTGTAAGGCTGAAAAACAAGGCGAGTAAGACCCTGAAAAAAGAACGGAAATAAAGAATAAGAAAATCATTAAAAATAATCATTTGTAAAATCCATAATAGGCTGCTACAGCGATTTTACTTATTTTCTATTTCACTTATATTCCAAATTCAAACATTAGGCATATAAAAAAAGAAATTAGTAGATGAGAAAGGAATCACACTGTATTAGAATGCAATATTAGTAACACATAAACATCAAGTAGCATATAACAATTTAAGAGGGTAGTATATAGGCATGCGACTGCAATTATTGAAATTACCTGTAATGAATTAAGTCCAAATATTCTTTGCATTGTGATGTGCACTGAGGGGCAGCTACTTTCCTAGTAAATGAATTATATACAAATTAACACAGACTAACACTCTTATTTATGATAATATATATTTTTATGATAAATAAATTATATTGTACATGATATAATGAATGGATAAAAATCTACAGATGGTAAAATGGTTATTAATTACACTTTACATTGCTACTATCTGAATTGCATCAACATGAAAGTTTGAGCTGGACCCAATGTGATGCAAGAAGAATTTCTGGAGTTGTTGAAATGTGTAAGGCTGAAAAACAAGGCGAGTAAGACCCTGAAAAAAGAACGGAAATAAAGAATAAGAAAATCATTAAAAATAATCATTTGTAAAATCCATAATAGGCTGCTACAGCGATTTTACTTATTTTCTATTTCACTTATATTCCAAATTCAAACATTAGGCATATAAAAAAAGAAATTAGTAGATGATAAAGGAATCACACTGTATTAGAATGCAATATTAGTAACACATAAACATCAAGTAGAATATAACAATTTAAGAGGGTAGTATATAGGCATGCGACTGCAATTATTGAAATTACCTGTAATGAATTAAGTCCAAATATTCTAAACATTGTGATGTGCACTTGGGGGCAGTTAAAAGATTCGGAAATGACTCCACGTAGAAACCAAACGTAAAAAACTTCATCTATGCCGAAACTGGCATCAAAATCAGAGTAAGAGACTGCAACTGATACAAATCATTTCCGAAAAAACTTTGTCCAGCTAGGTCCTACTAATGCAAAACATTGTGTGGCGAGTGAGAAGTGTCGGTAGCGAAATGTAGAGGGCGCTGTTTGTCGCCTACGTCACGAAAATGGCAGTGGATCGAAGGGAGACTCTTTCTCCACAATTACCCATTTCTCTTTAAAATAAAAACATTTAAAAATTAAAAAAATTATCATATTTTAGTTACAAATTGTTATTTAATGAATATTGTTTGTAATAAATGTTTTATTATTTCTAGTGGTAAAACTTCAGAGCTCCGACGACAACCATCCCCTCCAGTTTTGTGACGTCAATTTGACGTCACTTCCATATCACTGATATCTCTAGTCCGAGTAGCCTGCCCTACTACATCCCCACCACCTTTTCTTCCAACTTCCCCTCCATCTTTTGAAATACTAGCTTATATCTTTGGTTATGTTTACAAATGTTTGTATACATGTGTTTTAGGTTATATCTTACTAATCCATTCTGTTTTTTTCATTACTTATTAGTTTTTAGATATTAAATTTGATTCTGGTTTGATTAAAACTTTTATTTATATTTAGTTTTAGGTATTTATTAAGAATTATATGATATCAATAGTTATTATGATAAAATTAGTACATTTTTTAATTTCTTTTTCACTTGTTTAAAAAAACATGTCTTAATGTTTATTTTTATTAAGTATAGCCTGCTCAATGACTTCTTTAATGGGTTAAGTGACCGCAATATTTTGACTGTGCGAACGTAGCATAATCATTTGTCTTTTCATTAAACGCTTGTATGACTGAATGAATGAGGAAAGAACTTTCTTTACATTAAATGATCAAAATGAATTTTTTATTTAAACAGTTGAAATCTTTAGATTAAAGCATGAATAAATCTATAAGTAAAAAGCACATCCATTATTCAAAATTATTATTAATGGATCATTAATTGATTTACCATACCCATCTTCAATTTCACAATGATGAAATTTTGGTTCACTATAAGGAATATGTTTAATAATCCAAGTTATCAGAGGATTATTTCTGGCCAGGCATTATACAGCAAATATTGAAATTACTTTCAGAAGTGTAGTACATATTTGTCGAGATGTAAATAATGGATGACTAATACATTACACTCATGCCAGTAGGGCTTCCCTATTTTTTATTTGTCAATATTAACACACTGGATGAGGATTATATTATGGATCTTACAAATTACTTATAACTTGATCAGTTGGAGTATTCCTATTACTATTAATTATAGAAACCACATTTTTTAGGATACGTTTTACCTTGAGGTATAATATCTTTATGAGGTGCTTCAGTTATTACCATTTTATCAGCAGTACCTTACCTAGGAAAAACCTAAGTAATATGACCATGAGGAGGATTTTCAGTTAAAAATGCAACTCTAACACGATTCTTTACATTACATTTCTTATTGCCTTTTGTAATTGTGGTTTTAGTTATTAATCACTTATTATTTTTACACCAAACTGGTAGCAATAATCCTTCAGGATTAAATTCAAATTACGATAAATTAAGGATTTAATAGGAGCCATAATTACATTATTTCTATTCTCTATATTAGTTTTATTTGAACCCTGAACATTAGGAGATCCTGAATATTTTATTCCAGCCAATTCTTCAAAGCATAACAAAAGATACACAAATCAAAACACAAATAACCATTAATAAAAACAATACTATTTGTAATAATAATTACATAAATAAATTATAAATTTACTGCACTAATCTGCCGAAATAGTTTAATACCTAAAAATATTCAAGAAAAACAAATTATTTGATATAAATGGTCCTTTTGTGCTAATTTATATTTTATATTTAATAAGAAGATAGAAACCAAACTCCTGAAAAATTACGCTGTTATCCCTAAGATAATTTAATCTGTTAATACTTAAAATAGGATCTTAAATATAAAAATTATTAAATAAATTAAATATGAGTTTAAATTATCTCTTGTCACCCCAACAAAACCCTAAGAAACAGTTAAAGAAATAACTGTAAAACAATAAATTATAGAAGGAAAGTGATGATGAAAGGGTATAATGAAATTTAAAAAACAAATATAATAATAAGATTTTATTATTATATTTATAATTAAATACAAAAAAGATGAACAATTACTACAAATTATTAATTAATAACACAGTATATATAATTTTACTAAAAAAAAAAAAATAAATAGTTTCTATAAATTTAAAACAATAAATACATGTGTTGTGAAGTTAATGAGGAACATCCAAAAATTTAATAAACTAACTAAAAAACACAACACATAAAATCTTTAATATTAATTAGAAATGCATACATATGTTTAATGTTAAAAGGATTATATATTGATTTAATGTAGCACAATATGAAAAAAAAATATACTAGAACAACTCAGGTTTTTTAAAAGAATTTATATCTTAAGATAATTTGTTATTATGGTTTATGAAATTAGCAAAACAAGTTATAAAACTTGTATTTTCTTCAGAAATTGGATTATAATACAAGTATGTATAAAAAACGTGGATAATCAACTAACACTAAATAAAATAAAAAAGTTTAATTAAAGGGACAAAAACATTACAAAATTGAATCATCATACAAGACTGAATAATTTTCATTGCAGGGAGGACTTGAATCTAATAAATCTATATTGAAAATTAATAGCTTGAACATATTTCATCCTTGGTTAGGTTTCTCGTGATTAGCTTTTGGTGATAATTAAATCAGTAAATGAATTAACATAAACAATAATTTAACACCTAGAGCTTTGATTTTTTAAAGCTTAAATTGTTGTTGGCATTACTCCTCACTATGACTGAATTTATACAGATATCCCTGCAGTTGTCAGACCAATCTACTACAGTGGCTGAGGAAAATCCAAGTTCTGCCATAATATGTGTATGCCTTGGAAGAGGTACTGTTAACCAAATACACACAAATTGGCATATCTGAGAATAGGTTAATCTGGTGTTATGTAGGCCAAGTTCCTGATTTAAAAGACTTAGTAAATGCACACTTCCTCCTCCTGCCACCATCGATGTAGGACTTATTACATCTGAAAAACATGAAACAATGTTTGAATAAATTGTTGGTTAGAGGAAATAAACAGTACCTTATGCTACTCAAATACTGGTATCACTTCCACAGATTGTCGAGTTGAGTCACAACAAGTTGCTTCCCATTTAATATTTCCAGAAATATAAACATATATTGTCTATACTTCGAACTGTTAGTTGAAAATTTAATTTCTGAATGAAATGATAAATCTTCTCATTTCTGCTAATTACATTATCTTACCTCTATTAAACCTCATGATAACATGCCTTTAATGGAAAATATTAAAAGTGAAATGAACAAAAAGTTAAAAGTAGTAACTAAACATGATACAACAAACTGTAGAATGGATAGCCTTTTATTTCTTGATGAAATGATTACCAAAATCTACCCATTACTCTTTTAAGGGATAAGGTTAATTGAATCTAGTGAATTGAAATTGGTGAGGATCAACATGGCACAGAATAAATTATTCCTAAATCGAACATTGGCCATATAAAAAAATAAATTAGTAAATGAGAAAGGAATCACACAGCGGGATTTGAATGCTATTAACACATAAACATCAAGTGGAATATGAAAATTTAAGAGTAGTATAAAATCATGCGACTGCAATTATTGAGAAATTACCTGTATCTAAATGAGCAAAAATATTCCTTGCACTGTGTTCCGCAGATGGAGCAATTAGTAAAATTAGAAATTACTCCATGCTCCCTGAGAAAATTTACATACAAATCTTCGTTCGTACCGAAAGTGGTAACAATGTGTCTATTTGAAACCATACATCCATTGCACGCCATGTCGGATAACAAAGAGAGTGACACAAGTTCGCCGAAATGACAGATTTTGAAATTAGATTTGGCGGTATTGCGGGGCGAGTTTTGAAGGGAGGGGTAGGAGGGGAAGTGGTGGGGAGAAAGTGCGTGTAGACAAATGGACGGTGTGTTGACAGTGCTACGTCACAAAACTGGAGGGGATGGATGTCGTCGGAGCTCTGAAGTTTTACCTTTCTAGTTTAATTTTGGGTAATTGTGGAGGAAGAGTCTCCCTTCGGTCCACTGCCATTTTCGTGACGTAGGCGATAAACAGCGCCCTCTATATTTCGCTACCGGCACTTCTCACTCGCCATACAGTGTTTGCATTAGTAGGATCTAGCAGGACCAAGTTTTTTCCGAAATAATTTGTATCAGTTGCAGTCTCTTACTCTGATTTTGATGCCAGTTTCGGCATAGATGAAGTTTTTTACGTTTGGTTTCTACGTGGAGTCATTTCCGAATCTTTTAACTGCCCCCAAGTGCACATCACAATGCAAAGAATATTTGGACTTAATTCATTACAGGTAATTTCAATAATTGCAGTCGCATGCCTATATACTACCCTCTTAAATTGTTATATGCTACTTGATGTTTATGTGTTACTAATATTGCATTCAAAAATACAGTGTGATTCCTTTCTCATCTACTAATTTCTTTTTTTATATGCCTAATGTTTCATTTTGGAATTATTCATTCCATGTTCATTTTTAGATGAAATGATTACCGATTCTCTTTTCCATACCACAAGTAATTTCAATAATTGAAGTTGCATGCCTATATACTACTCTCTTAAATTGTTATATGCTACTTGATGTTTATGTGTTACTAATATTGCATTCTAATACAGTGTGATTCCTTTCTCATCTACTAATTTCTTTTTTTATACGCCTAATGTTTGAATTTGGAATATAAGTAAAATAGAAAATAATTAAAATCGCTGTACCAGCCTACTATGGATTTTACAAATGATTATTTTTAATGATTTTCTTATTCTTTATTTCCGTTCTTTTTTCAGGCTCTTACTCGCCTTGTTTTTCAGCCTTACACATTTCAACAACTCCAGAAATTCTTCTTGCATCGCATTGGGTCCAGCTCAAACTTTCATGTTGATGCAATTCAGATAGTAGCAAGGTAAAGTATAATTAATAACCATTTTACCATTTGTAGATTTTTATCCATTCATTATATCATGTATAATATAATTTATTTATCATAAAAATATATATTATCATAAATAAGAGTGTTAGTCTGTGTTAATTTGTATATAATTCTTTTACTAGGAAAGTAGCTGTCCCTCAGTGCACATCACAATGCAAAGAATATTTGGACTTAATTCATTACAGGTTTCAATAATTGCAGTCGCATGCCTATATACTACCCTCTTATATTGTTATATGCTGCTTGATGTTTATGTGTTACTAATATTGCATTCTAATACAGTGTGATTCCTTTCTCATCTACTAATTTCTTTTTTTATGCGCCTAATGTTTGAATTTGGAATATAAGTAAAATAGAAAATAAGTAAAATCGCTGTACAAGCCTATTATGGATTTTACAAATGATTATTTTTAATGATTTTATTATTCTTTATTTCCGTTCATGTTGATGCAATTCAGATAGTAGCAAGGTAAAGTATAATTAATAACCATTTTACCATTTGTAAATTTTTATTCATTCATGATATCATGTATAATTTATTTATCATAAAAATATATATTATCATAAATAAGAGTGTTAGTCTGTGTTAATTTGTATATTATTCTTTTACTAGAAAAGAAGCTGCTGTTAGTGGAGATGCTCGAAGAGTATATTGGAGATATGTCGTCACACAACAGAAATAATATCTTCTGATTCAGAAGTTGTTAAAGTATCTCACATAGAGAAGGCTCTGGTTGAAATATTTGCAGGAACGAGGGTCACAGCAATTAAGTATGTATTAAAATATGATTTTAGACACACTTAAAATTTTATTTTTTATTAAACAATTTAGTTAATGCTAAGTAATTTTGTTGCCAGTATTTTAATTAAAATTGTCTTTATTTTTTTAATCTTAAAATGTTATAATGTTATTGATATATTTTCTTTTATATGATTTTAGAAAATGCAGTGTAATTAACCAGTTTTTATTAAGGGCTATGAGAGACGAATTTCATAGAACTGGGACTGAAGAAACTACTATTGCCCAAGTTTATTCTCAATTCAGTGTAATTACCACTCTTGAAGGTATCAATTTAATTATGATTTATAGTTTTGATTTTGGGGGTTTTGGCATACGTTTTCAGCATTAATATTCTTGTTATAAAAAAAAAAAAAAAAATAAGAAATTTAAGTGATACTGGATATAAACAAGTTTTAAAAATTTACTGACATTTTATTTTATTTATCAGTTTTTAAAGAAATGTTAACCATTTATTGATGCACATAGTAGCCAAATGTGTTTTTTTATTTAACGTCACTTTATGGTGCTATAGCTAATCGGACGATGCTACAGTGAGGCTCTAAATTTTGCCTACCCAGGTTTAATTTGGATAGGGATTTTCAACGAGTACCTGACATCGTACAGGCTCAGGACCCCTGATAAAGTCTATTCTGAAGGGCAGCATAACCTAGGATTTTTTTCTTCCTTTAAAAATTCCTAGGGCCACCTGCCGGGCTATGAACTCACCATCTTGAGTTTAGTAGGTTTTTATGCTAACCATTAGACCACAGTTGATCCCAACACTAAATGGAACAGTCATATGATGATAATAATGATAAAAGCCATAGTGAACACAAAGACTCAATGCTGATACCACTAATCACTATT
Organism: Arma custos; assembly: GCA_037127475.1. NCBI lineage: Eukaryota > Metazoa > Arthropoda > Insecta > Hemiptera > Pentatomidae > Arma > Arma custos. The sequence goes on along the minus strand of CM073760.1, from coordinate 98,375,691 downwards.
TACAAACTTCCGTCAATCAATTGCTGCCAAAACACAAATTAGTAAGATCACCATTAATGCAATCCAAACATCTAGGCCTTGATCTATCCCTACAATGCTCATTAGTTCGCTCAGTACGTATTACCTTTTCAGAAATTCAATTGTTACCAAACCCAACAACATTGTTAACCTTCTTGATCTTCATGATGCTATCACTTCAATTACAATTACTTACAGCATTTTGCAAACTCCTATATTTTCATATATACGTGATTTTTTTATACCAAATATTCTAAGCAACACCTAATTTTGAATACCTTGAAATGTCGTTTTCATCCTTCAAACTACCATTAATCATCCTCCTGAGTTAACTTCATGTTCCATTTGTTCAAAATCATAATTATCTCTTTACAACTATGCACTCGTATTCTGAATACAACTTATTTGAAGCCATTGCCCAATAGTTGAAATGTTATTTTTACATTTCAATTTGTAAACTTCTATCCAGGTTGCATAATGATTGTTTACTGAAAAGAAATATTTGAAACATAAATTATGTTGAGGATTAGTGAGAATGCTTACAAATTTGATTCTGGTTGACAACAGGAAGTTATGATTTACATAGAAACATTGGGCATTGATTGAATAACCTTGTCTATAACTCTATTAAACCTTATATTGTACGGAAGCAATACACCTTTCACTTATTTAAGTGGTAATTTTACTATTTGAGTATCTCTTTACAGGAGTACTTACGATAAATATAGAAATATAAATAATTTATTATAATGCAATTGGGAAAAACCACAATGGAAAGCCTTATGTTTCAAATCTAGTAATACACACACTTACCAGTCGAGGTTTCGCCTATTCAGGCATTATCAAGACACAAAAACAAAAAAGGGTTATGTGAATCACATCTCGAAGAAAAAGGTACCATACATCCCAACGATCAACAGCCCAAACAGGCTCCAAACCTGAGACAGCACCCCACCACCAAGACGTTCAACTAGTTGTATGTTGAACGTCTTGGTGGTGGGGTGCTGTCTCAGGTTTGGAGCCTGTTTGGGCTGTTGATCGTTGGGATGTATGGTACCTTTTTCTTCGAGATGTGATTCACATAACCCTTTTTTGTTTTTGTGTCTTGATAATGCCTGAATAGGCGAAACGTCGACTGGTAAGTGTGTGTATTACTAGATTTGAAACATAAGGCTTTCCATTGTGGTTTTTCCCAATTGCATTATAATAAATAATAGTGTTTCTTTTTGAGTTTTGGCTCTATTTTATAGAAATATAAATAAGCATACAAAGAGAGGTTTAAAAAAACTTTTATTTTATTTTATTTTTTTGTAATGTAAAATCGGAATTCTTTTGACACTCTAGTAGCCTACTGTGATCGATTAATTTTATTAGCAACATCCACCAAGAGCTTTCCAAAATTCAGATAGACTTATTCTTTTATAATAAACATATTATATTCACAAGCATAGACACTTTTTCAAAACGTTTATATGCACAAATTATTAATTCCAAAAACGCTATGACGATTTGTCAATCTTTAGAAAAATACTTTATGCTATATCCGAATAAAGTATTTTTCTAAAGATTGACAAATCGTCATAGCGTTTTTAGAATTAATAATTTGTGCATATAAACGTTTTGAAAAAGTGTCTATGCTTGTGAATATAATATGTTTATTGTAAAAGAATAAGTCTATCTGAATTTTGGAAGCTCTTGTTGAAGCAAGTGGCGAACCATCTGATGATCCTAAGGATATTAAGATAATTATGATTATAAAATAAAATATGGTGTAATAGATGTTTTGTTGACTACTAATGTTGATTTTCCAGGAGCATGTAAGTGATGAATTGAAACCAGTCGATCCCAGGCTGTACCAGGTTAAACTTGGGATGGGGTATTTGGAACTGCCTCAGGTTGAACTTCCGAACAATAAACTTGACCACAATCTTCTCAATAGCAAAAATGTTTACTACCTTGATGTGTTTGTGTGGTGAGTCAAGGTTTTTTCATCATTTAGTCTGTACTAGTTTAAGGGAACTCATAAGTAAAAACAATCTGAGGTAAAATCGGAGGTGGGACTGAGTAGGTGTGGTCGGGGAAATTGAGGGAACTCATCTATTGCAACGGAGTCCAAAGAAAGCCAAGTTTGAAATATAATATAAAAAAGTCCAAAATGAAGTCTAAGGGTCAAACTCGAAACAACAATAATAACTCCAAGATAATGCAAAGGTAAGCGAGCTAAATAGTGGGGATAAGGGCATTACTTGCCAACAGAAGCATTTACTTAAGTGTCAGGCTATTATTGACTTGTGTATTTTATTGACTTATTTTTGTAAATGTACTACAGTCAAAGAAAGTTTTATAGTGACAACTGCTTGAATGATATTGATTTATATCAACTATACCAAACTAAAATTGAGGTTTCAACTCATTCTTGGCCATTCATTTTAAGCTGATGCAGTGAACAAATAAATTATATATTTTATTTCTTAATTAATAATTAATGCATCCTTGCATGACCATTGCCTATGAAAAAGTTCTGTCCTTATGAAGTACTGAACTTGTTACTCTGCATGATTTGTAGTGGTACAGAATTTTTTTTTTTAAATCCTTGTTTTGATAAGCAAAACTCAAATGGTTTTGATAAAGATTGGCAAATAAAGTGAAGTAGCAGAAAATTAATTGTAACATGTAAAGGGGACACTATGAAAGTATGTTTAGTTCAATTTTTATTTATTTTTAAAAAATTTGTCTAGGTTCGGTGAAAAATCAAATAGGCTGGTTCGAGCTGCAGCTCTGAAATTGGCACATGAGTTATTCACAATGGTTGAAAGAGGTCCAGAGGCAATGGTTACTAGAAGGAACTGAATTGCAGCTTTTCAAAGCCAAGTTTGCTGGATGGGATGATGTGATCCCAGTAGATTTCACTCGTAGAGCTGAATCAGTTTCTAGAACAGGAGCTGATCTTGCTAAGTGGGCCATACAGCAAGAAACAAAGGTAAAATATGATATTAATTAATGCCACTCAATTTTGTCTCAATTAGATTATCTTCATCTCTTACTAATTATGATTTCTTTAGGCTGATTTGGCAGCTCTTTTCACTCCAAGGCAACCTCCAATGTCACCTTCTAAAGCGCAGCATTTAATGGATGAGTGGAATGATGATCTGGAGACAATGGAGGCTTTTGTTCTTGAAGGAAAGAAGTTTGTTCGACTCCCGGAAGAAGAGATTGGTAACTTTTAAATTAATATCTTGTGGGAAAGTTGTTGTTTTTGTAACATTGGCTTTATCAACTTATTTTGTTTGATAAGTCTTGTAAAAATTAGAAAAACGTATTTCCTGTAATTTTTAAAAATTACCACAAATGTGAATGGATGATTCAAACAGTTTAATCTTTTACTACAATCAATAAGGATCACCTGTGGCGAATTGGATAGCCTAACAATGTATAATTCCCAAATATTATGGGTTCACAGCCCAGCTAATGGCCCCTAGGATTTTTAGGATGAGTGAATAAGAAATCCTTAGTTATGCCATCCTTCGGATGGGACATTAAATGGAGGTCCAGGCTTGTGCAATGCCAGATACTCGTTAAAGATCCCTATCCTAATTATATAGTACCTGGATAGGCAAAATTTAGGACTTGCACTGTAGCATCATTTGATTAGCCAAAGCAGCTTAAAGTGACATTAAGTGTCGTTAATGAATAAGCAAACAATTATCGATGATGTATTTATTTTTTACTTGTCAAGTAAGAAGATTTGAAAAAGACCTTCAAATAATGTCTTTGATCAAATATTATCTCAATCTGATTTTATGATAAAATATTTATTTTAAATTAAAACAATAACACCTTATTTTTTAAATTGTAATTTGTTCAATTGCTTTCTGTTTGACATTTTAGGTCATTTTTATTTTGGAGATTTTTACATTCTTCTATGCAGATACTGGGTAGCTAGTGATGAAGGAGTAGAGCATGAAGAAGGTGGAGATCCATCAGAAGATGACTGCCAGTACGTTATTTTATTTAAAGGAAGAGATGCTGGAAACATGGGTTGGCTAACATTTACGTTTAGGTTAGTACACTGATTTTATTCTTCATTAATTTTAATTATGAAATTGATTAATTTTTACCCTCATAAAAAACGCATAACATATTGCTGAACATTATTTTCTTTTATTTATTTATTTTGTTTGCAAAATATAAGTTCAGTGTTTAGCAGAACAGATACCAGTTTTTCCAAGTCACAACAAGTTTTAGCTTTTCATTTGTTTTATTTTTAATTTCCTCGACAATAAAAATATTAGTATGAAAAAGGAGTGTAATTATAGGAAATATGTAAATTATTTTAATCATTTCATCAATACTTGACCTGAACAGTATGTAATTGATTCGTTAATCTATATACAGTCAGTAATAGTTACTATATACAGTCTATAATAGAATTATTTTTGTTCTCAAGAATGTAAAAGGGGGAAATGGAAAGTGAAAACTTGTGACTTTACTCGAAGCGTCAACATGGGGATCTAATTCTTTATTACGACAAATTTCCAACCTGATTCGTTTATTAATAAGAACAAAATTAATCTAAAGCTGAACATTGAAACGATAAAAATTATTTACGTAAAACAATTTTTTTCTTCATTTATTTTCCTTTTGAAATTTACATTGAGATTTGATTGTTTTATTTAAAGTATTCAGTATGTTATTTTCTTTGAGGTATTAATGTAGTTTATTTATGTTTGGTCGATAATTGTTTTATTTACCTTACAGAAGAAATTCAAAATTCTCTTCGGAGATAAATTGGAGGTAGTAAGAACTCACCAACAATAAGAGAATATCAAATTTCTAGCATACTTCAAGAGAAAATTTGTCATACACTGTGGTAAAAGGTATGCAATAAAAGAACCAAATCAACCACCACCAGTTGAATTTTATCATTTAAGAGCTAATGGTGAAGCTTTGTGCACTAGGCTTGTACAAATCAGGCCAGATGCTACAGCCTTGAACTCAGCTTTCTGGTAAGTTGGATGAAGTTTAATATTCTTTATATATTTATATAATATATTGTGTTCCTATCTGATGGTACTATGATCCAGGGAGTTCAGGTAGCCTCTGTGAAGAGATACGTTTTGATTATAATGTATCACTGGTTAAAACTAGATTTATAATTAACAACAAATGATACAAATCAAAATACATTAATAACTGGTATTCAATTCTATTTTAAAAAGGAAACTTATTTTTATAGAATCTTGAAGATAAACATGAATAACTGTTCCTTATATATTTTAATAACCTTAATAAATAGTTAAATAACAACAAATTGAAAAAGTCTTGAACATGCTGGAGTTTTGTTTAATGAGTTATTTTAATATAAGTGAAAAGTTGGAGTAGCAAAGAATTGTTTTATGCAACCCTGTTTATTACATCTTAGAACAAAGTAAAATTCAGTGGTATTAGGTGTTTCAGTCTCAAAATAGATAAGAAATAGCTTCAGTAAATTATCTTTTTTATTATTAGCAGTAAAAAGCATTTGAAAATGTTAGTGCTTTAATGTAGGAATAAAAAAAATCTTCGAGAGGAAATAATTATAATATAACCATAACCATAATTAATAAATATAACCATAACAAAAAGTTGCTGACAACAGGCACAGTCTCTATGACCAAAATGTTATGTACATAACAACTATTAACACTTATGCTGTTTTAATTTACAACATATTGTTTTAGCTATATATTAAAAGTGCCATTTGACAGTGAAGAATCTTCTGTAATAGTATATGCGTGGATTGGTTCAAAAGCAAGCAGAGATGATAATCGTCTCATTGGAGAAATTGCAGATGAAATGTTGAATAGTGTAATTAATTTTTAATAAACTAATAATTACTTTGTTTATAAATTATATTTAATCAAATTCTTTTATCTATTAGCCATGGATCAGTTTACAAATTATTAATGAGGGCAAAGAGCAAGATAATTTCTTCTGGGTTGCTCTCGGAGAGAAAAAACCTTACGAGACTTCATGGCTTATACTAGACTGTTCAGATGCTCAAATGAAAAAGGCTATTTCACTGTTTCAGAGAAGTGTTCTGATTTTTGCCAGGTATTATGATTATTATGTGATTCATCCTCCAAATTAATTGATTCGATAAATTAAAGTAATAATTATTACTGATTTAATTCTTTATTTAAGGATGATCTGGCTGATGATGATATCATGATATAGATAATGGGAAACAAGTTTTCTTATGGCTAGGTGCGAAATGTAGTGAAGTCGAAGTCAAATTAGCTTATAAATCAGCTGAGGTATAAGATTGAGACTTAATTTATATTAAAACTTTTTTTATGGAACATAACTTAGTTTAAAATTGCACCAGATTTCGGAAACTCTGCTCTGAGCATAACAATGAAATTAATTTATTGATGTACCTTAACCAACTTTACTGAGATCTGTCCAATTTTCTCCAAATCAGGTCCCTTTTTATAAACCAACTTAATTTTGTCTCAGATTTTAAAAATTGCATTTACTATTACTACATAGCATATTATTAATTTCTCTAATTTATTTTTAAGGTTTACATTCAACATTTACGAGCAAAACAACCTGATCGACCAAGAAAGTTGTTTTAACATTAAAAGGAAAAGAATCTAAACGATTTACCAAGTGCTTGCATGGTTGGGGACCTCATAAGTCCCTTTCTCCATAATTTCAGAGGGGAAATAACTGAACAGATAATTATGTATAATGATGTATATATAACATAATGAATAACTTTTTAACTTTTATATTTTAATTTTAAAATATTATATTGGAAAAAAGACTTATGCACTTATGAAAGAAAAATGAATTAAATTTATATTTATTTTTATTCATTAATTAATTTTGTTTTTTATCTAAGTCTCTCGGTAGTGATGAGCAAATGGTTTTGCTGAATTTTTTTCTCTTTAAATTTGTTATTGTGTTTTTGTAGATGTTATGAATGCCATTTATAACATTATGTTACATTTATACCATAACATCACCACATGTTTATTAAGGTGAGATGGTTGTTTTTATTGCATACATTTTTTTTATACAATGAAACTATATTTTATTTAAATTTAAAAGTCTTGCCTTCTAAAAAAATTTTTAAATTGCTAAGCTATTGGAGTGCTATCAATGGGTAGTTTCTCCACAAGTGTTTTTTTTTTTCATGTCCTTTGTTCATACAGCAGATTTACTTGATGTAATATAACTACATATAATAATATAATATAATACTTATATGATAATATAAGTTTTAGATATCAATAAATTATTCTAAAAAAAAAATTGTTAAGCAATATTATCATAATTTGTAAATAGTGTATTATGTAACATGAATTTATGGGCTGTTAATAAATACTAACAACATAATGTAAAAATAATTTATCTATTTAAATGTAAATGTAATTTTGTGTACATTAAATATAATTTTTGATAATATATATATATTTTTTATGAATTACATATACATAATATCTTTTCTCAGCTACAGGTAACTTAAGAAAACCATAAAAAAACATAGAGTTTTGGAATAATTAATATATAAAGAAAATTTATTTTGATTATAATAGCTAAAGAGTCCACAGAAGAAAGGAGGAGAGTTATCCTCAATGCATTATTTAAAGGAATTTAAGAATCTAAGTGGGATTTTCAACCTGGGGGTAGAAAGACAAGTCAGGGAGGGGGAGTGGGGTAAATTGCCGCTTCTAACAAACATATGTTTCTTCTTGCCCAAATCGGTCATATTATATAATACTATTTGAGACTATTTTGAAAATTTAAGAAAGTAACAGTTTGCATTTCCAACTATAGCACCATTATTGGCACAGTTGAATTAAACATTTATAACTATCTCAATTTTCCTCACATCCCAATGATTTGTTCACAGAAAAGTTCAGAATAACTTTCATAAGAATTCAGCTAAACATTAATTAAATGGTGATTATCTGCTCAAAATTTTACTGCATAAATATATAATTACAAAGTCAGATTGAAGATAAAAGGTGTTCCTTTAACCATTATATTTGTGTCTTCTAAATAATGCTTTAAGTATTAGCTAATAGGATCCAGAATAATTTGGCAGAACTGCAAATAAAAAATATGTTTGATAATTTATCGAACAGAAATGAACTCCCTATTATGATAAAAAGAAAAAAATGATAAAGTCGACAATTTGAAACCTGAACAACAAAATTTTGTAAAATGAATTTATTATTATTGTCTTTTGTAATATTGTACTTTTGTTTGCATAATTAATTAGGGATAACACAAGAAACATATATAAATGCATATATTTATTTATTTGCACCTACAGTTTGTTAAGTATATAGAAAATAATAACAATAATAATTATCACAAATTCGTGTTCCTTTAAGAACACTCCATGTTCAAATAAATACTTCTAAGAAATTCAATAAATTTCTTTTATTTAATTCTATGACTAGAATTTTACACTTTAATGAAGTTGATATAGCAGTGAGTCAAGAAGAAAAACATTCCAGTGTGCAGGTTACATAATTTAAGTTCTATCAGATGAAAAATCATAGATGAAGTTATGAGAAAACTAATATTTTCTTCCATTGTGAAAATCGTGACTATCGAAAGCGGCCTGTGAGGAATTTTGAAGGAATAGACCATATCAGAGAAAGAGGTAGACCAAAGCTGTAATAGGTAGGTGTAGTGGCAAAAGCTGTTAGATTGTTGCTTTGACAAAACAAGATCTTTGATTATCCACATAATCAGTTTGGAAGTGGCGCACAGTGTTTCGATTAGTAGGAGCTAGCTGGACAAAATTCATGTTTAAAATTTTATTTTTTATTGGAGTATTGTAAACAATTGTTCAAAACCTAGAAGTTTAATATTTGTTTATGCCTGGCACACTTCATCTCATCAGTAATAGAGTCCGGAGTAATGAATCCATAGAAATAGACTTAATCAGTTGTATTCAAAGCTTCATTTCAACCGCACAAAATTAAAATGTTACTAATTTTATATGAATCAATTGTTGAATATCGATAATATATGTACTCATAGGTGCTATTTTTTTCCAATAAAAAAAATCTTCTGATAATATAAGTGTATCAATTTTTTTTTTTTTAAATGCATGACGGATCTTTCCTCATTATGAAACTTTTAAGATATGGGAATGACTTGTATCCGGGCTAAATTTTATACATTTCATAGCTGCATCTCTCCCATTAATAATAAGATGCATTATAGCCTGCACACTCGAGTATATATATTTTTTTTAATTTTAGAGTACTTATTTTCAAGAAAGGTTTTTTTTTTTTTTTTAATGGTAGTAACACCCTTATATTTTATAGTTCTTTTCGACCAAATGAAATGTTAGAAACCTTGCAGAGGACTCTCAAAGGAAAATTAAAACAAGATTGGCTAACTATTTTTCTAAAATTTCTGATAAATGGCGGACAAAATCAAAGCAGCAGACTGTGTTTCGATTAGTACAAGCTAGGACAAAAGTCAATGTTTAGAAATCTGTAATATGGTATTGGAATATTGTAAACAATACTACAAAACTTGGTAATCTAATATTTGTTTAAGTCTGACACACTTCACAGCTTGAGGGTTAGGGCCTTAAGTAATCATAGCAATAGAATAGATCAGTGGAATTCAAGGCATCATTTCAACCTCACAAATTGATTGTTCACCTGCTTTTATCAAACCAATCGTTGAATATGGATATTTAATTGTACTAGTAAGTGCTTTTTTTCTAAATAAAAAAGTCGTCTGATAATCAAAATATATTAATTTTTTTTTTAAATGGCCGGAGAAGTTTTCCTTATTTTGAAACTTTGAAGTGAAGAAAATGCCTTTGTCCCTTTTGCATCCGGGCTAATTTTCCTATATTTAATAGCTACACCTTTCCTATGAATAATAAGACACATTTTAGCCTGCACACTCGAGTACAACATTTTTTTAGAGAACTTTATTTCGAGAAGATATTTTGTTGAAGAATGGTTGATGCAGCCAAAGGAAGAAAGAAACTCTTATCTCTTTGAGTTGCTTTCGACCAAAATTAGTTTTGAAAACATTACAGAGGACTCTGAAAGGAAAATAAAAATGATTTTGGCAAGGAATTCTTCCAATTTATTATATATCTTATTTAGCATTTATTTACCACAAAACAAATTTAATTAGTTTTATGATTAAAATTTTTTGGATGGATGAATGATGAGCAGTAGTATATATATATATCTTTACGTTCTTAAATTATTTTGTTGTTTTTTTCTTTTCCATAAAATTTGTATATGTGTAAATATTAATAGTTTTCTTCTTCTTTATAATTATTGTTATGGTATTTATATTTTTTCTTTGATTTAATTCGTTATTGCGAGGTAACTCCTAATTTATATTCATTATTTTTTGATTTTCATGTATTTATTAAATTGTAATTGTATACTGTAAGACATTATAGTTTATATTTTATGTTTCATATCACTATTCTAAAGAAACTTGTCCCAGTTGAATAAATATGGATTTTTATCAGTTTTATTATTATATATTGTCTTAGTTATACATGTTTCTTTTAATTTTCTAATTATTATACTTGCAATCCTCTTAAATTCGGTTGGTAATTACCATTTTGTATAATTATAATACTTAATTAGTCGAAAGAAATGCAAAAATGCCGAGAAAAAAAAAAGCCCAGCTAGGTCCTTCTAACCCAAACGCTGTGTGGCGAGTGAGAAGTGCCAGAAGCGAAGTGTAGAGCTCGCTGGTTATCGCCTAAGGCGCTCCCCCCTGTGACGTCAAAATTACGTCACAAAACTGGAGGTTATCGAAGGGAGACTCTTCCTCCACAATTACCTAATTTTGTCTACATGTTTCTCATTTAGGTACTCTTCCAATCTAACGACGACCTACCCCAGCGCCCCAAGTGTCAGTTTCCTTAACTACCTGCTACTGTTGCCGTAACCTTTCTTAGTCCTTTGTTATTGTTTGTGTCAAGTGGACGTTTATTTGTTTTCATGTTAATTATACAATATGAGTTGGAATTTAATGAAGATTTTTCGCGTGGTGTATGATCAAAAGTCAGCTGTGCTATTTCTGCAGGAGTGGAACGTCATTCCCCGTAAAATGTCTTGTAGAAAGGGACATAATATGAAACTGCAACTGAATATTGTTCTTTTTAATGAACATTGTTTATAATTTTTGTAACATATTGTTCTTTTTAATTAATATTGTTTATAATTGTTGCTATATATTGTTGTGTTTAATCAATATTGTTTATAATAAATGTTTTATTATATCTTATTATTTATTTTCTATTTTAAATATTTCAATTTCTAACATAAATAATTATATTTAACTACAATGTGATGTTTTTTGGTTAATTGTTTTGATTGTTCTGTATATACGACACCGCTTTGATGTGATATTGTTATTTTTAATGAATTTTGTTTATAATAAATGTTATATTTTATCTTCTTATTTATTCAGTAGTTTATATATTTTAAATTTAAAGAGAAATTGTGATATAAAACTAAAATATGATTTTTTGGTACTTTTCCAATCTAACGACGACCTACCCCAGCGCCCCAAGTGTCAGTTTCCTTAACTACCTGCTACTGTTTCCATAACCTTTCTTAGTCCTTTGTTATTGTTTGTGTCAAGTGGACGTTTATTTGTTTTCATGTTAATTATACAATATTGCCCGGGCAAATCGTTTCTCTTTAAAAGAAAAATAACTAAAAATAAAAACAATAAAAAAAAAATCATATTTTAGTTGTATATCATCTCCTATTTCATTTCCTAAGAATCCTCTTGTATGATAATGAAAGAATACTATTTCAAATATATTTCAGGCAGAATAACCTGACAGGGTCCAAATAGTTGAGGTAAGTGCCAGAGGAGCGTGCTGGGGTAGGTCGTCGTTAGATTGGAAAAGTACCCTCATTTATTTCATTTCCTATAAATCTGTTGTATCATAATTAAAGGCAATGCCTATTTAAAATTCATGCATAACCTGACAAGGTCCAAATAGTTAAGGTAAGTGACACCTGAGCGCGCTGATGTCAGCAGGCCCTTAAACATACTAGTACCTTAAGTTCTTTCGTCTGCTTAGTATAACTGTATTTTGTAATGTAATGTATATTATCCATATCCATATAATCCACATAAATACGTCTATTTTAATTAAAGGATATTTGGTCAATAATTTCTTTGTTACTGTTTTATTAAATAAATATATGTGTTTATATCTTAGTTGTGTTAATACAGGCCAATATAGTATATGGGAAGAATTATATTGTTCATGAAGATACTGCGAAATTACTGAACCGTAGCGTAGGAAGAAAAAAATATACTGAGATGTCCAGGAAGGAGGGGCAGGCTGGAGGGGAAAGTTGGATAAGGTTGGAGTACCCAAGGAGTGTAGAATAGTCCAACCGTGAACTCGAGGAGGCAGTTAGGTGAGTTTGTGTATTGGTGTTAGTACTTTTGTTCGTACGCTTTATATATGAAAACTATAGTGATCATTTCCGATATCGTATCAAAATAGAGAAAAAATAGTAAATTTCTATTGTGATTTAAAAGTAAGTGTAATGATGTAGTAATACAATACTAAACACTAAAATAAGTAGTGTCCTGTAAAAGAACTTATATTTTCAATTTATATCATATTCATCGCTGACTTAGTTGATTTATATATTTGGAACAAATAAATATATACATAAATACATACATTCAAACAGAACGAATTTTAAACAAGGAGAGTTTGATGAAAACGAGAATAATTGTGGGATCGATTTTTAAGTTCGTTAAGTCCCATGGGCTATTTGAATCAGGAATTCAGTGTTTTGTTTTTTATGTAAAGCAATTGCTCAAAACTTGCATAGTAATTAAGTTCCAATCGCATCGTCTCAAATTACACAAAATTTTATTTAAGAAATATAGTTTGGCTTAACTAAATACATTGTATATTGAACTTATTGGAGAACAATAGAAAAAATTTTAATTTAATTTTTAAATAAATATCTCGTAAATTTCTCTGATAAAAAAACATTTTAATTTTAGGAAAAAATCTGCTTTTACTATATTTTTAATTTACACAAAGTTAAAGTTGGGATTGGTAGCATTGCTTTTCTTGTTATGTTCGCAGTAGAGATAGGCCTTACCGTGATTTCCATTTCGTTTTTTATTTAATATATAGTTATTATTCTCAAAGGTTTTATGGAATTATTTCTAAGTTTTTAAAATACTTAATTGTAATTTTTATATTATTCTTTTTTTCTAAAATAGAATAAAATTCTGATATTAACAAATAACAACGATCTGTTATTGACAAGACAAACCAGAATTGATGAGAATGGTCATGGTTTTAATTAAAAGCCAAGTTTGATGGTCCACTGCCTAGTATGTAAGTTCCGACTATTCGAATGTGAAATCATGGAATAGTTGTTTTTTTCAACGTTCTTCCTACATTAGTTAAAAATATAGTTAGTTGAAGTATATAGTGTTTCTTGTTAAGTATTTTTTCATCGAGTTTTCAATGGAAATGCACTTTTGCAAATTTCTCTGATTCAAAAAAAAGTCTCGTACAGGTCTGTGTATGCGTCTATGATAGGTCTAGCTTAAAAACAAAAATCTGTACGAAATTTATATCATGTATGGATATTAGGTAGGATTTAAAACTGTCTACTTACTGGAACTGATTTTTATATGGAAGTGATTTTTTATATCATAGCTTTTACTCTTATTTTTTTACCTTATTTTCGAAAATTCCATATTGACTGAACTCATAATTTATAATTAAATGTTTTTTAATACCAGTTACGTCTTGTCTTAATTTAAATAGTGATGGCTTAGTAATGGAGTTTAAATGGCAAATCTTGAAAATTTCTTACCCCTAAAGTGGATTTAATTTTGTTTGCTTTTTTTTTTTGGAACATTACCCGTACCATGTTTTTAAATCTATAAGGGTTATTTACTCCCTATAAAAACACATGAAGCCTCTTCTTGGCGTACTGCGAGCCAGCGACCTTGGGCACAGTTGCAAGCTAAGCACTACACCACAGGTGACCCCATGTATTATAATTTGTAGTTTAGTATAATCCCATTTCTTATTTCGTTTTTTTTTTTTTTTTACATAAACAGTTACAACCGAGGAATGACGCTTCGCAAAGGGAAATCTATTTATTTAAGGTAGCCTATCGTCCAGGTTACAAAACCACCTTTTCTATTGGCTGTATAATTTGTTTGCCTTCTGCTACTCTTCTAATTAACCATATCTATCATTCATTCAATTGAATATCTGTACATGATTATTTTTTTTTATAAAAAAAGTTGATAATATTAGGTCCAGGTTATTACTTCTATAATGAAATTCTTAGATTATCAAAGAAATGTGATTATTAAATGTTTTAATGTGATATTTTTTCTTTTAAAAAACAATAGTTATGTGGTAGTTTTATTGTTTCTCTGTTAAAGTCAGGCATCTTTTTTAAAAAGCACTATGTCTAAAACCTTCGATACAATATATACTCATGTGCATTTGTGTGTGGCCGTGCGCTAGTGTGTGTATGCAATAATTATTATGCATAATTAACCTATTGTGAGTCCTTAGACTCTCAGAGCTTATATCACACTTTTTGTTCTAAACTAAAATTCTGGTCACTTTGTCTGGAAAAAATAAATATTTTTCTACTTACTTCGATTTTCAGAATTTCATTTGGCAATGTCTAATGTAGTCGGCAACGAAAGGACTTCTAATTCTGTAACTATGTGTTTTCTTACCCCAAGAAGTCTACGGATCATTAGGAAAGAAATTGAATCGTATAAGCCTCGTCTTCTCCAATTTAGAATAAAAATACTAAATAATAACGTATATCCACATTCCCTCATATATCACTTTGTCGCATCGTAATACATAATACAATAAAATCAGGCAGAATATATTTTTTTAGGTATCTGACCAACAGTTATTCAAATCAATCATTATAAATTGAATATGTAATAATGTAGATGTCTTATTTAAGGAATATTCAATACTTATTAAGTTCCAAATAACGAGTTATTAACAAATAAATTTTAAACATTATGGCCTAATTATATTATTATTATCTTTCTCAAAAGATCTCCATGATATCATTCAAATGGTCTGCGTGTCTCAAGAACCTTTAATGACTTTCCTGTGGGGAAGATAGTGTCGAAAACGAGTGCTTGATGAAGTTGATGAAACTGTGAGAAAAGTGCATTGTGAAATGATGACTGGTGGGGCATATGTTTCCATATTTTATGCACGTGGATATTTTTTAGCTGTTTATACATTTAACGTATACATTTATGCTGCTATGACTAATCGAACGATATTACAGTGGGAGTCCTAAATTTTGCTCGTCCAACTATAATTAGGATAGAGATCTTTAAATAGTACTCGACATCGTTCAGGCTCAATACCGCCATTTCACCCCCTCCCAAGGGATGGAATAACAATTATTTTTTTACTCCCTTTTAAAAATTCTAGCTCCACCTACCGGGCTGCGAACCCGCGATGTATATATGATATTATATATAAAATAACGATTGAAGTTTGGCTAAAGCTTATAAATCTTGCCTCTTCATCATGTTGACAATCGTTTTATTTTTCTATTTATGTTGATATTTTATTTTATATATAGACTATTTATCATAAGGGAGCGTAGTGGCTCAGTGGCAGAGGGCTTGCCGAAGGTCACGGGTTCTAATCCCGCTCGCTGGCAGACTAATCTGTTTGCAGCCATATATGGATCATAAGGGATTTAGGACCCTCCTGTGGCTCACCCAGCCTCTATAAAGTGGGGAATCTGGCGGTAGAGCTTGATATAGGAGAAATCCTCTTCCGGCATAAGTGTTGTCCACAAATCAGTACAGTCTCTACCATGTACTGAACCCAAGGATTGTTGGCTTTCTAAAAAAGCCAATAATAATATTTATTAGCAATGAGGTATTTTATAACGTTATTTCTTTTAGCAGAAATAGGATAGGAGAGTGTAGCTTCTGGGGAAGTTATAGTTACAACCACTGTTTAAATGAAAAAGAAAAAATCTTGGATAATTGCTAATTTTAATTTGTAATATATATATATATATATATATATATATATATATATAATGCATAAAAGGTAACGTAAGGAGGCAAGCCCAAAAAAAATATAAAGAAAGTATGTAGAAAAAAGTCTTCCAATATCACTGAAAACCAAACTTTCCTGTTCAGAGGAAAGACGGATTGAATACAACCTTTCCTCCTACAGAAAGAAGAACCCAAGTGAGGTGTTCACTTTTACCTGGGTGTAAGGATGAGAAGAAACTGTGACGTGACACCTCACACTGGGATTACTAAAAAACAGAGTGATCCGTTGAACTTATTGTGGCCTCAGGTAGTAGCTACAAAAATCTACAAGGATGTAATGTAACGAGAGTGCTCATGGTTTGATCTGCTTCCAGTCACCAGGGGGAGTAGATTCTTGTCCCATGAAGCGTGTATGCTATGCCGTGCTATTAGTCAATGAATGACTACCTCTCAGTCATCTTCTATTGATGATCTGTGGTAATTTACTCCAGTAATTAGTTACCGGAAATAATTAAAAGCGGGGTGTTTAGGCACAATTTTTGTTTAAGTTTTTTAAACTTAACTCGAACAAATCACTTCCCTGTTTCACTGTTGTCCTAGAAAGAGTAAAGTTCCCACGTATTACTGAATCCAAAACCCTCCACGGGCTTTAGAAGTGAATAGTTTTTTTTTTAGGAAATAAAATGTATGAATTTCATTACCTATTTTAGATGATAATTGTATTGAAATGTATTACTTAAATACAATTTTAAACCTGTTGGCTTTTATTGAAGGATGATTATGATTGATGGGCGGTGAATTTATTATTATTGCCCTTAAATAAATCCTTTACCTGAGATATCTGTTGTAGTTTTAGAAATGCAATGATTTCTTATCATTTAGAGCAGGGAGGTGATTTGTCATATCCTAGATCACTTTACAAAGGCTGGATGAGCCCCAGGACTGTCTACAGGTCCTAGAGGGGACATCCGTGGCTGATAGCAGATTGAAAAATTATCTTATAATTATATTATAATTAATAATTATGAACCCGGAACTTTCAGAACAGTAACCCAGCACTCAATACGATGCGCTATCCCACTTCCTAGAAGAACTATTTTATTTTTTAAGTATGTGGAGGAAAAATATGTTTCTCCAGATGGATTATTTCTCTGAATTTGGCTTACAATTGAACAGCTAAAAATGTATGATAAATTAGTTAAATGTGAATATAATATAAAAAATAAAGTATTCGTCGTGGTTTTTAATTTGTTTTATTATTTTAAATTTTGACTAAGCCAACAATTATTTTTCGTGTAGTTTTTATTTTGTAATTGGTCAAGTGATAAGATTATAATGCTGTAGTCGTACCATGAATTGGGTAGATTTTGCTTAAAGAAGTAATACTGGTTTATCGTCGATGCGGAAAATCAAAAATCAAAAGTTAACGACCGTTAAAATATTCGAGAATGAAAGTGGAAAGTCTTTCACTTGGAGACAACTAGAGCATGGAGCGGACAAAGCTCACTTTATTGTTTGCAGGGAATTGATGATGAATGAGCTCCAACAGAACTCGAGGAAAGTTGCCAACAATAAAAATACATATTGTTTGATCAAATCGCTATTTTGCATATCAACTTAGGAGGTTTGACGTGTTCCACTACCTTTTTTTTTTTTTAAATTATATCTTCAATCTCATTTTAATAGAGTTTCTGAAGTCCAAAGGAAAATCAGAACTTAAGAATCTTTTAGACAGCGGACTTTACTGTTTAAAGAAAGAACGGAGAAGTAACGTTGTTGTATGAAAATTAAATCGGTTTACGTTTTAGAATACTAATCCCTAGCTCTACTATATTATAACTATAAAACTATATTATATTATGATTTACAAAGCATTAATATCTTCCTCATGTCTAACACTATTAAATTATTTTAAAGATAGTTACTCTTACACTGCTTTTTCACACACTTGTTAGACATGATATTAATGTATATATGTGTGTGTGTGTTTTTGTTTTGTGCCCTTGAGTGGGATTTTTACCCACTAAAACCACCTCCCTAGACCTGTTTTCCACACTCCACGGGACCGCCGTTAGGCATTACTTCGTGGAGAGGAATGGCTGTGTGCCGCCTCATGGCCATTTCCATCTTGTAGCTTCTTGGTCTAAATTATTCTTCTTCAAAAAGGCACCAGTCTTTACTGTTTTTTCTCTCCTTGTCCTTTCCTCCTCTCTCAGTCTTTTGAGAACCCCTGTGGGCAATTTTTTCACCGTTGCCAACTGTTCATCCGACTTTAGCATACAACTCACTAAATTTTCAGGAGTCACCTTCTTTCTACAAGCCAGCTCCTATTCCCTTCTCATGTCAGTGAAGCGGGTACATTGTGTGTGTTTTTTTTTTTGTTTTTTTTTACGAAGGCAGGTAAAATCTTCAAAAGACGCGGATAGGCCTAACATAACTTTCCACAAGAGAGGACCTAAGACTGAGCCCTGTGGGACGCTACCAGTGACCTCATACCTCCTGAAACCACTATCTGAAGCATAAAATAGAACCCTATCTGTTAAATAGTCGTTGATGACCCTCAGTAGATACAATAGAACCACCATCGTCCGTAGGGCATCCAATATGTAGGCCCAGTTCGCCATGTTAAATGCGTTTTTAACATTCAAAGTGACGATAGCTGCATAATTCTTCGCACCCCTCTTCCACCTCACTCTTGCAATCGCTTTTCGAGCAATCTCGGTCACTAGTCCAATAGCTTCTATCGTAGATCGCTGTTTTCGAAATCCGTATTGAGCCTTTGAGGGGCCTCTTTCACCTTCCGTAAATTCTTGAAGCCTGCGAGATAGGATCTTCTCGAACACTTTTCCTATAGTATCCAACAAACAGATTGGGGGATAGGTCGACGGGTCCTCGAAGATTCCTTTACCTTTTGGAATCAGAACAGTATGTGTTATAAAACCCCAAAACCTTATAAATAATGACTATTTATGTCATAAAAAATAATCACTTGAAACTATCAGGTCGAAATTGAGAAATTATTTTTGGTGATACAGAAGATGGAAAAAAGCTTTCCTTTCGTCTAGTAGGGTGTTTTTGTTATTTATTTTCCTTTTTAGACTTTTTTTCAGTAATTTTTCCTGATAACCGTAATCAAAGTTAAAAATGTAAAGTAATGTACATTAAAATTTTGTTAACAGAGAAACAGTGGCGCTATGGGATTTGGAATCCTGTCAGTGGTGTTCCTGCTAACCGGGGTATCCGCTATTACAAACAATCAGGGCTTCGACGTGTCTGGTAATGTCAGGATTTATTTACTTAGATAATAATATGGTAATACTTAGATAGTAAAATAGAAGTTAATGTTTTTGAAATTTACGTATAAATTAATTACATAATTTACTTAATAAAAATAATATAAATTTTATTTATAGATGTGTAGTTTTTTACTATATCCTATAAAGAAGTGCTGTTGGAGCAATATAATTTATTCTAATACAAATATGTCATTTGTAAATACACAGAAGAAAAATAAAACCTTCATCATTTCAAGAATTCAATTTTATATTAATCACTGTCACATTTAGGTAATTGTGGCTATTTTCGAACTAGTGGTCGACTTCTTTGTGTTTATATCGCCAAGGATCATCCTAAAAAGTTGATAGAGGAAGGACTTCTTTATACGATTTTTTTAAGTAAAAAAAATCAGAAAGGATTAATGCTTGAAATGCGCCATGAAGCGAATACCCCTGGCCTTCAGCTTGACGCTAACAGAATTCGGGAAGTAGTTTTTATTTTTTTATATCTGTTATTGTCAGAGACATATAGGGGAAGTTTGTTTGAACATTTTAACATCTTTTTAATAGCAGCATGGTTAACGACTGATAAAGATCATTACTATGATACTTATTCTAAATATATTATTTAAAAAGTCACAGCAGCACGACAACCCGTTGCCGAGTTTGGGTCTCATTTATTAGCCTTTGTCAGTTGTCTCGATCCTGAGTTGCTGCATTTCAGATCCGAACCTTTATTAACTCTCTAGTTTCGCATGCCTCACCGTCTTCCCAACGAAGCCTTGGACGACCAACACACCTTGTATTTTTTAGGGATTTCGAAATCCTTCACCCTCATCAGGTTGTTATCCAAGTCGGTGGTGAAGTGAAATTTTTTATCAAATTTATGATCAGAAGTGGCAGCAGAAATCTTATTTTTTAATTTCGGGCAAACACTTTTTAAATGACCTCGACCTCAACCTTTGCAGTAATAGCAAATAACATTTGATGTTTTTCTGGGGTTAGTGCCCTTTGAATTCCCATATTTCCAGAATTCACAATTAAAACTCCGAGTAAGCCACAAGCGCCCAACAATAATTTGAGTACCATATACTAAAGTTGTATCCTTCAAATTTTTCAACTGAAACTATCGGAACATTTGATCTCGCCATTGTAACACTTGACCGTAAGCGTCTAACTTAAACAAAATGGCGTAACACTGAATCAAACAAATCAACAATCAAATCACTACTGTTTCACAAAACTGACTGACAAAAAACGTGTGTCCAAAAGTTATTTCCAAACAAATAACAAGCCACCAGTGTCTGTCCCAAAAACTTATATCCAATCCAAAAATCCGGCTCTACCGTCAACAAAACATAACTTGAACAAACAAAACTACACTGGGCCCATAGCCTGTTAACATATAGAGTAAAAAGGTGTTAGAGTGCAGGGAAACAGCAGTATAAGTTATTACGATACGAGCACAGGTTCATTAGATATAAACACTATATATAATCATATATAGACAGAGACAGCACTGCACACAATGACGATCCAATCTTAACCAGAAACCAACGCTAACTGAGATACTCACACCATAATGACTGTTGTTACAAAGATGCCATAATGCATAGCCAACATGGCCAACAGTGTTGTCTTTCTATAATGCAATATAGATGATACACATAAGAGGAATTACTTCAACAGTACTGTGCAGGGGGGGGGGGCACCCAGTCTCCCCGAGGATTTCCGACCACCAAAAGTTTTCCCATCCGTTTAGGTTGCAAACTTGGATTTACACTACTCAGACATGCCCTTACAACATATCAAAAATGCAACTATCTTCGATTTTTTGTGACTCTCAAAAACCCGGCCGCTGGCCTACTTTTGGACTATTTGGAAAAAATGACCAAGGGGCGTAACACAGAATCAATTAGACCTACAGGCCTCGGTCTGTGCTTAAATTAAAGCTAATTAAATTTACTACAGTTTCATTCCCTTTGACTTTCACCGTAGAATCATACTTTCGGCGTAAGTGTTCCTCACGAAAGTAAGCCAAAAATTAAAGTTTGGACTTTTTGGTAAAGGGGCGTAGCTCAGAATTTGATTTGATTATTAGATTAACAGATTATTAGAGCAATAGAGCCGCTGTTGGATTCAAATTGTAGCTAATTTAATCTGCATTAAAAATGGTTACCAATGTTTTTTATCAAATACGTACGTACCAATTAGGAGAAATAGGCCTTCCGAAATTTTTCGAGGTTTTTCGGGCACCAAAAGTTTTCCCATCCGTTTTTTGGGTAGCAAGCTTGGGTTTCCACTAGTCAGACATGCCCTTATATCATATCAAAAATGCAGCTCTCTTCAATTTATTGCGACCTGAAGCCCTTTTTTGGTACCTGGCCGCCGACGTATTAGATAGGCGTAAGAGTATTTGTTCTAAGAAGCCATATAATTCACTAGTTCGATAAGATCTTCATCATTCAATGTTAAGTACTAGATTTTTTTTTATAAATTGTTGGTATTTTCCTTACATGTGAATACAGGAATCGCTGAACCGAAGATGTAAAGCGGTAACAGAAAAGTCCACCAAGCTATTAGTTGAATAATGCTATACATTTGTAAAGTTATATAATACTATAGCATCGTTTTAATTACTAAAAACATAAAAGATGGCCCTCATTTTCCTTTCCTTTTCCAGAAGACAGAGACTGCTCGCCGAGGCTGGAGGCGGCGCTAGAGTCCAGGTCGACTGGAAGCGGCCCTCTGGAGCTGGCGGGGTTCGCTCTCCATTCCCCGCTGCGATCTGCCCCCATGGAAATGTACGTTACGGACATGCGCGTCAAAGCCGCCGACAGGCTGCCCAGGGTGGAGAAGTGCAGATTCGACAGGGGGACGTTGGCCTTGCAAGCCAAGTAAGCATTGTACACATCTATTAGATCCGCAGTTAGTTTTCCAAATTATATTCTTATTTCAGATTTTTCAGCTCAACGACTGCATTTTGAAGAAAGAGGAATCAATTGCAGTACTTTTCTGTAATATCCATATTATAAAGACAAATAGCTAAATTAACACAGACACACAATACACAGACAAAGAATCAATTGAAAGAAAGCATCAGTAAAATAAAAACTTATACTAATAAGAATATTTAAAGAATGGATTAAGTTGTTTATTTATTTAACGCCACTTAGTGCTGCTATGGCTAATCGGACAATGCTACAACGGGAGTCCGCTTTTTGCCAATCCAAGTATTATCAGGATAGGGGTTCATAATCAATACCTGGCATTGTACAGGCTCGATTCTCCCATTTTATTTCCATTCCGAATGACCAAGGATAATGGAAGATTTTTTATTCCATTTAAAGAACACTAAGGCCTTCTGCCGGGCTCTGAATCAGCGATCTTGGCCATGGTAGGTTGTTATACTAACCACAACACTACAGGTCATCCCTCGAAAGGCGTAAGACATATATTATAAATCATGAAGAAATTATAATTGTCCTTGAAGAACCAGAGACTCTGCTGAAATCTTCCATTTCCCTCTGTCCGCCGCAAAACACCTCCAGAGGTTTATACCCTTCGCTCTCTGGTCACCACCGTCGAGAAACCTGAGACAGTGGCCTTCCTCTCAATCTTATACGATCATTCGGTATTCAATATACCATCTTCCTCGGAATACTTGTTGCGTCCATCCTCCACATGCTCCAACCATCGCAGTCTCTTGAACTGGGTGACTTTCACTATTTCAGGCTCATCATGTAGATCCCTTAATGCTTTTTTGGATCTGATATTCCTCTTGTCAAGAAATGAGATCTTACCACAGCAAAATAGTTCAAACAATGTAACTTGTTAATAAATAAAAACCAAGAATATAACTTTTCGTTCAGAGTACAGATGCAGGTACATACTAACTAAAACGCATTGAAATCAATGAATATAGAAACTGGGTATTGCAATGGGGTCTCTTACATACGCAAAATAAAATGTCTTCTTTATTCTTGCTTACTCTATTTTACTTCCTGGCCAAGAAAATCAGAGCTGAGCCGTTCTTCCAAAACACCGCTAAGCTTACAAGTGGTGAGACCAAATATGTTAACCGTCTATGTCCTAGTCAGGTAAAAGGTTTCTCTTTTTATTTTCAATGAAATGGTTTTACTTTTAAAAAATATCTTTTACTATAATATCTATTATATTCTTTTACTAAAATATCTATTATATTAATATCTTTTACTTACAAATATAGCAGATACAGCAGCTTTGCTCCAATATAAATAATAATTTATAAATGGTGAAAATTTTCTTAGTGCCAGGTTTCTACTTGCCTCTGAGCAGAGATAGTTGAAATAGGACTCTGGAGTTTCTAACTCACCCGAAAATTATGTACTATTCGATTCCAAAAAGATCATTGCAATAGATTTATTTTCATTTTTGCATTGCGAATATTTGAGTTGGATTAGCAAGTATGTTTAAAAATTTTATTAAAATTTAGCAATGAGAAAAAGTCTTTGGTCATGCTGCCCTTAGGAAGAGTCGTAAGTCGGGAGTCCCTACTCTGTGCGATGTCAGTTATTCGTTAATGACCCCTACCCTAATTATTCCTTATTGTAGGCAAAGTTTAGCATCGGTCGGTTAGCCATAGTATCATAAAGTTACGATAATGAATAAACAACAACAAGGAGAAAGCTTTACTAAACAGCCGGAGCGGAAGTTGTGAAGTTACAGCTACTCCACAATCATTGGTGTGCGTCATCTCTTGTGCTCTTGTGTCACACCAATTCTAAGACAATTTCAATTAAATTTTATTCTTTTTGCCGTGGTGGTCAAGCACGTTTGGGCATAACTCCATATGCTGGGTCTTAAGCGTATGCAATATTTCTAGGTTTGCTCCCGAGAGCAGAGTTCAGTTGGCCTCTGACTTTCATAGAGTGCGGTGGTATTGTGTCGAATAGTGAACAAATTAGTATATTTCTTTTGACATTTTTCTTTTATTTATCTTATTTTTTTTTTTATTAATTAGCATTGTTAATTAATGAGAACGGGGGATGTAGTTAACTTGCCAGGTGCATCTAACCCACACCAACCCACTTCGGCTACCAAAGAATTTTCTGATGAAGAAAATATAAATTCTAAGAAGCGAAATTACGAGGGTTCACCACTAAACCAATCGCCTATTAAAAAGATGGGTAAATACTACCAGGAAATTGCACCGATTCCGGTGAGTAACAGGTTTAATATACTAACCGAGACTGAACTTTCATCTAATAATCCGGGTGCTTCAGACCAGACTTCTAACAATGAACAAAATAGTACTGAAAATTATACAAAAATTCCTCCAATTTTCCTCCACAAAGCAAATAATTATCAACTCCTATTAAATGATTTAAAAGGGTTATGTTTAGGACCTTTTACCACCAAATTAATCGGCAACAACACAAAAATAATGTTAACAACTATTGAAGATTACAGGAGAATGACTAAATATTACGACGAAGAAAAAATAGAATATCATACTTTTTCTACTGAAAAAAATAAACATCTGAATGTTATAATTAGAGGGGTTCCTTACACAGTAACTGACGTAGAACTAAAGGCTGAATTAAATAGTCAAAAATTCGAAGTTACACATGTCTCTAGGATATTAAATAAAGATAAAAAGCCCACTCCCCTTTATTCTGTATCACTGGTGAATAATGACCAGGCTAGCAACATTTTCAAGGTTTACAATTTAATTTATGCTATCGTATCAGTTGAGCCAAAACACAAAACTAATAATATCCCAATGTGTACCAACTGTCAAAGGTATGGACACACAAAAAATTATTGTCGTTTGGAGCCTAGATGTGTTAAGTGCAAGAAAAATCACCATTTTTCTAAATGTCCTTTAAAATATACGGATAAGCCGTATTGCGTCAATTGTAAACAAGCACACGCGGCTAGTTACAGAGGCTGCCCCCACTATCAAACAATAAAAAACAAAATAAACTCACCTGGACAAAGTGAAATACATAATAGCAGTACGACGGCAGAAACTACGTATAAACAAACTAGGAATGTCTCGACGAAATTCAAATTTTCAGATGCGGCTCGTTCGGCACACTCAACGCAACAACAAACAGTTACTACAGAATCAAACACTGACAGCATCTTATCTACTATAACAAAAGTAATCTTAGAAGCTATTAAACCGTATTTACCACAAATTATGCAACAGTTAAGCTCACTAGTTACCTCCTTCTTTACAAATGGACCCTAGTGTAAACATTAAGTTATCTATAGTTACTAATTCCTTCTCAGCATGTTATGTTCGTTATATTTATTTTTTTCCATTTTTCTTATCATTTCCTAAATGGTACTATATTTATTTGTACCCAGACGTCTGAATTGAGAAATATAAAACTATTATATTGGAATGCTTACGACATATGCTCTCTCATCGTAAATAGCCTGCCTCCTTTACGAATGGGCCATAATGTAAACAAGAGCTTATCAGATATTACCAACTCTCTCACAACAAACTGCGCTTTCTTCCAGTCCACGTATTATAAATTAACTCCCTTATATCATTTTTTCAATTATGGTTACTGAAATCAGACAATTAAAATTGTTAAACTGGAATGCACATGGCATATCCTCTCAAAGAAATGAACTTAAAATTTTCCTTGAATCAAATTCGATTGATATAGCCTGCATAACTGAGACTCATCTATCTCAAAACATCAAATTCAAAATCTCAGGATACAAAATATTACGAAATGATAGAGTGTGTTCGACTCCCTCAGGTGGCGTTGCCCTGATAATTAAAAATAATATTAGTTTCTCCGAAAATATTATTTTTAATATATCTAACCTAGAGGTCATATCGGTTCGATTACATTCGTCTCCTCCTACAGTTGTCACAGCAGCTTATAAACCACCAACCAAAAAATTGCTTCAAGAAGAAATTTTTAAACTTCTACCTCCAGCTGACCATACACTAGTTTTAGGTGACATGAACTGTAAAAATATTTACTGGGGATGCCGTAAATCGAATTCTAGTAGTAACACCTTGTTAGAAATCTGTTCAAGGCACAATATACAAATTCATGCACCAAATGAACCAACATTCTACAGATCAGGCTGTAAACCAGACATCCTGGACATAGCACTAACCAAAAATTTTAGGCTTCCTCTCTCATCCCACGTGATCACAGCTCTAAACTCGGACCATATCCCAGTTTTAATTAACTTCTCAGCACAAATACACATAGAAACGAAGAGGAAATCCCTCATTAATGGAATAATCGACTGGGAAGTGCACAAAATTCTAATCGACGAGAAAATAAGCATAAAGAATAATTATCCTACCGCAATAGAAATTGATACAAACATACACAACTTTAACGAACATATCTCACATAGCTTGCATGAAGCAACTATACAATCTTTCCAGTTTAGGAGAAAAACATTCTCGAGTAAATGTCCAAACTCAATTCTTTTAAAAATTAAAGAAAAAAATCATGCAAGGAGGCAGTGGATGCGTAATAGAAACCCTGCCTATAAAAGGAGATGGAACCACCTAAAACACGCCATTAAAAAGGAACTAGATGAATGGACATATGCAAAATATCAGACTTATGTAGGTGATTTAGACCCTAAGGACCAATCGTTATGGAAGGCTACGCGACGTCTGATGAATAAACATGACAAAATTCCTAGTCTTGTAGACAACGATGAATTCATCACCAGCGATGTAGAAAAGGCTGAAATGTTCGCGGATTACTTTGAGAAAACGTTCTCCAACACAGAATGCGAAAGAAGTCCGCATATCGCTAATGACGTCGACGATTATTTAAACCACCCCGTTGCAACAGTGCAGCTTCCACCCAAATTCACGACCCCAAAAGAAGTACAAGAATTAATAAATAAACTTAAAATAAAGAAAAGTCCTGGCCATGATTTGATTCTAGTCATAGTAATAAAGAAGTTGTCCAGGAAAGCTGTGGTTTTCATTTCGTCCATGTTTAATAGCTGTCTCAGAATTGGATATTTCCCCAATACATGGAAAAAAGCCGAACTCATAGTCATCAACAAACCTGGTAAAAACGCTAAACAAGTCAGCAGCTATAGACCTATAAGCTTATTACCAATTATTGGAAAATTATTGGAAACAATTATAAAAAAGCATCTTTCTTCATTTTTTAAAAATAATGACATTATCCCGGATTTTCAATTTGGTTTTCAGTATAGTCATTCCACCTCACATCAACTAGCCCGACTATCAGAATTCATAATAAACGGATTCGAAATGAAGAAACATACGCTAGTAACGTTCTTGGACTTCCAACAAGCGTTTGATAAGGTTTGGCACCGAGGTCTACTGTACAAATTAAATAAAGTAGATACCCCGAAATACTTACACGTTATTCTGAGCTCATTCCTGAGCGGTCGAACATTCTCTGTTAGAATTAATAATACATGTTCAACTGTGAGACAAATCCATGCAGGTACTCCACAAGGTTCAGTCCTTTCTCCCATTTTATTCAATTTTTATCTTCACGATATCATCCAGTCTACACATACCTCCATAGCTATGTTCGCCGATGATACAACCGTTTTCTCCCAACACAATGACATAATAATAGCCAGAAATACTTTGCAGAGCCACCTGGATGATCTCGAGCAATACTTTACTAAATGGAGGATTACTCTTAGCATCGAAAAATGTACCTCTAAAGTTTTTACCCTTAGACGCCCACCAGAGCCACCTGAGCTAACTTAGGTAAAAGAGTGAAATAGAACCCTGCCAGCGAAGCTATACGATACCTCGGAGTTCACCTGGACCGCCGCCTAACCTGGAATACCCATATCAATAGTAAATTAACCCAAACCTACGCAAGATTCTCAATGCTCTATCCTATCGTGAATAGAAAATCAAAATTAAAACCAGAGATAACAATTCTCATTTACAAAACAATCCTAAGGCCATTACTGATGTACGGCTGTAAAGTCTGGGGAGCTGCATCCATTACAAAAAGAAAAAGCTTGCAAAATTTTCAAAACAAGGTCTTAAGAATCGCAGTGGATGCTCCTTGGTTCATCAGAAACAGTCAACTACACCGTGAACTACAAATAGAAACAATAGACGACCACATAAAAAAAAGATTCAGAAAATTTCATGCCCAACTACCAGCAGTTAAAGGAGCAATAAATTACAACGTAGGAAAGCAGACATCATCGTGAAGACTAAAGTCCAGGTTACTGCAGGACTTCTTATTATGAGCTGTGTAAATATGTATTCTAGTGACATTACTTTTTTTGAGAGAGAGAAGAAAACACTTTATTGAAGCATTACAATCTGCCTCTTGTGGGCAATAAGTAATGGTGCTATGTAGCTACAATCATTCCATAAAAAATCAATAATATAAACGAAATAAATGCATAAATAAATATATATATAAGCGAAAAAATATATACAAAAATAAAGTAAAAAAAAATATATATATATATATGTATAATAAAAAAAAAAAAAATAAAACATAAAAGAAATATACTGTACATATTCATACTCTATTTACAATTTGCCTGGGGTCCCCGAACTGAGCTTCTTCCTCATGAATGAGGGCAAAGCAGGAGTCCGGGAGGCCCCAGCTCCCTTTCCCAGCCGCGTCACTGGCATTAAACACCAATGGAAGCTGGTTAAGGGCGCTTCACACACACACAGGTCGTGAGTGGAGAATCTGGCCAGTGCCAGTACTCCAAATAGCATTATTATAACAAGTCTCGGGGCCATTGCCGGTTTAGGCGGCGGGGTGGATTGTATGGATGTGTGGAACTGGATAATGACTGAGCCAGGGGATTGGGATGACAGACAAGGTTTTGTGAAAGTTTAAGAATTTAGTAGGGATGAGGTCGAGGACAAAAGGAATGTTGAGATCATTATGGAGGGTTTTGTTGGAGACATAATAAGGAGCGTTGACAATAGTTCTCAGGACTTTGGATTGAAAGGATTTAATGCGTCTGATATTCGATTTTTTTGCGGTCCCCCACAGTTCCAGTCCATAGGTCCAGATAGGTTTGATGATCGTCTTGTATATTAGTAGTTTATTGTCTATTGAAAGATGGGAGGCCCTACATAGTAATCTGTATTGTTGGCTGAAACGTCTGTTAAGTTCTTGTCTTTTGAGTCTGGTATGAGGATTCCATGTAAGTCTTTTGTCTAGGAAGAAGCCAAGGTATCGTACTGTGTCGGAAATAGGCAGGATGGTTTCGTTGAATTGGACAGAAGGACATGTTCCCCGGCGAAGTGTAAAAGTCACGTGTTTGCATTTTTCCTCGTTGACTTTGATCCGCCATTGGTTACACCAAATTTCAATGAGTGAAAGGTTCCTTTGGAGGTTCGAGGAAGCCATTTCAGGATCTGGATGAGATGATAGGATGGCTGTGTCGTCTGCGCACGTTGCAAGGAAGGTTTCAGGAGTAGTTGGGATATCAGCGGTGTACAATATGTATAGGATAGGACCCAGGACGCTGCCCTGGGGGACTCCAGCTTGAATTGGGTAAAGATTGGAGTATTCGTTACCACAGCGCACTTGGAAGTAGCGATCAGAGAGGTAGGATCGAAGGACTAGGAATAAGGATTGAGGTAACTGAGTTTTGAGCTTGAACAGCAAACCGGCATGCCATACCCGGTCGAAAGCTTGTGCTACGTCCAGAAATGCGCCTGTGCAGTACTGTTTGCTTTCAAGAGCAGAGGATATGTGATCGACAACTCGGAGACCCTGCTGGACCGTCGAATGCCTGGGACGGAATCCAAACTGATGTAAAGGAATATTGGATTCGATTATGGGTAGGATTCGTTTCAGGAGGATCTTTTCAAAAATTTTGAAAAGAATAGGAAGCAGGCTGATGGATTGGTATGATGAAGTGTCATTTGGTGGTTTACCAGGTTTAGGGAATAGAATGATGATGGAGTGTTTCCACAACAAAGGGAAATGAGTTGTGCGAAGGATACAGTTGTATAGATAGGTAAGGAAAATAATCGCTTTTTGAGGAAGATGTTGAAGGATCTGGGTGGTTAGAAGGTCATGTCCAGGAGATTTGCGGACTTTTAATTTTTGTAACAGGAATTTGACCTCAGAGGGGCTTACAGCGTTAGGAGGTAAGGATAGTGGAATGGGTGAAGAGAGGAATTCATGAATATTGGAAACGTGCGTAGGGTTGGTTTCAGGATGTGGAATAAATGTATTTGAAAGGTGTTTGGCAAATTCTTCTGCTTTGTCCTCATCTGATGCAGCCCAAGAACCGTCTTCACGGCGGAGGTGATGGGAAATAGGGTGGTATTTAAGGATCGTTTTGGTAGCATTCCAAAGGGAATTATCAGAAGCGGATAGTGTGGAAAGATAGGCATTGTAGGTTTCGGATCTATAGGTTGTCAGGTTCTTTTTAACTAGTTTGGTGAGGTAGTTATACAGTCTCCGATCGTGAGGATGCCTAGTTCTTTGCCAAAGGGATCGGTAACGGCGTTTGGTAAGGATAAGATCCCTAAGATCTTGTGGTAATGGATTTTTCTTGCAGTGACATTACTACCTTAAATTTATTTAACAGCTATTTTATATATTTATATTTTTTTATATAACACAATCCACTGTTTTACTCTTATCCGATAGTTAAAACGATGTATTTAGTTAGGGGTGTCTATTGTACGGACTATACCCCCCCCATAATCAATTGTTATAAACAATAAATAATTAATTTTATAACAACCATGTAAAGGCCCACCAGGCTGATCTGGTAAAAATAAAATATTATAAAATAAAAAAGAGAGCACAGTTGTTTTGGTAATTTTATGTTGCAGAGGTGAGATCAAAACGAGGAGTTACTATTTCAATCTTTTGAAGTTTGACAGTAATAAATAGTTTTGACTAATATGCATTATGGCTGTACAATTTAATTTAAATTCTAATGGACTTATAACATTCAAGGAAGTATTTAAACAAATTCTACTGTTGGATAGGTTGGGCTTCAAAGAGATGATAGTCTCTGGTAAGGTGGAACTAGTTGGAGAAGGACATGATGGTAAGTGCAACATGACTCTGAGGATGAGGAGGCCTGGCATTGGAGTCACAGTCCTACCACAGAAGCCAGGAGCTGCGAGGTTGGGGCTGTCAAGGTTGAGTACAGCAGCCACGTTTGTTGAACCGCAGTTCATCAGTGTCCATGCCTATGGCTGCAGGAGGTATAATAAATGATAAGGTCATTATGTTAACTGAGGCCTTAATAAGACGGTTAATGCAGTATATGTAAATTAAATAAATTTTCATAAACCTTTTACTGAGATATGAGACTCTTCTTTATGTTTAAATTAGATTTTATTAACATAATTATATATATTTTCTGTTCAAAATAAAAAAGACTTTTATCATGATTATTTTATTGTTTTAAAGCTCTGAAAAAGGTAGAAATGAAGAAGGGAAAGAAAAAGTTGCAGAGGAAATGGAGGATGTTTTTATGAAAGGCGTGAGATCTCTAATAACAAGGTGATTTATATGATTTTTAATTTTATTATTTTATGGTTTAACCATTTAAACTACGAAGCTCATCTGATATAGTCCTCATTCCAAAGTGGAAATTTATGCATTTCATTAATTCGGAATTATGCTTTACTATAATATGTAGTTTTTGATTTAAATTAAAAATACTATCAACTTAATTAAAAAATTAGCTGTCTCACATCATCTGGCATTATTCAAATCTTATGTTCACACTTTTACTATTTTTTAGATTTAGTGGTTTGAATAACAGTAATATAATTTATTATATTATATATATAATTTATTATATTATTGCATAACAAAGATATAAATGAGAATAGATAATTTTTTTTAGTATTAAATTTAAAAGAATATAAAAATAAGCAAGCAAGATGTTCAAATGGTCTGAATGAAAAAAAAATGTTTCCATAATTACATTCTTTGTTCCATACTAAAGCTCACAGTTATTAGAATTATTGGAGAATATTAAAAAGGAAACAAATTAAAAGTTAAAACTCATGACTCAACTCAAGGCAACAACCTGCAGAACTGATACCAAAAGAATATTGTAGATGAGTTTAAATTAATCAAAACATGAACAATAAAGATTTCATGTTTTAATATATTTAAAAATTTAGTAACATTATTATTTTAATTCTCTTGTTTAAGTTACTGGAGTACATCTTTTTGAGTCATTCATTCAAGTAAGTATTTAAAAAATATATTTAAATTAAATAAAAAAAGGGACTTATAGGAGATATAAATTGAAAATGACTGAAGAATGTTGAAACGTATTTAAATAAAGAAAAAATGTTTGACAGGAAAAGGTTTTTTTACTTACATTATTATTTAATCCCAAAACAGTTACAAAAACTGTGAGTAACCCGTTTTAAACTTCACTGTACCATAGAAAGTAGACTTTTTAAAATAAATAATAGCTAAACTATACTGTATTCTGTTGGTTGATGGAATAAAATAAATGATTCGAGAGATAAAGTTAGATTTTATTCTCATATACAGATACAGCTCATGTCATGGCGCGGCAACAATACTGAAGTGAACCATACTTATACATGACGTCATGGCAAGCGCCTTCTATATTACAGATTAATAAGACGAATTTGGAATTACAATATCAATATTCCCCCATAATTCTAAATTTCGAAAAAACAAAAATTAAATTCAAACAAACAAATCATTAAAACATCAATCCAATATTTTCAACATTAATTTTGTGCTTGAGTCCACTCAAGGGTTTAGTTAAGAAATCTGCAACATTCTTATCAGAAGAAATATACTCAATACAAACACTATTATTTTTAACATGTTCTCTAACAAAATGATGTCTAATGTCTATATGTTTTGATCGTTCATTAATTACAGAGTTTTTAGATAATTCTAATGCACCAATGTTGTCACAAAATAGTTTGGTAGGCCCGGTCACTACACTGGGGTCTATTTCAGTTATCAAATTTCTGATCCAAAGAATCTCTTGAAGAGTCGATGATATGCTCATGTACTCTGCTTCACAACTCGACAAAGCAACTGTCTTCTGTTTTTTGCTGTTCCAAACGATTGCACCCCCTTGGATTAAAAAGCAATAGCCTGTGACTGAGTGTCTTTCATTAATTTTATTCCCCCAGTCAGCATCACAGTACACATTCAGATCATCTCTTCCATCCTTAGAAAAAGTCAATTTATAATCTGCAGTACCTTTTATGTATCTGAGTAGTCTCTTCACGGCATTCCAATGAACTCTTCGGTAGTTGTTGTTGTATCTGCTGAGAAGGTGAATGGCAAAAGCAATGTCAGGTCGGGAAACTTGAGACAGATAGAGCAGGCTGCCTATTGCTTCTCGATAAGGAATGCTTTTACATTCATCATCCTCCCCTTTGTCATGTTCGGTGAAGTCTAGTCCAGGTTCTAAGGGGTTCTTTACCGGCTTAGCATTGTCCATATTAAATTTTTTCAGAATTTGCTCAGCATATGATTTTTGGGAAATGCTGATTTTTCCATTGGCGCGATCACGAATGATTTCCATTCCAAGGCATCTTTTGATTGCACCAAGGTCTTTCATCTCAAAGCTCTCCTTCAATTTTTCTTTAATTTCGGTGGCTAGAACATGGTCATTATAGAACATTATAAAATCGTCTACATAAATTGCTATTATAAGAAAAGATTTATTAATCCGAATAATGTAAACACAGGGATCCGCTTTTGATTGTTGAAAACCAAGGTTTATCAATTTTTCATGTAGGTTTTTATTCCAACAACGCCCACTTTGTTTAAGTCCATAAATAGACTTTTTTAGCCTCCATACCTTCCCTTTGTCGGTTTCCTCAAGGAACTCCGGTGGTGGTATTACGTAGATTTCTTCCTCTAATTCACCATGTAAGTAGGCCGTTGTCACATCCATGTGGTCCACTTCGAGATCTTCTTTTGCGGCATAAGAAAGTAAATATCTTATGGAAGAATATTTGACGACAGGTGAGAACGTTTCTACATAATCTCGCCCATAAACTTGGCTACAGCCCTTAACGACCAGTCTGGCTTTAAAAATCCTCTTTTCTTGATCCTCTTTTATTTTAAAAACCCATTTTGATTTTAAAGGTTTGGTGTTGGTTGGAAGGTCAACAATTTCGAAAGTCTTGTTTATCTTCAATGCGTCCATCTCTCTTTCCATGGCAGCAATCCACATTTCCTTATAGGGTCCGTCTATGTCCTGTATTTCTTCATTTGACGCTAAATATAGTTCAAATCCAGGGAAGGTCTTAATTTTACGATGGCGCTTCGATCTTCGAGTAGTCCCATCCTCCTCTTCCAACGTCCTCTCAAAAATCTCAGTCTCATTTTCAAATCCGATGAATGGCTCTCCATCGCTTAACTCTTCGATGTATGGTTCTTCACAATCTGGCTTTTCATAGCTTGGTTTATTTAATTGCTCTGAGAAAATAATAGGAATTTCACTTGACTGTTTAAAGATCTCATTAGGTTTTTCAATCGAAGTTGGCCTCTCAATAAATTTAACGTCCCTGGAAATGATTACACGCTTCGGGTTTGAAGGATTGATGAGTCTGTATGCCTTACAGTTATTCGGGTAGCCGACGAATATGCACTCTTCAGACTTTGTGTCTAATTTTTTTCTATTTTCTTTGGGGATAAATCTCATGGCCTTACACCCAAACACTTTAAGATATGATATGTTGACTTTTCTCCCGGACCAAATTTCTTCTGGCACCTTAAAATTCAAAGCTTTCGTAGGGCTACGATTTTTTAAGTAGGTGGCAGTATTTACTGCTTCCCCCCAATATCTGCGATCCAGACCTGAGTCTTCCAGCATGGCTCTTGATTTTTCGATAATCGTGCGATTGACTCTTTCACTTACCCCATTTTGTTGTGGAGAATAAGGTGCAGATTTTTGGTGCAGAATCCCTTGACTGTGCAAGTAATTTTCAAAATTTTTATTCGTATATTCTTTTCCATTGTCGGTACGTATTGTCTTGATTTTGGCGTCGAGCTGCTTTTCTACTTCATTCTTAAAATCTTTGAACTTATCCAAAATTTCATACTTGTTCTTCAATAAATATACAAACGTTTTTCGGCTGAAATCATCAGTGAACGTTAACATGTATCGCGCACCACCCCAAGAGGGTACGCTCATCGGTCCGCACAAATCCGAGTGTATGAGTTCCAGCTTCTGTGATGACTGTACACCCCTGTCCCTTTTAAAAGATTCTCTGCTTTGTTTACCTTTGATGCAGGCCAAACAATCGCTGTCATCGTTATCATTAAAGTCCATTCCCACTGCAGAACCTTTTAATTTTTTCATATAAAATCTATTCAGGTGCCCTAATCTTTGATGCCACAGATCGTGAGGTAATTTTTTTACCTGTTTAGTTTCATTATTATCATCGACCACTAGATTTACGGCTTGCGGTCTTCTTACCTTAAAAACTCCATTTTCATTAATTCCAGTCAGAAGTTCACTACCAGTAACATCACATTTGGAATAAATTTTACATTCGTCCCGATCAAAAACAACAGTGTACCCCTTATCAGTCATTTTACTCACTGATAAAAGGTTAGTCCCTAGTTGTGGAACGTACAACACATCAGAAACATCAATATCACTTGAAAGGTTCACTGATCCAACAGCTTCTGAAGAAATTTTATCATTATTAGCCACTGAAATCTCTTGTTTGTTTACACTACTGTCCCTCAGCCAATGTTTGTTTTTAGTCATATGGGAGGTTGCACCAGAATCGATTATCCAATCGTTGGGATCAGTTATCACAGATGATAAGGCGGCTAATAAAGTCGATTTTTTGTTTACATTTCCTTTTTTTTCAAAAACTTTGTTCTTGCATTCAGATGACTTATGTCCTTTTTTCTTGCATTTGAAACAAATTAATCCTTCTCGACAATTTGCGAAAATGTGCCCTGGTTTTTTACAGTTATAACAATTAAGTGGAGGACGTTCATTTTTCTTGAATTTTGTTACCAAAGCCGATTCCTCTCCTGAATCCTCCTTCGAAGATTTTTGAATAAGGACGGATCTAATATAATCCGAAGTAGTTTTGACACCTGTGCTTTCCATAGCCATTATCATTGGCTCGTATTCGTCCGATAGCCCACTTAACATGATGACACCGATGAATTCGTCATTCATTCCGGCTCCTATAGCTTCTAATTTCTGGGATAGTGACAAAATCTCATTTAAGTAATCCTCCATGCTACTAAAATGGATTAATTCAACACGAAAAAGTTTTCTAAGTAGGGATAACCTTCTTGAAAGGCCCTTATCTTCATAAGTATTTTCGAGCTTCTCCCAGATTTCTTTAGCTGTTTTGCTGCTTTTTATGATAGGATAAAGGGATTCATCAATCAACAGACAAATTTTGGCTCTGGTCTTCGAATCCTTCTTCTTGTCTTCGTCTTCTCCGGTGACACAACCCCATAAGTCCTCAGCAGTCAAATACATTTCTACTCCAAACTTCCAAGAGCTGTAATTTTCGCGTCCAAGCAATTTTTTAATGCTAGGTGACCAACTGGAGTTGTTATCCATGTTTATCTTCCCGTTCATAGTAAAGATAATCAATACCGTTAACACGTGTCCGGCCCGATTCACACTTACTTCGGTTTCACGCACTAATATAAAAACACGGAATGTCAACTTCTCTCGAACATCGTCCTGGGCCCATAACCATTGTTGGTTGATGGAATAAAATAAATGATTCGAGAGATAAAGTTAGATTTTATTCTCATATACAGATACAGCTCATGTCATGGCGCGGCAACAACAATACTGAAGTGAACCATACTTATACATGACGTCATGGCAAGCGCCTTCTATATTACAGATTAATAAGACGAATTTGGAATTACAATATCAATATATTCAAATTAAGCAATCTCTGGATTTATAAAATAATTTTCTTTTTTCGATGATAAAAATTAAATTTCATTGCAGGTACATGGAAGCGAGACTTGAACCTGCATTAAAGGATAGCCTTATGCTCAGTCTTGGATACACACTAAGCTATGGAAGATAATATCAATTTTTTGCAATCACCATTTTTTAAATTATTTAAATATGTTGTACAATGATGTATATGTAAAATTATTCAACCAGAGAGATTTTGTCGTAGAAAACTGTGTACATATAGCTTCATTGTAAAAATAGTTTTTAAGTTTTGATACTTAGCTAAAGAAATGTTTTCTGTTAAACTATTTAAAAATGTGCAATAAATTTGTATTTTTTTTCTATGTAAATCATTCTATAGTAATGTGTTTTATTTCCTTTTGTAATTCCTAGTTTCAGAATATTTTGTTATAGCAATTCCAGAATGAAGATTTCCAGCACTGGCTCTAGCCCATGTCGCGCTTTTACGCCCGTGACCTAGGCGCCCCCTAGTAGGCACGCAATTAAAATTGTGCACTTACAGTTATACAAGGTGTTACAAAAAATGGCAAATCCCCTAAGGAGGTGAATGTGCTCATGGAACTAAACAAATTTTACTATGGGATCAACATCAAGTGCCCGTGTGGTAAATACAACTTATCATCAGAAAACTCTTTTGGATTTTAGCATTCAGAATAAAAATGGTTATATTGACTGCACCCTTAATATTTATTTCATCATAAAAAAATTCATATACCATACTCAGGAATTATGACTCCTACAAGAAGCAGTGTCCTTAGACACAGTAAGGTTTTTATTACTATTAATGTTTTTGCTAAGACACTGTCTATAACACCTTTCATCCTATTCAGAAAAACCTAGCTTGTTATAAGTTTGTCAGTTGTTTGATGACTAAGAATTATTTTATAATTTTCCCAACTTCCATTAGAAACTGATTCAAGTGAACATAAATCCAATAATTACAATAAGTAAAATAAAAATAGTCTGCTGTTTGGTGAACTAGAAAAACCAAGTAGCACACCTGAAATAAACTATTGAACTTCAATCACTTTTTCCGAATATCAAAATCGAAAAAAAAAAAAATTAAATGAGAACTTAACTCTTATCTAAAGGAAAAACAATTGCCTAATAGAAACAAGAAACTTAGAGCTTCTAAAGGATAATTAACAAATATGTATATTAACAAGTTTTATTGACATAAACAATTACAAACACGTAAAAAATGATTTACTAAAATATAACACACTATATGTACAGAATTTCATCTCAATATAAAAATCACAATTAAATACATCATATTGACTCATTACAGTAATAATTGTATCTAATTTGATAACAGATTTATAATTAATTGGCTTAGTTTATTTGTTGATTATTCATATCCTGGTGCCCTGGCATCTGTTGTCTTTGGACAGCACGGGTTTGAATACGATGCTTATTTTTCTCTAGTTCATTTAATCTACTACGTACATGCTCTAATCTATGCCATGCCATTTGCAATACCTTTTGAGAAGCATAAATACTACCCTCATGAGGTTGACCTAGATAAAACAGAGATTTACATTTTTAGAATTAGAGATGATGACAGGAAGTGTACTAAGAAAAAGGTTTAGATTATATTTACATTACAAGTTAAAATGTCAAAAACTTTATCGCAATAAAATAACTAGTTCTATTTATTGCAAAAAAAAAAAATCTATAAAAACCTTTAATAAATTTTGAACATACATTGTAAGTTGTTATTTATCAAAGTTTATATATCTTGGAACAGTGGTCCCCACCCTGGGGGGGTGCCAGACCAGTTAAAAATAAAAATTCTGACTTAATTTTTCTCTCACCAGTACTTCTCAACCTTAAATTGAAACTTATAATGTTGTATCTTGTGACAGTAAACTAAATATTTTGTTTTCAATTTATTAGTTATTGTTTTGTTTTTTCATATGCCCATAGAATTTATTGTGAAAAGGGGAGGGGGGAGGGCATGAGGGAATTTCATTTGAGCAGGGGGGTATGACAGGTTTTCATTTAAACAAGGGAGATGTGGTACAAAAAAGGTTGGGAACCACAGTCTTAGGAAGAAGAAAAAGGTTACATTTCAATTCACATTTAAGGTCATCATCGGGCCTAAAAATATATAGCACCCATAAGTTTGACACATTATTGGTGCCAAATGGTGGATAAATTCTACCCCCACCCAAAGGCATAGCAGATAATGCCAATCCCTCTAGCTGTTCCTATATTTAAAAATAATTATTGACTTTATTAAAAACTAATAAAAAAGATAGTTTTTATATTCTTATTCTATCCTGCACCTCCTTTTGGGGATTGGTGACAGGGAACAAACAAGGAAGTTTATGATATACTTAACGATATTGATATCACCACAGAGATACAATTATGTGGTCTTCGGTGTGCATGTCATGTTGCCAGAATAGAAATGAATGTCACATCAATCGTTTTAGAAAATTGTAATATATTTCTGTTTCCTTATAGTTTTCAGTTTTATAGTACTATAGTTCTGTTTGTTATTAAATTTTAATTATTTTATAAGAAAAAAAATATTATGTATTTATAACTTCTCTAGCAAATAAGCTGATAATGTACAGTTAGGGGGGGTCAATTGCATGAAACGAAACCCACACTTTTACCTTTCGTTAAAGTTTAAAATTCATTGTTTAAAAAAAACCTATAAGGCTAGAGATAGCTGATCTGGAAAATAAAGAATATAAAAAAAATGTCACATCAAGGGAACTCATGACAAAACAGTTGCAGGGACAATTGGTAGGCCAAGACTGGATGGACTGTGAAGCGGGTGATACCAAGAGTGAAGAGCTGGATA
This sequence comes from Arma custos, assembly GCA_037127475.1. NCBI lineage: Eukaryota > Metazoa > Arthropoda > Insecta > Hemiptera > Pentatomidae > Arma > Arma custos. The sequence continues at coordinate 98,335,560 of CM073760.1, read as the reverse complement.
ATAACAGCCAGCGATAAAAAAGCATGGAGATTGGTGTTGGAGGAGGCCAGGACTCACTTGTGGGTTGTAGCGCAAAATAGTGATAATAATATCCTATCCTGATTAATCAAGCCTTACTAATAATATTTTAACAAAGGCTCAACAGTTAATTCATTGAAGAGAATATTGAATTTTAAAATTGCATATATAATTAGACAGAAAATAAATATTTACCTGTTGATACTTGAGTTAAATAGTTTATTTGTTCGGTTAACTTGGATTCTACTTGTCCAAGAGTTTTTAAGAATAAATGAGTTTGACTTTCTGCTTGTTTTAAGCTTGATTTTTCTTTACTTAGCTCCATAAGAGCAGTCCCTTTAAAAAAAATAATTAGAAGTAAAACCATTGAGTGAGATTATCATTCTAATATAGATATAAATAAATTATTCTTAAAATGAACTTTAATATATCATTCTTATTTTCTAAAATAATTCAGAATTGAAAAAAGATTAAACTAGTACCTGCACTATGTAAGCAAGTCACAATATCTTTTTCAATTGTATCTAAAACTTGAATACGCTCCATGGGTGCTGTCATATTTCTGTATTGAGTCAACTATAAGAAAATAAACGTTGAATTTATTAATTAGTTTGGAAAATATTTATTTTCACCACTAAAGAGTCAAGATACAAAATATAATAATGAACAGAATAATCCAACATCAAATGTAAACAACTAATACAATAATTTCGTTCAATAACGAAGTTCGAAACTACTGCAGTACGATGTGCTGCCATCTATGAAAGAAAACATGATGCTTACATACATATATACGTACATATAATAAAATCAGTAGACCCCCAGCTTAACTCTCCTCGCTTTCGGCTTATACAACACCCTGTAAAACGTATTAAAAAGATCTTATAAAATTACCTTACTTTTTATTGTAATGGGCCGATATTGAATACGAATTAACAATCAATATTGTTTCCTGTTTCTGGATCTTGTTCCTCTACCAGCTTTGATGTCCTGCCACTATCTCTAGAACCTCTCACTCACTCCTTTCGTGTTTCTGACAGAGGTCTCCTTCGTATTCTGAGTTCCTCCCCCAACTTAAAACTCTTTTAGTTTTTCATCGTTCGTCGGAATTCATCCTATTCATGATTTTGTCCTCTGAAATACCTATTTCTTTAAGATCCTTATCACATTCCTGGCACCATCCCAATCTTATTACTTTAGGTTTTATAAAATTCTATATTTCTTTGTCGAGCCATCTTCGGACATTCTGAAGATGTGCCCACAGAACAACATTTTCCTTTTTAATTGGTGTTGTTATTGGTTCATAACTATATATTTACAATTTTATAAATTATACAACTGTTGATTTTATTGCGCTATAGTATGTAGTTATTGTTTTACTAGAGGCACCCCGAATTTTTTTTTAAACTTGGATTTAAGGTTAGTACTTACTTTGTATGATCCGGTCAACATTCAGAAATTCTATAAAGCCATCGTCCTCCTTCCATCCTCATCCATTTCAAATTTGTTAAGGATATTTTCTATATGTTTTACTTTATGTCGTATCTTAATATTTGAAACTTTTCTAAGCCAAGAGACACCACACAACCACCTCCAATAGTCCAACTCTAGAGCTAAAAGTCTTTTTTATTGACTCCCTTCGATGGTTCATGATTCAGCTGAATATAAGTTAAACATTCCAGGAACGATGTATATATTGTGTTTTTGACACTATTTTACTCCTTAGTATAAAAATTAAGAATATAATAATTATCTGACAAGTAACTGAGTGAAATACTTTTTTCAATAACAACATATAAGATATTTAATCTGAGCTTCAGCGTGTCCATATCTAGGTATTCTCTTTTGCTAAACTATGTATACTGATTTTTCTTTTTTAACTTTTATTTCTCTTATTGAGTAGAAATAAACATTGGAACGACTTCTGCAGAACTATGTCGAAGAGAATATTGGGTAATTGTGTAGAAAAAGTCTCCCTTTGATAACCTCCAGTTTCGTTACGTCAATTTGAGGGAGTGCCGTAGATGATAAGCAGCTCCGTCTACATATCGTAACCGGCACTTTCCCACTCGCCACACAGAGATTGAATTAGTAGGAGCTAGCTGGACAAAATTATTTTAGGCATTTTTGCATTTCTTTTGACTAATTAAGTATTGTAATTATAAAAAATGTTTTTTTATTAATTACCCACTAAATTTAAGAGGATTGATTTAAGAGGAAACTGGCATCAAAATCAGTGTAAGGCACTGCAAATGATACAAACCATTTCGGAAAACAAAATAAGGGTTAGGCAGATAAACAATGAGGAGGGGCAAGAGGGGAAGTGGCGGGGAAAATGCCGGTTGCGAAATGTAGATGGTGCTGGTTATCACAACGTCATAAAAATGGACGCTATAAAGGGAGACCTTTTCTATACAATTACATGATATTGAGTAGGAACAGGCTGTTTTTCGTCCTGGTTGGCAAACGCAAGATCGCCTATTCTCCGTGAGGATGGTGGCAGAAAAGGCGTGGGATCGAGGACGGAACGTATACCTTGCCTTTCTCGACTTGAAAGCTGCCTTTGATTTTCAACCAAACCAGGTAATCTGGAATGCCTTGGAAAAGAAGAATATAACCCCGAACTTAATAAAAGCTATTAAGTCAGTATATCAGGACCCGAAGGGTATAATATAGGGTATAGTACAAGATTTGCAAGACAGTCTGAGTCTCCTCCTTTTTAACATTGTGATGGACCAAGTGTGGAAGGGTTGCAAAAGAAGAATGGTATAGCCATGTTTGTAGGATGGGAGATGACCGTACGACTCGCTAGCTGACGGAGGCAAGGCCATTAGGAAACCGCCCTGTGGATAGGCCAAGACTTGCCTATAGTGAATATATAGAGGGGGTAGGAAAGGAACTCGGCTGCCCGATGTATCAACTCGGAAGAATGGCTCTGGACAGATAAACTTATAAAAGATAGACTGAGGCTACTCCACGCCTAAGAGCACTATGAAGATAGATAAAGAAAAAAAATTGAGTTGAGTGTTCCCTGAAGAATTTCCTCACCATATAAACTACATTTTCTTCTTCAGAAGAAATGGACACCTTGTAATCAGCAAATTAAAGATTTAATAAGCTCTCATTTCCAATTTTTGTGTCCTTGTCATTTTTTTTTCATTATATTAGGACACGTTTCACGTAAAGGTTAAAGATCAGCGAAGATTGTCAATATTTCTGTTAAAAACCTTTTGTTATAGAAAAACTTTTCCTTACAGTAGCTCAAATTTATAACACTAGCTCTTATATCATCATGATATAGGTTTTTTACAGTTGTCACAAGATAGGTGCTTACATTGACTGGCATATATACACATTACTGTAATGTTTAGGGTACATTAAATTTGTCTATCCAAAGCTAAATAAGCAAACAAATTTAATTTTATTGCAAAAAAATAAATAATTTTTGCTTTGAAATTAAGTTAAATTAACAATAATAAGGCTCATACAACATAGCTTAACTTGAATGAAACTAGAATTTCTATCTGATTGCGATTTAGAATCGATTGTTTTTCATTTTAGCGCCACTTGTTGATATTGAAAATGTTGAGGTTCTGTAATCTGATAATTTTATTTAGAGGCTTTAATGGATTGTAAGAACTGTATTAATCTTCAAGCCTGTCTTTAAATTCGTCATTTTGTCATAAGTGATTAAAATATGTCCAAAACTAAAACTGTACAGAAAGACTGTTCTAAATCATGTTGTTCCTCTCATGGCAAATCTTTGCTTTTCATAGTTAAAGGTGTTTTATTTATATTTATTTTTAGAATTGACGACGAATTACTTAATTTTTTTTACATAAAATGATTCACTAAAATAAATAATTAAAATTAACTTTTTTCTGATAACACTTGCATTTAGTTATTTGTGATCCACTTTGAATTACTTTGCTTTAAAAACATACCCTACAGAGATATTATTTTGTCAGTAAATGTGCCTCAATGTACTTCTTTCAGTAAAATTTTGGATATTGTTTTAGAATTTGGAGAAAAAGAATCGAATCAGCCTGCCCATGTTATTCGCTTGAGACACCCTAGGACACGAGAGGGAGCTCTATTTTTAATATCACCTGAAAATAAGGTTGTGCATGAAATTTTAACTTTCCAAGAGCCCAAAAGGTAAATTATAATTTGTGTGATTAGTATTATATGTAAATAATGAATGTGTCTTATTTTGGCTAACTTATATTTAAGATGAGAAGTAAAATATAAGCCCGTTCTATCTCTCTTTGGAACTCACTCCCACTCGAAACTTAAACCTCATTTAAATCCAAACTTTTCTGAATTCCCAATCAGATGCTTTATAATCAATAAATAATGTATAGATATATTAAACTTGATCGATTGATGAACTACTGTAAATATTCTTCACTCATAATGATATCATTTTTATATTATTAGATGCTATCAGGTATTCACTTATTTATCCATAAGCCTATTTCTTATTATTATAAATTTGTCTGTTTTTTTAATTTTTATTTTAATTACATTTTCTGATTCTCTACCAAAAAATACCTGTTGAGTTATTTACTTTCAAGATATTATGTAAATATTGTTTTATTTTTATGTAGGCCTTTGGCCAGATAAGTATTTTTTTTAATTTGTTCATCTCTGTTATTCTAAAGAGATCTGGTCCCAGAATTAAATGATTTTTCTATTCTAAAATTTGGATGTAAAACTGTCAAACAAAAAATTACTTGAAATTTATTGTTTGATGATACCACAGTTTAGGTGATCATCCATTTTTAATTATAAAACTTTGCCACTAGCAATAGTGTAGTGTCATAGGAATATAAATCAGGGTAATTATTCTGCAGGTTATCGCTTCGAGTTGAGTTACAAGTACTATTTTTTCATTAGTTTCTCTTTTAATATTTTCCAAAAATACAAGTTATCATTAGCTTTAGTATGGAAAATAGTATGTAATTATGGGCAATGTGCATACTTCGGTAATCATTTCCAGAAATTAATGTTTCAACAATCATAAATCTTTTATACTTCAAAATGTTAGTTGAAACTTTTAGATGAAATTATTACTGAAATGTATTCATAACCTATAATTACATTCTCTTTTCCATACTAAAGCTACGATAATTTGTATTTTTGGAAAATATTAAAAGTGAAATTAATAAATAGCTAAACCTTGTAACTCGACTCAAATCGACATCCTTGATTTGAAATACACTTGGTTTGAAACCAGACATTTTGGTTTGTTCATCTGGTTTATTTTTCACCAGGGTCACCAACTACTATTGTGAAACCACCTTTAGTATCCCATTTATACTTATTTATGTGAGCATAATTACCTACCTATCAGCGAAGAATGGTACAGCAGAGTACAACCATCTTCGGAGTTCCTTGGAATTTTTTTTCAGTCTAAGTACTCTTCAGTGTTACATGTTTTACTAAGAGCATTCATTCATAATTGGCCATCTTAAGAAAAACTATTTGATTTTTAATCTCATTTATTTTGTTTGATTAATTTTTAAAATACCTATTATTTGCTATAAACCACCATAGTTATTTTACTTTAAAAATACAAAACTTTATTTAAGGTCATTTGTGAGCCTCTTAAAGTAATTTTTTATCTGAAATAGTGGTTTTTTTTTGCAATATTTTGACATTTTAATGCATATTCTTTTACTTGTTTTAGATCATATTTTATTGGTAATGAAGTTCAATCAGATGGAAGATATTTCCTATCCACTCCAATTGATCCACTTTTCTTAGCTTTACCATATCTGAAAGAGGTTGGTTTGTCAAATGTTAACTATTATTTATTAGTTGAAAATAAAATAAGGCTTTTCCATTCTGGTGATCCAATACTGGTATCACTATTAATCATTATCATATAGTTTACTTAACCGAACTCTGCCAAGACCCCAGTATTAATTAAGTAGATCAGTTACTAGGCCAATCTATGTGAGTGTAGGCAAAGTGAGTTTAAGAACTGCTCTCATTTTCTTTGATATTATGTGGATTAAAATAAATAATTTTATTATGGGATTATCTTGTTTATGTCGGGAATTTGCCAAAATTGTTTATTGAATTTGTCAAGAGTTAATGTTAGATGTTTTAAGTATAAGATATATATATGGAAGTGGTATGACATTTAAATTCTAGCTGAAGTTTAAAAAAAAAAAATGTACCACTACAACTCGTGAAGGGTCTAGAGTTGAGAATATGGTAGAGACTGTATTGTTTCTTGGACAACAGTTGTGAAAGGAGGTGATTTGTCCTTTGTATATGTATATGAGGTCTTGTAAATGAAATTTGAGATTTTGTGGATTAGGGTTAGGAACAGAATGGAGGTATGTGATCATCAATTTAGGGCGGTATCAGTATCAAATCTCTAAGTTTGCTAAGTCCTATTACTATTAATTAAACTAGATTATTTTTTAAGTTGTAATATTTTACCATTATTAGTTTCTTATATCAGTTTATTATAAAATCTTAATCTATTGTTCTTGCTATTTTGATTTTGATGAAGTATGGACGATGTTCTCCTCTGGACCATATTGTTACCGATGATGAATATCCTGAAACTGAGAGGCTTCTCACATGCACTGGCTTAAAATATATTCATCACATTGCAGATAAAAAGGGTTAATAATTTAAAAAGTGTTTTCTACAATTTTATAAACATCAGTAGATTTTTTAATGAATAAAAGTTATGTTATCTCAATTATAGGAGAAGACAGTTTAAATGCTTACATATATAATGAGGAAAAGGCTCTAAAGTGGCTCGAAAAGAAAGTTAGAAGAGCAGCTTTGTTGTTAAAAGAAAAAGGTCTTCATGTGGCTTCTCACAGTGTTGTGTCAGCTAACTTTGTCATTAATAAAGAAGTAGAATCGGAAGGTGAGTGATACATCTATGTCGAAATTGATCTTTGCCATTCAATTGTTGCTTTAATTGGTAGGAACCTCTGATCATTCATTTTAGTCATATACACGCAGGGTTATGAACTGAGGGAGATCATTACTCATTGTCTGATGATTCTGATTACTTTGTTGTATGAACGATAAGTAGTGAGTATAATTATGCCTGCTCTTTTAGTTGTAGATTCCTCAACTTCAGTTGTGCTTTTACCGAAAGGATGGCTAAACCCTTCAATAGTGAGAAGAGTTCTTTAATCTTATTTTATCAAATTAGAATTGACTATTGTCCGTGTATAGGTATCTAACACTTTGTCCTCCTTGTGGCTATGTTTCTATAATAATAATCTATAAATTATAAAGATATACTTTTCCTGATTACATGGTTTAGTTTGTCACCAGTGAGGAGGGCATTAGAACCCAACTTAATACAATAATATAACTTGGATAACCGATACTATATTATAATGTTAGTAGCCAATGGCAACTCCCCAGAACTGCCTCTAATTTCTCAAAAGGTTGTTTTCTGAATTGTCGGACAATACATTTTTCAACTTAGCTGGAATTAATCTTCTAGTATTGCTATATTTTTAATGAAATTTCTTATCTCCGAATTTAGCAAATACTAAAATATTATTTTTTATTTGAAAAAAGTTGTTTAGATATTTACAAGACAGCTCCCAGAGAATACTATTTTTGGCTTCTAGTTCATTCCAGCTCTTTTTTTATCCAGTCCTTCACTTTATGACTTGTATTTTATATTTTTAATATTTTAAATAATTATTTACCTCTTTATTAATAATGTGGAAATAATATTCGCAGTTTCACATTTTGCTATTGTTAACTTATGATCGAGAACCTAGCAACCAGCAAGAGAACTTGTATGTTTGGGTTCCGAATAAGCTGTAATTACTACAAAACAAATAGTAGTTCATTTCATGGCCCCGTATTGTTGAGATGTTTCACTGTGTTCAATAAATTTAATTTTTTTTTAATGTGGAAAGTGTTCTCAAATTGATACTTCATTTATTTCAATATTATTGGATGTTGCATGGGGAAAAAAATTATATGTTTTTGACTATATCCAAATATTCTATTTTGCTGAGTAATGTAATTTTTCTAATTATTAATCTATTAATGGCTGGTTAATTGAAATCTATCTGAATTCAGGCATTTCCTTTCTAGTTGGTCTTATTTTAATGTTTAGTTTTCTCAAATGTTGTACATTGACTTTTGTGAAAGTAACAAATAAATGTTGGTTTCTGTTTTATTAGTAGTTTCCCACCAATTTATTAATGTATATTGTAAATGTTAAAATTTGACTTTGGCAAAAAAAGACAAATTTGAATTCTGCCAGGTGTCAGGTTAAAATTTTACTCTAAAATTGATAATCATTGGCCTGGATTATTTTTGAAAATCATATTTGCTATACCCCTACAAGTCCCTTTTTATTGAATACAAATTTTATTATCACTATTATTTTTTTTTAGAAAGTTATTTGCGTTATGCATGTGGCTTGGTGTCTGACTACTTACCAGAATCTCTTTCATCGGCTTTAGAGAGTCATTTAAAATTACCCTCAACAGAAGCTGAAAAGAAGAGAAAGAACCCATCGAATGGACCTTCTCTGAATAGTGAAAGTTTTAGAATCAAGAAAAAGAAGTTAGATGAGGATGACGATTCTCCTATTAGTTCTTCACCAGCAACTTCAAAAGAAAAGGTAATATATCTTCTACAATAAATTATTGAAAAATAATATGTTAGGCTAAATTCCTGTTTATTATTATTAAAATGTTTATCATTAATGATTGTTTATAGATCATTTATGTTTATTACAGAGTTGTTATGCTATTAATTATTCTAAGAGAAAACTGGTTTATCTATATCTTTATTCATCATAATTGTTTATTTTTACCATTTATATATCTACTGTTTTATTTATTTTAGAAAGCTACACCATCAGCAAAAGAAAAGAAAATGGCAAAAGCTGCTTCTGGGTCTAAAAATATAACATCATTTTTCACAAAAAAGTAATATTTTTAATAACAAATTGATTTTATCTACTTAAACCAATATTACAAATTGTAATGTTTTGTACAAAATATATAATATTCATTTTTTATTTTTAATTATGCTTTTTATTTAATCCTTCTTAGTCATTTAAGCCGACATGATATATTAATAAAGAATATTACCTCATTCTAGTGAGAAATAGTTGAACTGTGAAATATTTTTTTACATCGGCCTATGTTCAACTGGTATGATGAAGACTGTTTAAGCTATTAGTTACCTATGTACGGAATATATACTAAAGAGATTATTGTAATTGTAAAAAATCTCAAATTCAAATAAATCAAGAACTACACGTTTTAAAAATCCACTTTGGTTAAGTAATGCATTTTCGCCCAATAGTGTGTTAGTTGGAGTATTTGTGTCTAACTCAAAAACAAATGTCTATGTATTGCAGACATTTGTGTGATGTAGCAGTTACCTATTTATGGCATGTCTAAGATATTACAACAACTTTTTATTTAAAATCAATGACTTTAATTTCAGTTTTCTTGAAAAAATACTTTAATTATATTTTTATCAAAATAATAAATTTTTTCTAGGTGTATGTTTAGTTTGGTGTTTGATTGTAATATTTCATTGTATATACCTATTTGTTTTTTTTACTCATATGAAGAAATGTATACTATAATTTCTTATTAAAAAGTAATTGTAGTTTATGGAAATTACAGATCTTCAAGGGTATAAACACATGGATAGAACAATTTAAAAACTAATTTATATACTTACAATATAAATTACAACAATATCTATCAGACTAACCTCACATTTAGACATACATATATATACAACATTTTACATGAATCGGTTAAATAGGAATCTGTTACAGTTCTTCATAGTTACTTTTCCAATAGAGATGATCAGGTTGCTGCAGGGATAATTAAAGGCGTTGTTGCATAATCAGGTTCAATAATTTCAGTTGTAGAATAAAAATTTAGTGATGAATCTGTTAACTCTGGACAGCAAGCACCAGCGAAACTAAAATTGAAAAAATTAAATTATTATATAGTTAGGAAGAAATTTATTATTTAAAAAATTAGATATAGTAATAATAATTATTTTTATTAATGTTTGAATTTTATAAAAAAAATATATATATGATTTCATATACACATCATTATTATTTTTAGAATAAATTCAAATGTGATATTCATCATTCTTCATCACCCCAAAATATTCTTTATTTATGAACTATTCCTACTTGCTGGAAGTTTATTTCAATGAAATTAAAATCATCTGAAAAATTTTCAAGAATACAAATATGTTATAAATAAATATATTGATACGCCTGTTTTTCAAACATTGGCTACTCTCCTATATTTTCATTAATTTTTTCTGAAATCGGTTTGTAGTAGGGTAAGTTTGTGTTATCTGCCAAGCGAAATGGTATGTATCTTAGCTGAATATTATAGTATTTTTAATGGATGTTTTAGCGATTAAAATTTATTCATAAAATCTTAAAGTAACATACCTTTTTTCAATCACACAGAAGTAATTTGAAGTGTATTCTTGAAGCGAGGAAGCAAATTGTGGTAATATACAATCGGTAACATGCCTACAAAGACCTTCAATTCCATCATTTAACGTGCATTTGCCTCCTGGTTCTTCTTTTCCAGTCTGAAAAAAATTCAATAAAACATTGGGATCTGTTTTAAAATTAAATTTTAATTTTAAAAGGTTTACTTATAAATCCTAGAAATTATTATAGAAAGAGAACAGGAAGGTATAATTTTATTCAACAGTCATGCAATCTGGACCAGTGGAATTAAGATGTGATTTTATTTCAACAGATAAATATTATATAAGGGAAATGTATGAAAAATTTAGATTATCATTAAATGGTGTCCCAAGAGAAAAGCTGAAGAAGTTGGTTGGAAAAGTGATAGTAGAAACAAAAATAAAAGTGTGAATTTAAATCATAAAGTGAAGCTGTAAATACTAGTAAGGGAGTTTCATAAAAGAAAATTTTGTGAAGGAGTCCGAAGATAACGAAAGAGCTTTGCGAAAGTAGATAAATTTAGCTGGCTTGTTTGTGTCATACAATGTAGCACCCTAAACGCTTAGTAGTCATCTGCTAGACCAGCGGTTCCTAAACTGGGGGGGGCGTGAGGACATGTCAGGGGAAACGCGAGACAAGTTGAACATTAAATTTAAGCAGTCTTTCTAAAATTCTAAATTAACCACGATGTTTAGAAAATTGACAACTTTGATATAATGGACAAACCTTCATTTTGGTTAAAATATTTCAAAGTGTATCATGGGAATCTCTTCGTTTATATTTGCCTTTTTCAAGCACCTATTTGTGCGAAAAAGCATTTTCAACTCTTGTGGCAATTAAAACAAAGTAACGGAATAAACTTGATGTTGCTAGTGACTTGTGTTGTGCACTTACTAAAGCTCAGTCACGAATAGGCATATTTGTAAGAGAAATGCAAGCCCATCCATTTCACTAGCCAACCTAATCTATTTTTCTCTTATTAATAATTTTTGTATTTTATGAAAACTGATATTGTTGTACCTTATGGCAGTTAAATAAATGTTTTGTTTTCAATGTAATACTTATTTGTTTTTGTTTTGTTTCTAGACACAATTTATTGTTAAGGGGGGCGTGATTTGCTTTTATTTCATCTAAAGGGGGGCGTGGTACAAAAAAGTTTGGGAACCCCTGTGCTAGACTATTCTGTTTTTAGGGTTTACAGACAGAATCACACCTCTTTAAGGTATTCAATTGCAAGCCCAATCTGCAAGCCATCATCAGAAGGTTGAGTGATGAAGTCAACCATGATGTGGAATTAACAACAGGAATATTTTAAATTCCAATCCCATCTAGGTATTGGAAAGTAATGATTTTTTTATTGAATCATAGGAGTTTGGATAATATGTGATATTAGGATCTGACCATGAGAAGAAAATAAAGAAAACTCATTATTGAGAAGAGGAAATGAGGTTAGGTGTGGAATAGACATTAAATGGAAACCAAGTTTCAGAATTGTAAATTTGAGAAAAAGAGATTGAGTGTGAAAGATAGGTTTTTTAGATGACATTTATCAAGGAAATCAGTAATGACCCTATATGTGGAATCTTCAGAAATACTGATGTTTCATTGGTAATATTATTATTGCTTCAATTCGATATTGTTTAAAATTATTATTGCAGTTGACTTCAGCTTGTTAAAATTGCACAACAGATTAACGAAACCCAATCGATCCTTTAAGTTGAGGTTGGGGTATTTTTAATTATTAGATTTAATTAGATCACTGTTGTCATTCAAGAGATATACATTCCATCAAGGTCAGGTCCTAATTGTAATTTAAATTATTATCGCTTTAGGTTTAACTTACCCAAACCAGCAGAAGCCAACAGCAACAATAAGTTAAATTAAAATAAAAAGAATAACAATTTTAATAATCCCAATGAATACAGTTGAACACACAGCAATTAGTTATCACTATTACTTTACTAGATAGTTCTAATATGGTGCTGTGAACAATTAATGTAGTAGTATTCTGGTATTGTATCATATCAACCATTAAATCGATATTATTATAAATAAATTATTAATTTTACTTACTGTTGTATTTAAGAAATTGTATGTTACAGATTTATTATCTTTTTCAATGGAGATTGTCGAGTTTTCCCAGGAGTAAACCTCTTTTAACCATATAATGTCTTCTAAATATAGTCTACTTGGAGAATATGTTGCATAATCTTCTTCTGTTGAGCTATGGTATTCTTCTTCACTGTTCTCTAACAGAAAAATTTTTTATTAAGAAAATAAAATAAATGGAATTATTGATTAAAGTATGTATAACATTATGAGTTTAATTTTATTTTCACTATTCCTTGTATTACCCTGTCTCATGCATTGTTACATACCATATATTGACCCTTTAGCTGATTTATTTGTCATAGGATCCCTCGAGATATTTAATATGACCCTAATTCCATTTAGTAGTTATCGAGGCACCTTTCCTTGCCACCAGAGTTCTTAGCAGGAATATTTTAGGAAGGAGCTTGGATTGGAAGCTCCAAACTTGTTTTTCCCCAAATCAATAACTTTATATATAACTTTATTTTACCATGAATAACCGAATGATGCTACAGTGTAGGTTCTAAATTTTGCCAATGCAGGTATAACTAGGATAGGGATGTTTAAGAAGTATCTGATTTCACATCCCTTCACCTTTACTCCCTTTAAGAAATCCTAAGGCCATCTGCCAAGCTGTTAACCCATGATCTTGGGAATTGAAGGTTGTTATGCTATCCCCTATAGAAAATCAATATTTGGCAAAATTATGAATAAATCACTCATTTTTAATAGAAGATGAATTCTTTTGAATTGATATGGTTTCTGAAGCCAAGAGTGCAAATAACTAGAATGGTGATATTATTAACCAATGTCATAGTGATGTCCTGACAATGGGCCTGATCTGTAGAAATGTACTTTTATGTATAATTATCATTTAATAATACATGTTACTCAAGTGAATTGATATGTAAAATTGATTGTAAAAATTTTTGAAGTTGATTATCATAAATGCTTGAATGAATATCAACAACAGTTTTTTACAACTAGCACTGGCATTTGATTTAATGAGTTGTATATATAAAAAAAAAGTTGTATATTGCCTATTCGTGTGATTCGCAATAATTTTACATTACATATTTTATCAATATTAATAAATAGGATGGATAATTCTTTAATACCTGCATCTATCCTATCGATAGTTGTTGTTGAATAATTAGGTACTATTGGTTGTGTTCCCATCATATCTATTCGAGAAGCTGTAAGAAATTATTTTTCATTAAAAATTACAACAAATTTTGTGATATTTTTTTATACTTATAAGATCTCAGATGCATTTGGTTATTGTTTCTAATTGCTAAATATATTTTTATTGTTTCTAAAAACCTTAAGAGCATCTTATTATTAGTTTAACTATTGGCATGGATTCAATATACAATTTATAACATTTCTATAAAGTGGAAGCTACTTACGACCAAATGCTCCTGGGAATCCAAGTAGACTTCCTTGTAGATATGATATTTTATTTTTATATCCCATATCACCTAAAATGATTATGAAGTATGTATATTCCACAAAAGAAATTATGAAACATAAATGCATTGTAATATTAAAAAATTACTTAGTGAGAAAAAGGCTATGTTAAAATGTTCAGGATTGAATTAAAAAAAAAAATTAAAATGTGTAAACTGTGGATCAAAAGGTTTTTACTCTTAAAATATTTAATAATAATTATTAATTTTATCCAGAGGAATAAAACTTCAGAATCTGTTTTTAAGTCAGAATACACTCATTGCTTGTTTGTTTCAGAGATGATTAATATATTTTTATCTTATACAAATCTACTTGTGTGCCTGCATTGATATTTTACTCCAAAAATAAATATTTTTGTTCCATAATAATTTTATTTCATGGCAAGATGATTGGTAATTTGAATTAAATTTCCAGAGAAATTTCTTTGTGTAGTTCAATAGATATAAGAAGTTTCACTGTGCAGAAATTCTTATTAATAGAATAGAATAAAAACCAAACTTTATTCTGGGACCAATTCCCTTTAGTCAGTAAAAATGAAAAAAATTTCATTTATTTGTTGATGATTATCAAAAATGCAAGTAGGATTAATGTTTTAAAAAGCTCATGAATGATTTACATTCTTGAAGAAAAACTTTTCTTACCAGGCTTCAATTTGTTGTTACTTAATTCTTCAGTCTTATTTGGTTTTACAACAACTAATGATGTGAATGGAGTCACAAATTTATACTGCAAAAATATTTTAATTACAACTTTATATTTTATATTTAAAACATTATAATTTTTTATTTAGTTCCTTTGTGGCACTATTCTCATAATTGTTTTACCTTCAAGGCTAAGTTCACTGCCTGTTTTTGAATTTCTTTTTCCGCCTCTGGATTTCCTTCAACAGCTTCCAATTTGTCCACATACTGCTGAATGCTTAAATAGGCCCACACCCTTTCTAGGCTAGTCATCAGGAGTTTTTTCTTCTTCTTTTTACCATCACCTTTAAGTTCCTCTTCAAGTTCACTCATTGTTTTATTTGTCTCAATGTATTCTATGGTTGAAATGTCATCTGGAATGCCCCTCATTGCCTAATGGATATGTAAAAATATGTATATTAATTTCCTTACATATTCAGACAACCTCTTTCTATGAATTAGTAAGTTTTTTTCATGACTTTTACAGTAATGTTAATTAGAACCATTACCTAAAATTAGTTTCTTGCTATCTGATCTTAATAAATAAAAAGTTATTTATGCGTTTATTACCTGTCCTTGGAACAGAGCGGTTCCGTTAACTGTTGTTCCCTCAACTTTTGTCTGAACCTCATTGGATCCACTCAGTTTTCCAGCTACAACAAGCTCTGATCCGAGAAACAATGAAGGAAATCTATCTTTGGTTATTGAGCCTGGTAACACCTTACAAAAAAAAGAAGAACAATTCTTAATTTCTTGTCGATAAGGCAAACACTTGATATCTAATTATATTTTCTAACAATATAGCCGTGTCCATAGTTATAGCCCTTGGTATTGGCATAATAGCCAAAACATAATAAATAAAACAAATACTTCATGGTGAAGTAGAACTAGCCAGTAAATTTAATTAAAAATAGCATTTTCACTTGACTTAAAGTAATTTAATTTAGCATATTCAAAATAAAAAAAAATTGAGTAAAAAATTATCATATTTGAATTCCAAAAAATTGTTTATATGCAATTATGTTCTTTTTACTAACAAAAAAATGGGTTAATGTTACAAAAAATGATAATGGGTACAACTTTTTCTCATGCCTGACATTTTTTCATTATAACATTATCATTTTTTTATATAATAGATTATTTTCACACATTAAAAAAAAATAATAATACTCTATCAATTTATGAATAAATTATAAGAAATTAGCTTCATTAAGTAGACTTTTAAAGAATATTTTTTTCTTTTCAGATATTGTATGACAGATATTCATTAGAAATAATTACAAGATAAATGTTGTAAATACTTATCAATTATTTTTTACCTGGCCTGGCAGATAAGTGAAGGTTACATTAGACAACAGCGGAGATGCAACTTCTTTGTAAAAATTACTCAGTTGAAGAGCAGCATCAGATGCTTCGTAGATACTTCTTGCAAATCCAGCATTGCCAAGAGAAAGTTTTCTCAGAAACCTCATGTCGGCACCAGCTCCAAAACCAAGTGAAAAGATTGAGCATCTGTTGTGATTGAAAAGTAATATTATTTTCTGGAAATTACTTATTCATAATAACTTTTCAAAATTCTATAAAAAATCTATTACCTGGGGTTGTTATATTCCTTGACCATTGTCAGAATCTTATTATGTTTTGTAATCCCGACCGTTGGATCTCCATCAGTAAGGAATATTATGATGGGTTCCAGAGTGTCTTCAGCATCAGTTTCCTCTTTCCTTATTTTCTCCACCCCCGATTGAGCTACCACAATTGCATTCTTCAACGCGTCATAAATATTCGTACCTAAGGAGATTGACTGTTAAAATGCTAGAATAATAGAGAATGAGATATTAGTTGAACATGCCTACTACTAACTCAATAAGTCTCTTACATGAGTTAGGACTAATGTTAAACATATGAAGGAAGGGATGCTGCGCCCTGCTTACCGCCGCCTGATGACATCTTGCTTATGACCTGTTTGGCTTTTCCAATGTACTCCTGGCTGGTTGGGTAAGGTGGTGGAATCTCCGTCCGTTTTCCTATTGCAGTATCCGGAGGAAGAACCACACTCCCTGTTGCAGAATCCAAATTATGCACCTAAAAATATTAATAATTATGCAATGTGTTAAAGATCTAGTAATATTTTTGACAATCTACACCAACAATGGTTTGAATTTCACTGCTAGGATTTATTCATTATTTATATTTCTATTGTCTTATTTATATATTCGTTGGTCTGTAGCAGTGCATATGTCTTGCTTGTCCAATAATCATGTTATCTACTTTTAAAATTGTATACAACTTTAGGACACCAGTGGATACTTTAGCATCTATATAAATAAAACTAATTTTAGTTAACTTATATAAGTCTGTTTCTTATTTTCTATTAGTTAACTAAAATTAATGGAATAGTGAAATAATTGGTTATTATTATTTTGTTTATTACCGTCACTGAATAAGAGAAATCAATGATGTTGAAATGGTCTCTTGGACCAAGATCATCAAGAATAGTCCCCATGGCAGTCTTCAATTGCTCAACCTTACGTCCCTCCATTGAGCCAGATAAGTCCAAAACAAAAACTGCTAGTTTTCTTAGTGGTGGTAGGCCCTCGGGTGCAAAAAAATGAACAAAATATCCATCATTCACCTGGAAAATAAAAATTAATAATTATTAATAAAGTAATCATGAAATTAGAAATATATTCATAGCTAGTAGATTATTTTCATGACAGCTATTATTATTAATGATTAAATAAGTTTTATCTTACTAATATCTGTCCACCTGGATCAGACGATCTCTCAACATCATACTTAATTATCAGCTGACCACTTGGATTCTTTGCCTGTTCTTCTAAACTAGGTTTATATCTAATATGAGCTTTCTGGGGAGTAGGTCTTCTTATCTCGACAAGCTTGTTTTCTGTTTGAAAAAATTAATAAATAATATAGAATATATAAAAAAATTATTATAAAAAAAGTAAGCAAGTATAACAAATTTATAGAAGGGATGGATTAATCACAGCCCCATGTTGGAATTTAATATAGAATAATCTGGAAAAGCTACTTCAGCCTGGTTGTTTTTAAAAAAATGTCACCTCAATCTCCCTTCTTACATAATAGTGTCCTATCTATTTCTTATCCCTTTGCATTTAAGTTATTAATCTTTTTCAATCAACTCGGGCTCTACAACCCAGTACGGATCTTGGCCGCATCAAGGCGCCGCCTCCACTCCTCTCTGTCTTGTGCCAGGGTCCGCCAAGCTCTTGATCCAACGAGGACACCTGAATCCCTCTCGACCTCGTCCACCCATCTCAGTCGCGGCCTTCCACGTCTCCTTCTTCCATCCACATACCCAAAGAGAAGTTTTTTCTGAGTAGCGTTTTCGTCCATCCTAGCCACATGCCCAGCCCATCTTAGTCTGCAAATTCTTATGTGCTGTACCACATTGGGCTCCTGATAAATCTGGTACAGCTCTGCATTATACCTAAGCCTGAACTGGTCACCCACTCTTACCGCTCCAAACATTCTTCTTAACACTTTCCTTTCAAAGAGCAGTAAACTGTTAGTGTCAGATTTTGATAAAGGCTAGGTTTCTGAGGTATAAGTTAAAACAGGTCTAATAAGCGTTTTGTACAGTGTAGCCTTGGTCTTTATTGATAGTAGACGACTTCTCAATGTCTTGGACAATCCAAAATAACACTTATTTGCAGCTAATATTCTTTTCTGTACTTCTGGGCTGGTCGTGTTGTCCGATTTGATCAGTGAACCAAGATACTGAAAACCATCAACACCCTCAAAAGTGTAGTCACCAAAAGTGATATGAGGTGCTGTTGGAGGGTTAGCCACCCTTTATTTAGTCTTGGACTGGTTTACTTGGAGTCCCATGCGTCGTCCTGCTTGCTCTAAGGCAAGAAATGCCTGTTCCAAATCTCTCTCTGACCTTCCCACTATATCAATGTCGTCCGCATAGGCAAGAATTTGATGGATTTGGTCAGAATTGTACCAGTCACCTGTATTCCTGGATCCCTAATCACCTTCTCGAGAGCAAAGTTAAACAACAGGCAGGAAAGTCCATCCCCTTGTCTCAGGCCCCTAGTGGTCTTAAATGATTCGGACAAGTGACCTTGGATCTTGACCTGACTTCTTCATCCACTCATCATCAGCTCAATGAGGCTTCTCAATTCTTCGGGGGGCATTCATTTCTTCCATGCTTTGATAAAGTCTGTCCCTAATAATGCTATCATAAGCGCTGCTGAAATCAACAAAAAGATTATGTGTTGTAATATTGTGCTCTCTGGTTCTTTCCATAAGGGTTCTCAGGGAAAATATCTGATCAATACAGGATCTCCCACTCATAAACCCACATTGATACATGCCATCTCTCTCTGAGCATGGGGACGTAATCTTTCATACACTATATTAGAGAGAACCTTGTAGGCGCTACTTAGAAGTGTAATGCCACGATAGTTGTCGCAGATCATTTGGTCACCTTTCTTGTGTAGAGGGATGATAATGCCAATAAACCAATCTCTAGGAAGCACTTTGTATATCCATATGCAGTGCAGTAAATCGCGGATGACTTTGGTCAATTCATTTCCGCCTGCCCTTAAAAGCTCAGCCGCGATGCCATCACACCCTGGAGCTCTGTTATTTCTCAGTTTCTGAATTGCATCCTCAATTTCTTCATCGTCTGGTGGGTCGAGGAACTCACAATCTTTATAATTTAGGATAGCATAATTTATTAATCTTTATTTATTCATTAATCTTTTTAGCGTGTAAAAATTTATTGTTATTTGCGAACATATAATTGATTAAGTCTAAATTAAATACTTAATATTAAACTTACCAAATACCGAAATATTTAATTATTTAAAAGAAATATCCTTGTAAAAATTGATTTCAAAGTTAAGGATACTTTATTCCAAATTGATGCCCTAAATTTTCATCCTATTTATTCAGGCATATTGTACTTTCATTTGTTCATTTGTTTTCCTTTTTCTGATTTTTTTTTCTTTGTGCATAAATTATATCTCAAATCTGCTGGTGGAAAGTTGTTGACTAGTGTTTGTGGAGTTTAAAAGGTCTCTATTATATAAAAAATGTTTCGGGTGTTTAATAAATTTATAAATATGTATAGAGAGATAAAATAAAAATGGATCGTGAAAGATTGAAATTGATTGAGGAGAAGCTTCTAAGAATGCATTTTGAGAATCATCAAGAACGGAACAAAGGGGGTTGGTCCACCACTAGATGGATGAGGACTACTCCCTAATGTTTAATAATATTTCTATTATCTTTGGATTATAAAAGTGTTACGGTATTGTGATGTTCCTAAGCATACGATCTAATATGTTTAATGTATGGTAAGTACTGTTTCATTGTAACTTGTTTCAATTTTTATAGTCACTTAACAGGATTTTTGGTAAAATTTGCATTTAAATTATCAGTAATAAAAAGTTACCTTCTTCTGGTTCATTATTGACCTCATTTGATGATCTGATTTTTGGTACATGAAGTTTGATTATATCAGTTGGTTCAGCAATAAATACATCTACTTGAAGATCTCGTACAAGCTGTTTAACAAAGCAAATAAAGTTATTGCTAATAGCTCTACAAGTTTTTTTTCTTTGTATTATAAGCTAACATTATTGAAAATGTTAATTTTATTTTTAGTGATTAGAAATTAACTCTTGTATTTAACATTTACTATTTTCTATTTTGTTTTAAAAGTATCATAGAGTGAATGACTTATCAAGAAACAATGTTTAATAATATCTAGTTAGGATAATTTTCTTCATTTCTTAAAAATATTTCTATTTATTTTATTAATATTAACTCCTTCATCTCTTCTCATGTCAATGTTTTCAGGTAACTTGCCTGTCCTGGGTTGAGGTTGATGATATGATTATACAAGCCTAAAGTTCTCGTAAGTAGTTCTTCATATGTTAAAACAAATAATGCTTTTGAGCTCTTCTCAACATTTACAGAAATTAGGAATCTGTTTGAATTTCTGGCACTGAAACAGGAATGTTTTAGTCATTAAATTTACTAATGATGTTAAGGTTTTAATCAACTTTTATAAGTTTTAACATCTATTGTTAGACTTAATCTATATTTATAAAAGAGTTCATCCTGACTGAAAAGGCCATCACAGAGCCAAAACGGCATAAGCTACAGACTTGAAATTTCGACAGTAGGTACATTTTATAAGGCCAGCGCGCACTAAGAAAGGATTTTTGAAAATTCGTCCCCTAAGAGGGTGAAAAGGATGGTAAATGTTTTTATTTTTCATTACAAATGTCATTTAGCACCATGAAATTTTAGATTTAGCTTCTACATTTAAAATAATGAAATACATTACAAAAGACTTTGTTTATTTCATCTGGTTTAGACGGTTTAGATAAATTTCTCACCAACGTTTCGTCAACCATCCTGCTGACTTCCTCAGGGAATCTTCAAAAACAAATAAAAAAAAAGTTTTCCCTGGTTAAAAACAAAATTTGAAAAATAAAAGAAAGGGATAAGCATGATTAGGCGAAACGTCGACCGGTAAGTGGGTGTATTACTGGAGTAATTAACATAAGGCTTTGCATTGTTGTTTTTCCCAATTGCATTATATTATAATAGTGTTTCTTTTTTAGTTTTTGGCTCTATTTTATTAAAAATAAAAGAAGTAAATGGATGTGTAATATTTGCTGGAAAGTTAAAGGTTTTAGAAAAATATTATCTTATACCTAAGGTCTTACGTCATGAGTTAATGGATAATGATGAAAAATTCATAAATGTAAGTGTTTGTTGTTCATATAGTTATCTGTTTCAATTTTTATTTTATTTAATAGAAGCTAGACATTCCATAATGTTTCCGTGGAAATTTCACGCATAATTAAAATTTGTTTCAAATAGGGAGATTTTTGTTCTCTGATGCCTAGCATCTTTAAAATAAATAATTATGCTCAGTGTTCCTCTATGTTATTTTATCAACAAATATTTATAGTTTTATGCCTGTTGTGCTTAAGGAAAAGTGAATGTACCTTGCATGTACATGAGCAGCAGCTACTCCAGAATTAACCGCTTCTTCATATTCCTTTTTAGCTATTTCCTTTTCTCGAACATAGGCTCGGTACTGCTTTCCTTCCACCTCCCTAGAAAACAATATTATTTATTTATTCATATTAAAACATTACTATTTTATTAAGGAATGAAACTAACAAAAACCATCACTTTAGATATGTACCATAAATATTTAAAAAACAAGTGCTGCTAGTTTCATTATTTACTATAAAAAATCCACGGTCTATTTATTAACATATATATTATATTATCTATTTATGAACAAAAGGTTTTATTGGATTGTGGATTTTTTCAGTACTCTTTAAATTATGTTTATTGATGGAAATGTTTATCGACTTAACATCTTTAAAAAATCATTAAATAAAGGTGAAAGTTATGAAGAGTTGGGCTCATTAATGGCTCCTTATCAGATATAATTATTATACGAAAAAAATATTTCAGAACTGATTATCCAAAAAAAAAAAAAAACTGTATTAAAAAACCATCCTGTTCAGTCAACAATTACCTTCTGTTTAATAATTAACTTTCTCCTATGTTTTTATTTTAATGTTTTATATGTTGTTAATGTTGATTATGTCTCTCAGTAATGAATCGATTAATTTTCATTCTGAACTAAATAATATTAAAATTTTTTAGTTTCAAATAAATAAATTTATCCCTGACTTACATAACAAAAGAGGTGATAAAAGCAGTCTCCGGCAGGAGCATCATGAAGACAACCTCTTGGGAAGTGTTGGCTGGATTCGCTATCCTCGTTGTCACTCTTGTGTGAGCATATCTATACTTGATACTAGACTCAATATGGAGCATGTACACTTCGGGATGAGGGACATCTCCGCGCTCAGGATCTCTCTTCTGCTGATAAATTAGAATAATTTGAAAACTTGTATAGGATAGGATAAGTAAAATAACAATAATTTTTTGTCTTGTAACAATGATTCCATTTTTTCTCACTTAAATTTGAGGCTTATAACATGATATTAAACATAAATCTCAAAACTATTTATTCCCCAATTAACTATCTTGGGGCCCATTATCCTACTAGCTGTATAGTCATGTTATCACCAACAGCTTTTAGACTTGAATAGATGATTTGTAGAAGATAAACTAATATCTCTATGTGGTGTGTGTGTGTGTGTGTGCGCGTGTGTGTGTGTGTGTTTATTTTCTGCACATTTTTTTATAGTGAGACAGTTTTTGGACTTTACTAGGTTAAATTAAATTAAATCTAATGACATGAGATTAATGCCAAGTTATTTTTTAATAAATCCCAACATAGTAGGACTCATTTTATTGAATAAATTCATAAAGGAATTGTTTTCCTTTTTACCAACTACTCTTTGCACCATATATTGTAGTTACCTTCTATGAACAAGGCAAATAGCAGCTAGAACAAGCGTCCTGCCATACAAGATGATTTGGTTCCAAGGACTAACTTGTTTGTTCAAGCTGGTATCTTCTCAGAACTATTGCTTATTCTTCTTCGACATTAACGTTTCGTTATTAATGAAGATGAAAGGTAAATGATAAGTATCGAACTCCTATTTTTCATGTCTTATATTTATTTATAACGAAAATTAATGACGTGAATCTTTTTTACGTAGCTACTAAACAGTCATAAAATCAATTTTAGGGCTATTGTTTCGATCACTTTTCTTATTAATTCTTGATGGAGAATGTTCCGAGAACTGAAACAAACAAAACAAAAGACCATCAGCAATGTCTTGACATTAGACCTCGATTTCCTTGACTCTTCGACCTTGGCAACCACGCATCTCGATGGAACATTCTTCATCTTATTTTTACTTCATTTCGCAGTTATTTGTTTTAAAGTGAACACTATTGAATCGCCTGATTTAATGTGAAAACAGCCTTCCTTACAAGCTTAGCGGACAAATTTCGTTTCGTTGAAAAAACAATGTTTCAGTTATTTTACGTTGTTGTTTTTTTAATTTTCCAATAGTTAGCTAGATATTACGTATTGATTGGAGAGTTATGCGTTATGGTATTTCTGTCACGCCTGCAAAAACAAACTTATTGATTAACAAACCATGCTTCAATCAATTAATATCGAACATTGTACCATATTACAATACTCTGTATTTGAAATTGACTTTGTGGAGCCGACGATACGATATCGCTTACCCTTCATTGGCCGCGTCTACACTAAGGTAATGTAAGATAAACGATGTATCGTAAGGAGTAAATGGCGACGACTTATTGCTAGGAAGGTCAAAGTGATAAAAACTTGGTGGGTACACAATTTTCACCGCTTCAGTAACAAAAATGAGTTCAAGCGAAATAGACATTCGAGACAAGGGCGGAGTTAAAGGGGACATGTACTTCGAACAGTTTTTTTGTGTACCTACTGTGGAGATTCCATTACAGTTCATACTTATAGGCAAATCTTATGATCATAGTTGTTAAAATAAACGAATAAAATAACATAAAGAACATGAATGAAACTCTTGCCCATTAATGGCTTGAATTGCGAAATTTGTTCTTTGCGTCCCTTTCAGGCACTTGCAAATGAAATATCCCAGTATCTCCAGTAGATGCTTACAAAAGAGCAACAGTGCTGCCAAATATTAGAACTATTTGTCAATAGCTGTTCACGTTTCCAGTGACTACTAGCACTGCCGAGCGAACTTTCTCCACCTTACGCCGAGATAAGTCATACGAGTACCTTTGCAGCAGGATGACAGAAGAGCGTTTGAATGGACTGGCTTTAATGCATATCCATCAAGACATTGCGACAAAATTGAACGCTAAAAAAGCGTTGAACATCTTTAGCAGGAAGCATAAAAGAAAACTGTCTTCATTAAACATGTAACATTTCTATTGTTTAGATATTTTAATAAACCTTTGAAACCTTTCTGTAAATACTACATGTTTATTTCTAAAAGTTATTGTTGATTTTTTTGCCCGTCTGCCCGTTGTGCCCCACCTTTTTAAGATTTATTAAAACCCCGCCCTTGGTTCAAAGAGTTATTGGTTCCGACATAGGATGAGAATAAAATCATGATAAAGAAAATACTTTTAATAAATACTGTTCTGTATGTGGCAGTGGAATAGTTCCAGGTGCACTTGTGAGCTTTCATAAAATTAATGAAAGTTATAACCGAATTATCTTCTCTTTTTCCCGCCATGTTCGCAGCTCGAAATATCGGACGATACAAATCGCTGAGGAATATCGAGAGATATGTCACTTGCTATATGTTGTGTACTCGCGTATCGAGTATGAATATTTTTATCTACTCCCTTTAGATTTCATGGAACTGTTTGTGCGTGTCGCGGTCTCAGGATGGTCACCTCCTTTACCAGCCTTATTCGTCACGGATTATACTTATCTTTAACTCTATGTTTATTTTTTGACAGATCGCCATCGTTACGTAAACATACGTGGAATAAGCATTAGACACTGAAATATTTCGAGGTTTGAAACTATTAAACGGTTTTCACTCCAGTCTAACATCCGATTTATATAGTTGTATTGTAAAAGGATAAAGAATCTGACTCCGATAATTATTATAAAAAAATAATATTTATTTATTGGGTTCTTTTAGGCTATCAGTACATGAAGTATGCATACACTTGAGTTGATATTTTGGGACATACTTATGGATTTCGGAGATCTCGGTTGTAAAGAATGAGAAATGTTTCTATTATAAATCGGAATTAATTAGACCTTTCAAAAGGCATTGTAGGATTAAGTAAGGCTGATAAGTTCTGATCGTTTGAAGACCACTGCATTGGTCACATTTAAAATTTAAGATTCCGTTTTGAATCTTATACCAAACATATGTTGCCCAACTTTTTTTTCAGTTTTTTTTTGTTGGAGGGGGCAAAGTTTCCGTTTTGATCTCGTAAATCGATTATCACAGGATGTTTTCAATACTATAGTTACCCATAAAGTTCATGTTAGTTAGAGAGTTGTAAAGTTAGCAACCTTTCCCATATCATAACAGAAATTAAAATCGACATGTTTAGTAAGTATTAATTACTTACCTTATCAACTTTTATCTTCAAATTAGTGGTTGCTATTGCTATTGCTAATTAGTGGTTGGTTGATAAAAATATTTTTAATCTATTTTATCACTCCAGAAATTTTTTAATTTCCGATGGAAAATGGTTCAGGTCTAGAAGTTGGGTGACGGAAAAGTCTATTTTTGAAATAACCCAAATACATAGAAAAAAGTATTTCTCTCTCTGCTCCTTAGTTTTACTAAATTAGCGATTTATTTTTTATTTAATCGAAGTTTTATGTAAATTCAACATGCACTTGCAAGTTTTTTTTTCCACAGTTTCTTAGTTTTATAAATTAAATAATTTCGAAGTTGTAGCTAGTTTGTAAAAATTTACACTGGGTTTATCGAAAGTGTTGCCTGAATGTGAATCAGTGCTAAAATTGTCGCAGATTGTGGGAAACACGACCTTTCGAACGACCTGTAACTTGGTGAAAAGACTTGAGTAAACAACTTTTTGTTTTTAAAGCGCCGAACGACGGACGGAGGAGGGGAAGCCGATAAAAGAAGTTACGTGGAAGAGGCTAGGAAATAAAAGAGCAGTAGCAAGTTCTCACGGTCAAGGAGGACGTAGGCTATGTGACAACCTTGCCAATCCTGACTCCAATCTAAATCATTTTCCTCATTCCCTCCTCCTGGTCCTCAGAGAAAGTCGAGCAAATCGGATCTCAGGAATCCTCAGCGAAATAACTCGTAATGCAGCATCTTCATAAAACGTCGAGGATCTGTTACGACAACCTGGTACTTCTTGGCACGACGGATGGAAGGAACTTCGATGGGAATCGCTGATTTGCATATTGGACATTATAGTACGTTATGTTATCAGATGTAATCCTACATTGGAATTCAGGAGATACTGACCCTTTCAGCTGACTCTTTTTTTATCGTAAATTCTACTCTGAACGTGGGAATTTAACTGTTTCCAAATAAGCAGTTAGTTTTGAAAACCGATCTGGTGAGAATTTCAATGCCCAATACTTTCGGCAATTTAGGCCTTCCTTTCTCCTAAAAAGAATTAGGTAAGAAGAGCAATTTTAGTTGTTTTTTTGTTATTTGTAGATACGAAATCGGATACAAATTAACTGCTTGTAAACATCATAATTTGTTTGGGAACTTTTCTTCTAATTTTTAGGTTTTACGAATGCCTGAGTACTATTTATTTATCTGAAATATAAATTTGTATTATGTTATCAGAATATCCACTGACTAAAGATTGTATCCTTTCCTTGGATTCTTTTGAATCCGGGATCTGAAGACCTTTCTGGGGGCTCACCCAGCTTCTATAAAGTGCGTATCCTTAAAAGGAGGAAAAACCTCATAATTGAGCGTGATCACGGACAAATCATCTCCCTGAATAACCGTTGTCTTAGAAACAGTAGAGTCTCTACCATCATGTAATGAATCCAAGAACCCTTTAGTAGTACGGATTTTTTTTTATATTTAATTTTTAAGTGTAGTCTCCTGAACAGAATTCGTTCCTCAAAAGTAACATTTTGTGTAGCAAATTTTGGGTTTCTATAGAGGCATTATTATTATCAATATTGGGACTATCCACAATATTTTAGTATTGCATGCATCATTAGATTTATAAGGTTTATTATATGTATATTTTTTTATATGCTTCTTATTCCTTATGATGTGTTGTCCTGAAGACTGATGTGTTGACGTGAAGGATAACATCGATTAAAATAGGCTCATGTAGGTGCAAGTAGCAAGTATTATATACGTGTATAAGTTTTTAATTATTTCAATAGTTCAAGTTTTTAAGTTTAAGTTTTTAATATGCATACTTAATAATATGAGGATTTTTTTTTTTATTTTTTCTTGGACTTTTAGGATCCTGGTCACTAACCCATTAGAGGATATCCCTTTGTAATGTGCTTGCCTCTTGTACAGGTGTTTGTTAAATTTGTGCGTGTTGTTGGGTATAATTTTCATTTTTGAAAGCGTGTGTTCGTATTTGTCTATGTTTTATGTCTTCAAGAGTTTTGGACCAATCGTGCAATCATTGTTATGATTTTAGTTTAGTGTAATGATAGGAAGGTCGTCTTCAAATGTTTCTATTAAGAATAGGATGATATAGTAAAAATTCCCAAAACAAAGGATTATTTCCTAAAATACTAGAAAAACCAACAAGTCAACGTTTCGCCAATTCAGGCATCGCCAGAGCACACACTAAAGGATAAATCACATTAAAGAAGAAAACTTCACAGCACATCTCACATCATCTGTCCAAACCGACTCATCAATTAAAATCAGCAACCTTACTCCAAGGTGTACAACAAACAAACTCTACAAATTTTTTTTTATTAAGATTTTGAAAATAATAATTGATCCCTGCTGGTCGATTTTTTTCCTTATCCCGTTAGAAATTTAGAGATTTAAAATAATTTATCATAATGAATGTGCTGCATATATAATAATGATGTATAGAATTATATTTTTCGTGGAAGAAAATGGTCCGGATAGAGGTCAACAAATTTCTCTTAGGTATGGAGAAATGTTTATTAAGTAGTCAAGGGTTATTTAATTCGCAGGTCTTCTTCAGGGTTAAATATACAAAATACAGGCAATTGAAAATTAAAAAATAGTAAAAAATTGCTAAGCATGGTAAATATAAAGGTTAAAATGTATGCGTGCATAGTATTAATAACCAGTGACAGGAAGGTAGTAAAATACATAATAAAGAATAAAACAGAAAGTGTTAAAAATGAAATAATAAGATAATAAAGATAAAAATTAAATATTAAAATGGGTAAATGTTAAAGTTAAAATACATAAGTATTAGGTATCTGAGTTGAGGACAATGAAGATGGGGGAGGGGAGAGAACATGAGATATATATCAATAAAGTGCAAGAATGATCATTTGGAGCATTAGTGGAGTATTATAGTTTTCATTTTAAATATTTGTTAAATACTTACTTCTTCCGGAGCATCACGTCTTTCTCTCCTGATGACGAATTCGTGTCCAAACGCTAAGCTGAACACTATCAGCAGTACTAACGCTTCTTTCCTGAAACATAAATAAATATTTGTTTATTATATTGAAAAAATTAGCACACCTTCACAATTTAAAGTAATTTAGGACATTATATATTGTTTAATTGGATTTGTACATGCTCATCCACTTCTGGCTCGATGTACTCTTAGTATAGCTATAATAGGCAGTCTAATTTCGTAATTATAACAATAAGCCAAGAGAGATAAAGATTTATAAAAGAAATAAATAGTAATGTTTACTTTCAAATCTGTTTAGAATTCAATGTTTAGAAATAAACATTTTTCACGACTATGGAATAATAATTTTCTATCATGTCTAATCCGAGTTTTATTTAACAAAGTCGGACAAACTGCATCCACCATCACGCACGTAGTGCATCAACCGATAATCTCAACCAGGTGCAGACACACAAAATCTACTTTTTTTCATTCATTTGGCACTGAGAATTCCCACGTATATTTTCTGTGGTTTAGATAGCATTCATGGACATTAAATCATTTTCTGTAATATTTTTGAGTAAAGTTACATTATATTTAATAATATTTCGTAAATTAAAGTTCCTAAACTGTCTAAAAACATACTAGTGTACATATATAGATCGATACGAACTTGCAAAAATTAATTTAGAGATGATTCGTGATATAACAGAACCATAAATCAATAATACCAAGAATTTATATGGTAACGCGTGTTTTCCAAACTCTTTCGAACCGTAGGTTTCTTAATATTTTTAAGTTATTCTATCCTGCCTCAATTCTGTGATCTGAACAGTGCATTTCACTTGCTTTAACGTATCTCTATTACTAGACATAAGCAACCCAAAATTTAATTTCTGAATTTTTTATTGCTTTCGGTTGACAGGTTCCACTTCTTTTCCTTATTCTCCTGGTATAGAATGGTGTCTCATCTGTTTTGTTTGGCTTTATAGTGTACTCTGATCATGATGTGTTCCAGCAATTTATGTTTATCAGTTCGTAGGAGCGGATTGGCTCAGTGGTAGAGCGCTGAGTTGGCGTGCCGAAGGGTTTGGGTTTAAATACGGCTATGAAAGATAATTTATTCAATCTGTTAACACCCGGGGAGAGATCCTTCGGGATCTGGAGGTGCTCCTGGGCGGCATCCAACCTCTATGAAGTGTGTGCGCAAAATAAGGGGGAAAACCTGACTGTTGAGCGCGATCTCGTACAAATCACCTCCCTGCATAACCGTTTTCCTAGAAACAACAGATTCTCTGCCACGTATTGAGCCCAAGATCCTCCATGGTTCGTTGTGGTACAGTTTGTTCTTTGTTTTTATTTCCGTAGATTTCAGTATCCAATATAACTAGAGTGTGAAATCTATTGTATGATGAAGATTCCCGTTGTTGTTTGTTCGGTCATTTAACATCACTTTATGCTGCTATGGCTAATCGGACCTTGCTGCTATGGTAGTCCTAAATTTTGTCTATCCAAGCAAAATTTAGGAATAATTAGGATAGTGATCTTTAACGAGTACCTGACATCGTACAGACTCAGAACATCCCATTTTATGTCCCTTCCGAAGGATGGCATTACCAAGAGTATTTTGCTACCTTTAAAAAATCCTTATACTACCTGTCGGAGTGGGAACCCGCGGTCTTGGGCACATTAGGTTGTTGTTAGGCTAACCGCTAGATCTCGAGTAACTTGCTTTATGATTGTATTCTGATGATTTATTATATAATTATGATCTATTTATGTTTATCTATTCGTACATTTCAGTTACTAATATAATTAGAGAGTAAAATATGTTTTACACGTGTTTTTTTATCTGGAATTTTGTTGGGTCAAAGTCGTCTTTCGAGCTATTTACCTTTTACCACGTACGACGGGACATTAAATACCCAAGACACCAAGGAATATAGGAAGAGGATAGTAAATATAACAAAATGAGATAGGACTAGGGAAGAGGCAGAGGTAAGGGAGAGGTGGAATTAGTGGCTAATGGAACGGGATTCTCTCGGCTAGGAGGTTCCCACAGCTCTCCCGTTCCCACGACCCCGCTGTGCACTCCGTGACTCATCCTCCACCTCTGTCTTCTTCGGCTATCTTCCTCTTCCTCGGGTCCTCGAGGAGCCTCCAGGAACCAACCGAGGAGTATGTCGACTAAGTAGTACACAAGTGTTTTAGTATATAAGGGACAATGTGTTCAACCAAGATACTGAATTAAGTAATATTATTTTAGGTGTCAGTTCCGCAGGTTGCTGTTTCTAAGTCACAACAAGCTTTAACTTTTCTTTCGTTTCCATATTATTATTCACAAAAATTAAAACATTCCTGATTTATAGTATGAAAAAAAGACTAATTATGAGAAACAGAGAAGTGTATATTTCGGCAATCGTTTCATCGAGAAATGAACGTTAATACAAACATTCCGAACAATAGAAAGTAACATAACCTTAACAGTATGTTTAGTATGCAAGTCCGGTCTTTAATCTATATACAGTCAAGTAATAATACTACTTACAATCAGTAATATATATATATATATATATATATATATATATATATATATATATATATATATATATATATATATATATATATTTCCGAAGATATTGAATAGGAAACGAATAAAAACTTGGTTCTTGTGATTTAACTCGAAGCGACAACATTGTGAAACGTCATTAAATGTTTTCTGATGGGTAAGTTCCGCAACTGACACCGTTCAGTTCATTTGTTCATTAACTAACGTTCTAAATTGAGTAATATTATTTTTGGCGGAAGTATTATTATCATTAAATTAATTCAGGGTAATTGTGTCAATTAAAACTTCTTCGTGATCCTTATACTATATATTATATATCCTTTATAAAACATATATTTTTTTGATATTTTAGGACTTTACCCTGATTTGTTTCTCAACAAAGGCAATGAATTAAGTAATATTAATTTTTATGTAATTATTATTATTATTAATTTAATTTGGGGTAATAATATAAAGTGAAATTACTCTATCTTTGACCAGACTGATGAAATATAAGGTAGCGAACAAATTCCTAGGAATATATTTAGAACAAGTAATTGAAATTAGCTATTATTCATTTATGTTTAAAGTATGATTAAAATGATTGTTTGTGTATTTTTTTTGTTTTAAAACATTTTTTCTATGATAGTAGTTAACTTTTACTAACGACACTGTTTATCCAAGCCAATTATTACTTACAAGAGAGTGATGTCATAGTATCACGCTTCTCAACTCTCAGGTTAGTTGAATAATCACGTTTATATTGAGAAGGGACTGAGTAATCCTCGGAAGCGTGTGATTGCCGAGAGGCTCTGCGGGAACAGGTCACTTCAACACCATTTTCAACATTTTAATAAAAAGTTTGAATGCTAATGAATTCCCCAGGATATGAAATAATATTCTTAACGCTGTTAATATAATTTTATTTATTATTCTGTTGTTACATTTGCACCTGTGCAGTATCGAATTCAACAAATTTAACAATCTTATTTTCCCCATCGTTTTGCAAGAATATGAAATTTTTGAATTTCGCATCAAATGTTTTCTGAGCTGGTCTCTAGGCCATTGCCTTTTATGTCTTCTCAAAGTAAGTCCAGGCAACAGAGAGTAGGATAGTAAAAGAATAACAGGATTTTGATGTCGTGTTGAGGAGTGGAATGTTGTAATATGGAGTGTATTTGCTGTGAATATATGATTAAACAGTGGATATGTTCATGTCGTGTATAGTATGATTCGAAATAAATCAAGGAGCATATTTAATTTTTCTTAGAATTTTGGATTGTCTTGATTGGATCTTGTGTACAAGGGCGTGGTTTGTTGAACCTTAAAGTTCTCCCCAATTTGTCCGAATACGAGTAGGCCTGTGTGCAGTGTTGTAGATTAATGGTTTGTTTTGTATGTCAAGTGAAGATGTGTGGTCCGGAAGATGTGATAGTTGTTTGCAGCGTCTTGCCATTGACATGAAGCTTTAAATATTTTATTCTTAAAAGTGACATGTTTTTAGAAACCGGCCCGTTTGGCGTGACAATGGTTTGGGTGTGGTAGGGAAAGTGGAAAAAGTTCTGATGATGCAAACGGACTAATTGCTTAGCTGTAGGCGCCACGGGTAATCAATATTTATGAGGCAGGGGAAAATTATTTTTTGGTGAAAATACATTTCTGGATTTTAGTAGTAAAGCACAATATGAAGTTAGGAATACTGTTATTGAACATCATGTGTGTCACATAATACTGATAGTTGATTGTGTGCACAGTGCCGCAAATAATATAACATTTCAGAATCCCAGAATATTACAATAAAATCTGGAGGATCCTGATTAGGTTGTCTGTTATTTCCAACTCTAAAACCTTATTGAGTATTCCAACAGCGTTTCTAATCTGGAATTTCCAAGGAATATAATTAAATGTCCTACACTTTAATTTAATCAGAGAAGAGATGATTTTTGTTCAATCCTTTCGATCAATTTCTGATTGCATGAACCCCAATGGCGCTGCTCTTCGAAAAAAAGAAAGTTTTAAAGTCGTCAATTTATTATATATGAAAGAATGCATTTTTTATTTTATATTTGCAGCTGTGCAGTATTTTGATATCAATGTTTTTTCTTTCTTCTCAATCTGCAGGAATATAAAAAAAAATTGAGGAGTGGAGTGGCAAAGTGATAGAGCGCTGAATTGCCGTGCCGAAGGCCCTGGATTCGAATCCTTCTGCTGACTGATTTTATTTGATCTGTTAGCAGTCGGAGATGCATCCTTGGCTCCTCGGGCTCATCCAGCCTCTATAAAGTTGGTTCAATAATTAAGGGGGAAAATCTTAAGGTTGAGCATGATCTAGGACAAATCACCTCCCTGCACAGAAACAGTGCAGCTCTTCCATATACCAAGACCCTTCATGGGTCCTAGTTGATGCTGTTTAATCTCCTCATATCTAGTCCAGGTAACAGAGAATAGGAAAGATAATGGACAAGAGGATTCCTCGATTCCCTTTACATCTCGTATATTCCGGAGCATTCTTGCACCTCCATCTAGGTGTATTATGCCTCTGCTAAAGATACAGCCATTCTTTCGTCCAGCAAAGAAATAATGAATTTAATTAGTTTTTTCGTACGTTAGTGAATCGTGTGAGTAAGGTGAATAAAATGGGATTTGAAATAGTATACTATACCGAATACAACTGTAGTGGAACGTATTCAGATGATACAATCTATATTAACTGTGGATTAATCATTGAGTTCGATGGATAATGTAATGTCAGAATTGATCCTACGTTTCTATAATGTTGGCCTTTGTACACAAAACCTTCAACCACTTCAACTTTCCACTTGCGACAGCCGCCGCCACGGTTCAGGGTAGGTACAGCGAAAGGATTTGCTAAGGGATCCGTGTCCCGAACACCGCCGTACAAGAAGTAAATAACACCGTTTCAGAGCTAGCTATGAAGAAAAGGAATATTTAGAGGTATATTGCGCCTCGGCACAGGAGCTCTGTTTATCTCCTTGAATTCGTGCTTATTATTACGTATTTTTATTCCATTTATATGAAAGGTGGATAGTAGCCAAGTAGTTTATATTTCATTTGGCTGGAATAAAGCAACTGAGTTTACTCCAGGCTAATTAGAGGATGCAACCCTGGGAAATTTTGTACAATTAGGATAGGGATTTTGGCACCGCACAGACACGGTACGCCCATTTCACATTTCTTCCGGAATAATAAAGGATTTTTTATTCGCTTTGAAAAATCACCTGCCGCTCTGCGACCCGGCGACGTTGGGCATAGCAGGTTGTTATACTAACCACTACATCACAAATGATCCTTTAGCGTGTTATTAATTATGAAGATGATAGGTTGAGATAGGTAAATTATGTCTATTCAAAACTCTAAAAATGGTCTGTCTTATCTATTTATACAATGCAATGGGAATATTAAATTACTAACTTAATCCGAATTCGCACTATTCCCTATTTCATTACGTAACCTATTACAATAATGCTGGGTTTTTTTTATAGACCAGTGTCGCTTAGTTGAATTGTATTATTTAACTGCATAAATATGTTAGTTTTAAAATAGATAATTAAAATATAAAAAAAAAAACATTATATCCCGATTTAGTGAAACTTTAGACTTGGGATGTTTGTTATGCGGTATGGTATATCTTCATAGCCTTGCAGAGTACAAAGTAAATTGTATTTCAAAATCACACAATTTTTAAATATATATTACATGGTAAAGCAAATGGTTATTCAGTTTTGGAATAGTTTCAATTTTTAATGTTGTTTTATCTTGGTTATAATTTATGAAAATATTTTAGTTTAATTTGACACGCTAAAAGTTTCTTTGTTTTTAATAACGTTCTCAGGTGCATTGAATCTTTTCAGAGTATATTTATATAAACAAGTATAAAATTACTATTACAATAATTAAAAAATATATTATTAAAACGAATCGTCAGCTGTGTGTAAACCTCCTATCTCACTTTGACACAAATTTACATGAGATGAATAAAACTTAATAAATTTTAATTTTACAGTTTTAAGTTAAAACCAAAAATACAGTTGGTGTATTATTGGATGTTCTACATTATTAGAAACTAATAAAATACTAAACTTTGATCGCTAATTAGTTATAAGATATAAGTGGCGTCAATCATGGAGCTCGCAGAGCGATTTGAATAAAATGGATTTGACAGCTTTACGCATCACACTTTTTTTGCCGATTTTACGTTTAGAGTGAGTTTAGCTGGTTTTACAGTCTATGTGGCCAATTTTTCCCTTATAGATGGTACAAAAATGTAATTTTGGACCAAAAGTGGAGTTAGCAAGTTTACACTCTTAGCCGACGATATAGTAAAAAAAGTATAGAATTAACACAATCTAAACCAGAAGAAATCAACAAAGTCTTTTGTAAGAATAGAATTGTTATAATAATTATTGAAAAATATACTATTAAAACATTAGTAAAAAAAAAGTAGATTGATATTTTGATTTACTTACTACAACTATCTTATGACTAGTAGGTTGTACTAATTTCTATCCTTACTCCTTAACTTTTTACATGAAAATTCTTATGGTTTAATTATATTTTTTAGTTTAGTAGAATTTTTTTAAAAAAAATGTTATATCAAAGTAGTTCAACTGCGAATGAATGCAAGTAGGCTATCAAAAAGAACATTTTATCCTTTAAAAAAAACAACCGAACTGGTTTAAGGAAGCAAAGAGAAACATGAGATAACTCGGGGTTACTGAAGATATACACAGGGATCGAACTGCCAAGAGTATAAGCCGAAACAAGAGGATGAATTTAGAGGCGAGATAAAGCAAACGATCAAATTCTCCGATGAGATGAGGAATATGAGATCGGAGAAGATGAAAAGATACTTGATGCGGAGAGAAATTCGTTGAACAAGATCTAACGATTAATCCGGTGTACCCCAACTTTTGTGTACAAGTTGGGTGAAACTGAAAACTATCATCTAAAAAAAATTTCAATTCACCGTCGGCGATTACGTTTTAAGTTGAATAATATTTAAATAACGCAAATCATTATGTAACCAGCTCCAAGTAACACTATCGATATCGGAGCGTTTCCAGTCGGTTGGTTGTTTCCACAGCTGTTAAAATTCGTAATCACTTTCCCGTGATTTCTCTCACTTTTAAGGAAGAAAATGGTTCGAGGGTTTTTCCAAGTAGATCCGATTGCGCAACGTTCGCCGAATTTCACTTTTAACTTCATTGTAACTAAATAGAAAAACGATACGGAAGTTCGGTAAGCTGGAGCGGTAGTGGGTCAGGTCAGATTTCCGCAGGTCAGAAGAGGTTCCTAGCGGAGAGTCCGTGACCCGAATGTCGAGAGTCCTCACGAGGATTCGAGACACGTCTTGGAATACTCCTTGCCATCTTCACACCAAAGCCATTCCCGCCGCTATCTTCCCAGATTTCTTTCGTCCCCATGACCTCAGGGATCTAAGCAGTTGGACCTTTTTTCTTTTTTTTTTCAGGAATGCCTGGAGTGGGAATTCCAGGAATTCAAGAACTGACCTTTCGCTCCCGACATTTAAAACCATAAACTAAGATCGGAGATTACTACTACTCTTAACGTGCTTATGGGAATGAAAAGAGACTTGGACCTTAATAACTTATCATAAATATGTCTAAACCTGTTCTATCATAAGATACTAAATAATAATTACAAAATATAAAGATATTCCAAAACATGAGTAGGTTACAAGTTCTATTTCTGATCCATATAAAGAAAAAATCAAATATTTTTAATATGGTGTTATTATGTAAAAACATAAAAAAAAATATAACTTGTTTATTGTAATATGGATTACATGAATTCAATTTACCTTACTTTGTTACTAACTTACTTTAATCACTTGTTAAATTCTTTGTTTCCTCTAAAATATCTAATTTTTCCATTGTGGATCGTCTTATTTTAAGTTGCTAATGGAAATCAAACCAAGCTTACATTTATTTATTCATAACTTATCAAGTAGCTTTTATAAATTATGATGTGTGTTGTAATTCCCTTAATTTGGTTTTATCAATTTTATTAATTTGGGCTTAGTCAATAAGTATAGACAAAATAAGTTTAATTTATTTTATCAGTGATGTTTGATCATTTTTATAAGTTTTCTCATTTTTTTCTGATTTTTTTCAGACCAGTATTTTCTCTATTTATCTGAAAGTTTTTCTTCAAGTTAGCTAACTGAAAATAAATAATTAACAACATAAAACCGAGCCATTACAAGGCTGACTGAAGAAAGGTGTGAGAACCAATCAGACATGCCGTAAGCGGAAGGTAGTACTCCCATTCTGAGCGTGGGAATATGGAATGTGGTCGCTTCAGTGGTGGTGACTGCAACTCAAATCGGCTATGTCTGTCCTTAGTTCGGTA
Organism: Arma custos; assembly: GCA_037127475.1. NCBI lineage: Eukaryota > Metazoa > Arthropoda > Insecta > Hemiptera > Pentatomidae > Arma > Arma custos. The sequence continues at coordinate 98,297,855 of CM073760.1, read as the reverse complement.
TAATATCGCTACTGCAATAACATGGCAGCAGGAAATCATATCATCTTTTATCACACGGTTTTTATTGTCTCATAAATAGAGGTCCTGAATGAAATTATAACTTCCACCACAATTACAATTTATGTTAGAAATAAAAAAGAAGATATATATATATATATATATATATATATATATATATATATATATATATATATATTATATATATCGTGGTCTACAATATATAACCTGTACCACTACAACCAATGAAGAGTTCAGTGGATGGTAGAGACTGTACTGTTTTTTAAGACAACGTTCATGGAGGGAATTGACGTTCTAGAATACGCTCAACCGCCAGGTTTTACCCCAAACAATGGTACACACTTTATAGAGGCTGCATGAGCCCCAGGAGGGTCTGTAGATCCTAGAGGGTCTATCCATAGCTGTTAAGGGTTTAAATATTTTATTTACAAAAGTCTGATTCTTAGCGATTATTTCATATATAGAAGTAAATAGGTAAAGATATATATATTATTATTATTACATACTAACAAAAAAAAAGGACGTGGTAGAGATTGTACTATTTGTAAGACAAGGGTTATGGGGTATTACGTCCTAGATTACGCTCAACCTCCAGGTTTATCCTTAATTAAGGGTACCTACTTTATAGAGGCTGGGTGTGTCACAGAAGGGTCTGCATATCTCACAGGGTCCTAATATGAGTGTTCACAGATTAGATAAGTGATCCGTCGCTGTCAGATTTGAATCTGAGATCTGCGCTTTATCATTGAGAACCCTTGTGGTGTCTTTAATATATTGCTCATACAATAAATCTATGAAAAAAGTGGACATCATTTATATGAATTTGGAGTTCGTCGAGAGCGTGGATTAGTTCCTAGTTTTGACATGGAGCAACACCGTGAGAACTTTAAAAGAACGAAATTATGCTCGTTCTTTTGAAGGAATCTTTGACATATTCTTCTACTTTGATCAGTAGAAGAATTTCATTATTGAACTATTGGCTATTCTAGGCTCATCACATATTAAACGTTAAAGATGATAACATTGGAGAATTCAATAATTATTGCTAGCCTCATAATACGACAATAATACAAAGCCTTATAAGTCTTTATAATACAAAGCGCGATCCATCCAAATGAACTTCTTCAAAGGTCCCTTCTGTGATTGCCAGAAACTTCTGGATCGTACCTCACTTTTTCTTCGTCTTTAGTGATTACCTCTCCATTCACTAAGAACGAAAGAAAAGAAGTTTCTTTTAGATTTTGGTTCTGATTGAGTCGCGCCAGACATAATATAGTTTCACCAGTTATACAAGCCTAACCTGAAGGGAAACTGTATCCTATTGGAGCCGTAGTCCTGCTTAGTAACTTGCACCCTGCTTCCATTCACCCTGAGTAACTTCCAGAAGGTTTTTATTTTTGTCCAAACATAATTTTGCATTATTGAATAATTTCGTCTCTTTAACTTCTCATCCTCTCTATTATTATCCTTGTCGTCTTATATAATTGTCGTGCGTTACTAAAAACTCCCTGATTAAGTATACATTTTCTTAAAAATACTTGCATTACTTCATAATAATACCTTAAGTTTTTGGAAGGACCATAAGTATACAGGCATACGCAGCTTAATATTTAGTTATTTTTTTCAGGTTAAAGGCCATATTTCTGCATTTCTTTCCACCCGGTTCAGGATGATATCGATATCCTTTTCAGAACTTATTGCAGAACATTCTTCTCATCCTGCCCATGTTCTGTCATGATTTCAGATCTAGATATTCTTTTTAGTTTTGTTATCCCTCCTGCCACTCATTCTAGTTTATCTTTCAGTATAGTTGGATGTCCAATAATTGGGTGTTGAGTAATTAATAATAAGTAAGGATTGGTTTTTATTCACATTAAAATACCAGTTAAGCCAGCTGTTTATCTCGGTATTATTTATTAATGAATTTTAAAATTAAGTATTGAGTGGGTGCTGGATGCACAATAGCGCAGGTGCAAATGAAAATTCAATAATAAATAAGTATTGAGTACTTACCACTTAAAAATCGTTTTAACCCTCAACTGTTAAACTTGTGAATTATATTTATTTATAATTATATTTTAGTTAAATGTTAAAGAAATTCCTTTTCCGGTCAAGCTATTATAAATATGCAGTAACCAAGCATGCATTTGCTTCCGCTGCAATATCTGATGACCTAACTGAACTAAACGAGTTTTTTTTCGGGTCATGTGAATTCATATCACGGTCATGCGGTCAAGACTTGGGATTTCGCTCATCGGAGCCCAAGTAAGATAAGTTCCTACTTTTTTTTTCTATTTTACTTTAGTCGAAATATTTTTAAATGTATTTTTTTTTTTACAATTTGTGATTAAAATTGTTAAATTGGATATATGTTAACTAATAATTAATTTTGAAAAAGTCAAATCATTTAGCACAAGTGAAGCATTGTATAGAAACAAAATTGTGTTTTATTCCATTGTTTTTATTTATTTAAAAATAACTAGCATTAACAATAGGGTTTACCTAAACAGAGAAAGTTGCTGTCGCCATTGAACTACATCATACTATCCTTCATACCTTCATGCACATTGGTTCCATTAAATTAGGAAAGATATACTCAATTTCATTGGTTGATTATATCTGAAGAAATTTTTTTGAATGTATATTCATTTTCTAATATTACCAATAACACATTTATTTATAATGGAAAATAAAAAGTTGGAATTGTATTTATAGGTTGGTCTTTGAGCATATTATTTTTTTCATTTAGAAAGACTATATCAAAGTAATCTAGTTATTAAGCGGGACTATTAGATAATAATAAAATTTAATGTATTAACGATATAACTGTAGTTTTGGTAATGGTACATGGTACATGGTACATGCAATAGTTATTAATATTTTTTAATCAAATATTTTAAAAAAAACTCTTTATTAGAATTAGATTTGACAAATTTTCAGTGAAACATAATTATCATCATAACGATTTTGACTTGTTCATTTGATGATATTAACGGATTTGAGGCTAATAGGTGTAAAATGTTATTCTTGGCGTTAAAAACAAGTAGAAAGGGATGTAACCGGTTTGGGATCTTAAATGTCTCATATATTGCTATAAAATCGTGATGCTAGCAGATATACTTACTTTATCTTAAAAATAAAAATAACATCGATCTTTAGCTTCTTTAGATAGTTTCAACTATTTTATTAAAGTTTTTGAAAATGTAATTACTATTTACATATATTTATATTTTATTTACTTATATTTTATTTTCATTTACGATAAATTAATCAATAAAATTTATCAACATTTGTTTCTATGTTAACCACTCTCTGAATTAAGCTCCTGTTTACCTATGTACTCATATAATTTCAATCCCAAAGTTATAGTGGTAAAGAAAATTACATTTTCCTAGGTCAAACAATGTTTTTTTCATCTTGTAAATTTGTCAACGTTTCGGGGATGTTCCCCTAGGAAATTTTCGTTTTTATAAAATTTTATTAAAATAATTAATAACACTTTAATCCTATTATCCTTACAAAATTACTTTTCCAAAGCCATCCATATCCTAAGTAGCTCAGAAACATTGACGGATTTTCGGGATATGCAACAAGAAAAAATAAAGATTCTTTACCAGTCGAAGGTGTTGTTTGCTTTACCATTACAACTATTGAAGAAGTCTTCCTATTGAATTGAAGAAGAAGCCTTTTTAAATTCGCGCATGTTTTCGTAATACAACAAGGTAATAACATAAACAATTGAATCTTTTTACTGAAATATCAGAAACAATTTTTTTTTTCGGAAATCAAACCTACAGCTCAAGATTTTTGTTTTTAATTCTTCCACAGTAAATTAAAAAAAAATTGAATATACTAATAATTAACGAATGTAATTTAACGGTTATCAGCGAAACTAGAACACTTTTGAAAGATTATTATTTCGCTTTAATATACTAGTATGTGTATAAGTATTTTTTTTTTTTTCCTTTCAAAGTAACCCTTTGAAAGGACCGTTTATTTGTTAGCATAGTGTATGATAAATATAATTCCGTCCCTGTAATTTTTCATTCTTTCTTTTTATCACTTTTTTTCTTTTAATCCATTATATTTCTTCCTGATAAAATCGATCGCTTTTAACGAGTTTGACCTGTATAATGTTATTACTCCAGCGAAAAAAATTCTGCGAAAACTATGAAAGGCTATGTTTAACTGTTTTTATTTAGGTGTGTTAATGTAATGTAATAATATTTAGTTACATTGATGTTTGATATTTGATGTACATTGACAATCGTAACTAAAGAGGGATTGGACTAAAGAAGAAACCAATTAAGAAAAAATGGCGACTTGTGGACCAACGTAGGTTTACGAACAGATTTTTTTTTTATATATTTGATTTTTATTCAATATATTTATTCTCATTATTTAAAAAGTAGGTAAATAAATAGGAATTCAGAACCCTTTAATTACCTACCAAATAAAAATAGTGGTTAATGCTGCGACAGGCCATTTCAAGAACATCCACATTCCTCGGGAGAAGAATTCGCCTTAGCAACATTACAGATTGGATACGGGCCTCTGACTCAGACTCCCACAGTTACTGAAGATCACGCTAAGAAAAAACCTTCCTTTTTCGTCTGAAGAAAATCCGAATATCGTTAGGTACTTATATATATTTGATACGTGTGCTATGAACATGGATAGGTAAAATATTTCTAAGTTCCTTCAATGTTGACAAAAACAAAGGGATCCATAGAATATTTTGGTCTTGATGGACTTATAGAGACAGGAGAGTATTTAGGCAGCAATGCTGATTGCAGCCTATTGTATTTTTTTTCGTATAAAATAAACTCAAACTTTAGTATGCCTCTCTGAATATATTTATTTATATATCTGTAACGCTGGTGAATAAGTATTTTTCCAAAATGAGCTTTATTGCGGGAAGTGAAATCTTGTCATTCTCATTGTGTATAAATGCCTAAGTCAGGCTTTGGCTTGAAGTGGAGTTACTGCTTATAATTTAACTTTATTTCAAGCCAAATATTACGAGAATGACACGATTCCACTTCCCTCAATACAACAGTTAACTCATTTTCGAAAAAAAATCCGACTTAAGCACTTGTTCACCGGGGCTGCATTTGTATAATTATCAAATTCTCTATATGTTAATGATTAGTATTAAAACTTCATCAATCATCTTTAGAAAAAGCATTTCGATGTCCGAGTTCTATCAGAAATTGTTTGTTTTGAAGTTTAACATGCGTTGTGTATTTTACAGCAAATTACGTTATGAGATGTCAGTTATTTGTGTGATTTAGGCCTTTTGCCACACTGTGGAATTTCTATTGTAAACCTGAAAACCAGGGAAATAAACTTTAACATCATACGAACGATATAAAGATCATTAATTTACAAAACTGCTTACCAGCAGACGGCAGTTAACTATCAGACCGTTCACTCACGACGGAATTTCAAACAGCAGATGAGTTTGGAACTTTCTATACGTCGTTTAAAAATTGAGATGAGGAATTATTCAATCATGTCAGAACGCCAATGGCTTCCTTTGGCGAATCCATGTTCGATAGAAAAATACCATATTCAGCTCAATAAAACCCAAACAAGGGAATTGTATTGAACTTGTGGAAATAAAAAAATATTAAACAACAGGCTTCTTCCTATCAACTGTAAATGATATGAATTAGTAAATAATTCGGGGACCTCAACTGATGAGAATTTAGTTTAAATTATATGCTTATAGTTTAAATTATATGCTTAAACCAAACTGCATACTCCTTCAAGTACATTTTTTTAAATTATTTATTTCTTTCATAATTTGCTACAATTCACAAAATAAAAATGCTGTACCAATAGATCTTTCTCACATTAAAAACAATTGCACAAATTTAAATATATCTGTGGAGAATCATAATTTACAATGAAAGAAAAAATGTATAAAAAAACTTCCTTCAAGTACATAACTTTATCGCCCCGATGAGTGATGGCCGAATGCTTTCCTGTCTGGACCATACACCGTTTGCTTAATCTTCAGGTTCTGTTAATAGAACATCTTGTTTACTTTAGTGAATCGGTAAATGAGTGTTGCCCATATGTGTAAATCATCAATTATGTACTACATCAAATAAATCTTCAGCGGAACAATTTTAATTTTTAATTCCAGTAAATACTGCTACTTTTAAGTTATATTGCTAGTTAAAAGTAACAGATAAAATTACATAAACTTAAGAATAGACAATGATTTCTTTGATTTTAAAGTATGTTCAGAAAACAATGATTCCAGACACTCAAACCATCAGAAGCATAATAAAGTGTTATGAAATATTGCGCATATATATATATATATATATATATATATATATATTATTTATTCGTGTGTTAGACCATTTGTGGCGTGAAGGAAACGCAAACACTTTATACGCTCAGACTAGAAGTATTTAGATGATCTGATTTTTGGCAGTACAAGCAGTTGACGAATTTAATGTTTATTATTATTCTTTTATGTTACTTTATATTACATTTGAGCCTACACAGTATCGCACCCAGCAAATTTGGTCTCAATATTTATTTTCTTTTGGTTTCAATTTCAATTTACTTTCGATTTGCTGAAATATGAATTTTTTAAGCGATTAATGTTTTCTTAGTCTTTTTCATCTTCTCAGAGGAAGTCTGTGTAGCTGAGGGTAGGATAGATAAAGAAAGAGAGAATTTCGGTGATGTGTTGACGTGTGGAATGTTGTGTATTTGCTGCGAATATATGATTTTTCAGTAAAAATTTTCATGTCGTTATTTAAAGGGTCATTCGAAAGAAACCAAGATGCATTCAGATTTTTTTCTTAGAATTTTGGTTTGTTTTCGTAGTTGTCTAGAGAAGGTCTTTAGTCGTGGAGATGTGATAGTTGTTTTTAGCGCCTTGCCAGTTCTTATCTTTTTAATTTTGTATATATGCTCCATGGAAGCCATTTGAACAATTAAATATTAAAAATAGAGAAAACGTCAGTGTTTGTAAATGTGTTTGTTGGATATGTATATATAGTGTACACATTTATTTAATTGCTTGTAATTCAATACCATCCTGTCTAATGTTTCTATCAATACTTATGGTCAAAATACACATTTTTTTCTCATCCTCACAGTCTATTATCAATATAAAAAAAATAAATAACTTTTAATATTTCTATAATATATACATTTATAAGTTCACTCATAGCTGTGCTGATTAAGAAAATAATGTTGGTTAATTACAATGGATACGATAGCTTACCTCATATTGATGGCTCCTGAAGACGCACTCTGGAGGAACCTTGGACTGCGCCGCCGGGATAGAAGACACGGGACACTGGAGACTGGAGCCAATCCTCCAGGGGTACCGGTATATTATACCTCCCCCACCAGCACAATCCCTCTCTATCTCACCTTTCTTCCAGGGCGGCTATGGCCTGCCTTTGAGGAATAATGCGATTTGCCCGAGCAAATGTAAGGATTAAGAAAAAATAATCTCATCATAATAATCTTGAGTAAGGTATAATATCATAATAATAAATAATCATAGAAATCATAATGGAAACGAAAGTATATTATCCCTAATTACACCTTGTCTAAGATGACATTGTTTAGTCATTACCTTCCTAATTCCAATCGGAACAAACATTTAGTACTTTTTTAAAATTTATTTTTCGAAATTTACAACAGTATTAAAATAATGCAATAAATAAATAGAATGAATGATACGTAATAGCACGCACGAGATCATATTCTTTTCAAACTCTTCGGAGGCTTATCAGGAATTGAAGAGGTAGCTAAGTTTGTGGGTTATGAAGTCGGGTTAATTAGTGGGTTTGAGTGGGAATACAATTAATTTGTCATGGAAGGATTGATATCGGTTCAGACCAAATAAGTAACAAATGGAATATTAATCTCAACGAAATATTGAGGATTTTGGATTGTAAGGATTGGATACGAGAGGAATTCGATGGCATAGGGTTTCCCCAAAGCTCCACTGTTAAGCATTAATGTTGCTCAATATTTTATTTGTTTTAAAATAGATTTATTTTGGGTTGCGTAAATTGAACATTATTTTTTTTTTCAAATTAGGGTTACAATTTTCCTCGTCAAAATAAAATATATTATATTACCTCATGTTTTTCACAATAATTGTTTGCCATAGCTAAGATGGCTCCTATCTCCAATACCAATGCGTTACAGAAAAATTAACATAAAAAGCTTCTAAATAAACTTTAGATAAGGATGAACAACTAGTAGTAATAGATTGAATTGGTCAGATGTGCAGTCAAAGATATTGTTTCGGCCTAAGATGTAGACCATCTTCAGGGCCGCCGGGAAGGTGGGGCGATGTAGGCCGATGATGGTCAATCTCAACTAACGACCATCAAACTAGCAAATTCCTGAAAATCTAACAACTATACGGATCTTATGGAATTTAGTGTTATTAATGAGGACCTTTTCTCTTGTGACCATGCCAATGATGAGTATTTTTATTACCCGTTTTATATATATATATACGTTATAATGAATAGGTGTCGACAGGCCCAATAGCTAACGGTAATTTGAAGTGATAAAATGGTGGAATATATTTTTTTTATTCTGTTGAATTACCTCATAATGATACAAATTTAATTGAAATCAGTGTACCCGGTTCCCGGTATTAATGCTCAAATGCTTATAAAGTCCTGGATGTGGATCATTTGCATCATGAAGACAAAAATGTTTCATTTCGGTTTGCAAATTTCTGAAAAGTTTATAACAGAACGAAATGTTTTTTATGTAAGGCTTTCATCGGAACTTGTTTTTGAACGAAAGATAATTGCAGAATCAGTTAAGGTTGGTGAGGATTGGAGGTCTCTGATCTGTGTAGGGATGAGACATAAACACGAGCTAGAATGCTGAAAAAAGGAATATCGAGAGAATTGCTGGACGAAAGACTCGACTAGATGAGAGGGACAGGTAGAAAACAGTAAGATAGGGAAACATTATTTTTCGGGTTGCAGGGAACATCCAAATTTCCCCAACTAAGGAGCAAGGTAATTGCCTTGTTCTCTCCAAAAAGCTAAGTTCGCTCTGTAGTACCACGGAGGAAGATTGAGAGATGGATTGATTTTTCTGCTTGCACAACTTGGTTGATGTTCCTCCAGTTGATCTCGAAGTACTTTACTCCTTATTTAGGCATTTCAGAAGGGTTCTTATTCAGCCCAATCACATAATCACATTTTGACTGAAATATTTACAAACAGAAACAAAATGAGGTAATTATTACTTTAAAATATGCAACTGGAGGATCTATTTTATCATTCACAGTCATATTATATAACTCTATTTTTAAAAACGTTGATTTAGTTTTTCCATCTCTTCAACAAGGGGTCTAGCCAAGTGCCTCTATTTTATAATCCAGAAGTAAACCTTTCCAGGATTGTAAATCATTGTCATGCATTTACTTTTCTCGTGGATAATTCCAGTACTAATTTAAATACAATCAGATTTTAATAGCTTCCACAAAACCGATCCCATAGATCTTATTTCTTTATAAGTATTTTGAGTATCTAGTTTTCGCCAAAAAAAAATTAACTCAATTGATTTAATAGTTTTATTTTCAAATATTCAATTTACATATTAATGTCAACAGCTGTGTCCTGTCAACAGTTTAGTTGTGTAAATTCATCAGTGTCAAGTGCCATACTTTAGTCGATTGGATAATTTGAAGCTTCGTCAACAATGTCATTTGATGCCCCGAGAAATTTAATAGTAATTATTTATTTACACAATACAATATGCAATTATGATTAAATGAAATTATGGATTGATTTTTGCGATTACAATGAGAATAATTAATAAACGTAATTTACTAATCGTTCACCAAAACTTTTCAATATTATGCCAGTATAAAAGCTTTATTTAATCTCAATATATAATAGATCAATCTTTAATTAAAATAATATCCTCATTCATTACATCTATATTCTGAAAGATTTTTAAAAATTCATTTAGAGTTTTGTAGATCAATTAATAGACTAATAAGATTAATTTTATAGATAAAAGTATGTAAACTATATTATAAAAGTATTATCATTTATTTTTTAGGGCTTTTAAACTTTTTATCGTGGTAATTGCACATTGGAACGTAATCAGTAAAGATTCACCCGTGAGAAGTATTCGCAGGTTACCTTGACACCTCACGCCATGAATACAGATTGCACCCAACTTGCTCGACATAACAATTAACTGTAAGTAAGTATATCTTTAAAACACGACGATTTATGTATTTGTAGACTACGATAATCAGGGAAAATGCATGTATACAAAATACTATTTTTAAGCTAGACAGTTTTAGAAACTATCTTAAGTTAATAGATTGAAAATATACAAAAAATGAAAATGTGTTGTAAGAACCTTATTCCTTCCACTCCTTCAATAATTTATTGATTTAAATATCGCTATAATTTTTCTCTAAAGTTACAACAGGTTTATACGTACCTGAATTCGAGTGTAATGGTGTGGCTGTCAGACGAAAATTGTTCAAACCTAGCTTCACTTTATTTACTTTTCTTCGTGTACTTTTATTGTCAAATTTATAAAAATTGGAACTAGTATATTTCAGTCATGGAAGAAAATAAAACTTCATTAACCTGTTAAACCATGGTGGTGTTGTGAATATAATAGTGGCCAATCAAACTTTCCAACGGCTGTAAGATGCATCTTGGTAATAATAAATAACAATCTTATAATAATAAATAATAAACTTATTTTTTTCAGAATTTCTATTTCTTCGTTCTAATTTAGAATAAAAACGCTTTCATAAAGCTGATGAAAATCATTCTGATTTGAATTTATTGTCTGACTCATCTTGAAAAGTTCTTTCAAGAAAAACTTGTGCATCACAAAATATTACACTTAATGAAAAATCTCAACCTCTCTCCGGAATTTACGCATATATCTAGGCACTAAATATCTACACCCTCGGTGAATATATGGCTAAGTCGAATTTTATCCAGAGTGAGTTAATTGTATTGAGGGAAGCGGAATCGTGCATTCTCGTAGTTTTGCAATGAAATGGAGTTGTAAAAACAGTAAATCCTTTTCAAGACAATGACTGACTTAGCTTCTTATTCACCTGCACAACCGTTGTTCAAGGAACAGTTTAGCTGTTATTTTTAATGGTACACGTTTTTTTTATATATATACAAGACGCTGTATATGGAATTAATTTGCGTAAATAGTCTGTGCCTACTCGATATTAAATAAGTTACTGACCAATTATGCTATATAAGATTATTGATAACTGGTAAGTATGATCCTCTAACTATACCTAAGGCATGTTAACGATAACTATGAGTAATCTATAACTATGAGTTTCCTTCGATACAAGCCAACATGGACCAGTACCAAGATGGTACATGGTACAGAGCCGTTACCGTGGACAGAAGGAAGAGGACCAAGGCTTCCCACGGGAGCTGGTAGGATAGTAAAAACAAAACCGAGCGACCTTTGAGGAGCGTGCTCGGCATTGGTTCCCACAGTTGCTACCTCTCTTGTAGCAGCTCCGAACTAGGCCATCATTGCCGACTTGGCATGTGTCTCCTGGCTGCCCTCTATCTCTTTGCCAATCCGCCGGTAAACATAAACTGAACATCTTTACAGTTCTCTTATCAGTCTAACTTGTGTGTTTTATTAATGCTGTTTGTTATCAATTTTCTTTTTATAGTTTTCTTCAGTTATCTGAATAGGACATTTTAGAAATTACTTACCTTTTCTTTTTAAAACTTATTTATTGGAATTTAGAACTGCTTTATATCAATATAAAAAGTAAATATAATAAATAATACATAATGGCATGGATAAAGGATAGTATATGTTGTGTCGTAGGTCAGTTATCTATAATATTAAGAAGCACAATGTGGCACAATATCTGTTTATTGAATTACATATAAGGTTACACATCACATGATCACACTCGTACTGCCTCATCTCATGCGCGCGCAACTCGTGGGGATATAACACTCTCCCCCCGCATAAGATGATGCTGGACAATATATATTTGAAATAAAATGTCATGACAATTAATAATAATTAGTGAAAACAATTAAACTTTTTTTTAAATACATTTGAAATAAAAAAAATATTAATTACTTTTACTTGAATTAATTAATGAAATACATTAAATACTTTTTTTTTTGAGCATACAAATTTAGAAGGTCCGGGGGACGACGCTGTCTTGTTGAGCGACCGAGTGGTACTTCTGGTGGTATCTCTTGTGTCTCTTGTGCCTCAGGCAACCCCGTTGTCTCTGTTGTAGCTGGCCTAGTCGACCATAACAGGGTTGACTAATCGTTTGTGTTGGTTCTTCTATTTCTTTACTTACTGTTGCTGTTTTGTCCGGTTCTTCAATTGCTACGCCAGCCTTCCTCAAGTGATTTACGTGCCGTTTCAGGCTGTATCCCCCTTGTAACGTCACTTGGTAGTGTAATCGGCCGAATTTTTTCTTAATTTTACCAATTTTCCATGTTGGCTTGTTGCTATGGTACCATCTCGCCATTACAGCTTCTCCGATATCGAATTGTCTGGCTGGTAGTAAAGGGATTGTAACGTCCATCTTACTGAACCTTGTTCTTGGGCTATCTAGTCGGCATCTTATGTTTCTCTGTAAATTCAACTCTGCCGGTGTTTTCCCGTTCTGGAGTGGTGTAGCCCGATACCTAAATAATATTTCCCTTAATTTACGTCGTATTAGCCCCGATTCGTTCATGCTTTGTAACTTTGATTTTAATGTCTGGACGTATCTATCCTCCAGTCCGAGTGCTATGTCAAAATGGTCTATTTCTTCAAGCCGTATGCCTAGGTGCCTAATCCATATTCTTCCTAATATCGATGCCAATTGGTCCGGAACAATGAATAATATTTCCTTTGATTCATTTCCTTTGTATTCTACTTTGACTTCGGCTACTCCTATTGGCTTAATAATGCCTAGTGTATATGACCTAAAGATAACTTCCGTTTTGCTTATTTTTGTTTTCGCTGTCTTTAGTTTTTTAAACTCAGATTCCGGAATTAGTGTATATCCGGCCCCCGAGTCAACTTCGAATCGTTGTTGCGTCCCGTTTATTTTGATTTCTGCGAAATATTTTTCGCAAGAGTATTTTCTCGGGATAGTTTCGTTCCGATGAATATCTACTACATTGTTAATTGAATTTAGCTCGTCAATGGTAGTAAAATCAATCCAATTAGTGTCCTGTGTTGTGTGCTGCTTAAGTTTTTCCATACGAGTTGAGATGCATACTGAAGCGAGGTGTCCTACCTTCTTACAATCGTCGCATCTCAATTTTGATTCGTCAATTCGGCATTCCCTTGTCACATGATTGCTTCGCCCACAACGTAGGCATCGATTTTCGATTCATAACTGTTGGTAGTTCAGCGCCTTGTTTTGATTATAGGATGCCTTGCCTTTAGTGTTCCAAGTCGATGAACGTTGTCGTGGTGTTTTGTTGTTGTCTCTTTTCTGTGTAATTTTATTTATGTCGCTTCCTTCCATGCATGGGGAGTATCTTATGTGGCTGCGATTTGCAATTTCACGACTGTCAATTTTACATGCTTCGAGTGCCAGAGCTTTGTCTTTTATTTCCTCAAAGTTTGTCCTTTCCCCGTCTGTTTCTAAGAGTTTTTTCCTGATCGTGTTGTCTTGTATACCCCTGATGAATTGTGCACGCAGAAATAAGTCAGCAACACTTTTCCCGCAACCTGCTGCCGCACAATTAAATGCGCATTCAGTGAGTCCCCGACGTAAATCTGTGATGAACTCCGATATCCTTTGACCGTCTTTTTGGTATAGCGATAGGAATCGATGTTGTGCTACCAGTGTGTTTTGTTTGGGGCACAAATGTTTTTCTAATATATTGACCAGCTCTTCGTACGCCATCTCGCTCGGTCCTTTCGGAGCTACTAGTAACGTTATTAGTTGGTAAGATTCCGTCCCTATCGAATTGAGAAGCATCTGTGTACAGAGAATTTTATTATCTATTACCCCTTTCATCTTGAGGTAATTTTCAAACCGTTTCCTGTATATTTTAAATGTCTCCTTTGATGAATTGAATGATTCGAATGATGGCAAGATCGTCTTTGTTGTCACCGCTGGTGCTGTTGTCACTTGGGTTTGTAACGATTTGATCAGTGTAGCCTGTTGTTGGTTAAATGCGGTTAGAAATTGTTTTGGATCCATTTTAATTTTATTTTAAATTATTCCTTCTGAAATTGACTATAAATTAATCACTTTTAATTAATTAAATTTTCCCAACAATAAAATAGAAATTTCTTATCTAATAATAAGTCATATATTATTTTTATAGAGTATAGATATTAATTGTAATCATTTTGTAGTAGAAAGGTTAACTTGCGTTTAACTGGTATCGATGGTTGTCCTCAGTATTCTCGGACTGAATAATGTTGTTAATTTTTTCCTCTTTCCTTTTCACTTTGAGTTCTTTTTATCCTCGTCGCCAATTCTGTTGTGTCGTAGGTCAGTTATCTATAATATTAAGAAGCACAATGTGGCACAATATCTGTTTATTGAATTACATATAAGGTTACACATCGCATGATCACACTCGTACTGCCTCATCTCATGCGCGCGCAACTCGTGGGGATATAACAGTATAACAATTACCCAGTGATATTACTTGAATAACAAATTAAACTTAGAAGATCACAAGGTCATATTCTTTTCAAACGTCTCAGAGGATTATCGGAATTTGAAGAGCTTTAAAACTAGTGAGTTTGGGTGGGAATATCGGGTACGGACCAAATCAGCAACAAATGAGACATTAAGATCATTATGGATGACTTTATTATTCATAACAAAGAAAGTAGCACCAAGGATTAGATAACTATTAGTACTTAGGGAATAGAGCTTATGGGCTCCACTAAGCCATCAAATTACTCTCCTACCTAATCCTTACAATCCTAAATCCTCAATGCATCTTACCTTGTTACTAGTAAAGTCATCCATAATAGCCTTAATGTCACTATTTCTGCTTCTAAGGCCGGAAGTCTATCATGAATCAGTGCTTTCATGACAAAATTTATTCTTACTCAAACCTGCTAGTTTACTAGATTCCCCATTAATTCCCGATGATCCTCTAAGTTGAATTTCTTATTTGAGTAGTGAGGTAAAGACCTCGAAAACTTTTTCAACCCCTTCAAACCTCGCTAAGCGAGGGCATCCTGTTGTGTAGTGATTGGTATAACAACATACTATGACCAAGATCGCGGATTGGTTGCCCAGCAGATCGCCTTAGAATTTTTGAAAGGAAAAAAAATCCTTATTTATGTTGTCTTTAGGATGGGACGTGAAACGGAGGTCCTGAGTCTTAGGATATTAGATATACTTGTACATTTCTGGAGTTACACTAGATTTTTTCCCCTGTTTAAAAATGTTAGGGAGTTCTGATGAAGACCTGCATATTCCTCACTCATAATGAAATCATTTTGTTTTCGTCACTAGATACTATCACGTATTCACTGTTTTTTTCATAACCCTAGTTCTTTTTATTGTAAATTTGTCTGTTTTTTTATTTTAATTTTGCATTACATTTTCTGATTATCTACCAAAACATACCTGTTTAGATATTTACTTTCAAGATATTTTGTAAATATTGTTTTATTCAGATTTAGGCCTTTGGCCAGATATATATTTACTTAAATATGTTTATCTCTGTTATTCTAAAGGGACCTGGTCCCAGAATAAAATTATTTTTCTATTCTATTCTATATGTCTGGGATTAATAAATAATTTATTTTTTAATTAACAAATATTTTATTCTATCCATGAACATATTTCAGCTTGATTTATCATACTGTCAACCTTAAAAAAATAAATAATTAAAAAATAAATGCCTCAGCATTAATCAGGATGCAGCCCAAGTTGACTGTTGACAACTGTGATTTGGTCCTCTGGGATCTGACGACCCTCCTTGGGGTCAGCATCTGTAAAATTTAAGGTTACGGTTAAATTTGGGAAAAACTTGGCGATTGAACGTGATATCGGATAAATCACCTCCCTGGACAACCGTTGGCCTAGAAACAGTACAGTCTTTACCAATTACTTAGCCTACGACGCTTTACGAGTTGTAGTTCACAATATAATATATCAAATAGGCCACCAGTCCACTAATGAACAGTACATCTTAATAAGGAACTGAAGAAGATATCGTCTGGTTGATCAAAAGAGAATTGATAACTTAAAGCTGAGCAGCGCACTGCTACAGATCGCTGCTCGGTCACCGCTTCCACAAGTGAAGCAATACAACGCTAGGCAATATCCGTCAATAAGGCGACTGGACATATCTCAAGAACACGTTCCCTAGGGAGCCTTCAATCGCTATGAATGGTCTTTCCTTACTCAGCCAGCCACCTGGTGGCTGTCTCTACTAGGCATTTCCTATTTAGTACGGACTTGTTTCATTGTCCAACCTCTGGGAATAAACTTGAAAGGAAGTAGTAACTTTTTTATAATGTTAGTTTGTTTTCATTCACAATCGCATTACATTAGCAATGCTGTTATCCCCCCCCCCCGCATATTTTCTATTTACTCGAATGGCTCCACATTTTAATTGTTGTTTAAGCAATTTTTTACAATTATTTTTTAGTTTAATAGCAAAGGCTCATATAAATGACTGTTATAGGACCTATTTGAACTTACGGGAAGAGCTTTGGGATTACACTAAGCCATCGAATTCCTCTCGTTTCCAAAATTCTTAAAATCCTCAATGCTTCTTACTTTGTTACGATTAATGTCATCCATAATGACCATCATGTCCCATTTGCTGATTTTGCCCTAACCCTATATCAGTCATTTCATGGAAAACGTTATTCCAAATCAAACCCACTAGTTTCAAAGTTAGCAATCTCTACAATTCTCGGTAATCCTCCGAGGCGTCTGAAACGAAGAAAGCTTCGAGATCTTTTAAGTTGAATTTGTCATTTGAGGACTACCACAGGGTATTTTCTCTACTAGCCATTATGGATCATTCATTCTATTTGCTTCTTGTATTATTATAATAGAGTTGAAATTTCAATAATTTTTTTTTTTAATATAATGTTTAATATGATAGGAATCTAAACAAGGAGCGTCTTTAAGCAGAGTTGGAAATAATGTAATTTTTAATAAAATTACATAGTAAGTTCCGAAATTTTATACAAAATTACTTTATGCCCAACTCTGCTCATTAATAATGCCAGTGTATATCACTTCCATATTTTAGATAACTGGCGTAGCGTATCCAGTCTCATAATATTATTATTTAAACATTCATCTTTATTAAAATATCTGCCAAATATGTTTACTCATAGTAGTGGTTACTCAGTATTTATATCGATAGCATCAAATTTTCATCCAAAAAACAATTTTTATAATTTAACCGGATAAGTTTTTAAAATTTATCTTACTAATACTATAAATGGGAAAGTTTGTATGTTTGTCTCTCTGTAAAAACTACTGATCGGATTAGGATGAAACTCTACATTAGTATAGTTGATGCATCAGAATAACACATAGGCTATAGCAAGCGTGGATTAAGGGAGGCTCACGGGGGCACGTTCCCCCTCTCCCTACTGTTTTTTAGGTATTGTGGAGAATCCATTATAGGACATAATTATAGGTAAATCTTATGAGAATAGTTGTTAAAATAACAGAAAGAACATGAGTGAAACTATTTGTTTTGATATCCTACTAACCTTACTAATATTATAAATGTTAAAGTTTGTATGTTTGTCTCTCTTTCACGCAAATCTACTGGGCGAATTTGGATGAAAATTATTGTGTTAAATAGGTTATACATCATAGGCTACAGCAAGGACAGATTTATGTGGGGGCACGGGGGCATATGCCTCCCCCCGTTACAGGCAACATCAAGTGGCCCCTGTACATCATTAAAGGCAAATCAGGAACTTAGCATCTTGAAATTTGTAGGTTGGTTCTTTGTATAGTTTAAGAAAGAAATTTGGATAATTCCACCCCAGTTTCCCCTTTAATATAATAGGGGTTCAAAGGTTGTATAGAATCCATCAGTTTTGAAGTTAGACATCTGAAATTTTGGATGTACGAGTAACTTATATTTTTAAAAAAATAATTAAATTATTTATTTTAAATCATCTTTCACGAAACGATCGCGGGTTCGTAGCCCGGCAGGTGGCCCTAGTTTTTTTTTAAGGGAGAAAAAAATCCTTAGTTACGCCGTCCTTCGGAAGGGACGTTAAACGGGGGTCCCGAGCCTGTACGATGTCAGGTACTCGTTAAAAATCCCTATCCTAATTAAACCTGGATAGGCAAAATTTAGAGCTCCCACTGTAGCATCGTCCGATCAGCCATAGCAGCATAAAGTGACATTAAATGAACAAACATCTTTCACGAAACTTTATGTGGCAGACCGAATCCCACGCGAGCGAAGCCGCGGTCACAAGCTAGTATTAAATAAAAATGTTCTAATTTTTGATCAAAACTCTTATTTAAAAGATGAAATCGGAATTCTTGATCGCGTGTTAAACAATCGCTCTATCGAAGAAACATCAACAGTAAAAGATAAACAGTAACAGAAAAAAAACTTTGTGCGGTTAAAAATTCGATTAAAAAATGAAAAAAGTGATGAAAAAATGATCACTATACTCCAAAACATATCGCAAACAAATAATCGGGATGCTCATGTGCGATCAATAATCATCGAATATATAATAAAAGTTTATTAATTATGACAAAAATGTTTATTTATAAATCGAAATGAAAAAGACGAATGGACGATCCATATTCCAATGAATCCTGAAAAATGTCAAGAAGAATAAGATTGTGCATCCGTAAGCGAGAACAGTCTATAGAATTTGATGAAATGTATACCTACACAAGTACCCAACATCTCTCTGAGTATTGGCGATTGCACGTTTTTGAAATATTAATGTTTAAAAGGTTTCCCTTCCTTTGGATATGATAAGCATAGACTACTTTATGGATAATTTAACTGGTTCACATAGACAAGTACTTAAAATTCTTGCCAACATAAAGGTTTTCAACCACGAATGAACCCTTATGGACCTCACCCAGCCTCTATAAAATGGGTACCCATAATTGGGGGAAAACCTAGCGGTTGAGTATGATCTCGGAATAGTCTCCTCCCGGTATTAGCTCTTGTCCTAGAAACAGTTATCTCTCTGTATTGAACCCCTTTTTACAATATTGATATTGAGGAGTATGTTAAGAAATGCCCGATATCTCAAAAACTACTAAAAATGTCTATTATAGCTGAAATTAGATCTGTTTAAATGCACTATTAATTATATTATTAATACTATTGCCTTCGTGGTATTAGCAGTTTAAAGAATCGTAAATACAAATTGAAAAAAAAATTCTAACTGTTACCTCTATTTATGAAGGCCCAATTATAGCTAAAATTATTTACTTGACTATATAAAAAAGTATTTTCAGTGTTTTTCTCATGGTAAACAGTTTTCGATATGTTGTTTATTATTAGAAATTAGTTGAAATTTTAAGTCTTGTTCATGTATAAAATGAACATCGATTATTCAATGTCGACCAGGGACATTGTTATATGCACCCGTCATATACGAGTACATTGTAACCAATGCACAACGTTAGTAAACATTAATTAATTATTTAATGAAAGAATTTTGACCCACTTTATCGCTGATTTACTGCTCACATGGAATTGTTTTGCGTGAGTAAATAAGTCGTTAATATTGATTATTTTTTTATCTTAATACAATCTAATGGAAGTTCTTACTTCTACGTTTTAATATCTAAATGGCTATGATAAGACTTATTGACCTAAATCATCGAATTCCTCTTGTGTCCAATCCTTACGATGATTTTTTAATTAGCGCATGACTCGGAAATAAAAAAAGATAATTAGCCAATCTTTCTTACTTATCTAGCGATTTCAATCTTTCATAGAATTCTAGTTTTCACAGCATTTCTTCATCTTTTCTTCTTTTTTCCGTCCACTTTTGTCAGTTAGTTTTTCCCCGAGTTTTTCTGGATGAAATTTCCACTTTTTTCAGGTATTTATTTATTTTCCACTTATAAATGTTTTCAGTATCAATTTTTGCTTTGGATTGGCGTTTTAAGAGAACTCATTTATTTCAATTTTTAGGTAACCAATCTAGGTTTCTATAGAACTTCAGTCGCCTCTTTCTAAGATCCCTATCGATCTTTGATATATTTTCAGTTTTTTTGATGGTTTGTTATACGTACTTATCTTGTGTATATCGTGGTCCTAAAATTTTTCTCACATCTTTATTTATTTCTTGTAACTCTAGGTGATTCACCTTTTGTAAATTTACTGTAGTTGGGTTATTGCTTAAATGGTGGTTAAAACTGCATGTCTATGTTTAGACGAGAGCACCTCTTTTTACTAGTATAAAGGATCGACTTTAGCCCAGACTATAAATCATAGTGGAAATGGGCTAGATAAATGCAAATTGAATCAGAACTCTGTTTGGATTAGCTTTATCACGCACGAATGGGAGGAAAGTAGGAAGGCAAGAGTTTTCGTTTTTTAAAGAGAAAAGATAGGCCCTCGGCCGGGATTTGAACCCGGAACCTTTGTCTCACCGTGACATGTCAGGAACAGAAAGAACATGATGTATATCGTGGTCCTAAAATTTTTCCTCAGTAACAGTTTTCTGTTTTGTCACGGTGAGACAAAGGTTCCGGGTTCAAATACCGGCCGAGGGCCTATCTTTTCTCTTTAAAAAATGAAAATATTTAAAACTCAAATAAATGACCAAATATTATAAAAAATTGTAACAGTTTTCGGTTTTATTTTGTATCCCAAAAACGGTTTGTAGTAGCCAATAATGTGTAATGTAAAAATTTTAAAAAGATAATAAAGTTTCATACAATAATGTCCCTTTTATTAGTCTTTTTGTGTATATACTTATACTGTAGAAATATATATTCTTGCAAGAAACAAATTTTTCTACCATTATTGGTTACCTATGGTAGAAATAAAATCTTTACCATGAAGAGTCTTAGGGATAAAACATAGTAGAGACTGTACTGATGCTACGACAACGATTGTGCAGGAATGTGGTTTGTCCAAGATCACGCTCAACCGCCTATTTTTTCCTCAATTAAGGAATAGTAATTCTTTAATTAAAAAGGATCTGTGAATCCATCAGGGTTCATCCGGAATAAATTATCGCAACTCAGGAACTTCAGCATAGCTACTCACTTGAGCTTCCACGTTCCCGATTACTTTCAGTACAGAATCAAAAAATTAGCAAACAAGTGTGTTATTTGAAAAGCCTGTTTTCTAAACCTCGAAGGTTATTACGAAAAATTACTTGCACGAAAATCTATACTCATTATTTTTTCACAAAACGAATTTTAAACCTCGATCAACCAAGAGACAGAACTCAGGATTGTCCAAACGTTTATCTCTAAACTAGCTCGAACTAAGTTCTAAAGTCAACTGTTCAGCAACTGTCATTTCCTTTCACAACCTTATATTTGACTGTCCTACCTGGACCACCATATGGTTACTTATAGCTTGAACCGTTACTATCATATGTTAATTTTTTTTTTCATAAAAGGATGTATTATTATTATAAAATCTATGTGACATCAGTTTTTTCAAAAGAACGTAGTTCATAGTAGCCTACTCCATTGTGGACAATACCAGGAATGTATAGGAATACATGATGGACGGTTCCTACTATCCGCCCATTCGTGACCTGAAATCGGCAGAGAACGAGAGACGAGACGTAAACAAGAGCCTACCTCCCCCCCTAATTAATGCCCGAATAGGACAGAACCGGAGGGACCGTGAGATAATTATCCCGGAGCCGACTCCCGTGGGAACCTGCCCTGGCTCCGAGAGCGAATAGTAATGTCCTCTCGTGGAAACTGTCCCGCTTTCCCGGCTTTTCCACCCTTATCGGCGGCCCCTCCTTGGGTTTGCATACAGAACTAGCTCCGTGTGAACCTGGAGCTCTGCCAGGCCGACTATTTCTGCCCTATATCTCCACTAGTACTGCCTACGCTCACCGCATCCTAATTCCCAGGCCGAACACACGCATCGGGATTTTCGGGCTTACCAAGGATTTTCTACTATCCCATGTGGAATATACCAATCAGACAGGCAACCTACACAATCGATTATATCCCCCTCTTGGAAGAAGAGCTCTTGGAAAAAAGCGCATTTTCTGGGACGACCTATAGTTTCAAGGTCACATCGTAAAAGGTGAAGAACATTTTAAACTGGGTCTTATAACTATTTTAAAATGTCAAGATATTGACTTATAGATTTAAATGAAGATATTAAAAGCTTATTTTTTGTGTTCATAGATCACTAATGACTATTGCCCTTAAGTGTACCAAATTTATATTGCTGTCAAATAAATAGATATCTAGTATTGGAGCAGGATAGCTCAGTGGTAGAACGCTGAAGTAGCCGTGTCGATGGTATCGGGTTCAAGTCCGGCTGTGGCATATGATTTCTTAAATATGATAACAACCGTAGACGGGCCATGTGGGGTCTGGAGACCCTTCTGGGGCTCACCCAGCCTCTATAAAGAGGGTACTCTGAATAGGGGGAGCGTCATCCAGGACTGCCTTACTGACCAGCAACCTCACTGATATACACAAATAACCTCACTGACAAACAACCACTGTCCAAGAATCATTATTATCTCCACTACGTACTGAAGCCAAAACACTTCATGGGCTGTAATGGTATACTGTTCAGGGGTTTAAGTGGGTAGTGTAAATACGGTAGAAAGCTCGTCGGATTTGTTATTAACATCAATTAATTATTTTTTAGCACATTCTTAGGAGTAATAATTTCAGTTGTATGTATAAGCTACTTTTTTGTTATGAAGTTACATTTCAGCATCACGGGAAAAATGTTATTTTTAGTAATATATATTAATAAATTCTTTATAAGTTTTCTTTATTATGCTTTGGGCTTACAAAGTACTGCTTAAGTTCAATTAGTTTTTACAGATAACTAAGAGGCATATAATGGTGGTAAAACACAATTTTATGGAACATATTGAAGTGACATATTACATGAGAAAATTAATTACTTAAAAATACTTTTTTTTCTTATTTGATAGAATGTTTTCTTGAAATCATTAACTTTATTCGTTATGTTTACCAATACAATGTACAAAATTTCACTATCTGTTTCTTTGATATTGAAAAGGAAAAAACGCAGGTGTATCAATCTTTTTATTAGTTCAAATATTTTATACCCAAACTACAGCATTAATATTTATGAATCAGTAACTTTCATTGAAAACATTTTTGAAGTAACAGTATCAGATTTCAAAATTAACGGAAATGCAATTTACTTATATCCTTTTTTTTTATGCCTATATGATAAAAACACACGGTTCGTGTTAAACCTGATATTATTTAATACGAATTGCATTCCTGAGGTGGGGTCATAAACATAACACAAACTGTACGAGTTTTATGATGTACCTATATATTACGATATCAGGTTCCTACCGACTACGACCTCTATTGGACCTACATCCGGGTCACTCATATCTCTTTATCTGCATATTGGTTATCTTGAAACAAGCTTAATGCTCCAATTTCTAAAATTTTTGATATGCATTTAGTTTCATTATCATTCAAATATAAATACAAAAATAAATACAGTTTCATAACATTGAAAACTGCCCACTGAAAATTCCACTCGGTTAAAATAGTTTCATTAAATTGTAAAACTACTAAAACTATTTTATTATTTTTATTATGCCTATATGTTACATTTTCGCCTGCGCAGTACTGCATCCAGTAAATTTGATCTCTTATTGCAGGTATATGAAATGTTTGAACTGAGTGTATTTTGAACAGATCTCTAGGCCATTGTCTTTTCAATTTTCTCAAAAAGGTTCACATAACAGAGAGCAGGAAAGAGAAAGAATTTCGAATTTTCATCAGGTTCCTGCTGATGAACCGTGCCATCCTAGGGAGTGCTGTTGAACTGTAAGAGAACAACTTCGTAAGTCACTATGGTTCCTGATATCTGCAATAAGTGTTACGATTAGCATAATTAACATTTCGGAGGTAGATAAAATTACAATAAAATGAAATAAATCAGCGTATAATAAAATGAACTTACTGTCAACATCAAGGTGCGTGTCACGGTGAAAAATTTACAGCCTGTCAAAGCCAGCGTCTCGTTACTTACTTGGTTCATAAGGCGTTCCACCTTAAGAAATATATATATATTTTTAAATTTAAAATAAAACTATTGAAATTCACAACTGTTTAGTAACAATTCAACAAGTAAATATAATTAATAATACGTCATGGCATGGATAAAGAAAAGTAGAGAAACTACCCGATGGTAGTACTCAAATAACAAATTCAACTTACAAAGTTCACGAGGGCATCCTCTTTTGGGCGCCTCGGAGGATTACAGGGGATTGAAGAAGTAACTAGGTTTGAACCTTGCTGGATTGAGTGGGAATAAAGTTTGTCATTAAAGGACTGATATCGGGTTCGGGACGTATCAGCAAAAAATGGGACAATGAGGTCATTATGGATGACTTTATTGGGAACAATGTAAGAAACATTAAGGATTTACGAACGATTTTGGAATAAAAGGAATGGATCCGAGAGTATTTCGAAGGGTTAGCGAAGGGTTAGCGAAGCCAAAGTTCTACTCCGTAAGTCCAAATAGGATATACATGAGCCTTTATTAATTAATTGGGAGCTCAGAGCGCTTGTCTGATAAATTCTTAAGAAGTCTGAAACAGCTAGCATTTTCTTGTCTTTTCAATCCAGTATGAGGTTATGAAGATATAATCTCGATCTTCAGGATTTTATAAAACAGTGCTGGACGACTGGCAGAAATAGGTTTTCGACGAAGAGTAAAGGTGATTTGACCAGATTCGCGGCAATTTTTTTTTATTCTCCAGTTTTGACAGCATTCTTCAAGATCAGTGATATGGGATTGAAGAGTATGAGATACAATAATTGGATCAGTGTTGCAGTGACTGATAATAGACATGTATCATCAGCATACGTGGTAAGGATAGTATTAGGATGGATTGGGAAATCAGTTTATAAAATGTATAGTGGATTTGTTTAAATCATTTTTCTATTAACATCTTTCCATTTACCTACCTCACCGTTGAACTGCTCTTTTGGAACGGAGTACAATGTCGGTAGAGATCCTTTGCTGTGCTCGTAAATACTGGTGGCAGCGAAACACACCGAGCATGTCCTGAACAGTATGTGGCCGAAGGATCCGCAGAAATAGGCTACTCGAAGCAGTGAGGTCAAAGGTCTAAAATATAAAAAATATTTCCTTTGTTTTCTATGCATTAAAAAGCTTCTTCAAATAGGATGTGAACATGAAAATGTAAATATGCTCAAAGGAATATTATAAGAAGAAAGTGCCCTTCCTGAAAGAGGAATATACTATTACTTCACAGTATATATGATATTCAGACGTTTCCAATCCAAGAAGGGTCTTGGATTTATTAAATATTTGGTAACAACTGTTCTATTTCTAAGCTAACTAATGTGCAGAGCGGTGATTTGGCCAAGAGTATACTCGAACAGGTTTTTTTTTTAATTTTTAAAAAATGGAAGGTAATTTTTCTACTCTATTCTGGAACATATAATCCCTTTGTACAAGAAATGTACAATGTCATCAGTTGTCTAGCTCATTACACTATTATCTATATCAATACTAATAAATAATTTATCTGTCATAATCGCTGTCGATCCAGTGGCGTAGAGTTTGCAACTACTGACCTACCCAACTCTCTGAAGTAATTTTAAGTTCATTTTAAAAAAAGTTTCTTTAGTTTCAGTAGCTTACTACAATAAAAATAACGTCCATAAAAATAACAAAAATACAAATACCAAAATAATTCAGATTTTCACAATTTTCCAATGCTTTCCCAAAGAATTCGCTGCCTAAACCAATTCGTTGGCACTGGTTGTCTTCCAGTACAAATCGAGTCGATGATTCTGGTTGGTTGGTTGTCGCTTGTCATAAAAACATTTGTACAGAAGTTGTAGCTTTAAAATATAAATATGCATTTACCTAGCAGCTTGCGGTGGCAACGTTACACATTGGTGCAATTAGAGTTGACTCATGGGGGGGTTAACCCCCACCAGTCAACCACTCCAACATATTACTCCCTTCAAAAAAGATGTCTCGTAATATAGGCATAATATGTATTATACTATAAATCATGTAGCTTCAAATTAAATAAATAGATTATAATTTTTTATAAATGTTATTTTGGAAGTTATAAATATTATTTTTGGAAGGGCAATTATGAAGTAGTTTTTAAATACAAGTAACCCTATTTATTGGTTACAATAGCTTACTACACTTAATTGCATAGGGAACTTTCTAGACCCATCCAGACTTTACTTCTAGATTCTAAGAATTGTCTAAACTGTTCTTCTCACATTTGCAATCTTATTACTGCCGCTAGATGCCACTGCTGCCGCTATAATAATATAATTAATTGTAAAAAAACAGTATTACGTTGTCATTTTAGTGTACCTTTTATTCATTAAAATAACACTGTGTTTGCACTTTTTTGTTGTGTTTTTGGCATTATTGACCCTTACTTCTGTAATCCCACAATAATAACTTTGAAAAAGTAAAATCGTTCAAAGTTATATTTTTTTTAATTGTTACTTAAAATTGTTTTT
Organism: Arma custos; assembly: GCA_037127475.1. Taxonomy (NCBI): domain Eukaryota; kingdom Metazoa; phylum Arthropoda; class Insecta; order Hemiptera; family Pentatomidae; genus Arma; species Arma custos. The sequence goes on along the minus strand of CM073760.1, from coordinate 98,271,136 downwards.
TAAATTTCTTCTAAGCAATGGGGGGGGGGAGGTTTACATCCCCAATAACGCCCCTCGTTACGCCTATGATGTTACATAATGTATAACTAAACTATTTTATTTATTACAAGGGTCGATTTCAAAGAAAAGGTTAGGTAAGAGATATTGCACTATTAGGTAAAACAGTCTAATGCACTAATTTACTGGCAGAAGAAAAACAGAATGTTAATAATTGGTGATTTTTCATTTGTATTGGGGAACATATTTCAGTTCTGTTTTAATTCTTCTAAGACTTGTAACTGTAAAGTTATCAAAAAGATTTACCGATGAAATTGCAGGCATTTACTTAACCAACTTGAGTTACTATTGTTACCTTTTGTATTACTGAAATATTATATTTATCTCAAGAATTTATTTCAAGTAAACAGATAGGAAAGATATGTTACTCACTGAATACTGTTGAGGAGTTGTATACAGATGAAGTAGAGATTGACAGTGAACGAAATGAGAACCAACCCAGAGACTTTATCTTCGACTAACTTTGCAAGTACTGAGAGGCGATTGTAGAGTTCCCTTTTCTTTCTCCAATAAAGGAATGCGTCCTCCTAGAAAACTATTCTCCTCATATGCATGCTTCATAACATAATTTAATAAGTGATATATATTATTTAAACTAAAACTAAACCATTTAACTTCCAACTGGTTATTGTTTAAGGTTATCAGAAGTTATAATATAAACTAAATTTAGGCTTAACGTTTCAGTTGCGAAAAGTCAATCGTTTAGATTGGTATTCTCGTTGTACAGTATCAACACCACCTTTCGGTAACACACACATATTTCCCCGAAACTTGTATAGCACGGGTATTGGTTAATATTGACAATACGTACTCTAAATAACAAATCATGGACAATTTCACCCCTTTTCTCTGTCCCTCTACTTTTCCATACCTAAACCTAAGATAGGTTAATAATGGATTTGACATCAGACAAAGACTTAGTTTATTCAGGCCTAAATGTATAATAAACATGTAAAGGCGTTGATTAAATGTAACCAAAAAGAACACTTACATTGGATACCGTCCTGGCTGTTTTTCTCAGATCTTTATTGAACTGTTTGAACATATTCCCAAGAGATAGCGAAATAGCCGACAAGAAAATGTCATTATAGTTCCATATGAGGGCAATGAGGAAGTTTCCTAAAAAGTACAAGGGCGCGTTCCAGTAACTGAATCCTATCACAGCAGAGATGTTCTCGTCTTCGAAGAACGTTCTCAGCAGATCTGCGTTCTCGTCAGAATTAAGCATGAACTGTGTGTTCGCAAGTAGATGCTCAACTGCAGCAAACAAAATAAATATATTAAATTGTCAATAAAGTTAATGTTAAATCAAGAGTTAACAAGATGAAAGCAGGCTTTACCTCACTAATGATGTATACAACCAGAAATTTACATCAATTAACGGCATAATATAGAAATCTACATAATACGGCAGAATGTTTGAACCAGAATAAGAAAGTGTTATGCGTGATCGATTAAAGAAGGGTACCAGTACAGACGATGTCATAACCAGGAAATCTACACGCCCATAGAAAAAAATACAGACAGAATAAGAAAACGAAGAATTCAGTTTTATGGTCATCTACAAATAACGAACCCAAGCAGGATGACTAAAAGGGTATTTACGTAACTTACAATGGTGAAAACGGCCAATACGTGGTTTAAAGAGAAAGAAAATTATATTGAAGGGCTCGAGGTCTCTTCGGATGGTACTTCTTAATACTCAGGGCATTAAGAAAGACCAAAAACAAAGACAAGCGACGATTGGGACACAGGAAAGAAATCACAAACACGGGAAACGAATGAAAAGATATAAATAAATAAGAATTAAAGAGAAGAAAAGAACAGTTTAAACAAAACTATTCCCTAGTGGCTCGATCGTTAAAAAAAATTGTCAATAAACTAAACATTTACTCTATAGGTAAATATTACCTTCTGCCCTAACTTAAGGACAATAATTATTAAGGTCATATGTAGCCTTTAAAGGGAGCGGAGTGGGTCAGTAGTAGACTGCTAAGTTGTCGTGCCGAAGGTTCGAGGTTCAAGTCCCACTGCTTGACAAACTTATTTAATTATTTATTTAATCTGTTAACAGCCGGATATGGATCCTATGTGACCTAGAACCCTCCTGGAGATAACCCAGCCTCTATAAAGTGGGTACCCAAAATAGTGGAAAAAGATCTGGAAGTTGAGCGTGATCTAGGAAAAATCACGTCCCTGCACAACCGTTGTCCAAGAAACAGTGAACTCACTACCACCTACTAAAATCAAGACTTCATGGGTTGTAGTGGCACAAAGTGTAAAAAATTATTTTAAAAAAATTTATACAAAATAATAATAATAATAGTACAATACATTATCGCAAATATACTCACAGATCGATGAAAATATTAGACACCTTGTCAGGATCGTAATTTTTTTTTGTACGTTAGATGATTCGAAATTGTTCATTTCGTTCTGCACTGCTGCCCATTTACCGACAAATTCTTTCCACTGCCTTGCCAATATCAGGAATGATATCGATATAAGCAAGACGCTCCCGAAAAATATAATGTCTCCTGCAAGACAACCTTTCTTTAAACATACTAACAAGATTTCAAAGCAACATAATTATCAATACCTTAGAATATTACTGATAGATAACGGGTTTCCAAGTGATCTGTACGTTACCCCTCGTTCTCTTATGTATCGATTTATTACAAGCATCGATAGGAATGCAGTAAAAAGAATCATTATCGATGAGTAATACACTTTCCAACTTTTGCGTTCAAATCTGAAATATCACACTTCAATCAGGTAGTAATAAACTAATGAAAGATGTTTCGTAAAATAATTAATCAAAACTAACCTGAGCTTTCTACAATCGGGGTTTGTGACGCCATAAACTGGTAGAATAGAAATGAATTGGGCGAATAAAAGCGGTGCTTCCAATTCCAATTGTATAGTAGACTTCAAGGCAGCTTATTTTGCGTACAAAATAAAACCGTGTTCAATTTAAATATGTAAATATTTATTATAAATTATAATTTGCTCCTTGGGGGTGATAGTTTTTTCTAATTTCGATGGTCCATAATGGCCTAGATACTCAATGAATATTCTTTAGTTGTTTTATGTTATTTCAACATAATTTAACATTGCATGCATATTTATAAATGTTATTATATAATTTAAATTTTATGATTTTTTTTTTTATAATTTTTTACGTTGTCGCCTCGGCAACCACCGCCGAAGTTTAGGAGATATTGAGAGGAGGGAGGTAGTATAGAATGATAAGATGGACATTAATAAGTAGTGCAGTTATCAATGGATTGATAAAAACATACAAATGAATATAGGTCAGAATAAAGCCAGCACTAACTTACATGGATGTTCATGTACATAGTAAAACATTAACATAATATATTCTTAAGTAAATTACTAGGGATCTTTAGGGATAGATATCAGCCGTTTTAGCTTAAAAACTGGGCTATGAAAACTATGAGCACTTGAAAAAAAACCCTCCATGATAGCACTATTCGCCTACATTTTAAATTACACTAATTAAAAAAATTACCTTTTTCTTTTCTCTTTTTATTGTATTTGCTGTCTTCGGCATTTAAATAACGCAATATGTTTTGTGTAGCAGTAGCCCCTATTAAATCTACATCAATCATATCTCTCATAATAGTAAATATTAATGTATTATATATACAATAATGGAATTAATAAAAGATTCACTCAGTCATAATGAATCTAAAAATAAACTTTAATAGATGAAATGCTGATGCCTATAGCAGTCGGTAGCTGATGAATGACTGGAGCTACAGAAACGAAATGGTATGACAAATATAAAAGAAATGCCTAATTCGTGATAAATCGTTTACACTGGGTCGATCAATATCAATTATATGCTATCTAAATCAGCTTAACATGTTTTACCTCTTCAGATTCAGTTTAAGATAAAGTGAATATATGCTTTTAAAAGGGCAAGCCCCTAAAGAATAAAAAAAATACATATTTCCCATTTTAATGGTCAAATTTATGCTTACTCCCAAGATGAGTAACGAAAAAATCAGATAACCCGAGTAATTGTTTCAAAAATCGGCAAAACGTTATAAGAGCCATCGACATAGAGGACATTTACGTATAATAAAATACTTTTCCCCACATCGGCTTGTCGTTATCAACAATTAATGAGCTTAGGTAAGCACCTATCCATTGATCATGTATTTCTTCCGATTTCATGGTCTGGTTTCCATTCAGGGCTTAAGTTCGCTCTATGACCAGCGAAATGTCGGAAAAGAATATGATGACACGGGCGAAACAAGAAGAAATACGTGATGAATGGATTACAAATATTGGCCGTGAAAATTTAAAAGAGTATTTAATACTTATGGATTGCTAAAATATAAATTTGTACTTCTAAGTAGATAATATTGCACATGCAGTTATGAAAGAAACAAGAAACATCGACTTATTATAAACCTCGAAATTTTCAAACAAGAATCGGTTTGGCGCAATGGAGTCGAATTTTAGTCTTCATCGAACTCCATATTTATTAAATGGTTCGGCCGAACCCTCAGAGATCAATATTTCGATATTCTGAGCCTATGGGGGAGAAAAGAGCTGCCGAGCATCGCTGTGAATGGAGGAGAGTTGATGGATTTTATAACAATGCTCGTAGTTCCGAGCAACTTTCTGTATTTGTTGCTAAGTGTTAGCCTAAAGGTCTAATTCTTTAATAATCTTATCTTGTGTCGTTATTTCCGGAATCAATCCATTTTTTTAAATGACAAACGACAAAACTTTTGCTTTGCCAAGTTTAGGTAGTTATTTCAGTTTCTCCTGATGATATATAGGTTATCATCTGCATTTCAATTATATTTGCTCATTTTTCTTCCAAGATAAGCAAAATATCAGGCTTGTTACGAGGAATCGTTTGCCCAGTAATGGTGGTCTGGACTAAATAAAGCTTGGTGTGGCGTTTATAGGTTCTGTCCACAGGTTTAAATTTCATGGTCAATTCTCGGTGAAACATTTTTATCACATTATTATGTCTCATCAAGTACTCCTTTCCAGAAAAAATTTGACACCCGAATGTGATACACTGAATAGATTCTGTTGCTTTGTAGCAATCGCCTAGTCCTGAGTAGCTAGAAGAAAACCTTATACCAAAATAAATAATGTACTTCTATGCATCATATCAACACCCATTGCCGCCAGACTGTAATGAAATCTTCCATTGAGTTCTTTAGACTTCCACTCATTAAGAAAGCTTTCCCGATTTACAGGTGAGAACAATTTTTCATTGCGTAAGTTTAGTGCAGTGCAGTTGAGATCCAATGTCGCAATTGTTGAAATAATTCTTAAAGAGTCTTTGCCTATAAAATAATTTCGTAGTTCTTCTTCTTCACGAATCTTTAGCAAGCTTAAGAGGCCTAGAAATTAACCCCGTTTTATACATGTGAATGGAGTAACAAAGTCCAAGCATTCCTGACGTTTGAGATCATATTTATTAAACTCTTCATATCATCTCGCCGTCTCATCATGTAGGAACTTCAGCATGCTTATAGAATTTCGGAATTCTATTATAATAAGTGCATTCGTTTTTAACAAGTAGAACGTGATACCTGCATACTTATGAATTGCTAAAATATAAATTTGTACTTCTAAGTAGATAATATTGCGCATGCAGTTATGAAAGAAACAAGAAACATCGGCTTATTATAAATCTCGAAATTTTCAAACAAGAATCGGTTTGGCGCAATGGGGTCAAATTTTAGTCTTCATCGACCTCCATATTTATTAAATGGTTCGGCCGAACCCCCAGAGATCAATATTTCGATATTCTGAGCCTAAGAGCGAGAAAAGAGCTGCAGAGCATCGCTGTAAGTTGTTGTTGAGTATCAGAGAAGTGTGATATTCAAAGTCAATAAATAATTATTGACTTTAAACTGAATAGTATTCTCCATCAAAGTAGTTAATATAAAATAAAAACTTTAAAATTGTTACATTTTACAGAATACAATAAGTGTTTTGATTCAATAGTATTATTAGATGATTTGAAAAAAAAAATAAACCTGGTTGCACTTCCTTTAGCCTTAATTTTGAAGGGAAGAGTAAGTTATAATTGTATAAAATGCAGAAAATGGTTTGGGTTAAGATCAAATAAGTTCTCAACCCGTAATTAACTATTTATTAGAAACCATTTCGACTTACACTGAAGTTCTTCATCAAGATTTAATAGTCACAAGAGTGGAAGAGACTAATAATTGTCTCTCTCACACACTTATGATCTTTAATAATTTTTTGATAATTGCTTTAATTTTTAAAATATTTTTATTTAAAGAGAAAAGATATAACCCCGGTCGGGATTTGAGCCCGGATCCTCTGACTCTCCGTGACAATGCTCAAATCAATTGAGCCACCAGAGCCGCCTGCCGGGGGCATATATTTTCTCTTTTAATAAAAATATTTAAAAAATTAAAACAATTAACAAAAAATCAATCAGTAACAAAGTCAAACAGATTCTAAAATTATAGTAATATTCAAAAAACATTCGTTCTCGTTTATACATCGCAAAAATTGCGAGAACACCGGGACTTGGGATCATATAAGAGAATAGCCGGCAGGCGATTCCGGGGGCTCAATAGGTTAGAGCACTGTCACGGAGAGACAGAGGGTACGGGTTCGAATCCCGGCCGGGGGCATATCTTTTCTCTTTAAATAAAAATACTTATGATCTTTGTTTGGGCTGAAACAGTTATTAACGAGCTGAACTTATTTTGAGCTCCACCCAAACCATTTTCTGGTTCCAAACCAATAACAATGTGTATTATTATTTTTTTCTAATAAAAAAATAATAATACAAATATAACCTACTGTACTCCAAACAATGGCAACTGTTATAAACCACATTTCAGACAGTGGTTTCCGTTCGTGCTATTGTCACTTCTTGGAACGGCTGCATTTAAACAAAAATTGGAACAACGATTTCAAACTTGCAAAATAATTATTATTTTATAATTATTGGTCAATTTTTTTTATTTTTAAATATTTTTATTTTTAATGAGAAAAGATAGGCCCTCGGCCGGGATTCAAACCCGGAACCTTTGTCTTTCCGTGACAGCGCTCTACCATTTGAGCCACCAAGGCCGCCTGCCGACAGAGGACAAATCTTTTCTCTTATCCGATCCCATGTCCTCGTGTTCTCGCAATTTTTGCGATAAATACACTAGAACGAAGTTCTTTGAACATTAATTTAATTTTAGGATCTTATCGACTTACATCATATTACTATTTATAATTTTTTATAATTATTGGTCAATTTTTTTAATTTTTATTTTTAATGAGAAAAGATAGGCCCTCGGCCGGGATTCGAACCCGGAACCTTTGTCTTTCTGTGACAGTGCTCTACCATTTGAAAAAAAATGTGAGAACACGAGGACATGGGATCGGATAAGAGAAAAGATTTGTCCTCTGCAGGCAGGCGGCCTTGGTGGCTCAAATGGTTGAGCGCTGTCACGGAAAGACAAAGGTTCCGGGTTCGAATCCCGACCGAGGGCCTATCTTTTCTCTTTAAAAATAAAAATCATTATTTTAATTATATATCTATTGAAAAATTGAGGCAGCGGGCGAATAATATAATTAATGAGATGGATGATTGTACTGTAGGATGGAATGGGTAAGAGTTCTTGTAACTTATAAAGTAAAATAACATAAACAGTTTCCGAATATCAAGTATAATTCTTACAAAACTTTAGGTGATGCGTACATTATACGTATCATACTAACACTACAACACTCCATCCTTCACTAATTTTCTGCTATATCATATCTCTGTTTTTTTTTTTTTGTTTTTTTATTAAAATCATGATAGCTATGTAACTTCAATCCTAGACGCCACAGAAGCCTGTTGACGAAACGCTGTATCGTTTCGTTGCTAGAGATCAGGTTCCTAGGGTGGTATTGTTGTTTTGAGGAGCAGCCCCGTCATCGTCGGACATGCTGCTGAACTGCACGAGTACCACTTCGTAGGTCACTATAGTTCCCGCTATCTGCAATAAATGTTACCATTAACATTTCGGTGATACGTAATATGATAAAGATCCAAATGTGCGTTAACTTACTGTCAACATCAAGGTGCGTGTCACGGTGAAAAATTTACAGCCGGTTAAAGCCAGAGTCTCAATGGTTATTTGGTTGATAAGGCGTTGCACCTGAAACATATTTGTATTATGTCATCAATAAATTAATCCTTAGCTCAACTTCATATCTTATTATTGATAGGTAAACCGAAAATCGTATTAAGAATAATCAAACAGATTTGAGCTTTGGTGTCTGTGGACAGGAGTTAGTAAGCTGAAATTGGCGATAATGGCATCGAGCCATCGGGTTTGCTAAGCCTATTTATTTTTATTATTATTATTAATCTGTTGATCAAAACATAGGAAAAATCATCGGGTGAAAAAATAGAAGGAAGGATTTTTACATTCTCACATGAAACGTTAAGTAAAACTAATGGAATATTCCAAGTTCATGAAATGCAATATGGTTGTAAAAAGGTTGTCATTTCTTCCGAGCATCTGTTGTTATTTATAATATTGCATTCTATAATGTTGTCTGCATTATTACTAACTCATCATGCTAAACAAAACATCATTTATTTTTTCATCCACACCCATCCCCTGAATTAGCGAAAAAACATGAAAATATAATTATAATTTAATGATAAAAAGTATAGAGCACATTTATGTCAAGGTGTTGTATTAAACATTATTGGTAAAAGCATCAACCATTCGCGTGACAGAAATATCACCAAAGGTCGAAGCTATTGACTCCATGACATTATCTGTTATCGCAAGGTTCGGCTAAGCGTAGTAATTTCATAGGTGATTATTTAACGAATGGAGATTTCAATCTGTGAATATGATATAATGTTTAAATAAATCCTGGGACAACTATTGGCAAAGGAGTCATTAAACAAATTATTGCACATTCTTACGATCGTAGGAAAACAATTGATAGCTAAGTGAACTGCATCAGGGAATCATTGATTTTGTTCAATTTTATTCCAATTCTTAGGTATTCTTACAAATACATTGATGATTAAAACAATAGAGGATTGATAAGGTAAGGTAAGCTAAATTTAGAAAAATTTGATAGTAATCCTGAAGAAAGGCTCGCCACACTATTCCATCGTCAATTTTTTTTTAATCTATAAATTAGCAACTTTTTCTAGCTGCTTCTATTTACCTACCTCACTGTTGAACTGTTCTGTCGGGACGGAGTACAATGTCGGTAGAGATCCTTTGCTGTGCTCGTAGATGCTGGTTGAAGCGAAACACACCGAGCATGTCCTGAACAGTAAGTGGCCGAAGGATCCGCAGAAATAGGCTACTCGCAGCAGTGAAGTGAAAGGTCTAAAAATATTTCAATTATTTGCCATATTTTATGCACACCAAATAATTTCTAACGAACATAACGTTCAGGAACAGTACAAATAGTAAAGGGATAAACAGATGTTATTGTCTAAATCTGAGGTTTCAAAAAAGTCAGCTCTTCTGGGCGATATTCATTTGCTTTATTCTTTAAATATAAGCTCCGTACGATTCTTAATCATTTAATATTCTAAAATTAGCCCATTTAAAAAAAAAATGCTTACTTATTATTATATCATTATTATTGTTCGTTGTTACATAAATTTTTAAATGTCATTATCAATTTAATTGTTATCTCTTTGGTTTCGATCTCTGGAGGCTTATGTATGTTGTTTTTAATTTCCTCTTCCTCGTATTATAAAACAGGATTTGTGACAAAACATCTATCTATACAGTAAAATTCCGCTTTAAAGTATTTGATAAAGGCGCATACTATACGAAGTTCATTTGATAGCATTATGTTTATAATGCTTAATAAGTCCACAGTCAAGTAATCTAGACGAAACCCCGTCTAAAAAATATTTAAAATTTCGTTTTCGTTCTCCCAACTCGACAATCGTCCCAATATACTAGTTGACAGTGCGGTAACATTAATGAGGGTTACTCTAGAACTTTTGCACCCTCGGGATTTATTTTTTGGATAACAGTTAAGTGATCGATTCAATGAACTTTTGTGGAAATCTTCCATTATTAAAACAATGCGCATTATTATTATTCATTTAACGTGTTAAGATTTGCAGCCAAACACATTACGAGGAATTTTTGTATAATTCGTAGCTTGCTGGTTCAAGCCTTGATGCCTTATCATTTTTAAGCCTTTACATCGGATTGACAGTCTATTGCACTAATTGATTTACAAAAAAAAAACAGATTGTTATTAATTAGTCATTTTGAATTATCAAAATTATCTTTTGTATTGGGAACATATTTCGGTAGTTTTAATTCCTGTAAGAATTGTAACTGAGAAGTTATCTAAACGATTTACCGATGAAATTGCAGGCATTTATTTAACCAACTTGAGTTATTATTGTTACCTTTTGTATTACTGAAATATTGTATTTATCACAAGTGTTAACGCTCAATAACTTAATTTCATAACTTTTTTTACTCTATATATCTTTATTATCAAATTTAAGTAGAATAGTTTCATGTTTAATTCTTACTAGTTTATAATTTGTTTTGGTTAATAATGAATGAGAGAAAGTGTTGAAATATTTTAATTTATAATAATAATAAAATAAAATAATTTTAATAAAATATTTTATAATTAGAATTTAGTATATTACAGTTTGTGGATAAATCGAAGCAACGTATCATTTCATATGTTGAAAATACGCGATCACCAATGGTTTTTGTGACGGCGGCCAGTCGCTTAGGGGCAGGTACTCGTACATAAAACCTTACGAGTACTTTCTGGCAGTTGCACTCCATTAGTGTTGAACTGAATATCACTCTTTACGAGTTCGTACTTTTTTGTGGCCAATTGTATTGAGTTAATGCCGCCGGCCGCTCCGACGTAGTGCTCCATAATATCAGGTATCTACAATAAATATAATATAATAAATACAATAAATGCCTACAAATAATAAAGGCCTTGATCTTGAGCAGAAGACGTTGGAGAGATGTATATTGCTATCGCTTATGGACGTTTGAGACTACTGCTTTTTTTTTGTATTAAATTTACAGTTCCTTAACCAGCAGCAACTCTCGCTTCAAAGTTAAAGCTCGTTATGAAAATCAAGATTAAGTTATTAATCTTATCATAACGTTCATCGATACTTATCATATCATACATTGATACGCTATTTATCACTACAATAAGTAATTTTTAAGGAAGTAAGGAAGAGAAATGGCAGATTTGATCCGGCAGCTTTAGATGCTACTCTCGAGTCAATGACATAAAAATCAACACAGTTAATAAAGATTCATATAAAAAATGAATAAACCATCTCACTTGCAACAACTACGATTTTAACTGATATCAGCTCAAACAAGAGAAATCATATAGGGTGGTTCTAAGAGGGTTTCACTCGACCACTCCTGCAGCTATCATAAGAGATCTAGAAAAGATTTGGCCATTACATCAGAAACATCTCTTCAGTGTTGCACCCCACTGAAAAATATCCCCTTCCGTTGTTTTTCGTTGAATTGAACCGGCCAAAAATAATGTTGAGATATTTCAAGCACTCAATCGTAAAATTCAAGGAGCCAAGGCAGAAAAACTCCATAGTGTCTAAGTGTCAAAACTTGGATCACACCAAGACCTATTGTCACCAACAACCCAGATGCGTCAAGTGTGCTGGCTCACATCTAACTGAAGAATGCCAGAAGTAAAGAAATGAGCCTGCAAAATGTGCTCTTTGTGATGGGGACCACCTGGCGAACTATAAAGGTTGCTTAGTTGCTTACTTAAATAAAGCTCCTTGCAACAGAGAACGAATAAAATACAAGAGAGAAGCCTTGAGAATAATGTTCCTCAGCCACCAGAAGTCAACAACTCAACTATTTTCTCGGAATTGCCAAAAGTAACAAACATTTTATAACAACCTACCACCACAATTCAACCTCCGGAAAATGAAAACAGAACTTCGAACTCAACGAACCAGCAGCAGCCTCAACGTCAGGCACCTCAAACCTCCCAACAAAAATCCCAGACTTCCTATAACAAACCCGAAAACTCCCAACCTAAACCCCGAGATACTCGATCCAAGCCTCAGACATTCAATCCTAAAGTCCAACCTCCACGTCAGTATATATCTCTCCATCCTCAAACCACAACATCCGAATTGTGAGCCATTCTTAGATCAACACACATTGAAAACAGAACCTCAGGTTCAAACCCCACCTAACGCACCTATTTATGTACATTATCCACCCCAACCGAAATATTCTATCCAAACTCAAAACCCAAACGGCTTTAATTCAATCCTAACATCATTCCTGAAAGATCTTCAAGAAACTATAAAGCCACTCATCATCCTATTGACAAGAATCCTAATCGAATTCCTGCTTAATCACCCACGATGAGCATAAAGCCCCTAGCTATCGTTTTGTGGAATGCAAATGGCCTAAATAATCACCGTGACGAACTTGATATATTTCTACATGGCAAACCAATAGATATTGTCTTGCTGACTGAAACACATTTCACTCACCGCACACAATTCTATATACCGGACTACATCACTTACAGATCAGACCAACCAGACACCACTTCACATGCCGGATCTTGTATTCTTATTCACAAAAACATATTACATTCCCATATTCCTTCCACTCCAACTGATGCTATCCAATCAACCTCAGTAAACATAACGACTCGTCCATTCCATATCACATTTTCAGCTGTATACTGCTTTCTTGGTACCTTTCCTGTAACCTCCTTGATTCCTTATTCCAATCTCTTGGACCGCGTTTCATTGCTGGAGGAGACTACAACGCTAAACACTAACGATGGAGTTGTCGATCATCTAACTCCCGAGGGATATCCTTTCTCCTGTTACATCCACTAAGAATTACTCCATCCTAGTCCCAAATGACCCCACCTATTGGCCTACATATATAAAAAAACGTCCCGATATCCTGGACATATTTGTCACCTCACAGATTTCTACAACCCAAACCTATATCAAATCCTTAGACGACCTCTCATCAGATCATTGCCCAGCTCTCCTAGTCTTACATAGAAATTTCGCTCCAAAGCCCCCCTTCCTAGATTGATTACAGTACGTGTAATCTGGGACAACTTCTGTTATGATTTGGAGAACAAACTGGACTTAAAAATTTCACTCAAGACAAAACAAGACATTGATGGAAAAACTTACTAAATTAATAAAAACCACTTTACATGATAATACCTCAAATCATAAAATTAATAATTCTCAGAAGACTGACCTGCCACAACAAATTCTTATCTTATTAAGAGAAAAACGCAGAGCAAGATCGAAGTGGCATAGAACTCGATACCCAACGGATATAACTATTTTTACGAAATTGACTAACCAACTAAAAACAGAAATTAGAAAATTTAAAACTCAAAATTTAATTAACTTAACTGAAAATCTAACAGCTTCTGACATAACATTATGGATGACCACAAAAAAGATCCTGAAATTCAAAGATTTTAATCACCCACTCCTTAATGAATCCAATGTCTGGTCAAGAACTGACGAAGAAAAAGCTCAGTTATTCGGCCAACATCTCTCTAAAACTTTTCATCCACATCCTGATATTACAAACCCAACCCACCTTCATTATATAAAGAGTTAAATGTTCCCCTCTAAATGGCCCTACCTCCCAAAGCATTCCACCCTTCAGAAATATCTAATATTATTCACAGATTTCCTTCTCATAAAGCTCCTGGAACGACCTCATCACGATCCACATCTTAAAACATCTTCCTAGAAAAGGCGTCCTATTCCTCACCTACATATATAATGCTGTACTCAGTACTACATATTTTCCTTACCTCTGGAAATTATCCGTCATAAAAATGATACCTAAACCTAAAAAAAAATACGGAATGCCCTTCCTCATCTCGCTTTTACCATCAATTCCAGGGTAAAATCCTGGAAAAGCTCATCCTGAAACTAATATACCCCATCCTTTATGCAAACCACATTATACCAGATCACCAGTTCGAATTCCGAACATCCCACTCCACTATTCAGCAATGTCATCGGGTGATGGACGTTGTTTCCTCTGCATTGGAACGTAGATCATATTGTTTAACGGTATTTCTTGACGTGGAACAGGCTTTTGACCGAGTCTGGCACCCTGGATTGCTTTACAAACTCCACCAATTCCTACCTCCTACATTTTTCTCATTATTCAATCCTATCTCGCTAACAGATCGTTCAAAGTAAATCATAATAATGTATTTTCTTCATCCTTTTCTCAATCTGCTAGTGTTCCTCAAGGTATCCTCGGCCCAATCCTCTACACAGTTAACACAGCTGACTTCCCAACTCATCCTAATACTTTCCCTATCATTTATGCGGATGATATGTGTTATTATCAGTCAACACTGATCCAGTTATAGCATCCCATACTCTTCAATCCCTGTATCACTGACCTTGAAAAATGGTGTCAAAACTGGAGGATTAAAATAAATTTCCACAAATCCGGTCAAATCATTTTTACCCTCCGTCGTAAACCAATGAATTCCTGTCCTCCTGTATCGTTTAATAACATCCCACTGATTCCTGAAGAACAGGCCCGATACTTAAAACTACACATGGACAAAAGATTAACTTGGAATTCTTATAATAGACTGAAACGACAAGAAATAGCACACCATTTCAGGCTACTTCAACATTTACTAGACAAACGTTTAAGCTCTCAATTAATTACAAAAGACTCATATACATGACAATCATATGACCCATCTGGGCTTACGGAATAGACCTTTGGGACTCCACTAAACCATCTAATTCCTCTCGTATTCAATCCTTACAATCCAAAATCCTTCGTAAAATCCTCAATGCTCAATGTAACGAACAAAGTAATCCATAATGACCTAAATGTCACATTTGTTGCTGATAAGGCCCGAATCCGATATCAATCTTTTCATGACAATCTTCATTCCCACTCAAACCCACGAGTGTCAAACCTAGCAACCTCTTCAATTCCTGATGATCCTCTGAGGCGTCTGAAAAGAAGATGGCCTCGTGATCTATTAAGTTGAACTTGCTATTTGAATACCTACCATTGGGTAGTTTCTCTACTTGTCTTTATCTCATGTAATTATTCATCATTCATTATATTTCATGGATGTCTTCTATTATACGGTTGTAAATTTCAATAAATAACTTTTTTTTTAAATTAATAGTTAATTTATTTCTTCACTTTCAATTATCAATGTTAAATTCTATTTTAGTAAATGTCAGGCCTGCATAGTGATAGTTTATTATTAAGTTGTACATTTCATTGTTCTATATATTTCATTAACCATATCTTTTATTTTTTGTTTTATCTTTCATATGTAATTCTCTCGTTCATTAAAATTATTTTTTTTTATTTCAATATTTCTCATTTTAATCTTTGTCTTTTAATAACATTTTTAATCATTATTTTCTCATCCATAATTTTATTTACATCGTAAGTGCTCAAAATTATGGTCACGGGGTCGGAGATTAACACCTGTTGGTTTTAGTTTCTTTATGGTGTCGCTCTCCCCAACAACAAGTAAACGGATAGGAAAGATATGCTACTTACTGAATACTTTTGAGGAGTTGGATACAGATGAAGTAGAGATTGCCAGCGAACGAAATGAGAACCAACCCAGAGACTGTATCTTCGACTGACTTTGCAAGCAGAAAGAGGCGGTTGTACAGTTCCCTTTTCTTCCTCCAATATGAAAGTGCGTTCTCCTAGAAAAATACTGATTATACAGACTTGTCAATATAATCAGAACTTTTTGACTGAGATACAACACTACGGTCCAAGTGTGGCCTCACTTATTTTTCAAATTCATTTGCTTTATTTACACAAACGGTACAATAATATGTTCAATTATACCACAAATATAATTATATTTATAGAATTATAATTATGATAATAATATAATAAAACAATGAATTATAATTCAATTATACCACAAACGGTATAATAATAAACCAAACGGTATTAAGAATGTTCCTAACCAACATCTTACTACAGGTTTCCTTAAAATATAAAACATTAGTTTCCAATTTTCGTGTTATAAACTTAACATTTATAAATATAAGTAATAACTAAATGTCTGAGCACCTATCTTCCAGTTTACTCCGGCAACAGCAAGAACCCTGAAATAGATAGTGAAAATTACCATTGTATGATCTGAGGACCTAAATGAATAGGAAATATTTTAAACAAAAGATTGAAGTAGTTTACACTCCAATTTCCAAATTTTCAAAACTGAAAACTACATGGTATGCGGCATATCATCATTAATTTTAATGATCTTTTTTGGTGATTCTAGATTGAAAAAATATGGGAAAGCTTCTATGGATCCTTTCTATGAACCTAGGTGCTTGGAAAAGACACATTTAAATAATCTCAACATGTTTTTATAATTTTTCAATTCCGCCTTTTCTTCGCATGAATTTTAAAGAGTCAACAGCGCCTTTCGTACAGCTTAACTTTTAGGTGAGGAAGTTTTGGAATACCAAAGTCTATAAAAAAGGAAGAAGATAGTTGAACGGTGGCAACGACTATAAGATATGAAATCGAATGTGTTGTAGATCCATAGATTGGTTCCACAATCTCTACCCTCAGTGGAATGAAACATGGGGAATTCGACAAGTACCTCAGGCTGGTGTTTACAGGCATAGTTGCTTCCGAGCATGCTAGTGCAGCATTAAGTTGACATTAGAGATCGTAGTTTACGATTTTATGAAAACGTTTTCTTCCGTTGTTACCCTTTGTGTCTATGAATCAGAATTATCAGGCGATAAATTAGCTGTTACTGTTACTCAATGGTGGCTCGGGTGATCAAGTAATTGCAGAAGATAAGGTAGCCCAGTATAGTGAATGGTAAAAAAACCATTGACCATCAATTCCACAAAACATTGATTTCCCGTTGTTGGACTGTAGTGGGTCAAAAATTAAAGACAGCTTGACTACACTAGAAATTAGAAAAAACTACACTTTGCTTTAATTTATTTTCAGTCCGATTCATCTTAAATGAGGACCTCATAATTTATTTCGCTAGGCTTTCTGGATTCAAGTTTATTCAAATGTTATTAAAAATTCAAACGACAGTTTCCACTCCGAAAGTCCAATAGATGCTTATTAAATAAAAGCTTATAAATTCAATGTATACAGATTATTAAAACTAATTTTTAAAATAAATGTGCAAAGTGTTTTGAAATACGAGTAAGTTATAATATATAACCCGTAGATAGAATGTAAATATTAAACAAACTTACGTTGGATACTGCTGCGACTGTCATTCTCAGATCTTTATTAAATTGTTTGAACATATTTCCTAGCGATAGCGCGACAGCTGTCAAAAAAATGTCATTATAGTTCCATATGAGGGTGATCAAGAAATTCATGATATAAACGAACAACCCAAACCAGACTCTGTAGCCGACGACTGAAGTGATATTCCCATCATCGAGAAACATCTTCAGGACATCCGTGTTAGCATCGACGTTCAGCATGAACTGTGTGTTCGATAGCAAATGTTCAACTAAGAAAAAATATATACATTAAAATTATCACTTAAGTAGTTTTTTTATGCAATAATTTAACAAGTCATTTTTTAATTAATATCTGAATAAAGGAAAATTGGGTTGTTGATATTCTTATTTTGTTAAACGTAATGTGTTTCAATTCCAATAGATATTTCACACTTTTTTTCAAGAAATTCTGTTTCAATATACAATATTATCGATTATTGAGGTAAGTTTTTTTAACGGTTGCGAACATCCTACCCACAGCTCCAATTAGTTCAGCAACCTTTTCATCTGATATTGTATTGCAACTAAGCATTTGATATTAATTACTTATTCGAGACGGTTATCTATAACTTTGAGCATTAGTGTATTTTACCTTTCTGAACAGAGGGTTTTTCATCATTTATATTCATTAAGATGAACCATATCCTTTATTTTAATCGTTTGAAAGTAGAATCAATATCCCTGCCTTCTGGCGAATATTTTTGTTAGTTACTAAAATGCCGATATCGTGGGAAAACCCAAGTAATTAGAGTCACCGGTCTGAGGCTGCCATCTATGCTAAATTCATTCGTGGTATGGGAACCGATTCTCGTGAGGTAATGGCAAATATGTAGATTTTTAGTTTTCTTATAGAAATCTTCATTTATCAAGTTATAGCCTTCGTTTTTTGTAGATCACTATTGTATTATCAACTTGCAGTTTTATACCAAATACAAGAGTTTGAGTGTTGCTATTTCTCGATAGCTACAGCTCCTCTTGGATTAATAGAAAAAGTTAAAAGAAAATAATGGAGAATGGATGTAGTTGGGGGTGCAGTCAAGAAAACACAAATAAGTTAGGACTTATTTATATTTGTGCCGACGTTTCGACCTACTTTGTAGGTCATCTATTTTCTTTTAAAATAAATTAAAAAGAAAATAGATGAGAGGATGGTTAAATATTTCCACCTTTTTTTATTTTTATTTTGTTTTAATCACAAATCAATAATCGTGGGGTGTAGAAAATGATTGAGATATAAGTTTATGGCGGTGGGGAAGGGGGTGATTCGAAATTCGATGTCAGTTTTATGTTTTAATATAAAGTTCACGTCAAAACGCTCCACACCAGTAATTTATGAGATTAAATTGTGTTTGTTTTGACTAGATAAAACTGAGAACAGAGTTTAATTATAAAACTGTGAACCGCAGGAAAGTTGCTCAAGTTGAATCATAAAAAGACCTCATGAGGTTGGGTAGACAAAAAAGTAATTAAAAAGATTGTAAAAAATATAAATTGGAGTTCATGGCATATCGTGACTACTTATTATTGTATATTTAAGAATTATGAACTATAAACGATTCTGTACTGGCATGACAGTGCTGAGGTGAATGATGCCCTTTAGTCACACACATTTTTTTTTATGACCAGAAAGAGTCGATAAAGATGAAATAAACAGAGAAAAAAATGTTAAAGCCATTATCACAAATTAGTATCATATACTCACAGACAGATGAAAATATTAGGCACCTTGTTATCAGCCTTATTTTTTTCTGTACGATAATTGATTCGAAATTGTTCATTTCGCTCTGCAAGGCTGCCCATTTACCGACAAAGTCTTTCCAATGCCTCGCCAACATCAGGAATGATATCGATATTAGCAATGCGCTACCGAAAAACATTATGTCTCCTGTAAGACGATCTTTCTTTAAAATTATTTTAAAAATCAACCAATATATAATTTAGGAATATCGTATAGATTATGAATAAATGATGCGTTACCAAGTGAAGTATAGGTTACCCTACGGTCTCTTACATAGCGATTTATAGCAAAACTGCATGATATTAAGGTAAGAACCATAACTACCAATGTGTAGAACATTTTCCAACTTTTGGGTTCAAATCTGAAATTTCACATTTCAATTAGGGTACAATATGTTCGAATCGTTTCATAAAATAGCGACAGATACGATAATTAAAGATAACGAATATTAAAATAGTGACAGAAAATAATAACATTAAAATAGTGAAAGATATAATAAAATTAAAGATAATGAACTGAAATTAAAATAGTGACAGATATAATAATAAATAATAAATTATTAAATCTGTCACTATTTTAATTTCTGTTCATTATCTTTAATTGTATTATATCTGTCACTATTTTAATTTTATTATATTCTGTCACTGTTTCATAAAATAGTATGAACTCACCTGAGTTTTTTATAATCTGGGTTAGATACGCCATAAATTGGCAGAAGAGAAATAAACTGAGCGAACACAAGTGGCGCTTCCAATTCCGTCTGTACAGTAGAGCTGTGGGCAACTTATAAAAAACAAAGTAAGATGAAACTCAAACCTGTTTAAATATATCAATATACGTCTCTAGTACGTATTTTTCACAATTCTAATTTAATTTTAGTTTTTAATTTAGTTTAATTCTAATTTTGGCGTTGAGAGGTGACAGCCTAATCTCCTAGTCTTAGAGTCCAATTACCTACTCGCTCATCAGGTTGCTGCATAGTTGCTCTGACACAAAAGCAATATAAAAACAAAACAAGGCCTAATAAATTTTAACTTCGATAAAGGGAACATGGAATATTATCTCCCTTTAAAGGCCGGGATTGTTGGAAATGTTGGAGTAACACCTCGCCCAAACCCATTGCAACGTCATTTTATGAGTAAAATATCATTCTACCATTTCCGCATCGTGAATGTGGATGCTCATATGAAACCATCCATCACAAGAAGTCAGATATTAGCTTTGCAGAATTTAGAACCTTAGTGATTAGAAGTACTATATTTCTTCACGAAAGAATCCATTTAGCTGCTTGGGAGCACGGCATGACCACTTACCAGATAGGTCCCATCCTCATAAGTGTTGGATTCACAATTCGTTTAATGGATGTGGAACAGTTTTGAGAGAAGAAAATATATTTCAATCACCAATCTTCTTATTTTGCAAGTGCCTTGCTGTCTGTTAGTGTTGGTGATAAAATTGATTTATCTCGGAATACATCTATTGATGACATTCCTGTCCACTCCCTCATGTTTTTGAATCCTCTGCTTCGTCATCTGTTGTCATCGTCGTCCGTTAGAAACATTTGGATCCAAGGTATCCCTAACATTCCTCAGTAGCTTCAGAGTTCAGCATATCATCAATACGTGGTAGAATATTTACGGTACTTACCACGACTAATGAAACAATAGAAAAAGATTAAGGTGCAATATCTCTAAAACTCTTTTAGTGGACAAGTGGCATTGTGAGAATAAGTCAAATGCGACCTTTGATTATTATGTTTTGAAATATTCATGTAAGTTTACTAGACGTCATCAGATGCATTATGCTCTGAATTCGGACCTTCTCCCGTGTTGGAGGAGGAGAGAAGAAAAATACATTTAGTAAATGGTGTTTTTTTATGCATTTTTATAAACAATTAAAACTCTTTTAATATTTATGTATTATTGTTTATTATTTACTTCTGCAGCTGATGTATCCATCCAAATACTATCAAATGTATTCTCATAATATCTATTGCTTTGTCGTCCCCAAAAATGAAACATTAATTTGTTGACATTATCTAAAAGCTAAAACCATAAATTTAATGAATCTCTTTAAATTGATTTTAATATGAATCACTTTATGAATATGACGTTCGTGTTCACTTTAATTATTTGAAATGTGTCTTATCGTGCAGAAAGCTTTTACTAAAACCATGCACCTGTAACACACGAATGGAAAATATTGATGCAGGGTTTACATCATCCAATTTCATGTAGTTTGCCTTATCATTATTATTTATTTCCTCTTACCAAAATCGAGCAAAATTTACATCTTGCACAATAATCCAATTTAATCGTTAATTTTTAAATTAAAATAAAACTTACATTTCGATTCTTGTAATTGGTGAGTATGTAATAAATCCCAGTTTCAAATTCAAAGCATCTGACAAAATCCTCAACAGTGGACATTTTAAATAAGTACAACCTTAAAATACTCTAAGGTATTTTGTTTATATATTAAAGTCCTGAATTTTATAAAAAAATATATAGAATAGAATAGACAAATAATTTTATTCTGGGACCAGGTCCCTTTAGAATAACAGAGATGAACAAATTTGAATAAATATTTGTCTGGCCAAAGGCCTACCCTCCCCCCCCCCCCATCAGAATAAAACTATATTTGCATATCTTGAAAGTAAATATCTAAACAGATATGTTTTCTGTTTCTGAGAATCAGAAAATGTAATATAAAATTAAAATAAAAAAACAAATTTATGATACATGATAGCATCTAATAATAAAAAAAAATGATATCATTATGAGTGAGGAATATTTACAGTAGTTCATCAATCGATCAAGTTGAATATATCTTTATATTATTTATTGATTGGGAATCTTTATATTATATGATTGGATAAAGCATCTGATTGGGAATTTAGAAGATGCAGGAAAAGTTTGGATTTAAATGTGGTTAAAGAAGACGCATGACGGATATAGAGTGGGAGAGAGTTCCAAAGAGAGATAGAACGGGCGAGAAAGGAACACTGAAAAGTTTTGGTTCTATGGGAACGGATATAAAGATCGGAAGGGCGAGATCTTGTGCCCTGGGATTGGATAGTGGATTTGAATTGTTGGAGACTATAGATATAAGATGGATGTTGTTAGTTGATAGTTTGATATAAGTAAGAACCAAGGAAATAGAGCCTACGGATAGAAGGAAAAAGCCACTTTAACTCAACGTAACGGCGGGATAGAGACCTTCTCGGGGCATCGAAGACAAATCGAAGCAAACAGTTTATAATTCGCCTCAACCTCTCATCGAGCCTGTTCGAGAGGCCACCATATGCAACACAACCATAGTCAAAGTGTGGAAAGATAAAAGTAGTCATGAGGAGCTTACGGATTGGTAGAGTTAGAAGATGTTTGGAACGGTGGAATAACTTTAGAGAGCTTATTGCTCGACGGGAAAGTTGGGCAACATGGGGTTTCCATGAGAGGGATTGGTCGAAAATGATTCCGAGATTTCTAACAGAGGAATTGAAGGCAATAGGATGATCATTTAAGGTTAATCGGAGAAGTGATTTGGTAGATTTAAGAAGGGTTTTGGAACCAATTAGAATGACCTGAGTTTTCTCAGCATTCAACGACAGTTTATTCAAGTTTGTCCAGGAACTAATCCTATCTAGGTCACCTTGAATATTGGCAAATACAACTATTATCTCAGATGGAGGAAAGGACAAATAGATCTGGAAATCGTTGGGGTGCAGATGGCGGGAACAGATTAATTTGGGAAGGTCATTAATGTAACAGTTGAAAAGGAGTGGGGAAATACTAGAATCATGAGCCACTGCTGTGTTCAGCGGTAGGAAAGAGGATAGGGGTTGATTAGGGATGGAACTGCTTGAGATTTAGTTTAAAAGTTTGAATGGATGGAATGGTTCACAGAATCGAAAGCTTTTGAAAAGTCTATTAGAATTAGTACTGTTAGTTTTTTTTCGTCTATGGCAGTATGTATGTCAGTGGTGATTTTAACGAGGGCAGACTATGTGGAAAGGCCAGGACGGAAACCTGATTGAAGTGGACCATGGAGTTTGGACTGTTCCAGAAAATTTGACATTTGGGATTGATCTATTCTTTCGAGGGGTTTGGAAAGGTTGGAGAGTATAGAAATAGGCCGGAAATCGTGTGAGTTTGAGGGATTCGGTGATTGGTTAATAGGATGGACCATTACTTTTAAATTCATCAGGTGAAACCAGAAAGACTACAGGGGAAGGGGATTTATAAAGTGAGAGTTTCCGAAGGATTTGCCATTTGGATTTAGGATTAGGCACGAAGGAAAGGGCTTCATGAAAGTATATGGATTTCGCCTGCCTTATTGTGGATTGCGTTAAGTTGTGAAGAGTCCTAAACACTTGATAATCGTCGGTCCGTCTTGTCCGTCTGTAGTGTCTGCGAGCTGCGTCGCGCTTCCTCTGCCGTTCTTTTATGTTTTGACCCATCCAAGGTGCGGGTAATCGACAGAAGGTTGTAGTTGAGAGGAGCATGGTGTCCAGGATACTAATAAGATAGGAAGTAAGTGTGTCAACCATGGAATCAATAGTGGGACAGTAATAGATTTCACTCCAATTCATGGATTCAATGGAAGGCATCTAGGTTACAAAAGGTAAAGGTTTTAGATAGTTTGTTCGGAATTTAGATATATGTAATTTGGATTAGGTCGTGAGAAGAAAGAAACGGGGCGGGCAATTGAGAAGAGGAAAATAGTTTCTGAGGATAATCGATGACATACAGATCTAACCATGTGTCTGATCGGTGGGTATGACGGGTAGGAGAAAATTGAACAATGGAGAGATTTAGGGAGTGGAAGAGATTTTCCAGGTATAGGGTGTCATTTGTTTTAACAAGGAGATTGGTGTTGAAATCGCCAGAAATAATGATATGGTTATAGAAGGGAATATAGTTGTAAAGGATAGATTCAAGGGAAGAGTCAAAAGGCACTAAAGGAGGCCGGTATACAACTACGTAAAGGAGCGGGTGTCCATTACAGGAAATTTCGGAGAGAAGGAATTCAGTATGAGGGACTTCAGATGGAAGAGAGGATTCGAGGGTTCGAGCTTTTAGGGTTTGATGGACGTAAAGACCTACTCCTCCACTAGTCCGGATAACTAGGTCATGGCGGAGAAACATTAGTCAGGTAAGGTGATGGAGGAGGAAGGAATATGTGGTTTAAGCCAAGTTTCAGATACTGCAATAATATGGTAACAGTTGTGGGTGAAATATTCTTGAAATTCGTCAAAATGGGCAGGCGGGGATTGAGAATTAACTTGACAAGAGATCAGGAGATTAGACATATGGGTTTGGTAATTGAGAAATTATCAGAATGAGAAGGGAAGATGCTGAACTAAAGAGTATTTTAGTGGATGAACTGATGTAAAAATTAAAAATTACAATATGGGTATTTAAAATTACAATAAGTCCTAGGTTAGCCGATTGTGTTGTAAAATTTAAAGTATTATAAGGAAAAAACATAGCAGAAACTAAAAAAAATATATATTAGTAGATATAGACACATAAAAAGTAAATTTGTTATTGAGGACCAGTGAAAGTTCCTACGTGAAGCCAATAAACAGTGAACGGGTGCCGCAAGATCAGCAGAACACATCTAAGTCGGATGGTTGGTCGATATAAATGACAGGATGGCCGTCATCCATCCGGCACCGCACTCTGCCGCCGGCGAATCAGGTGTATTTCAGCTACCCTGCAGCTCTCTTCTGTCGGGCCAACCAGTATAGACGTCTGTAGGCAGGAGTCATCTCTTCACCGAGGTACACCCTGTGGAAATCATTTTTCTGCCAGCCTATATCGCGAGTTGAAATGTCTCGTTTTACATTCCTTCTCTGTATAATGTCATATCGCAGCGACTGCCTGTCGAAACTGGCTATAACTGGAGGTGGTCGCGGGTCGTCCTTCCTCGGTCTGCGGCGCTCTACTTGGTAGAGTTCATCTACACCGATCTTAAGCCCAAGGCTTGCTCCTACACTCACCAGTAGTGCAGCGGGAGTTTCGCCCGGTCTAACAGGAATGCCCCTAATCTCCAGGGACCTGTGTAGTTGTTTCTGTCTTATTAAGGCAGACCTCCAGGTCACCCACTTTTGATTTAAGGGCCTTATTTTCAGAACTAAGTTCATCGATGAACTTGGTCTGTTCTTCGAGGTGGCTCTCTATTTTGGTCAGCCGATTATTGAGCTCGAAGGGGAGCTCCCCATATTTCTCCAGGGACGTTTTTAAAGATATAATCTTGCTGTTCAAAGCGGCACAAATTTGATTGACCGCCTCTAGTATATCACTCGAGGACGGTTCCGCTATTTTATTTTCTAGACTCTTCGTGGGGCTGGGTTTTTTTTCCGTAGGAGGGTCCTGGCTTGTTAGATTGGTCGCAATTTTGGCAGACCCAATTTTTTTTATTTCTCACAACCTTAATTCTTTTCCATTAATGTCACAACAACGGGCGTGATAAATGAGGCGACATTTTTCGCAGGATAAATTATTTTTGTCTTCTCCAGTTATACTTGTATTACAGATAAAGCAGAGGGCCATTGTAATTGTTTTATAATAACGTTGAATACAAATAACTGCTTGTGTTGTTTTTAGATGACAGTAGGCTACAATCCTCTGGGCCTCGGGGATTAGTGTAGATTGTGACTCACGTGAAACACTGACTTCTAATGTTGATTAGTAAATTCACTGATGATCACTATTAATCACTTTAAGTGTACCCAGGCAGGTAGAGAAGATCGATTTAATACACTATAAATGATAATCAAGAAATTTCAACTACAAACAAAAGAGAATAGCACTACGAAAAAACAAAAACTTCAACTGGGAATAATAGAGAAGGATGTGAACAGGTCGGTGTCTCTGGCCAGACTCGATGTATGTCTATGTTAGGTCCATGTAAAGGTAAATGTTAATCACCAGTAAGACAAAAGGAACAAAATGTTGATAAGATGCTGACCAATCTCCTTGATGTTATTTAATTTCGTCACATTAGGAAATTAAAATGGTCAGGACATGTAATGAGAACAAGAGGATGAGATTTGAGGACAGAATGGAGCAGACTATCAAAATCTCTGATGAAAGGAATAGAAGTTGAGAGAGGATGAAAAGATACTGAGCGGAGAGAAAGTCGAAGAAAGAAAGTTGGGTGAAACTAAAAAAAAAAGAAAAAGAGGTGAATGGTGGTATAAGAAGACATTCAAGAGAATTGAAACGAAGAAGAGGTCACCTAAAAGTATTTTGGGATAGAAAAATGAGAAGGGACTTGGCGTAGATTAATACAAGAGAGGAAAAATGGCTATAAATATATATTATATATGTATAATATATATATCTGGCTATATTATAAGAAAGAATTTGATTGTAAATTTGTTTTCTATTATTTATTTTATACATTTCTTCTTTTTTATTTTTGACTTCAGAAAAAATCTCAGCCCCAGCTGGTTTTGTGTTCAAGAAAAGTTATTTATACACAAATAAAGCTATAACTATATTATAACTAACTATATTATAACTATTATCATTAAATGCATTATATTTAAGAGGAAACGAATGCATTATATGTTCTGTTTCATTCCCTACTTCAATTATTGTTTATTAATGTGGAAACTAACCAACATTTTGCAAAATTCAAGTAAATTTTCTTGTCCTACTATATGTGGCTGAGGGATTTGTTATCATAGGAAATCAAATCAAGCCAAGGGAGGGGTACCGCTGGGTACTGTTCTTCTTCATGCCTCTCATGTCATTGTATTTTATTTTAGTGTCAATCAAACTGCTGATTGTCATTGTTTTATTTATACAGGTATAGATGCAAATATAAAGAGAAAAAAAATCCTATGAATTCCTTCACTAATATCAGTAGCAGACTATGGGGTATCAAATGTTTTGTAATAATTTATTAATTCCTACAGTGTCGTTAAGTGTAGGAACTTACTTTTGAGTCAAGGAAACCTCAGCCAATGAAAATAAGCATTACGTCCAGTCTCATAATTTTTTATTCAGTTCATTTAATATATTTTGTATATGAATGAATGATTGGTCTTTTATGAAGATTATAATAAAAAAAGAGACCGATTTATTCAGGATTAAAATTTCTAATGAAAATTTGACAATAACAGAACTATATAAGAAAAAAGTTGAGAATCTTTCCCTTAATACACTTTCTTTTAAGGCAATGAAAGCAGTGTTTTATGCATACGTTGAGGATTTTTTATTCTTTTTTTACTTATACAAAGGTGATATTGTCTTGTCAGGACAAAAAATGTTAATGTTTGGATATAGAAATGTTAATTACTAGAGTTTTCAGCTAGAGACCTAACTTAAATAAGCTGCAAAAAAGGTTTGCTTTTTTGAACCCATGATTTTTAACTCGCCAAAAGATAGGCGATAACTGAAAAAAAAAAAAAAATATTGCAACAAAACTAATACCGATCGGGTAATTTTAAATGCATTAAAATATATCAAAATTAATAATTAAAGAAGCTATACAACCTAAAGCATGTATCATCAGCATATATTTTATTTAAGTAGAACTTAAAATTAAAAACAAACTAAAATGCTTGAAGTGATTAATAAATACCCTTTTCAATATCATCTCATTAAACACAATGAATAATGTCCCTTAATGTCCTGTAGTGTAGGAAAAAATACTTTAAAATCTGTTGCCTAACTATCGAAAATTTGTATTTGTATCTTTATTCAGCGAAGAGTGGGAGTTTAGAGGTAAAAGAAATCAAGTGCATCTTTTCGAAAATAAAATGTTTACTTTCTGAACTAAACTTATGCTTCATTATAACAAAATAGTAAGATTAACTTTAATCAACTAATGATATAAAAACGTTGGCCAATAACAAAGCATAAATTTGGTTGAGGTATGAGGTATTGTATATCAACAAACTTTTATTTTCCATTATAACTTAGTTGATCAGTTTTACCATCAAACAATATTCTCTTCATGAAACATTTAGCATTAAATTTTAATTAAAAAATAAAATAAAATGTATAAATTTATAATTCTTTAACTGTAAAAATCACCTGAAATTGTTTCTAGTATGAACTACAAACATATACCAACGAGCAAAATAGATTATTTACAAATATCAATTTTTTTATCCATGAATTTCACACACAATTTGAAATTATATTCACTATTTAAAAAAATATAACTACCTTTTTCTTCTTTCTTTTTGCTATCTTTCCTGTCTTCTTCATTTAAATAACGAAATATATTTTGAGTAGTGATATTCCCTAGCAAATCCACATCAATCCTATCTCTCATGATAATATTACGGTTGATCGTCTGATTTTACTTTTAGCCGTAATATTATTCAAATAAATTAAAGTTTCACTCAAGTCATATTACAACAAAATTAAATTTGTGCAATTTCTTAAAAAACCACAGCACTAAAATATCGATGTCTGAAGCAGACAGTGGTTCATGAATGAATGAAGTTACACGAAGAAAAACAGTATAATAAATATCAAAATGCGTTGTTTGAGTTAAACTGTTTACACGGGAATGATCAATAACAATTATATACTATCTAAATCAGCTTAACATGACTCGCCTCCTTAGATTCATTTTAAGATAATAAACGGTAAATAACTGGACAGTTCCAAAAATGACATGCCACATAAAAACAATTAGATATATGCATTTCAACAATATCAGATATAAAATATTTTTATTTTCTATAATACATGTTTATTATACATCAAATTAATAAGAACAAGTGATAACATTTAAGTGTAAATTATAAAACATTAAGAAAACTACTAACAATGTTTAAATAAATATCTACATAACAGATTTAAATTAATAACATAAATATTTCTGAAAATAATAAAATTTTCAAAACATTATACTTTTGTTTAAAAATGGAACAACTGTTTGTCTGTAATACTGCTAGTGTTAATCACATTACAATACAAATATTCAATATAAATTTTAACTATTATCTATGCTTTATGCAAAACATTTTATTACAACCTTACAAAACATGGAACATTTAATAAAGATATTCCTTCTGGGATGTAACACGAATGGAAGTTATCAATAGTAGCAATTGATTCAATTAAATTTAAAAAAATATAGCACCTTCAACTGGAAAAAATTTATACTCATATAAAAAGAAATATATCCGAATCAAGTAGCTGAGGCCAGATTTTTATTTAATTAAAAAAAAGATCAGAAAATAATTAAAATAGGGAATGAAAAATCAAATATGCAATTAGTTTTATTTTACTAATAATACCTACAAATATTACAAATAAAAATTATTTCAGGTCAAAATTGATAATAATAATTTCCTAACTTAGAAAAAATTAAATAAATCAGAATTGATTGAAAATTGAAAAAAAAATTAATTATTAAAGCATTAAAAAATATTTTTAGTTCATATTAAAAATAGAAACATTCAAAAATAAAATATAGAAATATTGAATTTAAAACAAAAGGACTCCGGATTGATGACCAATATAGTTTTTAAGCACAAACAGTATAAAAGAATTCCTTACAACTTTTATAAGCTAACAGAAATCTTTATCTACTTACAAAAGTTAATAAAGCATTTTGTAAATCATGTGTCTATAGTCTGTTTGTTTTATTGTTTTTTCCTAATAAACAAAAGGTACTTTTAATATAGAAAATAAACAATTTTCTAAATTGTTTATTAAATTATGTGAAAACATCAATTATGAAAATGTTTGAATAACTCCATGTTTATAAATATTAATTTTCTAGAAATATAAATTTTCTAGCATATAAAAATTTGACCTCGTTTAAAACAAATGACCCCATGAATCGCAAAATAACAAGCCTTCATTAAAATATCTAGTTTCCTTTCATAAACATATTTTGCATCCCAGAAAGACTAATATTTTCAAAAAACTATTAACAATTACTTACATTAGGAGATTCTATTATAATAGTCCAAGAGGTTTTATTAAAAACCAAACCTCTAAATCATTTGACAATGTCACTGTCAATTTTTTTTTTCTTCATTGGGTCATATTTTGATCATGAGTAACATTTACATTACACCAATTTGGAGATAACAAATTGCGGAAACCATCTTGAGGATGTTTGCAAGAATGCCTGACGACAATAGCAGGCAAGATCAAATTCAAATCACTTGAATTTATGTCTTTTAATCAAACATTTAAAAAATAAATCTTTATTTAATTAATCAATATAAAATAAAATAATTACATAACATACGAAATAGTAACAATTTCACTATTAACATCAAATTTAAGTACTGTTTCTTTTAGAAAGATCAAAAGCTGACTAGATATATTCACTTAATTTAGATCATAAACAATACAAAACAATAAATAAAAATAACAATACAATAGGAAAAATTTTAAACATAAAACAAGAATACCAACAAAATTAAATATCTTACTATGAATTGGGCTTTACACTGCATCTCATGAAAACATTTTTGTGTAAGTATATCGCACATACAGTGCTATGTCACTTATGCAATTTTATTCAAAACTGAACTGAGTATGTTTATATTTTTTTAATAGTAAATAGTGAAATGTTTGCTTTTACTTTAAAATTAAGTTTAAAGCTGTAGTTTAAATATTATCATTTCATTTGTTTAGTCTGGAAGAACTATATGTTGTAATAGGATGTTGAATTTTCAAATGCTTCTCCTGAAAAATTACATCATTTGCATAAGTGACGTTATAGCACCGTAAGTGCAATATGTGAATAAATAAACATAATTGTAAAATTATTTGTATTACATTTTTAATTAATTAATTAATGAAGTTTTTTTTTAAGCATAACCGCCAGTAACCATTGCATGACTAATATCATGCTGTAACATAGAACCATCGACTCTATAAACATGAATGTTCAATGAACGTTGAAAAATGAAAATTCAAACTTTATTGTGTCCTCCATCAATTAAAACATTTTTATTTAATGTGCATGTTCTTTTGGGATGACTGGTATCATAAACTGATTAGTAAGGAGGTGGTCTAGACCTATTACCTAATTGACATTTTCAACAGCCATTTATTTTGATGATGTACATCTTTGCGATAAAACTTCCCTGGTAATATTTGTTTCCTTAATTCTTTAAAGTTAAATTTTGAGTTTCATAATTTATTAAATGATAAAACAGTAACTATCATCAAAAGTGAAATGAAGAAGTACATGTCAACAACCAAACAAAAAATAATAAACTAACTAATAACAAAACAAAATACATATTTTGTTAATTATAAAATTAATAAATATTTTCAAATCAAGGTCAATTTTTGGGAAGTAAATAAAAATCCGATTTCCTAAGAAATATGAATCCTTGATAGTACTTATTTTCATACCTAAGTAAACTTATTCAATTAAGAGATGCAATATAATTATTTCTTATCAATCATTAGTCACCACCACCATTTTATAAGAAATAAGAGTGCCCAGAATTTATTTCTAACAACTTTTTCAAATGATACGTTACCATCATAACCTCTTCAAGCAACATTTCTAAAATTATCTAAAACATTTAAAACACTCTATCACATTTATAACATTAATACAAAGTAACTTTTTTTACCAACAGCAAATAAATAAATATTATCAACAACATAACTTTAAAAAACATATACCTTATCAGATTGATAAAAAAAAAAAAAAAAAATCAGTTAATTATTTCATTGTAATAACACAAAGCAAAATTAAACTGTACAACGTATCACATGTTCAAAAACCACCTATCAACGAATTGTCATGAAAGACCTTAAAAATACTTCCAGATCCTGAAAATGTATTAAAAATCTGAATTCCAAATAAGCCAAAGAGAAGCAAGATAAATTCACATCATTAGCTCACGATATATTTGTTGTATTTATTTATTTAACAACTGAAAATAGAAAGAAGAATCTACGGACCTAGGAGAACACCTGAAAGATACAGGTTGAGGTCAAATTAAGAAATCTACAAGGAAACAACAGACTTAGAAACTGACGTTAGGGTGGGAAGGCTGTGGTTCTATGGACACATGATGATGATGAATCCTGAAAGACAGAACCATAAAATTTTTCAGTGAATCCACTGTCACAAAAATTCAACAGGATATTTCAAACAACTTCTGTAACAACTTATATAACAACATATTACAAAGGATGATATGGACCAATTGGGGCCAACAGGCCAAGATTGTTTTGACAGAGATGAATACAGAAGGATACTCAAGGGTTCTTGGGGGTAAAAAGTGCCTCAAAAAGGATCCTGCGTGGTCTGAGGAGAGAAAACTTAGGCACACAAAGCTCATGAAGGACATATGGGAAAAGAGGAAACAGATGAAGAAGAAGCATTAGAGTTATGATATTCGCGAGGTCTTTAAGGCTTTTTTGTGAAGAAAAAAAAACAACTTTGTAAATATGTCCATTAGAACATTATGTACCCATAAATCATTAAAATATTTAATGATTCTTTGAATGGTAACTTGTCTGTGATGAAAAAATTGAAAATGCCAACATAATAAATAAACATAGTAGTTTCCCATAATATATATGAAAAACATTGAGCTTAATAATTGATTCCAAAAATTAATTATACACAAATGTATCAATGTTACATGGATTTTATAAAGCACAAGTGAGCTGTAGAGTTTTTCTCAGCCTCGTTAACTAACAAGCAATACAATAAAAATATGGAAGCATATTAAATATTTTTAAGTATCGACTAAATTAAAAGGATGATGCGATATGAAATTAACCAATAAAAAACAGAAAAAAAATGGTATCAAGCTTTTAAATTTCTCAACAAATAAAAATCATTAAAAAAAATTGAATTTAATAAAATGGAATTTTTAACTAGATAATATGGATACACCACAATTTGATTCTGTACTTCCTGATTTAACAAAAAAAAGTGGCTTTTATTTCACAGTTTTAACAAAGTTTTTGTTGTTTTTTATTCTTTAAGAGATGAACTTAGCTTAGAAACCTTCAATCTATTGTTCGCTTTATTAACATATAAATAGTATAATTTTTAATTGGTGTTTTGCTATTTATCAGAGCACATTTATTTTTAGGCATAATTTGAAAGTTTATTACAGATTTCAAAAGTATATTAGTACCAAAATCCAATCTTCCTATTAAAACACAAAGTAAATTTGCAACAGAAATATAATAAATCACGCTCTAATCTTCTAGGAGTATGAGTATTAAATTAATTATTAAATATATATTAATTAATTGATCTAAATACTATGTATGGTTTTAAAAAAGAATCTTGTTATTTTAAAAAATAAATTTTAAGATGTAAAAGAATAGTAAGAACCACAAATGGGATAATTATATTATATAAATATCAAGTCCATGAAAAATATTCAGTTCCTTAAAGGAATAGATAACAGATATCATGAGAGCGGAGCTGTGATGACAAATCAGTGTTATTAATGTAATAATGGTCCTGCGTACTTTTTCACTAAAAATCTTAATTTTTTGAAAGTACTAAATAATTGAATACTTAGCTATAATTATAAATACTCAATGTTATTCAATGAAATGTATAAAAATATAAGGCTTTAAAGCCCTAAATGCTAATGATTAATTATATTGTTATATCAAAGGATGGATTTTCAGACTCTAGGTACATTTTTTATGATATTAAATTACAAAAAATAATCTAATAGTCATGTACAGGAATATTAATAAAATTAAAAAACTAATAGGTGGTTTTTTTACAATTAAATACTATTCAACAAACACTTTTTAAAAATAATTCTTAATTACTTTGGTTATATTATACTGCATATTCCTTTGTTTAGTTTCAATACAAATATATACAAATTACTACTGAAAAATGACCTCATAATTGAACGATATTTAAAAATTTGGTCAGCCATTTATCACAACTCCTAGTGCAGTTTGAAAAAAACAATGCAACATACACCAATGTCAAGGGACAATAGTATTAATAAGTAAAGTAACTGTAACATAATCAGGAAAAACTGAAGATGATTATTGCACATTAAGTAAATGTGGTCCCTTTAAAAATAAATAACTTTAAATAATAATCAAATATTGAAACAAACAATAAATGCAAATCATGTGAACATAATAACAAACCGGTATGAACGGAAAAATTAAAATAAATAGATAATGCTATATTAAAAAATTAATTCAATGTATAAGTAGATCAGACGATATCGAGACAACTGCAATAAAAATAAGATATTTGATTTAAAATACTTGCATTTTTTAAAAATTTCTCTTCATCACCTACAGCCGACATAAATACAGTGAGGTTAAAAACATAACAAAGTAACATGCTCCCATCACCTTCTATGAAGCTTAGAATTGTCGTTATTTCTTATTATTGGATACAATGAGATTGCTAACACTTAATCCACAGTAATCACAGTGTTATTAATACTGATTTTTTTTTAATAGAAAATACTATAATCCAGGGACTTGGGTGAAATTTAATACAAAAATTGATAAATAAAGTAAATACTAAAATAAATAAGACGTGAATCCATTAAAACAAAAACCTATAAAAGCAGTAACTGATTTGAATTCATTTTATGAAATTCAACTGGAGCTTGAACCACAGGCTTCACTGCCATCATCATTTTTTGGTTCATCAGATGACATAATAGATTCTTCATTTCCTTCCTTCTTTTCTAAAAAAATAAAATCAATATATAAATACATTTGAAATATAAACAACAGAATAATTAGTCACCTAAAAATACAATACAAGTAGCATTGGCATGGCTTATTCAATTTCTAATTAATTAAAATATAATAAATAATGGGTTTTTAAATGTAGTGAGAGATGACGTTTAAGGAATAGAGATGATTAAGGAATTACAAAAAAAGGTAATACATGGATAATAAAGGAGTTTTTTAAAGTATTTAAAGCAATTCCGTGTAAATGGCTATACAGAACTGGGATCTGGTATTTAGAGAGTTCACTTAGGAACATGGAGTAAACAAATTTAGAATGTACAGAGGCTTTGCCTAGTAATTTAAAAACAAAAATGAAAAAGTTTGGAAATAATATAATTATCCAATACAGTAATATATATAATAAGTTATAGCTATAATATCTTGTCGTTATTCGTACTTTTTATTTATTTTATTTTTATTTACTTTTTTGGCACTTAATAAATACTTTATGATTTCTATTGTGTAGCCTTCTAGCCTGATGTATGTTATGTTTCTTTTTCTGTTCATGTTTGTTATTCTAAAAGGACTTAGCCCCAGAATAAAGTGACTTTTTTATTCTATTCTAAGCTTGGTAAAGCAACCTCCATTTGGTATACCAACTGAGCTCTGAAAATGAATCTAGTGAAACAGTTTATAAGTATTTTCAGAAATCAAGATCGAAATGGCTAGAAAAGCAATCGTCAAGAACTCCACAATGTTTACAAATAGAAATCCATTAAAAGGAAAATATCAGAAATTTTGAAGGAAGGGAAAACCAATTAAGAAAGGAAGAAAGAAAAACTAATTGTACCACTTGGAAGTTCAAGATATTGACAGGATTAAGAATTTTTCAGGAAGAAAACAAGCATTGATTGGAAAATTACCAGAATCAGAACTTGGAGATACTTCCATCTTGACAGAATTCAATACTCCTTGTAAAAAAAAAAGTAAAATATGTGCATGCTGATAAAAAAGCATTACTTGTGCTGATTACATGATTGAGAAAAAACAAAATAATGAGATTAAATCAGCTAGAGAGAAATGGAAAGAGCTTCACTGAAGTAATTACAGAAGAAAATACATTTAATTTATACATGCAATTTGGTAACTATAAGTGACATATAGTATGCCTAATCTGAAACATATTTGAACAATTTAATCCTGGAAATAAATGCAAGAGACAAGACTTCATCTTTATCAGATATTAACGGTCACCTGTGGTCTAGTGGTTAGTGTAACAAACTACTAAACCCAAGATCGCGGATTCGTAGCCCGGCAGGTGGCCCTAGGATTTTTTTAATGGAGTAAAAAATCCTTAGTTACGCCGTCCTTCGGAAGGGATGTTAAATGGGGGTTCCGAGCCTGTACAATGTCAGGTACTCGTTAAAAATCCCTATCCTAACTAAACCTGGATAGGCAAAATTTAGAGCTCCCACTGTAGCATCGTCCGATTAGTCATAGCAGCATAAAGTGGTGTTAAATGAACAAACAAAATACTTTATCAGATATACATTTGATTATAAAGGTTTTAGAGACGACATTGTTTAAAAAGTTTTTCTCACTGGTTTTTTTCTCATTAGAGAGCTAAGAGCAATTTCAAGTGCTCTTGTTTCTTTAGACTAACGAGAAGCTTTGGTAGTGGTTACTATCTGAAGGCATTACAGAACTGAACATTTACTTGAGTCTATATATTATACCTATTGAATCTAGTAATTCCATGGCTTCATATAATGTTCTTTCACTATTTACACTTACATTTTGAATGTTTTATAAATGCTTATTAATTATGCTGTTTTTAATTACATCTAAACTGTAAACATATTTATTTCTAACTTCATATAATAAATTATATTCACTAGTTTTATTTTATATGAATTAGCTATTATCAAGTAAAAAAAGAAAATCAATAACAAAAATAATAATTGTACCGACAGATGTTAATGAAAATTACTTATGGGATTACTTGATGTAAAGATATATTTTAACAACAAAAATATGGGTGAATAATAATTTAGCATTAATTAAGTACCAACTTCGATGACTGCTTTCTATAAAAAAAGGTCTACTTTTTAGAAATAATACCATAAATACTTAAAAAAATAAATGATAATTATTAGTAACCATATAAAGTGAGTGAGGCATTAAAGTGAATAAAAAGTTTATAAATAACCTTTTGTGGTCAAGCCCATAAGGCGCTCTGGAAGGTCTGCTGTTGTTGTCATGGCATGTTCAGAAAGGATATTTGGCAAAGCATTACGCCGTCCAGCACGACCTGTAGTAAGAAAATCCTGAACTGGATCCCGTTCTCCATTTCCGTTTTCCGACATTACTGTCAGCATTTTCAGAACTAAATAAAAAATAATATAAACATGTTATTACAATAATTATAACCATATAAAAAACAGGCTACCTTAACAGTATGCTCAAAAATCGGTCACACAAAAACTTATCAGGGGCCAGGATGAGAACCAGATTGCCTTAAGCCATTCTTGGGAGATTTTAAATTTTAAAAAAAATAAGATCATAATTATGAAATAAATTTAAAATATATAATTTAATTCATTAATATGTCTTTAAATTATACTCCCCAACAAAAATACCATTTTTTTTAAAAACATCATATAACATGTCCTTCCCACTGCTCTTCAATTAGATGAAATTTCAAATTTAAATAAAAGTGTACGAACTTATTCTAATAATTAATTTTAAAATTATATAAATTACAGAAATTAATTATCTGTAAATAAAATTGTACATCAATACATAGTTCTGAAATAAATTAATCATTAAAAGAATTAGTCAAACTTTTCAATTAATATATAATGCGAATCATTAACTTTTAAGTGTTTTATTATTATTTTCATTCTTCCTTACCTTACTACTGATAGTAGTTTAGTTAATATATAGTGAATAATTTATCTTTTTAACTATCAGCAAGGGAGCAGGATAGTTCATAATAATAATGTAGAGAGCATTTAGTCATTAATGTATAAGAACAAATAAGACTGCAAATAAAAATTTCAATATTCTTTTTAGGGACAAAGTTGATCGTGCTTCTAAACTGTTCTCATTCCATAAAATGATGAATGATCATGAAAAATATATTTAAAATAAAGATATATAAAAATAAATTAGCCATTATTTTAAAAAAGTCTAATTTGTAGGCTTTTAACTAATTAATAAATCCCTACGATGCTTATAATTTGTTTTCATCAAATTTACTTTCTGTTTTGTATTCATATCAATTAACAAACTTTTTGCTATATTGTATAAATATTAATTTTTTAATTAGTACTTGAATATACCCTTTCTCAATGAGTATAACACATTTTTTATTAATTTAAAAAAATGTCTACAAGATTTTTTAAGTGATAAAGATCCTGCAAGATCAAAGAGAGCAGCATATTTCAGAGGGTTTTAATATAATTTTTGAATTGAGAATGGATTTTTTCTTTTTTTTTTCTTGGAAAAAAAATTCTAAAAAACTTATTGAGTTTTTTATCCTTATAAAAAACTTCAGTGCCCAATATAAATTAATTAATTACAACATTTCATAAAAAGAATTGATTATGTTAATTCTCTTGTTTATGTTACTTGAGTACATATTTTTGAGTCATTCATTCAAGTAAGTAAAAAAACCTTTTTCCAGTCAAACATTTTTTCTTTATTTAAAAATATGTTTCAACTTCTTCAGTCATTTTCAATTTTCATCTCTTATAAGTCCATTTTTTATTTAATTTAAATTTTTTTTTTAACTTATAAATTTGTACATTATTAACCTTTTAGTAGATTGTCAAATAATTTAAATTTTTATTTTAATGCTTGGAGTTTGCAATGTACTCCATGGTCATTATTAACATTTATGAATTGTTCATAAATATGCAATTCATAAATGTTAATAATGACCATGGAGTACATTGCAAACTCCAAGTATTAAAATAAAAATTTAAATTATTTGACAATCTACTAAAAGGTTAATAATGTGCAAAATTTGTAAGTTAAAAAAAATATTTAAATTAAATAAAAATGGACTTATAAGAGATGAAAATTGAAAATGACTGAAGAAGTTGAAAGGTATTTTTAAATAAAGAAAAAATGTTTGACTGGAAAAAGGTTTTTTTACTTGCTTGAATGAATGACTCAAAAAGAATTGATTATATATAAGTATATACATTAATCCAAAAACAAAAAAATTAAAATTGTATCAAAACAAAGTAATTAGGAAAGTTAAATAATTAATGACTTAAAACAAAAATTAGATACAACCTTTATATATCACAAACACCTTATTAAGATGAAACAGAACTAGGAAGATAACTAAAGTACCACAATTACATTTGAAATCACTTTTGTGATAGAATAAATTAAAACTATGACACTTGAAAAAAAAGGAGATGAAAAGAACAATTAGTTGTTTATCAAACAACACTAATTTTAAAAACTACAATAAAATGATCTAACTTTCTTAACACATTTCAAAATGATTTTTCACTTAAACAGAAAACTTCAACTGTTAACATAAGCATCATGCATTTAGGGCTAATTTAAAGAATAATTGCACACATATGTGGGTAAAAACAATTATTTTAATGAAGTTAAATAATGAAAGTACTATGTACATTTTTAATAAAATAATATTCTTTTATTTCTTATCTTTAAACTGTCAGAATAGAATAACTACAAGAATAAATGATAAACGTGAGAGAATAAGAACATAAAAAAAAATGGAATACTGCCATTTCAAAAATAAAAGCCGATTTGTTCAAATTCATAAACCTCAATCACTATACAATGATGCAAGTGATTTTCAACATGCAGATTCCATAACAGTTTTTTCAAACAACTATAGATCAAGAAGACAATTAGAAATAAGAAATTAATAAAATACTGTTCACGCCATTTGGCGTTCTTTGAGTAAGTAAATTAATGCCATACATGAGAAATAGGTAAAATCTTCAAGTAGCACAATACACCCGATCTAGCGGTTATTAGTAGTAACTAGCACTTTAATTAGTACGCATAATCTTAGCCAGGGTGCGCTATACAGGTGCTCTCTTCACCTGTGGCACTGTTTTTAATCCCGTCTTGAGTGAGCAATCACACAAAGCAGTCACTTGTTCATCGCTAATACCTCCAGCTATCCAGCTCAATTATAGTGAGTCTAGTCATGACCAGTTCTCTACTTTCCGTTGCATTATTCTATTCATGTTTTTTACAAGTAATGCCACTTTCACCTGCAACTAAGTGTGAATTCCCCTGGAAGATTTCTAGACCACATGAACCCCAGCTAGAAGGACGCTATGAGCTTCTTTTGGTCGTTCGAGCGCGCTCGAAGGGCCCAGGAGGTTTTATCAGCAAAGCTGTCCGGCCTGCGTCTTGGGTAAGTAACTTTTATTTCAATGGTTTAAATTTCTTCATATTATTCCTCTATTGTTGCGAACTCTTTTCAAATTACACCATACAGTCCACACCCAGAGCGAGATTTGATTCAGACGTAATCACGCTTCGTTTTAAGAAATTTAAAATTGAACATACGAGCTTTGTCTCAACAAATACTAAAAATATTTTAATCTTTTACAAAGCATATTTCATAAAAAAAATAAAACAAATTTTTTGTTCAAACTGAAACCAATCAATATGAATATGTCATAGGTCTCCAAATGAGACCCAAAAAGAATGAGCATAATAAACTTCCATGCTAAAGCAGATCTCGAAAAAAAGATAGTTTGTAGATAAAGATGTACATGCTGCTTTCATTGATTTCAAAGCTGTTCACAATTTATTGGATAGAAACTG
Organism: Arma custos; assembly: GCA_037127475.1. Taxonomy (NCBI): domain Eukaryota; kingdom Metazoa; phylum Arthropoda; class Insecta; order Hemiptera; family Pentatomidae; genus Arma; species Arma custos. The sequence continues at coordinate 98,230,509 of CM073760.1, read as the reverse complement.
TCTACGACTCAGTGGATTACTCTGCAAAAATGTAAAGTAACCGAGGAATACATGCGCAACATCAAATGCAAAGGTAGAACAGACCTAAACTAAATGTAAGATTAAATCTTACATTACCGTTCAATCTAGCTCTTAAAAGAGTGATACACAACTGATTAACCTTAACCACAATTTATTAAAACAATCATTTGCTTCCTTTTACAAAATTTACTGAAATCCCAAAAAGCTCAAGAAACCAGAAACTGAAAGTACACAATTCTATAAATAAGGTAATGAGTACTTTGTGTCCCCATTTGAGATCAAATGGTTTGGACTAATATTTAAGTCCATTGATAAATGGAAAGGTGTGGATTCAGACCATGAAATATTTATAGGAGAAAGATAAATCGAAAATGCTGAAGGAGACATACCGATATTTATAAGTATGTTATGAATGGAAGCACAGAATAGAGATCAGACCATTATCAGTTGAGCGCTGGGAACTAGTTCTGAAATAACAATAATATAATGAATAACGAGAATATATTAATGTTTAGAAAGTGAAATAAAAAAATATTTAAGATTGAGAGATCTAGCTTACATTATTTATTTATCTATTTTTATTACAAACATAAAATATTCAATAGATTGAAAAATATTTAATTAGAAGTTAACAATTCTATCAGAATTGTTAAAAAAAAAAAAAAAAACTTTAAAAAAATTATCTTCAAAACAAGAGAATGGAAAATTTTTCTACTAAATAAATTATTAAATAAAAAAAGCAACGGGATGGAAATTTTAAAAATAATCAGTAATGTATAATTAAAACCTGCCTAAAATTCAATACGGAATTGATCATTGTCACAAAATGTTGTTTACTGTGCAATTTTGGAATAAATGGAGTGAATTTTAAGGAGAGAGAAATTGGATGCTACAACTGATAACTGAATCTCTTGCTATAAAAACTAGTTGGATTTAAGTTTGTGTTAATAGAAAGAATTATTATTGAAATTTAATTGAATATTTATATTAAATAATTCATCTAAGAGAATAATAATATAGTCTGTGATAATCAATTTGTTTTTTAGATTTGTTTACTAAGTTATTCTATTTACACCCCTTTGGATAAAGGTAAGATCCATTGTTTGAAAATTACTCTAATTTTATCTTCATTTCTCTGTTTGATCTTTATTTTAAATTCTTTAGGAATCTTCACAAGTTCTGAGGCCTAAACTATCTGATGGCGAAGGGTATTATCAACCTGTGCAACCCCAGCAGCAGCAGCAACAACTACAACAGCAGCAGCAACCGCCACGAGTGGCCCCAAGATCCCCAGCTCCAAAGCCTAGGGGCTACCCACCTCCACCGTATCAACAATATCCATCTTATTCCCATCCTCAGGTAAATTGACACTAAGTTCATCGATTAAACGTCCCATTAGAATAATAATAAATGATAATATAAGTAAAAAGTATGTGGTTTATCATATCATTATTTTATGTCAGAATAGCTCATTTTTCATTATTAATGGCTAAAACTACAAATCAATATTTACCTAATTATAAGCTCACGATTCTCGGATGATTTAGCAAGTCAGATATGTAATTTATACAGTCATAAAATTTCAATTGAATAGAATTTGACAAAATGGAAATTTAGGTTGGAAAAAATTAAACATTAGTTAACAGCAAGTTATAAAAAAATAAAAAACATAATAATAGTGCAAGTCAATAGATTCAATCATACGCAATAGCTTACAATATCAATAATTAAACTTATTATTGTTTTATAGAATGAAAAAAATACTATTAGACCAATTACTAATTGGATTAAAAATAAACTGATGCAAATCAATAGAGTTAGAAACTCAGAATTAGGAAAAATCATAGAACAAATAAAAGTTCATACCATGCAAAGTGTGAAGGTTATTAGAATGTATAAGGGAAACAAGATTCATGCATTTCAAAATCATTTGGGTGAACCAAACCCAGTAACTCTACCTTCACCTTCCAACTCTTTCATTAATACCTGATTTTTTTGTAAAACGTTGTTTTTGTCGCTTAGGGCGCCGCGGGGCACCACTCGTTGGTTTTGTCATCACTCACTCTCACCTAAGTATATACAATAAGTTAAAATCCAGGTTTCCAAAGTTTAAGGGCATAATCAAAATCTAAACTAGTTGTGTATGAACTTAAACCATAAGGACAATTACTATTTCAATTTCCATCTCTTAAACTACCATTAAAATAAAGGAAAATAAAGTCCTTAATAGGATGATAAATAAAAACACAATTGGAAACTCTAAACAACCCAGAATTTAATAACTACCATTCTAAGCAATTTAATGTTTGTGATCAAATAAAATTTCATACTGACTTGGTTGCCATAGTCAGTTAATTAAATTTTTATAAAACATTTCTGCTTGTAGATGAATAAACTGCTTTAGAAACAGTTACTTTTATTATAAAAAGAACTAATAAAATAAACATTTATAACAAATGGTGGTCTACGCTACATTTGCCAAAGGTTAATACATCACAAAACTACATTCTAAGAGAGAAATATTACAAAAAACAGACCTAACAATAAAAATAATTAGTAGCCCCAACATCCCATATTCACCAACAAAATATTGCTATAATCAGAAGAGGTAACAACAATCAAAACGATGCATAACAATCAAAAAGGTAATTTATTGGTCAAACAAAACCCAATTAAAAATCAATAACCATAACCAAGTACCCTTAAAATATAAAATTAAATCAAAAACCAATTTCATTTGCTGTTAACAACAATCAATAAATCAACTACTCAACGGTGACACAGCAAGAGTTTAATGCGATGACACGTCTTCAATTTTTTTTTTTTTTTTGAGGAAGAATTGTAGAAAAACTTGATCAGGGTAAAAACTGCTTATTTAAATTAATGCACAAAACTAAAACATTAAAAATAATGATGTTCAGAAATAGCACAATAACAAAGCCAAAAGACAAATACCAAAGATTTATTAAAATTTATATTCTAAATTTTAGAATGTAATATATAAAAATGCTTAATAAAACAAATTCTTATAAAACTATTATAAGAATGGTAGACCATTTTGGAAACGTTGATACCTAAACAAATCTAAATTAAATAAAATACCAAAAACTGAAATAACAGAAGTATTTTAAAAAATCAATAATATATGGCTTATTAAACATTACGACAAAAGAAAATTGCTCAATGGAATTAGTGTATTCTTTACTCAAATCTCATACCTCCTTAGAATTAAAAATGAAAATAAGTGATCCAGGCAATAATGTTTAGAATTTGATGAGCATTCGCCATAGCAAAATAAAAACTTTAAGAGAAAAACTGACAGATAGTGAATTTCTTAGATATCAGCATAGTTGTTAGAGTTGTTTTATGCCATAATGGAAAAATGAAAAGATTAAAAAATATATCATGTCAAACAAAATACTAAACAAATTTACCAAAATTACAATAAATAAAACAGAACTCCTAGTACTCCAACCTAATTTAAATAGCAAATAAAAGTTTGAAAAAGGCCAATTTTCAGTATTAATCATGCAAATATTATTATAATTAATTGGATTACCCATGGTAAAACAAGAAAAAATAAAGGAGGATAAGATAGTTAAAACCTAAGTGCCTCGTCTAATAAATGCAGACATGTGCGACCAAAAGGTGCAATCTCCATGCTAAAATCTTTGGTATTGTAAAATACAAAATAAAAGAAATATAAATCAAGAATTTCGCATGACAAAATTACAAGTAAGGAATTCAAATAATATAGCATGCAATCTTGAACTAAAACAAGCCCTAAATAGGGTATGTGCCAATCGGTTGAACAAAATAATAATACTAAGGAATACTATCACATGTTATACACCAAAAATATAGAATAAACACTACATACTTCAAGACTTAATTATAATAATACAATAAACTTATATAAAACATTTAAGTTAAATGGCTAAACCCAATTTACCTCAAACCAATCAAGGAATCATTATTGCTGTATCCATTGAGTGCTGCATATCTGGAAAATTTATAATGTTTAAAATCAATCCTAATTGAAAGATCAGCCAGATTTCAATTAAGTTGGCAAATATTAACATGAATGAAAAAATATAACATGAAAGTCTCAGATTTAGAACCATTCAAAATAAATAAATCATCTTTCTTCAATTTGATCTTCCAATGCAACTGCATATCCTAATAAAACTTAATAAAAACAGAAAAAGAAACCTACTTGTTTGAAATCCTCTAAAAGAACACTGAACACTGGGAAACATAACTGATTGAGTTAGCCCTAAAGCTAGGGATCAAAATACCGGCAGTCAACAAAATAACTGTGTCGTAACATCACTGAAAACTAATTGTTTTGTAAACATTAACTACTCTTTGCAAAAAAAAATTATCAGATATGATAAAGAAAGCAAGTAGTTGGTAGCATTATTTTGTATATGTCAAATTACGTTATTCTTTTATCGATTCCGCTTCACAGGCCTTTTTCACTGCATTAGTCTGAGATTTCCATTTGACTTTTAGCTATATTCAAAATGTTTTAAACATAATATATTAAAAATTAATTGTTATTCAATGAAATAAAATGATTAATCTAGTTGTTCTTATCTATGTAATGTGAGAGGTAATCTAGGGTTACATGTGGCTTGAGGGTTTGAATTTGGCCGACTTCAAAATTGCTAGTTTTCTTTTTGAAATTAAGTGTTTTTTGATAATTTTATTCGATGAGACCTAGACATCAGAGAAATCGCATATTTGAGGTTGGAGTGCTTATGCTTATTGTTGAATTATTAAGCATAGGATATGATGCAATACCTCCTGTTACTCTGTCATCTATTATAGGACAGGTAAATTTTTGTAAAAAGCAGTATTTGATTTTATTGAAAAGCATAACTTTTCTAACCTTAGATATCTTTTAGAGCATATGAAATTGCATCTTAAGCCCAATCCTGTTCTTTTCAACAGATATCATTATCATGTCTTCAGCCCTGGTGCATTAGTGGTTCATCAGTTAGTAGTCGAATTTTGTTCAAACTGAGTTTCTTACATTTGTGCACCAAAATAATGAGAATGACATGATTCTGCTTCCCTCAATGCAATTAACTCCCTCTGGACAAAATTCACCTATTCGCTGGAGCAACAGATATGTGCTTTATTTAGTTGCTACACACATATCTTATATCTATCCGTTTGTCAAGTTATAATTTTTCTCAATTTTACTTAATTTGGTTTCATCATATTTTCATTATTTCAAAAATTACTATAAGTATATGTAGTTGAACTATATGTATTCTGTTAAGTTTATTTTTCTCATTCAAAACTCGGAATGCCTATTGTGTTAGGTAATTTGATATTGCAATAGGGTGGTAATAGATTGGAATATTTAAATTTAGAACAATAAGTTAGATGGAAGGAGTGGATTAAGTTCGGTCAGCTGTTGACTGATGTTTGAATCGCTTACAAATGATTATTGTAATGACTTGATTTGACTTGTTGAGCATACTAAAGACAGCTTCATATATCTGTCAAGCCTATAATGTAATGTAATAGTGTATGGTACTTATGTTTTTAATATAGAAAAAAAATTATTCCTTGCTTATTATAATAATTAATTTTTAAACTATGTGTGTACATAAAATAATATGTTAAGACCGTGGAAAAATTCCAATGAAAAGCTCTTAGTCTCCAAACTAAAACAGAAATAGAAATTATCTGTCCTTAACGGTTAATAATTTTATGTTATCTTTTAGTAAATTATTTAGATCACCCATTTTCAATATTTATAAAATAATATGTTATACTTATAATTTATCTTTTAGGTTTTACTGTATGTTGGTATCATAGATGTTCCTTGGGATAAATGGGATGTTTGCATCAGTGGACATAAAATATGGAACAAACAAGATTTCAGACCACTAATTTTTTCAACATTTGAACATGCTGATGATATGCACCTTTATTACAACATGATATCATACCTAGTGAAAGGAAGAAGTTTGGAGTATCAGTATGGATCTGCAAACTTCGCTCTGTTATTGGCTTTAATTTCATTAATGACATCAGGGTTATACGTAGCTTTGGCAGTTGTTGGATCTAAGATACTTGGGAATGATGGTCTTATGTCGAGTTGTGCAATAGGATTTTCTGGTAAATTTTGATCATCTAAGTATATTGCAACTATTTTTAAATAAATTGCACCTCATCATGCATTAAATTTTGTTTTAGGAGTTATTTTTGCATTGAAATTCATTTCTACCTATGAAAGCTCTGAAAGTTATAGATACGTCCAAGGATTTCGTGTCCCTACGAAATATGCAACATGGGTTGAATTGATAGCTATTCATGTCCTTGTACCCAATGCATCATTTATGGGACATTTTGCTGGAGTTTTGGCTGGAATTTTGTATACTAAAACATTTTTGGGGACTATCATTGATTCATTAATATACCGAATAACAGGTAGGTTAATAATTTTATGTTATCTTGTAGTAAATTATTTAGATCATCCATTTTGAAAATTTGAATTATCTTGATGATTGCCGACATTAGGAACAAAGATGAAGAAGAAGAATCTTTTAAAATTTAACATAGTTTTTGTTTGCCAAAATTATTGATCATCGTGGGTATTTTTTTTCTTAATTCTATTTATATAACTTAAACAATCAAAAAATGGATTAGGATTGCAAGCAAGTACTAATATTTGGATACTTTCTATTAAGCACAAAATTCTATAACGAAAGTTTTATTAACTTTAGACCAAACCATAGTAGTATAATAAATATCCTCTTGATGCTATGCTATGTATATCTAGCCAGCGAATTCTGATTACTAATCTCTCTTAAGAAATAAAGTAAGTTCTTGTCAGAAAAGGTCTGGTAGATTGCATTATATGGTTCTAATGGTTAAATAGGAAACCACTATGTAGAAACTAAAAAATTAACAGTACTCACCAAGATCCTATTCACTAAAATGACAACGATAATGCAAATGTCTCTCATTTTTAGGGAAAATATTGTTTTATCATAATGCAACATGATTTTTTATTCTTATTACAGATTTTTTTTCTTCATTCGTCATTCATTCATTAATGGGCTCTAGAGTCCTTAAAGAACCATGGCTTGTGCTAACTTCTTCCAGCACCTCTAGTGGTTTATAATTTTATGTAGGATTATTTATTTCAGTTCTTTAATATGCCTATTAAAAATATGTGAACTCATTTTTTTATTTATGAGTAAATTCCATAAAGGTAACTTTTTTCTTTTTGGAGGGAGGGCAATTATATGACTTTTAGGGCAGAAAACAAAGCATCCTTAATAATTAATGGTTGACCATATATGTAAATATAGAGAAGAAAATGGTCCAGCTGGAATTCAAAAATAATTCCTTAAATAGTGAAGAAATGAATAAATAGTTTCACTATTTAAGGAATTACTTTTTGACCTCCACCCGGATCATTTTCGTTCCTATTTTCTACATAGTTGTCAGTTAGTCTAAACCTAAAAAAAAACTAGCAGTAATCATTTTTTTTAATTGATTCTTTCACATATCCTATTCTTAAATTTATTGTTTTCAAATTTCTCTTGTGTGAAAATCCTTTTTCCGGAATTTTGTTTGTTGGATTATGGATAGTACATCTGAGTTTAATCTAAATCAGCCTATTTACTTTTCTTTTTTTTATTTACTTTTACTCCTTATTTTTTTTAATCTTTAAGGAAATTATTTAGATTATGGATACAAAGTTTCTTATGTTTTTTTTTTAATTTTTGCATAAATTATTTGAACTTTTAAGGGGTACGAATCCTTCATGGCTACAGATATAGATCCAGTTATCGACGGAATTACCAATACCAGTCTGATAATAGTTTTTTTAGCTCAAGATATGGCTTTCTTAACAGCTTTTTTGGAAGATCTTTCCGAGGCTATAGGTGATATTATGATTGAGAAAATCAATTAAACGTAAGTGAATTTATAAATACTTGTTGAAGTATTTTCATTATTTTATAATTAAGGCATTGATATGGATAAGGTAGTTAGTTATGAAAAGGTAATTTTACTGAAGAACCAAAAAACTGTTTTGACAACTAAAATGAAAGTTTCAAGTGAAAAATAATAAGGTGCATAAAAAAAAATACCAGTTTTTCAAATACAAGATTTCAAAGGACTGTAAATATTTTAATCCTATTTAATACTTACCAACAATTAATAATCCATTTAGAACATTCTCTAAGCTTGTTTAATCCCATTCCACTTCTTCAAAAAAAGCCTCTGTTTAGTTATTTGTTTCAAAGGAGCATGACAGTGTCCTACAAAATTCTCCTAATTTTAATACATTACTGGAAAAAAAAAATCACAGAACAGGATTATTTAATAATTTCAGAGGTTAGAAACTTCTGAAATTATTAAATATGAAGAAGGTTTTTGTGACCAACGCACTGTGCGGCGTTGGTTTGACAAATTTAGTATTGGAGATACAACATTGGAAAGAAGAAGTGCTCTGGGCGACCTTAAAGAATATTGATGAGGTTCTAGAGGAAGCTGTTGGGTCAAATACTCGAGTACCTGCCAGGGACTGTGGTGTGTCGAATGATACTGGTAGTCACCATCTATGCTCCTTTGGGAGGATGAAAAAGTGCTATAGACTGTTCCCCCACGAACTTACTCTTCAGCAATCAGCTAAGAGATTAGAAATTTGTGAAAATATAATGAAAAACCGTTCTGGAATGAGATTTTACTGGAAGATTGTCACTGTAATGAATAGTGGGTTTTCTGCCGAAATCCGAATACCCGTGAGCAATGGCTAGATCGCAGTCGAACTACTTTTCTGGTTGCTGCAAGAGGGCAATTTGAAAAAAAAAATCCATGCTTTGCCTTTTTTGAAATTTAGTAGGTGTTATTCTTCATTCATTTTTTCCTGATGGATGCTCTATGAATTCTGAACTCGTACTGCGAACAACTAGAAAGATTGTACATGAAGGTGTCTGAGTTTTATCCTGCTTTGATCAACCGATATGGAGTTTTATTCCAACAAGATAATGCTCATCCTCACACTTCCCGTTGAGCCAAAGAAAAGCTTAAAGAACTTCATGGGTTTTAACTCCTGCCTTATCCATCATATAGTCCATACCTCGCACCATTGAATTACTACTTGTTTCAATTCATGGCCCAATTTCTTCAAGGGAAAACATTTTATAATTTTGGGAAAGTTGTAATGCAATCCAAGAGTTCTTTGACAGCCATCCCAAGAAATGGTATCAATGTAGGATCAAGCAATTGGCTAGAAGATGGTATATAACAATGGACTATACTTTGAGTATGAATTGTATTTTATATCAAAGAAATAATAATACAAATATTTGGTTGAAAAACTGTCATTTTTTTTTTTGATACACCCTATTATTTATCATTGTAATGAATATTTTATTTTATTAATTTTTTTTTACTTAGTGTTCCTAGGCATAGGCAGACGCTATTGTACCTGATCTCCAAATTGACTTTCTATGATTTCATTCCAGAAATTTATGAAAATGGTAATAATTTGAAGTTTATTTATTAGAGCTATGTAGTAAGTTATAAAATTTTAGAAATAACTTTTATTTTAGATTTATGTAGTTCGTCTAGCCCCATGGTTTTTATATCGCAAAATATGGTGTGTGCCATGATTGGTAAATTAACTTTGTATACAGAATTCATAGTCTCTTGATTCTAAATCCCTTTGCCCTGATGATGGCCGAAATGTTGGCAGGAAACAAATAACTTTTAGGTTTAACTTATTTGTGTAAAACTCATTATCTAACATGGTCAAAAAATTTCTTTGTGCAGCTGGACCAAACTTTAACTATGATTAAATTTTAAATACAGTTATTAACAGAAAATGTTAAGCTTAGTCAAGGTTGTTGGTGCTATCAGCCCTTAATATCATTTTCACCTCCCTCATTAATTAATAGGATAGCTTAATATATTCTTTAGCTTTTATATAAAGCTCCTTTGTATTTTCAATGAAAACCTATTGAATTCTATAGATCTGTTTGTAGTCAATGCACCAAAAACAATTGTTCATATAAACTTACTAAATGTTCATAAACCTTGCATAGAGAAGGGGAAAATCATCTTGTTGAATCATGAGATATTTGGTATACACACACCTTGTAGTATTTATTGTTATGAAATTATTAGTCGCAGAAAGTGAAACAATTAAATCGACAGTTTTTATTAAAACCATTGGTTTTGAGATTTATGAATTAAAATCATTAAACATATCAAAAATTCATTGTTACAAATATTTAAAAAATATTGACTATTTATGAAGAGATATTTTGTCAATAATTAATCAATAAGTATATGAGAGGAAAATAGTTGACTGGATGATAAAATGGAGAACGGAGATAGTTGGGGGGTGCAGTAAAAAAAACATCAAATAAGTACCAGACTTATATTTAGTTAGTGTCGACGTTTGGACCTACAATGTAGGCCATCTTCAGGGCAACTAGGAGAAGCGGCTGGGTGAACCGGCTAACCAACAATCAATGTTGTTTATGATGATTGTTGGTTAGCCAGTTCACCCAGCCGCTTCTCCTAGTTGCCCTGAAGATGGCCTACATTGTAGATCCAAACGTCGACACTAACTAAATATAAGTCTGGTACTTATTTGGTGTTTTTTTTACTGCACCCCCCAACTATCTCCGTTCTCCATTAATAAGTATAGTTGTTATTATTATTTTTATTCTGTGTAATTCTCTCTACTTTATTTTTTCAGGCCTATGGGCAGAGGTTCGTCTTTTGCTTTTTATAAATATAACTTATATTAACTGTCTAAATTTGGTAAACTAATATTGATAATTAATTTTTAATACTTTAGAACCTATTTTCTCATAATGTGATAAAAAAAAATTATTTTTTTAATTAAGACTAATATTTATTATTAAAAAATAATTGATTGAGAGGAAGATTCTCTCCTTCAGCAGTAATTTATGGCAAAGTCATTGCTAATGTCAATAACCTTTTTTTAACAAATGTTATTACCTGTTTCACCAATATTAATAATTCTTTAATTTTATAATTGGTTAGTTATTGAAATTTTAAATTATAAGTTCTTTGAAGTTGATTTAGTTTATTTACTGAAAATTACAGAATTTTCATTAACTTATTTATAAGAACAAGTTATACTGTAAAAATAAATACTTGCTGTATTACAAATGAACAAATCAGACATCTTTATTCAACTATTGATTACTTTTTTATTTGTCATTTTGTATTATGAACCGCGTGGATAGAAGTTACGTCCTGCACTGCGTGGGGTTTCCTGGACCCCTAATCATTCTTTGATAATGACTTTGAAAAATATATAGAGATTTTCGTCTGGCTGGGGTTTGTTAAATCCCACGTGGTGCATGGAATGTTAATATGTAAACATAATTGATGTCCTTATTTTTTTTATTTGTATAAATGTAATTTAATTGTTAATGATTTTATTTACATAAATGAGAATTATTCATGAAGTGCATTTATGAATTAATTACACTTATGAACTGGAACCTTAGATTTGTCAATTAATAATTATTGTAAATACTATTAATACAAATATTTTCGTTACAAGCTGATACTTTATTTATCCTTCAGGGGCCTATACACGATCAGTATTGATGACAATATACTCACATACTGTCAGTAATACTGATCGTGTAATGGCATACCGATGTAAAGAAGTGGAGTATTGAGGAGTGATGGTTCCTCAGTCCAACCCGGCGTAGGGAAGGGGATACTGTCAGTATTACTGATCGTGTATGCCAGTTTCTTTCATTCCTCAGTATTTTGTAGCTGTTGAGTGCGACACATCAACCGATTTCCGGCCAAACAAAGTAAGTACACAGAATTTATTTTCTGTACAATGCACGATGATGTAATACCATTGCTTGGCATAATGTTTATAATGCACATGCTTTGTGTTTCAAAACACAAATCCTAGAGCACGTGGATCAGCCTAGAACATTTGTACAAGCCAAAAATGCTCCACAAACAATACTATGCAACCAATTAAATCCACTGGCTCAATGTTGTGTAATCCTTTTCCACAAATTTCAAACAATGTCTCTTCACATCCTAATTCCAGTTCCTGCGACATAAAAACTCTCTCATTAACAATATCTACAGAAACAATGACTATTCCACATCCTAATCCCAGTTCCCAAAGCATTAACACCCTCCCATTAACAATATCTACAGAAAAAATGACAATCCAATTTCCTAATTCCAGTTCCTCTTACATTAATAATCTACCATCTACCACTTTTACAGAACCAAGTAAAATCCCTTCCATACCTCTTTCTGAATATCCAAATTCTGTTAGTAATTACAGCACTATTTCTTCGAATCCTCTGCCATCCCCAAAATCTACTCAATTGCTAGAATTAAACAATCAGAAATATCCTCTTTTGTCTTGAACAGATCGTTGTAATAATTATTTTATAGATGAAAATAACAGTTCCTTTCCTAACCTTACCGCTTCAACATCCACAATTCCTCAGACAACAATCACCGACAATAATGAAAACACAGCCCAGTCACCTTTTTCAAAAGTTTTAAATATTTTATGTTATATTTTTCCTTAAAACTTCATTTTAATAACATGGCGGAACTTAATTTTATATGTAACATTGTGTCTCGTTGAAAATATATATTATAATTTATTTTATCTTTATATTATATAATGTTTTAAATATTGCATTTGAAAAGAAAAGATATGGCCAGGACCGGGACTCGAACCCAGAACCTTCACCTCTCCGTGGTGACGCCTTATCCATCTCGGCTATCCCGGCTTCGCTTCACGGCCAGCCACATCCCCTCTTTTCAATTGATCCTACATCTCCGTGTTCTCCCACTTTGCAATGTATACACGGGGAGAATGTTACTTTAACATTATTTTATTTTGGATCTAGTTGACTTTAAGTCGTTAATATTATTATAATTTATTTTACCATTATATTATATAATTTTTTAAATATTTTATTTGAAAAGAAAAGATATGGCCAGGACCGGGATTCGAACCCGACTTAAAGTCAACTAGATCCAAAATAAAATAATGTTAAAGTAACATTCTCTCCGTGTATACATCGCAAAGTGCGAGAACACGGAGATGTAGGATCAATTGAAAAGAGGGGATGTGGCTGGCCGTGAAGCGAAGCCGAGATGGATAAGGCGTCACCACGGAGAGGTGAAGGTCCCGGTCCTGGCCATATCTGTTCTTTTCAAATAAAATATTTAAAAAATATATATATTTGTTTTTGCTTCAATTGTATGTTTATTTACCTTATAATTATATACCGTATATAATTTTTAAGTGTCAAAATGAGAGCTTCAAAGGTTTCTATCACAATTCAGCTGATGACTGTTGGAGAAATTAGCGTTGAAAACTCAAAATTTCGGCCTGTTGCTAAATAGCATAGGGTAACTGCCAACTGCTGTTTTAGGCGTATACTTTCCCTACCTCATATTTGTATCTTGTTTTTTAATATGAGGAGAAACCATATTTAATAAGCTGATTGAACCTTAATAATAGTTATTTGATTGTTTCTTTACTGAAATCTCTACGATTAAGTCTAAATGGGTGAACTTATCCCAGTTCAATAGCCAATCTTCACACACAAGGGTCTTTTTTTTCCAATGCCATAGCAATCACAATTGCTAAACATGCTCAATCCATTAAAAAAGTAGCTATAAATCTGCGTAAGAAAAAGATTACTGTTCTTATCGCGAGCTAACTGTGAACTGAGTTAAATACTGCCTGTAATATTGACCGTGTATTGTGTAAAAATACTGAAGGGTGACAAAAATGAAGGGTAAAAAAATATTTTAGTCATTCAATTACTGTAAGTAATATTTACCGTGTATAGGCCCCTTATAACTTAAAAGTAATTTTTACTTCAAATGTCTAAAAATTGAATGCAAATAAATATAATTTATTACAGAAAAAAATATGACAGTAAAAATTGCCTGTTGTCAAGTAAGGCTTTTTCTCCCAAACCATTTTATGATGGAATGTGCAGTCTCTAGAGGTTTTTGAATTCAATAAATAAAATCTTTTACAAAACGATATATAGATATAAGAGTATAGATAAAGAAGATTACAATTTATTCCAGATGCAATAATTATAAAATTTTAAGAGTGTCATACATACTTTATGCTCCATATGGATTTTTAATTGGAAGTAACTATATGTTGGTAACACTAATATTTTAAAAGTGAAAATGGACTCAAGCGAGTACAACAACCACACAATTGTAATTTCTATTAGATATTATCCTGTTAAGAACTAATTATTACTATAATATTAAATGTGTATAACATACAATTAAAAGAGTATTCTGTAGCTAAGAGACAAGCTATGAATATTCTTTCTTCATTGGAATATAGCCTTGCACTATGTATATAGGTATTCACTTGATAATTCAATTTGGATTCTTTAAAGGTACTAATTTAAGAAATAAAATTATCCATTTTTTGTTTATTTTTATTAATTTTCATAAACCATTAAAAGTTGAAATATAAAATACTTTGATTAATTTTTAGTATGAATTCTCACCACTAGATACCGGGCTTTTATAAAAGAATGGTTAAAAAATACCATTAAAAACACTATTATACAATCTTAGGATATAATTTGACCTACATTGTTAGCCAATAGCCCACATTTATCACAGTAATATATAATTTATAAAATAAACACATCATTAGCAAGAGAACTTCTAAATTTCTTCTAAAAACATGTTGATGTCTTTGACATTATAACACAGTTCAAAACATGAATAACATTAAAAAAAAAAAAAAAAAAATCAAAACCTCAAATACTTCCTTAATGACATTAAAAATCGAATACTCCGATTAAACATTAGTATGTATTTACAATTAATTTACATGGTAACTATTACATCTAAAACAACTCTCTTGCCGTATATTAAAACCTTTTACAGTTTAAGTAAATTTTTTTAAAAAATAAATAAAAACCTATCAACAGAAATGTTACAATAACTTATTCTAACATAAACTAAAATATTAGTAAATTGGAATAAGTGTTAAAACTAATATAAAATTTGAATAATTCATAAGTGATACAATGCTTTTCAGATTACCTTTACAATATTTCGACAAAAATAGATGATATACATAACAAAATATATCTAAACAAAATATCCCCTACTAAATTATCAATAACAATTATTCTTATAAGGCTTAAGACTAATAAAGGAACTGAAAAGTCACTAAATGCTTATGATGAACAGTTAAAAGCAGAAAACATACAGATATCATCATCCGTACCACACAACCAACCAGTTCCCATTTACGTTTATCGATTTACATCTTACTTACACAACACTTCTTGAAAAATGTTATAAATATATACAAAAGATATGTATATACATATATTATTGGTATTTCCATTTTTTTTTTTTTTTAGGTCTTTCAAGGACGGGCAGTAAAGTATTTGAAACAAACAAGAGAAATATTACAAGCCTCACCTTCTATGTGGTCGGTACTTACAAGAGCAATGGCCCTCCGTGAATTTGTGCCTGAAAGTTCAGCAAATGAAGCATTATTATTAAATATTCTCATGAAAAATTTAAATGTCCACAGAAGTATTAAGTATTGTGTCTGCTTAGGATTTTTCCATAATTTCATGTTAAACTAAAAAGAGAAGCGAAAAACCATTTGGGAACTTTATGAACTTTACCATAACAGCAAAGGCAAAAAATATTTTGAAGTAACAGTCTTTTACCATATGTGATTTTTGTATTAGTGTCAAACCTAAACTTATAAATGCATTAAGATAAATGTAATCATACTTAAAAGCCAATCCTCAAATAACTACTTCATTTCTCTCTCCAGTGACATTTTCTCGACTTCCTAAAAGAGCATTACGTGAAGGCGATCTGCCTTGAGTGCTTTGATCTGAAAAAAAATAGATAACATCACTCAATATTTAAAAAAAAAAATATATGTATATATATTTCTGGTATTAACCTATTGACAGACATACATCTGGGAGATGTGATTCACTTTATGTACCATTGTAGACTTTAATATATCCGAGGTATTCCAATAAATTAAAAAAATCAGTTCGAAAGCATATTTAGCATGGCACTTACCTTGTAAGATAAATGGTCTTATTACGACCATTTATCACTATTTATGGTCATATTTATGACCATCTATTACGAGGATATATTTGAATTTAGTAAAAATTAAATACAATCCTCATAACATGCAAAAGTTTAATACTTTTTATGAAAGTGACAATAAAAATCTAATGGGCTGTTCTAGAGAAAATGGTCATTAAATGTCCATACTGTAAATCATTCAAATGATTAATAATCAAAATCTATTTTATTGGTATGTCTAGAGGTTTATAAATTTCAAATTGTTTGCATATTAAGAGGTTAATAATTGATTAGATAATCTAGTAAGGTTAATTAGATTTCATTCTCTTTTTTAAAAAAAGTAAAATTATTAAATAATTTTGTTTATATTCAAATTCTTTAAACATACATCTTAAATTTAAACTGAGTTTATTCCACATCATAGCGGCCTGTTTAAAGTTATTTTATAAAAAATCAAAAGTTCTGATTTTCTGAAGACCAAATTTAGTTTTATATGTATCTGTAAGTTGACCTTCATGACAGTTAAGGAGAAGCAGTTTGTAAGTAAAAAAGAAAAATTAAATTAGAACATAAAAATTAAACCAATGAAATTCAATCTTAAAAATGTAGAATCGTGTTTAGTTGATGGAAGGTGGTTTTGATGAAGTCGACAACCTACCCGGCACAGTAGCAATATCCAGATGGACATGTCAATGCGCTGGCTTTTTGAATCCATTTTTAACATTAATCCGAAGATACCATCCCTATCTGGACACTTGAGAAGAAAATGTTTAAAAACTATGAGACTTCCTGAATGACAATAAAGAAACCAGAATATGCAGCAATATAGTGTGTTAGACTAAAAATTTTGAGCTTTTTGTGTGAGATGGCAGAAATTTTTACCGGTGTCTATTAAAGCATATAATAATATTAATTTATTAAATAACTATATTGTTCTTTTTGTTATTTCTAAACAATGAAGTATCTTATTGATTTGCCAATCACTTATATCTTTTTCATACAATCACTTCTTCTAACTAATTAAAAATTCAGAAAACTTATGTATGTATCTAATGTTAAACCATACTCTATTTCTAACCTTCAAAGGGATTATTTGCAAAAAAAAGAGCTTCATCCCTAGAAATTTTTTTGAACTTGAAAATACTAATTGCAGCAACAAAACATTTTTTTTTGTATACCTGGAACTTGTTATTCCAGTTTTTTGTTCTTATGTTGCATTAATGCTTACATATACATATGATTTTAAAAATGGAAACTACTTCTGTTTTGCAGAAAAGACTGCATCTAATAACTATTTAAAGAAATTTCTTAGTAAAATTGATTACTAACCATTCCTCGAATGCTGACCGATTCTGTCCCGGCTAACATCAGAAGAGCTCGACTGAGGAATCGTACTAGAGGAAGAAGAATCATCTTGCTCATCACTATTATTTATAGATGAACGAGCTCTGTTCACAATTGCGACTGAAAACACCTATAGAAATAAAAAAAAGATTACAAATTTTTCAACAAAGATAATTATTTTATTGAATAGTACTCAATATTATCTTTTTTACTGCTGTTAGCTAATATTTGAGGAAAATCAAAATGTTTTCTATCATACCATAAACATTTTAAATTAATTTAATATGATAATTACATCGATCGAACAACTGATCTATTAAATCACCTATATCAGACCTCTAACAAAAAGATCAGTTTTTATCAGTTAGTGTATGCACTAACTTAATCCATCACAATAAAGGTGTATTTTGAAATTTAACTTGAGATTTAAACAACGCTTATCCACAAAAATAAATATCATTAAAATTACAGACCAAAGGCATAGGCTTTCCCATTCCAATACTTTTGAATAAACAGAAAAACCCCTCTAATCCCTTCACTGGGTTGTGGTCGGAATGAAAAAAAGGTCGGATTATCAGAAAAAAGTAAAATAACAACAACTGAATAATGTAAAAACAATCTTTCAACTGAATAATTAAAAATAAGTAAAATATTACAATTAATCACACAAAGGCTATGAGTGTTAATGAAAGAAGCAATACTGTATGCATTTACAGTACCATAAAAATTGAAGGCAGCCTGTAGTAAAAAATTATTTTGAAAAAAAGTCGGATGTAAATTTTGTTTAGCAGATGAAATTATAGATTTAGCTGCAGTGTTCCTTGATCCAAAAAATACCATTGATATTGAGGTTGAGTCCTGCTCAATGTATTGAAGGGCAATATCAAAAGCATTTGTGGCTTTGGTGGGTGAAATCCAGATAGGAAGTTCATTGTCACGGTTCGAGAGCTTGTCGAGCTCAGCAGAAACTGAAACTGTAAATAATTTGGTGGTCGTGGAGATCTCCCTTGGTTCTACTTTCTTACCCAACACACAACCCACTGCTCAACTTCGATGGCAAGGACATTCATTTGTATAGTTTGTAGATGTTTAACAACTTTCTGTGTGTTATTGTTTCCTTTATCTTCGATCTGGTCACTTTAGGTTACAACTCCGGCCAAAGGTTACACCAAGGTTTTCCCAGGACTCAGCAATCGTATAAATAGCATCATTAATGTTTAGGGATTTTATAGACATAGCAACCTTCTTGGGATTTTTCTAAAATTGGGCTAATTTACTTTCTGTGGTGCGCCTCTTTAACCACTCGATGATGAGTTGGGACAAGTGTTTAGGCTCCGCTGACGGTCGGATTAACCAGAATAGCTGAGGGCTAACTGTACTAGACCATTCTGAGAAAGAAATAGAAATTAATTAGTTAATTTAGCAAAATATTTTGCTATAGCTTGAAGCAATTACCTTATACTTCCATTATTTCTATCAATTAATTCTATTTTAAATTATTGAAGCTCACAACTATATTAGGTCTTGCCCCTTTAATTATAAAAAATTATCATTCATATGACAATACACTTAGCAGAAAGAAAACAAACTGCCAAGCGAACTCTTCACATAAAATATACAGAGATTTATCTGTAACTCAACTTATCCTAAACTAATTTGAATGCAAAACCTTATTGTTATTCTACATGGTTATCGAACAATTTTTTATGCCATAAAGAGGCAGTACAAATTGAATAAATAAATGTAATATGGGGCTTTCAAATATTTTTAATCTGTTCTATATAGCCTTTGACTTGTGTATGTATTTCAAGTAAATAAAAGAGCCGAAATAAAATTAATTATACCTTACAAGTTGAATAATAAAGGGTTTTACTATTTAGTGAAAACGCTAAATACTAAAAATATCATAGGAGATGCTTAAACCTAACCCTGCCTATATATTTTGGAATCTTTTAACGAGAAATAACAAATTTTCTTTTAATTGTACCCTTGTGAAAGTTCCAGAATGTGTTTGCTGAGCAGTACGAAGGAGAGGAGTTTGATCATCATCCTCGCTTGCTGAGTCGGTGTCACTGGGCGCCCTTTCACCTGCCGCAAACACCTTCCTCTTGCACATTGGGCACACTCGTCTGTTACGAGTAAGCCATGGGTCAATACATTTACAATGATAAGCTGAAACATTTAAAACTCGTGTAACTAATTAAAAGTTATAAGAATCTACCTTATTTTCAAATAAAACTGGAAAAATCCTACATAATTTATATCCCATAGAAAATACGTAAAAAAAACTTGTAGTTTATAAATCGTCAATTTATATTCAAAGCGGTTTTGATGTTGGTATTGATACATGAAATAAACTATAGTGTTAAAAATGACTTAAAGTCATTATTGCTTACTTACATGTCTCTAATTTCTTCAATATTCAATTCCTTAACTAAAAACAATTACATAAAAAACTTGAATCCTCATTTGAAATCTGGAAAGAGGTTGAAGTAAAGAATCAAATGCAAAAGAACTCTTTTTTTTTTTAAGAGTTCAGATCTTTCAGAATTGATTTTTAATCACTTGTGATCTTTAGTTCCCATTACAATACTACCAGGATATAAGTTCTTAATCAAATAGTTTTAAAAAGTTTAAGGGAGCTGGACCAGTCACCAACTAAAAGTGTTCCTTAAGAAGAGACATCTTTAACTCAATGCCTCAAAATTGACAAATGTCTATTAATTTGTCACTTAATCTAAATCAAAATATTTCTTTCTAATTAATAGATAAACCTAACTTTTACTTAACTTAAGATGCAAATGAGGAAACATTTATTATGATGCATTGCAAAAATATTTTGTGTCACGTAATCAGAGGCCTGTAATAGGCAACACAAGAAAACAAGTATCAAGCCACATGCTGTTCAATCTTGCCTGAGTGGAATTGTGTCTTTATTCTCAAATAACAAATTCTTGTGTCCATTGTTAAGATGTAAATTAATTAAGGTTCACATACATATTTTTTTAATAGTTCAATCCAACAGCAATACCAAGTTTATAATATCAGAAGATTGAATATAACATAACACTGAGAATTCCTCCCTCAAACAAAATATCAGAACATTACTTCATTTGATGCCTTCAATATATGTTCTGATTTATTTTAGGAAGTTAAAAAAAAAAAAGTTGAGTCGTTTTATGAAATCACGAAGCAAGAGAAACTCTTTGTCGGTTTGTAGGCATTTAACTAAAAAAATTGGAAAATTGTTCGATTTAGGGTATTAAAATTGCGTTTTTAATCTTAACTTCATTATTGAAAAATGGGAATGATAATGGGAAATCAATAGTAGACAAAATATTCATTTATAAAATTTAATTTCAATTTGCGTATTAGAGTACGGAATACATAATTAATACAATCATTTAGATGATAAACGCATATTAAAAAGTAAGAGCAATATTTAATTTAAATCTGGGATATAGATATTGTATTTCTCTTGTACTCGTATCACTGCCGCTCATACCTTGATTAGAACTGGCGCCCGATTTTAGCCGCTTGCATTTCTGGCAATATCTGCAGCATCTTTCCGCATTTAGTCGCTATCAATGCAGACTTTTTTCTGTACCAATATTTTCGGATATACGTTCGCCACTTTGAACGATAATGTATTAAATCCAACACTCGACGCTGGACCCCTACTATTACTCGGCATGACATCTATCGGCAGTCTATTAATTTTTTCCGGCGGCTCGGAGTGTAGTTCAGCTTGTGAAGATGACTGAAGGCCTAAATAAAATTAAATATTTTGAATGAACCGGATAAAAATTAAAATACTTCATCAAATTATTTCATATGAAATAAGAAATATTCATATGAAATAAGTAATGCGAGAAGGTAATGTAATGCGAAATGCGATAGATGAACGAAAAATTTTAGGGCGGTAGAAAAAAAGTTTCACTTTAAAAAATGTTTGTTGCGCACAAAGAAAATAAACCTCACCACTATACGATAATAAAAACAAAGCCCTTTTAAGTTGTATTACCAATATAAAGAGGAGCTACGTAAATAAATGAATATCTATCAGGATGGCACACGCAGACAGTTCAAATCATTAGTTTCTAAACTTAACAATGACATACTTCCACCAGATTATCTCTAAAATGATCAAAGAAAACTACCCGGTCGTTTTATTCAGCAATAAAGCAGATATATCCATTTGAATGATTATATTGATTGATGCAACTTCGTCGCAACATAATATAGGTTGAGTATAGAAAAATAGGAGAAAACTCATTATTAATTTAAATTAGCAATAGAGAACGGAGATAGTTGGGGGGTGCAGTCAAAATTTTGATTGCACCCCCCAACTATCTCCGTTCTCCATTTTATCATCCAGTCAACTATTTTCCTCTCATACATAAATTAGCAATAAATTGGGATTTCTGAAGTGCGGGGTAATGGTTAATAACTTGTTCATTTTATAATTGAATGATCTTTATACACTCACATTTTTTCTGTTAATACCGATAGTTGATACTATAATTGAAAAATTTCTTAACTTCAATAAATTTGTTATTTATGTAATTTTTCCAATAATTCTTTCTTCTTTTATACAAATTGATTCCGACAATTTAACAGATAATCGATCCATGAATGTTTGGGAGCCTGTTATCTTAATTAATACCGTGATAAATATTTGTTAATGAAAACATACCATGTGAACATGGAAGGATTCTCAGTTTTTCTCCCTCCACATAGTCATCAAGACAAATGGCACAAGTTTCATAAGGATCTCCTTTCCTGAATTTTGCTGTAGGAATTTTACGTAATGAGGAATTAGGCAATCTTCTTTTCCTAGCTCTCCGCTGGTCTTTAATGCACTTAACAATCTATAAATTATTAACCACAGTATTAAAAATAAAATAACTTTAACACAAAAATTTCATTAAAGCATTTTTTGAAACAAAAATAAAACTAAAATACTGGGAAACATTTAGTAAAAATATGCTTACTAAAAATCCAAGCATTGTAATCAAACACAGTGAAATCACTATGAGAAATGGAATCAACATTGTGCTGAAGTCAAATGTAGGATCCTCTGATATCATGATAAAAAATCTGAAATATCGAATCAAATTTCTAATTAGCAGCACTTATTAAAAAGAATATTTTTTTTTGTTATAAGCAACTTTATTTTAGTTATTTCAGAATAGCACATAACATTGGGAGTGCATGTTGTTTGCGTCATGGATTTTAGACAATATTTTGGATGTTTCTAAATTGAAAAAATTCTACACATACACAACTGGGTTCTTAATTTATGAGCGATTTTTTTTTAAATCTTAAAATAAAAAACTGAAGATAACACTGATCAAACTTTTAGCTAAAACATTTTTATTTTTGGATTCGCCTGAATATTTGAATATAGGTTTTTCTAAAATGCTTGAACAACTAATTTCTTTTGAATAAACAGAGCTCAATGCTTTATAACAATTTTTTTTTAAATATACTAATTCTGAATAACAAATATTTGTATACTACTTATAACATTTTGATAGTGGACTTAAATATTTAAGTTAAAATTGACATATTAATGGCCTATTAATAAAGACAGAAATTCTTATGCATAATAAAAAAAAACATTGTTTGGTTGTCATTTTGCAGAAGTGAAACAACCTATAAAATAGGTAAACAGCAAAAATTAGTTAGAATTATGTTTTAATGAGATTAGTACTGATTTCTGAAAGAATCATAGTTAAAAATATCTTGAGAAAAAATGAGATGTTAGTATTTTACAAAAATGAATCACACACACTAAATAATATTTTACTGGAAATAAATAACAATGTTTTCATCTTGTAAAATAGACTGATGTTTGTAACAAAAACCACGATAAATTACTGGAACACTTCCAGTTTTTTCAAGGCCATTAAACTTTGAATTGATTAAAATGAACCTTGAATTGAACTCTAAACATGTGAAACAAGGGTAGCTTACTTTTTGCAAAATTCCTTCCTTCCATTTATATTTTTAATTTTTAAAATCATTGAACTGCAAAAACATATACAGTCAGTATAATATTTTTTTTTCTAAAAGTCGATGTTTCGGCCTGTAACATGTTCCGGGCATGTATCCCACACTTCCTCCTAGCATCAGCCCGTGTACTTCGGGGGTCGTAAGGGAATCATAGGGGACCTTGGTTCCCGGGTAAGTGACAATTTTTGGCCTCTGGGGCTCTGCCTGAAAATCATCATGCTACGGACTGGGTGGTGGCCAGTTTAGCCGGTCACTGACATGGTGGCAGAAGGGTAGTAAACCAGGAAACTGGTGACTGCCAAAAAGGTTGAAAGCTGAATGGTGGGTGCTCCTTTCTGGTGGTGTTGCATCCGCATTTCAGTGAGATGTGGGCATCGACGCATTTTTGCTGGCATGCGTCTGCAATAACGATATGAGGAGCTGGGTCCTGGCCCTTGGTGCGGAGGAGGTAAAGCCGAAAGGCTATACAGGGTGTCCCGAATTTAAATGGCAAAACTTCAGGAACTTATAGGGGACCGAAAAACTAAGACAAAAAGTCTTTTAATGATTTGCTCGTTTTTGCTTAGTTTTAGAGAAAATCGCAAAAAAAGAAACAAAACAAGTTTTCATTTTTATACTTATTTATTTACATTTATATTTATGTTATGTTCTTTTTAATGTAAATATTGCTCAAAATGTTGTCCTCTTGCACCAATGGAAGCATTACATCTAGCACTCACTTGATAAATTTCAGCTAAACATTGTTCTGATGATATTTGGTGCATAGAATATTTTTTTTTTGATGCGCACTGCATCTATGATTCGGTCTCTTAAGTGCTCTCTTGAGTTGATTGACACCGAATAAACTTTCTGCTTCAAGGTTCCCCATACGAAGAAATCCATGGGTGTCATATCAGGTGATCTGGGTGGCCAAGATACTACTCCTCCACGTCCAATCCATCGTTGTGGATAATTTATATCCAGCCAAGCTCGAGCAACTCTGCTATAATGAGCTGGACATCCATTGAGTTGGAACCACATTTCAATCCGCTGTTGTAAGGGAATGTCATCTAAATAATTAGAAAAGTCGTTCTCCAAAAAATGTGTTAATGTGATACCATTCAATCTTCCAAATAAAAAATATGGTCCCACCAGAAATCCGTTCCAAATTCCAAGCCAAACTTTAAAAGCAAATTCATGCTGAAACCTATTCTCTCTAATAGCTCAGGGATTTTCAAGAGCCCATACATGATAATTTCTTTGATTAACAATTCCTCCTCTTGTAAAGGTAGCTTCATCGGTCCATATAATTTTTAATGGAAATAAATTATCATCGCGAATTTTTTCAAGAAACCAGTTACTAAAATTCAATCTCTTGACATAATCTTGAGGTAATAAATTCTGAACTTTTTGAAGATGGTATGGGTAGCGATTATCACCTTTCAAAGTTCGCCATATTGCTTGCCGCGATATTGCTAATGCAACAGATGCTCTTCGGATGCTAGTCTCAGGATTGTTATCGAAGTGGCGTTGGACACAATTTCTTCTCCGATAATCTGCTCTTACTGCTGCCTGAAATTGGTCGCCTTCATTACGTATTAAGAATGACCCAGTCTCTCATGGTCTATTAAAAGTTAACGAAAAGACTCGTCGATTAGGCACTTTTCTATTTGGAAATCGGCGCGCGCATACTCCCACACCGCTTCTAAAGCATTACCGTTACAGAAACCATACACAAAAATCATATCAGCGTATTCAACATTAGAATATGTATGCGGCATTGTAGCTGATGCTATTCACACAAAAATATCTGAGTAACTGACTGAAGACTGATTTAGGAATTATAATCCTAGGAAGCCAAAATGTAAACAAATAAAAGAATGTAAAGGATAACATTAAGTGTTTACATATCTCACTGCCTAGCCTGACGAACTTTGAAAGGTGATAATTGCTGCCTGTAACATTTTTGTTTTGTTTCTTTTTTTGCAATTTACTCTAAAGCTAAGCAAAAACGAGCAAATCTCTAAAGAACTTTTTGTCTTAGTTTTTCGGTCTCCTATAAGTTCCTGAAGTTTTGCCATTTAAATTCGGGACACCCTGTATATCCCTTGCATCAATGGTTAGTATCAATAAGCTCTCGTATATTAAATGTAACATGTAAGTCAACAAGTTTTTTTGGTTCGTCTGAGATAAGCCAAGAATGCAGTTAATCTGATAGAACCAACTAGCTTCTTATGACCCTTATATGTTTAAGTTGAAACATTGGGTTTAAAAATTAAAAATATCATGCTGACTGCATTATATGATAAAAAATCATAGTTCAATAAAATATATAGTGGTTTTCTTATTTTGTGATTAATTAACAATCGATATTTTTCATTGTAAATTTGTTCATTTTACAAAGAATAATTATGGAAAAAAAATCCTAAAGAATATTAATATTTATATATTTTAATAGTGGCAGTGGTGGATATTCGGGCCCCTGCGGGTAATATGGGCCCCCTTTGTATCTAGTCATACAGGCCACATATTCTAGCGGTGAACACTGTAACTACTAAAGCTTGAAGCTAATAAACACTGCAGAGCGCGCTGGCGAAGTAGCTGTCATGGCTGATTGTTTGTGAGTTGTGCAAGTTTTTGTTCCTGAGCAAAAGTTTGAAAGGTAAGAGTTTAAACCAATTTTATCGTATATTCTTTGTAGTATTTGGTAGAAACATGGTAATATATGTGTTTGGTATATTGTAAAGATTGCGTATATCATTAGATATTGTTATTATGACGCTAAATTAAGTGCTGAGAATGTTTTGTTTTTCAAGATGGCGGGGGTGGATAAACGGGCCCCTTTCAGTGCCCCATATTTTTGGGGTCCCATATTACAACCACTACATTTTTTTGTTACATCTTATGTTCCAGATGCCTCGAAAAGTTTTGATACCCCCTAAAAAGACCAAAAGGCAGTCATGGGACAAAGAAAACATGGCCAAAGCCTATATGCGAGATAGATGCGTATATATGCGACTTTTGTAAATAGACCTAGTTGTGATTTTTTGCTATATTACAATAAAAATTACTAATTACATTAACTGTAAAAAATAAAATGTTTTTGATACTTATTATGCATTTTTACTTCAAAAACACCCAGGGGCCCATAATACCAGCACACAAAAAAATTTCGACAAAATGCAGACTTTCAGTAAAACATTTTTAAAATTTTTTTATACGTTCAAAATTAGTTTTGAATTTAAATTAAATAACATGTAAACATTCCAAAGAAGTATTTCTATTAGTTTCAGGTGGAAATAATAAAAAATAAAAAAGTTATATTAAAAAAACAAAGTGGGGGCCCAAATATCCACCCTTACCCTTATATATTTAATATATTATATTAAAATATATATATTATCGATTAATATATATTTTAAATACACAAATGTTCATCATCTATATACATATCATCATCTATATAAATTAAAAAATAGAATGTTCATCATCTATATACATATCATCATCTATATAAATTAAAAAATAGAATGTTCATCATCTATATAAATTAAAAAAATAAACTATTAAATTATTTGAATATATTAAAATAATCTGTATTACCCTTTGTCATATAAATATTTATCCTTTATTAAAAGACCAGTCCTCTTAGCAACAAATACTGATGGTATATAAACTCTTTCTGGGTGTGTTGCCTGCATTTTTACTGCAATAAAATTTTAGAAAGAATAAATAAATAATCATGGATAAAACAATAATACAATACTGGAACGAACCTTACCTAACTCATTACTTTCATTGTGGTAAACAACTGCCAAATCAAATTTTGCATTTTGAGCATTAAGAACTTTGTCTTCATATGTACATTTTGACCGCTTGATAAGAACAGCCCAGTGTTTAGTAAAATTAGTAACATTGCGTGGAGGAGGTTCAATTGGAGAACAAGCATCTTCTGGATTAGCCAAAACTAAAAATGCCTGATAAACAACATTAAAAATTAGGTGACGAAATTAACAAATTGTGAACAAAAGGTATGACCCAAAACTAGTTTAGATAAATAAAATTGTATCTTGTCAAAAGGAATTAACCTGTATGTATGATGTTAATCAAAAAGTAATAATGAATGATAATGCAATTAATTGGGAAAAACCACAATGCAAAGCCTTATGTTTCAAATTTCTCCAGTAATACACCCACTTACCGGTCGACGTTTCGCCTATTCAGGAATTATCAAGACACATCATGTGAATCACATCTCGAAGAAAAAGGTGCAATGTATCCCAACGATCAACAGCCCAAACAGGCTCCAAACATGAGACAGCACCCCACCACCAAGACGTTCAACATACAACTGAAAGGAAAGTAATATATAATATTGGTATTACTTTCCTTTCAGTTGTATGTTGAACGTCTTGGTGGTGGGGTGCTGTCTCATGTTTGGACTGTTGATCGTTGGGATGTATTGCACCTTTTTCTTCGAGATGTGATTCACATAACCTTTTTCTGTTTTTGTGTCTTGATAATGCCAGAATAGGCGAAATGTCGACCGGTAAGTGGGTGTATTACTGGAGAAATTTGAAAAATAAGGCTTTGCATTGTGGTTTATCCCAATTGCATTATAATAAATAATAGTGTCTCTTTTTGAGTTTTTGGCTCTATTTTATTGTACCAATGAATTGATAACCGATATAATGTGATTTTCTAACAAGATAATAAATGGCTGTAAGTAGCAGACGGTTTTTGAACAGCACTCTAGAGTGCTAGAAAGTGGTGGAAGAGAGCAGACCCATTCCAATAATATGTAGAAGAGTGGAATGATAAATTTAGAATTGGTGATTAGAAATAAGATGATTAAAACCAGAGTGTGATAAATAGATTTTGTTAATCCTAGAATGTGTTAGTTCCGCAATTACAAAGGGTCAGCAAGAACTTACATGTTAAAAAAATAAAGTGACTTCTCATGATTGAAGCACTAATAAATATTATAAACCATGTAATCCAAATGGTTATTATGTATTTGTCAGGTGCTGCTGTTCCCTATGCAGATTATTGGTCAATATGGTACAATAGATTATGGGACATGTTGAACAACAAATATGTCATTTAGTTTAGAGTAAGGTATAAGGTGCAATCAAGAAAGTAACACACAGTGTATACAACAAATCTTAAATTTATACTTCTTAATCTTAAATCGTAGGGGTGTTCCAATAAACTAATGGATTAAAAAAAAATAGACCTAATAAAATAAAAAGCCTTTCCCTGAGCAATACTCCTTGGTAATTTTCTGCTCCACTGACTTAAGCCATATCTCAACAAACTAGATTCTCGTTTAAAGCTAATTTCATTGGCTACAAAACTAACTAAAAAAAAAAATCTTAATCGTATTGAGTTTAGACACGGCAATCACTATCATTTTGTCCTTTTTCTTAATTGTTGAGGTAAGTTCTGTGAACGGATATACCAAATATTTTTATTAATTAAATTTGTATTATTTCTGCTTTACTTTTAAACTTTTAATTAGTTTTATATTATACTAGCTTTTGCCCACGACTTCGCTCGCGTAGAATTTGGTCTGCCACATAAAGTTTTGTGACATATCATTTTAAATAAATTAATTAATTTTTTGTAACTATAAGTTACTCGTACATCCGAAATTTCAGATGTCTAACTTCAAAACTGACCGATTCCCTACAATCTTGGAACCCCTATTATATTAAGGGGGAACCCTTCAGGTTGGAACTATCCAAATTCATTCTTTGAGCTCATTTAAGCTATATAAAGAACCTATCTGCAATGATGGTAAGTTCAGTGGTTTCTGCTGTGCATTGACTACTGGGCGGGTTAGTCAATCAGGTTACAGTTTTATATAAACTTCGCCTGTGTGGTGTGTTGATAAAAAGTAGCCTTATGTCCTTCCCCAGGCTTGAGATTATCCATATCAAATTTCATCATAAACAGATCAGCACAGCCGTGAAACATACATTGACACTGATTAACAAACAGGACGGACAGAAGTTACTTTCGTTGACTGTTGTTTAAGTCAGTAAAGGATTAGTATATAATGTTATTGAATTTATTGAAAAGGATTACTTAGTGTAATGGTTTCATTTGTCGTACGTCAGCAGCGAGAAATTAAAACTGAAAGGATTAGAATAATGTACATATGTAGGTGATTCATCAATGTTTTGTAATTTAGCGGTACAGCCATTATTACTGTAAAGTTTCATCCGAATCCGTTCTGTAGTTTTTGCGTGAAGGACTAACAAACATTCATCCATCTTCATTAACCTTTGCATTTATAACATTAGTAGCGAAAATATGTAGATTTTGCGAGTAAGAAAGACGTGAGGGGGACCCTAGAGCGATGCTCAAAATTTTTAAAATATTTAACAATTAAATTAAATAAGCTCGATTATTTACTGACCATATGTTGGAGGTAATATTGATAATGTGTTATAACCTAGTACTTTTCAATGATATTTATTGTTTTATTATGACCGAATTACACAAAATCATTATAAATTGTAGCCTATATGTTATTCTGATATATAACCTATATTACTGTAAAGTTTCATCTAAATCAGTTCAGTAGTTTTTGCGTGAAAGAGAGACAAACATACAAACTTTCGCATTTATAATATTAGTAAGATTAAATAATGCCAGAATTAAATTATAATGTATAACATTTTAAACATATGTATTATACAATTGTTTTGTATGTTTAAAATATATTTATACTATGATATAAACTTTTTGATATACAACTTATAGATGGTTTTTATAAACAAGGGCATAAAACAGCCGTAAGTGGTCCTGCATGATCATTGTCATTGAGTCATCATTGTATGACCAGAAACAGGTTCAATTGGACAGCAACAAAGCTTTTAACTGGTCCATACTCGCAGAATTATGTTAAAACCAGAGTTTATTAAAGTCGTACATCACATATCATTTTTAAAAGAAAATGCACAATTTTAAATTAATAAATGGCACAATGTATACTTGAATGTCAAATATGTGTATACATGTTATGTCATATAAGTAATAAGACTGAAAAGAAATATCTGTTCACATCACTGCTGTCAAAACCTGGATAGATCATGTTACGGCCGCTCAGTTGTAATTATAAAAAACGTATGTTCATAGTTGATATTTTTGTTGTTTTTCCAATTAGTATTTATTTTTTATTATTTTGATTTTCATTAGAAAATAAATGGTTGTAAATTGCGCAATGTATAACAGTGAAACAGCTGTTATATACTTTTGTCGGTGTGAGTCAACCGAACATCGTCCAGCAGTGAAGCCTAGTTTTAGATAGCGGCCCGAGCGGTCCATCTTTTTTTCAGTTTTTTTCATGAGTACAGTCTAGTTTTCGATAGTGGCCCGAGCGGTCCTCATTATCCTCACCCTTACTTGGTCTTGGCCAGCGTACCTTCAGGACCTACCTTACGGCAGTCAGTGTTATCGTTTTCGTGAGTGCGACCTTGATTGTCCATCTTCAACCATAAATCATCATGAGTTTGTTTTCTTTGTCAATTTAGCTCCAGCACATCTAAATCTACAGGGTATTTAGACATTTATTTATATTATTTGCGCAATTAAATAACCATCTATTAGATCATTTGAAAAAATATCATTGATTTTGTTTCATATTAGAATTATTTTGTTTATTAACTTTATTCATTTCACTCAACTGATATTGTGTTTTTTCATTCATGTATCTAGCCATGCTTATTTTGATTTAATTTACTTGTTTATTTTTTTTATATTGTACCAAATCAAAAGGGTTTTATTTTTGTTTATTATTTAATTATTCATTGTAGGAAACAATAATTGTATTAATTGTATTTTTACTTAATTAATTGTTCTTCTGTTTTCAATTTTAAGTAATATGATTTATGTCTTTAATTATCAATATAAGGTTTAAAAAAAATAAGCGTTCGGTATTATCTGACATCCCATTTATTCATTTGATCTTACAATTCAAATATAATTTTTAAATGGATAATATATCAGATAAATTTCTGTAAAGAAAATTGTTTGATCAGATTAAGGCAGCAGCCTATCAGAGTTTTTAGTACAGTAAGAAAAGGTGGTTCAAGGGTGCAATCCCTGTTATCCTTACGCCGCCCTAACAGATCATAAATTTTATAACACTATCACCCTTAATGTCTAAAGTCCTGGTGAATAAATGGCTAATTCGTGCTTATTCCAAAATGAGTTTCTTGTACTTAAGGAAGCAGAATCGTGTTATTCCCATAGTGCAAAAGTAGCTTAGTCAAGCATTGGCTTGAAATGGAGTCACTACTAATATTATAAAACCATTTCCAGCTGAAAACTTTGATTATGACACGATTCTGTTTCCCTCTGAACATAATTCAATTTAAACACTTATAAATCAGGGCTGCAGGTATAAAATAAGAATTATAAAAACATAACTATTAGAAGCATGTATAGCATCAATTAACTAATGATTTATCAAAATTATAATTCAGTTCAAAATCTAAAAAAGTTAATGAATTGCAGTTGTATTTAGTTAAATGCATAAATTAGAGACATCGTGCAGAAAACACATTGGAAAGAATGCCTGTCAAATAGGTGTAACAATAAAAAATTTAACTATCACAGAATGTTCATCACATATAGAACAGGTAAATTATCTATTGTCATTAGCAAATAATGTTTGTTGTTGTAATGAATTGTAAAATCACTAACTTCAACCAAATATAAATAAATATTCCATGTTCGTTAAGAATACTTATTAACTATATATAAAATTTCAGAATTCTAAATTTACTGAATATAGAACAAAAAATCAGTTTGCAACATAGTAAATAAATACATACTGATAATCCTTTAGGCGGGATGGTTTCTCCAAATGCTGCAGTCATATCAGGGAAATCTAAAACTGGTCTGATTTCATGGCGTAAGTAAACTTGAAGATCAGCCTTTACACTTTGCACAATAAAAAGTACAATCAGCTCTAAATAAGTGGACATTTTGCACTGCAATGATAAATAAATATCTATTAGAAAACTTACAATACCATTATTGTTAAAAGTAATAACTCAACAAATTTACCTCAAAAGATTCCATGACTTATATGTGATAGGAGACTTGTAACTTCTAATAGATTTTTAGAATACTTTAGAGCCTCACAGGACCCATAAGGCCCGAAACAACTCCAAGTATCTTTCTACATGGCCTAAATTAAATAACATGATTAGTTGTCTATATGTTTCAATTTTTAATTCATAACCAATAAAAACACTAGAACCTATTTTCAGATGGAATATGTTTGTAGCAAACAATATGTTCAAACTGTTGACACAAAAACAGTGCAATTTGACAACTACACCTAAAGTCACAGTATATATGTGATTGCATCTAACGTTTTAAATCAATAATTCTTACAACTGACTCCACAATATATTTAATTTGAATATTAAAATCTTAAAACTACGATAAAACACAACTTGTACATCCTTCAAATATACAAAACAAAAATTGTATTTGTTACAAAATACATCATTACAAATGTCACAATTTTTTAACATAGATTAATATTTCTATATAATGCAACCATTAACACTTAAAATCCATCTTTTAAGATTAGAAAACCCTTGTTATCAATAGTTCTTTTTTTTGTAAATGCAGGTGACAAACAGTACGTCATAATGTTGTCAAAGATTGGAATAATGATATGATTTACAAAACTGGTATGTTTTACTCACAATAGTAACACAGAGGAAAATTAGATAACATAGATGAACAATCACGACAAAACCCCTCTAATTCAAAACGAACAATTCCATCAAATGTTAATAAGACACCATAGATAAAGATGGTTTAATTAGCAGTGTTGCCGCTATGAATCACAC
Organism: Arma custos; assembly: GCA_037127475.1. Classification (NCBI taxonomy): domain Eukaryota; kingdom Metazoa; phylum Arthropoda; class Insecta; order Hemiptera; family Pentatomidae; genus Arma; species Arma custos. The sequence continues at coordinate 98,197,126 of CM073760.1, read as the reverse complement.
AACACGAAATACATTAATTGATGTGTATTGTAATTAATACGTCCCTATCAATTGATAAATGAAAAAAAAACTTTTGATTTGTAGTATAACTTAATAAAAGATATTGATAAAAATAAAATGTACAAAATCGCATTATTAATCTCAGAAAGAGGTATTGCTACTAAAATGATTCAGAATCAACAATAGATGCTCCTGGAATTTAAAACAAGGCAAATTATAATGGTAGAGTTTAAATGAAGAATTGTTTATGTTTTTTGCTGGAAGATGAGGTAACCGTCTCATAAAAATAATGAGTACTCTCGTTAATTAATACGTTTTTATAAGTTGTCTTCACTGCATACAAAATGATTTCCAATTAGGCTCTCATAAAACCTCTGGTGTATGTGAGGTTTTCTGCCCCCCAGCGCAAAGTTCTGTGCGCCCCTCCTCCGTTTCCAGAAAAATGATCAACATCGCCAGTCGACCATTCAGGTGGCTATGAAAGCAAAGTAGCTTCAAATCAATTCACTTGAATATGTCATGGATTCGCATCAGGTATTTTTGTTTCAAAGTAAAGATGAAACTGAAGGCATCTCAGATAAAAATGTTGGTCTGCTGAAATAATGAGAACTGCTCGTTAGTTTAGCAGAGTTCTCCAGGAAACAATAGAAACATGAGACAAAGCCTCCAGAAAACACCAACATGACATCTAAATCTTATCCACTCGCGTTCTCGCCACGAAATGATCGATCGCTGGACAATAAAAAAAGATCAATTTGAATCGTGAGGTTGATGTGGAGTTCTGCTTTTAAACACAATAGCGGCAAAATTTAAGTGTGTATAAATGAAGTAATCATTCAGACCAGAATGTGACATGATCCTTCGCTAATTTTCATTTTTTAGATAATAAATGAGGTAATCATTCAGGTCAGAATGGGACCTGATCCATCCCTAATTTTCATTTTTTAGTTTTTTTTTGCGATTATTTTTATTTTCCAAATCCCGTCCCCAACGGTTCATGAAGCCTTTCAACCCTTCAATTGGTAGTCAAAATCAAAACGTAGTCAATAAAATTAATATTAGCCAGTACAAAGGCAAATATTGTAAAAAACTTGGTACTTTTCCAATCTAACGACGACCTACCCCAGCTCCCCAAGTGTCACTTTCGTTAACTACCTGCTCCTGTTAGCGAAACCTTCCTTAGTCCTTTGTTATTGTTTGTGTCTAGTGGACGTTTATTTGTTTTCATGTTAATTATACAATATGAGTTGGAATTTGAAGATTTTCATGAGGTGATTGATGAAAAGTCAGCTGTGGTATTTCTACAGGAGCGGAACGTCATATTGTGTTTAATCAATATTGTTTATAATAAATGTTTTATTATATTTTATTATTTATTTTCTATTTTAAATATTTAAATTTTAAACATAAATAATTATATTTAACTACAATGTGATGTTTTTTGGTTAATTGTTTTGATTGTTCTGTTTATACGACACCTTTTTGATGTGATATTGTTATTTTTAATGAATTTTGTTTATAATAAATGTTATTTTTTATCTTCTTATTTATTCAGTAGTTTATATATTTTAAATTTAAAGAGAAAATATGATATACAGCTAAAATATGATTATTTTTTTTGTATTTCTTTTATTTTTAGCTATTTTTCTTTTAAAGAGAAACGATTTGCCCGGGCATAGGTTATTCTCTTTAAAAGAAAAATAGCTAAAAATAAAAGAAATACAAAAAAAAAAAATCATATTTTAGCTGTATATCATCTCCTATTTCATTTCCTAACAATACTCTTGTCTGTTTACTATTTCAAATACATTTCAGGCATCATAACCTGACAGGCTGCAAATAGTTGAGGTAAGTGCCAGAGGAGCGTGCTGGGGTAGGTCGTCGTTAGATTGGAAAAGTACCAAAAACTTTATGAAAGTCATCTAAAAGTTAATAACTTTTTTTAAAGTTAATAAACTACACTAGCTTACAAAAAAAAACACTAGCTTACTAATGCACATTACCAATATACTTAAAAATATCAAACGTAATCGTAAGATAATTTGGTTTCATATGAATTAAATAATTATTCTACTCTTTCAATATACTAATATAAATATTTCAAACGTTATGCTAGATTTACCAATGGTTTCAGAACCAATTTTATGGATAATATATAAAGGTCATCTTTATATAAAAATAAATGACATTTACCAATTATAATGGTTGACTTCAGTTTATACAAAGTGTCTTATCAACTCCTCTTTCACCCACAAGCAGCATGTGTAAGTGAAAATGTTGGGTAGGTTATGTTTTTAGCGAGGAAATAATATGTCAGAGTGAATGTCAAAATTTAAAGACATGAATGATGCTCTTACTTAAAAGACATTCTAATTGATAAGTTAACTATTATTTAAAACTAATTTTATTCTTTAAGACAACGTTCTGTTTGAAATAAGTGCCGGCAAAGTTGCAGTACATACACAATTATTGTTCATTTCTGCTCTTTTATTCATTGTGAACAGTGAAATTTCTATTGAATCTTTTATTTTACGGGATATTCAGTGAGTTATGTTATTATAACAAAATGAGTTCAAGGCTTTCAGTTTATCCAATGGCTGAGAGAAGGTTGAGACCAATTTATGACTGGTTGGACACTGGAAATAACAAAAAAGCTTTACAAGAAGCTGAAAAAGTCCTTAAAAAACAACCTACTTTGTTGTGTGCCAAAGTTCTCAAGTGTTTGGCCTTATTGAGGTTGGGAAAAGAAAATGAAAGTATGGATCAGCTAGAGGACATTCGGAAAAAATGCCCTACTGAAGAGACAACACTGCAGTTGATGACTGTTTGTTACAGAGAAGTTCATAAGCCTGATTTGATTTGTCAAGTATATGAATCAGCTAACCAGAAGGAGCCAGGCAATGAAGAAATTTTGACAAATCTCTTTCTTTCCTATGTACGTGTTGGAGATTTTAAGAAACAACAAACTACCGCAATGATGTTGTACAAAGTTACTCAGATAAATCTCTACTATTTTTGGATTATAATTAGTATACTTATTCAAACAACAGATAAGTTGTCAAATTTAATGCCTTACTTTGTTACTTCACCATCGAATAGCCAATATAATAAATCTTCAATAGTTGACAATTCTAAAAGTGTAGTATTGAGGTTAGCAGAAAAAATGGTGGAAAAACATGTTACAGAAAAGAAAATGGAAAGTGATCAAGAAGTTTTAATATATGTTATAATTTTAGAAATGCAAGGAAGACTTAAAGAAGCCTTAGACATTATTAATGGAGAATTAGGGAGTAAATTAGAAATAACTACTGTAATTAATAAAAGAATTGATTTGTTAATTAAAATGGAAGAATGGAGAGAAGCTAATGAATTACTAAAATCTGCACTTATGGATGACATAGATGCATGGAATTACATTCTTCTTTATTTAGACACTGTGTTCCAATTAGGGAAAGGTCAAAACTTTAATTTAAGTAATGAAGACTCTCCATTCTACAAAGCAAAAGAATTTCTTTGTCAGTTGATGAAAGAAAACAGTTTATCAAAAATGAGAAAACGTGGTCCCTATTTGGCACAGCTGGAATTTTATTCCAGAATGATGGAAACCGAGCAGTTGGGTGATAAAATTATTGATGATGTTGTTGAATGCATGTTGGAATTTATAAAAGAGTTTGGAACAAAAGAATCGTGTTTGCACGATCTTCGACCTTACTTGTATCTTGTCCCATTTTTAAAATTTTTGCCACCTCTCAGTAAGTTGGCTTTATTGAAGAATGATGAATTACCTCAAACTAGAGGACAAATGAATTTGTGCATTCTTAATTTTGAAATGAGTAGAGTATTTGGCATTAGAGAAAACTTCGTGGCAGATGATAAATTAAGGTTTGTTGACAAAATGTTAAAACATTTTATTCATACTATTCAGTTTAATTCTAATTTACCTTCAACGGAAACTAGATCCAATGATCGATATATGCTGCTTGCTATACATGCTTTATATGAGTTATGGGCTGATACAGAAAAAAGTAATTATTTATTCGAAGCCATTGTTCTGTCACACTATGCACTGCACCACAGCCCTTCTAACAGTCAGTTCAAAATACTACTCGTCAAGTTTTACCATTTACTTGGAGGAACTAAAGGAGCTGAAAATGCCTACATATCATTGGATTTAAAACATATGCAGCTTGATACCCTTGGTTATTTGCATGTATTTCCACTTCTTGGTAACGCTGAATATACTCATGCTAAAGCAGTCCTAAATTGCACATTAAAATTTTTTACAAACAATTTTAAAGAAAGTGCAGACCATATTACTTTTGCCTATAAATATAATGCATTAACAAAAATACCTGAATTTATTCATATAAGAGAAAAACTGAATTATTCAACTCATTATAGGCAAGCAACACTTGAGAGAATGCTATTAGATATTTTTTTAGCACAATCACATTCAGCAACAGTACAGGTAGTTAAAGAAATGAGTCCAATTGATAAAATCGAATGGAGTCTTCTTCAAGATAATCGTGATTTTGCTGTCCTGTGGGATATAGAAGCTGATTCTCGTAGATTATGTAATTCAACTGCAATACAAATTACTTATCTACAAGAGATTGTGTTTCTTAGGCTTAGAAGTTTATTACTACAATTATGTGCTGCGTGTTTACAACTAGGATCATGTGAATCAGAAACTTTCCAAGACAATGATAATGGTTATGATAGTGAAGGATGTAGTATTTCATCCAACTATTTTACGCTAAAATCAGAGTTACATAAATTAACCCTTGAACTTGAAAATAATTTAAAGACATTGCAAACAAATGTTCCAAATCATATTTCTAGCCGTTATATTGCTGGCCCACCTGATTCTAGACTTTTATTGATTGTACAGTGTAATTATTTTGATCCAATAGTCAATGAATTAAAATTTATTTTAAGTTTATTGCCGGGGGAGCACAGTGATAAAGAAAAATCACATAGTCACTTAGATGGGATTCAACTATTTTTCAAAGAATTTTTTAACATTATTTCTAATGAATTAGTGAAGTGTGATAATATGGCATCCAAAAACTTAGTTATTCAAATGTGTGCCCTTTTTGTTGAATTAATATCTTTCTCGTGTATTATTGCTGGTGTATGTGAGTCTATTCTTAAAAAATACAAACAATGGTTGACAAAAAAAAACAAAAAGAAGAAAGAAACTGCCCAGAAATTGTTAGATTTCCCTAATGGTTATGATTGGCGGGCAGATGTGTTCCTCAAGTTTATAAATGCTATATCTACCTTTACAAAGAATTTAGAAATGGTTCTTAGGACTGAAGAAAAAAATTGGAAAGAAAAAAATATTAAAATAGGAGATTTGTCAGTATTGTATAACATAGATGATGATAAAGAAGCCTCCTGTTTGAAAAAGATGAGTCAACTTGCTAATGAAAATTTTAATTTAAGTTATTCAGGCTCAATAAATAATATTACAACAGTTTTGAAACAAAAGTTAAAATATATTGGATGCCATAAAGTTTAAAGTTGTAAGAAATATTTTTATAAAGTGATAGAAAAAAATTGCGGCTTGAATCTTGTGTTATTTTAAAATACTAAGTTTATTTATATTAATGTAACTGTTATATTTGTTTAAATGATAACGCTCTCCAAAGAATTTTTTTTTAATGATATGTCATATTGCTGGCTGATTGTTTTGAGGAAGACTTCATCTGACTAGCAATAAATAAATAAATGTGTACATTTTTATTTTCTCTTGTTAGTATTTCTTGAATAGATATTTTTATATGGTCATTAATGTTGTCATTAAATGTTTAAACTTTTTGTAAGCTTATTATTAATTTCTTCCCGGTATACAATATTTTACTTATACATATTAAATACTGTTGCAGATAAGATAATTTATAATGTTATTAATAACATTGAAATTTATTTTTTTCTGAAATGTGTCAATCTGACATATTATTTATGTTTGTATATTAATTCTTCAATTGTATTTGGAACAATATAATTTAAATGGAAGCCAGATCATCACATTAGTTTGGAATGTTTAAACCAAGTTTTTGTATGACTTCTTTTTAGAGGCCTTTATTGTGTTACTTGAACAATGCACTGATCACAAAACTCCTTTTCTCCCCTTTTATTGATGTATATAATAATAAACTGTAAATAATATGGAGTATTATTTATTTTTTAATTTAACGGAGAAACACTGTTCTCAGAACAAACACTTTTTTTACTGACCCCGAAGAATATTATTTATATTGAAGAAACGTCTAATCTCTCTGATTTCCTTTTTAAAAAATTGTCTCATCTGGTCCTAAAAGTTATGAAATTAGCTGACCCTAAAGACAAGAAATATCCTTACATATTAATTTTGTTAAATAAACTAATACATATGGATTTGCTATACAAATATAAAATTTGGTTCACAGTAAGTATTATCAATTCAATCTATTCATGCCCCAGTATTTCCCTAAGAAATATAAAATGTTATAAGATAGATGAAATGCTATGTTATGCAAGCTGTTCATACATACACTTGATTATATATATATATTCTTTGTTAGGAGTAAAAGGGAAGCGGAGTGGCTCAGTGGTAGAGCACATCCTGCCGGAAATCCCGCTGCAGGGAGTTACTTTTATTTAGACTGTTTGCGGCTGGAGATGGATCTAGGACCCTCCTGGGGCTCACCCAGCCTCTATACAGTATTATAATAATAGGGTACCCAAAATAAGGGGGGGGGGAACCTGGTGGTTGAGCGTGACCTGAAGTCCCCTCCTTGCAGAACCGTTGTCCATGCAACAGTACAGTCTCTACCATGTACTGAACCCCAGACTTGAGCAGGGGTCGTAGTGGTTACAGGTGTAGGAGTAAAAGAGGTTCACTCAGCCACTATTATGTGGGTTTCTTTTACCCTTCATTTATCAACTATTCTTACCCTTCAATTATTAACTACCTGTTCTAAACTATTAATTTTCACTGTATTCCCTTGAATACCTTCTATAACTTATGTTAATGTTAATAACCAACCAGGATTTGTCATAGATAAAAAAATTCGTGACTGGTATTGTAGTAACAGCAAACCGGAAATGGTATTTTAATTGAAATAAAAACAGTTTTGAAAAAAAAACGTTATGTAAGACCTTCTTATTAATGGGAATAACGTATTTAATTTCCGTTATAAACAATGAAATCAAAATGGGACTTCACTTAAAGCATTTCTCAAATGTTGGTCCAAGATTCATTTTGACTATAAACTATTCTTTTAAAAAAATTCTTATAGTTCTTCTCTATATTATCATGTGTTATTTAATGTTGTGTCGTATACATTTTGTTATTCATATTAAATTGATTTGTTACTCTTTACCTTTTGTTTTATTAAGTAATTATTACTTAAATAACAATCGTTTAGTGAGGATAAAAAACATTTTGTTCACAAATGCCGAGTAGGGAAGGGGGTTATACACTTATTAATTAATATTTTATTATTATTGTTTTATTTTATTATTATTATGTATTTCCCCCTGTGTGGATGCCACTGATTCAAGGGTGGATCCAGGATTTTTTCTGGGGGGCACAACGGCAGATGGGCAAAAAATCAACAATAACTTAGAAATAAACTTTTAGTATTTATAGATAGGTTTCAAAAGTTTATTAAAATATTTAAACAATAGTTTCACTCATGTAATTTCAGTTATTTTATTTATATATTTCAACAATTTTCATCACATGACTTGCCTATAAGTATGTACTGTAATGGGTTCTCCACAGTACACAAAAAACTGTCGGGAGGGCACGTATCCCCGTGCCCCCCTGGATCCGCCTCATCAGTCTGATTAGTTTAGAAGTATTATAGAAAATATAAATTTTGTATTTTTTTTCAATCAATTTAATCTTATGCGCAAAACTTTAGCGGTTTCTGGTTAAGACCGTGTTGTTAAATTTATCTTCATTCTCCATCCAGGCCAAGAAGCCAGCAGCATGTCTGGCGAAACGTTGACGAAGATAAATTTAATAACACGGTCTTACCCAGAAACTGCTAAAGTTTTGTGTATAAATAGTGGCCGTGGAAACCTGAAAGAATATTCAATTTAATCTTTTTCTCCATCAATATTCTATAGTCTCCTCTCATTCAATTCAATATCTTACTCTGAAAATTGATTTTATCCTTTTTCTTTAGCAATTTGATTGGCTTTAAAATTGCTCGCACATAAATTGGAACTGGTTTTAAATTGAAAATGATTTAAAATCACTGATGAAATAATTCCTGATTTAGCAGAATGAAAATGAGTAAAGTTATACATAGTTACATATGAGGATTAGTAACTTAAGAACTACATGCTAACAATGGTTTGTTTTTCATAACAAATTATGTTTTGTTTAATTATTATTATTTTTGTATGAAATAATATTCATGAGTATTTAGATAAGTGGGCGTGTGACAAAACAATCAGGTAAGATAAAAGTACCCCGCAACACCGCAAGTTGGTTAACCAGTAAAGAACCTTCCCAAATCTTTCTGACATCTTTCAAGTGTCTAGTAATTTGTGATATCCTAAAATGCTAACCATAATTGGCAATGTTTTATGAACTTTATTAACATTAGCGTTGTAATACAGATGGATATTATTACTACAAGTCTGGAAGCTTTGATACGTAATACTTATAAATTCAAACAATTCTTATAATATACACTTTTTCACTAGCAGGATCATACTCACAAAAATAGGCATTTCTATACTGGAATTGAAAACTAAATGTTTGCTTACGATGTTTTTTTTAAAACCATGCTATTCCTCTGCATTTCTAAAGTGAACAATGTTATACAAGTGCTAATTTTCGGCAACCAACAAAAAGAAATACTTTTTTCGATGACATACTTAGTTTTTTTACTTTCACTGAATACTCTATCAATGTGTGGTAGCTAAACTTCGTCAATAGTTTCATCTCCTTGTCAGTGTTTTCATTTTTATTTAAATTAACTCAAGATAATGCCCTTCCTATTTTTATTTTTGTTTTTTAAAATTATGTTTAAGTAAAAATACTAGAAGGAAAAATGAATAAACTTAAACAGTTCCACACATTCATTGCAGAATAAATTAGAAAAAATTACTTATCCTGTTAAAACTGGAGAATGTTGGGGAACGAACACAACTATATGTAACCATTATGCTCTATTCTGCGGGCTATTCAACATTTTTAAATTAATTAGGAGGAGGTATACCTGATCACAGGTTTTTCATTCCACTAAGGTAGATTCATGGAAATCAACGTTCAAAACGTACAGTTTAGAAACTAGTTTTTTAGTTTTAGCATCCTTTTAGTCAAGAATTGGACTATTCTTTCAAAACTACTAACTCATTTAACATAATAATAAGTGAGTATAGAAAAAACAATATATTTACTGGCAAAGCCAACCTATAACCCGTTGTGACTAACTGCTCAAAGCTTTGGTAACCACAAAGGAATAAATTTTAATCACATCATTTTCATACATGTATTTATAACTTTTAATATATTTAAAAGTGAGCTAGTTTTCACTTTTATAATACAATAAGTAACATTTATGTTTAATTTTGGAGTTCTACAGTATTCTATATTAATTTGTGAGATTGGCCCAATGTTGAAATACAAAACACAAGTTATAATTTTAATTCATTAATTAGTTTAATAAGTTTTTTTTATCTGCGTTTCTAGAAAGAGCTACTAATGTTAATAATCAAGGTCCTGACAATGCAGCAATTGATGCCTTTTGTGGACTTATTAATAAAGAACCAGAATCTGCACAAATTGCTGCAAAATTTATTACTGCAAAGGTCCATAGTCTACAAGAATGGGAAGCTTTACAAGCTTTACTTGTACGTTTTTAGTAACTTCATTAGCACCAACATTTTTAAACTGTTATAACTGGTATATTATAAACTCACAAAATACTTTTAGGTTTTAGAAACATGTATGAAACGCTGTGGAGCTGTATTTCATTCAGAAGTTGGAAAATTTAGATTCTTAAATGAGCTCATCAAATTGGTGTCCCCAAAATTTATGGGGGCGCATACACCAGAATTAGTTCGACGTAGAGTTTTAGAATTGATGTATACGTGGACAGTTCAGTATCCTAGAGAGGTTAAAATCAAAGAAGCCTATGAAATGCTCAAAAAACAAGGAGTTGTTAAAGTATGTTATTGATTGCTACTTTATTTCACATTTTAGGATTAATTAATTAAAGAATCAATTTTTCATTATAAATTTTGTAGGTCTCAATGTGAAATTATGTAAGTGCAAAAGAGTAAGAGGTTTCGTACTGGAACTGACAATATAATCGTATAAAAAAAGTAACATTTAGTTGGCATTGTGGTTGTTAAATAAACAATAATAACATATTTATTATTAATTTATCAAATTATTTAGCAATATCAATTTTATTCTTATTCGAAAGTAACTTGGAAATATTTACTTATATTATTTAATACTTATTATCCTGTAAAATACCTTCTTTTCATATGAAAAAAATTGAAATAAGTATATTTTGATTTTTAATATGTTACATATTTCTTGTTTTATCTAGGTTGTTTTGTTTTTTATTGCCAGATAAAAAACAATCTAATTTTTATAACTGTTGTAATTTTTATTACCATTATGGTGTTGTTTATAGTGTATTTGAAAAGTTAATTAATGGTTTTCTATTTGAACATATCTATAAAAACATTGTGTATAAATTTTTATGAGTTATGAAGATATTTTATTTTTTATTGTTTCTAGAATTTACTTATTACATATCTCAAAATAATTGCTCTGTTTTTTACTAGTAGCCTTCAGGCTTGCTGATACTTGGGGTAGCTATTTCAATATTTAATTGTAATTACTAGAATTTCCCCATAGTAATTAAGTAAACTCTAAAAAAAAAAAAAAAAAATCTGTACCACTACAAACCGTGAATGGTTCTGAGGTTCAAGTACATGGTAGAGACTGTACTGTTTCATGAACAACAGTTCTGCAGGGAGGTGATTTGTCCTAGATCACGCTCAACAGCTCAACATTTTTCACCCTTATTTTGGGTACCCAATTTTAATAACATTTTATAGAGGCTGGGTAAGCCCCAGGAGGGTCCTAGATTCTATATGATCCATCTCCGGCTAAGTAAGCTCTAAGGACATTTAACAAAATCTTCACAAATGATAAAAATTAGAAATACATTGTTATATTACTTTTTAAATGCATTGGTATAGTTAAAACAATATTATTAATGTGTTGAAGAAATTGGTCCGGGTAGAGGTCACTGAATGAAATTCTCAAGTAATTTCAGAAGATATTTATTGTTAGCCAACGTTTCGACCTACGTTGTAGGTCTTCTTCAGGGCTATATGCAAAATACAGACAATTTAAGAAAGCGGTATGAATAATTAAATTGTCTGTATTTTGCATATAGCCCTGAAGAAGACCTACAACGTAGGTCGAAACGTTGGCTAACAATAAATATCTTCTGAAATTACTTGAGAATTTCATTCAGTGACCTAGAGGTAGACCCGGACCAATTTCTTCAACATAAATTATCATAGGTCAACAATTATCATCAATATAAATATTATTAATAATGTTAATTAAATTATAATTAAATGTCACTACCTCAGTAGTATTTTTAATGATAAATCATTTTGAATTCCTAATCAGCCGGAGTAACTTCTTTATAAATGTTTGAGTAATTGGTTATTGGAATAATGAACTGGTTGTGCATTCAGTTTAATTATGATTAGTTCAGTTTAATTAAGGTGAATGTTTCCAATCATTGTAATAATTTTTTTCTCATTTACTGATTGTTAGGTCACTCCTATAGTTATGTAATTTTTCAATACTTTTTTAAAAATTAAAAACTGTACTACTGTAGTTCAGATTTCTCAGTTATCATTCCTGATAGGAACATATAAATGTAATTCTTTATTCTTATTTTCATATCATATTTACTTACTTATTTTTTAACTGTTACTTTAATATTAATATTATTATGTATTACTTTTATCGTCACTGATAATTATTGCATTATATCTTATTTTATGAAAAACAAAATACATTTATTAATTAAGCTTATCTATTAGGAAGAACCATCAGTATTGATTCAAGAGAAACCATACAAAGAGCAGCCGTCAATTTTGCAAGATGAAGAGAAATCCCAGCTACTCCAAAAGTTACTGCAAAGTAAAAATCCAGACGATCTCCAAGCCGCAAATAGGCTTATCAAGTCAATGGTCAAGGAGGTGTGACTCTTAATTTTATTCATTTAGCCTATATTTCTAATTATTTGGATTTGAAACTACTTATTGTCATTATTGCTCTTATATAAAGACACAATGCTTTATTATTATTATTATTATTTAGTTCACTAATTAGAGGTTAGGAGGTTTCTTGTGAAGAACATTTTCTGGTCTTCCAACATTTACCTTGTCAAGTCAGAGATACCCCATCAGTTTGTACCATGATGGATGGGAGGGATTTTTAATCTTCTATGTACTTGTAAACCAGGTTTTCTGGTTGGTTGTAAATATTTGGCTCCATCTTGTATTTGTATATGACACAACCTCCCATTTATGGAGTTCCGGAATCAGTCATGGATCGCCATCGAAAGACCTACCAAAGTGTGGAAATAACTATGAGGTCATGGAAACATCTTACATGTCTACTGTTTATAAAATAATCAATGACATTATTTTTTTGTCTGGATGAGGATATAATTCTGTGAACATTCTCATGAGGGTAGGGTTTTGCAAAATAGGACTTTGAAATTAAGTCTTAAAGCCATAATAAAAAAAAAAAAAAAAAAAAGAAAGGGTAGAATTAATAGCCTATCATAAGGTTATTACCCATATGAATTCTAAGAGGTTGGAATTCATTATCCTTTCCCTACTATATTTGACATTCATTCCACATTAACTTTGATGATCCGAGCCTGCTCTAAGAAATAAGGCTATGCTAAAGAATGATTTAATAGTTGAAGCTTCTTACATTTATAACTCTATATAATTTTATCTTTGCATTGAGAAACTGATCCTCCCAAATCTGCATAAAAGAGCTCCTCGTCAACAACCACCACATCCTCGTTTAAAACACGAATCATAATCTTCGAATTGTAAATCAGGTGAATTGCGTAGCAAAATAATTAGCATGTGATGTTAGATTTTTTTTTAAATTGTTCATAATGCAATAGAGAATATGGTCCTACTCTGTACAGACATACTAATTGGTTACAGACATTTTTGAACTAGCTGTTCCATCACCACATCTTTTGTTTGTATTGCCTTATTCTGAAGGATCCTTTGATGTAGTTTGGTAGGATTCCCCTCACTTCTACTCATCACTGCATTTGATGATTTTAACCCACTATCTTTTATCTTAAAAGATTACCTATTATATATTATATTAGTATTATTAACCTAAATACTAATTCAAGATAATTCTAATTTTGGAATATTTCTAAGCCAATATAAGATCAAATCATTATGGACTTGCACACATTACACTGATAAGTATAAAAGGAGTTATAGATGGTTATCAACAAGGCCTTTTTTAAATAACCCATGGTCATTATATTATTATGATACTTAATTTATATTATAGGATGAAAGAAGAGTAGAAGAAAAGTGGCGCCATGCAGCTGAATTGGAAACAGCTATCAACAATTGCCGCCTCCTTCGTGAAATGTTAGAAAATTGGGATCCTGGTACTAGCAGCAAAGAGGATTTAGATCTAATTAAAGAGTTGCATTCAGCATGTCTTGGCCTGAGCCCAGTATTATATAGGCTTGCTGGTTCATCTGCTGATCCAGCATTCTGTCGTTAGTATACTCTTAATTATCACCTCATCTTATTTTAGTGTTAATGTTACTTAGTTTTAGTGCTTGTATGTTCCAGCTTATTTATTCATTCTTAGTTTATGATTTTATCACCATTTGTTTTATTTTTCATTACCAGAAAGTGTAATAGCAGCTAATGAAGAGCTTGGTGAAGTGTTTACAAAATACAATAATATTATGAAAGGATCTGGTTCTAATAGTTCTAATGATGCATCGTCACTTCTAGACTTGACACCATCTGTACCAAAACCTACTGTTGATGATGCTACAAATCGACTAGCTGATATAGGTTATTATTTCTAAGTAATTATTTAGCTAGGTTAATTTTTAGGATATTAAGGTAAAGTAATTTTATTTCTTAAGAATGAATGAATAAAATGAACATTAATAAATAAATATATATAATTTTTTTCATTTTTCAGGATTGGACCTGGCAGAAGCTGCTAAGCCTCCTATGACAGCTAATGGGGATTCCAGTTCTCTGCCAAATCAAAATAACCTTCTGGATGACATTTTTGGTTCTCCACCTCCTATTCCATCAAATTCTCTAGTCCTTCCTTCATTAGCAAAATCAATTACACGTAATTATTATTATTATATTATTAATGGATTACTATTATAAGTTTTACTTTATGCCCCTGACTTCATCGTTTATGTTTGTATATTATATTATCACTATTAATAGTTTTCTGGGCGTGATTCTGACTAGTTGCTTAACAACAAATATTTGTTTTGTCAGAAAAAAATTATCATGCAACTTTTATTTATCTTAATCAGTAAACATTTATAATTAAATTAAAATTTCCTGTGAAATTAAAATCTATTGACTCTGCTTAGCCAGTCATAAACAATAATTCAGTATGAAGTCAGCCAGTAATAGAAAATTAACCTCTTTTTGTATTTGTATCATGTGGAATGGTATCAAATTAAATATAGTCTGAGAGATTTTGAATGGCTGGATGCCTCCTCACATCTGTATATGTCTTAATGCAATGATTTTTAATATTAATATTAATATGATTATATATATATTACACTTTATCTTCTTATTTACAATTTTATTTGCCTCTGATCTTATTCCAATTTATCTTGTAGCATGGTCTTATGCTGTATGCTGTTGATATTTTAATGATTACCTCATATTAATTGTCATGCCACTTTTAGCTGCCTACCTTTTTTTACCATACTGTGATACTGTCTTCGGTTTTCTGTATTTTAACAGTTTCTGTTGCTATGGTTGAGTTAGTTCAAACTCATCAATAGTAAGGTTGAAAGAATCAACCATATTCAGAGGATGCTCAAGACTTTATTTGTTCATATTTTTCTTTGATAAAAGTAATGTTTCTTCATACTCAAGCTATTCTAGATTACATTTTCTCTTTGGTGCATTGGGAGATGCCTTGGGAGCCCTAGCTCTTTGTTTGATTGTTTATTCATCGTCACTTTACGCTGTTATGGCTAATTGGAGTGATAGGCAGTGAGGGCTCTAAATTTTTCCTATCGAGCTCTAATTAGAATAGGGATCTTTTACGAGTACTTGCCAGGCTGCGAACCCGTGATTATGGGCATTATTGTTATGCTAACTACTGGACGAAAGGTTGCCCCACTCTTTGTTTGGATTTCATCACTATAGGATCTTAATCTGATATAATGGAAGGTCCTTTAATACTTCTTCCAGACTTGAGTGCATAACCATGTTTACTTATGAATATTTTGTGTGGGAATATTGTGATCATTATTATAGATAATAGATTTATCTTTCTGTACTGTTAATTGTGATGCTATGTAAGTTGTAGTCTCCTGTTGTTGGTCTATAATCATCTTTCTTTGGAATCGCCTGCTATGATCTTTATGTCATGATTAGCAAATGATTCATACACTCTCCCGAACTTTTTGTAAAATTCTTCCTAGGTGCATCGTCATATTGTTTATACACCTTATGTGAGGATGCCATTAAATAAGTTCCCACACAGTTTTAATTGTAAGTATTACTGTCTTCAGTCAGAAAGTTCATTATCTTGGTACATTATTATATTTTAATGAGGAATGCACATCTAAGCACAGGCAGATATTTATTTTCACTATAATATAATGTATATATCTTGTTTTTAAGTATGCTTATATACCGCCAACATATTACCTGATGAGCCAATTTGTTAAAATCATGCTTAGTGCACTCAAATCTAAGTTTATTAAAGGCCTCATTTCTGAAAATGTCCTTAGGTTTCACGTATCAAATTTGTAAATTGCAGGTTTGTCAATTTGACATCTGCCAGGTTGATGCTGTTGATCAGTCCTCAATCTGAGGATAGTTTGTTGATCTTTCATAATATTTTTTTTATTTATATATAATTTTTTTTATACATTCCCCCATACTAAAACTCCTCTCCTGAGGTTGGGACTAGTAAAGCTCAGATAGCCCTCACACAAACAGAGATAATTAATATTATTAGTTATTTTTTAAATTGTGTCTCAGATATTGTCAAATCAAATCATTGTTACAGCTTCTTTTTCAATAGAAAAAGACAATTCTAAATCAAAAGGATTGGAAGATCTTGATCTGTTGGGAAAATCTCTCCTCCAGGAAAGTTTATCTTCAATCGCCAAAAATACACAAAGCAAGTAAGTAAACAGACACAGACAAAAAGACACACATCTTTATGTGTGCAAGTTTTAATATTCACTTAATTTATATTCATTCAATTTACAATTACATAAAAAATACAAAAACAAATAATGTTAAGTCACAGTCATGATTTTAATTAAAGTATTCAGTTGACACTTTCCTTATAAAAATTCTCACTGCTTTTTAAAATAAAATAATACACAAATTTAAATTTTATCTGACAAAATAATTTCCTTGTTAATTATTTTTTCTAGCATTGTTGAAGTGTTATTTCTTCTTATAACATCAAAATATAAGATATTATAATAAACATAAATTAATAAGATAGTATCCTGAATGAAATCAATTTATTCCTTGATCATATATACCAATTTGTTGAAAATGGTGATATCCTTTTACATTTTGCATTTACACTGAAATGTTAACATAATTTAAGTGTATATGTCAGACACTTAAATGTTAACAACACATGTGTTATTAACATTTTGCATGTCACACTTTAACTTTTAACATTTCAGTGTATTTGAATCATTAGATTTATCTCTCTATTCTCCCTTTTGAAATCCATCTCATTATTCACAATAAAATGCAATATTAAGTTAATGGAATGAGCATTTAGTTTTTAACATTTTTGTTTCTTAAATCATGGATCATTGAAAGTTATTATAATTGAATTAGTACTGAAGTAGTCCCTATGCGTTCCTTTCTTCCTGTATTAAGCCCCAATTAATAATGCTCACGATTCAATAATTATAGTAGCCCAATTAATAGTATAATTTAGAGTCTCTGTTTGTTTAAAAATTATCTAACAAAGCTGGTTGTGTCAGCAGAACTTTTTTGTGTCCCAAGATCTTCCAAGTCACAAGAACTTTCTCTAAATAATAAAGTGATTTTAACTCCCAACCAAGTCCTTGGCACTTCCTACTTTTTATTTAGTTTTTATCACTAGTGGCCAAAGGGATGGAGTCACTTAACACTGCTACGTCTATAATTCTGGCCATTTTTCTTTTGTGAAAAACCACGGTATCCGGATGGTTAAGAAATACCCAGTGGTCTGTGAGAAACAGATGATCTATTTTTTTGTAGTTTAGGAATTTACCAGTTGATCATATCAGAACTATATGCTACCAATGGTATCGCTCATGTTTTAATAGTATGAATGTTACTGTTATTAAATTACATTCTTTCTTTCAAGAATCCATTACAGTGTTTCCTTAAACTTGTTTTTTATTTAACAGATGACTTCTTTCTCGGTTATCTTAACTGCTTAATGCCCATCTTTTTTATTATGATTAGTTTTTAGTGTGCTTTGTTTTTATTTTAATTATCTTTTTTTTATCACTAGCAGTTATATTTTGTATGTGAAAGACTCTTCTTACAATATGATGAGATAATATGATTATGAACACTTTTAAATTAAAATGACCTAGCCTTAGCCATATGTGACTTTATTTATTTTTCATTTACCAGGTCTGCAAGTTTAAAATGTCGTTTTAATTCCAATAGAATGCGCTCTTAGCCTATTGAAGGATTTGCTTATCTCTAAACGCTATTTTGTTTGTTAGTCATTTGTTTACAAAAGTCAGTTGTTTTTAAGTCGTTTACGTGGACGTATCATACCTTTCTTTGGTGTTAAAAATGTCTAATTTTAAGCCGAATAAAGAGCATTTGCGGCATGTCATGATTTTCTTATTCAATCAAAAGAAAAAGGCATCTGAATGTCATCGAATTCTTGTTGAGACTTATGGCGATCTTGCTCCAACCGTCAAGACATGTGAACGTTGGTTTCAAAGTTTCAAACGTGGTGATTTTGATGTTACTGATAAAAAACGAGAAAATCGACCAAAAAAGTTTGAGGACGTCGAATTGCAATCTTTATTAGACGAAGACAATACCCAAACCCAACAAATGATGGCAGAACAGTTGAATGTCACTAGACAAGCCATTTCCGATCGCCTGAGAGCTATGGGAAAAATTCAAAAGGTTGGAAAATGGGTTCCACATGAATTGGACGAACTACAGATGGAAAAACGAAAAATTGTCTGCGAAATGCTGCTTTTACGCCACGAAAGAAAGGGTTTTTTGCATCGAGTTGTAACTGGCGATGAAAAATGGATTTATTTTCAGAATCCCAAACGAATAAAATCATGGGTAACGCCAGGACAACCATCCACATCGAGTGCAAGACCGGATCGTTTTGGGAAGAAGACAATGCTGTGTGTGTGGTGGGATCAGAAGGGAGTAGTCTACTACGAGCTTCTCAAACCCGGCGAAACAGTCAATACCGATCGCTACCGACAACAAATGATCAATTTGAGTCACGCATTGATCGAAAAACGCCCAGAATGGGCTCACAGGCACGCCAAAGTCATTCTTCAGCATGATAACGCTCCTGCACATTCAGCCAGATTGACAAGGAAACGATTTCTTCGCTTGGTTGGGAACTCCTACCCCACCCGCCGTATTCACCTGACCTGGCGCCTTCTGATTATCACCTATTCTCATCGATGGGACACTCATTGGCTGAGCAACACTTTAACAATTTGGAGGATGTAAGAAAATGGCTCGATGAATGGATTTCAAATAAAGATGAAGCATTCTTTTGGAATGGTATCCATAAATTGCCCGAGAGATGGACAAAATGTGTAGAAAGCGAGGGCCAGTACTTTGAATAAAATATATTATACTTTTTTTTGTAAATTAAATTATATTTTAAGAAATAAACGACATTTTAAACTTGCAGACCTGGTATATTATTCTAATGTGGCTGTTCCACTGCATCGGTATACATTACTAGTCTAAAATATAAAAAAATGTAATTTTTTTCTTAATTAATTAATCATATGAGATTGTGCTTTTTTTCGTTCTTTTTAGATGAATATATTTGTTTTGTTTTTTTATAGACCTGCTAAGGTAACTCTGAATGATATGAGTTTATTAACATCAGAGAGTAAGACTAACAACATGAATATCAGTAGTGGAAGTAGTGATCTTTTAATTGAAAACGATCTTGTTGATGCTTGTGAACAACAATTGCTCATCGATAATGATCCTCCCGTGAGTAAGGATCAAGTTGTGAGCAAGAAACCTGAAACCATTGTAGTAAATGATTCTGAGCCTAACGATCGCCTTAAATCTGATACAGAAGTGCAGGTCCTACCTTTGGGCGATATAAGTGTTACCTTGGACAAAGTAAAACCTAGTGAGTATGAATTAATTATTTATTATAACATTTCCTAGTCAATTTAAACTTTTTCCATTTTAATTGTAAATCCTGTTATCCCCTCAAACATGAATTTATTCATATATAGTATTACATTTTTTTAATGAAAAAATAATTATTTTAATTGAGATATCAACTCTTAAAATAATTTAGGTTGATTCTTCTGACATTGATATACCTCCATTAGATAACTGATGTTAATTCTGAATCAACTTTTGGTTTAGCATAGTTTACCTTTTTACCAATATTTACTTCTTTTTTTTTGTTCAATTAAAATAATGTACTGTTCAATTTGATAATAATTTTTTGTTTTACTAAATTTAAAACTTTTAATTTTAAATGAGTGGAAGTGGTATTAGTGAAACCAGTGATCTGGGCTATATTCTTGGTCTTACCTTATTTACAATAATCCCCATTAGACCTGCCTACTATGCCTAGATAATAAATGTTCATAGGAAGCTGAAAAAATTAGCTTGAATGAATTTCCCTTTCTACTCAATTTTATGTGGTTATTCAAATTATTCAGCTCTTTAATCTCTTTCCTTGTGATTGCCTTTTTTTATCTCTTCTTGTCTCTTACTCTTCTACTGTTCTACTATTTATTTTTTATGTACTTTGTTCTTGGCATCTATGACAGCTGAGGAGTGGTCAGTTCGGTTAATTTTGGTACAATCAGAGAGATATCAAGGTTCTGTTATGTATGAACTTATGGGAGAATATAGTACTTGGATTGATCATATCTCTGTTGTAAAACCTATCAATCTTTGCCCATTGTTGTTACTGACTACATGAAGACTATGTTCCTTGGTTGGTAAACTCCTTCTCTTCCTAATTTGACATTAAGATTTCTGGCAGTGGCTTTAAAATTTCCTGTCTCAGCCATTCATCTCAGCCATGCTTGATCTTTCTAGCAGTTCATTAAAGATAACCTTTCTTCAGTGATATGGTTCCTAAACTTTCTTCTTAGGCCAATAAACCAGTCTGAATGTTCAAGGTTGACAATGGTTTCAACTGTCCAATTTTAAAATTGATGTGTCTAGTACAAATACCTATAACAATGTAATGGTGATATGATGAATGTAATGATAATTTGATGTGTGAAAAATCATATTCTAAAAAACAGAATAATAGATAGAAAAAACAGGAATTAAAATAATCAATAATACAAGACCCTCATATCATTGAAAAATTCAACAGTAAAAAATTTGAAAAAAGACTATGTGTGATGAAAAATCCTACAGCTTAAACTTGAAAATATCATCTTTGAAAACATGTACATCAACTGTAATTATAATGCAAAATGCATAATTTCTTTTAAAAATCCATTCTATTAAAAACCATTGAAAAAGTTTTAAACTTCATGTAGTGTCCTCGGCCAATATTGTTATATAAATAAAATATTACCTGTTAAGTGTGCTTGGGTATTTTACTATATAATATTAAAACGTGCTTCTCATTCTGAGTAGTAAAAATTACATTTTTGATGTAGGTACCATTCCGCCATTTACTGCCCTCGAAGAGAGAAATTGTGTAAGTGTTGCAATATTTTTAGCTAAAAATAGACCAAGAGATGATGTTTCTATTTATGTGGTAACAACTAGTAGCAAAAATGAATCTCCACTTACAAACTACTTATTTCAACCAGTTGTACCTAAAGTAAGTCTTTTCTATGTTATTTAATTAACAATTTTTATCTCAGCATTTACAGTTTTAATGATTTTAGCTATATTAGTTAACCCATTTATTTTATCTTTATATCAACAATACTGTTGTTAGACCTAGTCCTCAGTGATTTTTTATTAAGTTGCCCTATATATTGTTTTAAATTTATTTCGCTGCACTCTGTAATAATTAATAAGTTATGACTTAGTAATACTTGCTGCATTTCACGCTACTTTATATCAACTACTTTTGTTGATATTGCCCATTTTCGATTCTGTGATTTTGTAAATTTCAATAAATTTTTATTTGATCCGGTATCTTGTAGATGTAGTACCTTGTGTTAAAAATATGCGCGTTTGTTTTCTTAATTTCTGAATTATAAATTTCCAGCAGCAGACTTACTAATGGAGTTTTTAATGGTAGTGATGACAAACACTTCTGCTTGATTATTTGAGTAAAATAATCCTAGTCTAAATTGTTCTAGATGTATTTTCTGCTCTCTTATGTTGCACTGTTTGCCAATTTTTCGTTTGGCACTGCTTAAACTTAAACCTCAAACAGGTTCCGGGTTCAAAGAAATTCTTTCTTTGGCTAGTTTGTCAGCTCCATTGCCTGGTACACCTGATTGCCTTAACACTTACTCAATGTTAAACATTTTATTTTTAGCAAGGTTGTTTAATGCTGCATTGCAGTTACATACTCCCATTGATCAAATCAAGTAACTGTCTTGTACTCTGATTTAGAACCTGGCTGTCGGTGAAGAAAGTAATTTTTCCACCCTTCAGTTCTTCTTCTAGCAGTATTCTTATTGCAAATGCTTCTAATTGAAATACTTAAGTGTACAATTAAAAAAATCCCCAAAATCAAAGCCTTAATCTTGTAAAACATTGGAAAAACTTGCCTAGGGAGTTTTCATATTTCATGGTTCAATATTTGATCCATAGGCTGAAGGTTGACCAATTTCTTCTTTAAAAAATTAAAAAATACTTATTGTAAAAAATTCAATATTTTAAAGTTATTAAGTTGAAATTAATACAAAATATTGTTTTTATTATATTTATACACTGAATTTAGCTGGCTATTAAGTGTTGCAGATTAAGGTTATTGCAGCCTTCTAGTACTACCCTTCCTGCTCACAACCCATTTCTACCACCATCCGCTATAACACAGATTATGCTGATAGCTTCTCCAAATAAGGTTTGTATATTGGATTTGACTTATTGTCTATTTAATAGCGATTAATTGAAGGAAGTGTGTTGAGTATCATTTACATTTTTGAAATGAAATAAGGAGCTATATCTGATATATTGTTTATTTTTCACTAATTTTAAACTAATTATATATGCAAATATCAGCGTAGGTTTTCCCAAAAACTTGATCCCCATTAATGTATTAGAATATAAAATGAATATCCATTATAAATTGATTTGATTTTCTTTCTTTTTGTTTTTTAGATGCCTATAAGTCTGAAGTTTGTCATAAGTTATATAATGGATGAAGAAACATGCACTGAGTTAGGAGAAATAAATGATCTTCCTCTAATAGAAAAATAATGTAGAGTTCAGTATTTTATTTTTAAGATTTTGGTCCATTGATTTCTTGATCGAAATATTCCTTTAATGTTTATGTTTTAGACTGTTACTTTTAATTATTTCAAATCCAATTG
The DNA here is from genome assembly GCA_037127475.1 of Arma custos. Classification (NCBI taxonomy): domain Eukaryota; kingdom Metazoa; phylum Arthropoda; class Insecta; order Hemiptera; family Pentatomidae; genus Arma; species Arma custos. The sequence continues at coordinate 98,174,105 of CM073760.1, read as the reverse complement.
TAAATAGCACTTCTGTTTATGCTTAGTTAAGTACTTAAATTATTTTTATTATTTGTTATTGATTTTTGTATTTTGTGATCGTTAATTATTAGTTATTTTATTTTGTTCTTTTAAATTATCAGATGAATCAAAAAGCCTTTTCACAAATTTGTATTTATCTGCTGATCTGATGAATTGTAAAAAAAAAAAATCAAATATATATTTAAGTAAACTGTTGTAAATATTTTATATTATAAATTTCACAAAAAATGAAACAAGGATAATTCTTCCTTTTCTATAACAGCTTTCTAGATTGCTTCCATACCTATTTCCTGACCATTAGGACTGAGACCTAAAAATAATCTATTATTTTTGGTTCTGTCCCATTCAAAAATAAAATTTTCATTAAAGAATTATTGTTAATGGTTTCGAAGAAAGGTCCCTGTTAATAATCTAGAACCCGAAGATTTCAAGTTATTTGTTATTGACTTGCAGCCATTTGGCTTAAAACCAAATAGAGTAGGTTCAAACACTCAACACATTTTGTTCACTTTACAGTGGAGACTGACCAATTACCATAATACTTCATCTTGTTATTATTTTAAACAAACAAAAAAAAAATAGTGATATAATTTAGATCAAATTGGCGATTTCATAAACTTTGATTTAACTTTTATATTATTTATTTAAATAAACAGATCGCTAACTCTGTCAGCACTATGGTCCCTAAAAGACCCCCTGACAATCGTCCTCCATTTAGCACAATCCTCTGCTGGGCTTCTCCATCCAACCACTCCCATGAGCCAAAGGTCAGCCTTGACATCCTCAAGCCGTCGTAGTCTTGGTCTGCCTCAGATAAATAGGCCTAATATTATTCAGTCAATTCTAATTAGCTACAGCCAATATATGCCTCCCAAAGACATTCATGAAAGATGTGTTATAATAGATTAGCCACCACAAATATGCACACTAGAGGCCTCTTGTTAGACTTAGTATTAATTAGTAAACTTATTCTTACTAGTAAACTCGCAGAACGTGTTCCTAGCAAGCTTGATTAGGAAATCTGTCTGCACACTAATAGTCGTTTTTATCAAAACAATATATTTTATGTAAATTGATTATTATTTTCATAGTAAATTGCCTATAATTTTATTTCTATTTGTGTAAAACATTGAACTGTCTTGTCTTTGATAAATCTCTACAAAACAGCAAAGACCCAAATTTTGGATGTGTCTATTTATCCATCTCAGTTTGAAGGGTGTGTTGAGCATTACACTCAAATAGAGTAGAAAACGCAACTAGAGATGATATAACTCCAGAATACTGCTGCATTATTAATTCACATGGTTCTTTTAATGCTCCCTAGTCCATAGGAATTCATAGGCTCCCCCAGCCTCTAGGAACCAGACATTTTTAATTAAATGAAAATCCTGGTGATGGCCTTAGTCAGTAAGGCCTTTATCAGTTACTTGGATTAATGGATTATAGTGGTTATTGATTTTTAATTAGATCACTTGTTAATTTCGCTCAAGAGATGTACAAACCCTCAATGATCCTTCATTATTTTCAATAATGGACCTTGTTAACAAACAAAGGGGAAAAAATAATTACTTTATCACTTAAGAGGAATCAATACCTAATAAAATCATATTTAAAAATCATCGAAATCCGGAACAGTAATAGCCGAAATGCAGCAATTTGAACTTTTTATCACAATTGATTTACTTAGTCTCCCAACTAATCATTCTGGAACTTTCGGATTTCTAATTTTTCTCCACTAGTCAGAAGTCCTTTACTGCTTTATCAGCTAGGCTAAGCCGTCATACCCTTTATTTGACCCAATTTACTGCTCTTTTGCTTCAAATGTGAAGTAAATGACGAGAACGTCGTTATATGGTACGTCAAATAACAAGTCAATCATTAAAAAAAACAAAAAACACTTTCACTGGTAATTTTAAGTTTTATATGAAAACAGGCTATTGTCCAGTACATGTTAGCGTTTGACGAATCATTGGGATAATGCAAAGTTACAAAGGGAGGAGGTTAGAAGAGTTTAAAACTACGATAAACTATTCCATTAGAGTATCCGATAATTTTAAGAAGTCGTCGGATATCAAGAAGAGTCAAGGTCATGCTTTACGAAACAATTTCCAGCCCTGTTTTAACATAACAAACCAAACCTCTGTCTAGTGCAGATGCCAACAGCTTACTGCTCTTTGAAAGGGAAGGATGTTGGGATCACTTTTGAGCCAGGCAGAATACAGAGCTGTGTCAATTGTATCATGAGCCTGATATGATGCGGCAATATAAGAATAGCTAGGCAAAGATGTGACCAGAATAGATCAGAGACGCTATTCAGATAAGACTATTGTTTGTATGCATTAAAGAAAGGAACGTTGGCGACCAAGACTTAGATGGGCAGACGATGCAGATAGCATCATTGGACCCAGAGCTTGGAGGCCCTTGGCACAAGACAGAGAAGAGTGGAGGCAACGTCCTTGATGTAGTCAAGACCAGTACCAGTGATTGAATCATTTCTGTCCTTATATTTCAATTGGTAAAAGACCCGTGGCATAAATAGCCTATCTGTACTGCAAATGTTAAATCAAAATTGTATTTGAATAAGTTGGAGACCGCTCATAAAAATGTCTCATAATGAATATTGAGGAAATTTCCGTGACTCGGTTTTTGAAAATTCAGGACTAATCAGTGGAGTTCGAACCCTCACGAAAAAAAAAGGCAGGAACGAATAATTAAAGGATTGATGTTTGACATTTCAGATTTTCAAATACATATGGAAAGTATTACATATTTTAAAATGCAATAAAATAGTAGTAAGATGTGTTACTAACAAGATAGGTTCGAGCTTTAAAATATTATAGTTTGTTAGATGTTCTCCTGATTTTTCCCTTTTATATAACAGGATATTAATAAACTAAAATATTTGTTAATGGACTAACAGATTACTTAAAATAAATAAATTCTTTAAATATTGTGTACACGTTAGTGTTTCATATGTCATAAGCCCAAAATGCAAAGAGGTTGACACATATATATTTATATTAATAACAATAATAGAGGAATAGAATGTAAAAGAAAATATTTAAATAATATAATCACAAATTTATATCCATATCTTAAAAAGTTAATCTTTATAATCGTATTGGACAAAACATCTAATCCATATATATTGTATAGTTGCGTTGTATAACCTGAGTTGAGTCTGCCATACTATTGTCTTTTTAACTGTGCTACTACTGCACGTGGCGTCGCGATTAAGAAGAAATTCTTAATTTAACGTTTTATAATCGGATTTCTATCTGTTTTTAGTGCTCCTTTAGGGACTACGATATCGGTAGGTGTTGATTCATGATTTTTATTCATATTTAATTCTAGATTCATTTGTTATCGTATGCTACTGATCTCTATTTTAGATCTTAGCTACATGCTTTATTCGTCTGTATTGTACCTAATTATTAATCGCAGTTATTTTAATTATCTGATAGTGCAATAGTTTAAGTATTAAAGATAGGTATTGTTATTTTATATTATATCGTATCATGATATCCTAAATGTTAGATGTTCTTAAATGTGAATGGTTAGGTCTAGTTACAGTACAGTAGTTATTTTATAGATTAATTAATTATATTGTTTTTCTTTTGAAATGTATACATATTTTTGCCATTTGATAAGATCATTATTGCAACGTTTCTTTTTGTACATTTATTGTTTAAAATGCTGAATATCTTTAACAAGTCAAGAGGTATTAACTCATTTTATTATATCTAAATATGGTTTTGATTGGTTCTGCTTTATAAAAATGTACTCAATAATTATTTGTTGTACATGTGTCTTTATTTGATGTATTGATGGTTAATCGGAACTCATTAATTTGGTTGATATCCTATCCGATGTTTTTATTTTATTTTAACATTAATCATCTCTTACCTGGGCCTGATGTATTTATCTATAATTATAATTCATCAATTTCTTTGTTGAATTCGCTTCTTTGTATTTGTTTTTATCAGTGAGTCTTAATGCTGTAATTAGTACATCAAGAATGTTATCTATTCCTATTGAGATATTCAATTTTAATTTTCTGATGGCTCTTTTGAATTCCTCCTTATTGATTGGTTAAGATATTGTTATTTTTATTCCCAATTCCATTGCTTGCTCCTTCAAAATAGTTTGTGCAATACTACAATTTAGTTTTATTGAGGAAACAAAATTCTGAAACAGTATTTCAGCATGTAGGCTAGTTAGTTTTTCAGCTTATTTTAAAGTCTGAACCGTTGGTTCTGTTATATTAAAGTTTTTTATATGATATTCAACTTGTTAAACCTGAACACAATTGCTTCAGGAATCGCTCTATTTGTCATTTATTCCCTCATTGATCATGAGTAATTCTTGATTTATTTTACAGACAGTTGATTGCTTGTTTATGTTATAGTGGTACTTACAATATGTATTTATGTTATGAATTTTTCTATGTACAAATGTATATTATATAAAAATTAAGTAATATGTGTATTTTTTTTTATTATATTCCAATTTTAAGTGTAATCTGATTAATGTGTAATCATTTAGGTTTACTACAGATTGTCTTTGCTTAGATTAAATGGACTGGATAATTACTTTGTTGTCAAAATAGCTGTGGTTAAAGACTGGTAGGACTACACAATCCTGTCAGATTTTCTTCGGTTTTGTTTATGGTGTATGTAGTCTGATCCAACCGTCCTACAAAGTTAGCTTTCTCCTAATATCATACCATTTTGAAATTCAAAAACTTAAAATTGAATATATTAAAACAATGTCCTTAAAAGTAATATGGAAATGTTTATAGTAGAAATTATGGTATCTGTTCCGTAGATTGTTGCTTTGAGTCGAGTTACAAGTTTTAACTGTTTATTCGTTTCATTTGTAATATTTTCCAAAAATATCACAAGTTATCATGAGGTTTATTATGGAAAAGTTAATCTTCAAGAAAAAAAATAAAATCGGCTTCCAGTCAACTCCTTTATTGTTTTATATGATAAAACGTTTCGACACTATGGTGTCATTTTCAATTATTTATTTTTCTGCATTCCCCAACTTTAAATAAAATAACAATAATTACAATAATATAAAATTTGTTTACATAAATGTCCAAAAGATAACATACTATGAGTATAAATACCTGGAAAGTCATTATTTTTTAAAAATCATTTTTAAGGAGATCCTTTGTCCTCCATAGTCAAACTTATATTCCATTACATAAAAACCAAACCCTGATCCTTGAACCATCTAATCCTTTTTCTTATTTTTATTAGTCATTAGACTGTAGTATAAATATAACTAATTATGTTCTAAAAGGTACATTAATAAAGTAAAATTAATTTTTTTTTTTTTTTTTTTTTTTTTTTATTTATGAATTTAATTTATTTATTTATTTTACTATATAATTTTTAAATAATATTTTATCAAAACAATTAATTAATTTTGAAAATATATGGAAAATTTTTTTTTTGTTTTTTTTGTTTTTTTTTGTTTTCAAAATATAAGTATTCTTATGATCTATTATTTTTTAATTTCAAAATTATGGATGAATATAATTTACTAATTTCTCCTGCCTCTTTTCTATCGTTTACAGCATTTTCTAATTTATCATTTATAAATAAAGCCTCTAAATTTTTTCTTTTTATAGTATTATCTTCTCTATGTAGAATTTTAGGCTTATCGAAGTCAAAAGTGTGCAATTCCTTTTTACAATGTGCTGACAATGCTGTACTTGTTTTAGCTTTAGGTTTAATGTTATTTTGATGGTGATATATTCTGTTTTTTAAGTGTGTACTTGTTTGTCCAATGTATATTCCATCACAATTATTACAAGTAAGTTGGTATATTAAATTTTTGTTTTCCATAATTGGTATCTTATCCTTTTGACTTGTTATAATGTTTTTGATTGGGTTTCTTGTTTTGTATGCTATCCGCATTTCTGGTATGTCATAAATTTTAAAAGTTGGTTCGATTTTTTCTGATAAGCCTCTGATATAGGTTATACTATTATATTTAATTTTATTATGTTTTAATTCTATATCTTGTGCTTCTGTTACTATATTAATTTTATCATTGTCTATAAGTGGATCTATGTTATTAGTTTCTTTTACAAAAAAAATTAGTTATTTTGGATTGAGAAGGTTTAATTTTTATTGCATTATTTTGGCTATGTATTTTTGAAAAGTTAGTAGATTCTTTTGTATTTAATTTATTTTTTATATTTATAGGTAAGTGATTATCTTTTATATTTAAATTGATTTGTTTATGCCATAAATCTTTTATTAGTTTGATTGGAAAAGCATTGTTAAGAAGGATTTTGAATATTTTGTTTTTCGTTTCTTTTAAAAATTCTACATCTGTTAATTTTATTGATCTATTAATTAGATTTAATGCTATGTTTTTTATTTGATGTCTCGGGTGATTTGAATAATAATTAAGTAATTTACTGGAGGTGATATCCTTTTTATACCATTTTGTTTTAAGGTTATTATTTTGTTTTCTTATGATAGTAAGGTCTAAAAAATTTATTGAGTTATTATTTTCCAATTCTTGTGTAAATTTTATATTTTTATTTTGTTTATTTAGGATTTTACTAAAATTTTCTAAATTATTTTTATTTGTGATAATTAAAATGTCATCTATGTACTTTACTAATAACATAGGGGGGGTTGTTTAATTTTTGTAGGCTATCTTTAATAATGTAGTTTAGTACTATACCAGATATATTTACAGATAATCTGCCTCCCATTGGTAATCCTTTTGTTTGTTTAAAAAATTGGTTTTCGAAAGTAAAAAATCCATTTTCTGTACATAGTTTGATACCTTCCAAAAAAATGGATTTACATTTTATACTAGTATATGGTTCGATGTTTTCCCAATTATCATTTATAAGTTTGTAAGCTAATTTTAATGGTATATTTGGAAACATAGATACCACATCCAAACTACTTATTATCTGTTCTTGCTCTAATTTCATATTGTCTAATTTATTTTTTAATTCAATTGCATTTTTAATGTCATATTCGTTACTGTTATTTAAATAATCTAAGGATTTATTTAAAAATTTTGAAAGGTTATCTGTTGGATTGTTTGTTCCATCTACAATAGGTCTGCAAGGATATCCTTCCTTATGTAATTTGATTAAACCGTGAATTCTAGGGTTACTGTAGTATTTATTTGATAGTTTATTTTTAAAATTTTTATCTATATATCTGTATCTAACTAACTTTTCTAAATATTTATTTATTTTAATGTTCAGTTCATTCATCGGGTTGTATCTTATACTTTTGTAAGTGTCTTTATCATTCAAAATGTCTAAAATCTTTCTCTTGTAGTCTGATTTAGTTATTATAGCTAATTTTTTAGTTTTATCACTTTTAATTATGCATAGATCTTCATTATTTTTAAAGATCTTTGTAGTTAGGATATCTTTATTTATAATTTGAGTGAATCTATTTAGTGTATTTTTAGGTTTATTTTTTTCTTTATTTAAATAATTTAATATGTTTTTACTGATGGTATTCCGTAAGCCATTTTTATGGTTTTCTGGAGTGTCTATGAAAGTTATTATTGCTTCTACATCTGCTATCATTTGATATATATTTATTTTTTTATTTTTTGGTTCATAATTGAAATTATCGCCTAAACTTAATAAATTTATAATATTGATAGGTATTTCTCTAGAAGTTAGGTTGATTACTCTATTGTCTAAGTGTAAGTTATTATAATAATAAAAAATATTAAATTGTTTTTTGGTATATTGATTATTTCCTTGGATATTATTAGAGTATATAGTTGTTTTGTGTTTATCTAAAATTTCGCTATTTGGGTTTTTGAATTTCATCCTATTAGGTTTATTTGTTTTGATATTAATGTTTTTTAACTTAATTTCTTTAATATTTTTATTCCATCTTTCACATATATTTGTAATTAAAACTTGCAAATTTTTATCTGAAATTTTTTCTATAGTTAGTTTCAATTTTTTTCTTATTGAATTGGTTAACCAGAATGCCTGTTTTTTGTCTAAATTCACTATTTTATGTCCTATATAATTAAAGAAATTATGATGTTTTGTGTTATTTAGGAAATTTTTATTAAAACAGTTTTCTATATTAATTATATGAGATAAAAGATGATTAGGTAAAATTTGGTTTTCCATGCATAATTTAAGGTAAGTTAGTTTACATTCAGCATTAATTAATTTTAAATTCAAATCAAAAATCATTCTCAGTGTATTTATACTCAATTTAAAATTATCTGGACTTACATTTAGATGTTTTGTACAATTCAATAGTTCATTCTTAAAATTCTTAGTCAAATCTTCTACTAATTTGTTATTAGATGCAGTTGGTGCTCGGATTTCACCTTGATTGTTCATTCTTATAATTTTTTCCTTTTTTTTAAACTGGATTTATTTGAATTTCATCTTCAAGAAAAAAAATAAAATCGGCTTCCAGTCAACTCCTTTATTGTTTTATATGATAAAACGTTTCGACACTATGGTGTCATTTTCAATTATTTATTTTTCTGCATTCCCCAACTTTAAATAAAATAACAATAATTACAATAATATAAAATTTGTTTACATAAATGTCCAAAAGATAACATACTATGAGTATAAATACCTGGAAAGTCATTATTTTTTAAAAATCATTTTTAAGGAGATCCTTTGTCCTCCATAGTCAAACTTATATTCCATTACATAAAAACCAAACCCTGATCCTTGAACCATCTAATCCTTTTTCTTATTTTTATTAGTCATTAGACTGTAGTATAAATATAACTAATTATGTTCTAAAAGGTACATTAATAAAGTAAAATTAAATTTTTTTTTTTTTTTTTTTTTTTTTATTTATGAATTTAATTTATTTATTTATTTTACTATATAATTTTTAAATAATATTTTATCAAAACAATTAATTAATTTTGAAAATATATGGAATTTATGTAAACAAATTTTATATTATTGTAATTATTGTTATTTTATTTTAAGTTGGGGAATGCAGAAAAATAAATAATTGAAAATGACACCATAGTGTCGAAACGTTTTATCATATAAAACAATAAAGGAGTTGACTGGAAGCCGATTTTATTTTTTTTCTTGAAGATGAAATTCAAATAAATCCAGTTTAAAAAAAAGGAAAAAATTATAAGAATGGAAAAGTTAATGTAAATATGGGTAACGAGTAGATTTTGGTAATCATTTCATCAAGAAATAATAGTTTCAACTAACATTTTGAAGTATAGATAACTGATAGATGATAATTGTTGATACAAGAAATTAAATGTATAACTTCATTTTGGCAATATTTCGAGGCTTTATTGTTCTCCTATTCATACCTTAATTATGGAAAACAGGCATTTAGTGAATTTACAGTTTATATCTATTGGTTATTAGAATCACAAACTAATTTGAACACAAAAATGTTATTTCTCTATGAAGTATCAAGTTGAAAAAAGAAAATTTGGATTAATTGTTCAAATCTGATGTTCCTAAGTATATAGTATTTGACTTTTAAGCCCTTTTAGCGACATTTTTCCATAACCGTGGTTTAAATAAATAATTTTGATAGTCTTCTTAAAAAGTGTTGGTTTTTATCCTCTAGCATTAAAAACACATCTACTAGATTCTTTTTAAAAATACATTTTAATATAATAAATAAATGCGTATTTTCTGAGATATTGTTGTAATACCTGAATTTTCAAAGAAACAAGGATTTTGATTAATGTTTTATAGAATAGTACGCTCATACTTACTGCTTTATTAATAGAACAGATTCTATTTATCACATATCTTTCTTTTTTTATAGGGACGAAATGGCAAAAACCAAGGATAAGAAGGGAAAATCAGCAATCAATGAAGTTATTACCCGTGAATATACTGTGAATCTTCACAAAAGGCTTCATGGTATTGGATTTAAGAAAAGGGCACCACGTGCAATCAAGGAGCTCAGGAAGTTTGCTGTGAAACAGATGGGAACTCCTGATGTTAGGATTGACACACATTTAAACAAGCAAGTGTGGAGTAAAGGAATCAGGAATGTTCCTTTCCGTGTCAGGGTACGACTTTCCAGGCGTCGTAATGATGATGAAGATTCTCCCCACAAGCTTTATACCCTTGTAACTTATGTACCCGTCACTTCTTTTAAGAGTCTTCAAACAAAGAATGTTGATACTAATCAAGAGTGAATGTAGAGAAGTTTTCAATAAAAAGTTTTATTATTTTTGAGTTTTTTTATTTTGTTTGTTACCGTTGACTGTTAATGTAACTTAAGAAGTTGGTTGTGAGATGCTCCTATTTTGACTGCATCCCTTTTTTTTTTAATTCCTTATATTTTTATTATTAAATGTCATTAATGTTTCTTCAGAACTAACAGTTTGAATATCTACTCTGTTTTATAAATATGAGAATTGATTAATAAAAATCCATAAGACTTTAAGAAGTGTCACTTCTGGTGAACATGAAGGGGGCTTAAATGGAGAGTTGATGTTACATTAATCCTAAATAGGAAATGTTAATTACACCTTATCTGTTTTTGAATTATGGGAGATGACACATGAACATATTTACATATGTAGTAAGGACAAAACTAAACTTTTATAACCTGATTATAATTTTTTTCACCATTACAATTTTTTCTTTATTGCATAAAGGGAATGGAAAATAGTTTATGACACAATAAATTATAATTTGGTATGATTAAGAAGTTTAAATTTAAGCTTAACAGGTAATCTATATTAACTTATGTTAATCCTATTCACTTATGGAAACTGGCCTTGTTATATTTTTACCCAATTTTCAATAGAGATAACTTATTTTAATAATATCTACAGTAGAAAAAGGGACAGATGGAATATTGATATAAATAGTCTTAAAACAACATTTACCTGTGGTTCAATTTGAGAATAACAAAATTCCTAGTTCCTAACTTGTAAGCTATATATTTCCAGACTTAAATATATAAGTTATATGATGTGTTTTACAAATACATTAGCAACGATTCCTGTTAATGTCTATTGATTTAAGATAAATTGATCTTTATTGAATTAATAATAAAAAGAAAAAGGTGTTTATTATACAAGATTCCTCAATGTTCAGGATTTCATGAATATGTTCTATCAAGTTGGAGGGGAAACAGTGAATCTATTGAAAGCTGGTCTTCAGATGCCAACATCGAGCATTCAAAATTTACAGACTTCGAAAGTATAATACTACGAAGTTCCTCACGATTTGCCAGTGTAATTATGCTTCTCGCCCTCAGTCTTCATGGAAAGTTTATTTTATATAGCCATATCTAAAATTACTCGAACAAATTTTAATAAGTTATGAGAGGAAAATAGTTGACTGGATGATAAAATGGAGAACGGAGATAGTTGGGGGGTGAAGTAAAAAAAAACACTAAATAAGTACTAAACTTATATTTATGTGCAGACGTTTCGACCTACAGTGTAGGTCGAAACATCGGCACATAAATATAAGTCTAGTACTTATTTAGTGTTTTTTTTTACTGCACCCCCCAACTATCTCCGTTCTCCATTTAATAAGTTATAGTGACTATAGTTTTTCATTGGTGAAGGTTATTTTATAATTTATGAATCTTTTTTTTTTACTTCAAACATCACGGTTACTAGATAAAAATGTAAAATTGGTCTTATAAAAAACTATGCTAAAACCATTTTTTTATCAATAATAAAAAAGTGAAATTGATTTCTGAGAAAAAAATATTAGTTTCAATACTTACAATGAACAGCAGTATTTTAATACTAATTAGTTAGTTACCATGAGCTGGATATTGGCTCCAGCTTCTATCAGCCCTGAATATGGCCTACAACGTAGGTCGAAACGTTGGCACTCATAATAAATAAGTTTTCTTATTTTGTATTACATTGACTGCACCCCCAGACTATCTGTAACCCACATTAGATCTTTTAGTCAACTATTTTCCTCTCTATCATAATATATTCTGATATACGACAAATCCCTACATCATAAAAACATAACTTTAGAGCTTTATGTGACCATTCTGTCTTTTTATAGCTACCTTATCAATTTTGTTTCCGCATTGATGCCCTTTTGCCTGTCCCATCATATAATTATACTCGAATAGTAGTAGTTGGCATTGTTTTGTAGCCAACTATAGTTCCTTGACCCCATTTTAAGGCCTGATGAAAACCTGCAATGTGATTCAATATATTGGCTTTCAAATAAATAGTTCTCGTTATTATAGAGAATTTTTTCTGACCTCCAGCTGGACCATAACATTTCTGCCTCAATAATAATTATAGATCTGCATTTGTGAATGCCTATCTCTATTTCTTCAAAGTGCTTTGAAATATGAAGTAATGCTTCTTTACTACCCATTGATTTCTGAAATTTGAGTGAAATCTTTGGTAATCAACAGATGAGTAAATTGGTAAACACAAGAACAGACCTCTGGAAAAGAATCCAATTAAGACTAAGGCATAGAAATAATAATTTAATATTTAATTTGTTCAATTAACAAATATTAATTTAATATTCAATTTGTTAATATTTACATTGAATGGTTGACATTTCTGATTATGTTATTTCTAATCTTTTAAGTTACTTTTTAAAAATAGAATGTTTATATTTAATGGTCACTTGTTGAGAATGAAACCCCTTGACATTAAACAAACTATGTTCAAAATTGTTTGTTTATTAACATTTGGCAACTCATCTAGTTTTTAATTTTTTATGATTATGCTTCTAAAATGGTTGAGAAAAGGTAGGATATATAAAAATTAATCATACATTTAGTATATCTTTATTAAAATATTTTTAAGAATTTATTTGATTATTCTGTTTCCTGGGGTATCCTTGGAAAAAATACTGTGGGTTGGGAATGGTATCCAAGAGGTCAAGTCACCTCCCTGCATACCAATTGGCTTAGAAACAATTCATTCCCTACCATGTATTGAACCTAAGACCCTTCATGGATTGTAATGGTATTGTTACAATCTATAACTAATATTTTAATTATTACTCCTTTCTCTGTAATAACTTGAAGTGTTTTGTTAGTGCTGACTATCAAAATTAATTATTAATTCTACATTTTTAGTCATTTTAATTTTCGTTGATGCATTCAATTTTGTTAGGAATATCCAAGTTAAAATGAGAAACTGGCAAACAATCAGATCAGAAAAAGAGGGAGAGGACAGAAATAAAAATAGTTAAATATATTAAGTTTGTGTGGTTACCTATTTATAAAAACTAACAATGTGTTACGTTTTTTAATTAGTCCTCTTGATTTATTTATTTTTTTTGTGAAAAGCCCGCAAAGATTTTAACATTTAGAGCCAATCTAATGTGAAAACCAATAGGCATGTATTTTCATTATTTTATATTTTTTCAGATAAGATTTAACAAAATTCAGATTTGTAACTAGTTAAATGGCATCAACTTTAACTACCAGCATAATATGTTTTATTCATCTATTAGTAGGTTCATATTTTTACTTGTTCTTCTGCCTTGCATTACATTTTGCAAAATTAACAATGCCTTTTTTTTAGCCTCAAAAAATTAACAGTTTCATAACAATTTTCAGGGTCCATCCATTATTCATATGCATGAGGATTGCATTTAGAGACTAATTTTCAAAATCTGGAAACAATTGTTATTGATGGAGATATCTTGTGAAATATAACTGAAGATATTCAATTAAACAAGCTAAAATGTGACTGGGAATTGTGAATATTCTTAAATATTAAAATTTTGTCTCGGGCGAGAGCGAGTTCAAATTAACCTCAACTGAATTATATAACTCAATTTGTTAAAAATAAACCAATGAGTGGGTTCAGGAAAGTATATTAAAATAAACCTGTAGTACTAAACCCTTGAAAATGCCTGGAGTTCAGTAAATGGTGGAGACTACTGTTTCTTGGACAATGACTGTGCAGGGAGGTGATTTGTCCTAGATCACGCTCAACCGCCAGATTTTTTCCCTTTATTTTGGGTACCCACTTTATAGAGGCTGGGCGATCCTAAGAGGGTTATAGGTTTCTTAGGATCCATCTCCATCTGCTAAAAGATTAAATAAAAGTCTTGCCAGCAGCGGGATTTGAGCCTTTGGCATTGCAACTCAGTACTCTACTACTGGACCACTCCACTCCCGTTCCCGAAAGTATAAAAAGTAGAGACAAAATAATTTCACTGTCTGATGGCATGTTTTTCCACATGGACATGATTAAGAAATCTAACCAGAAATTTATTTAGAATTCTAAAGAAATTTGGGATCCAGTAAATAAAGTTTTAACCCTCCAATGCCTATTGTCACCTACAGATAACACAACTTTGAGAGTGTATAAAAATTAAATGGGTGTTACTATCTACTTCAGCTTACCCCCACTACTTAATTTGGACTGTTCTCTGATCTCGAGTGAAGTACAATTCGTCTATGGCTATAAACTAACCTGTTATCACAGCTTTGTTCAAGCACGTTTGAGGTTTTATTCACTTGAGAGATCTATGCTGTTTTTAGCTAATAATGGCAAGAAAAAAGGTAAGTACAAACAATAATTTTATGTTTTATATCAAATGAATGTCTATTGTCACTAACCAAATGTTTTTTAATCAATTAAGAGAAAATTATAGATGTGATCCGCAAATCAATATTGGGTGTCTAAATGCTCTTCTAAACAGGATTCATTGCTATGATATTTCAATTCCATAACTAATGCAAACCATTAATATAAGCAACTAATTTAATTAAATAAATGTGTAGTACAATTGATAAAATATGTATTTACTCGTATTCTATCTGGGTTTTTTTTATAATGTTTATCCGCATGTCTCGTTCCAATCTAACCCTCGATTTATTCGGTAAGTTAGCACATTATTTTGCAATAATTTATTAAAAATTCTATTTTGTATGTGTTGATATGTGATTACGTGTGTATTGCAGTATATTTTGTAATGGATTTATGATATTTGAAGTAGTGAAGTAAATCTTACACGATAAATGTTTTTCGTTGTTTTAAAGTTACTTTTTTAATATAGAATGTTTATATTTAATGGCCACTTGTTGATAATAAAACCCCTAAAATTGACAAACCGGATTTTTACCTATTTGAAAGAAAAGACCAAACCTGCCTGGTTCAAAGAAGTGGAAACAGATTTACAAGAGATGGAGATTACCTGAGAGGATATGAAAAACCAAAGCTGAAGACAGGAAAGAAGGGAGCAGCGCTGGCAACAAATGATGGAGTACTGGGCAAATACCAAGAAGAAATAAAAAAAAGACAGTTGAATGACATGGTCCTTAGTAGACCATTAAAAAAAAATTATTTATTTATGATGCACTGTTGTTTTTTTTTCTGTTTTTTTTTTTTTTTTTTTGGCCCATCTTTGCCTCATGATTTCACTGAAAGTTTTTCTTCTGTCCAGGTCCTGGATGGAAATTTTTTTCTGTCTGCCACAAGGACCGTATTTTTTGAAGAACTATATATTTATCTAGAATGTTTCCTGAAATTATGGTTTATTATTACATAAAACATTAAATTGCAGATTAAAATACAGCATACTTCCAAAGGGAGTAAGTATTAAAAGAAAAAAAGGTTTCAACCTTCTAAGAGGCTTGGAAAAAATAATGAAAAAAAGCAGTGTTGTTTATTTTTCTTATAATACATTTATAAACTTGGAGTTTTGAGTTCTTAAGCAGAACTTATGATTTAATGCTAAAGCAAGTATCTGCTTAAAAAAGTTTGGTTTACAAATCTATTAAACAGCTTAAATACTACAGTCTATCAAAGTATGAAGATTGATTAATAGTTATTGAGAATATTTGGTGTTTATAGTATATAATAATTATACCGAAAAGGTAAGCTGTAAAAATTAAATTACAACTAAATTATAACTCTCTTAGCTGATTAGTGTTTACATCAAATTATTATTTGTAGAGCATTTCAAAGTAATAATAGTGTTAAGCGCCAATTATCATCAATGTTTATTGATGATAGTTGTCAATGCCAATACATAATACAATGCATATATCATATTTTACAGAGAGGTAATGCTAAGTAATTGATGGAATACAAATTGACTCTTATTTTGTAGAAGTTCTAACTTCTTATTGAAGGAATTTTCATACTTAAAAAGAGAGTTTAACTATATTATTATAAAAAATAAATAATAATAATAATGGTCTATTTACAATGGTTTTATGATAATAAATTACTCAACAATTAAAATCGAATAATTATTTCATAGTTATATTATTTATTGTATGTATATTGAAATATATAAGAGATGTAATAGAAGATAATTATTTATTTTTATAAAAATTCCGGAATAGTATTAACCATGAGGATTATCTAAAAACTTTTTTCAGTAGTGACCGCAATCGATCAGAAAATTCCTTCAATTAAATAATTATTACAGAATGGAATGAATGATCTACTTTTAATAACGTCACAATAGTGTTGTTTCTATTTAGCCAACTTGAAAAGCCATCCTTAAACATCCTATCGGTATAACTCATTATCTAATTACTCTAACATACAATCATGCTGTATGATCTTTTCATTTTTATTTCAACAAATCAAACCAAGTGTGGGAGGTCTTAAGTGCCTCATTCTGATTTTCATGCATTAGAAGATTTTCATGCACCAACTTAACTTGGTTAGATAGTACTAAATACAAAAATTTAAATTTAATTTAGTTAATATGGTTTCATATATCACTTCTTGTTAAGTGCTGAGTTATGCTTATATGAAGAAACATTGATAATTTAAAATAATTGAATAGTTGCCTGGAAGAAGGGCATATGTTACATTTTTCAGTTTTCATTTTTTTTTTTGTGGAACAAGGTCCATGTGATAGCCCCTACCGTTAACATTAGTTTTTAGTTGCCTAAACAGTCAATAGAGGTCAGGGATAGCACAATTGTTGTCCATATCAGAGGATGATTGGTCTCTCAAGAGATCAAGTTCCAGTGGAAGAAAGGCGCAAGTGAAGATATCCTAATCTTACTAGTTACTTACAAGGGTATAAATGAAAAATCTATAAAATAGAATAAGGGCGTATGTGACAGTCACCTAATTAAATGACCCATCCTCTTATTTTGGCTCTCCCGTAAACTTTGAAAATGTAACATGCACCCTTCTTCCAGGCAACTATTCAATTATTAATGTATTAAAAATTAAATGTAATAAAAATATTATAAAGTCATAACAGCCAGTATAAAAAAATAAAAAATACTATCACTGAAGTGCTGAACATCAACAATCACAAAAAAATGTATATTTGTTTTTTTTAAATTGTAGTGTTCTTTCTACAAGTATGCTTAGTGAGAGCAAAGTTTAATATGCACAGGGTTATATTTGACTAAAAAAACAAATATACATATATTTTATATTTATATATATATATATATATATATATATATATATATATATATATATATATATAAACGAAAATGGTGAATAAGGTAATAGGAAATTTAAAAAAACATTAAAATTTGTTTAAGGTAGCTGCACTTAAGTCAGTGAATGTTTGTGTTTGTTCACCAGTTATGAAAGACTGGCTTTCCTCTGACAATATAATTGTTTGCCAGATGAGTTTGTATTTTAGCAGCAGTGTTCTACCTATTTGCCAGAGTCAGTAAATAGAACCAATTTAAATATGAATACTATATTATAATATGAATCTTTTCTATTTTATGTAGTAAAAAAAAATGTTTTCAGTTATCTAAGCATTTTAAAAATATTAACAACTTGCAATGTTGATCTACAATCTGAGTGATATGGATTTAGGGTGGTTCATTTAGTTCCATAAATCATGATCTACACTGAAAGTCTTTGAGACCATTTGATATTTTTGAGTGAATGATTCTTTGATAGCTATTTTAAGTAACAATGTGATTTATCTAAATAAATATTTCTTTGGCTAGTACCAAAATATCAATTGTGGAACCTATTGAGCATTTGTGAAGGCTAATTTCTGTTTAGGGACCAGCCATCTTTTCCGATTGAGTTAAAATATTTATTAAGTAACTGAAGGATTTTTTTTTTCATAACAATATGTTCAGTTGTATTGAAATATTTATTCACAAATAAAGTTTTTTATTCTAATGTTGAATAACAAGAAGTGATCAAAAAATGTTGTATCTTTAATTAATTAAAAAAAAAATTATTATAATATACTATATTATTTGTTTTTACGTTAGTTATTTTTATTACATTGGCTGAACCCCATAACAGTGCCCTAAAGCTAATTGTTTTACACACATAATTGAAAACATCATTTACATTTTGCTAAAATATCATTCTTCATCAAAGGTCCCTTACCAGTACTATATTTATCATATTACAATTTTTCTATTTTGCATTGATACTTCTTGAAATGTTTGCAAAAAAGTCACATTTCTCTTAGATCACATAGTTGGACATAAATGCTTTATTTTGATACTACATCAGAGATTTTATTTACATTAGTTTTCTTTAATAAAAAATATATAAATTTTTTTGTTAAAACTTAAAAAATATGAAATTATCTCTACAATAGTGAAAACAAGAAAACAAAAAAAGAACAAAAAATATAATACCTAATAATGATTCTAGAAGTATCTCTAGAAATTACAACTTAACTTATTTTTAAATATTTTTTTTATATAATCTGTAAAAGTCAATAAAAATACACGCATCACTTTTAAATATAATAATAATAATACAGTGATTATACAAAAAATATTCTTAAAAAAATTAAAGCTAATACACAAGTAATCAAATTATCACTTATATTTTTAAATAAGTGATAAAATCCACACTCAGGTCTTCAGGCAAAAGCTTTACTTGTCTGGAAAAAAAAGAAAAAATCAATTTAGCTAAGAAAACTAAACTTGAAAAAAATATTCAATTATCATATCAGATAAGAGTACTTAAGATAAGGTATGTAAGAAAACAATGTCAGAACAATTAGGAAATTGTTTTGTAAAATAATTTTAAGAATCTCATTTCTTGTTAATTTTCAAAATATTGTATCGTCACCCTAACAAAACCTTACAACTCTATTTGTGTATATGTTTTTCAATAATTACTTTGAGTAAAATAGCTAATTGAATGTATCATATATATTGAAAGAATTATCTATGCTCTCCAACTCAAAAAGTATACTTTCACGACAGTCTATAAACAAATTTATTTTAATTAATTAAAAAAATATAATCTACAAATAGTAGTTAAGTCACAAGATTTTATAATTAGAGTGACTATATATTAATGTATAGTATTACTTATAAATTATTTATTGTATCACCTGCTTTATTTTTTTGTTTCTGTTTTGATGAGGATGACTCATTTCTCTCTCTTTCCGGACTATCCTTACTTTCAGACTTACCTAAACATTTAGAAAAAAAAAATGTTAATTTTTGTTTATATTTCAGAAAAGTAGTTCATATTAATTCAGTGATGTAATTAATTTCCAAAAGCTATCACTAATTTACTATCTTAGTAATAATAGTTTTACAGACTTTTATAATTATTTATATATGACATAGGATAAATGAGTGTATAAATATTTATATAAATTCAGTAATTAAATCTGCAATATAGTATTCGCAACTTGATGATGTTTTGAAATGTTGGATTCTGCAATGCTTAATACATGTTATCGAAGGATTGAGAACCAAATGAAAATTTCTTGGAATCAGAAAAATATAGAAATGTATAGGAATTACTTCTATTTTCAGGCTTATAAACCCTAAAAGACAATTACAAAAGGTTAAAAAAGAGAAAAAAATTACATTATGCATACTACATAAACAAGGTTAAGTTTGGAAAAAGTTTCCAGATAAAGAAGTAGCTGTTGATTAGGCTGATTGGAAAAACATGAACATTGCCAAACTAACTTATGGGTTTCCGATCCTCATGATATTTTGAGATTAAAAGAAAGTCAAATCGTCAGTTCATACTTATAAGGTGAAATAGTCGTTTGTTTATTCATTTAACATCGCGTTATGACCAATCCGACGATGCTAAACTCTAGGATCCGCGATCTTTACTATGTTGCCTATCCAGGTATTATTAGGATAGGGGTCTTTAACAAATACCAGTCATCGCACAGGATCAGGACGCACATTTTATATCCTTTCCGAAGGACGGGACATCCAAGGATTTTTTACTCCCTTAAAAAATACAAGCCTTCTTGTCGGGATGCGAATTTGTTGACACTGGGTATAGAATGTTGTTCTGTAGACCACCAAATTAATCGTTAGTTATATCCTTTTTTATTATTACGATCCTCCTTTTTTTGTTTGTTTTTTGGATTAATCAGGTTTATTATACTAAAAGTTTGAATTGACAAATCGAAGATTACAAGCAACAAACTTCATAGATAATAATATAAGACGAAATAATCGCTAAATCTATTCGACCGTCAGCCTACGTTGAGAGCGGGAACTATCGATTTGAGGAGAATCGAAGTAAACTATGTGAATCAACAACAATAGAGCAAATCACAAATGGAGCGATGGTGGCAGAGTTTGCCGAGAGCTGTCTTCCTATTTCCCTCGACACCTTCCCCCCCCCCTTCCAAACATCCTCAGAACGAATCTAGTCCAATCCAATTGGCATCACGTCAAACGGAGCGTAGGTGGCGTTGATCCCGGAAGCGGAAGGCGTCTCTGTAAATTCGATAAGTTGAAATGTTTTTATCAATTTTTTGGTACTTTCTTCTTACGCGAGCTCTGATAAGGGAAGAGGATAAAGCAATCTTGTAACCTTTGATATTCGATGATGTTTTCTGTTTGCCATTTTTTTATTTTTAATTTATAAAACATGATGTAAATATGGGATCTTCCGAAAACAGAGATCGAAGCGGTATCATTCTTCCAAAAAAAAAAAGTACGATATTGCCTTGGAAGAAGTGTAATAAAGGTAGCATCCACATACAGCAGGAATGATACCATCCACAACACCAGAGCGGGAATGCACCATTACATATTCCATAAGAAGGGGTAGTATATTTCCACTATGAACAAGGTGTGTCGAGCCTGACTTGATTCAATAAGAAAACTTTTTGTTAATGGCGTAAGATTCATCTATTTGTGGTGTTGGAAAATGACATCTGTTAAATTACAGAATAACTATACATGTCAATAAAGGCAAACACAGTATGGAAGTGTTTGAGGGAGTTTTAAGCCAATGGATTGAAACAAAGCTGGGATGAAAAGAATATGAGAAAATATGATGGACGAATTTATGTTTCAAGATAAGAACAATGTAAAGGACCTAAAATGAAAATATTATAATAGATGTTACAGCCATAGACTGGCCTGTAATAGTTATTTATGAACCTAGGGACTAAAGAAAATCATTAGTCCCTCAGCTGTAAGTTTGTATCCAAGCGAATGCGAGGGTACAATTAGAGTTTGTTACCGAGCAAATGCGACGGAACAATCGAGTTTATCCCCGAGCGAATGCGAGGGAATAATTATCTTTACTCACGGGGGCATACAAGATTTATCTCCAGATGGGATGTAAAAAGGCAAACTATACGCTATACGACTTGATTTAGCTGGCAATAAATTTGAAATAACATTATTTGCTTCTTGTAAAATATGTGGTGGATCCATAACTTACACAACCTGAACACAAATGAACTTCTGTTTATCAGTTTTGGTATTTTGAACCAACAGCTGACTAATGGTCTACTTAATGGCCGGTGTGACAGGTGTACAACCTAACCCTGAACTTTTTCAGTACAAAACCTACATTATTTATACGAATTAGGTTGTCATCTGTTTACTTTATTCCCTAGGGAATAAAGTTAACTTTTTGACTCATGCACAGGAAGAAAGAAGAAGTACTTTAGTCCTAATTAATTGAGCAAAAACCCATGTTTTTGTACCAGCTGGAGATAAATAATATATAATTGTTATTATTATTATTATTATTAGTCGCAAAGCTCCCAAAGTGGAAGACGCTATGTAAAGATATATCACGTTTGGGGCTTCTTGATCTTCTTATTTGCCCACCAGATTCTCATTCTTTGCTATAATTCAGCTTTCTTTCTTCGCTCCATTTTGTTCCAGTTCTCGACGCTTTTAACCTCCCATTTTTCAACTTTAAGTTTATAATTGTATCTTGAGGTTCATGTCTTCATTAGTAATTTTGGCTAATTCCAAGTCTTTCTTTGGATATTGGATCCATTGCCCTCCATTAACAAGGGATGCTACGTATAATTATGATTAATTAAATATTAGTATTAATTAATTAAATTAATTAATTAAATATTAGTATTGTTTATATTTATAAGTTATTTAAATAAATATATGCTGAATCTTCATGATATTTCTTACTTCAAAACTCCTAAACAGTGAAGCAAGCGTCGAAATGTAAGATTAAGCAATCTTACCAGTGGTGCCCATATAAGAGGAAATTTTGTTTTATGAAAAAATATCTAGGTCAGAATTTAAAAAAATATACAAAATAATATTTTTAAGTTCAATTTATTCTCACTCACTTCACTATTTAGAAGAGGAAAAAATTCTGTCGATTCCAAAAATACTATAATAATTATGTTTTTTTAGGAATATTAAATATGAACATTTGAGTGTAACCTAACACTTGTGATGGTGAAAATATTATTCGTTAACTTAGTTTTTTGAATAGAAATATGTTTAATAATTTAATGGATATAAATTGAGGATGTAGTAAATAAAAAATATCATTTTTCAATTTTTTAATAGAAAAGAAAGTAATTAATCGTACCAACGTTTCGGCGGACTCCTTGTGTTAAATGGCAGATAACTTATTGGGGCAAACAACGCCATAATTTATTTGTTCAACCAACCCTTTCCTCATATACATTTTCATATAATCCTCACTTATTATTCCTGGCAACGTATGACCTTTCAGATTGTGGGTCATGCAACCTTCGTCTTATTCTCATAGCGATGAACGTATCTAGAATAACTTTGCATAAAATACTCTTTTATAGAGTTTTTTCTTTCCAGAAAATTATAATTTTTGTTTTAGAAAATTTTAAAAATTCTACATGCTCAGGAATTTTTTTTTTAAATGGTTTAACACTTTGGATGTTTGGAAATAATGAGGGCCGAGAACCGTAAAATGTTCGAATCCGAGACCATCATAAACTCATAAGAAATCTTGAAGGAATAAGCATACGGGATTACCATTATTAGTAACAGTATTATATAGAAAAAGAAAAAATGTACGCATGTAACCTATAATAATCGATATTTTGATTTCTAAAATGGCATGTTTTGATTATTTACGAACCTATGACGAATACATTTTAATATTTGATCTAATATTAGTACTACGTACTACTATTTCAAACCTAGCGTCTTGGAAAACAATTAAGGCGTCGACATGGGAAAGGTAATAAGCCATGAAAAAGTAATTTCACAGAAGGAATGGCTCAGTGTTTGAGTGCCGAGTTGCCGTGCCAAAGGTCTCGGGTTCAAATCCGACTGGGTCCTGAGCTCAACCAGCCTCAATAAAGTGGGTACCCAAAATAGGCTGAAATCGTGACGGTTGAGTGTGATTCAGAACAAAACACCTCCTTGCACAACCGTTGTCCAAGAAACGGTACAATCTCTACCACGTAACGAATCCAAGATCTTCATGGGTTGCAGTGGTAGAGTTTTGACCACTAAAAATGATAGTTTCAATTGGAAAACATTAACTAACACCGTTCATAGGAAATAAATCATTCCCAGTTTTGACTTACTCCACTTTCTATCCTTTTGGAATCATTAATAACTATTTTTTCTATGCAAAAACAAATGAAAAATGAGTTTTTTTTCTTACTATCCTTACCACGTTAACGCCTCAATTATAGAAATAATATAGAGTCTAAAATAATAAAACTGGATAGTAACTATTTAAATATATATAGCATATATATATTAGGTATACCATATATATATATGCTTATATATATATTAGGTATACCTATGATATATATAAGCATATATATCATAGGTATACCATTGTTATTTTACCGTTTATTATTCTACTAACTTTAAATAGTCTAGTAATATTTTATATAATGTATGCATCAGGCGTATCAAGCAATAAATCAAGTTATCCCTTACCGGAACTTTGTTTCGGGTCGTTAGTTCCAATTTTTTTTTTTTTAACTTGCAACATAAATCACAACTCCATTAAGAGGCAGAATTAAGAGAATGCTTTAGGCCAACGCCCTCATATTGTTTAAGTAGTAAAAAGATTTATAGACTAAGTTATACGTTGAGCTACATTAATTCGCTAGCTAACAAGAGATATTCTCAGGTCATGTAGAGCCAAAATATAGTAAAATGTTGGTTGGAAATAATTTAACTATTCAGTTGAGTGATTTAGCTATAATACGCTGAAAGGCACCATAAGGGTGATGCGAAAGAAGAAGAAGATTTAGCTATAATAAGTCAAAAGGCCAAGGGAAGAAGCTCAGAAATATATAGTTAGTTAAAAATATCAACTTAAGAAGAAAATAGACAAAAGTTTTGTTTAAACCACGTGCTGGCTTAATTATATCTTAATTAATTATTTGTGATTGCTTTAATGACTGCAGGAATAATATAATGATATGAATTAAATTAATGTAAAAAAACAAACAAAAACAACAACTATAAGACGGACTCAAGGTAGTTGAAGGAGTATTTATACAATACGAATATTCTAATAATCATAAAAAAATTATCTAATTTAATTATTTATAGAAATGTTTTTACTATAAATCTGTTATGATATTCGTGTTGAAAATTACCTCAGGGCTTTTTATCAAATTCAGAAATATAAACATTTGGGGGTGAACACACAAAAAGACAGTTTTAAGAGAAACCAAAATAAAGTTAAAGTTTTTACATATGTTTTTTGTCTTTATATAAATAAATTTATTTATTGATATTTACAACTGTATTTCAATAATACAACAAGTAAATAGGATAAGTGCTACATATTGACATGATAATGACAAGTAGAGAAACTACCCATAGTACTCAAATCAAAGTTCAACTAAGAAGGTCACGTGGCTATCTTCTCGCGTTAAGAATGGAGAGTATTTATAAGAACGGTGAGAAAGGTAAGGTGTGGTACGTAAAAAAAAAAAATTCATTCTATTTACTTAATGTATTATTATTATTATACAGTTGTAAGTTTCAATTTGTGAGTTGAAAAATTGAATTGATTAGCGGTTCGAACTTACAAATTAAATATAAGGGCTAAATTTAGCCGCATCGAAGCTTAGCCATTTAACCAATTTCCCGGGAGACGGCTAATTTTATCCGGGCATGGACTAATTGACCAATAGAGATGGCGGAATGCGGCCAATAACTGCAGCAAGCTTTGACCTGAAGCCATGACAGGGGGGGAGTGGAGCCGAGGCACGGCGCTAGGCAAATTATCAGCCCTACTTGGTCCAATTTCCTCAGCTAATTGCACAAAGGACTTCATCAGGTTGTGCTATCTAGGGTAGAGTTCAATGTCCAACCGGCTGGGTCGATTTCCAACTTCGTAGCCTTCCTCCGCTTTTAGGGAGGCGGCATCAGGCTATAGGAATAGGATACGTAAAACGACTTACTAAAAGAAAAGTACGATTCGAAAAATGTTTTCATATACTTTAAAACGTCCCCATGTATTGTAACAATGAATAGTAAAAAAAAAACATTATTTTTTGTAAACAGGAACAAAATAATACAATACAATATATCCAAAAAACAAAGCTTAAGTTTCTAAAATACTGGAAAAGATTAACCAGTTAACTCTTCACCAATTAAGGCATTATCTGGATATACCTGTACCACTATAACCCGTGAACGGATCTGGGGTTCAGTACATTGTAGAGACTGTACTGTTTAATGGAGAACGGTTCTGCAAGGAGGTGGCTTGTCCTAGGTCACGCTCAACCGCCAGATTTTTCCCCCTTATTTTGGGTACCCTATTTTTATAATATTTTATAGAGGCCGGGTGAGCCCCAGGAGGGTCCTAGATCCCATAAGATCCATCTTCCGCTGCAAACAGTCTAAATAAAAGTACTGCCTGCAGCGGGATTTCAACCAGGATTTCCGGCATGGCAACTCAGTGCTCTACCAATACAAATGTTTTCATATACTTTAAAACTTCCCCATACATTATAAAAATGAATAGTAAAAAAAAATACTACTATAATGCATCCTAAAAACAAAGTTTAAGTCTGTAAAATATTGGAAAAATTAACCAGTCAACTCTTCACCAATTAAGGCATTATCTGGATATACACTGAAATAAAAATTCAAGTTAACGAAGATGAATGCAGCACATCTCACATGAAGACTACAAAGAGACTCATCAATCAGAGACAGCAGCCTCTAAGGCAACAAACTGGTATAAAAGTAATGCTATATATATTGAATTTCAGTTTAGGAGGAGGAGTCAACGGTTATAATGTACTGCACTGCTATATATTAATACTATTTGCATATAACATACATATACAGCATATACTATTAGTAGTGATATACCCATTATACCAGATATGCTGAAAACATCAATGAGATATTCTTTCAAGTCATCTCCAACTTATATGTTTCAAGTTTATCAAGTTCAAAGAAACCAAAGCATTGTCGGCCAAAATAAATGCGAACAAAAATAAAAAATAGTCCTTGATGAATATTTCCAAGAATGCTTGGACTGAATGATATTTCAAGAACTGAAGATCTCTTCATATCATTGTTCCATTTTTGTTTTGTGATAAACATTAGGATTAGGATTAAATATGATCATTACTCAGGTATTTATGTGCAGATCAATACAATGTTTGAAAACTATGGAATATAGCATCCTGTTGTACAATAAATAGGGAAATAATGTATTATGATAAAAAGAGTCTAAAATAGTTAGATCCTGGCATCAATGTTTATCCACAAAAATATTAGAAAAACATTAAACATTTCAAGTATAAGAATATCATCAATTCATTCAGTAAGACTCACTATAGATGAATAATAATGCATGCTTTTTTTTCTGCTGTCTTTAATATATTAAATTAACAAATAAAATTAAAATATATAATAATCATAGAGAGTTGGAATGATCCTACTCAAGCTTTACATGAAAATAAATATAGAGTAATTACGCTCGATATGTCTAATTTTAGAAAGAGGAAATAAATACAAAACGGAATGTGGCGAGATCTGACGCACGTTCTGACTGTTTTATCAGGGTCTTCCTTCACAGCTTCGTTAACAACTTTTTTAAGGACTGATTGCTTTTGGAATCCGTCCTTGGTATGGATGTTTAAAGACTTTTTACCTGACGAAAATTTACCAATATCCTCGTTTGACACAACTTGCTGTCTGGAGAGCGAAATGATCAAGTTCGAAATAATAATAATAATAATAGAAAAAAATCATTTGTAAATCGCTTGTTTTCATTGTCAGGTTTGAAGTGAAACTAAAATCTGTATGGCTTCTTGAAAAAAACAAATTTTTAGTAAATAGTGGATTCCTATTTTTTTGTTATAGATAATAAATATTGTTGTAAATATATTGGAAGTGGGGCAGCTCAATGTGTAGAACGCTGAATTGCACTGAGGAGGGGTCCGCGTTCAAATCAGGCTGTGTCAAATAAATTATTTAATCTAACATCTAAGATAAAAGCTGTGTGGTCTGCAGATCCTCCTGGGACTCACCCAGCCTCTATATAGTAATAATAATAAGCTTTATTTTTTTCCTCTTTCTTCTATGTACATTTTTACATGGTGTTTACATTTACATGGTTTTAAATAGAAAAAAAAGCCCTTCTGTGGGCATTCCTCTATATAGTGGATACTTCGAATTGGAAGAAAATCCTTCGGTTGAGTTGATCTCGACCAATCATATCTCTGCACGATCATTGGTCTAGAAACAGTACAGTTTCTACCATGTACAGAATCTGAGATCCTTTACGGGTCGTATTGGTACAGTTTTTTTTTTTTTGTTAACATTGTGCCGAGAGTAAACATCATGCGCATTCACTTCCCTAAACAATAAGATTTAAAGAATCGGACGATCGTGCGTTACAACCTAGTATATGTTATATTCTACACTACAGTATAAAATAAGAAAGAAATAGCTGTAAATAAAAACACCTGACTGCTAATCATATCGTCAATACAAATGCAAATTATCGAAATTGAAAAAACACAAGTTTTCTGGAGAATGAAAAATTTGTTTCAAGGTATTTTACCTATGTCGTTAGAAATTGTTTTGTGGCTTATAGATGAATTTATCCGATAATATATTTTAATTAGACAAAAAACATTCGTTAGTTTGATTTTCTATAATTTATAATTAATTTTCTATAATGCGCAACTCAAACTATGGAATGTGACATCTTCGTTAGTTTGCATTCCATCATTTTAAATAGTTACACACATATGTGAATCGCTGAATGTTGAAAATGGCATAATCGATAACCTGATTTTTAACACCTCATTGGCTTCACGAAAAATATCTACAGCAAAATGCCAACGGCCATGCCACGTTGAACACACCGGTTCCCGTCAGATCACCGAAGTAAAGCAACGTCGGGCGTGGTTAGCACTTGGATGGGTGACCGTCTGGGAAAATCAAGCGGTAACCATCTGGGGAAAAACCGCGTGCTGTTGGCATCTAACTTAACAGTTAACCAAATAATAATACATAGCTGGCTGTATGGATGAAACAATCGAATGCCACAAAAAAATAAAAAAAATAAAAAAAAAATCTACAGCAAACACACGAAAATGACAAGGAGTTTGATTTCGTAGCTATTCGAACCAGATCAAACACGCGGGGCTCTCCTTGTCGAATCTCCCAATTCAAAACAAATGTTCTCAACGAATTTTGTACAGGTTACTTTTCTATTGAACATCATCAAGATAGTTGCATATTCGATTTTTGGACAATATTGTTTATTATGACAATATTGGTTATTCTTCATCTCTACATACTAAATTCAGATTCAAGAATTTGCTATAACATTCATAAACCCTAAAGTAATCTTTATATACCGAAGACGAAAAATGTGGGTTTTTTCTTCACATTCGACGATTTATACCGACGATATAATCCAGGATTTAGAGTACAATAACCGAAAAGGCCATATTTGTTTATTTGATGGTCATTCAGGTTATTTTTTAATATTTTGTAAAACCCTAGCAGCTTGTTGATATAAGTGAAGAGTTGGAATGTAAAAGGGTGTAGAGACAAACTGGGCAGCAATTTTATAAACGGTGGAAGTTGGTAGGGGGGCGGCCCGCCCACCAGCGGCAGCCCTTGTGCGGGTGCTTGATATGTCTCAGCGCTTACTACTTCGTAAAAGATCGCTTAATCCATCCCTTATCTCAGTTTAATTCACTACCGTTGTGAATTAAATAGCTCAATCCCTTCCTTCTACAATATACCTATTACATTGTATTGTATCTACCTTAATAAGATATTCAAATTCCCTGAGTGTATTTCCTTGTATTTTCGATCTACAACAATTCAAAATGTTCATAGTTTCACCCATCAGATACTCTTCTATTTTAGAACCCTTCAATCCTTCATCGTCTTTTATATACCATATATCTGTAACCCCTTTGAGATTAGAGAGAGAGGTTATTGTGTTGAGGGAAGGATTGTCCCATTTTCGTAAGTTGTTTTTGCATGAAATGGAGTTTTAACATAAGAAATAGCTCCCTTTCGAGCCGATGCCTGACGTACCCAC
This sequence comes from Arma custos, assembly GCA_037127475.1. Classification (NCBI taxonomy): domain Eukaryota; kingdom Metazoa; phylum Arthropoda; class Insecta; order Hemiptera; family Pentatomidae; genus Arma; species Arma custos. The sequence continues at coordinate 98,144,402 of CM073760.1, read as the reverse complement.
TTAAACACGCTGAGAATAACAAAATCTCTGAGAACAAGAAAATCATTTTAGACAACATTTGACCTATTCACTGAGGATGAATTTCCAGAATGGTAAGTTTTTGGGCAATATACTATCCATCTAAAGCTTACTAATACTATTTTAAGCTACTAGACCAATAAGTATTTTTTATCAGTTTTTTTTTTTTACAAATGTTTTATCAGCAAACTATTTTGGTTTCAGCATCATTCGTAGGAATTGATTCATTACTCGGTATTATATTCGTAAGCATATAACAGAGTAACCGTTATATCATAACTCATGACTAACTAACATAAATCAATATATCATAACTAACATAAATCAGTAGACCCCTTAAAATGGAAATCATTGAGAAGTGGCAAGCCATGTGGTAAGAAAGCCCTGCTAAAATAAAAAGTATTTAAAAACAGTTAAAGCATGGTCTAAATCCTACAATAGCATCCGTACAGAGAAGGTTGATGTGGCCCGCTAGAGGCTGGACCACACTCTGCTCATTCATTCACACATTATTAAAAAACTGCTGCCTCCGTCATTATAATACTGTTATGTCACTCTAGCAGTGAAACATATTTTTGAGGAATGTAACTATTACCTTCTAACAATAAATACAATTATGATAAATGGACTAGCTCCAAATTTATAAAAGCTACTTTGTTACAATGAATCGCGCTGATATTTCAGTTTTTGAAAGTTGATCGCCCATTGCCTAAATTCTAGTCTTTTCTCAATTTGTTTCTTAATTTCTCCAGTATCCTGCTGAATGCACGCTTGTGCATGTGTGTTTGTTATTCATCAACAAATATATCATAACTTTGTATAGTGGACCAGAGGCGTTTAGGGTCTTACGCCTTAAAAGACAAATAAACAAGTGTTATTTTATCATATTTATCTTGTAATGTTTTTTTTTTTTTAAATCAATATTAGTTACTGTAGGTGTAGCGTTCTTTACCCTTCTTCATAGGCTTAATGATAGCCTAAAATTTAGGCTAAGAAGTCGGCAAAAAAATAAAATAACTTTTCTTATCAACAGTGCCCATTGACGTCACTCCCAACTAAGCTTGCCCTGTAAATATTTCTTCTGTCAACTGTACTCACTCCATTAATTAATTTTTAATTTTTCCAAGCCCAAACTGAAAGCTTTTGACGCTCCTAACAGTTGCTCATTAAGAGTTGTTTACTTCGTTCCCAGAGGTCGATGGCCACTTCCGGCTGAGGGGGTCTCTCTTTGCTTACTTTCCCTTTTCCCTTCTTCAGATACTTCCGGGATCTTAATGAATGTTTTTTTCTCTTTTTGATTTTAATATCTTATTTATTAAAAGAATATTTTACGTAGGCAACATGAATATTTTAAATAATACCTTGTCATATTTATGCAAAAAATTTAGTTTCTTATATTCAGGGTGGCGGGATCATGTTATTTTCGTAGTGAATCAGTCGTTGACTTGGATTGGGGTTATTGCTTATATTACAACTCCATTTCAAGCCCAAAACTACGAGAATGACACTCAATGACACTCTTTCCTCAATACAGTTATGTACCATGGACAAAATTCAACTCAACCACGTATTCATCGGGGTTGCAGATATATTTTCGCAGGATGTGTAAAGCATGGAATTCATATTAAGTTTAAAGAAAAAGTATAGTCAACCAAGATAAACGAAAAAAAAAATCAATCCAAATTGAACTCAAATACTAGTATTAAAAAATATTTCAAGAACTGAAGATCACATCATATTATAAGTCACAAATTAAATAATACTCATACAGAACTGGAATAAACCTACCCAAGTAATAAGAATCCGCAGACATAATTATATATTATAATGTATCCTCTTATACGAGATATGCTGAATACATCAATGAGGGATGTACATATATCTATCTACATTCCGAGTGAATATGTGATTAAGTCGAATTTTCTTCCAAAGAAACGGAATCCTGTTATTTTCTTAGAGAATAAGGGGCTTAGTCAGGCATTGGCTTGAAATGGAGTGATTTCTTAATTAATTAATTAATGGTCCAAGGCAAAAACCTACGAAAATGACACAATTCCGCTTCCCTCAATACAATGAAATCACTATGAATAAAATTCAACCCAACTTATTCACTGGGGCTGCCGATTTAATCTCAGAAACATTAATAAAATCAGTCTATTAATACTGAGAATAGTAGAAGGAACTTAATAGCCAGATAATTTTTTCAAAGATTACATATTTAGAATGATATTTTTAAATATTTTTTTAAGGATATTTAAATTTAATTACCTTCTAAAAAAATATCGTAAATAGTATAGATATTATACTATAAATACATTTTTTATCTATTTTGAATATAGATAGTAAAAATATTGTAGGTATAAAAGAATTCTTAACTATTAATGTTTATATGAGATGAAAATGGTTGACTGGATGATCTTATGTAAAGGAGATAGTTGGGGGGTGCAGTCAATAAGAACACCGAATAAGTGAAGTACTTATATTATGTGCCGACGTTTCGACCTACAGTGTAGGTCATCTTCAGGGCTAACAGAGAAACAAACAGAACAAAAATGTAAAAACATCAAAGTTGTACAGTAACAATACTAGTGACAAATAATGTAGAAAAATACAAAGTGGCAGATATGAAAATAGAAGATAAAGAATATTAAAAGGGAGTCAGATTATAATAAAATAAAGATATAGACAGATTTAAAAATTACTGATAATGAAAAGGCATTAAACTAGTGGCAGATATAATAAAAATAAGATAAAGATTTTGTTATATTTGTCTTTATCTTATTTTTATTATATCTGCCACTAGTTTAATGCCTTTTCATTATCAGTAATTTTTAAATCTGTCTATATCTTTATTTTATTATAATCTGACTCCCTTTTAATATTCTTTATCTTCTATTTTCATATCTGCCACTTTGTATTTTTCTACATTATTTGTCACTAGTATTGTTACTGTACAACTTTGATGTTTTTACATTTTTGTTCTGTTTGTTTCTCTGTTAGCCCTGAAGATGACCTACACTGTAGGTCGAAACGTCGGCACATAATATAAGTACTTCACTTATTCGTTGTTCTTATTGACTGCACCCCCCAACTATCTCCTTTACATATTAATGTTTATATTTATAAATTATATTTTATTTATTTTTATTTTATAGTGATTATTTAAATATTTTCTCTTTTCTTTTCAAAATAAAAATATTACTTTACTTATATTTACTAAATACTATATTATTCCATATTGGGTGAAGAATATACGAGTATACTTAAATGAGGATGAAAGAAGATTAGAATTAAATTTGTTTCAGATAATATATTCTATAAACATCTCTATAAACTATTCATAATAGTTTAAATGAATTTTATGAAAATTAAATAAACTTAAACGGTATTTGCAGTGAATAGATACAGGCCTTCGTGGAGTACAGGACAAGCGTAAAAGTTCGTAATAAATGGCTATGAAGGTTATCTAGGGAAATCTCAAATGACAAATTGAGTACTTTTAAAACAATATTGTGAAAAAAAACCACTAAATAAAGACAAAATTCATATAGATTATCTAGTAATGATTAATGTTTGAGAATAATAAACGTATTACACATATTTATAAAATAGTAACTGAGTATATTTAATATATAATACATTTTGATTTGAATATATAGTATTAACCTCGGATAAATATTTTGATTATCAAATAAAAAAAATAAAACAACAAAAGCGTAAAAACTTTAAGCTTTATCAAAGAGTTGGTTGATGGAATATTTAAAAAAATTTCGGCAAATACAGCTTAAAGAATTATGAGGTCCCGTGAATTGCTGACGAACCATTGACCTTTAAGACTCCTACACAGATCCCACGTTATTGGTTTGCAATTAATTTTGTTTAAAAATAGCAATCAAAGGCACATTATTTGACTTGTTAGTTAATGAAAAATACTTTGCGTACTTATCACAAAGGTTTATACATAAATAAATTATTTTTTAATAATTTCACTCCATATAAAATAAAGAAGATTCACAATTGTTTTTAAATCTTATTATATAAATTATAATTAAAAAGATAATTGAGGCAGTTTTATCTACTACAGGCTTACCAATAAGCGTCAGTACTAAAACTTAAAAATAAGCATATTTAAGATAGTTTTCTTTTGCATTATTATTATCGAATGACGCTACACCTTAAGATTCTTTAACATAAATATAATTTAAATAAAATAAAATGCGAAATTTCAACTTATATATTTAATATCTTAATGAATTAATGATAATGATTTTATGGTGGATGCTTCTATACGTAACGAATTTAAGTCACTTTATTATTGACTCTACAGTGATAATCTGTACCACTATGACCCATGCAGAGTCTTGGGTTCAGTACTTTGTAGAGACTGTACTGTTTCTTGAATAACGATTTTGCATAAGGTAATCTGTCCGAGATCACGCTTCTAGCACAATGGAGATAAGGGGACGGAATACTTAAGTCCGATGTCTAAGTTTGAGTCTAGCTGAGTAATATTTAGAATAATCCACCTTCAGTTTATGCTGTGACACAACTAATAGTTTAAAAAGCAGCTATTAGGTATCGTTGTTTTTTAAGCCAGACTAAATTTCCTACCTAGTACAATCTTAATATTTCAATCTTTTCGTTTCAAAGAGAAATGGAACTTATTCTTCTTAGCATATCCTCGAAAAATTCGGGAATGATTAATTGATACTTGTAAGCCGTTCACGGTCTGTAATTTTTTTTAACGTAAAGACCACTTCGGATCACGTTACAAAGTCGTCTGCTTGAGTTTTCTCTGCCTCCAATATTCGACTAGCACGTTCCTTTTGATCCCCTGTCAAGCTTCGTCCGACCTTCTATCCTGTCCTTCTTGCTGAAACCCTTCCAGATTTTTCACTCAACTTCTAAATTCAATTAATTCTAACACGTGAGACTCTGTAACGTTCCATTAATAATTGTATAGTCCATACCGCCGTGGTCTTCTTTTTTTAAAAAATATTCAAATATTTACTCGGTCAATCTATGCTTGTTCATTCTATATTGATGCCAATGGAATGTCAGCTTCCTCTTTCCAGTTTCTGGTAGATTTTTCTGTTACTTCGCAGCATCCATCTGTTTTCAGTCGAATTGCGCCTATAATTGTTCTTAGAATTCTTCTTTCCAGGATTTCCAGTTTTTTTTAGACTATAGCTCATCGAAAAGCATTCCGTTTTTATAACAGTGTCTGTAATTGTTAATTAATTAATTTAAAAAATAAGTATTTTCCACTTAAATCATGGGCAACTAAGCTGATTTGTTCAGCGGAGGTACCTTACTGTTTATTACATCATTCAATATGGTTAAATATATTTAAAGATTGTTTCCTTCTAATTGGGGAACATAGTGACTGAGTTGCCGTGCAGAAGGCCCTGAGTTCAAATCCCACTCGCTTCACCCAGCCTCAATAAAATGGGTACTCAAAATAAGGAGGGAAATCTGGCGGTTGAGCCTAATTCTAGAACAAATCACCTATATGCCCAACCATTGTCCTAGAAACAGTACAGTCTCTACCACATACTGAACAAAAGACCCTCCACAGGTTGCAGTGGCATAGGATTTTTTTTTTCTTCTCATTATGGATTTGAATTAAACATGCAATGTGAAGGTTCAACTGTCTAATATTTGGACTAATTTTAAGATTGACCTTGTTTCTGTGGATTATCTTATTACTGGTAATACCGCCAGTTCATGAAAATTAAGCAAGAGATCGATCTTAGCCAAAAATAGCGACAGTTTAACGAAAGACCTGACCTTGGTCAAGAAATAACAAGATGAGGCGAAGACTTGATTTGCATAATTGAAAAAGCCCGGGCAAAGGCAATTGGAAGCCCGGGCTGGGGTTAACGTGGGCGCTGTTTTCTTGTCACGGCGTAAACAGCTTTGATGAAAGCAGGAGAGGCAACACCTTTGAGCGCCCATGGTCTTGGAGGACCGGAACAATTGGTACGCGTCTGGATCTCTCCTAATACCAACAAGAAGACTCGTGCGCATCATACACGGTCAATACTGTTTAGTAAGTATCTCATTTAGTCAAAACAATGATTGCGTGTTGGAACTGTAGCAATACTATTGATACGTGCAATTCATGTGATTCACACCTGTACACATCAATCCTAGAACAACGATCTGACTATGCTTCTAATAATGAAGGACATATACTCATAATAACCATACTGACGTCATAGCACATAGTGAAATTCCATATTATTATATATGTAAATACTATAATGAAGTGGCTCTTCCCTTTCATCAGTAGACAATTTTTCCTCAGTGCATACATATACCGTTCTCTCTCAATACCCGTCCTATATCTAAAGTCCCCTTCAATTCAAATGAGAACCGGGAAACAAGATCTCGTTTCTCCGATCTGTAGTCGTTCACACAGAACCAAGACATTCGAGAGTTCATTTCTCGCCCATTTCTCTACCTTCTGGAACTTTATACTTTCTAATATTATACCTCAATAGTTTCTTCCCTATCCTCCTGAAAATCCTAGCTGTTTCCAATCAGATGCTCTCTATACAGGTTTAGTGATATGTTTAAATGGTTCAGCATTAAATAATGGATTTTTTTCTTTCTTATAAAGATAATGCATTGAGTTTGTTTTTATTTGCTGTAGTAGCTTATCTATTTATTTTTATCTTTAAATGCTCAGTATTTTGCCAGGAAATATACTTTTTTTTGTTGTTTTCATTTATTTTTTGTCACTTCTTGATTTGTATTACATAGCCTTCTGGCGATAAATATTATGTTTCTTATTCTGTTCATGTTTGTTATTCTAAAGGGACCTAGTCCCAGAGGAAAGTTACTTATCTAATCTATAAGGGGCTGGCTGGGCCTCAAAAAACTCTCTATAGAGTCTATTCACTTATTTTAATAGAGGAAATAATTATCTGCAAAATCCGGTCTCGAACTCAGGATCTGAAAATCGGCAACCCAACGAAAGCTCCCTCTGATTATATGAATAAGGTAGCTTACCCGTTAAGTAATATAACTTCTGTAATAATATAAAATCGTCTATAAAATTAAACGAAATCTCTGTTTAAAAATGGCTTTAAAAAATTAATTAAGAAAATAAACACCATGTCTAGATTTAAAAAAATAATCATGACAGCATATTAATAAGAACCCAAAAAGGTTAAAAAATATATTGAATTCTCTCTCTCTCTCTCTTGCTATATATATATATATATATATATATATATATATATATATATATATATATATATATATTTACTCGAAGTTATGTAAGAATGATGTAAGGACTGTTATCATTTATCACTTAAGGAGAAATTTCAAGTAATATTTTGCCAATAATTTTATCTAATAATTCTGATTGTAGGATTCTCTGATATTCTTCTTTTTAGAGAGTTATAATTAGTTCTGTAATCAGTTAAATGTTAAACAGAATATGATAAAAATCAGTTACTAATATATCTTATTTCAGTCAAGATTAATTTTTTAACCATTCCTAATCCGACGCAATAGAATAACCTTAAGATGTCGCAAAGTTGAATGATTCTATTGGTTAATTAGCTTTACTTACATTAGTTTCAACATTTTAAATGTACATATTAGTCTTGTAAAAAGCCACAAACTATTTTTCCCAGAATCAGATTTAACGCTAAAAAACTTAACTAAATTTCGCTCCATTTAAACGTGTTTTACAAAGCATAGAAAAATGTAGCTCAATAATTTTCAGTACCTAAATAATATTCAATCTAAAACAATTTATTTTATAGAATCAAATTTTAACATAAACGCATTCTTTACCCTTTGTACGTAAGGCTTCATTTACCTTAACCATTTAGAACATAAATATTACAAATAAAAAATTAATATAACTATTCGAAACATAAGATTCGAACTTCATATTTTTTTTTATAAAGCTATACAAAAATAATAATAATAGGATTAACCAATTTAAGTGTTCATAATATATATGTTGTAATTGTTCATTAAAAAATGTTTCATTTAATTAAAAAAACATGGTAAATCAAAATTATGACCACGCTCTTCAGGCAGAATAAGAATATCTATTTAAGAATATGTATATTTATTTATTCAAACACACTAAGTCAAAATAAATGAGGATTTGAATAATCCGTTTAGGTGGTTGTTTATTAAGCCTTTACTTTAGTTTACGATTATTATTTATATAACTAGCAAGTAGAGTTATATTATTATAAATGATTATTACCTTTTATGACCAGGTTCTTGAACAATTTGATATAATAGTATATAAAAATAACTTTATACATAATAAGAAATATCAACAATGCTCCTGATTTTGCAGGGGGCGACGCCCTTGCTCAGACCCGCAATGCAAAACAACAATGCGGGTTTGCCTATGCACAGCGCCCTGAATCCCTGAGGAGTGCCTTCTTCACCACGCAGGTGGGAATTGAATACATAAATGTACTTATTTCACCGTGCTTATACAATAGTGACTACTGACTGTATTATTGTAAATTTACAGACACTTTTAAATATTTATATTAGTCTAAATATTAAAAAAAAAAACTATCTAAATGAAATATTATTCGAAGTTTCTCAAATTTACAAGTAACTTTGGTGAAGAAAATTGTCTGGGTCGAGTTAAAAAAAGAATTTTCCTTTAGATAGTTTATCTGTGTTTATAGAATTATATCTTTGACCTCCACCAGGACTATTTTCTTCCTCATATTATATATGTATAAAGGTCAACTAATATTATTAAAGGTTGTTTAACTTTGAATTGTCATAAATCTTTAATTATGAACAAACCATAAAAATGCCACGAAATTTATTTAATAATATATTACTTTTTTTAATAGTAAAAAAGACTTGAAATATGAGAAAACAAAATTTGGCTTACTTCGAGGTTGATGCGCTAATTTCTTAGGTCGCTCCGGATGTTCGTGGGTGCAGCATCTGTCGTGATCGTGCAGAGCCAACGTTGGGAAAACAGCTGAAACAGATAATAAATCTATTAATTAATTATAATTAGTTAATTAAATTTATGAGATATAGAGAAACACAGCGGGGTCTCTCTCCCCTCAAATGAAGTTTTTATTTCGTTTTGTTTAATTTTGGCTGATTGGTTTTCAATAATAGCTCGGCATAATTAAAAGAGGTTGTAGTACGGAGCTATTTGAACACGTTGAAGGCATGTTCTCCATCACGAAAATAAGTTGATTCTGTCTTCCCTCACATTTAGCAACAGTTGCTGGTTGAGTTAGTTCAACAATCGAATATAATTCTGCGTGTGTTCACGAGTTCCCATCTGGATATTAAACGATTCATAAAATGTAATCACTTAGTACTTGTTTGAAACTCTACTTTCTTCCAGTTTTAGCTCATTGAATCAATCAATCCTTTTATTTTTAGATATCTTTTTTTTTAATTAACCGTTCAATCAGGAAATTATTATTCCGTTTATTCAAGCAAAATAAATGGTTGGCTATTCAAATTTATCTAATTCTGAAAGCGAGTATCATTACAACATTTTTAAATGCTTGACAGTTTGTTATTTTAAATAATGTCATTATCCCCATAATACTTCAGATTCAAACACGATAAACCTCAAAATATGACTGTATTAAAAAAAAGAATAAAATATCATCGTATGATGGTAATGGAATATCAAATATGTCGATGCTGAATTCAAAAGCTCAACCAATACAATTTTTACCATAGGCTTTACTAAAAATTGCCATTTTTGAGTTATGTCGTTGAAGGAGCGATATCTAAATAAGGAGCTTTAATTAGTTAAGCATGGCATAATTAATTTATTGCTTTTTATAAAAAAATTTTTTTTTAGTTCTATGAAATGACAATTTACGAAAGCACGTGTTATTATAATATTTTAGTATTCATTATATCAGTATATTAATTTATATATAAGGATATATATTAGCTATGAACTGGCTTGGCATACACAATATATCTATACCAAGAGTGATTTATAGTATAGGGAGCTGAAGAATGATAGGTAATGTACCTTCTGGCTTGCTTATCAAGTTCCTCCGGTTGACACCCTTTCGACACAGGTGACCCAGATCGTCTAATTGCACCCGTCACCCTTCACAATGCCCTGGTTTTATTATGTCACCCGTAACCATGTCAAACTATAGCTAATCTTATCAGTAAAGTACATAAATTGGGTTAACGATAGGCTCGTGACAAATTCGGCTTCTCAATGTTTTACAAACAATTTATTTTTCGCCTAAACAAATTAGAAAATAAATAGAGTTAAAGATGTCGGTTAAAAATAATATAATCATTAAAGATAATACTGCAGTGAATATTTGAAATAATTTTAATATCTGGTTATACCGTGTATGTTACGGGTGTATGCATAATCCTAATCTCGGATTAATATTCAATTATTTAGAATAAAAAAATATTTTTTTCCAAATTAATACCGAATTGATTAAGGAAGAGGGCAATGAGTACAATTTAACAATACAATACATACAAATTAATCCAAATGTGTGGGTGTTCGATGATGAAGTATCACGCTAATCAAGAATATCCAAATATCTCCAATAAGAAACCGCAATATCTGGCTCGCATACTCCCTTCCAATTCGAGTTCTCAAAGAACTTTCTTTGGAAATGACTTAGTATGAAAAGCTATATTTGGTATAGCGATAGAATCAATAAAGAATTTTTATCTTCGATACACTACGAAGAATTAATAGAGGTTTTGCATATTAAACTGAAGAATGCTATTTTCTTACGGTCTGAGCCAACCCTAATTCACAACTACCTCAAGAAATGCTTGCTGAGGCATGGATTTAAACGAAAAAGATTAACTAAATTATTTTTAATTTACAGATTATTCTAAACCCGTCGATGTGGACATGTGATGAGCTGCATCAGTTCTGTATTCATCATCCATATAACCAGTAAAATTACTTTAGATCGCTTCACTGTAATATTGAAAACCACCTACAGAGTATATTATAGATATTATATTATGTATTCAATACATTTCTAAATTGATAATCTACTTACTTCTATATAGCTTATGAAGAGAAGGTAATTCGGGTTAAGTTGAGATACTTTGGGTAATGTACATCCGATCAGATCAGAAACTACGTATAAGAGATATTATTTAAGTAAGATGTTGAAAATAACTATGGTTGAGGTCAGAAATATTGAAGGGAGAAGGATATTTCGGGGAGGTTGATCGACCTCTAAACCCAAGTATCAACACGTGAGCTGTTCCAAGTTCCCTTCTCTTGATGGATCGCTAACCGAACTTTAATACTTCCGTTGAGAAGCTTTTATTGATAGGATGGCAGTTGGAGAATAAGTCCGGAGGATATTCAGAGTGAATAGAACTGTTGGCAAATGACAAGATATATTGAGCTACTACATATCAACGAAGCAAAAAGCAAAATCAACTAAATAATACGTGCTAGTCAACACCTTTGAGCAGATCTGTAATAGCAAAATAATTTATAAAAATTAACACCAAATCATTTACTATTTGAAGACATATAAAAGGAATGAGATAGACGTTTCCGTTCGTTATCTCTCATCTTCAAACTTGTTATGTTTTCTCACTAATATCTATAAGGTAGTATATACGTATATATATATATATATATATATATATATATATATATATATATATTATTATTTATTAGTGAGGACATATATATGACATTTGGCTAAAAAGATAGGTGGAGATAAAGTTTAAAGTGATCTTCACTATCAGATCACTTTAAACTTTATTGATCCTCTACTATCCCTGAGGTATGTCCTGTTATATATTATATTACCCTATTATATTTTAGTTGAATAAACTAAAACATATCCTATGGGCTTTCCAGTCCCTCCTGAGGCTCACGTAACCTTCATCCACTAGAAAGTGGGCACCCTAAATAGGGGTAAAACCGAAAATTACAATTGAAAATGTGCATTGCAATAACTGAATGATTTCCTTAAAATTAACGCCAGTAATGTTTTAATGATACAGTTAGTACTAAATTTAGTATCATGGTTTTGTACTATTAATAATGGTAGTATAACGAACAACAATAGAAATCAGTTAGAAAGCATTAAATAAACTTATATCACTCTTTATGATCTGGGTACAAATATACCTGAAAAAAACTTCTACCACTACAACCCGTGAACGACGTCAGTACATGGTAGAAACTGTAACTGTTTCTTAGACAACAGCCGTGGGTGGATGTGATTGGTCCTAGATCAAGCTTAACCTTCCAAATTTCCCTCCTTATTTTGGGTGCCCACGTTATAGAGATTGAGTGAGCCCCAGGCGAGTCCATCTCCGGCCGCTAACTGATTAAATATAAGTCTTGCCAGCAGCGGGGTTTGAACCAAGAACCTTAGACATGACGACTCTACTACTTAGCCACTCCTCTCCCATGTTCAAATACACACTGGTGTACAATTTTACAAATAGCAAGTAAAATTAAATAATTACAACAGTAACCTTTCCTGTGAATTTTAGAATGTATTCTACCTAGTTACCAGAGTAGTTACCAGAACGTTGAGAAAAAAAAAACATTTCTTTGGGAATGGAGATTTATGACACATGATAGTTTTTTAGAATTTAGTCGAATCTTATATGTCTTTTGTTTATTTATTAACACGATTAATATTCATTTACAACATACTAAAGATTACCACGCCATTAAATAGCTTAATAAACACGAATACTATTGTTCACGCTATACAGTGTCAAGAGCAATTTTAAAAATCTATTTTTCTTTTCCTTTTTTATGTTTAAATAATTAGAAATAACGCAAGAGTCGCCATCGATTATTGCTTAGTAGCAATATTATGAGGCCAAGTGGCTATTATGAAGCCTGGGTTGGAAGGGGGGGGGATTAGTAATCAGCCGAGCTAGATGATTGGCCATCGCCGGAGTGGGCGGGGCCGTTCACCCCAGCGGGGTCCACTCACCGCCTTTCTCGCTTGTATCCTCGACGGTCATTGGCCATTCCGTCTTAACGGCTTTTGCTCAGTATTTATAGGCCTACTCAACGGAATGGAAAATCAGAGAGACTATTATGGGAAATACTATTGTTCTAAATAAAGAATTGTGAAATTGAATAAATTTCTTTGGCCTTACGCTCAATTGGCAAATTAATAGCAAGAAATAAAGTTTTAGCAATACTTCTCCATTAAAAATAATGATTTATCGAAATTTACAACTGTATAATAATATATACATCAAGTAAATATAATTATAGATACATAATGGCATGAGATGAAGGCAAGTATAGAAACTACCTTCTAGAAGTACTCGAATAACAAATTCAACTTAGAAGTTCACGAGGCCCCCTTTTCTTCATATTTAAATAATAATCAGGTTTATTGAACCCGAAGACTCGATGCCGATACCACCAATTTCTGCTCACAAACTTCCTTCCTCGGACCATTACCCAAAACGCAAATCCGCCAGATCACTCTTAATGCAATCCTCCCACCTACTCCTCACTACTACCCCTCAGAGGCTTCCCACTCGTCACAGGGCTTATTAACGTTTTAGGAATTCGTTCGTTAGTAAGCCCAACAACTTTAGAGGTCTATCTTAATATTCGTGACGTTGTCACTTCAATAAGATTTACCGGTTGCATTCTTCGTAATTTCGCGTTGCGTAATCTCCTAAATTCTCCAGCGGTCACATCATTTTTTGAACCGATTATCTTACGAAGCAAATTATTTTCGAATACCTTAAGACGTTGTTCATCCTTCAGCGTTACCTTCCATATTTAAAAGTAAAATAAATTCTAAAATCATTGTGTCTGATTAAGGATTTGAAATAGATGAAGTTTAGTCTACAAATCTGTATGTAATGTTATGTCATTAATAATTGAACCGCTTACTGCAGAAAGGCAATTTGTCAGCTTTAAAAATTTTACAAGAGAGACAAAAAAGGGATTTTGTCTTGCACTAGTTCCCTACTTGGAGTAAACAAATTGTCAAGGCGCTGTTAAGACTTTGTTGAGGGCAAGTGTCCTTTCTGTAACAAACAATGCTTTTTGTCTCCGGGGTAAAGCTTCAAAAACAAGTTTTAATAACAAGAATCTCAAAAGTTTAACAAGTTGGTTTTATGCAGTTAGCAATTCAATTAGAAATATAGTCGTCACCAATCTGTGAAAAAAAAACAAATGCAACTCGTTATTCTGATTACTTCATCCTGTATAGTTAAAATAATATCTCACACAAAAAAAATTTACAGCTCAGAGAAATAAAAGATCCAGATAAAAGAGAAATCATGTTTTTCCGTACTAGAAACTTCAACGGAAATCTTAATCTCTTTCACATAACAGGTCTTTTGTCTCCAGAAAGATTAAAAATTAAACATTATTGCTATAATTAATTAACCCTGCTGACATTTCCCTAGGTATGTTTAGTGGATGTTAATATGTTTTTCTCATCACAGAGTTTTATGGAAACGTATAATTGAGAAGCAGTTTTACGTAGAAAGTTTTACATAACCAGCTCTCAAGAAAATAAGTTTTTTTTTTACTAAAGAAACGCCTGATATCTATTATTGTTGTTCATTATTTCAAGTTGTATTGTTTTCCAGGTTAAACTGATGTCACAAATCTACGTCTTCAATAAAATATTGTATTATTCCAATGAGATACCAAATATTTTTGGTGTTAATCTTCCAAGACTAGATTTAATTAACCTTTCATAGAAATGTCTCTTGAAGTATTTACTAATTACAACCATTTTAGCTAGCTCCATTCTTTTTTATAATAAATATTGTATTATGACTGATGATTATGAATTACCTAGATTCTTTATTAGGTTCAAAAATAAAATTAATTTATTTATTTACGTAAGATAACGTACTATACTATTCTAAAATTTTACTGATTTTATCTAATAAAATTGTTTCCTTCACATCTTCAAGAATGTATTTTTATTGTACGCGCCAAGAAATTTCTAGTCATATTGAGATAATCTCAGAGATTCGGGGTGAATGCCAAATTAGGAAAAAAAACCAGACCAAAGACAAACCAGGGAATGGCTTACCTTACGAAACATCTTATGGAATAATGCCAAAGAAGATATTGCACGAAAATTGGAAGTACAGTTAGTCTGTAAAAGGAAAATTATAAATAAAATATAGAACAGATCCTCGCTGGCTTTAATAATTCGAAAATGCATAAATAAATATACACATATGTATATACGAGTACATAACATATATAAAGAAATGTATTAATTACGTTCTATCGATGACCTCATTGTGCGAAGTCAACTTCGTGGGAGATCGATGAGATACTCTTTTCTTGATTTTTTTTAGTAATTAAAAATGATTCAGACGGCATTTAGGAAAAAATTAGGCCACCGTTGGAAAACTTTTAAAGAAAAGATAATTTGTTGAAGACGCAACTCTCCCGAATAGGAAATTAATTCAGTTTCCATCAAGGGAGTGACCCACTTTGCTCATGATTTAACATCCTATCCACCTCTGACTAGGCTTTTTACCAGGTCTAAATTGCTAGAAGATTCCTTAGTGTCAGGATCAGCGCTGCCAAACTCAGGCGGCTCAGTTCACTCTAATGGAGGGAACGAAGTAGGACTTATCTTCAATTACAATTGTTATGTATTACCACTTATTGTGATTTGTGGGGGAGCGGAGTGGCTCAGTGGTAGAGCACTGAGTGGCCATGCCGAAAATCCCACTTCACATCCCGCTGATGTCAAGACTTTTATTTAGTCTGTTATTAGGTGGAGATGGATCATATGGGATATAGGACCCTCCAGGGGCTCACCCAGCCTCTATAAAGTGGGAAACCAAAAGGGGGAAAATCTGGCGGTTAAGCGTGATCTAGGACAAATCACCTCCCTGCACAACCATGTTCCATGAAATAATACAGTCTCTACCACGTACTGAACCCCAGACCCGTTCACGGGTTGTAGCGGTACAGGTTTTTTTTTGTTGTAATTTGTGAGAATCGTTAGTATATCATTGTCGTAACTGAAATCGATTGGTGAATATGTCTGTGCAAAGTTGGTATTTATTAGATTAGTCATGATCAACAAAGAAAAATTATTTATTTAGGTTGATAATTTGTAATATGGTAATTTTAATTATTAGTATATAACGACAGATTTTTCAGTCAAATTTACAATTGGTACGTATTTTATGCGATTGGTAATAACTTATTCACAAATTTATTTATGAAAACGATTCCAATGGTGTTGGTTAGACTCGTAACATCAATATAGAATTAAATGGTATTTAATAACCACATTCGCCTCTTCCTAATCTTTCCTAGATATTCCCTGTATGGCGACTTGTAGCATTTGATATCTCACCCTTTTCATAATATGGCCTAAGTATTCCAGTTTCTGATTTTTTTTTTTTAATGTTTAATTCTTCATTTTTTGTGAGTCTTTGCAAAGCTTCCTCTTTTGTAATTCTATCAAAGTGATATATTTAATAGATTATATTTCTATGTAACCATATCTTGAAGGCTTCTGTATTTCTCATCATAAATTTTGTAGAGGCAGCAGTAAAAATATTGAGAATGTGTAATGTCTTAGATTCGTATTTTTAGATAATTGTTTTACAGAGCTATGAACTGCCTCATGTTTATAAATGCACTGGATGCATTTTCAATTCTTGTTTTCAGTCAGGAAATCGTAAGTGCTTAACCGTCGAATCTTGGAAACGCTGTTTAAATAAAAAAAAGATTTTTTTAAGGAACATCCAATTCAAACTTCTTGATGTGGGATTTCTTGGTTGAGGGAGAGTGGTACTGCTGGTTGAGAGGTTGTAAGATTATCCGAAAGCGATTTTTGAGGTCATGCGAGTACACTTGAGTTGCACTTAAGAGAAAATGCATTTCCTCCAAGTTAATTTATTATACAGAAGAGCAGCAAAATCTTTTTCGAGAGAATTATATAGATTAAATTAGAATCATTTGCCAGAGGCGCTATTCGACTGCTGCCATCCCCTACGTCGAAAGACCCCCCTGGTACTACTGAGAAGTATATTCCTCATAAATCTGTAAACTATTTCACAACACGAGCCGGGAATACAACGCTGTCTAGCGGACAGGCGAGTTAGTTATGACGATTGTAAAATCAGTAGCTGCTCAGGACTGGACGACTTCCTCAATCCTCAAGAATGTCGTGTTCTGTTATTTCGGAACAGAATGGAAATTCCGATGTCACGAGAAAATGGATTTATTATCTAGATAAACTTTTATTACTGTATAACTTCCTATGGTGTGGATCTAAGAATACTGAGAATATGATCTCAAGGAATTTACGATAGCCAATGTGTTTCTAATGATGTTGGTGATTATATTATTATATATTTCAAAAACTCTGAAATAGCCAAAACAAACCACAAATTTCTTTGAGCTATTACTAATTTGCTATGTATTTTTATAAGAGACTAGTTATGGTGAACTGTAATTCTAAAAGCTCACCGATTTCATCCAATCTTATGGCGAAAGATAGTCTCCGAAATGAGCACACGACGGGCAAATATCATATTTCCAGTTACATACAGGTTATTGTACCTCTCAAAATTTTATTTATTTCGCCAGAAATTTCCAGGGGTGTAGTGTGCAGTAAATAGTCAGTAATGGGAGATATTTGAAATGTAAATTTTTTTTAACCCAAAGAAATATAAATATTTTGTGTGTTTATTTTTAAAATAGAACTCTTGCTTTCTAGGAACATTGGTTTGTTTCTTTTCCAGTCCCTAAAAATGTCTTAGTTATATCCTAACTTCCGTAATTAAAAATATCTTAGTTGTAGCCTGATTTCTGAGGAAAGTCAGTAGTAAGTAAGAAAAAAAATTTGTTTTATCATGACTGTTTCATCAACATATTTGTTTGATTTATCACCAGGATGATAGGTTAGATAAAGTATTTAATTATTAAAATATTTATCTACTCTTTTTTGGTCCTTATTTACGTCAATAATCCATTCCAGTGCGTAATATTTTGTACACAGTGGCACATAGTTTTTTGCGCAGAGAGAAGTCATCCTGGATCGTTTAGGGACGCAATATCTAACCGGGTCAGACTATTTCTCAGAGCTGGCCAGGACGTTAAAAATAAACACCATATATTAGGTTAATTGCAGATTATTTTGAGTCATAGCCTTCTCAGAAGTCGGCATTATTTTTCCCTGTTTACAATGAACGAATCGCAGTAGATGCAAGTAGCTAAAACAAGTTATAATTTTCCCTTGTTCGTAGAAGTATATATAAAGCAATCCGTGGATAATAAATCAAGCAATTAAGAAATAGTTTTGAACTATGTTAAAGTGTATACGATCTACATCGTTCCCATATTAAAGACAATCTATGTATTGAAATTTGCAAAATGTGGTTTTAAATTAATATGTAGCACAAGAATAATGAATAAATTTATAATATTTCATATTGAAATAAGAAACCTTTTTTTAACTTCCCATCCCTTAAAAAGATCCATACACGTTTACTATTATTGACTAATTAAAAAATATTTATGTCATAATTTTTCGTCAAAATAAATTGATGGTTAAGATAGTTATGGATGAAATATTGAATATTGTGAACAATTGAATATTGTACTTTTGCACTTTTTGTTGGTGAATTGTTGATGTAACGTTTTACAATAATTAAAAATACTGTTCATTCCATATTGAACTTGGAAAGGAATCATTGGCAATTTATACATTTGACTCATCCCCCACCCTAGGACTATTCAATAATATTAATAGTAAAAAGATACACTTTTAAGGGATTATAAGGGTTACTTTAATAACTCAATAGTGTTTGTTTATTTCAGCTTTAACCGTTTATGTATTTATGAAAAAGGATTTGATATCTAGATAAACTTATATTCCTGAATAAATTGCTTTGATGTGGTTCTCGAAAAACTGAGCATATGATCTTGGGGAATTTACGATAGCCAACATGTTTCTGACGTAGGTTGTTGTTTGTTAATGAATTGACTAACAATATTTATCTTGTAAGTAAAAAAAAAGAGTAATAAGTTATAATTTCATTGAGCCATTCATTATTTGTTATGCATGTTAAGTATGAATGAATCACTGGCTTTTCTTACATTTTATATCCCTTCTCCCAACTAAACTATTAATTAATAAAATAAATCTAGAGTTAAGAAAATAAATTATGTCAAATGCTTCGTTGATGACCTGAACGTTTTACGCCTTTAAACACTAACAAACGGACAAGAAGTGTCAAATAAAAAGTAAGTGCTTAAAGAATCAGTAAATAAGTACTTAAAGAAGTTAATGACTTTTACGTATTTAGTCCTTTATAGCATAGTCACGATTGACGTTTAGTAATAACATATTCCTTTGACGTTGCATGCACATCCAAAGGTACCTTTGATTCAACCGATCGCGTGTTAGTTCCGATTTGGAACAGTAGGTTATCGACACATTAATCTTTCCTAACCAATTATCTAACTAATTCCTGGTTATTGACGAGATAGTTGTTGGTGACCCAGTTCGATGAGCATTTTAGATACAAGCATACTGAAGGTATTATAAATCTATCACATCTAAGTGCTCAGGAGAGCATTTAACCCGATTTGTGTGTAGCACTTAATCTTGATTAAATCATAGTAAAAAATATTGACTATATTATAAACAATTTGGGAAAACCTATGTGCACGGAATTCAAACAAAATATAGATATTTACAATATAAATTTTTTTATTACCTATTAAGAAACCTATTGGCTTTGTAATTATTAAATTCATATAGTTTCTCTTTTTTCCATATTGGCCTACTATGGACCACGTCATTTCATCTCTCTTTTTTATATAGTGTTTTATAAAGCTCCTATTAATTTATTGTTTTTAATTATAAAACAGTATAACAAAATTGCCTAAAGGTTGCAATGCAATAAGCCTTGTTAAAATCGTGTGCTTTTTTTCAGGAAGTTACGCCAAAGCTTAACAAGGTCAGGTTATTACGTATATGGCGAAATAGATAAAATAAAAATAGAAGGAGTATCCTTCAATAACAGAATGAAATGATAAATTGTTTATAGTTTTTATAACAAATTTTTTATTATTATTTCTAATTTATGGTTTTATTAAACAAGCCCAAGTTGGTCTGTTTGTTTCTTTCGTTTGATATCTCGTATTTTTTTATTCTTTGAAATTATGATGAAATATTTTAACTAATTAAATTTAATTACTCTTTTTAATAAAATGATTTTACAGATTAGCGATAAAAAAAAATTAGATCTGTAAAAAAAAATGGAAGTAAATGAATATTTATCTAATCCAGCAATACACTTGTCAACCATAAAAATAAGATTTGGAGGTGAACGGTGGTGTAGTGCTAGGCATAACAACCTACTGTGCTCATGATCACGGGTTCACATCCCAGCAGGTGGCTTTAGGATTTTAAAAGGATTTTTTAATTTATCATAAATTTTATTTATGCCGCCTTTCGGATGGGAGGTAAAAAGAAGGTTCCGAATTTATACGATGTCAGTCACTTCGATTAAGATCCCATTCCTAATTATGTCTGGATATAACAAATAGGACTCCCACTTTGGCATCGTCCGATAAGCCATAGCGGCATAAAGGGACTATAAATCAATAAACTTAATGAATTACTTTAATTAATAAGCAAGCAAGACAAACAAGATAAGATATTATTATAAATATTAAGATATTATTATAAATTCTATGGAAAATAGGTCTTCATCAGAACCTTAGTAGACTCTTTTGAATAAGGCAAATTAAGACAGAAAACCTAAATCCTATGTAAACATGTTTCAGTGTGCTATTAAACTGGTTCCACAATAGCAAAATCTTTACATAATTTAATTATAACATAAAAAATAGTGACTATTTCATCTAAATTATATGTTATAAATGCACTAAAATAAGAATTCCCTCATATTTAACATTTATAAGCACTCTAAACATAATATAATTAATAGCAAGATGAAACAAGTAGAAGGAAAAAATCCTTTATTATGTTTATTTATTTGTACGAATACAAATGCAAGGTATCAAATGTGAAAAAAAACACATTTTTTGTTTTCGATCCATTCAGTTTGCTTGATTGATAATGATAATAAAAATATTTATTTAAAAAATTATACAAATGCCATTTGGCATATATTGTGTTTTCGATCTTCTTTTGAAAACCTCCCCTAAGGGATTCTCGTGGAAGCGTGTACGGAGAAACTTCCCATTGTTTCTTTGGGGACCAATTTGTTTGTTTTTTTGGGGTTCCTCCCATTGAAGAATTGCTAATAGATATAAAATTTACATAGTCGTCTGTTAGAAACAAAACCAGTCACAATAGCATAACTAAAATACCTTTTACGAAGCGCACTGATTTTTAATGAACCTTGAAACAGTTTTTTCACTCTCCTGAAAAGTGGCGATTTTCACTTTCGATACTTGCATTTGTATCAAAGACGTTAATATTGTTGGTTTTAGTATTGTCTGTCAGATTTTTGCAGTATGCTATATAGTTCAGTTAACTAAGCATTATTATTTTTATTGTTAGATAAATATTATATTTTTTTCGCAATAAATTAATATTAATATAAAAAAACCTGTTTCCAGTCAAACATTTATTCTTTATTTAGAAATAAGTTTCAACTTCTTCAGTCATTTTCAATTTTCATCTCTTTTAAGTCCATTTATTATTTTATTTAAATATTTTTTTAAATACTTATAAATTTGCACATTATTAACCTTTAAGTAGATTGTCAATTAATTTAAATTTTTCTTTTAATACTTGGAGTTTCCAATGTACTCCATGGTCAATTATATAATAATATGCATATAATAATATGCATGGTCAATTATATATAATATAATACATAATAATGACCATGGAGTACATTGCAAACTCCAAGTATTAAATGAAAAATTTAAATTAATTGACAATCTACTTAAAGGTTATTAATGTGCAAATTTATAAGTATTTAAAAAAAATATTTAAATTAAATAATAAATGGACTTAAAAGAGATGAAAATTGAAAATGACTGAAGAAGTTGAAACGCATTTTTAAATAAAGAAAAATGTTTGACTGGAAAAAGGTTTTTTTTACTTACTTGAATGAATGACTCAAAAATATGTACTCCAGTAACATAAACAAGAGAATTAAAATAATTAATATATTTTTAAATTAGTCATTTTTTTTTATTATGTAAGTATTGTTTTTATTTGAAATTCCAAATTATATATCCCTTTCTTTCGTGTATTTTTTTCACCAGAAATGTAATTTTTAATTTTACAAATATTTTATTTATTGTAAACATTGTCCGGCGTTTTAGGTGAAGAATATGATCTCTCGACATTAGTTGAATTATTGGAACTTCTTGCAAGAAGAACTTTATCTATTTACAAGATGGGCCTATGTTGATAACAACGTCGACTATTGGCTCTGACTGCCCTTATTAAGGTCCAGTCTTTATAGGGCGTTGAGATATATAGGTCTCGTTGGCTCCTATAAATTCAAACAGGCCCTTTAAAACTGGGTCAAGTAGAAAGGGTCGGTATCTAGGTCATAATTTATAAAACTGTTGCCGAATTAATGTCGTAGACAGTTCTAGCTTCGACTGTTTGTAGCAGTTGCCAGTTGGTCACGATTGGAGCGAGGTCAAAATGGTAGGGTGGATCTTTTATTAGGATATTTCTATTGAAGAGGAGATATCTCCTCCATACCGAACCCCTCTCCCCACGTAAATCGTTTTCTCTCGAACGGAAAATCTTGCCACATTATTGGGTATCGAAATTCTATTAATCGCCTTATAAACGACTAGAAGGGAAATGCTCTAAACATTGCAGAGGGGATAAGATTTGGACTGAAACTTATTGTAACACACATACGTATTTGAGAAATTTAAAGAATCATGAAGTAATTCACAAATCTTCGCATTATTCGAAAAATGATAATTGGACGGCCTCGGTGCAGAAAGAAACTATTGACTTGTTGTTTATTTTGATTTTTTTTTTATTGAAAACAAGTCAACAAATTTAATTAAATTTTCGATTAAATTCT
This sequence comes from Arma custos, assembly GCA_037127475.1. NCBI lineage: Eukaryota > Metazoa > Arthropoda > Insecta > Hemiptera > Pentatomidae > Arma > Arma custos. The sequence goes on along the minus strand of CM073760.1, from coordinate 98,121,344 downwards.
GTAACTTTAATTATTTCAACAATCACTACTTGTATAATAACAATTTATTTGAATACCTGCAATTTATTTTTCAAAGGAAATTGTAGAAACGTTTTTTTTTATTATTTCCTGAAAAGTCAAGTTTTTGACTTGTTACTTTCTGAATCGAGGCCATCCAATTGTACTCTGAGGTATATTTAATCATTGATAAAAACATAGGAACTATCAGTGAAGTAACTAGCATTCGTTTTTATTATTCTAAAATTAATAGTGTAAATAGTGGAGTTCTGTTGGTTACTATGTTGAGATAAACAGATTGTAATTAGCTGTTATAAATCCTATATTTTTTAATAATATTTTTCGCCACAATAATTGAACGAACATTATTTATAGTACCATTGAATATGACCATGAAAACACGCGATTTTCGTGTAATGTGTTAAACTTGGACACTCGGCATCCCAAGCTGCAAGAAACATTACCACCGCATTTCGGAAAGGGTGTTGCAACGAACGAACTATTTGCTTTTCCAAAACCAAATTCGAAACCAAAAAAGTTAATCGTTTATGTGAGGTGGTCAAAGGCAGGAATAATTTATTTGTCCTTTCTAAACCAAAGGTGAAATCATGAATCCACATCATAGTGTAGAGTTATTGACAAAGACAACAGAAACATATAAAAAAAAACAAGCTGCAAGGAGCCTATACTCTTCCAATGCGAGACCTCATGTTTCACGACAGGCAGTGAAGAAACTAATGGAGTTTGATTACGAAGTCCTCCTCAATTTTTTATTATTATTTTTATTATTAGAAGTCCTGATCAGAAATTTGGACATGTTCCTTAAGGGTAACATTTTCGAAAACGATTCTCATGTCAAAAAAGCGTTTTTAGAATATATTTCGTAAAAAAACCCTGTATTTTTTCAGTTCCGGTTCGAAAATTTGATAGCACGCTGATAAAAACTAGGATAAATGTTTTGATTTCATTAAGTTGATTTCCTAAATAATATTTTGTTTGAAAACGGACATTTTATTTGAAACGACTCAATAATAAATATATTTATAAACACACAATCACCTATGTATAAAAATAGAAATAAATAGTTTCAGGCTGGGAATTATGTCCCTATAATAAATATCATAAACAGGAATCTTTGTGTGATTTTCTGAAATATTCAATAACAAAAACTTAAGCTAACGCCAGGATCTGAAACTGCTCGGAAACATATATAAGAATAAGCCATAGCAAACCTGATGAACGGCCATAATCCCTGGATCTAGACGGATCAGGCACCGGCCATGAACCTGTGTTGGAACTACGTCATTGCAAAGAAAGGCCATTGCACGAGGAGGCGTTTATTGCGTCATCGTTAGTGGTTGTTTATAAAATGGGATTCATTCTTAAGTTATGATATTTTTTTCATTCGAATAATTACATTAAGAAATAATGACTGCAGAAAATAGGTCTCGCATACATTTTCCGTCAGGGTTATAATAAATGGGGAAAAAGGTATAATACCACCGTTTTAACATTATTATAATATTTTTTATTTTAATTCACTACTACCAACTATTCTACACGAGGATCAATCGTTTGTGCTTCACTATGAATTATGATGCTAATACCATATTTCGGGTCTTAAAACTCTCAAAAGGACTAGGTGAACCCGCGAGCAACAAACAACCTGAGAGGTATAAAGCATATCCGAACTGTTAATATTTTGTATTTTAAAGTACCATGGTATAGAGTATAACTCACAATATTAGTATATGCAATATTTGTTGGTATCAGTATTTAACGATAAATTAGGAAAATTAACTCTGCCTATATATACAAATATATATATATATATATATATATATATATATATATATATATATATATATATATATACATTTTTTTTTTCAATATAACAACAGTAACAACAGTTGACAAACGTTCATTGTTGACAAAATAGGTTTAGAGGCAAAGGAAAAACTCGATAACACATTGGCCGCCACCCAAAAGTTCTGCTCCATTTGATATTGCATATCCCCTTTTCATATTTATTTTCCGTCCCATCAGAGAAAAGCTGTGTATTTTTATTTTAGTTTTTAGTATATTTTTATTTAAAAAAAGAGATTTTTACTAAAATCTTAATAAGTAAATGAATGAGATAGATTAGTAAATATATATACATATACATAAATAAATGCAAACAAAATTCCTAACAGGATGCAATAGGAAAAATTCCCAAAGCAAAGTCTTATGCCTATAAAATATCCATAAAAGCATCCAGATATACTGTTTTTGTTCTTAAGGCTTTGTTTTGGGAATTTTTCCTATTGCATTCTATTTATAATTTATATCTCTTAATGAGATTTTGCACACTTTTATTGATATAAGTCTTAACGTAAATTAAAGTTAAGTTTACATTCGAGAGACGCAATATACCCTTAACCAATCAATAATTTGTGTGAAGTAATTACTATACAAAAAAAAGTAATTACACAAAACTGCTGCATAGCTTCTAACTACATTTTAAAATATTCTAAAAAAAAATATCTGAGTAGAAAGAAAATTTAAGTTGATAAGGATACCGACATGACAGTTATAATGTTATTGATTATAAAAACATAAACATAAACTAATCATAAAACTATTTATTGTTCTTTGTCTCCAAATTATATAGAATTTATTTCTTATCGAAGTGCTTGAATAATGATTATTTGTATAATGATTATTTCATTATATTAAGTAATTTAAAGTAAAGCTTCAAATTTTTAATTAAATTTTGTAATAAAATGTTCTTCCGACAGGATATAACAGGATATAGTAAAAAGAAATGAAACACTTCTATACTCTTTGAATTTCTAAGCATAAAAAATAAAATAAATCACTGCTTGATTATTTTCAGAGTCAAACAGAAGATAGGAAGGTCATAGACTTATTAGCTCCCGCATACAGCGGTAAGAGCAAAGAATATTAAAACCCTCGGGTAATAAGAGGCCCATCTAATACAGATTGTGTATACTGTTTATTCATAAATATAATCTTAGAGAATGAGAAAAAAAATCAGGGTTAACAACCTCATTTTAGATTGGTATCTGCCAAGAATGGAGGAGAAAACATTTAATTTTCCTCTTCAAATTAAACTAAAGACTGAATTCAAAATACGTCACGAAATCTATTATTCAAATGGACCTCTATATTAAAAAAATAAGGTATACGCCTATAGATTAATAAACGTCCAATAAAGGTGGCCTAAATTGTCCCTAACTTATTCAGGAACAGGGAAGTGGTAATAAAGTTTGACAGGGACGCGGAACATGGACCCACCCTACTCGGCCCTGAACTTACCTTTTAATCGCTAATGTTTTTTTTTAACAGGGAACAATTTTTATTACATTATAGAAATGATATTATTTCATTTATATTCTATTTCTAGCGCTATAGAAAATGCATTTCTTTGGTCGCACATGATTTGGAACCATGATTTTTGTAAACTGATTCTCTGTCAGGTTTATATAAAATGTCAAAAGTCAACGAAATTACACTTTGCTTTAAAAGAAAACAAAGGATCTCAAGAATTAAATAATAAATATATCTACAAATATCTGAGGACAAAATTTCTCATACATTCTTCTCGATATAAATTCGCTGGGATAGAACTCCAACATGTCCCACCTAGTCCCGCATTCTTTTATGTTATATCGTTTTACTGAAGATAACAAGGATTCGATCCTCTGGGTGAGAACACCCGTTGACACATCTACAAATTTGTTTGGCTGATTTCCGACATGTTATAATAGGGTGTATAAAAAAAATAATAAAAAAAATGACCGTTTTATCAAATTCCAGAGTTCAAAAGTCTGTAAATATTTTAATTCTATTTATTATTTACCAAAACTTAATAATCCCTTTAGAATATTCTCTGAGGTTGTTTAATAATACTGGACTTCTTCAAAAAAAGCCTCAGTTTGTTGTTTGTGTTTTTCAAAGAAGAACCATGACAGTGTCCTACGAAATTCTCGTAATTTTAAGACATTACTGGAAAAAAAAATTCACAGCCGCTGAAGCATCTAGTGAAATTATTAAATATGAAGGGAAAGGTGTTCTTGACCAGCACACAGCGTTGGTTTGAAAAATTTAGCAGTGGAGATACGACGTTGGAAAGGAAAAAGCGCTCCGGGTGACCATTAATGGATGTTGATGAGGTTCTGAAGGAAGCTGTTGAGTCAAATCCATCCACATGTACTCACGAGCTTTCCAGGGTGTGTGGTGTGTCGAATCATCGATCAAAGAAATAATAAGAAAATTATTTGGTTAAAAAACGGTCTTTTTTTTATACACCCCATTATTTCATACTTTAGACTTCCTTCAGTCCTTTGTAGGCCTTCCTTGATTTTTAATAGACCGTGGTCTCTGGCCGAATTGCCGCTTTTATACAAAAAGTCGAAATTTCTCCGTTTCTATTTGGGACATCGTACAGGCCCACCTCTGTTCTGTATTCCCTCTAGCAATACCACTTAGAGAGTTTTTTCTTGGGGTCGCACCTTCATTTGATGTCCTTTTACACATACCTGTATATTATCAATGATATTTGGCTTTGTAGTAACTTAAGAGTGGCATAATCATTTTCATATGCATTCACTTAAAAGGAATATATCGAACCATGTTCCGATTCAATGTCATAATTAAAACACTATCTCAATTAGCGTAAGATTAAATTAAATATAATTAACTAATAAGATAACATGTATTAGTTAGAAAATAAACGTGGCATGTCGTTTCTACAAAAAAAAAAACTATAAAAAGTTTTCTTCCTTGATAAATTGATGAAGAGTTTGATATAACCAACTTCTATCAGTAATTTCTAATCTATCTATAAAGTCAGATGGTGTGTGCTAGTTCTGAGGCAGAAGGGTGAGATGCAGTGGTGAAGGTTCGAATCCGGCCGTACAAATAATTTATTGAATCTGTTAACAGCCGGAGATGGATCCTTTAGAGGGATCGGATCTGGAGACCCTCATGGGTCCCACCTAGCCTCTATAAAAGCTTAACAGGGAGGAAACAGGACGGTTGAGCGTTATCTCGGAAGAATCACCTCCCTGCAAAGCCTTTGTCCAAGAAACTGTAAAGTCTCTATTGTGTGCTGAACTCAAGACCCTTCATGGTAGTGGTACAAAAATAAAGCTGATATTTGGTCATTGAAAATGATAATATTTATCGTTTAAAAATTTGATACTTGATAACAAGTACACTACATACATTACAAATTTACAAATGAAAATGTAAAACATTTCATTTAATTGATTTTGAGATTATTCCTTAAATTGGAGAAATAAACAAGTTCGGACGATTGCTTATATTTCTACAAAACCTTTCAAGTTCAACGCTGCCTCGAATGAAGCCATATATCAAGTTAAAATTCATGTTATGTAACAACTTCATTAAGTTAAATTGCCATTTTTAATCATTATGTGCTGAATTAATTCTTGTTTTTTGGTTCAGTTCAGTTCATTATAATTTTTATGTTTACATAAGTTTATTCTTTTTTTTCTTTAACATACCTTTTATTATTGCATTTTTTATGGTGGGAACTGAATTGTAATATTTCTCCAATTCCTCCCTTTTATACTTAACTATTCCATTTTTTTAAATTTTAATATTTTAGTTTATTTTTTGCATTCGGCCAAAACAACCAATAATTTTTTCCCTGAAATGTGACAGACTGTAATCCTTTTTTCAAAATTTACAACTTTTACTGTAATTCACAATTAAATTTTTTATTAAAAATTTACTTTCAATAAAAATAACACTTATAATGATTAAAAAAAACCTATACCACTATATCTCGTGAAGGGTCTTGGGTGGCATGCATATAAATGTATAGAATAGGTGGGAAGGACTTCTGTTTCCAAGCCAAAGATGATAGCGGATATCGCCTAGATTACACTCAACCGCCAGCAGGTCTTCCTCAAATAAAGGGTACCCACTTAAGAGAAGCTGGGTGAGTCACAGGAGGGTCTGCAGATCTCAAAGTGCGTGGTGTTCAACTTCAATACTAGTCCTAAATATGGGATACATCTAATAGCTATAAATTTTTCTTAGTACTATAGCTATAGAACTTAGAACTTGTTGGTAACAATAATGTAGGTAAGTCGATTTCCACAAATTACATTCTACATAATTGTTATGTAATATGTTCAATTTTATCAGTCTCTTTAAAAGGCTTTGGCTGGTCGGGGGATGGTAGGGGAGTCCTAAACACTTCCTATTAGTCCAGGCATAGTTAGGATAGGGTACGTAGAGTACCTGACATCGAACAAGTTTGGGACCTCTATTTTACATACTTTCCGCCATAACCAATGATTTTTTAGTTTTAAAAAATACTAGGGCTACCTTCCGGACTGCAATTACACGATGTTAGGTTGTTAAGCGAACCACTATAACACGATCTTAGGTTGTTAAGCGAACCACTATAACACGATCTTAGGTTGTTAAGCGAACCACTATAACACAGAACTCATTAAGTTATATCCTGTCTAAAACGTTTTTTATTTTGTGTTAAAATTCGAAAATTGAACATACTTGGATTATTATAGATATAAGAATATCTTATTATTAGACGAATCTGTAAGATACGATATCATCTATGTTCATGATCGAGTGTAAAATTCTTATGACTATTTACTTCCAGATTTAACCTAGAGTATAAGGTTGCCCCATGAGGTAACACTTTATCCCCTTGGATAATAAAGAGAAACCCCAGGGGTAGAGCTAATCCCTGAGGACACCATCCCTATCATCTCTGACCCCTTAAATCGCTTTTCAGGGTCCTGGCCCACATTCCGGCTTCTTTACAATCCGGGACTATTGTGTTTCATAGGGTTGTCTAGGATTTCCTCTTCGACTACACAAATAGGATATATTACGGGAAAATCGTACTCCAGTATTTGTATGCATTAATTTAATAATTCATATTTCCTGTATTGTGTCGTAAGTCTTAAAAAAAATTAAAAAATGAAGAAATGTTGCTTAATTTTTATCTAATGCTTCAGCATAAAATTTTTTTTTTTGCAACTATCTATAAAATTATAAGGATCGAGATTTTGTTATTAAGTATTGAATGTTGATGAGAAAAAAACAAAATTGAAATTTTATTTTATTTGTTTTAAAAAGATAAAGATCTCTTTCGATATTCCAACTAAGCTTATTTGTTCTATATTGTAATAAATAGTGCGATTTGTCATTATTGCTTTTATTGAACTGATAGATTAGAAATTACTGATAGAAGTTGGTTATATCAAACTCTTCATCAATTTATCAAGGAAGAAAGATTTATATAGGTTTTTTTTTTGTAGAAACGACATGCCAGGTTTATTTTCTAACTGATACATGTTATCTAATTAGTTAATTATATTTAATTTAATCGTACGCTAATTGAGATATTGTTCTAATTGTGACATTGAATCGGAACATGGTTCAATATATTCAATATATTATTGCTTTTTATGCCATCCAATCACCGCCGACCAAACATTTCCGAACACATTCAAATAAAAATCACGATACACTATCATAACACCTGTTCTCCGCTCTCAGATCTACAGACAAAGTCCATCGAATCGCAGTTTTTCACAGACCATTTCTTACCTGATCCTCGTACCTGCCGAACTCATACATCTTTCATTCGTCGCTTCCATACCTTTTCCAGGTTTAAACCTTAAAATCACGTAAAATAATCGGAAATAGTAATTCAGTTTTACTTTAGTGGAACAGATAAGTGAACGTAGCGTTTTAATGTTGATTTTTTTTAATTCCATTTTTTCAACATTCAGTATCGTTTTAAAAACATTTAAAACAGTTTTAATTGGATGTTACTTTCTTTGTAATATATTTGGATGTTTCTTTCTTTGTAAATGGGTGTTTCCTTCTTTATAATCCAGTCCAATCCACGACAAAGTCTTGGCCTGCTTCAGCATTGACCGCCAGTCATCTCAGTTGTGTGCTGCTGCTTTCCAGTTAGTATCTATAGTGTGGTGTTTGTCTCCCCATCGGAGCTTAGGTATGCGTCCAACATCTGTTCCAAATAGCTCTCCGATTGGAGTTTAGCGACTTGACCCAACGCAAGAGAACGATTTAGTGAATTAGACAACAAGGTATCTTTATTGTCCAAAGACTCAGTCGAAAATGAAAACATGACGCTTAGTTGCCACACCATTGCTAATCGAAGAGAATATACGGGCTGATATGATCCTGCCTGCGGACACTGGACCCTTGGGAAGGACAGATCGATCCTGCTCCATTAAAGATGCCAGTAATACCACAGAGGCTAAATTTATCCTTCGCCCCCCCCCAACTAATGGATTCCTCTGGTTCAAGACCGGGAGGAAGGCGCCATTGTCAAAATATTGTCCGCTTTTATCCTACGTAAAACGATACCACTGAGTAAGCTGGCTTTGTATTACTTAGCTTTTGATTACAACATCCAGTACAATAACAAACAACAGTAAGAAATTACTGATAGAAGTTGGTTATAAGTAGATTACGAAAGTTAATTAAATCTAGTAACAGTCCAAATTTTCATCAATTTATCAAGGAAGAAAGGTTTTTTTTTGTAGAAATGACATCCCAGTTTTATAATCTCTAATTTCATCAGTCAAATGTTAAAATGGTTACAGTAAAAAATAATGTATGGCTTGCAAAATATCTTCATTATTGTATTTTATTTTATATAATAGGATCCATTAATTTAATCCAAATTAAATAAATTATCTACCACAGCCGGATTTGAACTTGGAACCTTCGACATAGTTACTCAGCGTTCTACCACCGATTAGTATATACGAGTATATCAGTAATATTGTATTTTTCTATTTCCCAACAAACTTTGGAATTAGGACCACGTGAAACAGTCAAGGTAGGCTTAATGGATTAACAATGTTGTAATGGTTGTTCATTGAGCACAAATGTGCTCATAGTCAACGCAGTTATCAAGTAAATGATAGAATAATAGAATAATAATTTTCAAGCTTATTACTGTAACAACCAAATTCATAAATCTTCTTCTTAGTCCGATGTAAACTAAAAAATAGGTCAACATTTATGATTTTTTAAATATTAATTTTATAGACGAGTTTCGCTGAAGTGAATATCGATTTATACTTGGGAGAAGAGGCTGATTGCCTTAGGGAACGGTTGGCTGGCTGCCACCGAGGACAAAAGCGATGGCAACACATTTATCTCGAAGGCCCGCTGGCTTCAGCCTTGGGATTATTACTACCCTCTTCAAGTGTGAGCTGCCTCATAGGCGAGGATATGAATATAGGCATGGAGCCTTTCACGCAATGTTTCACCGACAACCGCCATGTTTTTCCCCAATTAAGCTTACCCACTTCGTAGAGACTGAGTAAGCAACAGGAGGGTAAGTTGATCCATGGCTGTTATTAAACATATTAAATAATTCACTCGCAATATTTATTAGCGAACAGGCTAATGGGACATTAAAGCTGAGACCATTCATGAGAAACAAAAACTAACGTGGTTTGGACATCTTCTTAGGGTGGAACCAGAGAGAAGGTCCTGGAAGACTTACGAGACCTGCACAGAAGGAAAAAGGCCCAGAGGAAGGCCTCGCATCTCCTGGGAGGACAGCGTAAGGGATGCCTTCAGGAGGAGAGGAATGGGCTGGAACAGAAGAAAAGATTTGGTTCAGGCAACAGACACTTGGTGCGGGCTCTGTAAACAGCGCCTTCACACTGCACACCGATAGAAGAGTGAAAGAGTATGATGATCATCATCTGCCCTAGCCGGGTTTGAACATGGGAACTTCATTATAGCAGCACTGCGCTCTACACTGAGCTGCCAAAGCCCTCACGAAAAAAATAAAAATAAAATGCTTCCAGTGTAATTAGCTTTTTAAGTATTCCTTAATGTGCAGAACTAAAATAAAAAAAGGAACGGATTGGTTACAAAAATTCAGTATATTAGGGCCTAATATGTTTGTCTCATTTAAGATTACATCTGTAGCTGTTAAACGATTTAACAATTTATATGCTACATCCGTATTTGAACCTTTGCTAAGTTTCTCCGCTTTATTGTATTGTTAAAAATATAATAACAATTTTTATAATCTCTGGATTTGATCATTAATAAGAACCACTTCTGTAAATACAAATAAAGATATAATAAATTTATTATTAATTTTATTAAGACGAAATAAATACAAGTATGACCTAAATAGAAGGCGTTTTAAGGTAATGAGGTTAAATCCATTACAACTATTGGAATGCATTTTCTTGAGTTTATTGAAAAGCCTTGACATTCCTAAATTCGAAGGAGAATGACTGGAATAAATAAACATTCGGGTTAAAATATTTCCTCGTTTATTATTGCCCAGCTCACGGGATGAAATTCCTTGTGATGACGCAGAAGTCTATATCTGTCTTATTGAAATCGTCGTATTTCACAAAGCCCTCACAATTTGTTTCACAACTCATTGTCAATATTTTTTTTTTCTTAAAGAGAACTCCGAAGAAACTTAATTAGAACTAGAGAGAAGGAGGAAAGTGGGTGTCGACTGGTTCTATTTGGGAATAAGATGCCTGAGAAGTTTAGCCGTACCTACATCCTTCATGTTATTGATCCAGCAGTATATATATTATTAACTTTACAACAAAGTTATGCCCCAGCCGTCAAAATAAATAAAGATTAATTTCCAATAAATTCTTGGATTGAAAAGAATAGAATATTATCGCTACTTCAACTGTTACTAGAGAAACGCTCTAAGCTCCCAATTGATTCAAAAAGACTAATATAAAAGCCTTCGTAAAACTCTTAATGATCATTGTTTTGTTACGAATAAATTAACGTCCTATTTGGACGTATCTGGCAGTCGTGAAACATGAGGCCTGGTATTGTGTAAAATTACAAGTCCCTTCCGATTAACCAAGGTTGTTGTTTTTTTATATAGCCTTTGGACACATTATGTCAATATCCCTGTAGCTCGACGTGGATGTAATTGTTTCACCTTTCGATATAAAGGATAAATAAATAAATTATTTATTTGTGAATAAATTTGTATCACCAGCTAAAAATCTCTCAAACCAACGGTGAATGATCTATTCCTAACAATACTCTCCCCAAACGCGGTGGTTTAAAATAATAAAAAAAATTATACGAAAATTGTGTGTTTTCATTGTTGTATCTGTTGGCTTACTTAACAATGGTCGTTCATTTTTAGTGATGGAAAATATTATCAAATTTTAACAGTTTATCCGTTTGATTTTTAATATTTTCCAAAAATACAAGTTATCTTGAGCTTTAGTATGGAAAAGAGAATGTAGTTATGATTAATGAGTAGATTGCGGTTATGGTTTCATCAAGTTTCTACTAACATTTTGAAAAATAAACGATATATGTTTGTTGAAACGTTCATTTCTAGATGAAATGATTACCGAAGCACACACATTTCTTATAATTACATTATCTTTTCCAAACTTAAGCTCATGAAAACTTGAATTTTCGGAAAATAAAAAAAGAAAAACGAATGTAAAGTTAAAACTTGGGACTCATCTCGAAGCGACAACAAGCGGGATAGTTTAGAACCATGTAAAAGTTATAGCCACTTAGCAACTCTAGAAGCTTCCCGAAAAATTTAAAAGGTGAATGGAAGAACAGGAGTCAATGAATCGTCCTCATCAAGAATGAGGGTTCAATGGAAGGAAGGTTATTTAAAAATCAATCAAATCGAGGGGGGGAGTTAGAACAGGTATAATGAAATAAGTTTTGCAATCGACGCCCCTTCCCTGTCATCTCTAGCCTGGGAGTTGTCGAGTCCTCTGGCACCTGCCAAGGTGGCTTTTAATAATTCGCAAGGCTAAGAAGGGCTGAGGGCGATGCCATCAAACTTCTCTCTTCTGCAGGGGGGAGGAGGGTGCCAAAGGGCCAATTATAAAATTATTACGAGAAAAGAAAATCTGGTTCTTCGGAAACGTCTATAAAAGATTATTTTAACATTAAAACAGTCGATAATACAAAATACGATAAATCAAAAGCATAAGGGAATTGTTGACCCCGAATTCTGACACAGAGATACGGAAGTCAGCGATAGAATGTGAAAAATGAAACATAGTCTATTCATTGAATCCAAAAAGTTCATCTTAAGTAACCGATCTTGAGAGTATGAAACTGTATTTAGGAAGATGGAATTTGATCGGCTTAAAGCAAATGAGAACTAAAAATATAAGAATGACTTAACCAAAACAAAAACGAAACTCGAGAACAGGTAATGAAAAAAAAAACATGCAGACTTTCAATACTGGAAAATAAAATTCAGCCTTAATACAGCATCTTATGAAATAGAATACGTCATACTTAAATTAGAATCCCTCATCTAGTCGCCTTTTTTTCCACGTTAATATTGTTAAAAATGTCCATACAACTATGCTTGATGAATAAACTACATATCTCAGGCATACATATTATGAGTTCAAATTGCTCTCAGGTGATTGAGGAGTAAAGCTGATGTCACAATTGTGTGCCATTTGCTACTAACGAATGTAAAGTATCGAATGATAAAAAACACATTCTTCGTTTTCGATATATAGTGATTGATGTAATTATTTTTCAGCATTGAAGGCCTTCTTCTCTGGTTAAAATATTTATATCATGTTTAGTTCGTATTTGCTCCATGCCGATCAACTATACTAATAGTTATCTATAAGGCACAAAACAACGAATAATTACATTGGTCAAATATGTTTGAGGATATGCAATGATTTTGTATGAACCTTGAAAAAGTGTTTTCATTCTCCTGAAAAGTGTTGTTCTTCACTTTCAACGCGTTGCATTTGCATCGATTTGTTATGTTACCAAAAGTGTTATTGTGAATTCAAAAATAACATATTTATTAAATCATACCTGTATGTACTCGTAATATAATTAGCTATATAAGACAATCATTTTAGAGAGTTATATTTGAAAAAAAGATTTATTGATACCTATGTTGAAATATATTTAAAAATTCAAAATACGATTATCAAGGATTTCCTTAGAGTAAATAACGAAGCATTAGACGTATAAATACATAAAGCTGAGTTATAATTTCGGAATGACCTTTTAGAGCTGGAACGAGCAAAATTACAGGCTGGATGAGTTCATTTCCTAAGTCAACACTCGCCCAGGGGAACTGTCGACGTCACCCGCTTCATAACCAACTCCAATAAGCACCTATCTTTTACTGCCAAAACATTCATAAAAAACCTTATTTTAAAATGCTAAAATGAATGTTTTAAGGTATTCCCATAAACATAAATTAATACAGTCAAATTATATCAATAAGAAAATTATCATCCTCATTCAACAAATATTCATGTCATGTGCTCACATCCAATTTAAATACAAGAATCGCCAACTTATATACTAGACATTTTTTTTTCAAACTGTTATCTTTAATATACCAGAGTCAGAAGGCATCGTTTGCTCCAGAAAGGACAATTGATGGCACAGTCTTGACAACGCATTAATTTATTTTTTACTGCGGATAGGGTAAAGAGTTCAGGACAACCCTTTTTTCATCCCTCTTAATTCCTTTTGTTTCGTAAAATTTAGGAAAGTGGGAAAGTTGCAGATAGCGATTTTATGTATAGTTGTATTGAAGTAAATCCATATATAAATCACATGCTAAGAATTGAACATAAGTTTAATGCTTACTTTAAAACTAACTTTGGAATATGTTAATAAGATTGAAAGCATTAGAAAGTAGCTGAAGAAGGTGATCCTCGTAAGTGTGGTGGTTATGTTCAATGGTTCAATTCCCTTTACCATGCAACCCAAAGTTTTACCAGGGTAAGTAAATTCTATAATGAAAGCTGGATATTCAAATAAAAAACTGTTCCACTACAACCAATGATGTGTCCAGGAAACTGTACTCTTTCTAGGATAACGGTTTTCCAGGGAGATTCGAGATCACGTTCAACCCCTTAGGTTGTCCCCGTATTTCGGGTATCCACTTTATAGAGGCTGTATGAGCCCCAGGTCTCCAGATCCCAAATGACCTATTAAAAGTTTAAATTAATTATCTACCACAGCGGGATTTGAACCCGGGACCATTGGCACCGAAACTCAGCGCTCTACCACTATAGATACCCTGCATCTATACAGTTAATGTGGAAACAAAATAAAAAAATACTCAATAGGGAATAAAACGTTTAACATAGTTAATGTGAATTCATTCATTCGGCACTACAACTCGATTTCGAGTCTTGGCCACTTGTACCAGCTTCCACCAATTGTCTCGATTCTGTGTAAAGTGAATACTAGATAAAAATAATTCCTGGGGAATGAAACTTTCAAGTATTTATTTAACTATGAATGATTTTAGCGAAAATTACATCAAGAAAAAATCTTCTGATAGTAGTTGACAACAACACATTTATCGTATAGCTGTAGTGAATAGAGCCATACAAATTATAGGAACATCTTGATCATGGGGTTGTGACTGTTTGGCACAACTACATAAAACACCTCTGATATTTAAAATTCATATAATAAAAATAATAATAAAATCATGAAATTTTGGTCAATTTCAAGTATAGTATTTTTATTTCCAAGAATTAATGTTTGGTTTAATCGATTAAAAGTTTTTAGACGAATAATAATTTTGAAAAAATTAAGTTTAAAAGTTTCCACAACTACAACAAAACGTGAAAGGTGAGCGACTTGCTGGCCTAGCTCAGTTGTTGCACAAGGTGGTTTTAGTGGGTTGGAGTCCCACACTATCTGAGGATTTTTTGGCCTCAGGTATCTAATGAGATTTCCACCTTGTACAAAAAAAAACTACAACAATGTTCAATATAGTTATGACACAATTTTAGTAGTGACATGCTATGCAGCAACCTAAGAAAAGATACTGCGGTTACATTCGAAACATAAACAAGCTCATACTTAGAATAATTTGTCATCGAGGGAAGGAAATGAATCAGCTAAGATTTCCGACGCGGAGCCAGTCGCTGGGAAGTTTGTTGGCGAGCTTCCACAAGGCTGTTGAGTCTCGACAATAATTCCTGACAGTTGACCTTTCCGATATTCTCGTGATTCACGAGCGCGGGGGAACAATATAGTTCAGTCTGTTTAAGTAAGCGGGGATAAACTCGGCACAATTTATGTTTGTTGCCATTAACAAAAAAAATTCAATAAAAGCCAAAAATAGCCAACGCGTCGGCCCCCTCGTTACATATGTTTAAACGATTGTCTTTTTAAAGTTTGGCATGCCTGGAGATGTTGACATCAATATATCTTAAGCATAACGGATTTCTATTTTTTCCATCACAAGAAATGTCTTTTACAAACCAATCAAAGAATTTTCGCCCACAGGAATTTCGAAATGGATTTGAAACCTTGAAACCTGTTCACAGAATAGACTATTTAGGTCTATACTCTTACATATTAAATACAACCAAACTTCTTATTTTATATTATTTTATTTTAAGACCCAAAGGTATAAAAAGCTAATTAAGCTTCTGATTACATCCTGGAAATATTTAGATAAACCAAATATTTTAAAAGTTGTAAGAGATGTATTTATCGCAAGTGAGCTGGGTAGCAAGGTCACTGTGCTGAAGGTCGCGATTCAAATCCAGCTGTGGTAGATTAATTACTTAATCTGTTACACAGACGCGGATGTGCCCTGTGGTATCTGCAAAACCCCCTGGGGTTCACCCATTTTCTATACAGTGGTATCCTTTGAGGAGGGTAGGATCTGAGAGTTGGGGGTGATCTCAGTCAAATCACTCTGTGGAACCCTTTTCTTCGAAACAGTTCAGTCCATGGACTTCATAAACCCAAACCCTTCTTGGGTTGAAGCGGTAAAGTTCTTTTTTAGTAGTTTATGGCTACCAAAGAACCATACAGTGTTTACGTTTTCTGGAATGATACTTGGTTACTTTCACCCCTATTATATTTTCAGTTGGTTTTACTCCGATGCTGCCTCGAACTATGGTGTTTCTGATTCTATTCTCCACAAAAAGTTCATCTCCATTGTTTGAATATTTTTTTAAGTTTGAAATCATTGATTGATGTCAAGACTCAGGGGTCCTCATTACCTCCACATTTTGCTTGGAGTTGGCTTCGGTGATTGGAGGTAATAGTCCAGGATTAACTTGCGTTGCTCAGTATAGAAATGAATAAGCATTTAAACACCACTTTACTTTTTGAGATACTTCCTTCTTTCCCGAAAAGCCTCATTTAATTAAATGGAAGCACATACTTATTGTACAGATTTTGAGAAATAAATATTCTTACTCAATATTACATTATATAAAAAATATATAATTGGTGTCGACCTTGATGAGTATGACATACTTTCAGTGAAAGAGTACATACCACATCTTCTCCTATTATATCAATTAGGAAAATCGGTTTCTAGAACTTTCAAATATGAATGAATGTGAATGTTTCATTTATCTTGACAGCATTTGTTCACCAAATGATGTTTCATAAAAAATATATTGTAATGTTTCGACCATGAATAGATAGAACACAAATTATGGAGGAGATCGTGTTGTTGTTTTTTTAAACCAGATTGTGAAACAACAGGAAAGTTTGTTTTAACGAATTTCAAACTACGTCATTGAATTACAACACTATTGTTAATTTGTGATTAAATAGTGGTAATTCAATTCCCGAATCTAGTACCCATTTGTTACAGCTATTATGCTTTGATATTTTTTTATTTCATTAAAAACCAACTAAGAACAAAGCGCATATCATTTCTAGGCTTTTCTTTCCTTACAATATATAACCCTTTAGCTTCTTTAGTTTCATCACTCCATCAAACATTAGTTTGTTCAACTAATAACCCTGGTTCATTCTCTTCATGTGCCCAAAGAGATTTAGCCTCAGTTTTCTACTGGACGTTTCTAAACTCTAACCTCACAGATATTCATACAGTGAGCGGTTCTTTCTTCATCAGGATTCCTCACCTATCTTTCTTGGTCCATATCTGTCGTGCAAAATCAAACCACATCCAATTCATCCTCACCAATGCAACCGATCCCAAATCCAAATGGAAAATACTCCGACAATTATCGCCAACAGTATCCGGTAAACTCTGTTCCCCTTCAATCACGCCAGACAATCTCAATAACCACTTCGTACCCATCACATCTCCTAAATCCTCAACCGCTACCGACATTGATCATATAAACTTTAACCCTGATAACTTCTTTTTTTCCCATGTATCATATGACGAACTATTAAACGCCATTCTGAAATCGCGCACCAGTGACTATGGCCCCGACAATATTCCTTTAAAGCTACTAAAATCCTGCCTTCCTGTCATAATGCCCGTATTACATCATATTTATAATTTCTCGTTACAAAACTCCATATTTCCCACGCCTTGGAAAACCGCGTTAGTGCGCCCGCTAAATAAAGTTGAAAATCCCTCCTCTCCAAATGACTTCCGCCCTATCTCCCTTCTCTCTAACCTCTCAAAACCATTAGAACGCCTAGCCAAAAACCAAATTTCAAATTTTCTAGAAGAACGTTCCCTCATTAGCCCTCTCCAATCCGGCTTTCGCCCAGGCTATTCAACTCAATCCGCTCTCCTCAAAATCACCCATGATCTCCATACTGCAATTGAACAGCAAAAATTAACAATTCTGATCCTTTTAGATTTTTCCAAAGCCTTCGACACAGTAGACCACAATATCCTTCTCGCCAAGCTACGAAACTTACCTCTATCCAACAGTGCCCTAGGATGGTTCAAGTCTTTCCTCTCAGATCGCTCCCAATATGTTTTGGTCCCCGGTCAACCTCCCTCCATAACCCTTCCGCTATCCTGTGGTGTCCCACAGGGTTCATCACTATCCCCCACCCTATTTGCCATTTACATAAACGACCTTCCACTTCTTATCCGACATTCCCAGTATCATGTCTATGCCGATGACTTTCAAGTGTACCTATCCTTTTCCCCTTCCGATCTAATATTAGCCACCGAAAAACTCCAAGATGACCTGAATCGAATAAATCGATGGGCAATGGATAACAAGCTAAAGTTGAACGTGGACAAAACCAAGGCAATAATAATAGGGTCAAACTACTTCCTTAAAACTATTCCTCATAATCCAATTCTCCTTCTAAACAATAATCCTATCAAATTCTACCCAACTGTCAAAAACCTTGGAATTATTTTTGACCAGGCCCTTTCCTGGAAAAACCATATCTCTGAAATTTCTGGTCGTACCTTCTCCACCTTAAAGCGTCTCAATTACCTTCGTCACCTGTTCCCTTTTGAAATCCGTAAACTCCTAGTTTCTTCCTTAATTTTCCCCTATTTTGACTATTGCTGTTCGGTGTATGGGGGTATCTCTGGGGATCTCGAAGCAAAATTAAAGCGGTTGCTTAATTGCTTCGTTCGATTCATCTTTGGGATCCCTAGAGATGCTTCGGTGACCCGATATTACGAAGAATTGAAATGGCTCTACACTTCCTACCACCGTAAGTACGTCCTAGCATCTTTCCTTTACCAAGTTATCCAATCCCGTCGACCATCTTACATTTTCGATCTCCTTCAATTCAATACCACAGTGCTCTCCCGCAACACCCGTTCTCGGCTCTCTGATCTATATACAGCATCCCACCGAACTGCAGCTTTTGAAAGAGCTTTCCTGATCCGATCCTCCTCCCTTTGAAACTCTATACCTTCTTCCATTCGCCGTTCCAATAATCTTCCAACCTTCAAATCCCGTATATTCCAGCACCTATTATCCCTACAATTCCCAAAAAATCGAAAATAGTAGGGTATCAGTATTGACTTAATGCTCTCTTTATTCGATGAATGAATGATGTTTTAGATGTACATTTGTGTGTGTTATTTTGTATTCATATATTTGAGTGTGTGGAATTTAAACCACGTACATATGTATTATTAATGTCATATAGATAGATATTAAAAAGGACAAAAAGGGATGAAAGGTAAATCTCGGATAATATTGTTTAATCTTTCTTTTTTTTTTTTTTCTTGGCATAAATTTGATATATGTGACCATAAATTTGTTTCTCTTATATAATTATTGTAAACTTATTTTATTTTTTTTTCTTTCTTTTCTTCTAATATGTTTTTGAAATACTGTTATTGTAGGTAATTCACATTTTTTTTTGTTCATTTTTTTATTCGTTCTCACTAATTAAATTAATTGTAATAATTAATTAAAAGTAATTATTTAACACTCTAAGACATAATAGCTTACAATGCCTGTATTGTTATTCTATAGGGACTCGTTCCAGAATAAATAAAGACATTATTATTATTATATCACTCTCAATATCTTTATTTCTAATCCCAGCAGCTGGTCCAAAATGGTGAATCCCACAGTCTCAGCCCCACAGAGTATCACCGTTTTTATGACTGTTTAGTAAGGTCTGATTTTGACCATTTTCAGAAAAGTTATATTTAATAATTATTATTTACATTTTTATCTATTTTTAATTGTTTATTTTGGGTATGAACGTGCACACTTATCACAACTATTTATTGTACTAGATAGAGGTAGATCAACAATAAGCAAGTTAAAAAAAAAGCTTAAGATGACAAAAGAAGAAGGAAGACTTGATTGGTATCGGTCCTGAGAGGAAGGAAGGATCGGATAGACGCTTCGTCCGATCGTCTTAATATTATTGGAGGAGAGAAAAGTAGAGGGAGGAAAAGAAAGAGGTCACTTTTCTAAATTCTTTCACCATTTTCTTTTTACTTTAGAAATATATAAACTGTATCAACCTATCCTTAAAATGTAGTGAATTAATGTTTATAAACATATGCAGTTTTTATATATTTTTTATTTTGATGTGATCAACACTACTTTCTACAAATGATTTTAAACATGTTTACAAACAGAAAAACTAAATTAATGAGTGAGGCGTAGTAAACTTTCATTTTTATTAATTAATTGAATTTAAAATGATTTTCTTTGAACTAATTGTCAGATCAATCAATTTTTTTCAGTATGTAAAGTTCTCTCACTATATATTAAATATAGGCGTTTGTAGATATGAGGCGAACAGAATCAAAAGCGGATAACTTCAAATTTCAAAAATATACGCAATAATATTGCGTTTCCACATTTTTCGATAGTTTAGGTCAACCAATGATTTAAGGACCCGAAACTTGAGGTTCAGAATCGGACTAACGTCATGAGAAATAAAGCAGCCGATTGTCGTTTTAGACAAAATTGTGTGACTAATTATCGGGAATTAATATATTATATTATCCATTTGTTAAGAACATTCCATATATTATACAAATATATGTCACAGAAATGGAAGGGCATTCTGGATTGCAATTATAAATTTACTTGAAAACCATCTCTACAATTCCTTTAATTTTTGGCACAAGGGCTATAATCTTAGCTCTAATTCTAATTTTGTTTTCAAGATAAACTTAAATCATTCTTTGATATTATAAAATAACTCAAACGGCTCGAGGAGACTGCTGAATAATTAATTAAACACGTTTTTTTTCTTCTATTGAATCAAGTAACGTTTATAAATGAAAAATCGACAAAGTTTGCATAAGAACTCGGAAAACTGATTAACCACCACATTTTGTTTTATTCCCATCTCCTTGACACCATGCCTAACTCTCTCTGATATTAATATTACGTAGCTCTGGAATAGATAAGGATATATTAAATCCTCCGAGTAATATAAACAAATATATTTGTGTAGATATATTTTAGAAGTAATTTATAATTGAGTAACTAGCAGCACGTTCTTTTGTATGATTTACATCATTATGATTTGTAATTAGTATTATACTTGTTAGAGTTTTAGTTTGATTATATTTTATTCCAAATACAAAGTATATCATGTAAATCACAATAAGTTAATTTTTTTTTTTAATAACGACTGTTTCGAAGTAATATTAACTTCAATTTTTTAAAGATTTACTGAATTATTCTGAGACAAGAAAATTTCGAATTCAAATCGGATACTTGGAAATATTCATGACTAGGGAGCCATGAATTTTTCACTATGCTTCGAATCCTTATCAAGCGCGTGGGAGTTCCATTCTGTGAAATATATTCCGAGTCTTATATTGCTTTCCTGGGTTGTAAAATAAATTGCAACAGATTCAAGTAAGATTTGAATTACACTTTCTTATTCCTTGGTTATGGTGAATACAGACTATAATGAATAAATTTATCCTTATAAGGAAAAGGAGCAGAATGGCTGAGTGGTAGAGCGCTGAGATACCGTGCTTGATACTCTCTGGGTTCAAATCCGGCTTTCTAAAATAATTTATTTAGTCTGTTAAAAGGCGGTGGATAAATCATGTGGAATCTGGAGATCCTCCTGGGGCTCACCAAGCTACCCTAAATTATGGGAAAAACCTGGCAGTTAAGCGTGATTTAGGGAAAATTTACTCCTTGTACAACCGGTATCCAAGAAACACAGTCTCTACCACGTACAGAACTCCAATCCATTCAGAGGTTCTAGTGACCAAGTTTTTTTTTTATATGGACGACAAATTGGTTAGAATTACTGAAATTAAATACACGTGTTACAGCATGTAAGTTAAATTAGTACTTAAACTTAAATCATGACTCTGTAAAAAGATTTAATACTGAAGATAAAATAGGTAACAACAATTAAATGAATAAATGTAGAAGTCTTGAACAATCTCGCCTTCTCCATTAGAACCAACAGTCCAAGAGCCAATTGAAATCGCCTTATTCTTGTCCATTACTTTTCATTGACCATTAACGTTCTCATGTTGCGTACTTAGAGCTTTAATGGGGTAGGTACTGCGCCATCCTTAACCAGTCTGTGTAGAAAATTATTGTATTTTCATCGCCTCTAAATTGTTTCTTTTGACTCTATAATGTAGTTTTATATATTAAGCTATCGGGAGCGGGGTAGCTTAGTTGTAGAGCGCTGAGTTGCCGTTCAGAAGGTTCAAATCAGGCTGTGGGAGATAATTTATTTTATCTGTTAACAGGAGCCTGGGATGAATCCTGTGGGATCTAGAGATCCTCCTGGAGGTCCGGGGATCTAGGGACTCTGACTTTATCTCAATAAGTATCCCTAAATTTCGGGAAAAACCTGTCAGTTAAGTGTGATTGAAGGCAAATCATCATTCAGAATCATATAATGGGATTATAAGAAAATCGTGTTTAATCACCATCCATCGTTAACTATGAAGATGGCCTCAGCGAAGATGGCGTGGAATCAGCGGTCGATGACAGGCGAAAAGGAAGTACATTGAGGAAGTAATATCCCAACGTTGACACAAGAATAGCAGCCAAGTGGGTCCTCCCTGACTACTGGATGTCACAGATCCTCACGGGGCATGGGGGCTTCCGACGGAAGCGAAGTCAACATGGATACGACCTGGACCCCAACTGCCCCAGTTGTGGAGTTCCGGAAACTGCAGACCATATAGTAGCATCCTGCACCGCATATGACGCCCAGCGCTCGAGGTTGTCAAGGAAAACAGGTATATATGAAATTACAGAGGACGTATTCCCTGAGCTTGTGAAGTACGAGAACTACACAAGCTTCAGGGGGTTCGGATGGAAGGAGAGTGTAGGTCCGGCCCACTTCATGATAACAGGAGAGAGCCGGCACCAGGAAGACTGCCGGACCAACCTATGGAGGACTCCTAGAAGAAAGCAGACGAGGACCAAAGAATAAGGTGAATAGAAGGAAGAAGACGAGGACCAAAGGATAAGGTGTAGCTCTAAGGTGCACAACCGTCCACCGAGCTACAACTTAATTCCATAGATTTTTTTATATGTAATAAACGTAAAAAACAGAATAAAAATCCCGATAACAGTATCTCCAGTGGTGAACCCTCACTGGAGGTAAAATCCTGTATGCCTCACAGGTATGAAAGGTGGGGGAAAAAAAGGATCATGAATTTTGCCCAAGAAGCGATCTTTTTAACATTTTAGAAATGTTGGTTTTCGTCAACTTATGTCGTCCACTTATGTTGGTTTTAAATCTTAATTACACTAAATATTAATTAGTTTGAACATAAATGGCAAATGGCCGAGAAGATCGAATCACGTTCTCCGCCCCCAACAATTAGAAACGTGATGTACTTCAGCCTACTGAGGACAACTCAGAAGGACTGGTTGTAATCCAATCAACTCCCATCTACTTTTATTGGGAATCGCGTTGTAGTTTACTCAGATAATTGGTTATATCTGCAACCCAGGTGAATAAGTGGTTAAGTCGTATATTGTCCAGGGAGTAGATTGTATTGAGTAAGCTATATTGCGCCATTCATTAATAGATTTTGCTTGAATTGTAATATAACTCCTTTTCAAGCCAATGCCTGAATTAGCTCCTTATTAATTACGAAAATAACACGATTCCGCTTCCTTGAGAATAAGAAACTCATTTTACAGGAAATTCGACTTAACCACTTATTCCCCGGGGCTGTAGATATAATCGCCCGGAGGTTAGATAATGGAACAATCTACTTTGAGGAATAAGATAGGTCTTCGTGCGCCGGTTGAAGTCAGTGTATAATACACACATGTGCATTGTTAAATATTATTTTCGACAGTCTATAACTATTTAATGTAATTCACAACAAGCCTGTTTTTGACAATAGAATCTCGAAACTTCGCAAGAGGATAGTTTTATGTTTTTTGACTGAATCACAATAAAGAAAAGAAGTACTCTTGATAGATGTTTAGAAACATTTTATAAAACATTATATTGTATATTTTTAGAAATATATAGATCGTTTCCCATAATTTGTATCCGATAAATCTTGGGATAGAAACCATAATTTCGTAAATTATAAGTAAAAAAAAGTAAACTTGAAAGAATCAATGCTCTTCATAAAAAATAAAAATTGCTTATAAAGCATCCTACTTTAATGTACAAATTAATCATTCCTTCAATAACCAGCATATCATAAATTTTATTGAGTAATTCTTAAATGGGTTGAATTTCGAACTAATGGTGACATCAATTCCTTTATAAATAGCTTTAATTACAAAACGCAAAATAGAATAATTGTATTCCCTTTCAACAACACCTGCTTGGAAAGATACATGTTGTATTACTGTAAACAATTAATGACGTAGTGTTAGTTTTCCCCATTATATTTGTTTATTTTGTATAATGCACATACTTACTGTTTGGTGAATATTATTTTTAATGAATAAATTCTCTTCACTTGCATAATACAACCTATTAAATAGAAATCAACGATGTTCGAATGTTAATTTTTAGTATAATGTATATAGTAAAATGTAAACTAATGTATAAAACTGTTTTTTATTGTGATAGTTGACTTCTGTGACGCTAAGGATATAACATAAAGGATGAATGATAAAGGATGCCATGTCCACAAAACAGGTAATGTAGGTAAATTGTCATAAATAAATACTGTTATCTATACTTCCAAACTTTCACTTATAAATGTCAATAACAACATGAACGAATTCCTTTAAGCTTGTTCCATAAGTAAGAAAGAATAAATTTTAATAGTTCAAAGTTATGGAAAGTTGGATCTCCAGAAAAAATGTGACATGGTATCCTTTACCTCCTGGGTACAGAATCGTTTTGCTCAGAGAGAAATTTATGAAAAAATGCTAAAACAATTAACAATAGAATTATGATAGAACACTGTTAACGCCTGTTGACCAATGCTCATTTTATGAAACTTCAGTTCAGTATACTGGTATCAATTATCTACAAAATAATTTTTAGTAGGTTTTCACTTCGAGTTGAGTCACAATTCGTTTATTTATTCGTTTGCCTTATAATATTTTTCAAAAATGTAATTTTAACATTAATTAATTAACAGCTTTAGTATGGAAAAGAGAATGTAATTATGGGAAATGTGTATAATTCGGTAGTCATCTAGAAATGAACAACAAACGTATATCATTTGTACTTCGAGATGTTAATTGAAACTTTTATTCCTTGATGAAATGATTACCGAAATCATTAGATGTAACTCATTAGACATAATAACATTCTCTTTTCTATACTAAAACTCACAATAACTTGTAATTATTGGAAAATATTAATAATGAAACGAATAAACAGTTAATTAAACGAGTAAACAGTTACTTGATGTAACTCAACTCGGAGCAACAATGTCCGGTATAGATACCATAATTTCTTAAATGGTTATCTTGTATTATACTACTTGAATCCATGACGGATTTTAAGCCAACAATATAGCTATGATTATTGGATACATGGGGATAATTTCTTTCTCGTAGAGATTTTTACACTGGATTATTATTATAGTGAGTATCATTGCATCTACTTGAGGTAATGGGATAAGGATGGATTCCTCGTACTCTTCATGTACCATGGAGGAAGGGTTGCGCAGGAAAAACCTCCCCCTGTATACAAATGAATTGCTAATGGTTGCTGTATTATATAGACATTGCTACCTTTTTTGCCGCCTCCTGGCATGACGTAGGATGGCCTCGCCGTGTTGGCGGACGAGCTGAGCCAGCAGTAAATGGTGACGGTTGTGTTGGACAGTTGCGAAGAGAAGACGTCCCCTGGAGGCTGCGGCAGGACCAGCGAGCTTTGAACCTTCTGGTAGACTGGTCGATAGGACCTGGCTCTCCGGGCATCCCGGGCTCGCTCGGCTATCTTCGCCACTGTTCGGGTCTCTTTGCCGATCTCTGCTAACTGGGTCGTCTTTCTTTTCGGTCATTACATCTAGCTGATAACTGCTTAATAGTATCTATCACTGCTTCATTACGTCAACCAACAGAGGAGCTAGATTATTACGCCATATTGACTCACAATAAGAACCACCAACATCTCAAAAATATACATAAAATAACTATAAGAATGCAATTTGAAGAATCCAAAACACAATGGCTCAAGTCTCTAAAGTATCATAAAATAAGTAATCAGTCAACGTTTGGCCAATTCAGGCACCAACGATGCAAAATAGTAAAAGGGGAGATACGGAGAGGTGGGATATGAAACGCCACCAACTCACTCACACACTGTTCGGCCACCATTCTTCCCCCCTCTTCGCGGTCTCCAGTGAGTCCTCCAATTTGTTATCCCAATCTTTCTCAGTCATCCATCCAACGAGCCTGGGTCTGCGACTTTTCCATTTTCCCTCTGGTGCACCATCCAACATCGTTTTATGCAGTCTGTAGGACTGCATTCTTTCTACATGACCCAACCATCTTATTCTGCTCTTCCTTACAGCACAAGGGATATCAGGCTCTCCGCACAGTTCCATTAGTTCGGCATGGCTTCTGATCTTCCATCTGTGCTAATCTTTGTCGGGTGTCGAAGATAGCAAATATTACCAACGGACTAATCTCGAAGTTGAACCACGAAGTCACCTCCTTAGGATGGATCCTTAGAGAAGAGGCAGAATGACTTCTGAGGTCTACAGGTGGCCGTATGGATTAACGCGCTTGCAATGACCACTTGCTTACAAACACAAAGTCCATGAGGCAGAATCCCGCTCTCGGGGTGCCAAGCAATCCCCACCCCTCGGCTAAGTGAGCTTTCTAGAAGCGACTCACAATGACCGGTAGATGACCCTACCCGTCTATATCTAAAGGTAATTGCTTTTTAGGTTTCGGAATATCATTCATGAGGGTTGGTTTCGGTATAGTCTGCTTCAGAGACTGAGAAATACGAGGTATAGGTTTATCATGCGCGTGCAGACACCGAAGAGCCATATTCCTTGGATCTAGACCGATTTGTCATTGGTTTGTCAAATTATTTGTCATAGAAACGTGAAGTTGAGAGACCCTATCCAGTCTGCTTATTATATATACAGGGTAACCACATTCTCCTTTAAATTTGATGGTATCTAACGCCTAAATAGAAAAATAATCCCTAAAATACAAGTTAACCTCTAAAATAAATGGAATGGAATAGTGTCTAAACTAAAATATTTTTTCCTGTCAAAACAAAAAAATTTGGAACTTCGTGTTTTCAATATTTTTTCCT
This sequence comes from Arma custos, assembly GCA_037127475.1. NCBI lineage: Eukaryota > Metazoa > Arthropoda > Insecta > Hemiptera > Pentatomidae > Arma > Arma custos. The sequence continues at coordinate 98,094,407 of CM073760.1, read as the reverse complement.
TTCACCTTCCGATTATAAACGATTAAAGAATTTGTCAAATCGGATTAAAAGTTATTTAAATTAACATGTTCTGATTTTGGAAAGGTAGGTCTGGAGTGAGTAACTCTATTGACATGGTACAAGGTTGTGAAATTAAAAAATATTAGCATTTTAGTAAATTTGTAGATCCGGGTTCGAATCCCGACCAGGACTTTTCTCTTCAACTTAAAAATCTTTAAAATTAGACGGATTTAGCTAATCTGAGTTTTATTTACATTGATCCGGCCATATATTTCAAGTGTTAAGATACTCTAGAAGAGAAGAAACAAGGACAACTTGATGTATGTAACACTTCAAATATGAATATTGAATTGAATACAATGCTATCTGCAACAGCTTAACTCTCTTCTGCAGAACTCTAAAACTGATAACACCGATAGTTTATTTCTGAAGCAGATCTGTAGATCTTATTACAGACTTGTTCAACTAAACACCTGAGTTGTTCTCAAAATGCTCTGCAACTTTCGGCTTCTATTACATAACCTACTGCTTAATTACCTTTTATGTACAAGAACTGGCTGAAAAAATATAAAAAATTTAAGATGCTCAGTGCCATTCGAATGTGGGTCATACATATAAATTAGCCCAGATAAAAAGCAACACAGAACTCACGTCCTAAACAAAGTTAATATATCTAATGGAAGAATGTAGGCTGGGGTCGGGGAATATGCTTTAATAAACAAATGAAAAAAAAGGCTTCCATTTCCGATTAACCTACTTCAAGATAAATTGAATGGAAAAGACCTAGTTTCTGTAAAGGGTGAATTTCCATTCCTTTTATAAAGTCCTAGCAACAATTAATTCCACAACTTTATAATCGGATAGTAAAATGAGGCCAATGCCTTTATAAAAGTATTTTCCGTGAGTAAAATGGACTAGTTAATGTGATGTCTAGCTTGCTTTTTCAGACTCTAATAGCAATATTTTTTTAATTACTTCAACATTTTTTCTAAGGTTTTCAATGTGTCAAACCCAATTATACCGAAAATAATTAGAAACATAAATAATCCGGGTGATACTTCACCTAATAACAATAAATAGTAAGTAATTTATCTGTGGTTAAGATGTTCTATTTATATGTCAGTAATAATTAATAGTTAACCGTGTTAATATATACATACATTTTTGTAAATGATAAATAAATATGCCCCCCATTATTATACCTTATATTTGTATGGAATAAATAAATAGTATTTTCAAAATAAGTTTAGTTCATTTAAAATGTAAAACTATGCTGTCTTCACAATGAGAGCTTCACTTTACTAGATTTACACAAAGCATTTACACTATAATATTATAGAATAGTTACAACACTTTATAGTTACACTAAGATGAAACGAACTAAAGGATTTTAAAATGCACAAAACAGGTATTTAAAAAAAAGGAGCGAAAGGTACAACATATTTACTAATTATCATTTAAATGTGATTAAATTCGTTATTTTATTTCTTAATCTTATAAAGTATTGAGAGTATGTTTTGCTATATAGAACAATAGTAATTATGTTGTTGACAATACACATAAATAAATATTATTAGTGCAAATTACCAGACATCAGTACCATGTTTTCGGAACAGAATGGACATATTTATTGCTGGTATTTGATAAACAAACTGTTAAAAGGATTTGATGTGCAGTGATTTTCCGAAAACATTATTGAATTCTTTTCACAATTTAATAAAAGTATATCAACAAGTGTATTATCATTTTTTTTAGGTGACAGAAGACTTGATAATGGCATTGTTGATAAGAGCTGCATGCAACAGGCCTCGCCGGCGCCAGCCATTTTAATTCCACACATAGATCTTAGGCTTTCCAAATTACATTCTCTCACGTTTCGGCCAAATGGAAATGCTTCTTGAATTCTCTCCCACAATAACCACAATTAAATACATCGTTTATTTAATAAGTGCTCTTATTAACTGCAGTTTAATCAAAATTGCACAATTTTTGAGGTTTTAAATTTTAAATTGAGCTCAATGAAGATTCCATGGCTGCGCCTTCCATTTGTTTATAGTACTGTCCATTGAACAGGAAATATGTTTCCTTCATGCATATCTCCGTCAGTCGGTACTCTTCTTCACTCAGAAGATTTTTCATAAGGTTCAGTGCTTCATTGGCAGGGACCTTGGTGAAGAGCGACTTGACGTCGAATCTTACCAGGATGTCTTCTTCGTTTATATGAATAGTTTTGATAATGTCTACAAATTGTTTGGAGTTGCGGATATTGTGTTGTGTTTTGCCAGTGTGGGTTTAAATTATGTTGGAGATGTATTTGGATAGGTGGTTTGTAAGTGAACCAATGTTACTGAGTATGGGTCTCATAGGGATACTGTCTTTGTGTATTTTGGGTTGTCCGTATAGTCTTGGAGGGAAGAAGAACATATGGACAATACCGCAGACTGTGGAAGCCTACGTGAACATCTGTTTGATTGTTATTTTTTTTAAATGTATAGAGTAAGCTATAGCTATATACAGAATCAGACTTATTTCTGTGTACCGGAAATCAAAACTCTAACCATAACATTGCTCATATAAGTTAAGAGATTTATATTAACTATAGCAGAGGCCAATTTTCAAAACAGATAATTTCTATTATCTATTATTTATTAACCTATTCCCATCGAGTCATTATAATCATAGATTAAAGGATAACACTACAAAATGTTTATAAGGGAGAGATCTCAACCGAATCGAGCAAAAGCTCATCGGTCCAAGTCAGTGATCCGACGCTCGAGCGAACTCGGTTCGGTCTTGAAGCTCTGCGTCATATCTCTTCATGCTTCCTCGAGGATAAGAAATATCAAAGGAAACGACGAGTGTACCAAGAATGACGTTGAGGAATAATAAAATGGTATATCTACCTAATTGTTGATCCTATATTTAGGTAAAGGAATTGTGTTAAAATCGCCCGATTTATTTCTCGATCCTGGCGTAAATATCCTTAGGTTTTTGTCGATCGAGAAACGCGGCCAAGGACATGATATTTTAATACATTTATTCAAGACAATATATTTATATAATTATATGGATAAATTTATTGTCTGATATTCCATTTTCAATATGTTTTTTGTTTTTTAATAAAGTCATATTTTGAGTTGTATTATGTTTTAACTTGAAGTTTTATGAGAATAATGACGTAAGTTAAAATAAAAACAGATTTAAGCTCTTAAAAGTTGTCTAATGGCTAATAAAATATTTTCAATACCGTTATTACAATAGGAATGCTTTGCTTTACCAATATCCAAATTTTTATTTTTTTAAACTCACATGGAACTTTCAAATACCTCTATTGAAAAATTAGTTTTTTTGAGTAATGAGATTGATCTTTTGAAGGAGTGATATGTGACACTGTTTACGATGCTATAAATATTAAAATAAACCTGTGAAGGGTAACTGAACAGGTTAAGGAAGCATTAATCGGGTCTCGGATCTCCTTGAGTCTGTACCAGGAAAAGGTAAGAAAAGGACAGTGGTAGGCAGGAGGCAGTGAGAGAAGATGCCGGAAGATCTCAAGTATTGATGTTGAAAGGTAGATTACTTGCATATAACAGATAGGGGATTTTTATCTGTAGACCTCTTATGTAATCGTGATTACCATATAAGGAAAGTAAAGTAATTAATAAATAAAAGTATGTTTATTTATTAAAACAACTGCCAGTAAAAGTCAACCACATATTACTTTGGAGATGAAGGCGAAGAAGAAATATGTTATACTAGCTTTTGCCCACAACTTGTCCGTTTTTATTTTGAATAAATACTTAAGTTGAGTTTAAATTTAGAGTGAATCAACTAACTACCTACTCCAACTTAAATTTAAGTTATACTCCATATTATTCACAATGACTTAAACCATTTGCCTACTAATTCTTATTCCTTTGTTGATTTTATAAAATGTCCTATTAAATATTAAATGGCATAATTATAGAACTTTCCATGTGTTTTCTTTTGAAATCCACTATGCAATATCCAAAACTGTAATATCTTGAATTAAAATGTATATTCGGAAGGTATTTTGATATCTGTGGGGGAAAAAACAGTTTTCCTCGAACACACCCCGTAATTACAGTAGCTTCTATATTTTTGTGCAAAACTTTTACTTGCAGTCTAGTCCCATTGCACAATTTTGGAGGTTTTAAATTTCGCAGTAGCATTATAGGCGCCCAGACGTTATTTAAAAGTTACTGTGCTGGCAGACCAGATGGAAAGTATTCAAAAATTCTGAGGGATAGTGCAGGTCTTCGTCAATTTAAACTACTTAATCTATCGACTTGTTTTCTATCAGCTCGCCTTCGAATGCCCCTAGGAGCATATTATTGATTTTAGATGCACTGTAATTTCTATCCCTTTAATAATCCCTTATTATTATTATTATTATTTCATCCCCTATTTTAAACTTTTTAGGAGCCGATTTTCGAAAAAATAAAAAAACACGTATTTCTTTATTTTAAATGTAGAAATGAAATCTAAAATTAAAAATTATGTGAGTCCCATACAAACTTTCATTCCTTACTGCATGCTTTTGGGGGGTGATTTTCCAAAATCTTGAATACCATTGCCATTATGTTTAAAATTAAAGCCGGCTTACTTATTTTCACAACTCTAACTTAACATGTTACGATTTCCCCTATTTTAAACTTTTAGGAGTTGATTTTCGAAAAATAAAAAAACGTGTTTCCTTCGAAAAACGAATCACTTACGTATAACTTTAAAAAAGAATCTCATATCCGAAGGATTTCTCAATTAAATTTTAACAAATTTCTAGCCTCATAGCTGATTACTGAGGAGTATGAGGGACCAGTCTACGGCACTTTTTCACCTTCCCAATGGAGCGTAGATGGCGAATAACAGTATCATTCGATCGGTAATTATTAAGTATCGGTAAGTATTAAATAGGATTAAGATATTTACAGTTCTTTGAAATCCTGAATTTGAAAAAAGCGGTCATTTATATACACCTTATTATTTTAATTGATTATTATTATTATTGTTATTTGTTAAGCATCGTACTAAAATCAACTATCACCTGGCTATAGCCTGTATCAGAGAGACTCGTGGGGTAGAACATTGAATATTCTAAAAGCGGTTTCTCTTCTGAACTATCTCAAAGGGGCCATCGGCTGAGAGGACTAGCCGCGGAGCGAGGGATGTGGTCAGTCCAGTAAATAAGTTACCCAGGAAGTGCTGAAATAACCGGCGGTGCAAATAGAGGCACGTAGACAAGAGGCAACACAAACCAGCCACCGTCCCAACTTACCGTGTTTAAAAATACAAACAGCTATATCTAAAGCCGATGTCTTATTGGAGCTAAATATTTAAAAGAGGTGGAGGAAAGAAGAAACATTGCCGGTTCCATTTTCCGTATTATAAACATTCCTGCTGAGTGATAAATTTATTCTGTTCAAACGCATTTCCGCCGCTAAACATATTTTGTATGGAATCCAGCAAGACTGCAAAGGTTGAAATGATTATTATAAATTATAGCATTTCCTATTGTATTTTATTTCTTCATGGATCCTTGCACCTTCTTCAACATTTCCTTTACTAAAAATATTTTGCGTGGAATCAAGTTTACAAAGATTGAAGTATTTATTATAAATAATTATATTTTCTGCTGGTTTTTAATTCTTCATTAATTAATATATTTGTAACTAGCAAAAAGTGGTGGCTGGATACAAGGCGAAGAACTATATCTTAAGATTTTATAAGTACGAGTAAAAAGGATACTTTGGAATGCTTACAGGACGCCGATTTGCTTTTGTTGTAAACTGTTAATGATGTTGAGTTATATTTTTTAACAATACATGAAATTAAATATACAATTTTCTCTCCGCCCAAATAATTACAACACCATAGGAAATGTATATTATATTACGTTGTATTTTATCATATCGTATCATAACATATCATATCATATTATATTAACAACAATAATAAAGTCCTTTGTTTTTATTACTGCTTAAATAAATCAGGAAAATATAGCAAATACATACTGAAGGAAAATGAGGTCAATAACACCTGGAAAATATACAGCAGAAATGACGCACACCTACAAAAATATGAACCCCCCCCCCTCCCCCCGAAAGCCCTACCAATAACAATATCGTTTGCGTATTCCTGATATTTTAGGAATATTAAAGATTTGTGTAAGGAGTCATGAGGGAGCGAAGTTGTTCAGTGACTGGGTTGCCATGCCGAAAATCCTGGTTCATATCCCGCTGCTAGCAAGGCTTTTATTTAGATCTGTGCTGCCGGAAATGGATCATATGGGATCTAGGATCCTCCTGGGGCTCACCCGGCCTCTATAAAGCGGGTACCCAAAATTAGGGGGAACATCTGGCGGTTGAGCGTGATCTAGGACAAACCACCTCCCTGCTCAGACGTTGTCCTTGAAACAGTACTGTCTCTACCAATTACTGAACCCCAGGCCCATTCACGGGTTGTAGTGGTACAGGTTTCAGGTAAGGAGTCATGTTTACATGTGTTAGTCGTACCCACTCCTATGAACATTATCATTTTACATATATAATAAAATATAGATAATAAAGTAAAATAATGGTAATATTTAAAATAAATGAAATAGAACAATGGGGTATGAACTCTAACGATAATGATGATCCCATATCCTATTGTACTAGACAATGTATTTTAAATAATACCTTTAGATTATTATATAATTTAAATCATCTTTACTTTTATATCTGGTTTACTCCGATAGCATTATTTTTATATTTTAATTAATCTATTTTATTCTTCACGATTTTTCTGTATCATTTTAATTTGTTTCTATCTTGTCTATCCAGCACTAAAGAAGACCTGTTATCTGGGTCGAAACGTCTTTTTCAAATAAATATTTCATTTCTATAATATTTTCTTTGACCATCGCCCGGACCATTTTCTTTCCCATACATATAGGTCATTATTATTATTTTTTACCAGAATACCATGCTCTGTTTAAAATTTATTGGCTCATTTTTTCCCGACTTCTTGAAGGCAGTATATACCGGAGGACACTGCGAAGACCAGACAACCCCCTAAATCCTGATCTGTTTGATGACAGTCCTACCTCTCAAGCCCTTAGTTGGAACACTTCGCAGCACGTGTCTTTAAGACAGAGGTTGTCTTGAGGAGCAATCGCTTCCAATATTTATAGCTGACACGGTTTCCTACTTACTTAATACTCTTACCACTATTCTTAGCCAGCTCTACTTTCTCATTCTCCCTCTCAGGGAAAACTGATTAGTTACATTTACCGTAATTACAGTAATCAGCGTGCGCGGTCTGGAAAAAATGTTACGCCCTATGATTTTTATAATTTTCCCATTACTCTTACTGTTTTAGATATATATGTTGGTCGTTAATAAACATTTTTAATTTCAATCGATAAAAAATTATTCTAATAGTATTAATTTTATTTTTAAATAATTCTCTAACAAAGGTATAAGTATAAGTACTATTTATTATATTTATAATAAACTCGATTGGCCACTTACAACCATCACCTTTTATTTTTATTCTGTAAGTATGTCTATAAAAATGTTATTTTAGAATTATGCTAATATTTTATATATGTCTAGAGAAAAAAGGATAATTAGAAAAACAATCATAAGAAATTCTGTTTGTAATTATATTTCATTCTTACCTCACTTCAAATACCTGTTTATTATAAACCTCTTTCCGAAAAAATAATACATGATATATTTTTAACTTACAGTAATACAGGACGTGGTTTCTATCCACTCTCAACTCCAAGGTGACATGTGTCTTGCATATGGATCAGTTCATCATTTATTTTGGGTGGTTTTGACACTCTGGTGGGGTTGAATCTGTATTTGCTGGTATTACAAAAAATTGTTTGTCCCATCAGAATTGAGCGTGAAGTGTTGATAGCTGAAAACGGTGTCTTATCCGATTATCAAACATTCCATATTGTGTCAGTATCAAAATGGCGGAGGTAACAGAAAAAGTAGGGATTCCAAAAGGCCAGTTTAATAAAATGAATACAAGTAACATACGAATTTCTATATGTTCTATTAATTTGGAGGGACTATAGAGATGTTCAAAACACTTAGAAATATTTGCAGTCTAACACTCTTATTGGTCAATCTAGGAAACATCTGCATATAAGAGATTCTAACTCATTTGTTCTGTGGGGGATTGATAACCGTTGAAATAAGAAACCCTTAAATTTAGGGGAGGGATATTTATAATAAGACAGACGTAAGGTCTCTAATAGAGAAGGCAAGAAGTGCCTTAAGGGCTTATATTAGCTCAGAACTACGCAATCTAAATTGAACCTGTAGACTCGAATCGAGTGCTAAAATTTTATGTGTTCTCAGTGTTATCGTACTTATCAGAAGGATGGGAAGTTACGGATGCTTCAAGTAAAAGTCTTCAAGCAGCTGAGATGTGGTGTTGTCAGCGTATGATCAGACTGTCATAGGTGCACCATGTCAGCAACGAAAACATACTATACTATAATACAGAACCCCTTGAAATATTGGACGGTATCGAGAGACAAATTGTCATAGTTTGGTCAAATGATGCAAAATGAAAAGTATCGCCTATTTTAGTTAATCATACAGAGCAAGAATGAAGGATAAAGACAGCCAGATCGCAGAGGTCTCCAAGTTGAAAAACCTGAGGCAATGGAAAGGATTAGCATCGATAGAATTGTTTCCTGCAGCTGTCATTAAAATAAGATAGGCCATTAAAATTGCCAACATAGGCACTTTTAAAAGGAGAAGAATATGTATAATCAAACCTTGTTTCAAAAGATTATGTACGGTGTCGATAATGTTCTTTCATTATTGGGAAGAATTAGAAATGCAGGTTTCTCGCTTGCAAAGGATAGTTGCTAAAGCATTCCTGCTTCCTTACTACTCCAGTCCTCGATATTCTCTATTTAACCATAGGCCTGATGAGGTTTTATGTTTCCTTGTATCCACTGAGATGCGGCAAACGAAGGTGGGAGATTTCGTGAAAGGGTAGAGAATACAGTGAACCGATCTATTTCTGACCCTCAGTAGGGCTGCCAATGTCCCAGCGACCGTCACGGCCTCATATCTTTGGCAGCCCACCAGGGGCACTCTCATCACAATGATTTGGCCTTTGGGCCTCAACCGAGCGATCAATGGTCTGTTTTAGTTAATGAAAAATAAACAGAACTCATTCCTACTTGGTTATATAAAAAAAAACGCTCCAAATTTGTTAAGGATATTGAACCAGTGACAGCACATCGCAAATGTAAATTTTATAGTTTTTTTAACATTTTTTAATTTTATTTATTTATTTATTGTACAATTTGCTACATTTCACATAATAAAAATGCTGTACCAATAGTCTCAAATAAAAATAATTGTACAAATTTAAATATATCTCTGGAGAATCATAATGTACAATGACCGAAAAAATGTATAAAAAACTTTCAACAGAGAGAGAAAAAATATATATATAACAATATCAATGAAATGAAAGAAATTGGTATACTACAATAATAAATGTTTGGTTCGTTAATGTACATACCGCTTTATACTTTTTTGTACAGTTCCCAATATTTTTTACAAGCGGGTTCTTATTGTTTTTACACTTAAAAAAAATTGTTTACATAGTTTGTTGATAAATTTATTAATGTAAGGTATATAGTTTTTTTAAGTTGCTTTCATTAGCTTCACCTGTTTGTAGGTAGATATGAATCGGAATGTTTGAACTCGATTTTCGACCACTTCAAAACATTCAATTAAATTGAAACTTTGGACACTTCTCAAGGACCGATGGCAATACAACAGTTTAATAGGTTTGTCTCATTATTCTAACAAGGAACTTCAGGATTAGTGATTTTTCTAATACAAAGACCCGATGGAATCTTGTACAAAGTAACAAGACGTGTATTAAGGCATACTTAGTTTAATCTTTGAGACAAGCGTTTGACTCCTGATAGGACACTGGGGAGGTTGGTTTATTTTATAACAAAAATAAATTATAGTTTGAAAAACACGGGTTTATAGCCAGCCATATTAAAAAAGCATAAAATAAGTAATACTTTAAAAACTTAACAAAACTCGCTTTAATAGGCAAATGTGTGTTCAGTGGTAGAAAAATCTTTTAACGATGCATTACTTTAATACAATGGATGTAAAATAAACAAAAAATAATAAATAATTACTATATTCATAATTAGAACTATTAACAAAATGAATCATCGGCTTTTTTATTTTTACTTTTTAAACCTTGACTTACTACAGATCTGGCCAAAAAAATTCATCATAACCCGCGGGCAATATAGACCACATATAAACTGGTTTATTTATTTATCCCTGCTTAAGTTTTGCGATTTCGGCCATAGCTGTGGGTGTTATCTTTACTGAGAGGATTACTTCTTCTTTCCCCATTCAACAGTTAGGAAACATAATTTTTTTTTAATTACTAGAGTTTACATTTTAAATAATTTTAAAATTCAAATATTAAACTTTATAAGTATAAAGTTCAATGCAGTTTAGAGAACATAACTTAAACACGAACTTGGCATAGTGCATGTTGAAAGGGCTGATATACAGATAAGATTATTGGAGCTATACCACGCTAGGAGTATCCTCTAATCTCTAATCCCTTCAAACCTTCCCGAGAGGATATTTTTCTGTAAAAATGTAACTAAATTTTATGTGAAATAAAACACTACAATGAAGATAGTTCGTATGTCATAAATTATTTTAATTGCGACCCATATAGCATTTATTTTATGAAATTAGAGGCTAGGTATCTTATATCTATCTACATAATCAGCGGGAGCGTGTTGGCTCAGGGGGAGAGCGCTGAGTTGCAGTGCCCAAGGTCTCGTTTTCAAATCGGGCTGTGGAAGATAATTTATTTAATCTGATGGATCCTCACAGCTCTGGAGACCCTTCTGGAACTCATCCTACCTCTGTAAATTGGTACCTAAAATAGGGGGAAACCCAGGCCACTGAACATGAGCTCGGACAAATCACCTTCCTTCACAACCGTTGTCCTAGAATGAGTACCAACCCTGTCAGGTTTATATAAACATAAATCATACTAATAATAATACCAATATAAAGTTATTCAGAGATATTTCCATTATGAGTGGAATGTTTGGAACGAACTTCAAATGAAAAAAATTGAGTCTTGTATGAGCTTACCACATAATCTATTTATTTAACGGTTGGGAATGAAACTTTATTTTGATGAATAACTTTGCAAATTCTTTAGTTTTTCTTGTTTTGATTTGCTGTTGTTGTTTTTTTTTATGGAGGAAGGGTCTTTTTTTTAGCGTTAGAGAAATTAGAGAACCATCCCTTTTAAAGCTTCTTTATTCACTCATCATCACGGACGAGGCTACAGTGTAAATCCTAAATTTTGGCAATTCTGGTACAATTATGATCTTTAACGAGTACTTGACACTTTACAGGCTCAAGGACTCCATTTTACGCCCTTCCCAGCATAACGAAGGATTTTTATTCCCTTTGAAACATCCTAGTACCAACTGCGTTCAAATCCGCGACCTTGGGCACAAAAGGATGTTTTGCTGACCATTACACCACAGGTGACCCCATTTTAAATAGTCTTGAAGGCTATGGGGCTTTGAAGAAAGTTTAAAATAAATATATTAAAATACATCAAAAATTATTTGGGTTGAACTGCCCATATAAGTCGCGATTATGATCGCACAGGCGTTATTCAGTTTATAGTAATAAGAATACAATATATGAAATATTTAATCGAGTATGTTTAAATAAAACGAATAAAATTTAATTATTTTAAAACTAAAATATATTGGTTGCATCCTTCTCTGTTGGCTATGTTTATGTTTACATGAACGTCAGCTGTTATCATTCCTTATCAGCTGTAGACGCATACACTGACGCAGCCCGCCCACTATTAGCTAATAGGGCCAAAGCGGGTAAACAATAGCTACTTGGAGTGCGATATTCAAATGATGATTCATCAATGTTACAATTCACGTAACCTACAATATTATATTTTAATGTTCTTGTTAATTATCTTCATGATTCATTATAGTGGGCTTTCCTCAAGGTCAGTTGCGCCAAGGACAAACCCCCGTAAATACAACGGTTCTGTAAGGAAAACAATCAGCACAAACATTAATAAATAATTACTATATTCATGATTAAAACTATTAACAAAATGAATAATCAGCTTTTTTATTTTTACTTTTTAAACCATGACTTACTGCAGATCTGGCCAACCCCATTGACCTAGCGCGCCCGTTTGTAAATTTTTCATAATCCGTGGGCAAGATAGAAACATATAAACTTATTATGCCTTATAAAGTTTGTTTTTTTTCTCTCAAATTTTCTGCAAAATGAGCTATTTGTACTCAAGGAAGCGGAATCGCGTTATTTTTGTAGTGAACGAGAGGCTAAGTCATGGGTAAGTTGAACTGGAGTTATTGCATATATTACAACTTCATTAAAGACCAAAAATTACGAGAATGACACGATTCAGTTTCCCTCAATGCAATTCACTCTCACTAGACAAAATTCAACTTAACCATTTGTTTGTTTGTCCATTTAACGTCACTTTTTTCTGCTATGGCTAATCGGACGATGGATCGGGAGCTCTAAATTTTGCAGGTTTAATTAGGACAGGGATTTTTAACGAGTACCTGTCGGCGTACAGGCTAACTTATTATCCGGGGCTATAGATATATTCCCATATTAGTGAAAAATTAAAACTAGATGGGTGATTATTATTGTGTTTACTATTATTCTAACATTTAAACATTCTAATCCCTACTAATGATTTTAAATAAATAATATAGTATATTAATTACATTGTATTAATATATTAATTGTCGAATAAAAAAAAATCTACAGTTAATAATTTTATATTAACAGCTATAATTGTCTTTAATTAATTATGTGTGTGTAGTTAACTCTACTGTTTGTTTCATCATTTAACGAAACTATAAGTTATTATGACTAATCGGACGATGCTACAGGGATAGATTTTTTTTGGTAATTATTCCGTAGGTTGCTGCATCGAGTTGAGTACACAAGTTTTAACTTTTCATTCGTTTCCCATTTAATATTAACCTAAAATACAAATTATCATGAGCTTTATTATGGAGAAGAGAATGTAATTATGGTAATGAGTAGATTTTAGCAATAAATTCATCAAGCAATAAAAGTTTCAACAAAAATTTCGAAGTCTATACATATTTATATTTTATTTATTGATGGAATCTACTCATTGTCCACAAATTACATTCTCTTTTCCTTACTAAAGCTCAGGATAGCTTGTATTTTTGGATATTGTTAAAATTGAAACGAATAAACAGTTGAAACTTGTAACTTAACTCGAAGCGAAACCCTGCGGAACAGACAATAATTTTATTTAGATGCAACTGGACTTATACCACTTTCGTAAGTAACAGCGTAAATATATTTTGTAAAATTGTTACGAATCTAGGTGTTGGAGACCCCTGACCTGACCTGCTTGATCGAAGTCACAGGCTAGAATATATGGCTTCTGAAAAAACGAATAAATGATTTATCATCCTAAATTAATGAATGGCCCTATACGTCGTTGTTAGTAGCTGACCATTACAGATCGCACGTACGCTGATGGAAGCGCCACAGAACGGAACCTCAACGTGGGCGGGTGCAGAGCCATCGATGACGAAACCCATGACCTTAGTAACTTATTGTAACTCCGCCCCCGTTGGGCCAATTCGACAGCTCAGTATTTTATTGCTCCGGCCATCCTCAAAGCTTACTTTATCCTAAGGAAAATGTTATTTTTTATCGGTTTTTATCGCTTCTTCAGAACAGCCAGAGAGGTCTCCATGGAAATGGCAAAGTCAGATTTACGATTTGTCTTCTTCTCAATACTTCGTCATAAAGATCTGATGTCTTCAACACCAGACGTCATGCTTTACACTCAACCCGATGATTGGAATTACTTTAAAGAGTTTTAATATAACATACTGGATGCTCGATCCCAAAATGATAAGCAAAGAGAGAAAATTGATTTCTTAAATAGAGATGAGCTATATATTTGAAAGCCAACGTTTCGACCAACATTCCAGATCTTCTTCAGGGCTATACATATATAAAAGATACAAACAAATTAAAATGATACATAAAAATTAAAAAGAATAAAATAGCTTAAAAAAGAAAGTATTCGTTCCGCAAGTTGTCGCTTCCAAGTTGAGTTACAAGTTTTTACTGTTCATTCGTTTCAAATTTAATATCTTCCAAAAATACATGTTATCGTAAGCTTCCGTATGAAAAATAGAAAATAATTATGGGCAATGAGTAGATTTCGGTTATCATTTCATCAAGAAATAAAGTTTTAACTAACATTTCGAAGTATATATAAGGGAAGAAAATGGTCGGGGTGAGATATATAAGCTATATATGATTTGTTGAAACGCTCTTTTCTAGATGATATGATTACCGAAGTATTCACATTTCCCATCATTACATTCTCTTTTCCATAGTAAAGCTCATGATAACTTGTATTTTTGGAAAATATTAAAAGCGAAACGAATAAAAAGTTAAAACTTGTGACTCAACTCGAAGCGACAAACTACTGAACCATTGCCGAATAAAATAGAGGTATTACTTGAATTATACGATCTAAAATATCTAATTACGAAATTATCTACACGGTTTCCCAACATTATAGTTATTACTCATATCCCATTATTTTAGTTCATATAATTTAAACAACACCTTTATTTTATTCTTTAATTTAAATCATTCCCACTTCTGTATCTCGTTCGTTTTTCTCCAATTTCATGATTTATATATTATTTTAGCTATGTTTAATCTTCTATTCCTTACAATGTTTATATATCATTTTATTTGTACTTTCTATATCTAGCCCTGAAGAAAACTTGCTATGTGTGTCGAAACGTTGGTTTTTAAATAAATAGTTTAAGCCTATTTAATAGTTTATTTCTCTGATCTCCACTCGACCATTTTCTTCTCCGAAAAATTAAATTATATGCAATGTATTGTAGATGAAAAATATATATTTTTCGTTTTCGACCTCAAGAGATTGATTTTAGGACTGAGAGCTGATTAAGTCATCTATAAGACACAAAACAATGGTTCTAACGTCATTTCTTTACGACGATACTTATGATTTTGAATGATCCTTGCAATAATTTGTATTTTTGAAAAGTGGTGTTTTCCACATTTGATACTTTGCATTTGTATTAACGGCATGCAAAGTGATGAGACATAATGAAACAGGAATTAAAGGAATTCAATAAATATGGTACGCAAAAAGGAAATAAGGAGCCTTTCACAAGATCCATACAATAAGCGATTGATGGGGGGAAAATTTTATAGCTAAACTAATTCTGAGAATATTAGCACATTAAGCATGTTAATTGGAGAATAGAATCGTAGCTAAATTAGTTTCGACGGGGCAGTCTTTGATTAGAAGGTGTAACTATTTTATTTTACACTAATCTTGTTTTGTGAAACCATTAATTTTTTCAAATATTTTATTTGAAAAGAAAAGAAATGACCAGAACCGGGACTCGAACTCGGGCTCCCACCTCTCCGTGGTGGTGCTTTAACCATCTCAGCCATCCTGGTTCGCTTCTGGGTCAGTCATATGAAAAGAAAAGATATGACCATGACCGGGACTCGAACCCGGTATATATATAGCAATAAAATAAATTATAATAATAATTAATGACTTAAGTCAACAAGATCCAAAAAATAAAGTAATGTTCAATTAACATTCCCCACGTGTATATATCGCAAATTGCGAAAACACGGAGATATAGGATCAGTGGAAAGAAGGGATATGACTGACCGAGAAGCGAACCAGGATGGCTGAGATGATTAAAGCACCACGGAGAGGTGGGAGACCCGGGTTCCGGTCCCGGTCCTGGTCATATCTTTTATTTTCAAATAAAATATTTAAAAAATTATATCATATAACAATAAAATAAATTATAATAATAATTAATGACTTAAGTTAACAAGATCCAAAAAATAAAGCAGTGTTCAATTAACATTCTCCACGTGTATACATCGCAAATTGGGAGAACACGACGAGAATGACCTAACCAGGATGGCTGAGATGGTTGAAGCACCACCATGGACTGGTGGGAGACCCGGGTCGGTCATATCTTATATCCTGGTCAAATCTTTTCTTTTCAAATAAAATATTAAAAAAATTATATCATATAACAATAAAATAACTTTTTTTCATTAGCTTAGGTATATTTTATTCGTTCAAAATTGAACAGATAAAGTAATCGATACTTCGTGACCTCCCTGTGATACTGGTCAAAATAGCTCGTCATTCTATTCGCAAAATAGAACATTTACCATAGTAATGTATATATTTTTTCCACTATCAGAAAGTAGAGATTTCAAAGAACAAAAAGCCTACCGTCTTTTTTAAAAAACAGATATTTGGACGTGAGAATTTTCGATTGAAAATTAGGGTACTTATTCGATATTAAGTCGAAATAAGGTGAAAAAATAAATATTTTAAATTTTAAAAAAATGCAGTGTGTTTGGACTATAAAAAAGTAGGTTTTCACCAAATTTCGTGAAAAAAAAATTTTTTTTGTAAAAGATAAAATAAAAAAACAAAAATTTGGTTATTTGAATTTTTCACATAAATTTTGAGGTTATGTAAAAAAAGTGTAAATTCAAAAGTTGTAGATATTTTTATTACTTACAACTTTGCCATTTAACTTTTTTCCATAGTACTTGTATTTTTGCCGAAAATCAAGAGAAACCGTTTTTTACTCTCAAACCCCGCCCGTAAATTATTTTTCCTTTAATTTTTGTTATATTTTCTTCCTTTTCCAATGGGTTTCATCCTACTATTTTTTTTTTCACTTTTTACCGGGTCTATACGGTGAACGAAGTTCAGTTTAATTTTTTATTTTCATCTTTTTTTCATATCCGTAAATTTTTCGTCTGTGTTTTGCGATAAGAATCAATCTTTTTTGTAATATTATTTAAATTGTTATGTTTTCATATTACGTTTGTGATTCGTGACGATGCAGTACTGTAATTATCAATAATTTCAAAGTTGACATCATATTTCTACATCCTTCATTCATTCAACACATGATATTTCTTTCTGCATCATGTTAAACTTGAAAAAATAGGCTAGGAGCCGATTTGGGCGATTGCTGGTTTTGAAGGGTATACTTGTAATAACGTATACTTGAAGGGACCATAAAAAAACGCCTTACGGATCCTTAAGTTACTAAATTTGAATTTAAAAAATCTATTTTAACAATATTCATTATTTATTTTTCTATATCACTTTGAACGATCTCCATAGCAATCGATAAAAAGATAAAAAGCGTGATTTGAAACATGAGTCATGCATTTCAATGAGTTTATGTATAGAAAAAAATCCCAATTAAAGGTAATCGGAGAGGTGCAATGGAGTGATTTTAAGAAAAATTCTAGTTAATGAGACAATTTTTATAAAATCCTGTTATATCTCAAGTGTCGCCATAAAGCTTCAACGAATGCTACGGGTTAATCGCATCTGAGATGAAGTCTATGGTTGATAAACTTTGGTTAACGAACTATGAATGATAATTTTTAACATTTTTAATCTCAATCACCAGATATGAATTCGATTTGTGAAGAAGAAATTTCAACTTTATTAAGAGAATTTCATGCAAAAGAATCTGTGGGGATTATTATTTTTATTATTGTTACCAGGAGGCACCCCATGTCTACCTAGAGGTACAACAATACAACCTTTTTTGTTCCAATTATATAATTAGTTAAATTACTCAAACTACCATTGTTGTATAATTGGTATATAGTATATATTTCTATCTATTAAAAGTACAAACAAAAATTTATTCGAAACATTCTTCCTATTAAATTCAATATTTACATAGTATGTGCCTTAATAAAATGTGTCATAAAAAAATTAATAAGGTGGGAAGTAAAAATAAAATGTCTTTCTTTGTAAGTAGTTTTATAAGTTACCTTGTAACCTTGATCAGCACAAATAAATATAAGGTTATTCAATAATAATTATTATAATTATTTAATAAATAACTCTTGGTCAGTTAACCACGCCAACCTTTGAAGAAGAGAGAGATATAGCTCTTATTCATTAATGATATAGAATTACTGTATATTAAGTATATTTGTCTAATTTTTTATTTTTTTTGTTTTAAAAAAACAAAAGATCAGTAGCTCATGTGTATTGCGTCTATAGATGTCATCGTTTTCAAAGAATTTTAATACTACATGTTGATTCCAAATGTATTTCTGTTAATTAGTAAACAGTTTTATAATGTATAAATCGAATAATAAGTACTTGTTTAAAAATCTTTAAATCTACATATCTACAACTTAATATATTATATTATATAATATACTAGCTTTTTTCCTGCGGCTTCGCTCGCGTGGAATTTGGTCTGCCACATGATGTTTCGTGACAGATCATTTTAAATAAATAATTTTTTTTTTAACTATAAGTTACTCGTACATCCAAAATCTCAGATGTCTAACTTCAAAACTGACGGATTCCATTCAATCTACGAACCCCTATTATATTAAAGGGGAAACCCTTGGGGGTGGGATTATCCAAATTTCTTTCTTCTACAAAGAACCTATCTGCAAATTTTAAGATGATATGTTCCTGATTTGCCTTTAATTATATACTATAATGGATTCTCCACAGAACACAAAAAAAAATTTGACACGTGCCCCCCTAAATCTTTCGCATATATGATATTAGTAGCAAAAGTAGATTAGATTTGCCTTTAATTATGTACTATAATGGATTCTCCATAGTACCTAAAAAATTGTCTGGGGGACGTATTTGGAGGGGGGCCTTGCCCCCGTGCCCTCTGTACTGTGTCTTCACGTACGAACAAAGCATTTTATAATATATATTAGATTAGATTTAGTTTAAGTGTATAGGTTCTTTCGCCAAATATTAAAAAACCTTCATCACTACAACTCATGAAGTGTCTTGGGCTAAGTACAAGGGAGGGACTTTGCTGTTTCTTGGACATCGACTAGTCGTATCATAAATGGTATCGTATCGTAAAAAATCGCGACTGTGCAGGGAGTTGATCTTTTACGAGATCACGGTCAAACATCACGTTTTTCCCCCAACTAAGGGTAGCTTCTTTATATTGGCTGAGTGAGCCCCAGGACGGCCTGTAGATACCACGGGTTCGTTTCAGGGATGTTAATAGATTACTTAATCTATCAGTCACAGCCGGGTATGAAACGGAACCTTCAGCATAGCAATTCATTACTCTACTCATTTACCTACACACACACAAATAGATATATACATACAAATATATATATATATATATATATATATATATATATATATATATATATATATATATATATATATAATAAATAAAATTGTCGTGTCACAGTGCTTGTAACAGAACTCCTCCGAAACGACTTGACCGATTCTCATGAAATTTTGTGTCTATATTCAGTAGGTCTGAGAATCGGATGTAAACTATTTTTCATAACCCTAAGTTATACGTCGGTCATTATTATCGATTAAGCGTCGATCGTAGCAGTGACGCTTGATGATGCTGCAATTTTGAAATGTTGTAAGGGCATGTATAAGTAGTGTAAATCATGTTCGCAACCGTATAAAAACGGACGGGAATACTTTTTTTGCGGAAAAACTTCGAAATTTTCGGAATAATTTCAATTTTTGGCCTGTATCTCCTAATCGGTGCGTTTTTGGGAAAAAACACAGATAACCATATTTATATGTCCATTTGCGGTTTAGACCTAGAACATCTATGTTTCTCTCACGGACAATTATATGTTGCATGCTCACGTGTTAGTAAACCATCTAATCTATTCGTAGTAGCAAAGGACAGATAAAAAAAAAATATTGTGCATCGATTAGCGCTTAAATAAATTGATATAAATGTTTGTTTGTTCATTTAACGTCACTTTATGCTGCTATGACTAATCGGACGATGCTACAGTGGGAGCTCTAAATTTTGCCTATCCAGGTTTAATTAGGATAGGGATTTTTAACGAGTACCTGACATCGTACAAGCGGCTCGTGACCCTCGTTTAACGTCCCTTCCGAAGGACGGCGTAACTAAGGATTTTTTACTCCCTTAAAAAAATCCTAGGGCCACCTGCCGGGCTACGAACCCGCGATCTTGGGTTTAGTAGTTTGTTACGCTAACCACTAGACCACAGGTGACCGTTGTATTGATATAAATAGTTATAATTTAAAAAAGTATTATAAGCCATAATTAAGAATCAACCATGATATACCTCATTCATTAATCTAATGTTTATATTTTCTCAGTTAAGAATTTTGTATGTTATTTATTTATTACTTACTGTACTTAGATATAAGATGAATAAAATGTAACATCAAAAATCTTTTTAATTCATTTTTTCCATTCATTCATTATTTCTTAAAAATTCAAATTTTAACGTGTTTTTTTTTAAACTATTACAACAGCCACAGCAACGCGTGGCCGGGTCAGCTAGTATATATATATATATATATATATATATATATATATATATATATATATATATATAATATATTGATAAGTAAACTACAACTTTCAACTGTTCATTCATTTCCTTTTTAATATTCAATAAAAATACAAATTATTGTGAGCTTTAGTATGAAAAATATAATTTAAGTATGGGAAATGTGTATATTTCGGTAATCATTTCATCGATAAATTTACGTTTCAACTAATATTTCGAAGCATAAGATGATATAAGGATAAGTACAAACAGATATGAAATGATAAACGGAATACATGTATTTCCCATAATTATATTCTTTTTTCCATACTACAGCTCAAGATTATTTTTAATTTTGGAGAACATTAAAAGGAAATTAATGAAAAGTTAATTCGTGTTGTTAGCTCAACTCGAAACGACACCCTGCTGAATAATTACCTATATTTGTACTTATGGGGCTTGTTCAATTACACGGAAATCCTTCCAATAGCCATTATTTATATGGCTAGTCCTATCTGTGTCATTCCGAGCAAATACTCTTGATGACGGTCGGCTGATGAGGATAAAATTAGCGATAGGACGAAGGACTCGGTTAAAGGATGCTCCGCCTCAAGGATCGTACTCAAGAAGGGTTTATCTTCCCCGCTAAGGGTCGTCCTTAGAGGGAGAACTGTGGTCGCTATTAGTGCCTTCGTGGTGCGGAAGTCGAGAGGTTTAAAGCTTTTTTCCCTAAGATTTATGGTTGAGATAGTAATGCACTTCTTTGTATCTACAAAAGTATATTTTAGAAGCCAATGTCTATCTTAATAATTAAATCGAAAAAGTTACAAATAAGGAACAGAATAAAAATCATAATGAATAATATTAAATTATAATAATAGAGATGTTACAATAGTACCGTCATGAAAATTTAGAAGTGATTTTTTCCAAGATCACACTCAACCGCCAGGTTTTCTCCCAATTAAAGGTACCTGCTTTAAAGAGGCTGGGTGAGACCCAGGAGGGTCTGTAGATCCCACAGGTTCCTTTCGTGGCATTTAATAGATTTATTAATTTATCCACCACAGCCGGATTTGAACCCGAAACCTTCAGCATAGCTACTCATTAATATGACTCATGCCTGAAGATCCTACACGCTCCATCCGTGGCTATATCCGTGGATATACCCCCACCGGATTTAATTATGATTCATGAGATACATTATAATTGAGTACATGTTTATATGCATACTACTTTAAATCAAAATAGTTAATTTAAAAGATTAGAAACAATTTTTAATTTTTTCTTTTGTTGTTTGTTTGTTCATTTAATTCGTCACTTTATGACGCTCTGGCTAATCGGACGATAATACAGTGGGAGCTCTAAATTTTGCCTATCCAGGTTTTATTGGGATAGGGATTTTTAACGAGTACCTGACATCGTACAGGCTCGGTACCCCCGTTAAACGTCCTTTCCGAAGGGCGGCATAACCAAGAATTTTTTACACCCTTTAAAAAATCCTAGGGCCACGTGCCGGGGTAACAACCCTCGATCTTGGGCTTTATTATGCTAACCACTAGACCACAGGACGCCCCATTTTTTCTTTTGAATTATATTCGGAGAGTTGAAAACGGGCATTCATTAATTTGGTATCTATCATTTTCTTATTTATTGAACTTATTTGGTATTTTACAGATATTTTGGTTTAACATTTTAATTTCTTAGATTTGAAAATATTTGTTTAGGACAAGAAGCACGCTGAAAGGGATAAGATACAATGCAATTTATACTCGGTATTCAGGCATCTACATAATTTCTAAATAACTAAAGTAATACATTAAGAGTGGACATTTTTTAAATTACAAGTCTTTATTTTATCTTTCGTTAACGGCCGGGAATGGACCTTTGGAATCTGGACACCTAAAGTAGGGAGAAAAATTTGGTGTTTGAACGGGATATAGAATAAACCAACTTTCTGCACAACCATTTTCCATGGAGTAGTGCAGTTTCTACCACGTAATGAATCCAACGACTTCATGAATGGTAGCGGTATATTTTTTTTTCATTTTCAACATAAAAATATCTAACATTAAAAACCAAGATTCTTCTTGATACAATATCTCTTTTCAACTTTCTGATACAGTACAACACAGATAAAAAATTGATTAACAATCATTATTGGTTGATTTGATGAGATTTGACCTTTTGGTAAAACTTTCTCCACAAACA
Organism: Arma custos; assembly: GCA_037127475.1. Lineage (NCBI taxonomy): Eukaryota > Metazoa > Arthropoda > Insecta > Hemiptera > Pentatomidae > Arma > Arma custos. The sequence continues at coordinate 98,071,671 of CM073760.1, read as the reverse complement.
CTATTCTCAATTTTTTTTTCAATTAGTTTTATAATAAAACTTATAATATAGTTTTATAATAAAAATTATAAACCCAGTAAAAAAGTATTTAAAGTATTAAAAGTATTTAAAAAAGTGTTAAAGTATTTATTCTCTTAAACGGATATTAATAACTAATAAAAATAATAAAAATTAAATATTTTTATTATTTCTTTGGATCAGTTTTAACTGTTATTCTAGGAAACAATAGAGAATTTTCCAAAATTAACAACATAGTTAAGTTAATCGTCATTAATTTTTTTTTTAAATCTTGTGCTCTAATTATTCTTAAACGTTTTTGGCATCTGTTCCGCAGGTTGTAGCTTCGAGTTAAGTCACAAGTTTTAGCTTTTCAATACTATTTTTTTTAATACTTTCGAAAATAAAAGTATTTGGTAAGTTTTTGTATAAAAAAAAAAGAGTTTAATTATGGGAAATATGCATATTTCGGTAACATTTCAATCAGAAATGAACATAAAGATGATCATGTAAACAAAATAGTATGTGCAAGTCGGCTCTTTAATCTATATAGCCACTATTAGTTACAATATAGAGTAATTAATAAAATTATTTTGATTGTATTAAAGAGAGTATTATTAAAAAGGAAACTTATAAAAAGTTAAAACTGGTTTGACTTAACTCGAAGCGACTACCTGCCATACTGATCCCACTTTTTTTTGCTTAACATGTCTAGTTTTTAATGTAATCTAAAGTAACTATTATGATAATTTTTCCTGTTTACGCTGAGTACTGTCCCAGATGTAATCTTCCATTCAAACTTAAATGGCACCAATAGAAAACTTAAATTAATTATGCTAGAAATAAAAAAACAAAACAAGTTTATAGTTGCCCCGCTAGAAATTACGCCATGTTGCAACAAACTGGTTCAGACAGCTCTGTTCCACAATCCCCAACAAGGTCGCACTTATTGTCGCTAAACGGGGTTTTCCGTCATTTGTAAAAAGAAAAACAGAAGAAACGTCATAAGAATGTGAAAAAAAAAAGGTAATAGAAAAGTGTTTGTAAAACTGATATTATAAATATTTACTAAGGTAACATATTTAGTGAAAATTGGACGTTTTGGGGGCTAGATTCTAACTGGCTTGTTACTATTTTGTGAAAGAGCAGTTGAAAAAAAACAACAGAAGTACGTCAAAGGAGTGTGTATGACAAATTATAGAAAAATACTTTTAAAACTAATATTATCACTATATATTAAGGTAACTTTATTACTGATAATAAAATGTTACTTGATTCTACTACTAAAGGTTATTTTATGAAAGGGCAATATAAATTATGATACTGCCCCACCCCGGTATTTTATCAATTACTCGCTGAGTAACCTCAATGACATTACAAAAGCTATTCCAAATATCTCAATGATATGCCAAGTTTCAAGTGGCTATCCCTTCATTTAAAAAACAAAACTGAACCATCATAATCCGTGAGGGGTATGATGGGGGGAGTGCCACAACATAAAGTCATTAAAGTTATAAAAGAGGTTTTGGTTGAAGGCTATTTATTTCAAAAACCACTTTAAATATATGATAATAACTCCTGAAGATCTCCTGCTAACAGGCGTAGGCAACTGAAAATAAATTATCTGCCTTAGCCAGCCTCGAACCTCGAACTCAGCTACCACTCAGCCCAAGATACACTCAATTGTTCACGCTCGCAAATGTTCTCAATGAGTGAAATTATAGAGTGAATACCTTTAGATCAATTGAGATGAACTATGCGATAATCATTCATCGAAATTATTTTCAGATTGAGAATTTAATTAAGATATACGATATAATTGTCGATTTTATCCATGGGCTGTCGATTATTATTCTGATATGCAAACAGTATATTTGTTTCCGTTATTTTTAAATTTATACATCTCAGTTTGATTAACAAACTTACTTAACTAACTAACAAATTTAGATTTGAAATTCGTTGTTTAAAATTTTTTTTAAATATAAACTGTCCGCACAACTGACTTGACTTGACAAGAAAATGGGAAAATTTTTAAGATTCGGAAATGTACAATAGATTTATTTCTCTGCTGTAAGGATTTCATACGCAACTTTCATAGTATTCTCCTTTCATTTTATAATCAATTAACAACGTCCATCTTTATCTTTAATGGTATATCACTGGCATTTTTGGTCTTAACATCCTTTTGCGTTCTTATTAAGACAACAAATTCCTACAGGTTATCGTAACAGACACGAAGCAGCTTAGATGACCTTACTATTCGTAGCCATCACGGACTCGTATCCTTCAATTTAGCCATCGCAATTCCACAAGCCTCTTGTGAATAGTGTTTGGGTCTGGACTTTTGGCTAGACATGTTAAGGCCTCTCCCTCCCTAAGCCGCTTATAGTCATGAATTCAGGAGAATGATTCCCTGCATTGTGACAACACAATTGGTTTCATTCATTGTCATTATAACCAGGTGAATCATCTTTGAGGGTACTCCAAACTCTCTCGTAGCTTCCTAGAGTTTGGCTCGATTTATGTCACAGGCGCATCTAAAATCCATAAAGAGGTGATGTGTGGGCATTTTATATTCCAATGCCTTCTTAAGGATGGTCCTAAGGCTACAAATCTGGTTAATAGCCGACCAACCACTTTGAAAACCTGTTTGGTAATCTTCTATTTCTCATTCTGCAAATGGCAGGAGTTTTTGATAAAGAATAATAGACCCCTCAGTAGCATAATACGACGGTAGTTTGCTGACTCAAGCCTGTCTGCCTTTCTCTGACAAGAGCACATGATGCTTTACTTCCATTACTTCGGTATTATCTCTCCGACCTGTATGGAGAGTATAACTTCTTCTATAACTTGTGTAACAGGAATTCCATCCTCACAAGGTGACTTATCCATCTTCATCCTCCCAATTGCCTCCATTATATCCTCAAATTCTGTTGGATCTTGATCATTATTTTCTTCCGTGTAGTCCTCAAAAAATTTTATCCTGCGTTTCCTGGTTTGGGAATGTCTCAAAATGTTGGCTCCATCCTGGCATTACAGCCTCTTTTTACGTCAAAAGACTTCCATCTCCATCTTTGCGAGTCTTTATTCTCTGTTTAAAGCCAGCGCCGGTTCGACAGATTTTCTGGTAAACCTTCGGATTCGTGCATTTAATGTGATTCATCTTTTTATCCCGCTACCTTCCATGACTCATTGGGACTCGAAGAGATAAAGAAAGGACACTGGCGAGCCAAGGAAGAGATAATAGCACTATCTTCAAGCAATTGTTTGTCGCTTTACATATCTCTTCTTTACTCTTGATGAAGGGAAAGGGAATGGGGAGTATTCCGATTATTTTGCTAAATCATTTGTCTCAGGTTAATATAAATACTTTATACAGTATTCGTTTCATTTAATTATTATTTAACATGTTTTATCGCTCAAATACTTAGCAGCCAGACAGGTGGCCCTGGGATTTTTTAATTGGGAGTAAAAAACCTTTAGGTTTGGTGGAAAATAGTTGACCGGATAACTCAATTCATCATTAAAAATTTTGAAAGAGATGTAAAATTGGTATCCCAATTATGGCTGATAATCCATAGTATTATAAAGTGGCATTAAATGAATAAACAATTAGTAATAAAAATCATGAAATTGTTTTACCCACTTCTTCACTTTACTAATTTTGCTACAACTTCGGAATTAGATTTGAATATAGTTTTCAATGATTCTAGTATTTATCCATAATAAAAATAATAATCAATCCCAAATCATCAATAACAACTTTTTGCCACATTTTATAATGCTTGCAATAAAAATGTATAGTTTAAATGGTTAGAACATAAATGCAAAATTTACACACAACAATTAATGTCCAATTTGAGTACATTCCCGACTGATACTCTAACAATAGACCTTACAATGGTACTGTATTTACGATGATTTCAGAATTGCCTCTCTTCACGAACATAAATCTTGTTAGCATGTCTCGTAGCTGGTTTTACTATTATTTTGGGGGGGGGGGTTGGAGGGGCGACTTGAGCATGTAGTTGTAATAAACAAACAAAATATTAAGTTAATACCGTGAAAACCCCGAAAAAATGATGATTTTGGCAAAAACCGAGAGTGCTTATAAGCAAACAGCTTAGAAATGTGTGCTCTAACAGAACAAAACCTTTAGCGCATTAAATTTTACTTCAATTAAGATCACAAAGTGTTTAATGTGTATTATATACATTTCTCAATATTGGAAATATTCCAATATCCAGGTGAGATATTAGCCCAATAAAGAGAGGACAACAATTGAAATGGTATATGTTGTTCATATTCAGACATTTTGTATGCTTGATCTCCTTGTAAATAAGCCAAGTTTTGTCATCCTTCTAGTACGAGGAGAAAAATTAGTTTTGGCTATCTCTTTATGCTGCTGTCGGGTATCGATATTTATTTTTTTATTACAAAAGAATATTTTTAAATTCTAATTAAAATCCAGATATTTTGTTTTATATAATTCTTGCAATAGTAAAACAGCTTAAAAGGTAAAAAAAAAATTAGATAGTAACTTAATTTTCACATTGTAATTAAAACATATGTTTTAATATTAAGTGTGATGTTTGAAAAACAAAACAAGATCAGTCTCAAGACAGTTGCTCTGTGAGAAGGTTGCTTGCTACTCTACACTTGATTTTGTCACCGCTCTCTCCATCTTCTTCATCTTGATTTTTGTCAAATCTCAGTTACACCTCAGTCACCAGTTAAACCTCTCGCTATTTTCACCTCACCTAGGACTTACCAGTAAGAGACATTATGTTATTTCAAACTCATTAACACATCGAAGCATCAACTCATCAACTTAACTAAGCATCAAATCATCACTCTAAAGAACTCTCCTCAGTTCATTTTTCAGTTTCTTATTGATTCATAGTAATAAGTTAATTTCATTTTTTATGTAAATAATTGCAGATAATAGCTTAGTACATTTTCTTTTTTTCATAATTTTTTATTTGGTTTTTAAATAACTTTGTTTGTATTTTCTTAGGTTTAGTTGCGCACATTAATATTTTTTTAATTGTTCTTTTTTCTAGTTTTACATTATATATTTACCATTTACTCATTTTTGAACTATTTTATCTGTATTTACTTGATGAATTCTTTTCTAGCTTTAATTTTGTATATTTGGGGAAATTGCCATCCAATCAAAACTATCTGGTTTATATTGAATTCACAACCGGCAAATTCGCTCGGATAGAAGGTTAGTGAATTATTGTTAGGAGTCCCTTCTTCCACAGCTGCTATGACAAATGGGACGATGTTACTGTGGTTGTCATAAATTTTACTTATCTAGGTATAATTAGGATAGGGGTCTTTAACGAGTATCTGACACCGTACAGGCTCGGGACTTCCATTTTACTTCCCACCCGAAGGACGACATAACCTAGGATTTTCTACTTTCTTTTTAAAAAATCCTAGGGCCACCTACCTGGCTTCTTGAGTAAAGTAGGTTGTTATGTCGATCCTTACAATACAGGTCACCCAATCCCGTCCTCGTGTTAACTTTGTTTTAAATAATAATGATTTTTACTACCATAAAGATGGCTCTTCCGGGATCTCTATAGAATCCATGATAGGATAAGAAGAAATTACAAAATAGGCAGTTCCGATTTTTATATTCAACTATATTCTTTTTTAAAACAATTCTTTCAACATTTAGACTTCACTACTGTACTGTTTTTTTTAAGTAAAATTTCTTAATTCAATATCGATTAGTAAATTAAAAATCTGTACAAAATTGAACAAAATCTACCACTGAAAATGCAGATATCGATGATAAAATTAGACAATTAATCGAAACAAGATCTAATTAGCGGTAAATATGAAGGGAATGGGATGAGCTAATTGTCAAAGCTCTCCCCACCCCGAGGTCGGGTACATCGGCTATCTTCGGCCCGCCGGAGCGGAGGCCAACGAGAACAGGTTGAGTTGTGGGGTGAGGCCTCAAAGATGGCGAATGTTACGTTTTCCTGTCCCTGTTGTTTACGGTTTAGATATAGCCCCGAGGAAATTGAACAGAGGACTCACAGCCAGGAAATCGACAAAACTATAGAAAAGGAGAAGCACTCTTTCAGGCGACAGGTGAAACTCTTACTCCTAGGTGCTGGTGAAAGTGGCAAGTCGACTTTTCTCAAACAAATGAGGATTATTCATGGTGTCAAATTCGAACCAGAGCTTATCAAGGAATATCAACAATGTATATACCAGAACATAGTGAAGGGTATGAAGGTGCTAGTGGATGCTAGGAACAAACTCGGTATACCCTGGGAGCACCCGGCGAACACCGAGAATGGCAGTTACATCCTCAGCTACGAAAACACTATGCCATTGGATACGAGGCTTTTCGTACACTATGCGCCCGTACTCTTCAATTTGTGGAAGGATTCCGGGATAAAGAGGGCCTTTGAGAGGAGGAGGGAATTCCAATTGAGTGATTCTGTTTCCTATTTTCTAAACAATCTTGAAAGGATATCAAGAGTGGTGAGTACACTTCACCAATACAGGTTATATCCCTTTTCAGATTTCTCTTCTCTCTAATTTCTCATGAATTGCTTTCATTAATGTGAATTTTAAAAACTAACCATAGAAGGTTATAAAAGTTGACTAATGACTCCATCTTTCAAGTAAATGTCATATCACTCACCTATCCCTTATACTTATCATAATATCTACTCTGTGATACAGTAATGTTTATGTCTTGAATCTGAAGCAGTTTCTAACTTGTAATGTATATGTGACTGCTGAATTAGCCTGTTGGCATGCATTAATTACATATGGGTGTGTCTTACATAAATGCCTGAACTATATGAAAGCTTTGTCATTCTAGTTCATTTGCATAATTTAAACATGATTATAAAGATGATGTCATTTGGTTGTTACATTTATCTGTCTTATATTTTCATATTGAATAAAGTATATTATGTCAGACTTCTGAATGGTTCTTAATCTGTTTTAGGATTACATTCCTACAAACAAAGATATACTACATGCAAGAAAAGCGACAAAAGGTATCTCAGAATTCACCATTCCCATAAACAACATACCTTTTAGATTTGTTGATGTCGGTGGTCAACGATCACAAAGGCAAAAGTGGTTTCAGTGTTTTGAATCTGTAACATCGATTCTTTTTCTTGTCTCCTCGTCAGAGTTTGATCAAGTGCTCGTGGAAGACAGGTAAAAGAAATATATTTATTATAGTTGTCATACATTATCTTAACCTTGCTGCTTTCTCTAAGCTTTTAATCTAAAATAGGTAGTAATTCTTGTTAAAAGAGCAATTAAAAGGTGCAGAGATTTTAATTATTAAAGCTGTCATATCCTTATCATAAATGTTATATTTTCATCATGATTTTCTCATGCTTTAATAATTTATCTTAAAATAAATTATTTAGCTAGCATGAATGACCCATAAGATGGATTATTGTGTCTATAGTACTGTTCTATGTTCAAATTATCTAATTAATTCATTTTTTAAGTATTAAAAACGATCATTTGTTGGTTACAAATGCTAAAATAAAGATAGATCTATTGTAAAATAAACTAATTCAATGCTCATTTAACAATTATTATCTTACTACCACCTATATTTTGAATATTTTTTAAGTTTAAATGTCAATATTTTATCCAATGTTGTGGTAATATTTATCAGTTAACTGTTTTAAACATTATATCATTAACATACTTTTCACAATGAAGTATGATTATATTATTACATATGGTCATTAATATCTTTTCCTGGGTTTGGTTTTCTTATGATTTATAAATTGACTAGCTTTTGCCCGTGGCTTCGCTCGCATAGAATTTGGACTACAGCATAAAGTTTCTTGACAGTGCTTTTTAACAATAATTTAAAATAATAAATAATTTAATTATTTAAATAATTTAATTTTTTTCACTATAGGTTACTCGTACAAATTTCCAGATGTCTAACTTCAAAACTGACGGATTCCATACATCCTTTAAATTCCTGATTTGCCTTTAATTATGTACTATAATGGATTCTCCACACTACCTCTAAAACTGTCGGGGGTGGGGAGGGGCACGTGCCCCCGTGCGCCCCCCCCCCTAAATCCTAGCTTGCGATAGCACATGTGTTATTCTGACGTATAACCTACATTACTGTAAAGTTTCATCCAAATCCGTTCAGTAGTTTTTGCGTGAAAGAGAGACAAACATACAAACTTTCACATTTATAATATTAGTAAGATATACATCTTTTCAATATTATTTGTCGATATAGATGTGTAGATTGATCATGGTTGTACATTTAGTACTGAAACGTATGGGTCATTTCAGTATTGTATATACGATCCTGTATGACAGCTACAAATTTTACTTATCTTTCAATTCAAATTATTACTTCCAGAAAAATGTTTGTTTTTATTTACCATTATAATTGTGGAGCTGGAATATTTTTCTCTGGTTGCAGTTAAAATAAAAGGCTCATTAGTTGGTGAAATCAGTTCATTCTTATACCGTTTCTTTGGTAAACCAACACAATATTTCATTATTGCTCATATTAACTGAATCAAGTTATATTTGCATTTTGTCTTGTTGGATTACCGATTTTCTTATTTCTACACTATACTATTCATTTGTATAAGACTATTCATATGTGTCTTCCATATAATATATGTTCATTTGATTTGATTGATTGGCAATTTACTATTGTGCTATCCATCAATGTATCATCAAGAATATGTTATTATATATTTTATTTCTAATTTCATGTTTATGAATTTGTTGGGCTGATCATTAACGTGCCATGTGTTTGAAGTATTAAAATGTTCTACTTTCTTAGTACATTTGCCATTCATGATTAATGATTAGAAATAATATTCCTTTTAAAGTTCTCCAATCAGTATGAATTTCAAAAATATTTTCTAGCATTTTGAGTAGAATTTTTTTCTCATTTAGATTAAAAATGCAAAGATGAAGTAAGTTACAATAGAATGCTTGTTCTATATCTCGGCAATATATGGTTTTATCAGTTAGTCTTAACTGCCTTCATCATAGCTTTTTAAAAATTAATTGATACTTTGTATTTTTAATTTTTATGTTTTTTTGTATCCATTGCTTATCTCTTATTTTTTTAATTTACTTTAGCAATATTGCTGTCATGTCAAAAAATTGTAAAATTCAAATATTAATGTAAAATTAGAATTATTACGTAATTGATTTATTATGTTCTTGTTTTTTTTAGGAGAACAAATAGATTAGAAGAATCAAAAAATATATTTGATACCATAGTAAATAACCAATTCTTCAAAGAATCCTCTATAATTTTATTCCTTAACAAAACTGATCTGTTAGCTGAGAAATTGAAATCTGGTGAAACAAGCATCAGGTGGTATTTTCCAGAATTCACAGGGGATGAAAAAAAGTTGCAGGATGTCCAAAACTTCCTCCTTGAATTTTTCAGGTAAATTTTGGTTTAATTTTCATTATTGCAGTTCTCTCATTTTCATTTTTAAAGCTCGCCTCTACTTTACTAACAACAAACATGAATTGATATCTAACCCATTAGTTAATTAGTAGTAAATGTGGATTAAAATAAATGGTAAAAATTTTACTGAATGATAATTGTTGACCTTGATAATACGTGTGGAAGAAAGTGGTACGGGTAGAGGACAAAAAATTTCTCATATAATAGGAGAAAACTTTATTGAGTATCCAAGAAGAACTGCAAGGTAGGTCGAAACGTTGGCTACTCAATGAAGTTTTCTCCTATTATATGAGAAATTCTTTGTCCTCTACCCGGACCACTTTCTTCCACAGGTAAAAATTTTAGTACAAAAACTGTTAACATTATTGACTCGATTCAATATTTGCCTTCAAGTATGAATTTTATCCTTAGATCTTGATAAACCAATATAAATCTTTTTGGTAATTTGAGATACTTTTCTTCTTTAGTTGATTGCGATTCCTTTACTAAAATATAACAAGTTGATTTTTGTTTTTAAAGAGAAAAGATAGGCTCTCGGCCTGGATTTGAACCCGGAACGTTTGTCTCACCGTGATATCGCTCTCGCACGAGCACATGGGGTGAAAAGATTATGATACAGAGTATGAGAGAAAAGATTTGTCCTCTGCCGGCAGGCAGCCTTGGGTAGCTCAACTGGTAGAGCGATGTCACGGTGAGACAAAGGTTCCGGGTTCAAATCCCGGCCGAGGGCCTATCTTTTCTCTTTAAAAATAAAAATATTTAAAACTAAAAAAAATGACAAATAATTATAAAAAGTAACAAATTGATGTTTGAATACAAGTCATAAAATAGGGTTTAAATGCAAACTTTAGCCTCACAGAGTATGTCGGCAATAATATTAAACCAGTGAAATACAATACTGGTTGAATGCATTACGTTTGTAGATGTTGCATCAATTTTGTTCGGATATGTATTTTTTTCTGAATGCTTTTGAGGTATAATAGTTCTCTGTCACTCGTCTTATTTTTAGGCATAAACTCGCGTCTGTAATCTAGATTTCATTTTTATGCAGGGCTAATGTGAAAATACTTCAGAGGCACAAAGTATATCTGATCACTACCAACTCACAACACAACCTATCGAAAGCTTTTTTATTTTTTTTTAAACAATCTAATATGAAAATATAGAGGCAATTTGCCCCAATTTCCTATAAAATATGCAATTTTAATGCATTTTCAAGCATAAACCTAAATACAGCTTAAAATTGTCAGTTTCATATTGAGTTGAAACTTAGAGGTATAGAGAATGCCACTATACTGTTAGACCAAATGGTATAATGAAGCAAAACCAGAGTGGCGGACACCTGTTGGTCGACGCAGGTTTACTTATTAGGAATACCTAGAAGCACTAGAAAGGAGGAAAGTGAAGACATGTGGCCAGATGAGATAAATGGACAGAAGCAAATGGCAGAGGTGGACTGAGGCTTAGTAAGGCAAAAGAGGAAGAGAAAGAAGAAGAACATTATAATTATCTATGGATTTGATTTAGTAGCGTACTGCATGAAGTCATCCTCAGGCTGCCATCTAATTGTGGGCGAGTTATAGGTAGTTTTCTCTAGGTTGTATTATCCATAACCTTTGTGTTAAATTTAATTAACTCTTCATGGAAGTTTCATGATAGTACACTTTTTCTCATCTTCATTTTTTTATTTTTTTGTTGATTTTCATATCTTGTTAATTACTGTGGTTGGATATATTATTGTTCTAATATAAATAAAATATACTTTGATGAGAGAGTATTGGAGTAGAAGGATGGCGGAGAGTGTGAAGAAGATTTAGATGATATAGCCGTCCTTGCTGGCTGATTCGTGGAAAAAAAATTGCAATTTTTTGTGCCAGTCCAGATCCTACTGTTACTTGGTCAGTGGGTTGTCAGTCTGGTAACAGTTGAGTTTATTCTGTTTTTAATAAAAATAACCTGTAACCATCACTACACCAATTGATACTGACCAAAGCTGCTTAAAATGCTTTCATCCTCCACCATTATCGATTGATTCTTATAGGCATGACGAAATGCAGGAGATTTAATTACAAAAATATGAGTACTAAAGTATGGTACTACAAAATATTACAAAAGTATTTTTTTACAAATTACACTGGAAGTATATTAAAGTAGTGTTTTTATTTTCAGATCAGTTAAGAGGGAACCAAAGAAACCGTTGTTCTACCATTTTACTACAGCTGTAGACACAGAAAACATAAAAGTAGTTTTTAATGCTGTCAAAGATACTATCCTTCATAGGAATCTCGAAAGCCTAATGCTTGAATGAGGAATGACAGAAACATTAAATAATAAAAGCAACTTGTTAGCTTTAACATTAATGAAAGAAAGTCGATATCTCATTTTCTTAGTGATATTATTATTAATTAGAACATGTTATTTTATATATGTAATGTAACATATATGAATTGTAACACATTGTAAATTAAATTATCAACTATGTTCTTATAAAAATTTGTTATTTTTTTTCTTCTTTTTTTTTTCTTTTATTTATTCTGTGTATATATATGAGTTTAAATGTTGTGAATGGATTAATGACTTTTGAGGTATATATTTATATGTAATTTTTCATTCCAAAATGTTTATGACTCATTTATTTGTAACCTTCACTGTCAGAAGTAAAAACGCATTTATAACCACTAAAAATATTTAATAAAATTAAATTAATTAAAGAAATGTATCATGATGTCTCTGATAGTTGTAAGCAGAAGCAAGCTTTAAATTAATTGAGAATGATTACTTATAAGTTTTGCCGTTATATTTAATTTTAACATAATCTTGATATATTGGATTTGGTCTATATTTAACCGATCTTTTAACATTGTAATCTCCATTTCTGACTTGATAAACCTTAAACAATATTTTTAATTGTTAAAAACAGTTAATTCGACTTAATCCTCGGTACTTCTAATGATTCTGTCATTATGTCAATTATAGAATCTCAATCTGCCTCTGAATAGCATTTCGCGATCCAAATAAACTGTGATTATTTGTGATTTATTTTCTTTTTTATAAAAAGCTTACTAGGTTATATCAAACATTTATTAACTAAGTAATCCGACATCACATGTTGTAATTTTTAACTGAGTCTTCCTTAATTCTTATTCATTAAAATGATGATTGCTGTCAATTAGGACAATAAAAATAATGTCTGAGAGAGTTATAATTGTTATTTTTGTATTCTAATTCCTCTGTACATATGTATATGCATACATTTATCAATCGCCTGACATTTTCTAATATTTTTTTATGTACATAAACAATAAGATAATGTAAATGGGCTCACTGTATATATTAAGAGTACTAAGCTGATTGAATTGTATATGAAGAAGTACACTTACTGTACAAAAATGAATATATACAAGTTAATTATATATTTTTTTCTTAATATTTTGTATATCTATGAATGTTTGTAAATTTATTATTTTTGCATTGAATTTTGTATATAAAAGAAGTACTAATATAATATTTTTAATATGTATTCTTTTTTTACTGACTGGTTTATAGAAAAAGGGACAGTCTTAATATACGATACCATTTGAATATTGGGACCAATAACGTATTATTAAGTAAGAATCATAAGAGGTGCTGTTAATTTGTTTTGTGATTAAGTACTTCATCTATTATCTTGTGATAAAATGCTGATTTATTATTTTTTCATAACAATATAATGAATCAATCAAAGTAACTAATTTATCTAATTACTATTGTTCTAATAAATGAAGTTGATAACCATAAATATAGCATTCATCTAAATTTCAGTGCCTTGAAACCAAAGTTAGGGCAATTTCTAAAATGACAGAACCATTACTTAAGCCTTGGCTCTTTAAAGGAAATAGGCAGAATATTATTGTTTAAAATATTTTGAACATTTCCCTACTAAGTAAAACTGGGAGTACTGATCTATATATATTTTCGTAATGAATGACATCACAGATAGATCTTTGCATGTCTTTAGAAATACAATATAAATATTGTATCATTTTTTTTACCATTGCTCATTAATAATATAAAGTCAGCCATATTTAAATTTTTGTTGAATTTAATATTTAGTTTGCACAATTAACACGTGCCAATAATTTATTTATTGTAAAGTGTAATCATTTTATAAAATAAACTATATAGATATTTCATTTCTGTATAAATTAATTATTATAATACTTATTAGTTAGGATTTTGTCTTGTTTATATAATCAGATATTTTATTTTATAGAAAAATATATGTATAATAATTTGTATTCTTGTTGATCCAACTCTATGTCTAGTCATTGGATTTTTAAAAAATAATTTCTTTATAATGGTTGTTTAAGTTATGATATTTTCACTGTATTAGTGGTTTAAGTGCTCTCTAAAGATTGATTTTCTACTATGTTCATTCGATTTTGCAATAAAATGGTAGTAGACGTTCTCATTATATACACAAATTGTTAATTATTAAGATATTTAAATTGTTTGACTTATTATTTTTTTTTTGTTTATGACAATTCTTAATTTTATAAAAATAAAACAGTACAACATAATATATGAAGTTTACTCACGGCTTTTAATTTATTCCAGCCTCATTCTCCCTTAGTTTATGTAATGATATTTTTTAATGCGTGAAATGTGTTATTATAAAAATTGATGAATTTTTTGCGAATTGCCTTCATCGGGAGCCGAATTAGACGAAGGGAACAGACATCATTAGCTACAGAATAGGATTTTACCTTATATCCTTTAGATCTGTAAGCAGGTGCATTGTGGCAAGCCCCTTGCCTGCATAGCCACTAAGTATTGTACATAAATAATTATTATACATGATAATTAAGAAAATACACCCTCATACATTTTGTATAAGACTAATTATTGTAAAGCTGATCTTTTCTGATGTAGCTAATAATTTGAAAATCCCAAACATTTAACTAATGCTTCTATAATTTCGGTTTAACTATAAAAAGTTAGTTCATCAAATATTTAGGAGTATTTCCCTCCAATATTTCTCATCATTTATGCAAATATTTCTTTATTAATTGTTATAATTTTAAATATTTTTATATATTGGGAAAAAAAACATTCTCCAGCCAACTCAACTTCTTAATTTATATAATTCTTTAAACTGTTTCGACAACTATATCATAATCATTTAAAATAAGTTTTCTGCATCGATACAACAGTTATACATAACTTTAAAGAAGTTAGGTATAATTGTTGTATCGATGAAAAAAATTTATTTTAAATGATTGATAATACCATATAGTTGTCGAAACATTTTAAAGAATTATATAAATTAAGAAGTTGAGATGACTGGAGAATGTTTTTTTCCCAATATATAAAAATCAAAAGATTTATAGTCCAGTTTAAATTAACTTTTAAAAAAATATTTTTATTTTGAAGAGAAAAGATATGCCCAGGGCCGGGATTCGAACCCGGGTCATCCATGTTTCCGTCATGGTGCTCTACCAACTGAGCTATCCTGGTTCATACCTCGGTCAAGCATATCAATTCTCTTCACTGATCCCATATCCCTGTTTTCTCGCAATTAGCGATGTATGCAAGGGGAAGAATGTTCATTGAACATTACTTTAATTAGGATCTTGTTGAATTACGTCATTATATATTACTGTAGTTTATTTTTTTATTAACTGTTATAATTTTAAATATTTTTATTTTGAAGAGAAAAGATATGTCTAGGGCCGGGATTCGAACCCGGGTCTCCCATGTTTTGGGTTCAGTACATGGTAGAGACTGTACTATTTCTTAGACAACAGTTGTACTGGGAGGTGATTTACCTAGATCACGCTCAACATTATTACTGCTCAGCATTGTTCATAGAGTATTCTTACTTTGAACATTCATATTTAGAAGGTAGGTATTTCTGTGGTGAAATCTGGATCATAATTGATATAATATTGACAATTGTGAAGGGCACCTTTGATCATATTACTTCAATTATATTGATGTTAAAAGTTAGTTTTTAAGTACAGATCACTTTCTTAGAAATATTTTTATAACTGCATTTTTTCTATGAAAAAAATGTGTAATATTTCGATGCAACCTTTCTATTTTCTAGAAAAATATAAAATTTACACCAACACAAGAGTAACCTCATTAAGTTTAATGAGCATTTTTTACTCCCATTATAGGACAGAACTAAGAGTGAACTGAATGCCATTTCTGAAAAAATCGAGAAGGCTGCCTGTAGCATAGGGCTTATCACAAACGTTGCCAAATAAATGTACAGAGGAATAATTTTTGTACAGTACAGAGGACTTGCCTACTTGGTTTCCAACAAAAATAGCTACCATAGAGTGGATTAATACATTGGTAGAACCTTAGCTACCTACAGATACTTTCATAGTCGACAAAAATTGTAGCATTACAACCTCCTATGTCCAAGGTTACGGGTCAGCAGCATGAGGTGTTCTGAGGATTCTTTTCAAAGGTTGTATGGTCCTTTGGAAGGAACGCTTGGCTAGGCAAAATGTAGGACTCCCATTGTAGCATCATCCATTAGCCATATCAGTATAGTGACGTTAAATGAATATGCAATGCACAAAGGTGTTGATCTATAAAACACTTATTAGACTCATTCTGACTTACAGCTGTTAGAACTGGGTACTGTGGAAGATAGATGAGCAGCATGTCAACATTTTTGAAAGAAAAATCCTCAGAAAAATTTACGATGCAGTAAGGAAAGGGAGTAAATATTGAATATTTTCCAACCCTTCAGGGCTACACTGGCAGCCATTGTAACATCTTATAACTAAATAATGTAACCAGCAATATATACATATATATTCGTCTGTGGTTGTGAAACACCATGTTATTATCACCATTTTTAATATCTAAACGAGTTCTTTTTCAATTGAAAGCTTTGTCCAGAATCTAATGTGATGTTTTATAAAGAGCACTCCCTATTTTCCATTAAAGGCAAAAAGTGTTAATTATTTCTGTTGGCAAGTTGTATGGCTTGAGTTGATAAAGCTGTGTCCCACCCGATCTTACCTCTTACTATATGCTGGCTCATATGATCAGACAGAATGAAGTCGACAACATATTGAACCTCTGGTGAATTATTCCCAGTGACAAGGAAGAACAAGCTACCATGATAACAGTTTTGTAGTCATGTTGATTGTATCCTTCAAATAATCCATCAATCATCCAAGAAAACTGAAGCCTATTTATTATATTGGGTTAAATCAACAATGAATAGTTTTTAAGATTTCTTATATATTGTTGGATAATTCAGTTCTGTATTATGTGAGCTGATAGGTAGTATGTTGCCATTAAATGGTATAGCACAGGTCAACAAAATTTACTTTACTGTAGCTACTATTTTGGTTATGAACTTACATTTTTTTTTAATTATTCATTTAGTGCTTTTATCAATTAAATAAATATAAACGTCAACAGAGTTGTAAATAAACTCTTCACTCAAATTTCAATTTTATATTCTGACCAGCAGACTTTGAAAATGAAGCATTTAGGAAAGTAACAGGAAATATCATAATTATATGTAAAGGAGATAGTTGGGGGGTGCAGTCAATAAGAACACAGAATAAGTAATGAATTTATATTATGTGCCGACGTTTCGACCTACAGTGTAGGTCATCTTCAGGGCGATTTTGGAGAGCGTGACCGTTAGATTTAACGGCTGGCGGGTACTCAATATAATATAAGTCGGCACATAATTTAAGTTCATTACTTATTCTGTGTTCTTATTGACTGCACCCCCCAACTATCTCCTTTACATTAGATCATCCAGTCAACTATTTTCATCTCATATATTATAATTATAATTGTACTTTGATTATTTAAATATTTTTTTTATTTTGAAGAGAAAAGATTTGTCCTGGCTGGGATTCGAATCCGGGTCCTTCGCATCTTTAGCGTGGTACTCTACCAACTAAGTTACCAGGGCTCGTAAACCAGGCCAGACAAATCCATCCACTTCAATTTCAAATTCGATCTCCATTCTCTTTAATATTAATATTGGCGCCCAAGTGTCATAATTTTTATAAAACTTTTTTATATTAAAAATAACAAAATAAAAGTAATCCTACAATTAGTATGGCTGATTCTTTTTTTTTTTTTTAAATACCCATAACTATTCAAGCTGTAAAATTAATAAGAGTAAGGAAGGAAATTTCAGGAAAGAATAAATAAAATACATTAATTCTTACATAATGTTTAATTTATAATGCTGGAATACACAAAACACAATGTAGCAGTATTATGTTTTCTACAATTTAGGCTTAATAAAAAGCCATTCATTGGTAGTATACAACGCTATCTAACAATGATTTACAAAACAAAAATACAGAAAAATCGAATTATATTTGGATTTGTGCTGTTGATGTGCGATTACTCGATTGTGCCAAAAGGAAGACATCATTAATAAATCCGTACTTAATATACAGAAAATAAAACCTATACAGTGTTAATATCATATACAACAATGGCAGAATCAACCCCAGAAAAATCATTTAAATCTTAATATCACTTATATTGCTTTTAAATAAAAACATCAACTGTATAATCGAGTTAAAACAAATGAGTATTTCACTTAGGACAATAAAACATAACATCTCTGACAAATTACTGATCTGCCTAACTTAATGAAGGTAAAAAGAAAATAAATTCTGAGATTGAATCGTTGTGCTGCCAGGTTATGTTAGGATTTGAGCATTAAATAGAGGGCTCTTTGGTCTCTGGTGTGTCACTTAATAAATGAGATTCTAAACTTGTGAAGAATTATGTAGACAGATATGCTGTCGGATCTTATAAGCGATTCACATGAGCTAATATATGCAAACCTTTCACAACATGGAAATAAGTAAAGGTGATCAGTTACGACTAATAACATTCTTAGATAGATCATGAGATATTGGTCAAAAAGATTTCATCAGTAAAAATCTAAATAATTTAATAAATATAAACAATACAAAGAAGAAGTCAAATATAAATAGAAACAAGGGAACCATATCAAATCACCTTTACTTTGTAAATACTATTACAATACACAAAGTGTTATGTAGCCTTTCTTAAGACTAAACATATATGATAGATTGATTATGAATATATACATATATCGATAATTAATATGTACGTACTGCATCTTAAATTGCTAAGCTATAAACTAGATTCATGAACAACAAGCACTCATTTTGGACCTCACCATTCAAATTTAACTTTATTAAATCACAAAACTTGAACGATGAGTGTCATATTATTGAAAATGCAGGAGCAATCCTTTCATGCGTTTTAAACTTACATAGTTTTGTACAAATATTTATATATGTATATCTATATTTATTTTAAATACATTACGGCTATACAAAGTCGTGAATAGATGGTGAAGGAATATAACAACTAAACGACTCCTGCATTCTCTTACAATGTCATAAAACTAAAAAAAAATAATAATAAAGATAATGCAACATAATAAACAACTGCTTATCATCTCCTAAACTATGCCTCTTTGAAAGAACTCCAACTTTTTTTTACTAAATCCTGTCATCTAAATAACACTAAAGAGAGCTGAGGAGATATGTGTGACTCCGAAGGAGAGATATAGTAATAATGCTAAGAATTAATTATTAATACAATAACTATATAATTAACTTCAGTTTCTATTAAAAAATTGTATAAAAATGTTAACAGGAATTGTAAGATAATACCAGTTATACTTTAGATACGTACAAATATTTTTAATGTCTTTTAAATAATTTGAAGTACTCAAATGAAGAGGCTTTTGTCTTTTTTGTACAAAACTAAGGGCTCTGCGTATATACAAGACAGGCTCTAGTTAATGTCATGTCGAGCTCCACTATTGTACAGGCAAGACAGAACAAAAAAACACATCTTTTTTCTTATTCTTCATTTTTTTTTTTTTTTATACATATATTTAAGAAGAACAGGGTTCCGCAAGCTCAATTTGAGATTCTGCAGAGTATGTACTTAAAAAAATAATATATATATTTATATATTTACACACAAAACATTCATAATTATAAAGAAAAAAATATCTTAATAGCAATTATAACAAATATAATTATAGTAATTTGTTGATGGGTATAAGTCAAGTGAAGGAAAATGATTTTGGTGTTATCATTCGACCTTTAGGTCATTTATCTAACCTGTATTTTTACATCTATTTTACTTTTGAAATATTATAAGGTATAAATATATACTTGAAACATATATATTAATATATATATATTCAAGGATGAAGAATTATTTTGGGGTTTACAGATATGAATGCCTAAATAGCTTGAAACTGAGAAAAGAAAGTGAGTAATATAGGATATTTTTTTTTCAATTTTTTTCTTTTTAACTTATTACACAATAATCATTATGTATAAACCAGCATAAGAAAAGACAAAAAAATGTGATAAAAGTTTCTAATGATGTAATACTTACATAGCTTTTGGGTTAATGTAATTAATTGTAAATTGACTTTTATATTTACAAACATTTGTAGAAACAAGTAGTAGACGGCTGATTTGTTGCACTCAGTATGGGGTAAACCTGTTGTAACCACTTCTGTAAACTGCAGCCTATATAAAAAATAAATATAAGTTAAAATTTAAAATTTTGTCTGCACAAAATGTAAACAAACATTTTAAAGAATTATATAAATTAAGAAGTTGAGATGACTGGAGAATGTTTTTTTCCCAATATATAAAAATCAAAAGATTTATAGTCCAGTTTAAATTAACTTTTAAAAAAATATTTTTATTTTGAAGAGAAAAGATATGCCCAGGGCCGGGATTCGAACCCGGGTCATCCATGTTTCCGTCATGGTGCTCTACCAACTGAGCTATCCTGGTTCATACCTCGGTCAAGCATATCAATTCTCTTCACTGATCCCATATCCCTGTTTTCTCGCAATTAGCGATGTATGCAAGGGGAAGAATATTCATTGAACATTACTTTAATTAGGATCTTGTTGAATTACGTCATTATATATTACTGTAGTTTATTTTTTTATTAACTGTTATAATTTTAAATATTTTTATTTTGAAGAGAAAAGATATGTCTAGGGCCGGGATTCGAACCCGGGTCTCCCATGTTTTGGGTTCAGTACATGGTAGAGACTGTACTATTTCTTAGACAACAGTTGTACTGGGAGGTGATTTACCTAGATCACGCTCAACATTATTACTGCTCAGCATTGTTCATAGATTATTCTTACTTAGAACATTCATATTTAGAAGGTAGGCATTTCTGTGGTGAAATCTGGATCATAATTGATATAATATTGACAATTGTGAAGGGCACCTTTGATCATATAACTTCAATTATATTGATGTTAAAAGTTAGTTTTTAAGTACAGATCACTTTCTTAGAAATATTTTTATAACTGCATTTTTTCTATGAATGCAACATTCATAGAACATGTATGATGCAACCTTTCTATTTTCTAGAAAAATATAAAATTTACACCAACACAAGAGTAACCTCATTAAGTTTAATGGGCATGTTTTACTCCCATTATAGACTGAACTAAGAGTGAACTGAATGCCATTTCTGAAAAAATCGAGAAGGCTGCCTGTAGCATAGGGCTTATCACAAACTTTGCCAAATAAATGTACAGAGGAATAATTTTTTTACAGTACAGAGGACTTGCCTACTTGGCTTCCAACAAAAATAGCTACCATAGAGTGGATTAATACATTGGTAGAACCTTAGCTACCTACAGATACTTTCATAGTCGATAAAAATTGTAGCATTATATAGGCTTTATATAGACTTCTGTAAACTGAAGCCTATATAAAAAATAAATATAAGTTAAAATTTAAAATTTTGTCTGCACAAAATGTAAACAATTTTTAAAATGATTGGTTAAAAATATATATATAATTTATATAATAAATCATAGAGGTTTTGTCTAGATAAAAATTGTAATGGTGTTAATAAGGTTTAGCAAAGGCTTATAATAAAATATGGAAATATTCTCGACATATAATAATTATAAAAAAATGATATTAGCTATTTTAAAAAAATTATTATCATTTCGAAGATAATGAACAATTTTGAAACTCCGAATATTTTTTACCCCACCATCTTTCAAGATTTTCAAAAACCTTAATTGCTTAAAAAGACAAATTAATACTAACTAAAAAAAGTAATTTTGAAATAAAAAATATTCATGTTTTGAAAATGATTTTAGCAAATAACAAAAAAGCATTTTCGATCATAATTCTAATATTTACCTTGAACAATTTTTGAACTAATAGTTCAGTTCATTAACTGAACTAGTAGTAAAAAAAAAAAAAAGAATACATACACACACAAACATATACATATCATTAATAGGGAAGAAAATGTGTAACGATAAATTGAAAAAGAAAGAACAATTATATTGCATTTCAATGAACATAATATATAAATTATATAGAATAGATTAAGGTAAAGAAAAAGAAAGAATTCTTAGAACAATAGTAATATTTTTTTTTTTACACTTTACTGAAATATTACAGTCTGCCACTTGTGGGCAATAAGTAATATTGCTAAGTAGCTCACAATCATTCCATAAAACAAAACAAAAATAAAATAAATAAATGTAATAAAAATATATACATGCGGTGAGGTAATAAAAACAAAATAAATGCGAAAAATGATAATAAAAATAAAGTCTAAAAGTAAAATAACTGCAATTGTAATAATAAAATATCATATAGGAGAGAATACGTCTAATGATGAAAATAAGAACTTTAAAAAAATATAAAAAAAATGTACAGGCCCCTGACTTTAAATCGTAATGAAATAATTGATTTTAAAGACAATAGTTTTGAAACATTAAGAGAGAATTATAAAGGTGATTGTGCCTTGATTTCTATTTTTTAGCATATAGAGTTTTTTCCATATTCTTTCAATTTAATACCTTAAGAAGATTTTTATTTCAATAAAAAATGTCTAAAAATATTTATATTGGTGCATGCAATAAATGCTCATCCTTTAATAGTTGACCTATTTATGTATCCAAATCATTTTATTACTACCTCTAAATCTGTGACACAACAACCCTTTTTCCTGCAATCGAACTTCACTTGATGGTTCTTTACAAACTATGTTTTGGTAATAAAATTAATTGTTTGCGTTTTTATAAATGATTTTTTTTTTTATATTACTACAGAATCTGAACCCAAAGATCAAGAAAAACATTTCACTAATACTAACCCCATATCCTGCGACGGGTCCTATTCCATGACCTAAGTAAGGATCTGCATATTCACGCCCATAGCTGAAAAATAAAAATTAATTTAGCTTCATTAAAAAAATAAAATTTCATAATTTTAATTATTAAAAAAATCAATGAAGTATTCATATCTCAGCAGTCCTGCCAGAGCTATCCCTGTTAATAAAAATTAATCTTATATATATATATATATATATATATATATATATATATATATATATATATTTTATTGAAACTAATGAGGGAAAATAATAAAAATAAAAATTGTATAAATACAATATTAATAACATCAGAGCCGGCCAGAATAAGTGTTGTATTGAGTTTAGATGGTTTTAAGAAGTTAAGTGTTTTAACTTTTAATTTTAGTAACAGATGAAAAAATAACAAATTCATTGAATAAATCAAAACTATTTAATAAAATAGGTTGATAAAAAAAGTTAAACAAGACACATAACTTGTATCCAAAGCAATCTGATCAACAAATTGAATTTACATTTATACCGTTTACTACTATAGGCTCGCACTTCATTTATTTAAAAGTGAACAGTTGTTATTTATCTAATTTTAACAGGCTCTCATAATTGTTCATAAAAGTTGTATATTAAAATAATGAAAAGTAAGATGATGGATAAGATGGTTTTGCGAAGCATATACATTAATTTAAACAAATATTAGGAGCAAATATTAATAAATATATATGTAAATATTTATATTTATAAATATATTTTTTTGCTTACATTAGAGCATAGTTGTACGATGTACTTTTTGTAAAAACAAAACATGAGCTAAATTACTAGTGAAAAGCTGCCATCCATCTTTTTCTAATCCTTCAGTGGTTTAGTAAATCGCTGCAGGTTAGTAAAACTGAGCAATAGCTAGATTTTTAACACAGTCCAAAAAATCCTCATGAATTTACTAATACATTTATATAATTTACTTTAATAGAAACAAAAGTATAGTAGCTATGCAATAGTGACTTGGTATCACGCCAGTGGATAATGGTGCTGTTGATATGTATACCTATAGTAAATATCTTATTGGAATTAATATTGATGTATCTATTTAATCCTTTATTTGCTTAATCTGATAACATGTATTGGTAGATTGAAGCTCCCTTCAACCTCCCGGCTCTAGGCCTGTTGATTTTAGGAAGTTGAACAAGGAAGCTAAGTTCTGTTCGTTGTTGCCTAATATTTCATCCAAGTTTCGTAAAACTCCTGATTTTTCTCTTTAATGTTGGTATCATCTGCATTCTAGGAGAAGTAGATCAGTTTGAAATTAGTGATTGCAATTCTTTGTAAAATACAAAATATTTGTATTTTTATTTACAGCAAACATTGAGTGGGCCATCTGTGGGGTAAAGTCAATAAGCAAGAAATGAGTTTGTAGTAAACATTTTAGTTGTTGTACGTGACTTATCTTCGTCTGATTGCACTGAAAATTGCTTAGTCTGTAGGTAAGAAATACACACATACACATATTTTTTTTCCACAACAGATCGAAAGTTATTATAGATTAAAATTAACAATAATTGCAAAGACAGCACAAGATGGAAGTAAAATAAAACATCCTTGATTGCTCATGAAGGAGAGTCGGGAACCCAGTGATAAGGGGTACAACTGCACATCAAACTGATTACAGTTAACCTAAAGTTCAATTCTTTTTTTCATAATTAAAATTATTAATCTCATGTACAATAAAAAAAGAGCAATTTATCAGCATAGTGTCATATGTGAAACAGTATTTTACCTCACCGTTGCCTAAACCTGTTAAGTTTGGAAGAAACAGATCATCTCTATATTATGTTACTGAAATATCTAAATACGCTTTAAAAGCTGTATGATCCTGTTAAGACTAGATAATGTAGTAAAGGACCGAATAAAGCACTTCATGCATGTGCTGAGACTGACCCCGCGACAGTTGCGTAACCAGCAACTGGTTGTGCTGCTGCTGCTGCTGCGCCATATGCCCTAGCTGCAACTGCTGTGTAACTCGCCGCTGCTGCGTAACCAGCCTGCTGAGCTGCTGTCGAGAGTGCTCCAGGTGCTTTTAAAAGTGGAGACGCTGCTGCTGCTGCAGCAACCTATTACAAGTGAAAAATGTAATTTGGCCAAAAGGTTTAATATACTTATGACAAAGCGAATAATATTAGTAAACTGAATAACTATCATAAACAGAGTAGCCACCAATGTTAAAAGATACGACATCAAAACTGACACAAGGATAAATAGTACATTATTCTTTAAAATAAGTTTTTATTTTTTGAAAATTCCATTTAATATATCTAAAAGGCCATGGTGGTTAACTCAGATTTTCTCCGAAATGAGGTGCTTAAGGATGCAAATCATGTTACTTTGGTAGTTAATAAGGGGCTAATTTTACGTTCTTCAATACAATTAACTCTCTCTGAACAAAGTTCAACATACTTATTCAACTTATTCACTAGGGCTGTAGATAAAACTCTTCTTAAGTTATAATGGTACAGGGAAAAAAGAATTGTTTTAATGAGAACGTCTGTTACTTAAATTTTTAGTGAAAATATAAGGCAAATCTATCATAAGAAATAAACATAGAAATGATAAAATAAAAAACTAGGCAAACTGTGGAAAAGACTTAATAATTTAAGGATAGGATAGGATAAATAAAATAAGAAAGAAAAATTAAATTTTTGCTCCAAAATCTCATTTAGAACAGGACTGAAATTTAAAAATCAATAAAGAAAATTAAAATTATTTAATTATTAAATTAAAGAATGTTCCTTGCAAATAAAATTTCACTTCAAGCATGCTCATGCGTACCGCATACTACATGTTTTGCTTTCCAATGAAATATAAATGCTGATTGCATATAAACCATACATTCCTCAAACCTTAACAATAAAAAGAAACAACTTGTTTTTTTAAAAGAACTCTGGAAGTGGGTCAAAATCAAAACCTTTACAAACCTTGAAACAACACATTATTAGAAGAAAGAATTACAAGATTGAAACAAATCTGAACATGGTTAGGAAGGTTAAAGTATATTATCAGCTTTATAACTGATGATATGCGACCTTAATATTTCACCACAAATCAAAATAAAACAAATCCATTTTCTCATAGATCCCATAGCTTCTGTTTACTTAAGAAAGGTTCTAAATTATTATAATATGATATTTTCAGGAAAACGTTATTGAACAAAGGGGTTTGAATAAATAATTATTACAGTTGAAAAGAAATTATGACTATTAGTGTAAAAAGCAAAAATATACAGATTTTAATATATAAATGTAGTCCTGTTTTATATATATAAACATATTCAATTAACAAATTTAAAATTTAAAGAAAAAGAATTGTCAAAAAAGAACATAAAAAAATCCACTCAAAAATAATTAGGAAACAAACAAAATGAACTTTAAATAGATTCCAATTTGATAGTTTATCATTTTTAAAAATAACAAAAAAGGCATAATACAATACATTTCAAACATAACAATGACGGTACTATATAAGTAATTTGTTGTTTATTGATTATTGTAGTTGGTTATTTAATAGCAATGAAGTACATTTTAGCATATATTAAAGTGGCTAGAATAAGATGGCAACAACAATAAACAGACCTACTTTCTGAACTTGTTTTTCAGTTTCCTATATCAAATCTATTGGAGGAACTGTGTATTAAGCCCAACAAGCAGATGAAAGCACAGTAACAGAGAGACAATTATTGAATAAACTGCACAATACATGATATTAATCTAAAATTTTAATAGTTATCTTACTATAACAATTTTAGAAGCAATAACTTGAAAGAAATCAACAATAATACAAAACCACAAGAGCACGGGATATTAATTTCAATGTATTAATTTTAATTCAATACTGCAGGTAATAATCCTTGGTGCTACTATTATATACGCATAGAATCATGCACATGCGATCCACTTTTTTTAACACAGAATGCTTTTCAGCAGATAATCTAAAATCACTTATTTAAGTTGAAGTAAGATTACTCAGAACTGGCAGAAAGAAAAACCTTCTCATGTAAAGGTATCGGGAAAAACTCGACAAAACTGATGTATGCACTTTAAGCACAATATTCCACTGGAAAGTACAATACACAAATGAGAAAGTTGCGGTGCACATGCCCATGCAAAAGTTAGAAATGAATTTCAATTTTAAAAATGAGTACACAAAAAATTACAGTAGGACTTTAGTTTTAATAAAAACTAATGTAGTTGATCCTCGTCAAACAATAGTTGTCACCAGAACCTTATTTAATCAGCTAATAATTAAGTCCACCATCATTTCCTCAATCCACTCACAGTAGAAATAAGAGTTGAAAGTATCCATACATAAGATCAATGATTTCCAATGTAACTTTCAATCTAAATACGCAGATGTTCAACAACAAAATGATACATCGGTAGAGCAGAAGAGACAAGACAAAGAATCACAGAATTTTTCTAGATAAGCTTGCAGGTCCACTGGAAAATCTTGTGAAAAGGGTCTCGAAGAATAGGTGTTAACACAGATCTCTATCTTAATAAAAAATAAATATCTAGAAGAAAGAAATGAAAAAGACATGTCTATTGCAAAAGAAATCTCAACAAATGTTAAATAGAATCAAATGATTGATCTAATAATCTTGAAATATTAGGAGATAGCCATTAAGCTATTGCAACCAATAATCAATTACCATATAGAGGAAAAAATACTGATCTAACAAAAGATGAAGCACTTGCTGCAACCAATGACAGAACACAAATGGCAAGAAAAATAGCCCTCTTATAACGTTAAATTTAAAATTGTCACGAATTTTAAACATTTGACAATGAGGAATCAAATGATTAAATCAAGGCAAGAATTACCATTTCAGGACTGATGTTTGCTGTCATCAATAAAAAGTTTTTATGTAAGAGAGAAGTGACAAAAGAAACTAAATTGTCTGTTTACCGCTCGACATACTTTCCTATTCTCACTTATGTAAGTAAATCCTGGGCCCTGAAACACTGTGATCGCAGAAGACCCCATGTAAATGAGGTATATGAGAAAAATAAAGAGGAAGTCAAGGAGGGACCGAATTCATAACACTGTACTCAAAATTGAACCCCTCAATCAGCTAATTGAGAAAGGAAAGCTTCGATGGTTAGGCCATGTAATGAGGATGGATGACTGCCGGTCAGCGAAGGAAGCTATAGAGGTTAAAGCAACAGGAAAAAAGAGCCAGGGGAAGGCCGAGAGTGACCTGGAAGAATAACCTCCAAAATATCCATAAAGAAAAAGGGATTGGATGGGCGGAAGCCAAGAGAGCAGTCCTTGACAGAAACAGGTGGCGCTCCTTGTGCAAAAATCTCTACATTGCAAGGCAAAAGAGAAAACAGAAAAAGAAGAAGAACATCAACACAAATAAAAAAAGCAATAATGAAACAAAATTGTACCTTATTATTCATATAATTTATCATACAACATAACTCATAATATATTTTTATCCTATGACTATTATATAGTGAAAGTTCACTGTACTTGTCCAATTAATATAAGATATAATGTATATATATCAGATAGTTATTCTCTATGATAATTAGTATCATGTTAATGATAAAAGAAATACATCGTAGTCACTCACTTAATAATTTATACTCAGAAAATGGCATCATAGAATTTTTTTAAAAGTAGGGAAATACTTTTTAAACAACCTGTATAATAAATGCCATGACTAATCAGAAAACAGAGTGTGCCATTATAATAATCTGCCTAAACTCTTAGAAATGTTCAAATTTTATAAATCTCAATTGATTTTACAATTATTTATTAGATAAAATAATTATCACAAAACTTTTTTAATTTTTCATTAAAATAACTATGCCATTTTATAAAACATTGTTTAAAGGATTAAAAAAATATTAATTTGGAAATTAATCTGAATTCATTGCGGTATTAATCTATCTGAATTAAGATACACTTGTATCCAATCCAATTTCTTCATTTTGATGAAGCAATTTTTTTTTTCAAATATGTTAGTTTCAATTCTAATAGATTTTATGATTGAATGTCTAGACTAAAAAAATAAAATAAATAGAGATAGCGAGAGAAAGAGTGAAAGAGAGAGCAAATGAAACTCACAGACAATTTTTAGAAAAGATAGTTCTACTAGTTAATTACATTTTGTATTGTAGTTATATATCCTAACTGTTTTCCCCTTATTTCATTTTAAACTTGATAAAAGTTCATTTTTAAAAAAAAAAATATTTTACTTTTTTCCCAAGTAAAACAAAATAAACTATTTAGACACCTTTTTTCAGTCATTACATTTTTTTTTAAAGAACTTTTTACTGTACTTTCTTTAAAATTTTCATTTAACACTTAATGTTATCCTTTACATTCTTTTATTTGTTTACATTTTGGCTTCCTTCTAGGATTATAATTCCTAAATCAGTCTTCAGTCAGTTACTCAGATATTTTTGTGTGAATATCATCAGCCACAATGCCGCATACATATTCTAATGTTGAATACGCTGATGTGATTTTTGTGTATGGTCTCTGTAACGGTAATGCTTTAGAAGCGGTGTGGGAGTATGCGTGCCGATTTCCAAATAGAATCGATGAGTCTTTTCGTTAACTTTTAATAGACTACGAGAGACTGGGTCATTCTTAATACGTAATGAAGGCGACCAATTCCAGGCAGCAGTAAGAGCAGATTATTGGAGAAAAAATTGTGTCCAACGCCACTTCGATAACAATCCTGAGACTAGCATCCGAAGAGCATCTGCTGCATTAGCAATATCGCGGCAAGCAATATGGCGAACTTTGAAAGGTGATAATCGCTACCCATACCATCTTCAAAAAGTTCAGAATTTATTACCTCAAGATTATGACAAGAGATTGAATTTCAGTAACTGGTTTTTTGAAAAAATTCGAGATGATAATTTATTCCATTAAAAATTATATGGACTGATGAAGCTACCTTTACAAGAGGAAGACTTGTTAATCAAAGAAATTATCATGTATGGGCTCTTGAAAATTCCAGAGCTATTAGAGAGAATAGGTTCAGCATGAATTTGCTATTAACGTTTGGCTTGGAATTTGGAACGGATTACTGGTGGGACCATATTTTTTACCTGGAAGATTGAATGGTATCACATTTACACATTTTTTGGAGAACGACTTTTCTAATTATTTAGATGACATTCCCTTACAACAGCGGATTGAAATGTGGTTCCAACTCGATGGATGTCCAGCTCATTATAGCAGAGTTGCTCGAGCTTGGCTGGATATAAATTATCCACAACGATGGATTGGACATGGAGGAGTAGTACCTTGGCCACCCAGATCACCTGATATGACACCCATGGATTTCTTCGTATGGGGAACCTTGAAGCAGAAAGTTTATTCGGTGTCAATCAACTCAAGAGAGCAATTAAGTGACCGAATCATAGATGCAGTGCACCAAATATCATCAGAACAATCTTTAGCTGCAATTTATCAAGTGAGTGCTAGATGTAATGCTTGCATTGGTGCATGAGGACAACATTTTGAGCAATATTTACATTAAAAAGAACATAACATAAATATAAATAAGTAGAAAAATGAAAACTTGTTTTGTTTCTTTTTTTGCGATTTTCTCTAAATCTAAGCAAAAACGAGCAAATCTCTAAAGGACTTTTTGTCTTAGTTTTTCGGTCCCCTATAAGTTCCTGAAGTTTTGCCATTTAAATTCGGGAGACCCTGTATATATCTTACTAATATTATAAATGTGAATGTTTGGTACTCTTTCACGCAAAAACTACTGAACGAATTTGGATGAAACTTTACAGTAATATAGGCCATACATCAGAATAACACATAGGCTACAATTTATAATGATTTTGTGTAATTTGGTCATAATATAACAATAAATATCATTAAAAAGTACTAGGTTATAACACATTCTCAACATTACCTCCAATATATGGTCAGTAGGGTATCACGGTTACTTAATTTAATTGTTAAATATTGTTAGCATCGCTACAGGGCTTCCCCCTGAGTAGCTTCCTCATGTGTTTCTTACTCGCAAAATCTACATATTTTCGCAACTAATATTATAAATGCGAAAGATTGTGAGGATAGATGTATGTTTGTTACTCCTTAACGCCAACACTACTGAACGGATTTGGATGAAACTTTACAGTATTATAGGTTATACTCCTAAAATACAAAACATCAATAAATTACATACATATGCACATTATTCTAATCCTTTCAGTTTTAATTTCTCGCTACTGCCGTACTACAAGTGAAACCGTTATACTAAGAAATCCTTTTCAATAACATGCTAATCCTTTACTGACCCGAGCAACAGTTAAGGAAAGTAACTTCTGTCCGTCCCGTTTGTTAATCAGTGTCAATGTATATTTCACGGCTGTGCTGAAATTTGATATGGATAATCTCAAGCCTGGGACACATACAGGCTACTTTAGCAACACACCACACAGGCGAAGTTAATATAAAACTGTAACCTGATCGACTAACAAACCCAGCGGTCAGTGAACAGCAGAAACCACTGAACTTAGAATCTTGAAATTCGCAGATATTCTTTGTATAGCTTAAATGAGCACTTAGAAAGAAATTTGGACCCCCAAGGATTTCTCCCTTAATATAATAGAGGTTCAAAGATTGTATGGAATCCGTCAGTTTTGAAGTTAGACATCTGAAATTTTGGATGTATGAGAAACTTATAGTTACAAAAAATTGATTAATTTATTTAAAATGATCAAAAAGCTAGTATATATATAAATTCAAAAATAAATATGTTTGAGACATAAGTTCTTTTTATGAGTAATAATAATATGACGTAAGAATGTTTGAATACTGTCTTTTCCAGATTGCCAAATCGATGATGGATCAAAACAACAAACTCGATGACAAATTAAAATGAAAGAGGAAATTAGCTAATGCATGCTTAACAAAACATCGTAAAAAATAGTTTTCACTTCTGCCGTTCGGTCTTAAGCACACACTCTATTTTTTTATTTATAATCTCTACCCCAAACATTATTGGTAAAATCAATTTTACATGAATTAAC
This sequence comes from Arma custos, assembly GCA_037127475.1. Lineage (NCBI taxonomy): Eukaryota > Metazoa > Arthropoda > Insecta > Hemiptera > Pentatomidae > Arma > Arma custos. The sequence continues at coordinate 98,039,937 of CM073760.1, read as the reverse complement.
CTAAGATTTATTTTATATTTATAATTTTTTTTTAAATTTATATCTGTATGTTCATTTATATCAATAGCTATTTACATATACTGAATTATAACATTCAAACAAAATAATGTTTCAATAAACTGCACAAACCAGAAACATTAATTACACTAAATTGCACGATTCTATCTATATGCAAAAACAAGCTTGAAATATTAAATAAAATTAAGGAGGAAATCCACATTATCTTCAAAATGAACCAAATTATCTCATAAGGTTTCTCATATAAAAGGTGATCCAAACAATTTATAATAATTCAGTATTAACTGTTTCTTACAATTTGGAAATATCTTTATTTAGTTTGTATAAAACAATTGTAATATTAATCAATAAATAATTGGAGTAATGCATATTTTTCACTTATATTCTTATAAAATACACTAAGACCCTAGTTTTAAATAAGAATTAGTACAATATTTTATAATGCAAGAAGAACATAATATGAGTAAATTCATCTGATATTGATTATTTTTTAAATTTGATAAAAACAAAGCCATTAATTTGGTAATAACAAAGTATTATTTTCAATATCTGATTATTTTAACTTTTAATCTATTTGATAGATGAAATATTTGTTTGGTTCACCTTAAAACAGCCATTCACAATTGATCGTAAAAGGAAAAGCAGTTATTAATATTTTAGTAAATGTTATTTTAAACTAAAATAACTCATACATATCGTTTATGATTAGTAAAGGAACAGGGAATGCTTCTATTACAAAGTTTTTTTTAATAAATACCGCCAATCTACACTCTAAAAACAAATCACCAACAAACTAACAAAAAGCCAAACTGTACAATACAGACTCAAAGGTTTTTGAGCTGTTAATACAGTTTGCAAATAATCTTTATAGTTTAACTATACCTCAGTGCTGGTCCCCCCAGTACCCTGTAACATTTATAAAATCATATATAACAACCCTAGACAAAAAAATAACCCAAAATTAAAAGAAGGAAAAACTAAAAATAAATAATAACTTCTACAATATCAAACTCATAACAGAATTCTTAACACTTACAGGGTCTTCTTTCAGGCCAAGAGAGATCCCGGGAATGCTTCCAGCCGCCAGCAAACCCTAGACGAGATCATTCAGTATTTTTTAATTTTGTTTATACGAAATAAAAAATTATATTTAATTGTTCAAATGAAAGTGTACCAACAAATAATTAAACAAAATCTTTAAAAGACAAAATAAAATAAATAATTATTTTGAAATAAGGTAAAGAATAAAATAAATAAAAATAACTAGTGTGCGTCACTGAGCTATAATAAACATGATATATTTTGTTCTAATCAAAAAGTTAAAGAGTTACAATTTTGTGATTATCTATTAAAAAAACTTATCTGAATGTTTTTATAAGATGGAAGTCACAATTCTTAGAGTGTAGATGGTTCAGGAGGTTATTATGAAAATCGTACCTCACAGCACTTAAAAAAGAATAACTATAATCCTAAGCATTTATAATAAAAAATAAATTTGACATTTAATGGCCAGTTTTTCATCAAGAATAAAAGTTAAATTTCATAATATACTTATCAGAATTCCTTTCACATTATAATGAGCTTCTAGTAATATTTTCTTCATTAACAAATAAACTTTTGACACAAACTAAAGTTCAATATAATGAATCATCGCTCATAACAATTTTTTTCAGGAACTTTGGATTTTCATAAGAAATAAGTTAATAATATTGTTCATAATTTCAAAATACTGATCAAAAACTTTAATTAAGTAATGTTAAACTAGTTTTCTTCTTCCCTCCAAGTATGACTACTCAACTACAACCGAGGACTGATGTATAGTTAGAAAGTTTGAATTTTCTTTACCAAAAATAATCTAATAATCCTTCCATTTTATTTTTATGAATAAATAATAATAATAATAATTAAATTAAAATGAACACTTTGAATTAAAGTAAATACTAAAAAAGAGTTTAGAAGGCATTTCAGAAGCCCAAGAACAACAACAAAATTCATCCATATAAACATTATAATACATATTTGTACGGTAACTAGTCTTAGTTATAACACTTATGTAAAAAATCTGGGAGTGGCTCAGAGGTAGAGCACTGAGTTGTCATGCCGGAAATCCTGGTTCAAATCCCGCTGCGGGCAAGACTTTGACTTAGTCTGTTTGCAGCCGGAGATGGATCATGTAGGATCTAGGACCCTCCTGGGACTCACCCAGCCTCAATAAAATATAAAAATAGGGTACCCAACCTAAGGGGTAAAATCTGGCGGTTGAGCATGACCTATGACAAGTCCCCCCTTGCAGAACCGTTGTCCATGAAACTGTACAGTCTTTACCATGTATTGAATCCCAGACCTGTTCACGGGCTGTAGTGGTACATGTTTTTCTTTATGAAAAAAATCAACTGGATAAACTCTCAATACCTAACTTGTAATAATTTCCAATATATTTGACATGATTAAGAAAATCAAGAACGCTATAGTTAACAAACTTCTTAAGTTATACTACTGTATATTGAATCTTTCACTAAAGATTCGTTTCTATTGCAGTATAGAAGTGATATAACTGCAAATTTTTAAAGTCTAGCAGTTAAAAAATATAATTTTATATCAAAACATAATAATAATTGCCATTTAGAGCAATTATGGATAACAAAAACTTATTTACCTGAAGTCTGTAATTACTGTCAGAAGCTGCTTGAGCCGCAAGTATTGGATCATAATATACACCACTGTAACATATAATTGAATTTTTAATGATTTCTAGACTTTTTAATATTATTTTTTTGAAGTTGTACAATTTCTCAATTGTCATAACTATTATTTTTTAAACTTTTTCTACTAAATCTGAATAAATGACTTTAAAGATATTATAGTATAAATTGAAAATTAATATAATATTATTTTAAAATATGCTATGAATAATTAGCCCAACACATAAAAAAGCACAGTAAATAATACCCCACAAGGCAAAGAAATAAATAAAATTAATAAAAATAAAAAAACAAATGTGTGCTTCTACTAATAAAACAGTTCGTACAAATTAGTTGATTAATCAAAGTGACTCAAGCTTTTTTTTTCTTTTTTTCTCACCGAGCCAATACTTCACCAACAGCCAGTTTTGTGAATCATGCACTTCAACAGGCTCATTCAACAAGGCAACACACAATAGGATATATACACAAAATCACAGGTACATTCGTAGTAACGTTACCATATACAAGAAGGAATAATAAACAGCTATCAATTCAATAAAATTCCAAGTATCATCACACCATTGGCAAATTAAAAAATAAAACCAAAAAAAAGAAAGAAAAGAAAGTGAAATAAATAATTTGCCAACTCATGAATCATAATTTTTTTTGTGATGAATTGGAAATTGATCACTTGGCCACACTCCCAAATTAAATTTTGACTCATAGAAATAATTTATAATTAAAAAATAAAGTAAACCCAAGATGATTATTTTACTCATTATTTAAAACCCATCTCAAGATTTTTTAAAATCAATTTATTTCGGTCATTAACCAATTTCTGAAAAAAAAAGTTAATTATGTATAACAAAAATTATAAGAATTCAGATCAATATCTTAAACTGTTATTATTTTAGTTTGGAAGGACTTTAATTATAATTGTGCAAACAAATTTTCTGAAATACCAAATGCCTTGTTTAAATAAAAAAGAATAATGGCATTAAATTGTAGGACTGAAAAATGATCATATAAAAAATAAAACCAAAACTTAACAATCAAGGATCGAGACTGAATTCTTTAAACCTATAAACTAAATAAATGTCTTCCAAATGTACAAGGTACTATTGGCTGGACCCCTTCCTTATACACATCTTATGAAAAACAACAGATTGATGATATATCTTCAAGAACAGAAAGGTTGAAAAATGGTATACTAACTATAAACACTAAATAAAAGCAAAAACGTGGAATTATGAAAGAAGTAGAAATGAAATATTACTAGTTCTTGGATTAATGATTAGTATTATTTGAATGGTGTCAGCAATTTTAAATTAAACTAATTTTAAAAATTATTACAATGAAAATCATTACTTACAAATATTTTTTTAAATTATATAAAAACCGCATGAAATGACAAATGATTTAAAGATGATATGATGAAATCTTTATTAAATTGGTCCAGATTGAATGACTGATTCATGAATTATACTTATTTTTTAAAAGTGACATCAAATGAATAAGGCAGAAAAAAGACAAACCACAGGCCAGAATCAGCAAACAAAAACTTCTTTAGGCTCGCTATGTCAAAGAAAAATTATGATTATAAACCCAAATATCATAAACCCAGCCTGCTAAGCTAAATAAATTAATAATCCAAAATTTGGCGGTATTTTAAGCAAATACAAAAAAAGTTGTATGGCACTGAAATAAATCTAATACTATATCCCTGTTTGAATAGATATATTTATAAAATTATTGCACTGGAATTTTATTATAAAAAAACTGATTTATTAATTATTACTAATATGAATAGTTTGTGTAAATGAAATACCTTATGAATCAAAGCAAAAAAACCGAAATTCATCGTAAGCATATTATGATAAAGTGAATTTATAGAACATAATTATTAAAACAAATTATTTCATAATGCTAAATTATAAATATTAAAAATTGTAATCACATTTTATAATGTGTAATAATCAAATTTATAATTTTCCCTACTTTTTTTATTTCATAAGAGGCCATCTTAATTGGCCTGTGGCAGAAAGAATTGCTCATTTCTGATATGATCTATAAATGAACAGGGATATTTTTAAAAGAAACAGAAAACCATTTCAACCTTCCTTATAAATTAAATTAAATTAAAATAAAATGCTTACCTCTGACCAGAGAAGGGGCTTGGCTTCAATACCTGCCATTAAAAAGAAATACCAAATACCAAAATAAACCTGGTAGTTTACAATACCATCAGTAAATTGAGACTGTACACAATCAAAACAGTTTCTTGAACCATAGATACAAAGACTTTGATCATTCAATAATATTTATAGGCAGTATATATATTTTGCATAGTAAATTTATAATCACGGGTAATCAGTCATTTTATTTTTTTTAATTACTCTATTTTAGAAGTAAATAAGTAAGAAAAAAATTATAACAAAAAAATAAAAAGTTGTAATAACTCATTTTTATTGAATGAAAAAATAATTTTGGAATTATGTTATTTTATTTGTATGATTTTTTTATTGATTGATGAGTTTTTTATTGATTGTTTTTTCCCATTCCGATTATTAAAACTGCTCAGGAATATAACATAAATTTTTAGAATAACCAAAAGCCTGAGTATCAACTGGTCTGTGCATCAAAACCGAAAAAAAGATGAAAAAAACAAACACATTTTATGAGAATTGAATAATTTAGAATGTTAATGAATGATCATCATTCTATCTCATAGGCTTATTTTGGTAATTGACATTTTGCTAAAAATGCAATTTAACATCAATAAAAGATGATCTGACTGAAGGGTAAATCCAACGATATATATAAAAATAAGAAGATCGATGAATCATAACTGTCGTATAGAACAACATATCATCTCAATACCTAAATTAACTTCAGTAGAACAGACCTCTGTTTTAAAAATCTGCAGTATGCAAACAAAAAATTAAAACTAACATTTCAACAGTTTTCTAGTTATTAAAAATAAAATATCAATTTTTTTTCCTGAAGAAGGTACTACAAAGAGTACTTAATAAATTGTTCATAACAATATGTTATGATTCTGATCAACTATTAAAGCAGTTGAGTTACATAACCAAATGGAATTAAAATAAAAAAAAATTAAGAAAAGCGAGATTTAGAAACAAAATTAATTGATAAATTAAAGCATTTTTAAATAAATAGTAAAAGAACATTTTTATAATTTTTTTCATTGATGTGAAATATATAGATAATTATGTAACCCAAAATGCAATAGTAAATATATATATCGCTGTATATGTACTCACGGAGTGTATCCAAGCGCGGTCGCAGTGGCTAGGGGGGAGGGGTGGCGAGCGAAGGCCGCGGCTGCAGGGAACGCCGCTCGGGCCCGCCTTTGAATCGCAGCCCCTCTCATTGCGGCGGCAGCTAGACATAACCAATCCCGCCCGCTCAATCATAGCAAGTTAACAACTTGCCTCTATCTCTCTAACTTACCCACCCTTTATACATTACAGGTTTTATATATAATCAACGTCCTTCATTAAATATTAAAATTAATAGCAGTTATAAACATTGACGAACCAATAAACTGAAGAAATTAATTGTATTCTTCCAACTTACCCTATATTCCTGCCTGGAACAAAACTACGTCATGATTGTATATCATGACACTACAGAGCTTGAATGGCAATACATTAATAAATTCATATTTGTTAATACTAATTATACCTGTGAAACACTGATGCCATGCCTTTAAAAGAAAAAGAAAATTACAGACCCAACACCATTTGTATGCACTCTTGGCGCATTTGCATGCCAGTGCTTTCTCAAATACACAGAAGCATCTAATTCAAAATCATTATTTTTCTTAATTCACAGGGACAAATGCCATATCAAAACAAAAATGAAGGTATCAGTTCTGTAGGTTGTTGCTACGAGTTTTAACTTTTTATTTGTTCCCTTTTTAATAATAGAATTTCAACTTTTTTCGTTAGTTGAAACGTTCATTTCTGATAACCAAAATATACACATTTCCAATAATTACAATATTTTTTTCATACTAAAACTCATGATATTTTGATTTCCAAGGATATTAAAAAGGTAATGAATGATAAGTTAAAACTTGTTATGACTTAACTCGAAGTGACAACCTGCTGAAATGATATCAAAATGTATCATGATGATGCAGTTAAAAATTAGATATAAACGTTTAAAAATACTCAATGCATTAAATAATCAAATGTTAATGCAATAAGACCATCAATTATCTGGATATCTCAACATTTATGTCATGCTCACCATGGAGAATAAAGTGTATAAATGAATAAATGCTTTTATTTCATAACTAACTTTAACACATTAAAGTAAAGCTAATGGAATTCCTTTTGAGGTGAAAATTTAAAATAAAGCAAGACAGAATTCATTTAGTAAAAAAATGACTTGTAAAAATAGAGAAATTGAAGCTACAATTGAAAATTTGGTAATAGTGTTTAAAAAAGTTATTTAATAATAATAGTATTTTAAAAAACTTAACTTTACTATTGAAAAAAATGAAATTATTGCTTCCAGATGATTGATGGTCTATATGCTAGTTAGAAAACTACAATGACAAAACAGAACTATAAACATTCAATGGTAATGATAAAATTTGCTGTCAATCATACTGTAGTAAGTCCTACAGACTGATTTTAAAGCTGCAGTATTTTATAAATTTTTATAACTTGAATTGAATTAGCTTAAATTGAACGAATTGATTTACATTTGACAATCAAAAACCTTTTGCACAATATGAAATATTTAATTAAATATATTAAGAAAGTTGTCTGTAACATTGTGACCTCAATACTAAAAATAAAATAAATCTTTGATAATACATTTTAAATTAAATGCCTCCATGGGGATACATTATCTCAGACAGCAAGCAAGTGAGTCTAAAGTGGAACTTTGAGTTGACACAAGAATATAAGAGATCATTTCAGAAGGACAGCCAGCATACTGCCTACTGCCCTTCCATTGTTACTTTCGTTTGTAGAACAAACCAGCGATCAAGCAAGTTCGTGATAGGCCAGAAGTGTTTGTTCACTCGAGGATCTACCAATAAACTGTTCGGGCAAAGAATGAACACAACCATGAGAGGAAATAAAAAAAAAAAAAATTGGCAAATTAATTTTTAAATTAACCACTTTTCTGGTAAAACGATTCATAATAAAACCAATAAAAAAATAACATAATTTTACACTTTTACAAATGTGATAAAATAAAATTTTCTAACACATCAGAGTACTCAGGAAACTTTTCTAATCGTATAATATACAAAATAATAGTGGCTTTAGAATCAAAATAATAAAATATGAAATCAGAAGCTGCGCCTTTATCTGCCAAATAGAAGGAACCATGTGAAGTTTATATGGGCATAAGTAATTTTTTTTAGAAACTTACATTCATGGCTCATTAAACTTTAGAGAGAAAAAATCAAATCAAAAGGAGAAAATGTGCAATGATGAAATGTGTGATGAAAAGAACTTATGTAAAGTCCTTCAACAATCACAAGACTTCTATTGAAGGAACTAACACAAACTGTGCAGAGCGACAAAATGGCAAAAAAAAAAAATTCAATGAAATTAGAATTATAAGGGCAGAGCTATCAATATTTTAAATTCAACAGTATCATCATAGAATAGTTATTGTAGATAAAGTACAAATCTAAATTTTTGAGTATTGATGTTATGGAGAACTATATAAGAAAGTGTGAGGGCAAAAAATGTTGCTACAATCTTAGACCAAAGAGAGACTTTTAAATGATAATAAAATGTTTGACTTAATTAAAGACATAACCTATACCTAAACAGATATATAGTACCTAAATATGAAGTATCTGACTGTGAAATAACAATAAAGAACAGAAAATTATGGCATTGATTATTCTCCCACAAATTATTTTTCCTTCCAAAAAAGGAGCTCCTTGGCTTCTCATTCCACTATATGTACATACTACAAAGCTACTGATTAAAATTAATCTAAAATGTATGATTAACCTATTTAGAGAAATATCTTGTGACAAACAACTATTTTTTCCATAAATAGAACAATCCCCCTCCCAAAAAAAAACCTAAAATAATAAAGCCTAGATAGCTTTTCTCATACAAAAATCGTTTCTATATACCATTAAAACATAAAAAAGTACAATCCATTAAGGTTCAGCATTTAGTGGAAAATTAAAGTTTCTATGCCAATGGCAATGTGCTGGAATTAAATTGATGTTATTGCATGAACAACTTTGCATAAATAAATAAAAAATATACTACAAATAAATACACGATTTGTGAGTTTAATAAAATAACATTTTTTTCTTTTCTAAACATTAAAAATTTCCTTTATTAAACTGCATTGATTTGTAGTATGTACTAAATGCAAATACAAATAATAAAAATTGCATTTTTCCTGTAACTAATGAAATTATGACAATAACTAAAAAATCTTAACATTTTAAATTTGCTAAATTGAAATGTTATGATTTTTTTTTTGTTAAAATATAGGTATCATTGAAAATAAGAGGAATTAGTATTACATAGTTCAAAATAAAACATACGATTCTTGAGCTAAAAAAATATAATTGCAATTTTAAACTGGATACACCCATAAGTCAATAAAAACATTTACTGAGGATGTTAACACTACTAGGCATATTGTAGATACAATAGGTTAAATTAACTTGTCGCAGTACATGATCTATTGGTTCATCGCTAAAAAAAATTGTAATAAATAACTCCTTCAGTTTATTGGCACTATCTTAGTTATCACAATTAAAACTTTTAAAATGAAAATGAACGTTTTTTAAATTAAAGCCTGCAACGTATATATATATATTTTTTTATAATTGTTAGAAATTATTTAAAATACAAAAAGTAATATTTTGAAACCAATTGTCATGATTCTTTTAATACTCAATATCCGCGGCAACATTTATAATTACCTTGACTACACATGAGAGCAAAGAGTTATCATGCAGTCACAAACATAATCTTATATGATGAAAAAATAGACTCCACCAAAAAAAAAAATCATAAAAAAAAACATAAAAAGTTTAAGGAAATACCTTTAGCAAATGCAATTTAGTCTATAAAAGAAGTAGCATAGCACCTGAGTACCACAACTCTACTTGAAATGTTTAGAAGACACAATAAGGCGACAAAACAGGCATCTATTATGATTAAAATTTTAATTGTGGTGACTCTTAATACTAGTTTTAAAAGTGACAAATTTAAGCTATTTTACTAATATTGAATTTATCTTTATCAATAAGACAAAGTCATTTGGCTGTTTGTTAACTTGCTATAAACGTGCCGCAGCCACTTAAAGTGATTTCTATAATATTAACTTTAATTATTTGAATAAAAATACCATTTTTGGCATGTTTTTATTTCAATACATGCGATTTAAGATAAACACAGTATAAAAAAAAGTAATAAAATAAAAATAAAAACTGTACATCATACACAATTATGCAACACATAATGTAATGTATATAAGAAATATTTTAGTAGTTAAAAAAAGGTCAAAAATTATAACATAGTTCCATTTTCTCAAACTTCAGAAAACCCTGGCATGGCCAAGAGATAAAAAAATAAAACAGTGTGGAGCCCCTCATGCAACAATTTTTCAATATCATTAACAGCATAACCTTTCGAAAATATTGACGAAAACAATTAGTATGTGCAACCAAATACAGTTGAAAATCTTTAACTAAGAAGTTACTACAATATCTTTAAAAAAAAATGGTACATATCGAAATATTGTGCTCAAAGAAAATGAAAATAAAGCTGAAATAGAAATAATGGTAAAAAAATAATAATTAATTGACCAAAAAAAATGCAAGTACTTCTTCATTGTAATTATTACTATTTATATTAACAAACACGAAGAAGCTAAAGGTTATGCTTTTAAAACAAAAAGGTTTGATACAACAAAAAAAAAGTTTAATTACAAACCAATTTGAATAAAAACCAAAAGCTTATTGGATGTCAAATGCTCATTCTTTCTACAACCATTTCAAATGAAGGCATACTCTGGACAATGCTTACAAATCCTGATGAGAATGCTGAGCAATTCAACAAAATCTGATAAATAGCTCTCTACAATTACCATATTTACAAAACAAACAAAAAAAACAACATAAAAAATACCAACAAAAAACTAATAACAGCTAATTTATCATAAATAAAATGCTTTAAGAAAGAGATGGGTAGCAAAACATCTCCATAGGAACAAGATGAATTAGTAAGGGATACGGACTATAACGTGCGTTGGAAGATGGGTAGCAAACAAAGTCATATTGGCAGGATATACCTTCGCCTTGTTCGACTGAGGGCAGCCAACCACGGCCAAGTCGCCGCCAACCTGTACCCTGCATTAATAGCACGACTTCAACTAGTTTCCACGTAATCTAGCCTAGTTTTAGTCCTACATCTTAAAAAATGTTTCATCATTGTTGACATAAAAAGAACAAACCAACCTAGTTTTAAATTAAATTTTACACCGGATCAACAGTTGTCAAAACATGCATTTTTCTCAAAGGAAAAAAAAATCCAAACTGGATTTTAAATATTAAACCAAGTATCCAGTAATCATCTGAATTATCTATTTTAATATCTCTATGAATTGGAAGAAGAATGACGAATGCAAGATTGCAAACTATTTTCACTGCTCATAGATTAAAAAAAAAATAGTTATTTTAGTTATTTTCAGTCAACAAACAAATTTGTAAACTAAAAAAAATGAGAAATGAATGTTGTATAAACTATACTTTGATAAATTAAATAAGAAAATAAAAACAATAACATAAATTGAATATAAAGACAATAATAATATTGAAAAAAGTGTCATGACAATTCAAAAAAGATACAAATTAAAAACCGAGTACTAGGTTTGATTTGAACTGTTTTAGGCAAAGACAAATTTAGCCTTGAAATATTAACTACTTTGAATTTCTTATTTTACTCATATAGACCATATCTCATTTTAAAAATACCAACAAACACATATAAACTAAATACTAAAGTACTTAAATATACATAGACCAAAGTAATCAGCCACATTTATTTAATAGTTTTTATTACAAAACATGTAATTTACATCTACGTCACAGTTATTCCTGGCTTTATCTACAGTTCTCATCATGCCTGTGAATGTTAGATAATTAATAACACTTATTAAATAGATAACAGGAACAAGATACATAAATATTCTACCTTTTAAGGCTACATTGTGCTCGTGAGTTTACCAGTTAACACGCACTTAACTGTAACGAGAAATTTGATTTTTTTTTCTTTTCTAAAATATCGTATAACTGCCAGAGGTCTCAATGTTTTTGAAAAGACAAATATAAATAAAGAGTGAAACAAAAGTAGGAAAAAGAAAATGAATATCTCAATGTTAGTCCTCATGAGATGTGGCCTGCTTAGCACAACAATATAACCATAGAGAAGCTTCTAGCAGGACACTATGCCTATTACAGCAAATGAGGTTTAGAACTCCAAAACCCATTAGTTTAAAAAGATGCCACAAATATTAAGATTTCACCATAATTTTTACTATATCTTCTGACTCATGCCAGGCTATTTAGTCGGTAAGCGTGTTGCATGCATGTGTATTAATTATAAATTCATAATTTGATAAATATTTATATAGTAAAAAAGCTATTATCTGAGTTCTTCAACATACCTTCTGGCCACTGGAGGCAAACTGAAACAAGAAATAACTTATGAAAACCAATCCTCAATATTGACCTTAGAAACTTTTTAATTTCTACATAAAGTAAATCAAGCTACATACTTTACAAATAAAAGAATTAAAAATCATTTCCATTTTTTTCTTCTATTAAATAAAAACACAAATTCACCATAGAAAATAAAACTTTTATGCAGACTAAACATACGTTTTGAACATAAAAAATGCATGTGCTAAATATTAAACTCTACGAAGTGAGGTGAAAAGGTTGATGTACTACAAATAAACTTCTATATAAAACTTCACAACCTAAAAAAAAAAACTCAGAAGCATAGAATAATGACAAAATAAATCTTTAATTGCTCAAACATATATATAAACAACGTAAAAATAAAACAAGAAAAAAACAAGCATACAAAGCTCCGATAATTGTAGCGAATTAAGCGAGACGGCTCACCCGTATGAGGCACACTCCCACTCCTAGCGAGAAATACTAAAATGACAAAAATGTTATGTGTAATAATGGGAAATAACACATGCAGACTAATTACATGGAAACGAGAAAAAAGAAAACAGAAACAAGTAGTCTAAACATGTAATTTTCTTCAATTACTTATTGTTTTATAAGAAATAGATATGCTAGACATTTAGAAAGTAGCACTCAGATTAAAAATTTAAAAAAATATAAATTTTAAATTCTATTTGAGTCCAAATGTAGTTTGTCAGGTAAACTGAATTTTATATTTATAAGTAATTTAAAAAATTACATTTAATCATAAAGATTTAAACAAGCTCTATAGAAACCTTTACTAATAGAAAAGTGATTTATACAAATGTAAATGTACTACTAGCTGATAAAAAAACAACAAATAGAATAGGTTAAAATTTATTTTAAACAAATTAAATACAGTTGTTAAAAGAATCCTACCTATGTTAACTAGCTGATGCACAGTTAATATGATAGAGAGGAAAATAGTTGACTGGAAGATCAAATGGAGGATGGAAGTAGTTGGGGGTGCAGTAAAAAAAACCAAATAAGTCTTCACTTTTTTTTTGCTTTTTTACTATTTCCATCCTCCAGTAAATATGATAGTTGACTGTGCTTCATACATTAATTCCTTGATCTTGGTTTGTAATAATTTTCTTTTTTTTTTTACATTTCATCAACCTACTTTGTATTAAGAATAAATAAATAATAACTTTGAAAAACTGTTGATAAAAAAATTATTGATTTGTTAAGCTTTTGATTTTGACAATGCTTTCAAGGCTAGGAATCCATATCTGTATCTTTCACCATAAAACAAAGTTTGAACCTATTAATATTCAGTGTATATACATATATAAACACATCATATACCAAAGTGAATATCTTCACCTTTATTTGTTAACTTTTTTTTAAAACCATTTAATTCACCTGTATCTTAGGATATTCACCCCCTTATGAATAAATAAATATTTCTAAATTTTTCAACAATTCCTGTTACCCAGATGGTGAACCAACCCCCTTGTAGTCCCAATAGTGTAATTATTCAAATCACTTGAATTCCCATTGTTATATTGTATATTTCCTGTCTAATGAAAGCACAAAAGAATTAAATTCAAATGTTTTTTCCCAATTAATTAATTTTTAATAGAAGATAGAATAATAATAACGGGTCACCAAAATATGAATTAATAGAGAAGAAAATAAAATAATTTACGGTGATCACAATCTTTATACAAAAACTTTTTTAAAATATTTTATTTGAAAAGAAAAGATATGACCAGGACCGGAACTCGAACCCGGGTCCCGACCTCTCCGTGGTGGCCCCCCCTTAACCATCTCGGCTATCCTAGCTCGATTCTCGGTCAGTCATATCTCTACTTTCACTTAGCCTACATCTCCTGTTCTCGTAATTTGCGATGTATACACGGGGAGAATGTTAATTGAACATTACTTTATTTTTGGATCTAGTTGACTTTAAGTCATTAATATTGTTATATGATAATTTTTAAATATTTTATTTGAAAAGAAAAGCGACTGACCGAGAAGCGAGCCAGTATAGCCGAGATAGTTAAGGCGCCACCACGGAGAGGTGGGAGACTCGGGTTCGAGTCTTGTCCTGGTCATATCTTTTCTTTTCAAATAAAATGTTAAAAAAATTATATGATATAACAATAAAATAAATTATAAAACCTTTTTTTATTTGATGGAGATATCTTAGTCATCAGTTTGATTTAAAAAAATAAGATCACAATTTCTTCCATCTCTAGGTTTATTTAGTATAAACAGCAAGAAATAATCCTATTTATACAAATTTGAGCAATTTTAAACATTTGTTTCCCTAATGCCTTTTTTTAAAGACTTGCTTATTGGGCTGTAAAGATTACTTATTGGGTACTGAAACATTTACAAGCGAAGCAATGGTTCTTAATTAATACAAACAAGGAACTAATTAATTATTGAAATTATTCAATTTTCAAAGAACAAAGATTGACAACTTTTAAGAACATTGGAGAACTATTAAGAATCTGAGAATGAAATAGAAGGGGGGTCAGTCATTAATATATATTTATAATTTAATCAAGTAGATATATTAAGGCTGGACGAGTTATTTTTAAAAACCATCAATTCTAATGTAGACCCTAAGTGATACTTCACAGGAAAATATTGCAATGAGGATGAAGAATGGATCATTATTTATTCAAATTGTACCTGGATACAAAACCGAAGAGGCTATACTCTAAATTTAAGATATGATTTCACAATAAGCTCTTTGAACATGCTATAGAACAGAAACAATCAAAATTCAACTTATTATATTGTATAAGAATATATTCAGTCAAAGTTCAGATTAAAGTATTTCTTGGAAAATTTGTAAAGTGGAGTTAAAGATAGGAAATGTAAACTTTTTTAAAACGTATAACAAATATCAAATAAACATATAATAAGATTCTAATCATCTAATCATGCAACTACTGACAACTACAACTACAGTTAAAATTGCCTAATTATTACTTATCTGATAATTTCACAACCATGTGACACATTCACATTTGAAAAAAAAAAAGGCATGGTTATTTTTTAAAGACAACCAAAGTTTAAAAATTAGTATAATAACACAACGTATAAAGCTTTTAATATAATATCACATAGCAGGATAATATTAAATGCAGGGTGCTAAGTTTATGATAGAAATTATGTACTAAAGCTTTTGTGCATTTATTTGTTATATATTTTTTAATCATTAAACAACATGAAATTATAGCCTGTTAAAGCACTAAAACTAGCTGGTAACTATTACTTATATTTAAAAGGTGAAATATTAAAAAAAAAAAAAAATCAGAAATATTAATGTAAAAACTATTTAATGTTTAAATGATTAAAAAATTTAAAAAGGTAAAAAGAAAAAAATATTTATCAGCATATTGCCATATAAATTTTTATAAAGATCTCACCTCCATTGGGAATAGTAGGGGGTTTCTTTGTTTGAACTCGTGCGGTTGCCATATTAACCTTATTGGAAACAGAAAGAGTAATTAGACTACATTTTATAATGGCATTAGGAAAACTAAATAACTACCAGTTAAATTATTTTAATATTAATATTTTTTGAAAGAATTCTTTCAAAAATAAAGAAAAAGTTATAAAAATAATGCATCTATCATTTGCTATTAATGATGATATGACAACAATGAACGTTTATATTTTTTATTGAACTAATTCATTCTACTACTTAACGGAAAGTATTTATCTTGGTCTTTTCAAAATCAGAATCAAATTAGTAAGAATAGGATGTTTACCTATAACATGGAAATATCCTTCATGCCAAAGCGAGAGTAAATTATGAATGAAAACTTATCAATAGAGCAGATAGAAAAAAATGTTGTCACAACATTGTGATTATAATATCAAATAAAGATATATATGAAAAGTAATGAATTGATTCATAAATTATCTAAATTTATTTCAATTGTAGAAAACTAGCATGTAAAAAAAATAATGATGATAAAATAAAAATTTATTACAGTTACACGTACTTAAAAAGAGCTATTTTTGTTTCAATTAAATTAAGAGATTTGTTTAATTACACAAATCTAAGAAAAATAAGTAAGTTCTAAAAATAATTAGCCCCTTTTCAATACACAAGCTGTTTATTATTATTATATTTTTTTTACAAGCTAGTTTATAGAATATAATTATTCAAAATAAACGTTATTCAATTGAAAATAAATAAATTAAAAACCTTTGTACTTACTACAAAACCTTAATAATTGATACAGAAGTACCCCATTAGACAATAAAGGTAAGAATGTAATGAGATAGTTTTTGAAGAAAACATTGCATCGAAGATTTTTAAAAAATAAATCGAATAATAAATATTGAAATTAATTTATTCTGTAAAAAATTATATATTTTATTTTTCTTATTATTAGCATTGGTTTGGATATGATTACTTTTGAACAACTTAATATTTTTCAGATTGACAGTAACTATTCAATATTAAAAATAACCATAATAATCATTTAACATTAAAAAAGTACCAACGACAATACAATACATAAAATCAGTCTTCTGGGGTAAAACTGTTTTTTTTTTTTTTTATATACTTCAGAAATAATAAAAAGCAATCTTCTTACCTTCGGATAAAGAAGGCTAACCCCTTGCCCAGTGAATTTTCTAAGGCAGACAAGAGCTCATTCAGCAAAGAAATGTCAAAATGTATTCAACATGTATTACCCACTCCTCACTGAATTTCTCCCTTAAGAGTTATCAGATATTTAATAAAAAACCGTAATGATAATACTAAATAAAATTTAATAAGCTCAATCCCAGAGGAAAGTCTTTGACATTGCTTTGCTGATTCGCGGCACCTTTCTACATAAACTCACTATGTGGTCGCATTGAAAACACTGCTTCAACAAAGACAATATTTGAAAGCAGTCAATAAGTACAATAAGTTTAAAGTTATTTGAAATAATCTTGAGGATTAAGAAAGCAACATAATAAACAAACAAAAATAGAGAAAAGATTAGGTAAGAGAAACATTCAAGATGAATAAAAATGACACATATCTTATAACTATGCATAAGTTTTTTAAAAGAATTTTCTAATTACTATCAAGCATCATTCTCAAGGCAAAAACTACATACTATTTAATTAGCACTTTTGGTTAACAAAATATTCACCTAATTAAAAGCAGGAATTAAACAAAACTACTCGTTTAAAATGTAATCTATTTTACTGTTATTAAAGAGAATTCTGGATTACTATGCATAGCTTAGGTTTAAACCTTACATATGCACAGTGAAACAGAAGAGTGACATAACACAAAAGACACAAAGTGACTATTACCACTTAACTGCCTATAACCTATAATTAACAAATATATTTATATATGTATAATATATACATTCCATAGTTATAATATAAAACTAATGTTTAAGAAGTGATAATAAATTATAATTACCAAATAAAAATACATTATACAAATTCATGCTCGTTGTTAATGAGCCATATTACATGTAAGCGCCACAAAGCGAGAGTTTGTAGTGGTGACGTGCTTTGTCAGAGGTTTTCGTAAAAATAATAAGGTTTTGTTACAAAGGTAATAAATGTACTTATGTTATGTGCTACCAGATGTAGTAACAGGTTTTCATGCACACCTCAATCTTTCTTCCCTCAACCACTGTGCCGTGGAGCCGCTCGCGTGCTGTGTCCGCGTCGTTGCTATTTGCGAAAGTTACAAAACCGAACCCCTACATGCAACACAGACAAAACATGCAATGTAAACAACTGCAATTATCTCTATAGAGAAATTAATTTTTAAAAATATTTTCCATTATTTTTTTTCTGCAAAAGGGGAAGGGCCAACGTGCAACACATGTCAGATCATCCCTTGATAATTTTTCTTTTCTTTTTTTTTTTTAAATAAAATAAATAAAATAAAAATTGAAACAAGAAACCATATAAATAGAAAAAAAATATTGCAAATACTTTTGTTTTATCAGTGATTAATAATAATACATGGGATAATTGTATAGCACAAAGGCAATAAAATTGGGTCATGTACCAGAATAAATAATAGAAATAAAGGACCAAATCATATCTTTGTCAGTACTTCTTGAATGTTAACAACAGGTTGATATATTTCAAGCATTAAAATTTATTTTAAACAAATTTCACATTGACATGTTGCTTTATAAACAAAATTAAATAAAATCGATACATATTAACACTCTTGAAAGTTCAAGAAAAACTACAATATACTATAATAAAGTGCAGCAATTTTTATCATGCAATTAGTTCATTAACTAATATTCTTCATGACATATTCATATGTATATATAGATATATATATTTATATAGTCATACATCGAGTTTTAGTACGACAAACAATTGCTTTAAGTGGTTATTGAAACCGTTGATAATAATGTAATAGAAAAAATACCCATTTAAATCATAAACAGTGATCAAAAAATAAATAGGGAATCACTAAAATAAAACATAAGTACAGAGATGACTGGCAGGGCCCAGCTACACAAATCTTTGTTAAAATATACCACTGCGAGCCATAGTGGAGTAAGCAGCCAGATTACTGTACAAACTTATAACATATTCTACAGTGCAAAGTGAGTAATTAAATCACAGATCATCCACAGCTTTTTGTATAGATCTTCTGGTGGTTACTAAAGAAATAATAGGGTTTACATGACGGCCTCAACACACATTCAGTAATATAACCTTACGCAAGATGTAAAATAAATGGAATTGATTCTAACTACTTAAGGGCTAAAATATTTTTAAAAATATATAAAAAAATTAAAAATAACAAACAGAGGACACATTAAGTGTAATAAAAAATAAAAATAATTCTGAAGTAGAAGCAGCTGTAAGCAAAGGAGTAATTAATGTGATAGAATGAACAGTCTTGAGTGTCATATAAACCAAAAAACATTGTATGTAGTGCTGTACCATAAGTGATACAACTCCTGACATACTGCACTATAAATAACAAGTAATAAAATATGAACACCACCACCACAATTTGCCCTAACATGCCAGCCGAAAAAAAAACAGGCAAATCACTTCTTTTGGTCAGTTAAAAATACAACCATAATTAATTTCAAAAGCTAAATCACGTTACCGGGCACTACGTTATGTGTACCACACATATCAGGCTTTCGTCTAAGCTAAGCTGTGAATAACGAAAGCAACAAGTTTCTTTCAATATTTACACACTTACTTCTCTAAGTCAGACAAGTAGATTCAGATGAATAGGTATAAGGAGAAAACTTCATTTTGACAATAGTTTTTAATGTCAAGTAATAAATATGAAAACTTCAAGACCAATTTTAGTTTGTATAACAAAAACAATTAAATTCATAAATAAATTCTAACCAATATTTTTTAATTTTGAAAGGTAAGTTATTAGTTAATTTTAAATGACAATAAAATTAAACAAATAAAATTATAACAAATCATAACTGAAAATTTGAATATAATAATTTCAATAATGCCTAAGTTTAAATATATGCCGCTGTGATCATAAAACTGATTTTTAAAATAAATTATTAAAAGAGCATGGAGGCTTTTTTTACATCTTCAATAAAAAATATGCTACTTACTTGAGCGAATACTAAACTCTCTTCATAAATGAAGGCAGAGTATATATATTTATTTTGTTCAAATGAAAAAATAATAATAAAAAAAATAAAAAAGGAAAATACTTGTCTGACTTGATAACTTAAATTCTGCAAAGAGAAACCGCACAAGATAAACAAACTTTAATAAATAAATAAAACACGTTCAAACAGAATCTGAGATAAGAGATACAAATAGAAAAAGAAAGAGAAATAGAAGAGTAGATATTAATCGCTGACATGCTCTGTAGAGTCTGTATACCTGCAACTTATTAGTGAGTATGAGAACACATAAAGGGCAACTGTCAACATCGACATCCCACCTTGTTAAACATAAACATGTGCTTTGTTAAAACTAATAGAAAAGAAAATATTTATATGTTTATGGAAGAGAAAAATAAAATTAATATTTAAGACAATCTGTTAATGAATTTACAGCTCATAATATCCTCAGACAATTCTTCAAGAATATGGTATTATCCAAAAGAAGGGGTATAACTATTTTCATGCAATGACTGAAATGGTTAATAATTAGATAATTCAAATTTAACTTTAAACTCGATCGGGATTGGTACTACAATTACTCCAGTCATGCTGTGAAATTTTTCTTTACTTAACATTTTATTTCATTAACTATTCACTTAAAAAAAAAAAGAAAAAAAAAGAGGTATTTTGTTTTTCACTAACTATATCTCACTCACATCAATCACCAAAAATTAAAATACTGAACAGCCAAAGGTGCAATAATAAAGCTGAAAACATTTGGCATACGCAAGATCTTGTAAAATTTAGATGCCAAAGTGTCATAGCAACACAATATAAATAATTTAAATAACTATACTTTAAAAAATTGCAATACCCGGCACAAAAAGGAACTGTGGCGAAACCTTCTACTTCACAAAATGAGGGATTCAAACCAAACACTAATTAAGTGTGCTACATTAAAAATTATTAGCACCGCTTTTTATAATAGCTAAAAGTTTAATAAAGTGATGAAACAAGAAATTAAGCATGCTGTACACATAATTGGCTTTGTAAATCAAAATCCTCCAATGAGTATCAGTCACTTATTGAAGTTTTCAGGCAAGTAAAGGCATTAGTTACCAAAAATTTCAAATTAATAACAAAATGTAATTAATAAGGACAATGATGCATCTTTGTTTTTAAATATATATTTTTAATTTTAGCAGCAGTATTAGAGAGAAGTTGAATATGCCAAAATAAAAAAATAGTAAATAAAAACTTTAAAAATATTGCCTTTGGTGGTGTATATTTGTACAGTATGCAACCAACGATAGCGGCTAAGAGAATCTGATTCACCATGGTGCCACAGACAAAATCTTTCAAATGCACAAACAGATCGGACATGAATTGTGTGAGAAACGTTCGTACACTCTTTCCTGTTATTGGGGGACTGAGCTGACAATTCACTAACCACTGCTGCTATCTATTCGGCAACGATCAGTTTCTAGAAATAAAAATTATATTGGGATTCAATGAGGAGAGGGGAAAAGTAAAGAAATTAAATAAAAAAACAAAAACAAAACAAAAATGACCCAGAACTAACTTATACTATTATCAGAGCAATAACTTTTAAGTGCTCTTAGCTGAACAAGAATATTTCCATTCATAACATACACACAATTATTATACAACTTTTAATCATCAACCATGACGACACGAATGACGATTTGAGATATGTCCTCAATAAATATTATATAAGTTATCGCTCTGGTATTAAAAGTTCAACATTCATCTTTTTTTTTTAATTAAATATCTATTTACAAGATCCAATAAGAAAAGTTCAAGCTGAATGATGAACTAACAGAAAACTATAGAAGTAATAAAATTTCAATTAATATAGTGGTGAACATCAATATATTTGTCTTCTTAAATACAATGGATAACAAATAATGACTGTTATAGAATTCATAACTTTGATATATATAAAGAGTATTTATATTGTTAGGTAAATATTAATAAAATTAAATTAGTATTAGCATGAGCAGAAAGCAGAACTGAATAAATTTACCTTCGATCCTCGCTCATTGAAGATAATCTCTACATCCAATATTACTCCAAATTGCTGTAAAATAAAAAATAATTAAGCATAAACAATTGGAATAGTTATTGAAAACTTTAATCCGGGTGATTTATTTTCACCATACTACACCAGCTTCATGATCAGAGGTACCATTATATAATAAATTATCACAATAATTTAAGATTACAACAACTATATCATCATAAAATTGTATTCAAATAAACAGGAGAACTAGGCAAAGCAGTAAAGTGAAGAAAATAGACTGTTTCAGATCCTAATGTTGCTAATTCCAGTTCAACTGATATAAAAATAGAAAACTTTTTTTTTTATAACAAGATAAAATCATAAAAATGATCAGATATTATATTTTAATATTTCAGGATAATCTTCATAAAGAAAATGTGACATAAGATTAAGGAACTTTATTCAGATCTAGATATTTCATCACCATTAACTGTATTTATATTTACTAATTTACTTCCTTAAGCGCTTAATGGTAGTATTAACTATTCAAATATCCACACTGCAGAGCGGTAGAAGAGGGAAGAATTATGATGATGATTATTAATAGATAGTATGCTAAACTGTGGGAGTGATGGGCTTATGATGAATGGCAATATGATTTAAATTAACAAACATACCTTAAAACATAATAAATAAGGAATGAATTTCAACTTTAACATAAAAAAATGAATTACTCACTCCAAACATGGCCCTTAAGTCAGGCTCCCTAAACCTGAAAGGTATATTGGAAACGTGTAGCCTCTTGGATTGGGGTGCTTGGCCTGGAGGTTTCTGTTCCATAGGGACGAGGGAATTGGTCGAGGATGTTGGAGCGCCGCTGGTACCCACTTTGGCGGCACCGTTTGCCGTTTGAGTTCCATCTCCTTCACCTTCAGTCTGCTGTCAACAAAAAATTAAGATTTTTTAGACCTCAGTTTTAAATTTTTCACTCATTAAAATATAATTAAAAATAAATCAATATACTATTAATATGGATTCTTTGTCTTATTCAGATAGACGAATCACAGTTATCTCAAACGAGTTTACTATTTTGTAGTAGATCCAAGATGTCTAATCTTAGAAAAGATCCAGATTTTCAAAATAATACCTAGCACATTTTCTGCCTGGTCTTAAAAAATATGCTTATACTATTTATACATTCATTTTCTACAATTCACTACAGTTCTTTATTAAGGGAAGAACTGCCTCATTCCTTAACTGAATACCAAAATGTACTTTGCATGCAGCCCCATAAAATTAGATAAAATATTTTGTTAAACAGCTTCAAAACAGCTGTATGTCTTTAATTTAAATCGCTTTAAATATTCATGTATATAGTAAATTTTCAAGAAAACCCTAACCACTACACCACATATGACCCCTGTGCATTATTATTTATCTTAAGTGTGCCAGGTCAAAATAAATATTCACTGGACTCGATGTTAATAGTCATACCTTACAACCTTCATAGTTCCTTACCCGCATTTTTATGTTTGTTCTACAATATGCCGACAAGTTATAAAAATTACTTTGAAGTAATGATTGTCAAATTTTATTTATAATATTAATAATTAAATTTGCTCAGTGGATTATTATTAACTAGAAGGGTGAGGTGAATATGTGCCCCATAACGGCGGCGTGACCTCGCTTCGTTAGGACCGCCCCCTTAATCTGATTTAGGAGGCCAGCCTAGTTAGCTCGCCCATCTCCGCCTATCTCCCGCTTCCGCTCTTACAGAATCGCCTCGCTTCCATATTACTCCCCGTCATTATGTATGTAAAACCCCATTAGCAGTAAATTTGAGTAAATAGAACGCTAATGAAGTAAACTTGACGAACGGATGAACTTCCTAGGCGAAAACTTTGTTTTCAGCAGTTGAAAATATGCAAAACTTTGCATACTGACTTAAAAATAACAGCATATTAAAACTACAAACGTTTTAAAGAAAAATTACAGGGACACCCAAACCCGTTGGATGAAGAGATTCAAATAGATTGTTCATAGATATCATTTTGGGGCGACCTGCGGTCTAGTGGTTAGCGTAACAGACTACTAAGCCCAAAATCGCGGGTTCGCAGTCCCCGCTTTTATAAAGGGAGTAAAAAATCCTTGGTTACGCCGTCCTTCGGAAGGGATGTTAAAAGGATGTCCCGAGCCTGTACGATGTCAGGTACTCGAATCTCTATCCTAAGTAAACCTGGATAGGCAAAATTTAGAGCTCCCAATGTAGCATCGTCCGATTAGCCCTAGCAGCAAAAAGTGACGTTAAATGAACAAACAACAACAGATCATAGATAATTTCCATTTTCATTCCAGAAAAGACGGCTGTAATAAATCTAGACTTTTTAAAACGAAGCAGAGCTTTGATTAGGTTTTTGGTGCTTAAATTTCATGATAATAATGATCAAATATCCGATCTGTAGGATTATTTTTAAATAATAAAACGAAATTTGGATGTGAAAAATTATGTTGTATGAAATATGAACATTCAGAGTTGTGTTATCAAAGTAACTAAATTAATGATTTAATTTTGTGTATGGACTAAATTTCCCGCTGAGTTCAAATCTTAAACTGCCGGGGTTGTATCTTTGGGATCTAGATACTCTCCTGTGGCTCACCCAGCCTCTATAAAGTGGATACCTTTATTTTAAAATTAACTTTTTTTAAATGTAACCTATATAACAGCTATCCATGAAAGGATTGTTTATCTTAGTAAAATAATGAATACGAGAGACAACAAAGACAACGGTCAAAGCTAGATAAAAGCGAATTAGACGGACTGATGCAATGGAATAGTGCCCTCCTTCAAGAGTCTTTCGATTCTCTTTCGATAAAAGCGGAAACTTGTCGGAAATCTTTTTACAGAATCAACAGATTCAGGAATCTCTTTTCTGTCTTATTTTCCCATTCGCCCGTCTTCACAAGTTCCTGACGTCATAACTTTTCAATTCAAACCGAAATAAAATTTCTTTTATAAATAAAATCAACCTCCACCGATAACGCTAAGTTGGAAACGTATGCTCTGCATTCTGCCCAACATCTTTCCCATAATCAAAGAACATTCAACTATAACAAATAAATCAAATAATAAATTAATATTATATCTGCAGCCTCGGTTAATAAATGTATAAGTTGAATTTTGCCAACAATAAACTGATTGTACGATCCGGAAGCGGAATCGTGTCATTCTCGAAATTTTGTAATATAAACTATACAATATAAGCAATAACTCTATTTCAAGCCGAGGTTTAATATAGCCACTTATGCAATACAAAATTTGAATAAAACAATTCTTCACCGCGCCTGCAGATATGTTCATTAAAAATAGTTTATCTTTGATAATGTACTGATGTCTGAATGCAAGACAGAATAAAATACAATAGTATTATTTCTTCTAAAAAAAAAAATATTCTCTGATAAATGTATTATATACTTATAAATTAAAATATATTTTTAGCAAATTATATTTCGACTGATAAAAACCTTTGCCTATAGGTAAACATAGTCTGACCAAACTTCCCTCTGAACCGTATCCCATTGTATACGGGAATCGGATACGGCACCATTGCGAATCCATTTTGTCAGGAGCATTTACATTCATTCTGCGACGAACCTATTTAGAGCTCACAGCTTCCCACCAAAAGCTATAACTTTTGGAATAACTGATTCAAAACAGCGATGATTGACCATTTCATCGCTCCCACAGTTTTATGTTTACAAGAGAAAAAATCTACCTGTAATATTATGAGTAGTATAATAAGGGGGTAAAAATTATTTTAATATAAGAAAACGTTAGATAAAAGGATCATTTAAGGAAAAGTATGATGCAGTTGATAGCATAACAACCAACTATGCCCAAGATTGCGGGCTGGCAGCCCGGCAGTAGACTCTAGTATTTTTGCCAAGGGAGTAAAAAATCCTTGGTTATGCTGTTTTTCGGAAGGGATGTAAAAATGGGGGTCCTGAGACTGTGATGTGCCAGGTACTTGTTAAAGATCCCTAGCTTAACTATGCTAGGGAAATTTTAGGACACCGACAGTATTATCGTCTGATCAGCCATAACAGCATAAAGTGACGGTAAATGAAAAAACTAAATCTGCTGTGTAAATCGAGAACAGTAATGGGGGAAGAGTTAAGAACCCGTACTGAGATGCTTTTGTTCAGGAGCGAGAAGATGATAAAAGTACAGTGTTATAAATAAATATTATTAAGTTAGTAATAAAAAGTAGCTAAATACAGAATGGAATTATAAAACAAAATTGGATGGGCGAGAGATGTTGGTCTTGCAACAAGCTAAGGTCGGGTATTAAAAGAAAAGTGCTCTTGCTAATATGACAGAGGAGCTAAGATACAACATCTTGAAATATAAAAAAGAAAAGGCATCGAAGAAACGAAATGAAAGGGAGGATAATGGAATTAGGAAGACAGTAGGAAGGGCAAAGTTGATTAGGGGGGGGAGGGTACCTGAGGGTCGATACGGCTCTCTTGAGGACCCGTCGCAATTGTCTCGGTGGAGGGAATCCAAGAGGCCACTTCCTCGGCGGTGCTACCATGGAGATATCTCCTACAGTTGTTTTAAATTTAGCCCTGGCTCTACTAGCAATTAATAATAGGCAATTATTAAGTTTGATATTAGTTTAACAACACTACGCTCTAAACATACTTAATGCGGGCCAATTAAGTTTTAGTGGTTAGCATCACAACCTACTATACCCAAGATCATGGGCTCACAAACCGGCAGGTGGCTTTAGGATTTTTTAAAGGAAGTAAAAAAATCCTTAAAATGCCGTCCTTTAGAATTTTCAAAAAAAGGAATCTCTAGCCTGTACGGTACTTGTTAAAGATCACTATCGTAATTATACAAGGATAAGCAAAATTTAGAACTCTCACTGAAGCAGCGTCCGATTAGCCATTGCAACATATAGTGCCGCTAAATGAATAAACATACTCAAATCGTACCAAATCCAACTGATCTTGATACGAGTATATGGACATCGATACGGAGCTTAATTGAATCAGCTCGATCGTGTCCATCCCAACCATCGTGGAGAAGGAAGTGGATGAGCGACAAGGACAATTGATACCAAACGATTATGTTCATTGCAATTTTAAAAATTGCATACACTCAGTACATTGTACATTACAAGTTGTGAAGTGTCTGAAGTGTCACTCCCTTGATTGGGGATAGCAAAATAACAAGAACATTATACTTCTAAGATGGTAATATAAGGACCCTTCGCTAACTCAATTGATAAAGATACCCCTTTCCTAACACTATTGCGCTAGTGGCCTACAGCTATTGGCTCCAATCTATTTGATAAGCTCCAAGCTATATTGATAAGCATTTGCAAAAATGCTGATCTCAGTTTTGGAACTCCCTGATAGCTTAATGTACAGCACTGGAGCACTAGCGTCACAAGCACAAACAACTAAAGGGTTTGTGGTTCTTTATCAGCGAACATCTTTAGTATAACAATTGTGTCCAAAATATGTTTACACAAAAATCAACCTTATCATGAAACTAATATACTGTTAGTACTTGAATGAAAAGCAAAATCCATTGCCGAATGGACGTTTTTGATTGGTTATGATGATCTGTACATCGATGTTCTTTGGATATTAATGGAAAATAAGTTAAGCAAGTCGTCAAAACAAATACTTCTTGACTTATTTGTTCCTATAATAATCCTTCCCAAAAGTCAAAAGTAGAGAACATGTAGGTAAATAAACTACGCAAGAGATAAATGGAAAGCAGCGAGCAATAAACAAAGCACGGTTGTTTGCACATACTCAAGTGCAATAGATCTTCTCCAAAACCGGTTCGGTTTAGTGAAGGAATGCGCGGCGCATGTTAACAGGGCCGGCTGTTGTGCCGGATAGCCTTGTTTCGACAGATATAACGGAATGCAGGCTCAGGTGTGACTTCAGCCAAGGGGTAGCCACTTAATTCTTTACTCCTTAGGGCGTTTTTAAGCCGGTCATGCTGGTAAGTTGAATAGAAATAGACAGTTGATACATGTTCAATAAGCAAATAAGAAGAATCAAAGCTGCACGATGAAATACCCAGGGTCACAGGGTAGGAAGGTAGGTAAGAAATGAAAGGATTCGGATGGAGTTGAAAATGTCTGCACCAAATTTCACCCAAGGAAAAAAACAATCTAAGTGGTCATGTTTGTCGAATGAGCTAAGAACAGGAAAGTGGTGGAATATCATTAACTAGATTCTTATATGCAGAAGACATCCCAAGGACGTGAAGAAAACAACACCAGCAGAAGCAGAAATGCAGGGACTTAGAGGTTTGGCACGGCTATATTGAGGTCTCTCAACGCTAGATATAGATAGAGGAGGAACGTCAAGAAGAAGAAAAACTGGGAAAAATCAAAACCAATTAATATACCACTTATCTCTGCTTACAAGCTTAACCATGGACTACTACACACAAGCAAACCTGTTATATCACAATTAACGCAATACTCTCACCTACGCCTCGTACTTTAACTACTCGGCTCAGCACTTTTTATGAATTCGCAAAACCAATAACAGACCACAGTTATCTATTTGTTTTTTTTTATAATTAGACAAACCATGTTAAGATAACTTATTCGTAGCTCCTCGGCTAAATAATGGATTGATCAATCGCGTCAAACAATTTTCTCGTGAAGCCTTTATAACTAAATTTTAACGGAATGACATGAAATGAAAACCCCGAAGGCAAGCGGGCATCGAACCTGCGCTGCACGCCATTGTTCCAAGCCGGGAACACAAGAGCCAGTGTTGGGGCCAATGGATTCTATATAAAGCAAGTATTCCCTACGACAATAAACTACTTTACGGAACCGGGAGAGAAGAGAAGATTCTATTTAAAGTCCCACACACAGGATGCAGGAGCTATAGACGGGCTACAACACCTTAAACATCGAGTAATGAGAAAACACAGAACACATTACCTATAAATAAATAAATAAAATACAAGTCTAAAAATAATTTTAAAGCCAAACCAAGGCAGTACCTTAATTACATTTACCTGACCAACATGTTTATCTTCCAGAAATAATAACGAACTAAATATTTAGGTTCCGTGAATAAACAAGAGTATAATTATATTCCCTACACATCGTTCTAACTTCTAAGAGGCAGTTAGTATCATGTGTGTATCAAGAGCAGATAACTTCCTTCATCATTATTAAATACAGAGTTAACGAATTCCTCCAAGCTTGAAAGCAATATTTCTAATACATAAAATAAAATAACTAAATAGGATGAAAATATTTCGGTCGAATGATTCATTCTTAGTTTATATGACCTTTCCGATCCTAGATTCTATTGATACATATAAAAAGAGATAGAGTCAGTAAAATGGCATATGACAAACACAGTCAAAATTGCACCATTTCAACCCAAGAAGGTTCCTGGGATCAGTAGATGTTGGATAATGTACATTTTTCATTGAGTGGAATAAAATTAAGTTGTCATCCTTTCTCGAACATTTGAAAAATGCTATTTGAAACAAGAATTTATGTATTGCAAGAGAAGAGAGTTTTGAAGGTTAAAGACAAGGTAGCGAAATTCTTGAAGCGTTTCACTGTAGGATGGCTTCCATCAAGGACTGTAATTTGACTTTTCTTTTTAATGTAATAGAGACGTCTCTTAAGTCAATTTCAAATTCCTACCTTTCTAATGCAGCCGAACTTCTTCCTTTCGTTCCATTATGCAACGGAGGAAATTCCTAGAGATGCGTCAAGCACGATCTAGGAAGTTTTACGCAATTTACGATTTCACTGTTAGCATAGAAAAGACGAATTAACGACTCCAGGCAATTCTTTCACAAATTATTTTCTAGATATTTCCAATAGCTGTTAGGAATTTCGACAATTTTACAGGCTTGATAAGTATCTTCAGCGGACGATAACCGAATGGGGAGCAGAGCTTGCCAGGAAAGGTATGATCATAAATGTTAATAAAAGTAAAATATTGCAAGTTGGAAGAAATCCTGAAGATATGGAATGAACAAGATATGGAAGTCGCAGAGGAATTCACATACCTGGGCACAATGATTTGCAGAAATGGGAAAATAGAATAAGAGATTTCGAACATGATTAAATAAGCAAATAATGTTTACTACCAGGTCTGCAACACTGTTGTAGGAAAAAGAGAAGTAGGAAAGGACGTGTAACTTCGTATATTAAAAAGCGTATATTTGCCAGTTCTCTAATAAAGGGGTGAGAGTTTGATACTTCTGGATAAAGACTGGAGCCGTTTATCAGCTGCTGAAATGTAATTTCTCCGATGAGTAACTTCCAAGACAAGAAGAGATAGGATCCGGAACGAGACTATTAGAGAGGGGCTACGCATTGCCTCCCTGAAAGAAACCCTGGAGAAGCGTCAGCTCAAATGGTTTGGGCATACCCACAGAATGAGTCAAGACAGGGATCCAAGAAAGTTAATGGAAGCAAAATCCGTGGGCACTAGACCTAGAGGGAGACCAAGGCAGACTTACTGCAATTAAATTTCCAAGTTGGGACAAGCGGGAGGGAAGAATATGGAGGATCTAAGGATTATAACGAGATATAGAGACAGATGGAGATCCTGGGTTGATGCGGTACCTCGACGCTGGAATGCACAAGAGGAAGATAGGGAAGAAGAAGATAATTAATTATCTTCACTCATTATTCTCCAATGATAATAAATAAAAATCAATTTTTAAATATGCCTATCTCCTCTCTAAGCCTCTAACTCTAACATGATCCACCCCCGGCTGTCAAAAGATTAAATAAATTATCTGCTAGAGCCGGATTTAATAACCTTCAGCAGAGGAACTCAGCGCTCTGCTATTGATCTACCCTTAACAATTAAGTATCCATAAAACTGTTAAGATGTCAGCTATAACAATTTATAGATAATTAATACCATGAACACATAGAATCAAGTTTGTATTTCTTTATCGCCTTCATTTTTAAAAATGAAAATATATCGGTTCTCGAAAAAATAAATTTTAATATCAAATTAAAATATAAGAGCAGGTATTAGATGATATGGCTAAAATAAGGAATCTTTTCAACATCTCTACTGGCATCTAACCTAATTCATTCATTCTATTCGCCCCTTAACATCACCGGCTAAACATCAAACAAAGGCAATGTAAGGCAGGCCTGAAAATCAAATAATAGCTAGCGGAAACATTTAAATTTCTTATATAAATTTATGATAATTACATACTGTCCCCTATACACTATACACTATAAAGTATACAGTATGAAGGGACATAATATATAGGGAATGGTGAAGAAGGGGGAAGATATTGGCCGCTCGATATCACTCCTTTTGTGCTCTCCTTCATGAAAAATTAATGATCCCTTTCTTCAGCCTCCGAATATACATCCTCTTCCTCTGAAGGAACCTCCCCGCTACCATTACTGATGCCCTCTGATGTCATCAGGAAGCAGGGAATCTGAAATATACTAGTCCAAGAAGAAGATCCTGAGCGACAAAAGAATCAGAATTCGATTCGAAAAACCCAAGAATAATCCTTCCTAAATAAAGAGACAGCTTTCTATTGGTTTTAGGCCTCAGGGGAGGGGGTGCTCTTTCTCCAATATCATCCAATCCTATTACGACTCAACTCTTTTTCTTCTGCCTCCTTTTCAATTAGTTCTTTCCCCGGAATTGATGTAGTGGGGTCGAAGGGAGTGAATTCTTTCATTTGAAACATAATCTGAAGAGTAAGAATGAATCGAACCCTTTCGTTTGTTTGTACAAGGTTTCATCTTTCTTTGCCATTTTCTCAGGATATTACTTATTTATTTTCAAATATTTATATATAAAATTAATATTTGATATGTCAAGATCATATTAGTTGTTAATAAATTTCTCAAAATATTCACAAATCGGATCAATACGATATTCTATTATGGTGTTATATGAATGTTACAAGGAATACATTTAAAAATAAGAATACAATTAAAAAAATGTCATGAGAACTATTATATAATGTCAAGTAAAGTAAACGTTCCCCATTCAAAATCGCTATCCTCATCTCCAAGGTAACAATTTTTAAACCTTTTTCTAATCACTAACTAAAAATAATAATAGGAACCGGAATGTCTCAGTGGTAGAGCATCGAATTGCCGTGCCGTAGGTCCAGGGTTCAAATCCCGCTGTACGGCAGACATTCATTTAACCTCAGCAGCTGGAGATGGATCCTATGGGATCTAGAACCCTCCTGAGGCTCACCAATCCTCAATAAAGTGGGTTCACAAATTAGAGGTTAAATCGGGCGGTTCATTATTAGTAGCATTTTTTTTTAACATGCACTCCTCAATGCCCTCTATCAGCTTAATACCAACGACACATTTAATTTAAAATGTCTCATGGAGACACACAGAACAGATAACCTGTATAAGCGGGAACGTTCTCTTCGCTAATTCGTGTCCTTAACGGAAGACGACTGCAAGGATTCGTACACTTTCTAATTCTTTTTGCCTAACCTTGGCGGTGGTTTTTTCATGGCCGTAACTTCTACAGTTCAAACGTACCGAAACATCCCAACTCTATTTGGAAGATGGTTTTGCCTCTTTTTCTGGCAAGTGTAACATACTATTTATTTAAAAAATATATAAAGTAATATAAGCATAAAGAAAAGAAAATGGATTAAGGATATGACATTATCAAGAGGCTTTAGAAATTTATGCTATAAAATAGCCTCGATTGCTTTTAATTACAGGATTTAATATAACCCTCTTCAAAATTTAAAATCAAGTTTACATATTCCATGTACTTTACGGTAGACATAATTAAATGGATGAAAATTAAAGAAAAATTATAAACACCTAACAAAATTAAGTATAACTTTTTGAAAAAAATAAATTCATAGGCAATCCATACCACAACATGTGACATGTGTCGACACTCAACCATATTGAGTTTTTCTTTAGTTTATACAGCATATCGTATAAACAAGCAACATGATTAAATACATTTGAGTTAAATAAAAATGATAAGATGAAAACGCCAAAAGGAGATAAATCACATAAAGAAGTCTCTCTAATAAAAGAACTCAGGAAGGTCTGGACCTGGACAAACATGAGGGTTATGATGAATACATTTCCCAAGAGAAAAAATGGAATAACTGATAACTGAGACGAGGTTGTCACATAGATGATAACACAACTCAGGGGAGAAGCTTAAAAAACAATAAATAGTGTTCATAATCAAGTTTATTAGATATTCCAATTAACGACGAATTTCTATTTGATCGTTGGGCTCAGATGTTATTAGATGTCTATAGTTTGCTATTAGTTCAAATCTAAAAGCACAGGTTGATTTTAAATAAATAAGAGAGACAGAGAGCATATGATTTAATGTAACCCTCTTCAAAATTTAAAAAAAAAATGGAGAACAGAGATAGTTGGGGGTGCAGTCAAAAAAACACCAAATAAGTACTAGACTTATTTGGTGTTTTTTTGACTGCACCCCCCAACTATCTCAGTTCTCCATTTTATCATCCAGTCAACTATTTTCCTCTCATAAAAAAAAAATGTATTGTTAGCGTTTTATATAAACCGAACCAGTAATGTGATACAACAAATTTCCGGATTTTGTTTTACAGGTTAAATTTGACTCCTTATTTCGAGTAATAGCATCTATCGGGGTCTTTTGGTTTTTTTTTTATCTGAGAACGTATTTCCATCACAGAGATAAGGTGTTTTACCTTACATTTCTCTTACTCGTTTTACACAACGCAGAAGATAAAGCAGAGCCTCGATTGATAAATTATTTTCCTAACAAATATTTGTAGTCTAATATAACAATAATTCTTCAAAAACGATTTGTCTGAATAATTGTTTCCTTGAAGTTTCTGGAGGGAGGAAAAAAAACTATTTACTCACAGAAAAAACTATTTACGCCTCTAGATTTTACGAAACAGTATATATAACATCGTCATCCTAAACCTCCATAAACCTATTGTGGAATGACATAACAGAATTATGAACACAACGGACGATTTTACTTTTTATGAGTGCAGTTGTTATAAAACAAAGTAGAGTAGTGCATTTACTAATTATTTTGATATACGATTGTAAAGCTGACGCATTTTCCCTTAACATAAGAACTCTTAATATATGTTTATAAATTTCGTTAACGTCACGCTGCTAGGGCTAATCGGACGATGCTACAGTGGGAGTCCTACATTTTGCCTATAGAAGATTAATTAGAGTTGGGATCTTTAACGAGTACCTGACATAGCATAGGATCGGGACCCATATTTTACGTCCCTTAAGAAGAATGGCATAACCAAGGATGTTTTACTCCCTTTAAAAAACAGTAGGGCTACCTGCCGGTAGAATTATACATTGCAAAGAACTTCTCTTAATTATTATTTTAATTAAAGATAATTAATAAATTCTCAATAACTAAAGAAGGAACTAATTGGTGTAATTAATCGGATAGAGATATTATATAATATTAACTAATCGGATAGAGATCCGTAAGTAGCGCGGTTAGGAGTGGGATACAATATGGTCCGCCATTTATCCCCGACCCGAACGGCATCCATCCAACCTTGCAAATGTTCCTCCCTAACGACCTACCACCTTCCACCTTCAAATGAACTGCGTAAATCACAAGTGATTAGCAATATCAATGAACTAAAGCTTAAAATCGATAGGCACTATTTTCCTTATTGTTGGACAAAGCTTGCCTTTGCTTTTAAAAGATCCTACTTATGTGATGCATAATATTTTAAAACTCAGTGGGTTGAGTAATTAGTTACTATGCTAACGGTGCAGAGAGGGGATTTGCCCGTGATCAACCTCCAAGCTTCTCCCTTATTAAGAGTACCCGACTTTATAGAGGCTGGGTGAGCCCCAGGAGGGGCAGCAGATCCTACAGGTATAGCATTCGGTATAGCAAAACAGCACTCTACCACTGGCTATCCTTAGCAGGAAACTAAAATAAAAATATTTGTCACAGAAAGATTATTAACAGATTGTTCAATCCCCAACTTTACAGAGACTGTATTGAATAGCCGGACAATGGTCGTTTCAATTAGGGCACACAGGGTTGATGTTCCTGACAATAAATTGGAAGGGACGGGACTGAATTTAATTTTCCAGTCCCAAAGTTCGCGGACAGTTGATAAAAACCAGTCCTGGGGACCAATTTAACTTTTAATTAGTTGGAAGAAATCGAACTAACTTCCAAATTAAGTCCGTCCTCCATTTATTTTCTTTGTTAATGCCTTCTAAACCGCTGATTTAGGACGTAAATCACATCAGTCCGAAAGTCAGACGAGCTATTAGCCAGTGAGATATCAATCAGTCTCTGAGACATTTAACCCCTAATTATTAATTTACACAACAGTCCTTTCTCAAAGTCAAAGGCTGGGGTTCTTTTTGGTACCACGCCCCTCCTGCTAAAATGATAGCCTCACGGCCCCCTTAGGCAATAAATTGTTAAGGTGAAAATAGCGAAATACTGGTAAGAGAAAAATAACTACAATAAAACTGGGTGAGAATCTTTTTTTTTTCCAACTTGCCCTTACCCCCTGCCCTTAGGTTTGTTCCCCCTGACCGGCCGTTTAGAAACCCTTTAGACAACCACTATTTTTTCCTCTATCCAATGTCAACACGTAGAATTTCATCCATACGCCAAAGACCTGCATCGTATCTGCTTTAGACATCTTTCAGACAGCTGCCTTGTTATAGGTGTGCACCGTCCATTGTACCAGGTAGACAAATGGGATCATTAATTCTTTTGGGACATGTAATTTTCTGAGTATAGTACCGTAAGCAACCACGGATCTAAAATTTAATGTAAATTATTAGCTTTGGTATTTTTAAAGTGTATTTGCAAGAACAATAAATCAATTGTTTCCTACTGTCATTCTGGCTTAAAATGCATCCTAGAGTTTGTTTTAATCTGTTACGACCAATCATAGGTATGTGAAACTCATTACCGATTGGAAACCAATGTTGGTTAAATTGTACATTTTTCATTTCTTGCAACCATGTTCCTCGAGATTTTAATGTACACAATTCTCTCTTCGTTTATCCTCATGCCAAGTAACAAATCGCGCCATTAAGAGCATCGTCCGAATATAGTCATTGTTGGTCGCTTATAGATTAGATTAGATTAGAATTTTTTGGGCGATCAACTTCTAGGTTATTACGCCCTTTGCACTTTTATGTATAGGTCGCTTATAGATCGTCCCTCCTTTGTCGAATCTTACTGCTACAAAAAAAATGCTCGTTCTAGTACTAAATTAAATAGAATTGCCAATTTCGGATCTCCTTATCGTGTGAAGGGGAGTATTTAGTACCTTGATTTTACATTTTGTTCCTCTTTGAGTCAGCACGGTCGAATCAACTTTTCAGGAATTCTCATTCAATTGAGATTAAGGTTTTCCTTAGCCTCGTTCTGATACTGAACCACACGCCTACTTGAAACCTAAAAAGACTATGCAGATCCACGTATATTCTTTTCTCTAACATTTGTCTGGGATCTATTGTGGGTCTATGTTCCAATCATCAATTTTGTTTCGGTTAAGTTAAGGTATCCTGCAAAGGAAGTAGTGATATCAACCACATCGTGCACCGTCAAAAAATACACACTAGTTTAGAAACAGAAGTACTTGTTTTAAACATATTCAGATATCTTGGGACAACGTTAATTAATTGAAGGAGTACACTAAAATATTTATAAAGTGTTTTCTGAAGTGTTGTGCTTGCTGCATAGAAAATTTGAACATATAAAACGGAACAATAAAACTTGTTTTAATCGTTTTTATTATTTATGTGTGATTGTCAAACATACACGAAGTTACTTCTATGAGAAGTGGTATTGAGATTAAAAATAACAACCAGGTAAAAACGAAATTACGATAGTATGTTGTGTCAACTTAAATAAGTTCATTTATATAATGTAATTTAAACATGAATAAAACTCATTTCTCTTTGACCCTAATGATAGTTATTTACAATTAAGTTTTTAATTTTTATGAATGGATTGTCTTTTTAGAGTTTTCGGGGGATCGCCTGACAATTTCAATATTTACCCCTTTCTTTTTCTTCTTATTTTTTTCGTTTAAGGATGAATGTATTTATTAGGTTTGCTTAAGTAGGGAGAACTGTTTTTTTAAGAGCCAACGTTTCGACCCGCATTGCAAGTCTTCTTCAGGACTGTAGAGGGGGGTTGGCGGGGTCCAGGTGTAGTTTCGTAGCTGCATCACCAACTACTACATCACTTTTTCGGTTATTACTCAATATTGAAATATACGAAAAAAAAGACAGTCTTTATTTATGACATCACAGAATGTGTGTTACCGCAAGTGTATGTAAAAAAAAAAAGAAATAATTAAAGGAGATAAATAAATGGTGAATGGCAACATTGGTTCCAAAGCTGAGAAGTGGAAAATGTTCAAGAAGAGAGATTCAGGAAAAATAGTTCAGTATGAGACGTATGATTCCGTTTAAATGACCGTAATGAGTTTTAAATAACAAGTTCCTTCATTAAACAGGAATACGATAAAGTTTATAACGATCAGAGTGGAAATACCAGTTATCAGTTGAAATAATTAACGAGGGAAGTTGAGATAGACCTTAAGCTAGATTAGAAGTAGCATGGCCGCAAATATGAAGCGAAAGTTTCCTAAATGTTGAGGGAGGTAGAAATGAAATGTTGGATGGAAGAGGATCAACGCTCATTTCTGATAGAAAACATCAGGTTTATTAAACAGTAACCATTTAATTTCACGTTAAATTATAGTTTGTTTCGTTTAACGTCACTTTCTGCTGCTTAGGCTATTAGGACTTCCAAAAATAGTGGTAGTCCTAAATTTTGCCTATCTGAGTTTAATAAGGATAGGGATCTTTAACGAGAATTTGACATTGTACAGGCTCACGATCCCATTAATCTTCTGTTCCGCATGACGGAATTAACAAGATTTTTTTACTCACATTAAAGAAGTCCTCGGGCTACCGGTTACGAACCCGCGAATTCGGACATAAACAGTTATCGGTGTATGCCTATATTTTTTTTTTTTATAGCAGAACTAACATTTTAAATCTAGAAGTTCGATGAAAATTGCTATATTCTTTCGTAAGGATGTGCAGGTTATTGCGTAATAACCAATGCCATCTGAGAACGGTGGGACCAATACTACTGTTTTCTATGTTTATTTGAAACTTCAACACAAATATTCAATTCTATCAAATATTCCTGACAACTTTAAAAGGAAGTATGAGCTTTAGATTTATAGAGGCTGTTTACATATTAATTAATTTGATTCCGGGACCTTCTGCACGGCAAGTCAGCATAACTGAGTATAACTGATCCACCCCGCTAAGCAAAGTTAATACATATGATAAATAAAACAATGTCTATGGAATTTAGACTGGCAGGCTGGGTATTGAGCAATGTGACGGATAGCTGTGAACAAACAGTCGATCTTGAAGGCAATCTCCGACGGAAGGAGGTCTATCAACAAAGATAGATCAAGTTATCACGACTGATATCTAATAGATCCTGATAGTGATAGCTCCCAAAACTGTGATAAAACCAAAACAACTTTCGCTACTACCGGACCGTACCCTGCAACTTTCTTGTTCCAGTTTACTCTAAGCTCTCCATCGTCAATAAATATTATTTTTATCTTATAAAACAACTTAGTTTTAGCTTTTCATTTGAATAATATTATCACAGATAATATAATAGATATTAAATAAAAAAATAAAGATTGCTTTACTTAGCTATTCAACCGTTTGTAAAGAGAATATTGGTAAATAATACTTCCATTCCAATTAAGGAAAGGTACTTATGATTTTTTGGGAAAACCGTCATGGCTAATACTGTTATCATCCTACCTTACTTGTCACTGATAACGCCCAGGTTCTCTTTCTCATTTATAGTAATTTATAATACGATATTAAAAATTCAATTTTAATTGCATCGTAAAACTAATACATTTTACAAAAAATAATAAACAATACCAAAATTTAACAGAAGTTAAAAAATATGTTAAATTAAATCGCACTCTGTTGAATTCCCTTCGCTACTAAAGATACATAGGAACAACTAATTCTCCTAAACCTTAATTAATTAAAATTCGTAAAAATTGAATGCAACATGCATCATCTCACGGATGTTCTGTAAAAAAATGTAAATTTGGAAATATTGAAAAAAAAAATCCTCCATATATAAATGACCGTACGGAGCGGAGTGGCACAGGTATAGAGGGCTGTGTTGCCGTGCTGAAAGAACCGAATTCAAATCCGGCTGTGGCAGAAAATTTATTTATCTGTTAACAGTCAGGGATGGATCCTGAGGGATCTCCGGAGGGAGAACCTGAAATGGACGGAGCAAGCCGGCGTTTGAGCGTGATCTTGGACAAATCACCTCCCTAGACAACGGTTGCCCTATAAACAGTAGTCTCTACCACGTACTGAACCTAAGAACCCTCATGGGTCGAAGGGGTACTCATTTTATATAAATATCATTTAAGCATTCATAGCCAAAACACAATGAAAAGAAAGTAAGAGGATAGGTTATACTATCAATGCCGGCCTACCTAGACATCTGTAAAAGAATATTGAAATAACAGTAAAGTATTTGACAAATTTATTTCCACAAAAAAAAAAAATTACAATTTTGTACTACCGTTATTTTAAAGGAGTCATATAAATAATGATTTATTGTACATTTATGGCTTAAACGTTAATAAATTAACAAAAAAATAAGACAACACTGCAAAACTTATAATATAAATAAACCTGTACAAATGCAATAATAATCTTTCTTTATAATAGTGATTAAATTAACCTATAGAGTGACTGTCGGATACGGGTAATGACGTGTGCATTGACCACAATTTTTCGTTAGGCGTTCGTTAAACCCAGACAAACGATTATTCACTTAAAACAATTGTGAGTGGTTAGTTCTGCCTCTAGACTTGCTTCTCTAGAAGTGTATTACATATATAATGGATTTATAAATACATTGATATTATTTATTAGTTGTTAATATAAGAGCTACTTAAAAAAAAATTGTAATAGTGATCAAACTACATTACTTTCTGTCATTAATCACAGATTAAAAAAAAATAATAATAAAAAATATTGAACAATGCGACGTTTCAAAAATATCGCACACCGCCCATGCACACGACTTTCCTTATCGTTTTGATTTAGAGCACAGGCTGTTATTTATGTTTAAAATTGTTGCGAGCAATGTCCGGGTTCTGTAACATTTTGGAATTATTAAATAACTAAAAAGCGGTCAACAGATTTCGTTAGGAACATGTGCAGAATACTTATGAATCTTAGAAACCAAGTCCAGTGAAAAATTAAGATTTGGAGATTTTTGCCTAGGATGGATCTAAGAAAAAATAAGGTCTGCCTAGTAGAAAATACTAGAATTCTCTAAGGTCGGTGGTATACGAATCCTTCCCAATCATTATTTAAATCTATATAGTCGTATGAATGTCACTTAACTTATCCACGGACTTTCATGAATGGAATACAAAATAAATTACCCTGATTACAAAAAAACTAACGTAAATAAGAAACATACTAACTATTAAACATACACATATAATTAATTACTAATTGGATATAATATATATCACATACATAAAATACATATAAGCTTTCATAATGAAAACATAATTGACAAGAAAGCAATCGGCTAAGTTATACAACAAATGTCGTTCGACGAAAAATCCGAAAGTATCTAAGAAAATAATATTAGTTGACCTTAGTGGCACAGGGATGAAGATATTTCTGGTGGAGGTCAAAGAAAGTATTCCTCAAGTAGAGATAATCTCTATTAGAAAATGTATTGACCCACATTGCAGGTTTTCTTGAGGGCTTCTAATGTACGTCACAAGCCAATGTGCACAACAAGCCTTGTGATCTCCACTATAAGACCTGCAATGTAGAGACGTTAAGCTCTTTCTTTGACCTCCACCCGGACCATCTTCTTCACTAACAATAAATAAGTATTTTACTAAAATAAAATTAAAAATAAAGTAAAAACTAAAATAATAATAAAAAAAAAATAAGTACATACATATACAAGAAAGTCGTTACTCACAATGTTGACACTCTGCTGCTCGAGGCCGTTGATCTGCGGAGGGCCCTGAGAGGGAGAGAAGGGTGCCGGTGCCTGGGGGCCTGCCTCCTTGGCCTGGGGGGCGGGCGGGTCCTTGAGGGTGGCCGGGGGGCTAGCAACCACTGCAACTCCCGCCGCCCCCGCCGTCGCCTCCCCGTTCTGTGGCTGGAACTGGGCCGCCGCCGCTGCCGCCGCCTGCTGGTACGGCGAAGCGGTCATCCCCGCCTGCACCATGTGCTGCAACAAACATACGTAAGGCGTTAAAACATTGTAAATGTAACAAGGAATAAATAAGATGATATAAACTAGATTAATGTGAATTATGTATGATAAGATGCAATAGGAAAAATCCTTAAAAAAAAGTTTCAAGTCTCTAAAAAGCC
The DNA here is from genome assembly GCA_037127475.1 of Arma custos. Lineage (NCBI taxonomy): Eukaryota > Metazoa > Arthropoda > Insecta > Hemiptera > Pentatomidae > Arma > Arma custos. The sequence goes on along the minus strand of CM073760.1, from coordinate 97,998,373 downwards.
GGAAAAACCACCACACCAAAAGAAAATCATACATAAATTCCACTGGTTGTCGCTTCGATTTAAGTCACAAGCTTTAACTTTTCACTCGTTTTCCTTTTAATTCTTTCCAAAATACAAGTTATCCTGAGCTTTAATATGGAGAAGAGGATGTAACAATGGGAAATGTGTAAACTTCGTTAATCATTTCATCTAAATAGAAATGAAAGTTTCAACAAACATCTACACTTCGAAATGTTAGTTGAAACTTTTATTTCTTAATGAACTGATTACTGATACCTACTCATTTCCCATAATTACATTCTCTTTACCTTAATACAGCACACGATAAATTGTATTATTTGAAAATACTAAAAATGAAATGAATTACAAGATAAAACTTGTAATATCTAAACTCGAAGCGACAACCTGCAGAACAGATACCAAAACTGGAAAAACCAACCAAACAACTTTCACCAACTCAGGTATTATCAGGACAGCTCTACGTGTATTACCTTTACTTGCATTAGTTGCGGAGCAACTTGGAGCAAGTTTGCTCCATTTGAAGATCCTGTTTGGACTATTTATGTGAGATGGGGTGCATTTTCTATTCTATGATAAGATTTTTCATTCGGCGTGTGTCCTGATTATGCCTGAAACGGTGAAACAGTGACTGTTTGGGATTTTCCTTGGTGATTTATGCTTCTTTTTGAATTTCTGCTCATTTTTATTGATAAAAAATAACAGCTAACACAAACATAACTACGTACATATTTTTGAAAAAGAATGAAACTATAATTCGAGAAAAATGTTTCCGGCGAGGTAATAGAAAATGTTTATACCACTAGGAGTTACCGGATGTAATAACAATTTATTAGTTTTTTAAAAATAAAATAATCAAAGTTATAAGGTGTAAAAAATAACACAAAACATATGTTCTTAAGGAGTTAATACGGAGACAAACAAGGAAACGTGAGTTTCATTGAAAATAGTTTGACCTTCTCTCATTCAAGGTTTCCTTGCAACCTGCAAAACTTCAATTACAGGTATCCTTATATGATATCTGCTAATCGTAAACATTTAGTAACAGAAATTTTATAATTTTTAATGTTGAATAAAATATACCATCACTATTTATTATTTTTATAACGGGTTTTGCACTAGGTAATGCAAGATTATCGCCATATCCTTCTAATCATTTTATTTCATCCTCCTCCGTATTTAAGGTCTTTAAAGTTATTCAAAAGTCTATTAACGATAATGAAAGATCACACAAACGAAAATGAAAGGCAACGCACATCTCACATCTGAAGAAATACAAAATCCAAGACTGTTAAATAAATAGATTGTATAACTGCAAAAATCTTGAGGTTTTGCATCAGAAAACCAAATTCGGAACGAACCGAATGCTTTATCTTTCTATCTACGAATCAATCAATATCTAGCAAATGAATCAGTGGTCTAGGATGAGGTATTAGAATATCCTTTATACTTGACATAGTTCAGAGGGGTTGAAGTAATTTATTAACTGTTAAAAACGTTTAAATTTCTTGATGCACTGTTGTACTGAAAATGATCCTACAAATACTGTCCCAAGCTTTCTTCCAAGAGAATGAATGCAACTTTAAATATCTAACAAGAAATTGTTGGTGTTTCGGCATAGGATTTAGGAATACCCACAGTCAAGTAGCAGTATAATGCATTATTTAAATTGATACCATAAACTTTAGGTTTTAGCAGCAAAATTACCTTAATAGAACTAAAATGTATTTTCATTTCCATGTGTACATGGTGCTGCTAGTTGATGGACATCTACAAAGTTACAATTTAAACATGTCTTGGGAGGAAATATCCTACTTCCAACAAAGAGTTGCGGAAAGTTCCACATTCGAAGGGGCCTAACGGATGACTAAGTTTTAACATGCTAATGCTCTGCAAACTGAGAACTGCGCAAACAGTAACCGGGCCTCGAGACTAGTTAATTAAGAGTCCATTTGGGAACCACCAGTTCTGCGTTTACACATGGACCCTAAACTACAACGTAGTTTTACTGCATTTCCAAGCGGGCTTGGGGCAGAAGTAGGTTTTACCAAGGTCGTATACAGAAAGTTTGTGTGTTCTATAGGCAGAGAACGTAGTGCTGGTTAAAAAATAAATAACATCCATGCTTCAGCCACCTAAACCAAACAAGCCTTGTAATACAAACCAAAGTGTATATTCAATGTTTTGAATTTGAAGGTCCTAAAAATCGGTTTAGTCTTATATCTCCTTCAAATGCACGACACAACTAAAAAATTGGCATGTTTAAGTTATGGCTATAGTAGCAAGTACATTAGTTGAAACGTTTCAATTCAGGAACGACACTTCTGATATTCCATTTCCGTGATTTTTTGTCTTCTTTTTTTAGTAGTCATATTTTGCGTTGTATTAATGAATCTGCAGTTTTATGGAAATAGTGACATAAGTTAGAAAAAAATGTTTCAAGCTCTTAATTTTTTTTTTAATGATTAATAAAATAATTGCAATACCATCATGCCTATAGGAATGGTTTGCTTTGCTTCTAACCAATTTTTTAAAATTATTTGACTTAATTTTGATAAGACGTGGGACTTTCAAATACCTCTTTTGATAAATTAGGCTTTGTGAGTAATGAATAACAATATATAACATCTGCCTTATCCGACCAAAATATAAGATAAAATAAAACAACAAAAGATGATCTTATTTTTAAAACTAATTTCACATCCAGCATTGAATACTCACGCTAAGTGAAACTCTACTAAGGTACACTAAATTTAAAATGAGAGATGCACCTGGGAATTCATTCCAACTCTATAAATAAGAATAGAACAAGCGAACCTCCGTACTCACATTTCGCTTAGGACTCATGAATATATCACAAGATACATAATACATGCCTTCATAAATCTCTTCCATCGTCTGAACATACTGCTATATTTGAACTCTATACATATAATGCAGTCCCGCCCTTCCCTCAGAAGAAATGTTGTAGGCGGGTTACAGTATTCATTCATATATTTGAGATCATATCTCCATGTTTAATTTACTAACTGAATAATAATTTATTGACTGATAATATTTTTTAATAACAATTTAAGGTAAAAATTCATGGTTTAATACCTTAAACGAATTAAAAATTTAGTGTACATCATCAGAGTAATTCGTAGTTGGGGTGTAATGTAGCAAACCAGGTTTAATCGTAAAACAAACAGGTGCCACTACAATCCATGAAGGGTCCTGGGCTCAGTACATGGTTGAGACTGTACTGATTCTAGAGCAACAGTTGTGCATGGAAGTGATTTGTCCGAGATCACGCTCAATAAAGGGTATCCACTTTATAGAAGATGGGTGAGCCCAACCAGTCATGTTACCGGATTAAATAATTTATCTGCCACAGCCGGAATTGAAGCCGGTGCAACTCGGCACCCACTGAGCTATCCCGTTTCCTCCAGATCTAATGGATCATAACTTTAATAGATTGCAGTGGATCCCTATAATTACAATCACTGCAGAAACAGAAAACCTATGAACAAGTATTTTCATCAATTTTATCGAATTAACAACCAGAAATATGATTTCTCGAAACCGAGAACTATTTACTTGAACTATTTAAATTTAGTTACTTAGTCTTTAAATAAATTGTCTTATAACCAAACACTGACAGATTTACTCGAAATTCTGTGCCAGGTATTCGTTAAAAATCCCTATAATGATTATACCCGGATAGGAAAACTTCAGGACTCAACTGTAGCATCGTCCGATTAGTCATAGACGCAGCACTATAAAGAGGCATGGAATGAGAAAACAATAAACAATAACGACAAATATAACAAAAACGACATTTCATATTCGATAAATTTTTAATTTGTCAATAAAAACCAATTATTACTACAACTTACAAAACTATTTTAGTACCATTTTTTAGTACCATTCAATTCAACCATAATTTAATGTAAAATGGTTTCATTATTTTATCTGCTGAATCGTATACATGAATCTTTATAAATTCTATATGCAACGAAGCTAGTTGATACGCATATTCCATTATGTTTCTTCAGCGCCTTGAGATTCCAGACGATATGAAGGCTATACAAGAAAGAAGTATTGACCCCGACAAGAATACTCCAGCGGTATCAACGAAGGGTAAAGGTCGGCTGTCATTGAACTCGAAATAACATTATTTTTAGGCGAATCTACATAAGTGTAAGGGTTAATGAAATGGTATAACAGATCAGAACAAAATTGTAAAAATATATTAAGACTATTAAATATACAATCATAAAACATATTACCGTGTGGCCATAAACATATTAAAAATGGTTCATTCTATAGAATGTTCGGCAATAAACCAATCACATTTAGGTATATACAAAAAGGATAAAAGGAAAACCAAGTAATTTAGTAATGCACAGTAATAAGAACTATTATATATCTTCTGTTCTATAGCAAAGAACATATATAAGGTGTTAAAAAGCAGAGTAGAGTTTACTGATACAAATTGAACACAAAACAATCCAAGAGAGAAATAATTCGGGAGAAAGAAGTAAGGTATCTCCGTTATGGTCCGTCCCGATTTAAAAAGGCAAATATTGCAACATCATTAACAACTTTTTTAAATAATTGAAAGGTTATATTACCTTAAGCATACCTTTAGGTAATAGAAGGTTGTATGGTATTACATATCTTATTATTTGAAAATGGAGGAGATTTAAAACAAATAAAGAAAAGAAAGGTTACGTGTATACTTTTTAAACTTAAGAGAAACTTGATTCTCACCCTAATGATAAAATAACTGAAAAGTGAGTGAAAACATCCTGGATTTTCTTAAACGGACATCTCACTAATCACTTCTATCATACACTATATAATCTTGGTAAATATTTATAATAGTAAATAAGTATTTTTCTTGATATAAAATCCTTAATTAGAAAATAAAATCCCATCCCATGAAAGTACTTCAATATATTTATTCATTATTTGTGTTTTAATGCAGCCTACTTCTATCAAAACCTCTGAAGCCAGAAGCCTTCATGAACCGATGAGACGTTCAATCAAGATGTGGGAAAGGCGGATGAGATCACTAACAACGCATGAGGCACAACTAGCTTACTGAATAATTGTGATGTCATAGCTTCATTATTCTTCTCTACTCAAAACTACTGGAGTATTTTTCCACTGCCACATTTAAAAAAAAAAAAATAAAATGTACATTATTTTTTCGAAATTAAATTAAGTTTAATCGATGTATAAGTACAACAGATATTACAATAAATTGACTTAATCTTCAATAATTTATTTATTTTTTAAAACCTTTAAATGTAACGAACTTTTCATTACCTATTTTACCTACGCATTAGGTAAAAAAACAAACAAACAATAAATATAGTTATCTCATATTGGAACCAATGTAAAATTAGATAAATTGACCAAATTAGACAAATGAAATAAAAATAATTAATTAATACAGACGCTCAAAAGAGACATAAAATACTTGTTAAGACATTAGAGGAAAAATTTCAACCAAGATGCCTAAACTAAACTAAACTGAAAACAGAAAAGACAAATAGGTGTCAATATTTCGTCTATTCAGGTATCTTCAGGACAGAAGGAGAATAGGCAAGGAGAAAAAAAACACGAACAATACATCCTAATGTCGAATTGTAGTAAGACCGAAGTGTACCTTAGTCCAAGTGTACCAACCAGAGTAAACCTGATATTTTTCAGTGAGCCAATACGGCTTTAAGTCCGTTTTCTCTAGAATTTTAACATTCCTCTTTATATGGTTTCTTGTCTTATGTCTGTTTGTATAGTTTATTATAATTATTTATCCTTTGTGCTTTATTTATCCTTGACCTAGGGATGCTTGCTTGGAATTTTCCCGCTAATGATTTTAAATAATTAACATAAATAAAAATAAATAAAATTAAAATTTAATTACATAAGAACGAACATTCCTTTCCAGACTGACGATCGAATCACAATTATCGTTTTTGTTCATTATAACATATCAAAAAGGAAAAAAATAATTTTTAAAAAACATTATTAAAGGTTTATCCTTAGAGAGCTGATTGGTACTACGCCCTACAACCCCTAGGAGGTTCAAAGGAGTAACAAAAGGGCCACATAAAAGGTCCTTGAAGGGGCGTGCTAAGGATCCCTTATGGTGGATGAAATGTGAATTCAAAGCAACTCTTAACCACATCACTTCTCTTATGAGTTGAGTCTTATGAAGGATACCAAAGGTCATGTTTCTCCTCACCAACAGTTAACAGGAACAGTTAACTTGAATGAGATGGTTTACTACACGTAAACGCGAAATTAAAGCAAATTTCAACCATTTTAAATAAAATGTATAAAGGATACAGCAATAACCATTAACAAATATTCTATTATTTGGCCTAACATTAAGTGTTTACATATCTCACTGCCTAGCCTGACGAACTTTGAAGTTCCTGAAGTTTTGCCATTTAAATTCGGGACACCCTGTATAGTAGTAGTATTAATATTTACGATTTATTTGGTGTTTCATTTGACTGCACCCCTAACTATCTCGATCCTTACATTAGAATTTCCAGTCAACTAATTTCTTCTCTAAACTTATTAAAATATAGAAATCATTAAGTAGGCTTATTTCTTACTCCTGCAAACCGGCATTTTTATAGTTGTGAGTTTGTTGTGGAGGCTTAGTTCCCAACGATGCCCTTATTGTTGTCCCTAAGGCTATTCTCAAAGAGAAAATACAAACAGCGGGCCAAGCCCCTTTGTTGTACTATTGAATAAAGCACGCTGCTCCTATTTTCCCAGTTTTCCTTTCCAAGAACTTTTATGTAGGGCGAAGTTTATTATTTCTCACAAAAATAAGGCGTTTTATATGTATATTTAAAAGCGGGAAAAATATGAAATAAATCTATACTTAGTTTATAAAAAAATCTGTACCACTACAAGCTGTAAACGGGTCTGGGGTCAGTACATGGCAGAGACTCTTCTGTTTCATGGACAACAGTTCTGCAGGGAGGTGATTAAACTGCGCAAAAGTGAAGAGGGATACCATTATTTTCTTCAGCAGAAAATAAGTAAGTATAAACAACGGAGAAATTCGAAACTTGAATAGAACCAGGGAAGAATGGAAATCATGGCTACAGATCCGATACTAATAGGCAGAAAAGGGTGTTGAAGAAGGAGAATATAACTTCAATGCTTCGAATAGGTTTTTACTACGCAGGAGATTAATTATATAAAAAAAATCACTAAAATATAGCCAAAAACTCAAAAAGAAACACTATTATTTATTATAATGCAATTGGGAAAAACCACAATGCAAAGCCTTATGTTTCAAAAATACCCCTCCTTACCAGTCGACGTTTCGCCTATTCAGGCATTTCAGGGATTGGGGGGGGTATTAGCAGATAATGCCTGAATAGGCGAAACGTCGACTGGTAAGTAGGTGTATTTTTGAAACATAGGGCTTTGCATTGTGGTTTTTCCCAATTGCATTATAATATATAAAAAAATGTTAGAATTGATATAGGTAATTAAAAACTAGCCCTTTTATAAATGAGGAATTTAATCTTATTTGGTATTTTAGTATTCATATTCTAAAGTGAAAAAAAAAGAATAGATAAAAGGATTCGAGATGAACTTAAGGGCATGAACATGTGTTTGTAAAGCCGAAGTTACCAGAATACAACTTCGTATAATTCAGACCTTACACATCAAAGTACGCTAACGATGTAAAAAAATTATAAGAAAACTCCTTCTCTCTAACGCTTCCCATCAAAATTACCCGAGGAGATATTAAATGCGAATGTTCCACGTAGGAGCGCTCCTCGTGAAGAAGATCAAATATAATGGCTCTTTCCGGCCCCGTTTATTAACAGAGAGGCATCAATTTGTGAGCTTGCAACCTTCTTCAGGCACGTACAAAGTACATCAACTCTGGCAAAGAAAAATGGTATTTGCTCTGGAGGGAGGATAGAGTCATATTATCGTAAAAACTGAATTTCCCTGTAATAAAATGCTACCATGAAAAACAACATTACGGTAGATAACACTCCCTTTAGCTTTTCATAAGTTCACATGCTCTCTCTTGTCCCTTGTAAAATTACATACAAGAATAGCTGCGCTTAAGATGATTATTTTACATAAAGTTTAATTTATTTTTTTAAATTTACTAAACTACGCAAAAATGAATAGGGATACTTCTAATTTTGTATTATCTACTTAGCATAGCATTTTAATACTACTTTTATTATAAAAGCCATTAATGTTTATTAGAAATTATACTACATTAAATTATAATGTAGTTATTAAATATATAATAATATAAATGCTAGGTAAAGTATATAATACAAAATTAGCAATATCCTTATCAATTTCTGAGCAGTGTATTTATATTTTAATAATAATATATGTATACTGAATTTTAAAACATTATACTAATTTTTTAAATATTTATTTATATAATTAATACAAATTATATATCTGTGCTCCGGATGTAAAGGACATCATGTCCAAAAAATAGATAATATTTTATGTAAATTGTCATAAATAAATACTAATATCGATATTTTTACTTACTTCTCGTTGCCAACAATAATGTGAAAAATTTTGATAAAGCTGTTTCTACAACGAAGAAACAAATTTTCAGAGTTCAAAGTAAATGTACAAATACAAAAATGTGACATGGTGTCCTTTGCCTCCGGGGTACAAAGAAAGTAATAAAAATGAATCATTTACATTTTAATAAAAATTGAATTCCGAATTGAATATTTAGTTCCTGCATGTAAAGGACACCATGGCCACAAAATATTTTAGTTAAATTGGCTCTCATGTACAAATACAAAAATGTGACATGATGTACAATTCCTCCGGGGTATGGATATTAAATGTGTATTTTATCACTTATACACTTGAAGTGTCTTCTGAGCCGAAGAAATATTTATTTACGGAGTCGGCTGTGTATATCTATCCGCATATAACATTTTATTTACATCCTAAAAATATTATGACAGAAGTATATTCGCCCTCGAATATTAAAACGTCTGAACAACAATAAAATGACACGTCCACATCCTTCCATTGTCCAGAAGGAAATGACAGTTTTTACCTCGCATACAAAAGAAGTCTTCCTCATCTTTCGTTAATCACAAGATGCGTAGGCCATGCTATGAATACATACGAAGGATGTCCTAGGAATAATATAAATGTTGACGCAACTAAACGGAAGCGACTGCAGAGGGTGTTAAGTTTTATCAGTTAAGGCAGGGCGGTATAACTTCATCGTCGAGGACAGAATTCTTAAATATCTTATTTTCATTTTAAAACTTCTTCCTAACCACAATATCGATATTTTTTGATAATTATAAATAAAAATAAAAGGCGATGATATAAATAAAGTCTCAAAAATAAAATGGACAAGTATTTAAAACAAAGTATTATAGTTAAAAGTATAAGATAAACACTAATGAATGAATTACTAATTAGAATGAAAGAAATGTTAAGATACTGAATAAGTTATGTAAAAAAAAAAAAGTATAAGTTATTGCACTTGATGCCTTACTTAAAAGAGCTACGTTAATTTACCAATAACTCAAAATCTTGAAATTTGCATTTTATGCAAAAATAGCAGCATAAAAAAGCTTCAGAACATTTTATTGAAATAATAAAAAGTGTTCCGTCATAGTTCAACACCGATGTAGAGCCTTAGTGGAGTATGATTATAATGTATAGTCCCTTCCGAAGGACTATATAACCAAGGATTTTTGAGTCCCTTTTAAAAAATATTATGGATCTTGGGAAAAGAAGGATGTTACACTAACCACTACACCATATGGTCCCCCTATAACTAACCGGAAATATATTTGGTCAATAAAAAAGTTTAACTACTGTTATACAATATTTAATATGTATCTGATATATTATTGCATATTTCTGAAAATTATTAACAATAAAATTTCTTTTCTTTTTTTCAAACTTCCATGAAGATAAAATTAGAAATTACAAGGTTGTAAATTATTATAACCACGGATTAATGGCTTAAGGAAGAAAGTTTATACCAGAGATGAGAATTCTCTACAGCATGAATTTCATCTCCAATCATAAATATCTCTGGTGAGATAAGGCAGCTCATTATTAATTTTTTTTATTCATTAAAATTTATCACTGTTCGCCAGTGTTTAATTATTATACCCAGATATAATTTTATAAATAAAGTTTAAAATGTTTAAACATATTTCCCAGAATCGAGTTATGGACTCGCAAGACCTTGTTAGATACTCAACTAAGGTTGGCCAATAAGACAGAACTTGCTCTAAGTTAAGGGATGAAGTTAGTTACTCTGGAACAGGACCACATCAGGCCTTCTGGTTATCTCAATCTATACACGATATTGTTCGCTGTATTCCCTAACAGGCGAGGCGTTGGGGCAAGTTTCTGGCTGGTTTGTAATCGAATTAGTAATCCTGTAATACACCAATTACCAAGATCTAGAAGTTAGTAAGTAATTGGTATTTTGTACACTATACACAAAAAATGGAGTACAGGAAATATATGAGTACATAAGCGTCCGTATATACATTTTTTAGCATTGTATTAAAATATAAGAGGTTATAAAATGTTAAATACTTTTAAGTTATTATTAAGAACCAATAATTAACTCGAAAAAAAAGTTTTAATTAGGATACTATGAATAATATTAAAAAGATTATCAGTAAATTAAATAAGAAATTATTTATAAATTACTCAATTTCATTATAACGAATATAAAATGTTTACACAAAATTATAATTCGCTATGTATAGATATGTTAGTGCAAATATTTAAATTAAAATTGGCATAAAGGAACGGATAATAATTAGAAATTTATTAGAGATTCAATCAATGTTATAACTAATATATTGATTAATGTAAATATTTCTAAATAAGTCTTTAATATTTTAATGTAATACTAAGTAAAAATAATTTTAATTTTAAATTTCATAAAATTGAATTTATAAATACTTAGGTCATCCAAAAAGCAATTCCAGTTCCAAGAAAACCATTGTAGTTTTCGAAAACAAATAACTATTAGACATTGAGTAATAGTAGCTCCTTTGAACCATCGGCTGATTAATGTCAAGGAGATGACGTCACGCCTTGGTGACAAGAGAGATAAGGAGAAAGATGAAAGCGGACACGATACAAACTTTCTCCAATAGAACTCATTACAAAAGCTTCTGTGTGTTAGCATCCCAACTCTCATGATGTCTTACTGCGAATAACATGTTTTATTAAGTACGAAAACCTATTAATGATATTGAACTGGTTCGAAACATAACTTCAAGAGATCAAGGGATCTGAACGTGATAAGTATACAACAGATTCGATTTTCCAAAAAAATTATTAGTACAAATAATTGAAGTGTTTGACCATCGAGTCTTATCAGTGATAGATAACAATCCTTGTCGAGGAACCGACTGGTATTTGCTTATTTAACAGATTATTATTGAGCCAAATCGTTGTGTCATCCTACTTATGGATTAAACGGTAGGCAATATTGATTTAATATTTAACATAAATAAAGAAAATCAATGTGCTTATTTAAAAAAAACAAAAAACAAATTGTTGAAATAAACATTTCAGACTCAATAATGATTTAGTTTGATAGAAAAATAATAATACAAAATGTAGATATATATGAATGGCAAAACGACAATATTAAATAACATAACTGTTAGAGAAGAATAGGATGACTGTAACTTCTAATATAAGGAAGAAATAGTTGGGGGTGCAGTCAATAAAAACACCTTAATAATTGTAACTTATTTATTGTGTGCCGACGTTTCGGCCTACAATATAGGCCATCTTCAGGGCTAAGAGAATGCTTGTTTGTTTCTCACACAAATGCTGTTTTTGCCAGAGAGCTGTTTGTTTCTCTCTCTTAGCCCTGAAGATGGCCTACATTGTAGGCCGAGACGTCGGCACACAATAAATAAGTTACACTTATTAAGGTGTTTTTATTTACTGCACCCCCAACAATTTCTTCCTTATATTATAAATAACATAACAATAAAAAATATATAAAAAAATAAAACAAGTACATGAATACTTGTACACAAACTTCGAAGGCCAATATTTCTTAACACTCGTGCTTTCATATACATTCTGACCACATGGAAAAATGCAATTTTCATCCTGATCCAATAAAAAAGTGACATACCTTTACCTATAAAACAAAAATTATAATAGGATTCTCGATATTTCACATTGAACTGTCATACTAATAATAAATTGAAAAATACAAAACAAAATTATCGACCTACTTCTAACTAGACAGCCCCATCGCCTTATTGAATGCGTAGCGCTGGATATTATAACAACGGACCATAGGCCTGTGCTTTACTCATTAGATGGAGAAACACCATTCTCACCTCCACCTACTAAATTTAAATATCAAGCAGCAGATTGGGAGTTTTATAAAGCACATGTCTACCATAATTTGTCAACTGTTCCTACTCTCCGAAAAACGAAAGACATAGACGATTACCTAGAGTTTTTTACAAAAACGATCAGAAGCGCCGCGGATGCGGCCATACCGAAATTTAATCCACTTCCGCCAGCCCTGCGTCCCCTACCAGATCACATTCATTCACTTATCGCCTTGCGCAATAAGTGGAAGAATAAATGGTACAGGACTAGGGATCATGAGGTGAAATCGGTAGTGAATTCCCTTACTACTCAGGTTCGCAATCTCATGAAACAATGGCGGACTGCACAGTGGCATGAGAAGCTCCGAGCAATCCATGGCGACCACCGTAAATTTTGGAAATTACTCAGGGCGAGCACAAGGAAGAGAAGCTCTACATTACTACACGACGGAGACAAACTGTTGACAGATGAGGAACAAGCAAGTAAGTTCGCTGATCACTACAGTGCCACTATAGCCCGTCGAACAATCAGTATGACTGAAATCCCGAACGAAGAAATAGGAAATAATTATATGTTTGTATCCCCGAAGCAGCTGAAGGCGATACTCCGTCGTTCGCGAGGGAATAAAGCCCCAGGCCACGACGGAATACAAACTATACTCCTAAAACAATTACCAAGAAGAGGCATAGCTCACCTGACGAACCTCTACAACTCCTGTCTCAGGCTAAGATACTTTCCTGAGGCATGGAAAAGAGCTATCCTCTTTCCGCTGCTGAAGCCCGCAAGAAATGGTAATCAGCCAGTCGACTACCGGCCTATTAGCTTACTTCCGCACATGGGCAAAGTTTTTGAGAAAATTATTCTTAATTATCTCAAAACCTATTGCTCAGAAATAGCGTTAATCCCACCGGAGCAGACCGGCTTCCAGGCCGGACTGTGCCCGGACCACCATCTGGCGAAGCTACACGCGGAAGTAAGCCAGAACACAGTTAAGAACGAGGCAACCGCTTTGATATCCATAGACTGCACGGAGGCGTTTGACTCAGTGTCCCATAGCCTTCTATGTAAGACACTGCAGGACAACGAGTTTCCCGAGCAGCTATATACTATCATAAGGTCCTTTCTGACACAACGTTCAATAAAGGTACGAGTCGGCGAAGAGCTGTCCAACCCCTTTCCACTCACGTGTGGTGTACCTCAAGGGTCTGTGCTATCACCAGTATTATTCTCAGTTTATACGGCGGAAATCGTTGGTGCCAAATACAAAAAAGCTACTGTGGCGGCGTATGCCGATGACATTGCCATCTACAGTAGCTCATTGAATGCAGAGAGAGCTCTACGGCAGGCGGAGGTGGCCTGTGAGGAAATAACTAAAAGACTGGACGGATTGAATATTACAGTTAATCCCAAAAAGACCGACTGTATTATTCTCTCCTTCCAAAAGAATAAGCGCCCTCTACCTAAGGTTTATAGAGTAGCAGGCAAAGTTAACAAACCTGCGAATAGGATAACGTATCTCGGTGTCACCCTCGACCGGCACTTGACGTTATCCCAACATTGCAATAAGAAGATCAGGTCGGTGAGAACCAAATCTTACAGGCTAAATCATCTTTTAACCTCACCGAACTTATCACTCCGCCTCAAAGTAATGATCTATAAGGCAGTTATTAGACCAGCACTCCTTTATGGGGCGCCTATGTTGAATAACATTTCGCCAACAACCTCAAAAAGGCTCCAACAATTTCAAAACCGTATGCTGAGGCGTATAGTAAGGCACACTTCACTACAAAGGACGAAATCAGACATAATACACGAGACTCTCGGACTCCCGACGGTAACGGACTTCATCACACGGAGGCATATCAAATTTTTTGATAGCCTCCAACACTGCACGAACCCACTATTCAACGCACTTACACCGACAGGCCGACCTCAGCGCTGGCAAACACACGTACAGACACTCAACATGGACTGAGTAAACTACTAACAAACTCCAATCAGACAGAACTAGTGAGCCCCATCACTGGATCCCCCACTCCTTCCATTTAATTAATGTTCAGAAAATCCTTCAGACAATCCTCTCTTAAAATGCAGCTGGTGCAGTAGAAGAGATACAATCTATCATTAGAAATTTTTAATATGTTATTTTTTCAAATATTTATAACAACCAAAGGGGTTAAGAAATAAAAAAAAAATAAAAAAAAAATAAAAAAAAAACAAAATTGATAGAAATGAAATTCTCTTTAGACATATTTTTTAGAATATTTCACATATACAATTATTGATTCATTTATAAATATTATTTCTCACTTTTAAATGCAGCAAAGCCTATTATGCAATAATCACTACATTTATTAGGTATCATTAAAATTAAAAATAAAACAAAACTTTCGTTTTTAGCTAAATCGGAAAATAGTTCAAAATTGAAAAGACCAAACTTTTAAAAGTAAAAATATTATTAAACTGAAAACAACAGATTATATTTTTTTAAAAAGATTTTATATAAGATTATGATAGGTAATGAAAGAATTCCGCTATTTTTTTCAAAGTTTAACCATTAATGGTGATGATATCAAGTACTTAAATTGGACCAAAATTTTTTCCGTCTTAAAATTTATTTTAACTTTGTAGTTTTGTCAATAATAAATTATCTATAAGGGAATACAAAATTAACACACTAATGTGTAGGTAGAGCTTCAGGGCTGAGAAAAAACACGATGACAACAATCTCAACAGTGTCTATTGTTAATTTCATATTATTAAGTTTTTTCCTTTGTAACTATCCTTGTTCTGTTTCCTTCTCCACAAATGATAATAACGTATGATTATATCACTTAATCTTCAAACTTACATAACTTTATATTTTATTTATTTAATTAATTTCGTTGTTTTTTACTTACGTTTCCCATATTTCATTAGTTTCTAATATACACTTTAATTTAAATGTTTTGTTTTTTCAATTTGCATTGGTTTCTATTTAGCAATATAATTTTCTATATTTATTTTTCTCATCACCTACTTTTCTTTACTAGCATTGAAGAGAAAATCGTTGACCGTATGTATCCTAAGCAATTTGGAAAATTCTCAGGGGGGAGGAGGGCAGTAAATCAAGTTTACACAAATAAGAAAAAAGTATTTATTTCGATTCAACGTTTTGGCTTAATTTTTTGGCCATCATCAAGACAAAGAGACCTAGAGTACCTAGGAGCAACTTATTTCATAGTAATTTATACAGCTCATATTTCTGATGAAGTTTAATCGCTACGGTCACACATTATTATATTCCTCATAATCATTCTTTTTCAATGAGTACAATGTACGTTTCAAATGCTCTTTTCTTCTTCCCTTTCATATCTCTTTTATCACATATTTTTTTTCATAGATTATATTGTTTGTTTATTTCAACGTCACTTGTATGCTGGCTAATCGGACGATGCTGCAGTGGAAACTGTAAATTTTGCCTATTCATGTTAAGGATAAGGTAATGAGAATATGGATTTTTAACGAGTACCTGTACATCGTACATTATAATAGTAATTTTTGTTAGTTAATTTATTTTATTACTGTCACTGGTACTATTTTTGACTATTGTTTGTTATCTTTTTTTCTCTTCCATGAAGATGATCTAATATTTGGACCAAAACTTAGGTAAACAATAGAAAATAATTTGTAATTCTTTACTGGTCAATTAATATATTTTTTATTTATATCAGTCCTATTCGCTCCAATATTATTATTGATAATCAAATTTAATTACTTAACCAGAGAAACACGAAATTTTATTTAAATAAAAAATTAAGAGTTATATTAGCTCTTACATAATTACCTAAATTTGGAATTATCAGTTCTGTCTATCTAAACATATTAAGCGGGAGAAAAAAAGTAGATCTTAGCCCATAGTAACCTGTTTCCCCCTCACTCGTTACCTTGAAATGCCTTAGTCGATTTTATAACGCGGCCATAAATGGTTAACGAAATCGGCAATCCAAAAAGAGTGAGTAGGAATAGTTATAACTCCATACGAACGAACCAATATTATGAAGATTAACTCGTCCATTTTGGTTTTCAACCTTGAGGATTCACGTAGCATGGTAGTATATTCCTCAGAAGGGCATCAAGGACCTATACGTTACCTCAATCCAGATTTAAATGGCAGCTCGGAAGAATAACGATGACCATTAATATTCCTCGAGAAGATGGAAATACCAACTATCGGGTTTGAATAAGCCATCATAATGGCGAGGGGAACTACATGCCTTGCGTGATAATTCGACTATTAATAGTACTCAATATGATTTCCTATTCATTGCTTACACGCGAGCCGGTTATTTGCTATTACACTTCGAAATTAGAGATACAAATTACAAAATAACTGAATAAAAACAGAATAATTAGTTTTTAAAACATTACAGTGAAGAATAGCAAACTGAAAAGTGTATTATATATTTACGTTTATTTATTTATTTATAATGAGGGGAGCATAATCGTGTGATTCTCGTTATTTTTGTCTTGAAATGGAGGTAATAAAGGCAATAACTCCTTTTCAAGCCAATGACTACAATATATATATTGTAAATATTTGTTTATATAAATAAATGGAGATTCGAAACAAAAATCAAGCCAATGACTGACTTACTCTTTTATTCAATACGAAAATAACTCGATCCCGCTTCCCCAATTACAAGAAAATCATTTTGATGAAAATTCGACGTAACCACTTATTCAGTGGGGATGTGTGTATATATATTAAAATACTCACATATATCTATAAAACACACATATAACTATAATACAAGTTTTAGTGTCACAAAGCGGCAGCACATAGACGTATATGTCATATGTCCTTACTTCCTGATGCTAATTTATGACGCAGTGCTAAAACAACGTGACCTTCAATATCAGAAAGGGACGCGGGACCTTCAATAAAAATAGTAACGATTCTATTTCGTAACAAAAACGTGAGGAATCATTAAATGGATATAAAAAAATAAATAAGAAGCAATAGCATTGATTATTCTTGGATTCCCGACGATCCAAGGGTTTCGCTTGGTAGTAAGCATGCTATTTTATCCAAGGAGAACGGGGATAGAATGTTTCGACAATACTTTATGTTAAAAAAAAAAAAAGTAAGAAAAATATTCATAAAAGTTCAGGTAATGTTTGTAACAGTCTCATTGTTTACATCTTACGTCGGTTACAATTATATCATCCAGTATTATTTATTATTTATTTTAGCCGACCTAGGTTGTTTGGAAAGGTATCTACTGGTCTCCCGACCCGTAACTTCCCGTGTGTACTTGTATTCGAGTTCTGCCAGAGGTAGATAATTTATTTTTGGAACCTTTTTAGCTTGCAATGCCTTTTTCAGGAGTTCTGAGCCCCCTCCCCCCAGAAATCGTAAAAAATAAGTTTTATTGGGTGGCCTAAGAGTTGTATTTTCGAAGTGAGAGAAAATATCACAGGCTGTTGAGATTAAATATACAACACATACCCTCCACTTTGTCCGGAATACAAAGCCCATGAAGGAGCTTCATGGGTTCAAGTGGTATAGGTTTTTATCGAAGAGTGACTAGTCTCAGGGTTTGTCATAAGATAACGAAGAATCTTTTTTTTTCTATGGGAAACATTTTATGTATGTTATTTAAGTAGCATTAAAGAATCATTTGTCTTAGTTTTTGTTCGATAAACTACGTCATCGTGATCACGCATTTTTTGTACTTTTATTTTTGTCAGTATGGATATATTTTAACATTCAAAAACACCAACGAATCCTGTTTTGTATTAATACATGAAGGTCATGGGAATTCCCAAGAGGAGGAAGTGAAGTGAGACATTGAGACAATGCTCGCATAAAAATAAATAAGCAATAAACTTGAGGTTTCCTACCGTCTTACAATTTTCTTTATCTCCATTGTCATTGGAAAAATTCTATTAGAAGATAAATCAATACAATTTATTATCCCGCGTACGATGTTAAAAGTATGAAATAATTTCATTAATTAAATTAACATAAATTTGTAGGTTTTCATAATTTGAAACTTATAGCCGAACATTCAGTATTTTTTCGGGATATTTCAGAATACTTATACAACTAATTTATATAAATTTATTATATTACTCACTAATATAAAATTATATTAGAGTTTTTAGCCCATATTTGCCTGCTCCCACCTCACTTGTTACCTTGAAATGTCTCAGTCGATTTTATGTGATATGTGTAATACGTATATGAATGTGTAGTATGTGGTAGAGAGGAATTTACAAAATTTCAAGAATTGTAATTAATATAACAATATATCAAATTCTAACCAATCCGACATACCAAATACGAAACTAAAAAAAAAAAGCTCTAACAGTGGTCGAATATTTCTATAACATGTTGAATGTCACAGGGCCCAGTTGCAGTGAGGCCATAATAGTAAGGCTGACTTCAGCAAACCAATTAAAGTCAAAAGTAAAAAAAAACATAAGTTGCTTATTAATTGGAGGGATAATTAAAAGATATGGTATATATTTAATAAGAGGTATTAATTTCGGGACAATCCAAAACAAGAGAACTTAAAATAATTTTTTTTTTTGTTGAAAATAATACATATAATAAAATAAAAGTAAGTAACAGAAACTATAATTAAAGAATTGCAGAAAGGAAGGCCACTGAAAAGCTCTTTTTTTTATCCTAGGCATATGAAATAAAAAAGATTATTGCTTTTAAAAACGCATTTTTTTAAGAAGAAATAATTTAATAGACCTTGGACAAGGGAAATAAATTCAGAGGAATAATTGAAAAAATATGCAAATATAGGAGCTGTGTTCTTTTATTTGCATTTATATTAATTTTTATCCAGTCCAATTTAGAATATAGTTTTTAGCAATTAATGAAGACAAGAGAGGGACATATTTTAAATGGTATATATATATACACATTTACGGACAAATTAAATTTTTTTAAAGGGATAGTAAGGATTATTAAGAGATCAAAATAATAGCCAATTGTTAACGAAAAATTAAACTATTTTATATTTTCAATTCTGTTTTTTGTAAACGTTGCACTAAGGGGTAGTACATAGCCTAATTATTAACTTTGTTGTATCCAATTTGAAAAAAATGAAAAAAACTTTCATTATTCTTAAGAAAATCTCAAACATCATTTTTTACTCCCAAATTAAACTTTAAAATTAAAAACGGCAACTTTTTTCAAGTAACAATTATTAATCTAAAATTATCATTTTAGGGATTAGAAATTTAAATCTGAATTAAATAAACATTTATGGCTATCTTAAAACTGAAGATTAAAACTCATTCTTTCCTCAAGGAATAACGTTCTAAATTTATAGTTGTTTTGTAATTAACTGACTTACAGTTTGTCAAAAATTAGTATTGATACTAAAACATCGATAATAATTATAATTTGATATTACTCAGCAAAACTTTAAAACATTAGCATAATTGCATCTATTTTTATATGTTCGTTTTATCTGATTTTCCCTATAATTATTAATTAATGACAGTCCTTAAAAGAACATGACCTATCCATTCATTGGAATTTAGTAACCATAAATTTTCGTTGACTGCCTTAACAAAAGAGAACCATTAACTGAAAATTCTACACTGAAACTCCATCGGATAAATGGCTGCGATCACTTCCTATTTTCAATTGAACAATGATGAAGCTAAAACCAATTATCAAAATCAGTAAAATTATAAGATATTAGGCAACGAATACAATAAAAAATTGATAATTAAATTTTTTCTGTGAAGGGATCAATCAATTAATAAAATAAAAATTATTTTATAGCCTAAACAAAAGAAGAATGGTAAACATAGTTCGATGGTTTATTAATTCAACTATCATATGGCGATTTGCAAAATTCTTATTTTATTTTCAATTCTAGGAGTGCCTTCAATGGGAGGTTTCTCCATACACGCTTTCAAGGGAATCCCTTTGGGGAGGTTTTCCGAAGAGCACCAAAAATACAATAAGTGCCAAATGGCATTTGTATGATTTCTTAAATAAATATTTTTATTATTATTATTATTATATTCAATAAAGCATTTAGATTTATTTTTAATTATTAGTATTCTGGTTATAAACTGGTTACTATGATCTACGATATTTATATGATAGTATTTATTTTTACTTTTAATAATTAGGCAGTGAGTTTTTTGGCACCACTCATAGATTATGATTCATGTTAAATAATAGCAAGTTATTTTTAAATTTGGTAATATAAATATATTAAATTAATTCAACTTTTAAAGGAAAAACTACTAGGATCTCAATGTAAAAAATAAATAAGTAAAAAAGCAGCAAATACTAATTTACTTATTATTTACTTATTTTGCTGTTTTCTGATTTGAGATATCTAAAACTATGTTTACAATCAAGAAAAGATAGTCGTAATTAAAAATCAATCATGAAATAAACTCCATAAAAATTCTAAAAATCAAAACAATGAAAATTGCCGTTAGTTGCTTTGGAAATATATAATTCCATTCCATTTTTTAAGTGAATGCATTTTTTTTTAAAGTTTGTTTGAATTTTTTTTTAAATGGTTCCATAAATAAAAACATCCAATTTTAATTACTTATTTTATTTTTTCATAAAATTACAAAACAAAAAACACAAACGCTATGGCAAAGTGTAAGGTACGAAAATAGGTCGTTATTTCTGGAAAGGTATTCGTCGTACATCAACCAGGATATTCGTTAACATTTCGGAGGCAGGATGTGTCTATAATAAAAGGAGCTTTCTCATAAATCTCCGCTTGAGACATTATAGAAAACATAACTTTATTACTAGCTAATCAATCATAAAGGAGTTCAAGAACTAGTGAATATAACCTCAAAAAACGTTTTTATAAACCCCATAAAAACGCTTTGTTTATAACACACACTTCATAGCTCTCATTCAACGATTCTCATATTTTCTTGATTAAGTGACAGATAAATACGAAGTACTATATGGGAAAACTAAATTAGGAATTCATTCAGTGGATAATATTAAACAAAGGTGCAAATAAACGAACATCACTAAAAATGTGAGTAAATATTGCTTCTTACACGATATTTGTGTTTCCAGGTTAACTACCATATTAGGTACGCTTAATTCTACAATAATTTTTAACAACGACGAAGATGGCAGATTTATAATTACAAACCTATTTTCGGGAGGTTAGCAAACGCGAAGGGGATTCATATATTTTATTTTTAGCCCTAGGAATAAATCAGGGAGCAATAATTTCTACTAATTTGAGATATCAACAGGGTCTGGCGAAGGGATATTTTTCACGCGGTAATGGATGGTATTTGAAATTATTATTTATAACGCTGATTAAGTACTTTAATATTACTTTAATTTAACTAAGACCCATATGAACTTACTCCTTACAAATTTATGACACAACTAAAAAGAAAGTTACAGACATATTAAAAGGAGCTATAATTTAGATTTATAATTCGTCCACGCAGACACGTCAGAATATTAAGTTACATGTATTATTTTTCACGTTCAGTCTTAAGATATTCATTGAAAAAATTGAATTGAACGAATACCTGAAAAAATCTACTAAGTGATCTCTCAGAATAAAATATTTTTCAAGATTAATTTCGGAGAAGCTGACTTGGAATAGGCTCAGCGAAAAACATGAAGGGCCATGGATTTAGTACATGGTAGAGACTGTATAGTTCCTTGGACAGCGTTTATGAAGGGAGCTAATTAATCCTAGATCACGCTTGAGATTTCCACCCCCACCCCCATTTTTGGTACCCACGTCATAGAGACTGGGTGAGCCACAGGAGGGTTCCACATCATAAACAAACATAATCAGGAAAACAGAAAGAAACAGATTTGTCGAGCCTTGAGCAATACGATATTTATTTCAGATGAGGCTATCCTGAAATATGAAAGTATTTTGTTATGCTTATTTTAATTATTCTTTATTAGTAACGTCGCCTTTTTTGCCAGACTACAGTTTTACCAACCGAAAAATATTTAAAATACTTCATCGGCTTCTGCCTGTGTTCATTATAAATTTTTTAACATTGTTCAAAAATAAGTTATTGCAAAAACAGAACCTCCCTTTACAAGCCTTCAAATAGAAAAGCTGTTAGAACTTAAGAAGCTCTTTTTCTGGAACTTACTTTCTGAAACTTTTATTTTTAAATTATACCCCGAACATATAAGGAAAAAATGCTTCAACCAAAAACGGTATAAATGCCACTTACTTTTTAAATTAACGATAGGAAACTTTTGAATATTAAAATTTTAACTTAAATATACAATTTTTGTAATATGTTTATATGTGTCTAATTTTTAATATTTAAGGCTTGATGTAGGTTTTAATTTTATATTCCAATGTCGAACCCTGGTCTTGAATAAGAGCCCGCATCCCAATGTATATCCTTTGTGAAGTAAAGCATATCCTGTTGGTAGATAATACAATACTTTAATTTTGAACTTCTATTATATTTAATAAGTCTCCTGAACTCCTTGGATACTTGTTTGGTTTCCTGAACTTTTGTTTAATGTTTTCACATACGTTTGATTTATCTCATTTCAAACATAATGATACGTTTTAACATCAAGTCATGATCAGTAGATGTTTATCAATACTATCTCTGGGCTATTCACGAGAAATTATATAACAAGTTTCAAAAGGCGAATAACTCGCTCTGATTAGTTGGAACAAAGGGATTTCATAAGCCAACGATTCTACCATCATCGTCTAGCTTATAATATAGACCCTAGTAAGAACAATAATAGTGGATGAAAACTTAGTTAAATCCGAATTACAAGTTTTATTTTTTTTTATAAAAATAATTCATTCACAGTTTGGCCTAGTAAATTTATACAAAACACGCTTAAAACCGGAAGAACCGAGAACCCAGAAGACGAGAGATGGTAGAGTGACAAGAGAATGGAGAGATGATAAAGAGGTCCAGAAGCGGACTCCTGCTCATGACAGCTGAGTCCATTATAGGATCGTCGATAGCCCGTCCAACCTCAAGTTCATTCTCTCGTAGTGCTAACAGATCCAGAGTGATAACTATACTCCTAATTAATGAAACTCACCTCAATGGAAATATCTCCTTATGTAATTGTTTATTAAAAATAATAATTAAACTTAATCATTTTTGATTCCTCATTACCGAATAATGCCGTTTATTTAGGATAGAAATAAAAATTGTGGATGAAATTGAAAGAAAAATTGACTTCTGGGTCCAAATTCAGAGGTGGCAGATAACTTGTTTCATCTGCTAACACCCGGGGAAGTATCGTGTGGGATTTATAGCTTCGTCCTGGGATTCAGCAAGCCTCTAAAAAGTGGGTAACCATAATTGGGAAAAATCTGCGGATTGAGCATGTACTAAACCCCGAGACTCTTCATGGGTAGTTATTCCAAAAGAGGAAAATTTACGCTCTAGCTTTAATATCAAGTGAAAATGTGGGCATATGCCTTTCATTCTGTCTAAAATTAAAATCATGAAACAGCACAATTCCTTCTGAAGCTAACCCAAAATTGAATAAACTTTTTAGGAATTTTAACTATACCTGAATGAGCCTATGCAGATTTTATCAAATAATAGGTTTATACATAAAATATTTTTTTTTGAAAGTTTCCCAAATAAACAATGAAAACAATACCGTCATTCCTTTGTGAATTTCTGGCTAGCATTTATTATTACCTAAGTAACCAATAGAAATTGTGAAGCTATACTGACTCTACTTGACGTTTTTAATTTTATTTATTTATAGATGTACGTATATAAAATTTATTCAGTTTTAAGTTCAACCATTCTAAATTTGAATAAGAATATTATTATAAGTCTTTTTTTTTTGTTTCATACAAAAATAATATTGAAAAAGACAGCAACCTTGATAATTCGGACTAATTCTACAAACATTTTATGATTATTAATTTCTGCCATATTTTATAAAACCCCAACACTCATTTTAATTTTAAACAAATAATGTTGCTTAAGCCATTCCTAATTCCTCCAACCTAATCCCTTTCCAATTTTTAGAATTCCACTACAAAAAAATAAAAAAGAAATTGACCACTCATATAATAACGACGATGTGTTTCTTAAGTATTAATCTCTAATAGTTGTAAAGGTATACCGTGCTCTGATACACCTGATTTCCCATAGCAACTACTATTACGCGTTATTATGTAGACATTGCTACACTTTTAGCGACGATAAACATCAAATGACTTCAGATTAATCAGTTTAGGGCAAAACGAAATTCCAATCGCAGTAGTGATTACATTTCCAACTACTGTCTAAGAATCGGTAATGTAGCACTATTGTAAATGGTGATTGCAAATGGCGTATTGTAATTGTAAGTTCTAATTGTGCATGGGGAATTGCAGTTACAACTTTCATCGATTGATTCCAATGGGAACTGCCATATTGTAGTCGACCGTGTTGCAATCGACTCTCCAAAATGACAGCAGATGAAAAGTTATTTGCAATTGTAATTTGTAGTTCGATTATAATTATAAATATAACAACAATAATAATAAATGAGACATTATTACTTTTTAAATATAAAAATAAATAATAAAAAATGTCAACAACTTACACTCACCAAGTCCCCATAACTGGCAAGGGCGGAATTATTACTCACCTGGAAAAAAAATAAAGAGAATTATTAACATGGAATTATGAAAAATCAAGATGCAGTCAGTATAATATGTTTATTACTAATGGATTGTTAAATAATTTAATTTTATAATTATAATTACACGTATTGAACAATTAACTACGAGTTAATCTTCATTAACTCTTACTTATATTAAACATTTCTTCATCTCATATCAGGAACTACTGCGCATAAGTTGAACATTTTTTATCAACGCGTCACAAAATAATTTTAAATGTTATGACAACCATTGCTAAAAACTATTTAAATCCATAACAAAGTTGAAATAATAATAAAAACTTTAAAAAATCAGAAATTAATAATACATTCCAACTTAAAAATTTGGAACTAACGATTTAACCTCTGTTATTGTTTTGTTTTTCTTGGCCTTCCAAAATTAGAGAAAACAAATTATAAAAGTTAATCTCAAATGGTTGGGGTATACTTCTAACGTATAATTGTAATGTTCAGACTTCATGCAGACTTACAAAAGCGCACTTGTAAAATAACTAAAAGTAATTGTTATTATTATAAACATGTACAATACCTATACATTTGTACAGAGATGTATACTATTACATGTATTGGTTATACCACATATCTATCTCAAGAAATATGTTCAGTTTATTGGAGAACATGGACAAAAAATTAAATAATGAAATAAGACGAGACGAAACAAAATAGCAAAAGATTCACTGTAAGAAGCACTTCTATAAGAGATCATATAAATCTATTGGCTGGGATCTTATATTCAGAGAATGGATGGAAGTACGTGGATTATAGACAAAGTATGAAGGGTACGCTAAGAATGCTTAGCAAAGGAAACTACTGTTCAGAAATAAAATTATCTCACGATAAATTTTATACAGGGGTAACTAGTGATTAAATAATACAACTTCATTTACTATTTCATTAAAAAGTAATCAAATTAAACTTTACCTATTTTAATTACGTTTTAATGAGCGTCAAATATTTTATTGGTCTCCTAATTTAAACTGCAGAAACAGATGCAATAAAATGGAATGAAGTTCTATTCACAGGTATTTTTTATTTAATACTTAATAGGAAAAAAATAGAAAATAATTTTCCATAAGTTTAAATTAGGAATAGGGAATAATGTGACATGTGTTTTATGGTAAAAAACAAAGACAAACGTGGAGTGATTTTTAAGATATTTTCATAATTAATTATTAACTTTACCAATAGCAGTCAATAATATTTACAACAATTAATATCAAGCATCCCAGGTTTTTTTTTCTTTCGAAAAATTGAATTTATTCGTTCATAACTGTACTCTAATTTTACACTTATTGAAAATCATTTTCTATTTTTTTGGTTGTTTTGTTTTTTAAACTATTATTTATTTTCTATTTTTTAGCCCGACGAGCTAGTAATAATTGAATGTTCTTTTTTTTTTTAACTATGAGTTTATCTAGCAAAATATACTAAATTCCGTAGTTTGACCTTCAGTAGTCCTATGCTTTTCTCAAAGATTAAGCCAGGTATACCTTAGTGTGAAAGACGGATATGAAAAATCATTAATCCTTAAGATCCAGTTCACTATACTCAGACAAACTCATTATATTATTGTATTGTCATCGGTCTTTGATAAGCGTGCAAAGGTTTCAATTTAATTCGATGTTATGAAGTAGCTGAAAATCGAGTTCAATGATTCCGTTACCAACACACAAGCGATGCTAATAAAAGCATGTTAAAAATGGCTACCAGGGGATCGAATGGACCCTTGACTAATCTTTATATGACATAAAACTCATATTAAAAAGTCTTCGGATTAATTAGAAGGCTATTAAATATATCATCGGAGCCGGTGGTATATTGGTGGGGGAGTTGGCCCTGCACCAAACGACATGGCCCTAAGAAGCCATGAATTAGGACGGAGATAAGCGAGCGCCCTTGGGTGTAATTAATCATAAAGATAAGGATTAGGGAGGATGGGGCTAATCCTCCCTAGCGGGGCCCTCCGGGGGAAGCCACTAATCCAATGTTATCTGCTCTTCCGAAGGCCCAGATAGCATATGCAAGAGGATCTACCGTCGCCCATCCAAACAGTCAGGGAAAGGGCTCTTGTTGGAATGTCAATGTAAAAGGGTGAAACCAACAAACCAAAACCTACAAACCGGAAAATTCTTAAACGGAACTGGAATCGACATAAGATAAAATAAAGCATTAAAAATACAACTGAATATTAAGTCACCAGTGGCTTAGTGATTAGCATAACAACCAAGATCGCGGGTTCGCAGCCCGGCAGGTGGACCGAGGATTTTTTAAAAGGTAGTAAATATCCTAGCTATGCCTCCTTCGGAAGGAACTTTAAACGGGATACCCGAGTGATTCCGACGTAAGATACTCGTTAAAAATTACTATCCTATTTAAACCTAGATAGCCAAAACTTAAAACCTCCACAGTAACTTCATCCGATTAGCCATAGCAGCATAAATTAAGTAAATTTAACAAACAATTTCGACCAGAACGAGGCCCAAACGGAACGATATATCAACGGTTTCTAGGGCGAAGGCAAAATAAATGAGGTCTATACATGTTGGTTCCAGAGATTTTGAGAGGGAGAATTTAGTCTTGAAACCAAAGTAGACCGTGGAAGAAGTTCTGACCACGTTGATGAAGTTTTCCGAGCTTAAGTGCAAGGGAATCCCATAGTAACAGTTTGAGAACTGACAGAGAAACTCGAAACCAGCCAATCAACCGTCGATGACCATCTCAAGTCAAGTGGGAAGTTGAAAAAGCTTGAAAGTTGGCAGAACTTCTTCCACGTTAGTAAAATTATGCGATAACCACGTACGCAAGATTGAATTATTTCCAACTAGTAACAAAATACTACAGAGGTAAATATACATATATATATTTGAAAGTAAATTAATAAGTGATTACATTTTTTAAAAGTCATAAATCCTACAAACATAAACGGTTGACTATTGGGAAGGGGAGGGGTTCTATTTTAAAGAGAACATAAAAGCCTCCATTATTTTCCGGAAAATTCAATATCTTACTAATAATGTTTATCTATAAATGTACTACTATTACCATGAGGGGTCTTGGGTCGAGTACATCATAGAGACTAGTCTGTTTCTAAATCAAATTTCAGGTAGCACGGTTTTTACGGCTCCTTTCTCTTCAAGGAAAATAAACCTAAGTACTTTCCTCAAAGAAGAAAAAATTATATAGCAGCTTCTGGGTCGTCAATCATCAAGATCCGTTAATAGGATCATAAATACGGTGAGGTTTCTCAGCGCATGCTCATTCCGAAAGGTGGAGAAAGCTGGCATAAAGAAGAGTCCGCAGGGCGGAACAACCGTTGCCAGCCACTTTCTTCAAGCACATACTTCTTGCGTTTGACCTTCACGGCTAGTTGGGATTTGTTTTCACCCGAACATGTAATATGGATCGTGCGAGGCATACATGTAGGTATTGTGTCATGCGATGGAATACAATGTTATATCTGTGGGTATGTTATAATACCGAGGAATGCTTAGGAAAACAAGTATACCACTATAACTTTATTTTGGGTATCCACTTTAAAGAGGCTGGGGAGCCCCAGATGGGTCCAGATCCGAAAGGATCCATCCTCGGCTGCTAACAGTTTAAATAAAATCTGCCACAGCCGAAATTGATCCTTGGACCTTCGACATAAATAGCAACTCAACGCTCCACCACTTAGACAATCCGCTGCTTACTGATGAACGCATAGAGAGTACGAAATGACGAACGTCTGGAATAAAAACAGAATTTCGAAATCATGCTCTTAGCATAATTAGCTTCCAATTCGATAATAAACGGATTCAGAATAAACTGTTAAAATATTCTGAGAAAAGAATCTGGCTACTAACATTTCCAATGTTTGTTCTATCTGTTTGAACTTAACAAATAGGAACCGGCCATGCCTAAGTCAACAACAAATATTGGTTCTCAATGACGTCCATATAGAATCACTGCTGATAAAATTAAATTCCAATAAACAATAAAATCCAATCTTTTATTTATTTATTTATTTTTTTGCTTTTAGGCGAGAATGAAAGATACATTTAATAAAAACAGTGAATCGTGCCTGAAGATTTTCTGGCGAACAGGTTATTTTAAGGGGAGAGAATAACGAGTTTATTTCTGGGGAGCAGATGTGACTATTAACTCCAGAAAAGTAAGCAGCATTCTCTGTCGAAGGCTAAATGTAAAAAAACAGACAACCGTAGGAATATACCTTTTAAATAAATACGGGAAATCCACCAAAACCAAATGGCAAATGAAACCAATGGCTGCATAAACGATCGTCGTTACAAATGCTAAGCATCTAATTCGAAAAAAAAAACCACTTTTCGTTTTCTATATTTTTCACTCTTTTGAAAACTGGAGAAAACCCTTTTTTTTCGATACTTTGCACTTGTATCGACGATATAGGTAAGTCATACCTTATGTTCACACGGTCACTTTATGAGTTATTTCATGAAAAAAGAATTAATTAAATTTTCCACTCCAAAAAGGTTGTTTTTAACAAAACGTTATACCAATTCAATTAAACTTCGCAATGAATCAGCACTTTGCATCATCGATTCGATCAACGCATGTTATCAAATAAACTCGGTGGCCGAATGAGTAAGACACATATTTCGATTCCAAATATGCAAAGGAATCATTAAGTACTTGAATACGGAAATTTAAAACTTTAACTTTCAATAGAATGTTTCCAGAAAAAAATGTAAAAAACAATCCAATTCGGATAGAAAATGGGACAAAAAAACATAACAAGTAAATCCCTTTTTCCCCATCAGTTTCTAAAACATAAACATTTCTCACATCATTTATCTAGGCAATCTTTATAACTGATTTGCACCGGTGGAATGTTGTAACGCTCCTGAAGTGGCGAAGCAGATAGTAATAGGGTTGCTTTGGCAACGAGGCACACATAGTACCTGTCTGTACGCGTCAATTATCTTTGAAAGCGTTTCAGGTATAGACTACTTTGAGGGGTTCATGTTGCAACTATTCTGTATTGCGTAAGTAAATAGCTAAGCGATAAATAGTAATTTCTAAATGTGGCATTTGGGAGAATTCATAATGGAGGAACAACCTGAACCTGTATGGAAATTACAAAAGGAACGTTTAAAATTCCTGAACATGAATTTAAAAAAATAACACTTTATAATGAACTGAATGCGAAATCATGTTTTCCAAATCAACTATGAATTAAAAAATTCCTTAGCTCAATAGTATTTGTTCATTATTTCATAAAATATAATTAAAAACAAAAAATGTACCACAATCCATGAAAGGTAGGGTACAGTACATGGTGGAGTGTATTTTTTCTAGGACAACGGTTGTGCAGAGAGGTGATTAAGCTGAGCTCACGTTCAATCGCCAGGTTTTTGCAATACTTGAGGGTATCCACTTCACAGAGGTCCAGGATATTCTCCATATCCTACAGGGTCTACCTCAGTTCTTAACAGTGGTATACGAACCTTCGGCACGGCAATTCAGAGCTCTACCACAGTGCTGCCCAAAATATTTCTATGAAACTAAAATTAAAAAAAAAGTAAAACAATCATAAAGTTAAATGATTTAGTATTGCTTTTACGATCTCTACATTTTTATAGTAAAACCATACAATATATGTTGTATTGATGAGCGGCATTCCATAAAAAAGTTACATCTCAAGTTTAGACGAAAACATGCCAACCAAGTTGATGTGGAAATGCGAGGAACATTCTGAAAAACTCTCGACAGGGGATTGTTGCTAAAAATAGTGCGGTAATGGCATAGGCTTTTAGGAGAGCTCTGAACCGGATGGGAGATGATGACGCGGAGAAAAATAAGCATTTGCTGCATCTTATGGAGCTCTCTGCGCTTCTTTCTAAAAGCCGTAAACCTCAAGAAAATCGATATTACAGTGGTTCCAAACATTATATTTAAGGCAGTTGTCCAAAATGTTTGTTGCTCTTATAAACATTAAAATTATGTATAAGAAAAATTTAAAAGGACATATTACAATTTCGAATGCATTTCATAGATTTTTTTTAAACGCATATTTTCTTTTTTAACTAATGATAAATTATTACATAAAATCATTTTGATATAATTTGCCATATTAATTCCAAACAAAATATGAAAATCATAAAACCTTTTAGAACACTAGTTTAACAAGAAACGTTTCCTTATTATTAGAAATATTTAATTAATATAGTGATACATTTGATTAAGTTTTTTTAATGTTTTTTTTTTCACATTTCACAATAAAGCGGCTTGCTTCTAATTCATTGTTTTAATGCACGGCCTACATCGTTTAACCTCTGTGTTTAATAATATTCAGAGAGTTGTAAACCTTTCCAGGATATTAATAAATAAAATCACGAGGTGTTTCACAATTTTAATACTCCTATAACACTTAAATTATACCCAAATATCTTTATCTTTATGGTCATCAGAATCACAGGCAAGGCGGTTTTAATCTAAGTTACAATTACGCGTTGTGGACAATAGATATACATGTAAATATTACTCCGCTTTTACATTTTAAAAAAACCCCACTAATATCCGGAAAAGGGAAATGAAAATAAAAACAAAAAAAGTGAATTAAGATCAGACCAAACATATACATATATACATTTGAATAAATTAAACCTACTATAAATGTAAGAAATAATGCAGATTAGCAAACCCAAAAGCTCGATGCCTATACCACTAATCTCAGCTCACAAAATTCCGTCCACGAACCACAACCACCCAAACCCGATTCCACAAAATCACATCTTCCCGCCAACGTTTACCAATCGGCTCTTCAGCCAATTATTTTATAAATACTAATCTCCAGAACGCAATCACACCCGTGTGCATGCTCTGCATTCCGCGTTATCTGAAATCGTCCAATAGTCACATCTTTTATCGGACTGAATATTATATGTTCTAAATTTTCGAACGCCATTAGACGTTGCTCATCCTTCAACGTTAACCATCACGTTTGACATCATGTATGAAAGTGTGTTTATGTATTGTTTAATACATTTATATTTGTTTTATACCCACTCAGTTATCATGTAATACCCCATCGCTATACTATACAGTTATCGGATCCCTTTGTGGACTGCTGCTGAAGGGATATTGTCGCCCAGATAAGACGGTATAGCGAAGAAAAGTATTAATAATTACTCAGTAAGGATATTTATTTATTTTCGTCCTTATACAGTTGGTACTGTATATCCCAAGAGGACGACCTGAACAGGAAAATATAATGGTATAGAAATACCTGGCTCGCCTAGGCACTCAGGTACCAAAGGGTCAGGTCGTTGCTGGCCAAGGTCCCAGGTCAAGGTGTTGCTTAGCAACGGTTACTTCTTCATTCATCACCTTCTGTAATCCCATAGTTTAATATTATTTTTAATCATCACAATCCATTGTGGATAAGGGAATAACAATATTTTTTCCCAATACAGATGCCTAATTTACTCTTCATTCAAAAGAAGAATGAATTTTTGGGCTTCTTGATAGCACGTGGAATCGGCTTATAGGGCAGGAAGGCAGCGATTGAGTCTGTTTAATTTCAATACTGCATACATTTATCAAGACAGCTTCAGTAAACATAGGAAGCTGAAATAATATTGATCTTCAATGGCGCTATTACAATCATAGCTTCTATTAGCTATCATTTCAGTTCGATAATAATAATTTCAATACTAAAAAAAAAAAAATGAAAAAGGTCTTGTAAACTAATATAATATAAAACATTAAAAATTTATATTATATGTTTGGTAGTGAACTGTCCCCGTTATAAGCCCTGAAGAAGACATGTAATGTAAGTCGAAACGTTGGGTTTAATATAAATAGTTCGTATTTAAGACAATTTTTTCTGACCTCCACCCGGACCATTTTGTTCCATCATAATAGATTTAAAAATGCTTCAGAACTTCGATGATGATGTTTAAAGATATACACGATATTTTTCGTAAAATTAAACCTTCAATAGCCTTTATATGGTACAATTATTTTGAAGTTGGAGAAGTGGTATACATCAGTGATAATTACATAGATAAGATATGTAAACAGAGTAAAAAGAAAACTAACAAGTGTTCACAAGAAACAGGCCAAGTTTTTAGTTGTAGTGATGATCCTCCGGTATTGTCCTTCTATCGTTAGAACGTCTCTATCTGTTAATTTAAGAGTAAATAATCATGAATTTAAAATTCGTTTTCATCGAATCTATGCCTATGCAAAATTTCATTAATTTTTTTTTTTTTAAAACAAGCCTTAAAACACATCTTATTTCACCAGTTAATTTATTTAATAGTCTAAAAGAAATTCAAAATATACCACATATTAGAGACAATGTATGAAACTTAAAGGGATAATTTAGTAATTTTGTGAAGACGATTGTTAAAGATTTAGAACAAATTTATGCTGGTCAAACAAGTAAGATGCAATAAGATGTGAACTGAAAAACTCTTGTAGTATTAGTTATCAATGTTAAAATAATTCACAATCAGAATGAAGTGACCAAATCTTTTTAAACTGTTTTCAGCATTTATTTTTTTCCTTTATACAAAAAATCAACTGCTGCAAAATCGTGCCCACTCAACAGCCTGTGTAAAATGCACTGCTAAAATCCCAGTGTAAAAATAACATAGAAACAAATATAATGCTCGTGGTTAAAGATGATACAACTTCGAGAAAAAATCAATAAATATAATCAAAGTTTATTCGTATTTTTTTTTACTTATTTTTTTCTTATTAAATAAAATAATCATGTATCTGTAATCCTAATAATATCAGACATAGTGAAACGTAAAATTTTCCGAAGGATGATTTGCATAATGATTGAAATAGAAACCTTGCTGATATCCCTTGAAATGGAAAGTAACAATTATTGCGGTAATAAATGTGGTTACACTAACCGGAAGCTAGAACTGACTTTGAGATATTTATAAACTTAACTTCCAAAACCTAAAACTGGCTATAAATAAAATAATATAAAAATGAATGTTTGATTTTCTTTGGAGTTTGTTGAGTGCCTAGCTATCCGACCGCGTTGCACGCACGATTTAGCTTTAAGTTGTTTATTGGATTTATTCGTTTGCTTCGAGGTCTCCCACAAGTTTCTTGCCGACGCGAGCCGAATTTATGAACGGTAATGACGTGAAAGAGGTGCATTGATGACTGCACGCTATATTTCAAGCTCATTTTAAATTTTCATAATTTTATTTTCTCCTTCATGCTTCTCTGATAAATCAATAAAATACAAAAAGATCTTTTAGATTCGAGTTCAAACCGAATAGGATGATAGATTACTTGTTAAAATTCCATTAGAGCCAGCTACAATAATTTAAAATAGTATTTATTTGAAATAATGATTAATTTAATTATTTCTAAAACCTATAGAAAATAAAGGCTTGATTGCGAACAATATAAAAAGTAAAGTAAATAAAAACATTATTTATTTAAGTAACCTCCCTCCGGATCATCATGTCTTGATATATGTTTATAATTATAATTACAAAAATTATAATTAAAAAATAATTGAAGGTCCAATTTCATTTTTCAATTAAGATTTCCACAACGATTAATTAAATATTAATAGGAAAACTATTTAAATATCATATTTAGATCTTCTATCTGAAACATTTTTTTTTTTTTTAATATTTGTTAAATAACACGTTAGATAACGTTCCGTATTTATGATTCTGTATTTTTTTCTTCATTAACTTTTATTTTTTTAAAAGTCGGGTTTTCCCTCACGAGCTATAATCTCTCATTCAATCTCAAGAGGTTTCCTCATACATGAATTTGTTATCATTTATAATTTAATCAAGATTTTTGTTTTCCTTTTGTCTCATTTGTTATTTATAGAAATTTAACTGCATCATTTTGCTGAGGATGGGAATGTTTAAATAAGTCTTATTTACTGATCTTTTGTTCTACCTTCTATATATAGATTTATATAATGTGTACCTATCTGATACCTCACAGAGAAAGATGCACCACCAAAGTGCAGAAGTTGCAGAGTGCAATTAACTATCACCCAGATCTTGGAGGACGGCCCCCTGTATGAAGCACATTTTCATGGCTTTGGAATTGATAGAAAAACCCCGCCAATCCTGGGCGATAACACCACAAATATAGATTAAGTGCTAACTTTTCTTAAACATAATGATATGTTCAGTAGGATATAATAATTATATGGGGAGTGGAAATAAATATTGAACCAAAAGAGGGAAGACGCTATGACCATGGACGTTGTGCGCCTATAAACAATAAAATTAAACCTAACCTACATCACGAGAAATTATTCCGTAAGTAGATAATGATTTTAACATGTTAATTAATATAAATGATCTTACAGTGCTCCAGGAGCATATAGCATATAAACAATAATTACATCTAATAAAAGGATAGATTTAATTCAATTAATCAAATAAAACAAAACTGACTTTGTGTGTTTTAGATATTAAGAACATTTTATGAAAATTCATATGAACAACATATTGAAACTTCATGATAACCATTAAGAAATAATTAAATATGCATGAACACAGATAAATTGAAAAAAAATATCAACCTCAAAAATTGTTATTTTAGAATTATTTTTTAGAACTTAACCCTTTTGCTTTAATTAAATTTCGGATAAAAACGAAAAATTAAATATAAAATTAACTTAATATAAATATAAGTTATTGACGAATTTAGTACCTTTGCTGTAAAATAGGAATAATTATTTTAAAAACAAAGTATTAACGACTAAATAGATAAAAACGATGTGTTGATTATAAATTGACATACTTTTCATTGTTATAGTAACATTTAAATAAAATTGTTCATATATAATTAATTTGTATCAGTTCCGATATAATTTAATTTTTGGAATAATGATTTAAACGTTTTCTCAAATTGTTAATTTATTTTTCTTCAAAAACCTTCCACTAGCCGACACCTAGAAACTATAAATCCTCCAGAGAGAGCTAAAATATTTTCGATAAGCTGACTTTATCAGGAAGAGAATTAACCATGGAACCGGAGGGTTGCTAAGACCTAACCACCTGGAGAGGGCAGGCATCCCTACCTGGAGTACAAACGGACGATGGAACATAGGCCGGCATCTCTTTAAAGGAAAACCGATAAAGGGATTTACCAGGATGGAATCCGTGTAGTGTTAGTTATAACTAGGGCATTAATCAGCTCAGTCGTAGGGCAGTTTAAACACTTCGTTACATAAAGCTATCATGCAACAGTTTTGGAATTCCGCGATAAGTTTTGATATGGCGAAAAATAACTCAGAGCATACCGTAGTTACTATTCGCAAATCTGAAAATTTTTAAACCGCATCATGCTTGTTTTAAATAATAAGTATTGCTAAATTGGAACAAAATTGATTCTGAAATAAAATAAAGAAACAAAACTACAATTTTACAGTTGAATAAAACAGTGAAATTGAAAGGAAATAAATATCAGCTATTATTTTTAGAATGGATATTCAGAACTTAATCATTTTTATTTTAACTATTATTCGAATAAAAAACTAAACAAAAAACATCTAACACTAAATTCAATTGAATATTTCTTCGACTTCATAAACTGACTTCCTTTTAGTTCCGTCTAAAATAAAATAAATAGTACGATTATAACCATATATCTTGATTTCAAGATACATACATCCAATACATATAACATGAACCTATTTTCAGTAACAGGTTTGTATTCCTTTATTTCTTAGAGTAAAGTACATTTAATCCAATAAATTGATGAGAGTACGAGCTATATCGGGACTTTGCGGCAAAAACAAATAGTATTAGGACATAAAGAAAAAGCATCGGGCAGTACCGGAATTCTAATACTACAGTCTATTTCGTTAATAATTTATTGATATCTAGTTTTCCTGAAAACATATATTTATTTAAAGCTAATTTAGGAAAAATTTATCAGTGTTCCAAAAATTATAAAGGAGATACACATGACACATGTGTTGGATACCAGTTGGTTAACAGCACATCTGATTTTACACAAACCTATATTATTATGTGCCCATGCAATAACATAAATCTAAAACCGACTAGATATTAAGAAGGCTAGTAAACCAAAGGAGTTTACATAAGCTCAGAGAATTGAGAATAACATGTAAACCCTGCGGAAAGCAATGGACAAACATAAGAGCTGAGAATTTATATTACCTATATCCCTAACTGCAAACAAGAATTTAATTTACTAGGATGTCGAATATTGCAGGATGCCTATGGAAATAGAGACGCTGAGTGGAGCCAAGACAAACAGATTCGGAAAGCTCATACAAATATATAGGGCCAGTTGTTTTCCGGTTATTTTGGCTCCCAGGTCACCATACTGTACCCACCTGGCCTTCTCAGGAAAAAATAGAGTAGAATACTTTTATTTTATTGCGTTTTCTTCAAATAAAATGATCAAATACTAAACACATTCGGTTAAAAAAATGTCGGTATCTGCTAACCTAAACTTATGATTTTACTGTGAATATTGCTGAAAAACGCAGTAAATTCGTACCCAACTGCATATTTTTAACCAGCCAAACTGGGATTATACCTTCAAGGAAAAAAAATATCCATGTTAAATTGAATAATAATAATCTTCAAAAATTTTAGTTCAGTTAAACTTTTAATGAGAATAAATGCATAAAAATAGAGGTTTGCATACTAAAGAATACATTTCCTTTTGTCTATATTAATTTTTAAAAAAATGATTTTAAAGTTTTGAAATGTTACATCTACTATATTCCTCTACCTACATCTCTTGAATATTAATAAATTCTGTTTTTTCTAAAAAAGGTATATGCTTTAACTATTGACTTCTCAGATGTGAGATTGACCAACTTTTTTTTCAGTTGGGCGATTTTAGATGATTATGGAGTCCGTAAATGGACTCATGAAACGATAATTAAGAACAGTTTTACACATATCCTTAACAAAGAAGTAATAAAAATGGAGAAATACGCTTTAGAGAAAGTTCAACAAAATATAGCAATAAAAAAATACTACATAAATAAAAATAATACTTCATAAACTGACTTCCTTTTAGTTCCGTCTAAAATAAAATAAATAGTACGATTATAACCATATATCTTGATTTCAAGATACATACATCCAATACATATGACATGAACCTATTTTCAGTAACAGGTTTAAGTTAAAAGAAGAAGTAAACTTTGAAGTTGATCCGCCAAGCAAAGATTTCGATCTTTCTAAGTCTTTTAATATTAATATTTTTAATTATTTATAAAGACAGAGTATTTTTTACATTCTATACCATAAGAGACGATCAGGATAGCTCACAGAAGAGTGCAAAGTTGCTCTGCTGAATGTTTCGGGTTCGTGCCGGATGTGGCAGATTTATTAACAGCCACAGATGGTCCCTATGGTATCTACAGAACATCCTAGGGCTCATCCACCCCTCTATTAAGTGGATACCTTTGATTGGGTGATAATCCTGTTGGATTTTTTTTTTAAATCCTAAGAGTAACACAAGTATATAGCAACTTAGACCACCTTACTAATACATCCACTGGGGTAAAGAGCTACGAAGCCTTTGTGACCTATTACTCTGCTAAATTAGACTTAGGGATGAATTAATTAATCAATTGTTAAATTGATAACTGCGATTATATTCTACGGAGAGAACGACTGGGATCAATTGCAGATGGCTCCTATCTGTTAACCTTAATTGCAGAGCCATTGTTACATCCGAATTCAAATTGGCTACTTCCGTTCTAGGGCGGCCATTTCGAAACTAATAACGCTCTGATTACTGGTCCTTCTTGGCGGAAATACATTCTCAAAGGCAATAAAATTGTTCAAAAATGAAGAGGGCCAAAGTTTCCCATTTGGGAAGCAATTAATCAATAATAAAGTCTAATTAAAACCGAAGTTGATGGTAAGTCGTCCAAGAAGGTAAGCCATTAAGTATACATTTATTTTAAATTTTAAGTTCAAGGAATAAGTCGCAAAACTTCATTAAGACTATCTGTTTTGTTAAAGTGTTCCAGCGCATAGTGTGAGGTATTAATAATTTTATTCATTTCCCCGTTTATATGTTGCTTTCTTCTATTAAATAATAAATATTTTTGGAGGCATGCTTGTGGCAAACTAGCCAAAAGACTACGCTGAAGCCTGTTCTTCTGAGAGAAAAAAAATGTTTCTAAACTTATTTTAATTGTGATAAAACATTATTCGAATCAATAAGTCGTCAAGTCAAAAATAAGAGGGTGTAATAAAGTATTTACGTTTAGAAGTATGTATACTACTTAATAAGTCTCAAGTTAACAAAGTCTCTAGATATACAGTTTTCTCAACAGCCAACTTATTTCTGGCTGTTCTTAGTAAATTGTCTTCAATCCCACTACAACTAAACTTTTACGATTGGCATTTTTAGGAAAATTTAACTAAAGTTGTTTACTGACTCTGTTTAACCTGACGTTATCTATCTTGTACTCAGAGATCTCCTCGACGCTAGAAAAGCCATGAGAGGTAGATAAAGGTGTACATAATGTTTTATATACCTATCAAAGCTCAATAAAGGCTATTTAGACCGCTTTTAAAACCACTAAATTTATATTTTAAGATGGTGGTAGGAATTCGATTATCAGATACTTTTCTTCGCCATCACTATTCACAAGATCCTAAATAGATTTTACTCTCTCCATCTGAATATAACAATTGCCGCCATAAAAATATGAATATGTCAAGCCCAAACTCATATTAAATCATACATCCTATACATCCCTATGACTCAATTTAGATTTATTGGTTACCAATATCATCACTAGGCAACTACTTAATTCTTATATCTCATAGTTGCTTCTTTGATAATGTAATGCATTCACGTTTCACAATGTCCAGTTTGAGAGAGTGTACGCAAACAAATTTAAATCCATAAATCAAGAAGACTACCTTAAAGCTCAAGTAATAATAATTACTATAACAAGACATATTTACTTTTTATTACAATGGAACAGTCAATAATCGTTTTAAGAGGAATCAAGTATACGAACGAAAACTCTACGCCGTTGTTTACTGAATACATAAGATCTCCAACTCATCCTAACTATGCAGCTATAATATAGGAAATTATATTTTTTAATGATAAACATATGTTTTGCTTATTATTTCCTATAGATAAGATGCGAGATGAATAATATTATAGAAGTTATTATAGAAGAACTAACATTTACTGTTTTTTATTAAATACTTTTTTATTAGTGTTTAACGTTCTTCTTTGTTATATTTCTATTCCTATAGATTAGGAAGCTATTAACATGAGTGGGAAGATTGAGATGTATTTATTTTATGAAAAATATACTAGATTCGAACCTACACCGTAGAAGTCTCGAGGTTGGTAAGGTATGCACCAGCACTGTCGTCCACCACTTAATAAAAATCAATCCAATAATTGTTGATTTGATCAAATTACCTCCAAGGACTATGGAACGGAACAATAATAGATGTACGTAATATTTGGCAGGGAAGACGTAGACACAAAGAATGCAATCTGCTACTAAGCCAATAAACCACAAGAGGCCCTATCTCCGAAGACAGCTCTCTCCCGAATATCGACCGGCTCTGCCTCCCGCCTCTAGTTCCTTCCTTTCTCCGGGCTCAATCATACGTAGCAACACAGCCTGTCTCCTAAATATTAGATTTTGTCTTTTATCAACAATACAGTTCGTCGTCAGGACGAGTGGAGCAAAAACCAAGGTTGACATAACGGAGCTATGCTGAATTAAAGAAGTAAACTTGTAAAAAACTACATTATTTAGTATAATTAAATACAAAGTAATGAATATCGTTTTAATTTTCATGTGGATGTTACTGGAGTACATATTTAAATCGTTCATTGACGTGAGTAAAATCTTTTTCCAGTTAAAAATTTTTCTTTACTTTAAAAACGTTTCGACTTGTCTAAGCCATTTTCAATTTTCTTTTCATTAACACATTCTCACTACTATATAAGTCCATCAGTACTTAAACAATGTTACTTATACATCTATACATTATCAACCTAAATAAAAACAACAATCTAATAAATATATAAGTTATAAAAATATGTCCTAAAATACTGAAATAAGTATAGATACCTTTTTATAGTTGTCTATTAAAAAAATAAAAGAAATATTTTTTAGTTTCTTGAAGTTTGAAAATGTTCTCCAGGGTAATTCCTAAAAACATATGAATTAAACTTTTGACTGCAATAATAATCTATCTTATTTATACTTCATTATTATTTTAAATCTTTTTTTTTTTAAACATATAAATATCATGAAGAGTCAACAATACAAACATATTTTATTTAGGTTGATAATGTACAGATGTATAAGTAACATTGTTCGAGTATTGATGGACTTATATAGTAGTAAGAATGTGTTAATAAAAAGGAAATTGAAAATGGCTTAGTAAAGTCGAAAATTTTTAAAATGAAGAAAAATTTTTAACTGGAAAAAGATTTTACTCACGTCAATGAAGTAATGAATATTAAAATACAAAAACTAATCAAGACCTTTATATTTTGTTAAGCCAATGCTTGTTGTAATAATAACACTGTGATAATACGTTAGATGCTTTACGCCAGTGAGACATTGACACACTAAGAGCGACCTAGAAAATATTGTCACAAAGTAAAGAAAAATAATTAGGAAAACTACAGGACCAAAACGCACAAACGAAAGGTACACGGTACACGCTCTACTACAGAGAACTTGCCCAATATCGCAGCAGACATCAGAAAGAGGAGACTAAAACTTTACGGCCACAGACCAGATTCACTAACAGAATGCTTAAATACAAAAGCTTCTTTGGACACAAGGTATACAGGATGGAAGTGGTGTCAATGAACACTGCACCCAAAGACTAGATACATGCAACATACATACTAGACTGGACTGAAGAATGGAGAGGGCCATTAGTGAACAAACGAGGAGTAATGGAATAACAGGAAGAACAACCAGCCATGAATATTTCACGTGGTTTGATAAAAGTCCTTAACGCGTGTAATAGAAGTAATAATAATAAAAATAGACCAATCCAAACTTCTGTTATATACATATTTCATAAAAGTTTGTTTTTTAAAGCTAAGCCGATGAATGTAAATACTTGTAATGATGTGTTAATAGTCCTGTATCATCGATCTGTATCAACTGAGCCAATGAGGTGCAATCGCTGAGACACTTAAATGATATAAAGCCACGTTTGCGCTGTTATCATGCATCTGCTCTAAGATAAAAGAAAAAAAACATGTTTACCTCTAAAAAGCCCTAAAGTCAATTTCAACCGTGCCCTTTTAGTTTTCATAGGCTTGACTGGACAATAATATCGAATCTGGATTCGAGCATGGCAGTTCGAGATTCAAAATAAGCCCGAATCACTAATGGGTGCATGCAACATTCCATAGCGTTCATAAACTAGAAAGTGGGGTTCTACATTTAGTAGGAACATAAATTTGGCACTGTGAGCGTGGATGCTGTGATTACAGCACCTTACATAAACGCCTGGTCAAGAAACGGCGCGTCACTAAAACGCAGGAAGAATCCTGGGAATGTACTGAAGTGAGAAAACGAAAATACTACTTGGTCTGTAGTACTAGCATTCAGTTTGATACTCTCCAGAACAATAATCATTACCCTCCAAAATCACCAACTTACTTTATGGATTATAATAAAACTAGAAGAATATTAAATATATTTTTTGAAGGAAGATGATAGGAAACGTTAGGTAATAGAGGTCATGTAGCGTAGATCTGTTTGGGAAGAAAATACGTGAGCATTCTCCTTGACCTTTGACCTGTACATCTGCCACGCTCATAGAGGCAACCAGTCAAACTGCTTTATTCAAGGAGTTTAATGCCTAGGGACTAGAATTTTATGGTCTATAATGATGTTTAAAAAAACCAACAACTAGACAATATTGCCTACATTGTTCTCTGCAGGATGTTGCACATCTCCAAGGGAATTGTAAAATGAATCATGGCTCTGTATATTAAAGAATCAGTGAATACTTGACACCATATCATTAGCTCATATTATTATCGTATTTAATCTGAACCAACCAATATTATCTGAATACCAGCAGGTGCTAATGATCCTCATAGCGAAACAGCTTTCCTAAGATAACGGTAGCCTTCGTCATGGCCCAAGCAGTCGTATTTCCCACCGACCGAGGGAAAGGTGGACGATCTACAGGGATGGCTGAGCCCCAGGAGGCCACTTGGCCCCAGTATTGATCCATGCCTCAATGGACAGAAATAAATAATTTCAACTGAACGGAGCAGACGATTCCTAAAGGC
Source organism: Arma custos (assembly GCA_037127475.1). Lineage (NCBI taxonomy): Eukaryota > Metazoa > Arthropoda > Insecta > Hemiptera > Pentatomidae > Arma > Arma custos. The sequence continues at coordinate 97,955,019 of CM073760.1, read as the reverse complement.
AGTGTGACTGAGCAAGGCAGAGAACAACATTTCAGGATAGGATATAATGCAAGTAATGAAGCAATAATTCATATCATGGAGAACGTGGCGTGGATGACCGTACAGCCGTTATAGAAAAATTATATATATATTTTATATAACTCAAATTGGAAACCAAATATTATTAGCAAATTAATATAGGATACTAGCGGTGTATGCGAGATATCTATAAATGTCTGTTGATTTTACAAATTTGTTGATATTTGGCTAAGTTTACCACCTTAAACTATGATCGGTACATTCATTTCATGTAGCTCTCATCCTTTAGCCACTCTGTTATGTGCCAAGAATCTCCATTAATCCTAACGTTTATCAATGTTGATGATGACCAAAAAATCGACAGATAACTTCCTCAAATGTCCTGTGATTCTGGACGAAATTCGAACTGATGTGATGTCAGACACCACTTCTGAATCTAATAGTCTTATTCGATTGGGTCTTGCAACCAATGTATCGAAACTAATATAAACTCATCCTATACACTCACTTCGTATACTGTACTACGCTGATTCGTGAAATGATTTTCGTCTAACCAACGTATTAAAATTGCTGGGTCACTAACATCAAAGGAATAAAAACGGAAAATACCGACTGTTCCACGTTTTAACACCTCAGTTCAACGTTCAGTATGCTTAGTATTCACTCTACGATGTCCTTGTATCTGTTTTCATCAATGTACAAGGTGAGGATATTTTGAACCGACATAAACCTTTTTTAACATTCTTTTAATAGAAAAAATTGCCTTGATGAGTAGAACTAATATTAATAATACATATAATCTTCTCAAGGCTCACATTTCATTTTCATTTAATTTTGTAACATGCTATTTTCAAAATAAGCATCTGGAAAATTAATGAATTAGAATAAAGCTACTTTCTTCATTTCTTAATTAAATATGCTGACGACGATATTTAAAAGAACATAGAAATCAATAAACAAAAAAAAAAAGTAATTCGAGACCTCTAATTTGGAATTAGAGGTCCATTCATTACAACAATGGAGTTGACTGTTGATAAATATAAAATATTTATTTGATAAAAACAAAACCTGATTGTTGTGCTAATAATAAGTTCATTAATAACACAATGAGAATGTTACTGTCATATATATAACACAAATATAAGAAAATAAAATGGAAATATTAATGCTAAATAATAGTTCTTGAGGCCCTATCAGCAAAATGCACCGTTTTGACAATCGATAGATGAATCATCGTTAGTCACACGGTTTTACGACAGACACGCAAGGTATCTCTCGGAGGTAACCTGAGATACAAAACGAAAACAAAACAATTGATATATTCGCCAAAACGGAGTTGATACTTGGACCTACAGTTTTGTTCTGTTAATAACTGAACATGAATCATTAACATATACATTTAAGTGCATTTTACTTGAAAATATTTCAGTTTCTTTCATTGACGGAAACATTTATAATATACCACAACATGAGACGGAGTTTTCCATTGCCATACTATTTAATTCACTCAGACCGCATCCAACACACTAAATCCCGACGATAACGTGAATTATTCAAGGACTCCGGATATATACAGTCCGAGCTCAACAAACAGCGACACATCCATGACAACAGATCAATTACAGGGACATGTCCAACTTGTAGAGTTACACACAGAACCGGAGCTTCAATCCATAGCAAATAACTACTATGAGGATAAACAATAACATCACTGGAACAAAATAAAAACTTGTTTACCTAAGACCAAATCAACAACGTGTCGCCTGAAAAATATTTTTTAACAGTACCAAGTGGCATCGAAATTTCGATATACGGGTAGACAACAATGCTCTACAATGGACTGCAGACGACAACATACTAAAGAGAATGTCAACATTTTGGACCCCAGTAAAAAATATATTGCAAGCTTTGAAAATATGTTGTTGATTTATGCATATAGGATCAAGTTCAATAGAACAATAAAATACAAACATAAATTACAAAAAATACAAGTTAAATCGTATTATTTGAATCTAATGCTGAATCACATCAGCAAACATGAAGCAGAAAGAAAACTACTAATGAAAAATTCATTCCTCCCTCTCAACGATATCGGCGAAAGGGGATATATATTTCAAGGACTTGATTCAGGAAGAATGACATCAAAATTATCAAGTGATTTTTTCATCGAGGTCGGAATTGATTGAAATACGAATAAAATATTCCTGAGGGGACATACTATAAGTTCACGTTTTTACAGGTCGTATTTCACGAGGTACAGATCTGTTAGAGAAATTTTCTCGGTGAGATAAAATTTACTTTATCCCTATTAAAAATGAGTAGTCTTCGAAATCTTCGTAAATAGTTGTAACAGTAAAAGAATAAAATAAAATAATAAATACGCCAGCAGCCGATTTTCTTCATAATAGGCTAATATAAAATATCTTAGGTAACATATAAATAAAATTCAAAGTTGGAAATATCAAGAAAGAGATATATGAGTGTAGCTGCATAAAACCTTCAAAACAGCAAAAAAAAAAAAAACGTGTTAATATCTCAATGGCTCTGAGAGATGACGAATCCACAATAGATGCGGTCATTAAATTCATTACCAAGTGTAATCTGATGACCACCATTTGATGTGAAATATATATGTGTATATATAAGTGTTTATGTTTATATGTATATGAATGTGTGGGTGTGTATATGTATTACACATCTTGTTCCAAGCTAATTTTTCGATAAATAACCAAGTGTTGTTATTATCATCCATTATCTATTATAGCAAAGTAGATATATAACATATACATAAACTAAAACGAAGCTCACTGGTGCGGGCCCGCGTGGGCTGGGGGGAGGAGTGGCCTGGGCTCCGGGGGGGCTGGTGCTGGGGGCTATGGGGGCGCCACTTGTCCCGCAGAGCATGTTAGCTCCGAAGATCTGAGAGGATTTGGACTTTTCCATGAATGGTCCATTGTAAACATTAGTGGATTGTACTAATGTCCTTAGTGTGGCTGGGTGGTTAACATGGTTTTTATCCACATCCTCTGACCAATCTTCGTGTCATAAATAACAATATAACCACCACTTGACTTGTGGGACTTGGGCGCCTTCTGGACTTCGGCCTGCCCCCTCGGGTCTGGGCGCGCCCCTCGCTTCGTTCTTTCTCGGGCCCAGATAGGTGGGTTACCATAACTTAACAACCAACGGGCGTTGATGACCTGGATGTTTTACGCCCCTAAACCCAAGAAAACAAACAAACAAAAAACGTGTTCAAACACCTCCGACGCACGACTGGAGCTTACTTCTCCTTAAGGACTATTATTGTGTGGATTATGTAAATGAAAGCATCTTAAAAAATAATCAAAGCATATATAAATATTTATTCATATTATTTACATCATTCCAATGAAATATATAACATCAACTTTTCACATAATAATAATTTTTAATCTTTTTACATAAATCATTCTTGAGAAGATTCGTTTGTTATACCATGAACATTTGACATTTAACATGATATTGAACAGTATTTAGTCTGTGAATAGTATTATCATCATTATTAGATACTGTGACAATAGGTTTGTGGTAACGAAAATACGATATGTGTACGTCAGAAGTTTATTCAGAAGGGTTATGAATCGCGAAAAAAATGCATCAATAATTGTACCATATCTAGTCGTCCCGAGTAATCAATCAGTCAGAAATAATGTTCATTTTTCAAGAATTCCACTGAGTGTAAACTTTCATCTTTACTTAGTGAAAATTAAATTTACTTTTCACTATTAAAATTTTACTTGTGTGTTGTGATGTTAAGTGAATAAACTAATATCCACTGTGTCTATATCTTTGAAAGAACCAACAATAAATGATTTCATACTAAAATTGGTTTCAGTAGAAGTAAGTATTTTTCAATTTAAAGGCAATCTTGATGTAGCTTAGAAAGAAGTTCAATCAGTGATAAAGCTATAAAATAAAAGCTATATCGGGGGTTGCAATCAATATACTTATATTTTAATGTAAAATTTATTGACTAAAACTCCTCCCTGACAATTTAAAACATTTGTAAATCAATTCTCATAACAAAACATAAACACATCTAAGCTCAAAAGTAACATTGAGGTTATATATTTATCTTTTTAACTAGTTCAAACAAAGCTTTTATATTTATTTTTAACCATCCCTTCAACAACTATCCTTCTTTAGATCATTCACGGGCTGGTATAATACTAACAAAGCATGCTTTAATAGCGTTTTTACTTTATTTTTGAGCAATAATCGCAATTTTACTGATTGTCACAGTAAATTTACCAAGTGCAGATAGATATTCTGTATTTTCTTAATATTCTGAACAATACCAACTAAGATATTAAATTATTATTATTATTAAATTATTAATTTAACCGGAATTTAACTTTTAATTTCTATCTGTTATGTAAAACAAATAATACAATCTTATCGAGAAAGAAGTGAAAGGTGTGCAAAGGAACGCAACTGGTAAAACGCTCGATTTTACTCTTCATGAAATTTTCATACCGGGGCTAAATAATAAAATCGTTTCTTAAGGAGTAAACTCCAAAATAAAAACCTGCAACAATTCAAACAATGAAGGGTCTTGGGTTCAGTATATGGTACACTATTGAGGTGATATGGTGGAGGTCACGCTCAATCGTCAGATATTTCTCCATTTAAGAGTATCCACTTTATATAGGCTGAGTAATCCATAGCAGGCTCTGCAGATCCCACACAGTCCACCTTTGGTAGTTAACAGACTGAATAATTTATCTGCCACAGCTTGATTTGAGCAACTTATAGATCTACAAACTGAGTTACCCTCCTTTTAAAACGAAGCAACTAAAATTATAGATGCAGACTCACAGCTCATCCCAATAACCAAGAACAAGATGATCGGTCCAATCAGAACTAAGCGGAATAACGTGAATTACAATGGATATAATGAATAACTATAAACTTAAAATTAACACAAAAATGTAACATGATTAAAAGACGAATTTGAGAAAAAAACAAGCCAATAATTGCGGGTTTCCCTTAATACTACCATGAGAAAAAAAGATGCTTTATGATCACGGAGCCCATAGCCCTTGGAAGTTTGGCAAAGTCACCTCTACTATCTTCGCTCTCAGGGTAATTAATGGAAGCATCCATCAGAAATTAATGAATAAAGAGATGGGCGGCTCACTAATGCAATATATCTTCCAGAGGATGGGAAAAAACCATCTAGGCTTCACAGCAATTAACTTTTTCTTATTATTTGCGCTATCGCTTTACTAAACTTGTGAGGGTATATCATAAAAATTCAAGTGATAAACGAGATGACAATTTACAAACTCATCCCGAACCATTTTTATCACAAAATAAAATATCGATAGAAGTGTACACATCCTAGGTGCAACACTACAGCTCATTTATTTTTAAAAAAAACATTCCGAAACGTATACAAAATTAATCTAGCTAGACTTGTGGTCTAGCGTTTTGCCTAACAAGCTACTAAACTTAAGATCGCGGGTTCGAAGCCCGGCAGGTGGCCTTGGATTTTTTAAAGGGAGTAAAAAATCCTTAGTTACGCCGTCTTTCGGAAGGGACGTTAAACGGAGGTCCGAGCCTGTACGATTCCAGGTACTTGTTAAAAATCCCTATCCTAATTAAACCTGTATAGGCAAAATTCAGAGCTCTCAATGTACCATCGTCCGATTAGCCATAGCAGCAAAAAGTGACGTTAAATGAACAAACAATACAAAATTAATTAAAAACCTGACTTCCTATATTATATCAGTCTAATGACAAAGTATACCACGGTTTTATGTCATCCTGATAAAACTTATAAAGTGGCTGCTTATATAATTAGGCTGTTAATTTTATAACTCAATATGATTAATAAAATTATCCGCCAAAACAAAAATTGTCGTTGGATCTGTTCATTATAAGAAAATAAATTATATAAAAGGTGTGGTCTAAAATGGCTAATTATATTGTATGCACATATTGTATTCGAGCTCTTTATTGGTAAATCTACTCTAAGGGATTCACGTTGAAGTGTGTGGAGATACCTCCCATTGAAGGTACTCCTAGCGTGGTTCACCATTCAGTAACTGATCCCTTCTCTAGAGAAATTTCAGACTCCTTTGCGGATTCTACGGCAATGTCCCTAATAAACGTTTGTACAAGTAAGTTCCTTTGGGTTCCCAGCAAGTGAGTGATGAAATTTTTGCAATATTCCTGAATTGTGTCAGTCACGAGTGGTATGTCCAGGTATTTATGTAATGATTTATTGTTTTTATAAAAAGCCTTAAATAAAGAACAAAACCTGAAAGATAACCAAAACATCAGGTCATCAATATATTTTTTATTTATTTTTTTTATTTGATTATTTTATTGAGTTGTACAACTGTATTACATACATCTAGTACAATTGCTATAAGAGTAAATAATACATGATAGGACATGTAGAGATACTACCCACTGGCAGCACTCTAATAAAGTTCTATAATAGAAGGTCCCGAGGCCATCTTCTCTTCAGACGCCTAGGAGGATTGTCCGGGATGGAATTGGATGCAAGGATGGAAACTAGTGGGTTTGAAGTTTATTGTGGAATGATAGGTATCTGGAATGGGCTAAATCGGTAACATATGGAACGTTAAGGTCATTATGGATGGTTTTATTTGTGACAAAATAAGGAGCGTTTAGGATTTTGCGAAGGATTTTGGATTGCAAGGATTGGATACGAGAGGAATTCGATGGTTTGGTGGAGCCCCATAGTTCAATTCCATATGTCCATATAGGCCTTATAACAGTCACATAAATAAGTCTTTTGTAATTGATCTGAAGCTTTGAGCGCTTATCTAGTATGTGTTGAAGTAGTCGGAAACATCTAGCTGTTTCTTGTCTTTTCAGTCTTGTGTGAGGGTTCCAATATATATTTTTGTACACCATTTAATGCATTTCATATATTACTAATAAAGTTAGAAAAATACCAGCGATAATTATGCTATTAATAAAACAGATAGAAAAGTTCATTAAGTTAAATCTAATAAAGATTCTTGGCCTAACTATTAGAAAACGATCATTTATTTTTTTAAGGTGCGTGAGTGAAAAATTAACAGGATTTATTGAACTAGCAAATCCAGACCTTCGACCACTGAACCATTCAATATATTATTTTTTTAAACGTATATAATAAAAAAATATATATATTACATGAGTTTGATATATGTAAGCATCAAAGAAATTTTCAATAAAAAAAGGACATTCCCTTCAGCAATACAGGATATTTTGTTTCGGGCTTTTAGAAAGTATTTCCTTCCTGGGAATAAGTTTCTGTCCTCTAAGAAACCAATTTTGAAGTTTTGATGGCTTCCCTCCCGACGCTTAGCCTCAGTAGCACAGAAACCATTTCAACGTTTTCCTTTCACTCCGAACTTCAACTTTATTCCTTCACAAGACAGGTTTCCCAGCCTACGTTATTGTATATCACAGCAACAAATCTATTAATCTGTCACGAGTATCGTTGACAATGGAAAAAAAGTAGATAATATATATATATATATATATATATATATATAATGACATAATTATACAATGATAGAGCTACTACAATAAGAAATCGATACCCATCCAAGCGAAGTTTAGACACTATAATACAGTTATTAGGACACAACAAACATATAGATCAGAGTGCTTAACGTAAAGAAGAAAAGCGAAATAAGTGAACTAGAAAAAAAGAGTGAAAATTCTAGGGCCTGGGAAAAACAATGAAAATATATGGGTTAAAAGGAGAAATGAAGATTTGTATAAAAATATAGAAAAAATCTCAGATACAATGAGGAAGAGAAGGCTAAAACTGTATAGACATTTAAGAATGGAACAACAGCGGATTACAAAGAAGATTTTTAGTTATGTTAACAAACTGAAGAACACAGTAGGATGGATAGGAGCAGTGAAGGAAGATGCCAACAAAATAGGTGTTACAGAAGAAATATGTGAACAGAACAGCTTCAGGCAACTGTTGGAAAACGTAGTTTATTAAGCATCTTCCTCAAAACGTTCGTGGGTTTCCGAGTCCCGTAACGCAGGTTCTTTAACGTCCTCAAGCATAGATTTCACCCACGTGCCAACATCGGAACACCTAGTGACCTTATTTTTATTCGTCCTGCTACTACTTATGATATTCCTTAGATCGCTGCATCTAAATGCCAAAAGCATGTTTATTATGTTTTTCCTTTGACACCTCCTAATTCATAAACAGGGACAGTAATTCTTACAGAGAAAATTATAAGGAACTCTTAAATAATAATATGATAAATAGTTTTTTAAAAATAATAATTAATTTATTGAAGCATACGTGAATAAGAACCTTATTGATTGGTAGGATTTGGTTCTACACTCCACTGAAATTTAGGAAATTTCAGCATTTATGAATTTCAAAATGGATACTTTCATCAAATGGCTATATTTGATCAGCAAATATTTGAGCATTTAACTAAAACATATTTGTTAGTCGAGAAGTTAAATGAAGGTTCAAACCAAATACAAAAGAACACATAACACAAAAGAATCTACAGCTTCCTACATTCATAATACTATAGAAGTTTCCAAATAGAAGGTTTACTCTTATTTCATATTTATAATTTAATAATGATAAAGGACTGAGTGGCAGTAAAGCGATGATAGCAGCCTATATTGTAGCCGTTAATAGCCGGTCCTTAGGGGTTTGGGTCACAACCCTCTCCATGAGTTGTAGTGGTACAGGTTTTTAAAAAAAAATAATAATATACAATGTATATTATAAACAACATGGTGAAAAAAAACTGTTCAGCCAGCAAATGATTTCCAAACATTAAGTGACTAATAGCTAACAAGATCAAGTAGCTTCGATAGGAAAGGTCATTAACTCCAAAGTTACCCAATGATTATAAGGTTGACCACAAATAAAGAATTGTGTAATGTTTGAGAACGGAGCGTGAAAGTTGTTGCACAACGACAATATCACTACAATACAATCCCATAATGTCATACAATCTTCCAAAATGGAGCAATGGAGGCGTGCTCATGGACTGTATGCGGAGTATGGATACTTGTTCTGGATTTGATTATTTTTCTTTTATGTTAATCAGACCAATAAAGTAATCCTCCTATAATACATCTTGGTAACACTTACAAAAAAAAAAAAAAAAGATTAGGGTGTCACAAGATGAGATGGCTGATTGAGTTAGTGAGGACTCTAGAAGCCAATTAAACATTTGTAACTGGAAGGTCGCTGTACTGGACAGGGAGGACTGGCGGAAACGTATCGCTCCTCGATACGCCAAGGCTCATTCATGGGTTGTAGAGCGATGAAATAAGAAGAAAGATAATAGTAAAAAAAAGTATTTTAAGAACAAAACAATAGTATAACAAAACAATAATTATTCAATGCAATAGTATTTAGGATTTCGAAGATGAGAAAACTATAGAAAAAAACCCTTAATATTGGTACAATAAAACTAGACATTAGTTGAATAAAAATTAGAAAAATAATTTAGATTCATTTCTAAACATTACTGATTACTTCGTTCAGAAGAAATTAATTCTATTAAATAAATTATATATCCATATACGCTATGTACTGTTACTGGGTAGTTTCTGTTCTTGCTGTCCATGCCATTAGGTATCATTCATTACATTTGCTTGTTGTACTATAATAATTCTGATGTAAATTTCATTAAATAAATTATATAAAAAATACACGCTTAATAATCGTAGCCTTCAAAATTAAAGAATAAAAGAAAAACCGATTTAAATAAAATGAATTCGAGAATAATTAAAGTAATATCCATCAAACTATTGAATGATCTTTGCCAATCCAACGTAGGATCATGGAGCCGACAGTGTATAAAAAGGTTTGCATCAAAGAATGGGTCTCTTTGTCGAGGGTAGTCCATTTAGTTGAGATGGAGGTCGAACTCCACAAGCCTTTGTCCAGAGAGAGGAAGCGGTTGGACCAGCACAAGGCTTCTGGCAAAACCAAACACATCCATCAGCCTAAGGAAAGCGGCACCATTTGCATTCAAAGGTATAAATTTTCCTTCATCCAAAAGTTTAAACCCGACCGTCACTTCACAGTCTGGAAGGGAAGCACAATATCATATGAGAGAGAAGTGTCTCCAGATTGCGTACTAAAGCAAACGCATTTCGTACTTTGGAAGAAACCATCCTGAAGGAGTAGAAATGATATGTGTGCATGAGTGAGCCCTTAGCGGAACTAATTGGACGGCAGAACGAACAACAATGCTCGAGCTGCATCAAGTTCTGTTCTGCAATATGATGGATTATGGTAATTTTATCCTCGGTTCTGCTCGGAAAAAACATACTTGCGCAACTCGATACCACCGAAGAGAAAAAAAATAACTACAAAGCACTCATCCAACATAAAAGTGTTTGGGCTGTAAGTTCTTCATAACGTTTAAACATAAGAATAACGCAACACCACTCTATGCAAAATCAATAGATTCATTGCTACTTAAACAGTTGGTTTGTTTATTTAACGTCACTCTAAGCTGCTAAGGCAAATCGGACGATACTAAATTAGGGAGTCTTTAACTGTGCCCATCCAAGTATAATTAGGATAGGGATTTTAATGAGTATCTGACACCGCGCTAGCTCGTGACCTCCATTTTACATCCCCTACGAAGGACGGTATAACCATGGGTATCATACTTAAAAAAGAACCAAGAATTTGGAATTTAAAATACTTATAATATATATATATGATTTTTTACTCCCTTTAACAGATAAAAATGAACATAAATGCAACACATAAACACAAATGCTTTCACCAATTAGCTAAATTTGAAAGTACCTAGGATAATAGAAATATACCTCCAAATAATTTATTAATTTCGATAGAATCAGTTAATTTTCACAAAACGAAAGAGCCTGCTTCAGCAACTTTATCAGCTTCTTTGGCCCATTTCTCTGCATCCTTATCGAAAGCAACATGAGTAACAGTGTTTTGACTAATAATCAGAATGAACTTGAAATGCTAATTATAATTTTAACGAGTTTATACCGATAACTAGTAACAAACATTATAAAATAATAAATAAAAGTTGTAATATAAAGTAAAGAACATATCGTCCCTGCAATCGCAAAGTATCGAATGTGAAAAAAATACAGTTTTCGTTTCCGACTTACAGAAGGTGCGGTGCTTTAGGATTGATAATTGATATAAAATTCATACAGAGGCATCTATCAGTCACAAAAATAATGTAAAACGAATGTCATTGGTTTGACTATAGGCACTAATTTTTATTGAACCTTGAAACTGCTTCTTTTTTTTTTAATTCTCCTCAAAAGTACTGATTTTCACATTCGATAGTTGGAAATGGCAGGGGCGATATGAGGAAACGTCATGGATTACGTCAAGAAACACTAGTTTTTTGTTTATCTAAAAATTAAATAATGTATCTTATATTATTATTATCATTTAAAAAAAAAAATTTGATCGGGATCAAGATAGATCTCTTCATCTTTTTAAGAGAATTTTCACTTAATTACTTTAATTAATTACTCATTGAATAGTTATTTCCGGTAAGGGACTTTGATCTGTGGAGTATTATTCAGGAATTAATATGGATATTGATTGGCAATGCTATTCATGCTAGTCCATCAAATACATTAGTGTCCGCAGCCGTTGCAATATCATACGTCTTATTCTGAAAGCCCAGAGCATATCGCACTGACAGAACCCTAATTATTTATTCCACTATTTAGACATTGGTAACAATATAAACGTCAATAGTAGCATCCCATCATGCCCTGTTTTCATTATCACCAGCAAATGAGCTTCCCTCTCTAAAACATTCCTTCTATTACAAACTCTACAATTATGTAGATTAAACTTACACAACTTTGAAGTATTCCCCTTGCTGACCTAGATATCATCCACCGCATCGATAGTCAACAATAATTACCGAACCGATCCGGGGAGAAAAAGTTCGGAGTGAGTTACTTCCCATTAGGAAGTTCACAGCTTACCCAACGTCAAGCCTACCTGAACGAATCACTGGACCTTAATAATCAAGATGGAAAAAAAAATGTAAAAAGATAATGTAATGTATATTGTTAATTAGAAGTCATAAAGTTATTCAGAACAGAATATTGTTTATGTTTGCTAAGGTTACAGCTACTGCGTCGCTAGTTAATATATAGTTAATGTTCAATTATTTGAAATTTTATAAAGAACACGCTAAACAAAAAGTATAATGATTATTAATAATTAAAAAAGTTATTAATAGTTTTCGTATGACACTAAATTAAATTCAATAAATACAGTACCATAGCTAATTTTTGTTTGTTTTATTTAACGTCACGGTATGCTAATATGCTGCAGTCGGAGCCCTAAATATTACACAGGTATAATTAGAGAAGGGATTGTAATCGAATACAGGCTTTTATCTCCCCTCCGAGGAAAGGTACAACAAAGAATTTTTACCCATTTTTAAATAATTCTAATGCCATCAGCCAGGCTACGAAATCGCGGTTTTGGGCATTGTGTGTCGTTATGCTAACCTATAGTTATTTAAAATTAGTTGATGTATTCATTTTAAATCAACTGCTTAAGAGGTAAGGCTAATATTTTTAAGCACGTAGTCAATTTATTGTAATAAATTAATATTATTCTATCTTTCTTATTTTAACTGTATATTTATTGTTAAATTAAATTTTTGTATGCAATGGTCAATATATAATGTATATCTGTATATTATTCAGATTAAATTAAAAAAAAAAAAATTAAATGATCAGTTACCTTCAGTAGACTTACTAATAGATATATCAACAACAGAGTTTTTTTTTTAGATTAATTTATTGATATTTACAACTATAATAATATTACAAGTAAATTTTCTAATTTGAACAATGACATGGAAAAAAAAAGACTTGTGGAGAAACTATCCACCGGTAGCACTCCAATAAAGTTCTATAGGAGAAGGTCTCGAGGCCATCTTCTTTTCAGACGCTTCGGAGGGTTTTCAGGAATAGTATGTATGGAGCTTTCAACAACAGAAAAACAAACATTATGAATATGCAATACTCTGTGCAGAATGATGCGTAATGATTTCAGCTTACTATTACTACAGTTGCTACACCTGAGAAAGGTAAACCTGTCAGACCTGCTTTCCGGTTACATCAGAGGAACACCCGGTCCTCCTTCACCTTAAGAACGCACCCCGAAGAATTCTTGAGAGGTTTGCGACAAGTGGGAGTGGTAGAAGAGCTTCAAGGCGAAAGAAGAGAATTCAAGGGGGGAAAAGTAGAAAACAACCCGACTAAGAGCTACAGATCATCAATAATACAGTTTCGAACGAGAAAGCTGTGATCAACTCAATTTATGATTATAGCTTTTAGAATTTGCGATTTTATAAACGAGCAGGTTGAGACGTTTTAGAAATATTAACTCGAGACATTTATGTCCGGACTTGCACATAATTTAATGATTTAATGTTATTGCTTTAATATAAAAAATAATAATAGTACTTGTAAATACATATTCAGAGACATGTTAATGATTAAAATCAATTTTCTCAAGTTGAATCCTACAACCAAAAATATCTACTCTTTTTTTACACAGTAGTTTCAGGAAAAGCTAAAAAGTCCTCATAATCTTAATACGAAAAATTAGTCGAGAGACAGTTACCTGTTCTGGTATGGTGCAAGTGGTATCGTCTCATTTTCGTAGTTTGCTTGAAATGGTGTTGTAATATGGGGAGTAACTCCTTTTCAATCGAATGCCTGTCATAGCCTCTTATTCACTAAGATTATAATATGACTTAAGCTTAAGTACAAGAGACTCATTGTAAAGAATATTTTGAATATAGTAAAGAGACTAATTTATACATGACTATTCTATATTAAAACTAAAATAATATTCTACATTATTCTTGCTACTACTTATCAAAAAATATCAAGTATCTTTTTATATTTTTATCATTACTCAATTATGTAAACTTTTTTTTTTTTAGTTTAATTCAGTCTAATTTTTTTTGTTTCTTCTATTTGGTATTCATATTTCTTTTCTTGTACTCCTGATAATAGCAAACGTACAAAGGCCGAAATATCTCCATGTAATAAAAATTATTCAATTCTGCTCTTAAAATTACTTTGACTGATTATCTAGAAAATGCATAATACTAATAAAAGTTTTTTTTAGTATTTTTTACCACGTATTTTTTTTGTGGATGAACCTTCAACGATGTAGAAGGAAAGCATTTACCCCCAATTCATATTATGAAGGAAATTTATGAAAAACGTTGAGTTAAATATATGTATGTAACACAAAATCGTTGCTGTTACTCCAGCCAACAAGCAGAGCTCCTGATAAAAGAAGGCATGAGATATAAATTTCAGTGAGCAGGGATGCTCGGAGAATGATTTATACCAGCATTTTCATATTCGTAGCATGTTCCCCACAGGCTATATGAAAAACGATGATACGTTATTATTTAGCAGTAGTACCAGCGCAACTTTCTCATACCAATTTCCAAGGGAGACGGAAAAAAAATCTAAACTATTTTCCTCAATATTTAGAAAACCGAAATATGAGAACGCAAACACGTAAATGTTTTAACATAAATTAAAAAAAATTCTTAAATAAATATTTTCCATTATTTGTAATTATACTGTGTTTATAATCCATGAGTTTTTATATTTATTATATAACGGAGCTTTTATTACAGATTTATCTACTTAATATTTATTTTGATATATAAGTGTACATTTCGAAGGATTTATTCAATGTGAGTGTAAAACCCTAATTATTACAATGACAATTATGGACCTGAATTAATTGCTAAATATATTGTAAAATAATGTAATACCACGTAGAGTAATAAAATTTACTTGTTCATTATAGTAAGATATATACATAACTGCAGTAGAAGAAGCTTGTGGTACAAAACAATCAGTTATTATTCAGTGTATGTGAATATATCAAACAAATAAATAATGAATAGATGAACAAGTCACAAAAGAAACAGTTAATGCTGTTTTTGGAGTCTTAAACAATTACACTTATTATATTTTTAGCTTACCAACAGGAAACCAATAAATAATGCAAAGAACAATGTCTCACCTGAAACAAAAGAAAAAATACGTTAATTCATGATTTAAAAAAAAAAGTATAATTAACTTTAACCTTAGAATTAATTATAAACAGAATTGAAAGTCATAGTTAAAATCGAATTAAACATTACTAATTGGTATCGAATCGGTTTATTTTATTATTAGGCTATATTTTATGTCCGTCGATGTACGATTTAGTAGTAACTACACTAATAATAATCAAATATGTTACATTTTATTGCTTTATTCCATAGCTAAATATTATATAACTAGTCATTATAAATTAATTAACAGCAAACGATAAAATACGTAATACTTTTTTTTATCTCCGTAGGGCGTATTCCCAATAAACTTTTAGATATTAAATAAAATCAAATTTAAAAATCAGAATTCTCAAGATAAGTTTTTAAGTAATCTTAAAATAAATGAATTTCATTTAAAAAAATACAAAAGGGGAACGAACCACTTAGTGAAATAATTATTCCTCAGTAAAATTCCTGGTAAACAAGCTTTCGAAGTAAAATTAAATTCCCTCTGGAAGTTCCCTTTTTCAATTATGCATACAATTACCAATCAGGGCGATACTAAACAGAGGCCTTATAAAAGTTTTAAAAGAATGTAAAGGAAATTTACAAGGGGGCGAAAGGGTCGGGACCTTTAAAATATCGGATCCTGAATTAAAATTTTAATGGAAAATGTGTTTGATAGAAAGGATGGAATTATTATAAAATGGAATGGATAGAAAGACAATTATTTAGATTGATGCAAAACCCGATCCTGATTGGTGAGAATTTAAATTGCAAATGTCCATCCAATACAGAGTGGGGAGATTTATTTGTTATAGGTGCATATTGACTGCCTGGGCGGTGGGGGCACAATGCTGTCAAATATTGGTTCTGTCAGAACAAAGGGGTCAGATATTTTACATAATTTTCGGAATATTGATCCACGTCCGTTTTGTTAATTAAATTTATATCGGTAAATAACCGTGTTGGTTATAAATGAATAGGGAAAAGGAGAAAGCACACGGGGGTGTTTGAGGTGAGTGGGGGGGGGGGAATTATATTTATTTATATCCCCTCTTTTATATATTTATAAGAAAGAAAATGGTTCACATATATACGTAAATATTTATAGCTGAGATTCTTCCTTGAATTATGAACGTATATTGGCAGTAAATTCGAGTTTGTATTTATAACCCAAAGGTTGTTTCCTGTACCTTCTTGTACATACCACTCAGTACCGAATAACAGAAGAAATCTCTACCAGAATGGTAAGAACAATCAAATTAGCTACAAAACCGATATCAAAGGAAGTTTTTTTTTTTGGCCCTCAATGCCATGTTTTACGTCAGTAGACGGAAAATGAAAAAATAAGATATGGAAATAACAGGGTATTATATAAAAATAATTAGAGAGAAAATATTTAATAAATAAAACAAAAAAATTGTTAAATAAAAAATAAATATGCTAGTTACAAATCTCCTGTCTGACTTATTTCTTTTTAAGTTTCAAACCAACGATATATTTTAGATATACGTTATATTGTAAATGTTCAATATATTATTTCATTGTAATCATCGGACAGCTAAAATTGCATCTATATGACTTCCTGTTGTGTATTTGTAAATAAATGCTTGATTATTTATAGATTCTGCTAAAGTGAAGACCGATATTCTGTGATTTCTAATCGCTGATAAATACAACATTGCTTACCAATAACGGTTTTTAAAAAGTAGCTTTCTATGCAACTTCGATTGAAAAACCCTGACATGAATTCGAAAAACATTTAATCTTATGGCTCTCCAAGGGTGAAAGGTATATATTAGTCGTTACACAGATAAATAGCATGAGAGGTTGTAAGGTGATAGTATTGAAGTTGGTTCTGAAAGCGATTGGAAGGAACAAATGGCCAAGCATTGAAAAGGGGTAAGGCTTAGCTAATAAATCAGACTAGAATCGGTCGAATACCTTTAATGAGACACTTAGGAGTCAGAATGGGAGGAAAGGGGCCTTACAGGAAGAACTTTCGAAGCCCGGGTCCTCCATGCTTTGCTGCCTCTGGAATTTAAATGGCTTCAAGCTTCACTCTCCTCTTCCACAAGCCGAACTACCCACGGAGTTTAATGAAACAACTCCAACAACGCAAGAGACCTATATTATGTAAACTTGAAGGGCTATTTATTCCATACCAGTTCACTGTTGAATAACGGTATTACCTAGTTTTAGTCCAGGAACTTGAATTTCAATGCATCCCAATTCAAGGAAAAATCGGAAACGGCGAGTTGTTTTAAACGTGGGGCGAGAAAGGTTTTTTGATTATTCATTTAAAGTAACTTTATGCTGCTATGGGTAATTAGACTAAGCTACAGTGGAAATCCTACATTTTCCAGGCGTAATTAGGATAGGGATTTTTAACGTCCTCCAAAGCTAGGTTGCTACGTCCTAACCGCTACACCACAACCGACCTACAAGAAAAGGAAGTGTTTATATATGTTTAAATTCTGATGGAGTAAAATTCAACGAATAATTCGGTGTTCTGCAAATAAATCGGGATACAAATTGATAAGATCAATACAGTTAAGCATATAAACTGTGACCTATACCACTACATAGTACATGATAGAAGATGTACTGTTTCAAAGACAACGGTTATCCAAGAATGTAATTCGTCCGAAATCACACACGACCGCCAAGTTTTTCTCCATATTAAGGGTACATATTTAATAGGGACTGGGTGAGCTCATGGAGGGTCTCCAGATCCCTCAGGATCCATCGCCGGTTGTTAACTTTAAAATGTATTCAATATTTCTGCTATAGCCAGATTTTAACCCTAGACCTTATGCACAGCAACTCCAGCGCAGAATTTAACATTTACAGTAAAATATTACGTAATATCCATAATAAATGACTAAAAGTAAGTGAGAGTGCATATAAATTACTCCCAGGCCTCAGAGGAAGAACGTATGGTAATAAAGATTGCCGTATCTAGTGACCAAAATATAACCTACATTAAATTACAGGAAATCCTTGTTTCAAAAAAAATATGTATAAGAGTTATTAGTTTTTCCTTCCTAAAATATTAGTTAAAATAAATCTGGGATAAAAAAGAAAAAAAACTGAAAATGGAGCGGGTTTACGTAAATCCCTCATAACATGTTTAATTATAAAAGGGGGCGGAATTCTCTTCATTTTGCTTTTATTTCATAAAAATCTACCCCGGCTTAAGCAGCTTTATTCCTTCCAACAAAAAGTTTTGTAATCACTTCCAAGAATTCCTTTAGATGAAATATAAAATTCAATGTTGGTATAATAAACAAAAATCCCTAATAAATCTGGAAAAAATATAAATCAAGAATAACCTAGCTTCAGATACTTTTTACTAGTTTTATCTATTTAATTCATCACAAGAACATTGTCTTACTATATACCAATTTCCATTTCCATGTGGTTAGCATATTTCGAATAATTTAGTTATTGAAATGAAAAATGTAAATTGCATATTAATATCGGCGATTGCCAGGGAAAAGTTTGTTGAAAAACGGCAATTTAATCGCTAATATCTCCAGAACTTTCGAATCTAGTTGATTTTCAGCTTACGAGTATTTACAAACACTACCTTATTCTCTCGGAACATTTCGTTTGACTTATTGAACATTGATGTAACTTAGAATATTTCTATTAATTTAAAACATTACATGGTTTAAATTAATACAAGCAGCTACACAGTTTGAAACAAGTATAGATATCAGTAATGCCGAAGGAATATTGTAAAATAAACATTTAACGAGTGCGGAACTAAAACAATTTAAAAAACAATAATATCTGAAAATAAATAAAAGCATTGGGCTTAACATACAAGCCTGCGGAACACCGACTCTTTAGTTTTAATATTTAGAATCACCGGATTTTTAGGAATGCGGAAAACATATTTTTAATTTTATTATTTACAAGTACTAACTAATTATTTACATCCTAACCATACTAAGTTAGAAACCTACAAATTTCTAATAATAATCCATTTTTTTTTTTTTTTTACTATTTTTGACCAAAATATTTTCGAAACATAAAACTAAGTAACAGTACAAATTTGTATAACTTTATTAATATTAATAATAAATCAATTAAAAACTAACTGTGGGAATGGTTGAAGCTAAGTAACACTAGGACAGGCGTTTCCTTTTGGTAACTACCAATTGAAGGCTAATCAAAACGACCTTGTTGGGTCATAGTGTCTTCCTGCAGCAGCAGCTACACTATCTTAAACTAGGTTTTATTTATGGATATTAACATACCGAATTGATAATAAATCGACAACTGGTTAATGGGCTATGTTTATTATTATAAACAGGGGTAAAAATAACTTGAATATGTAACTCATTGTAATCGTTTAAATGAAGGCGATATGTGAAAAAATACAAAAATGTCTTTAAACATAAAGTAATTAACCAAATTATATTATATTGTTGGAGTAAAATATGCATATTAATTGCTTTTATAAGTCAAGCTATTCGAAAAGTTATAACAGAACAACTTCATCCTCTCAAGTCCTCGATTTCATTCATTAAATTTTAAACAGTCAACTGAACTATTTCCCCTTAACTCTGCTTTGTTTACTTTCCCTGAAATGAAACCCAGTTGGAGGAAAACTAAATATTTCATGCGCAAACAAAGGAGGCGAAACGACAACAATTAGCCATTTCGTCAATTTTCCTTTTCTCTATTTGTGGCAGCTGAATATACCATGTGTATAAATATACCATAGATTATTGAAGACTGAAAAAAAAATAGGATTTTAGTCAATTTAGAACAATTAGTTATAGAAATTAAGTTCACTCAATAATCTGGGCTTACAATTAGCCCTTAATTACTCGTTAAAATTATACACATATTAATAATTTGTACTTACAAATTAATTAACAACATGTTGTAAATGCTCAATATAACTGGGCAGTATGAACGAGTTTCAAGTTAATACTGCTCAAAACTGTAATGCAACATATTTCGTTATCTATTTGTAAATACAAAGTATGCATTAATATTGTTTGGTTTACTTTGTTTTGTTATGACATGTAAAACTGTTGATTGTATTATCGGACTTGTGTGTGATTTTAATGTACAAACCTATTTACTGTAAATTCCAAAATAGCCTATGCGCGTGAGTGTGTTTTGTAAATATTCAAAATACAAACCAATGTAAAAAAATTTAAATCCAAAATTAGCTAGTCAATATCAATAAGAAAATCAATTGTATGATGAAAAAACAATATAACAACTGTTCAATAAATAATAAGAAAAACATAATATTCCAAATCATTAAAATTATGAGGCGTATTTAAGTTACATACTTTAATGACCATGTATTGGTTGTTATTTATTCCTAATTACATGAGTGACCTTGTAGAATTTTTTAAGATTATAAAAATAAACTATCCATTTCAAAACCTGTTGGAAGTGATAGTTTTCAAGCTATTACCTTGAAAACACCAAACAGTTTTTCCTCTCCTGAAATGTGGTGTTTTTCACATTCCTTTACTTTTGTATTGACGATATAACTTTATGGTTGAAGGTATTTTGTCAATTACAAGTTAGTTACAAAATTTATGTTATATCGCATTACTCTAAATCGTGAACATCAATCTCTCCTGCCATTGCTTCTTCCCTAAAAATAGGTAATCTAGCCTCATTTAAAACCTACCTTTTCCAACATCTCCTGGCTTCCCAAAAACTTAAAAAAATTTAAATTTTGAAATAATAAGAGAAGCAACCATATTTACAGTTTAATGAGATTCAATGGTTTCTGGTAAGAATCAAAAATGTTTCTAATTAACTAACGACAAATAACATTGTAAACAATTTTTTTTTTTGTTGAAATATTCGACACATGACTACAAAGCGGACGAAAGCAGGGAGATATGAACATGGTGGTACTAATTCCGTAGCTAATTTACAGGCATCTTATTGAGGCATGATAGTAATTACCATTTCGGAACAGCTCTAACAGATATAGTCACACGCTTAGCTAATTTGAAATGCTGAACATATCGATCGTAGCCCGCACACCTCGGGGGCACGCTGCACGCCACCCGATAGCAACCATTTTATGATTTATTATCCCATAACTGCACCGGAAAAATATGCTTACATATCATATATATAAACTTAATAAATACCGGTATAAAAATATATACAATAGAAAAATAAAATAGTACAAAATTCTGAACCCTGAAACGGTGATTTATTTATAGATAATTAAATATACATAATCAATAGTAGATAAAATCTACATTTATTAGCCATATACAGAAATTACTTTCATTATTAAATACCTCTATTAATTTTTTTTAATATGGTTAAAAAACGCATACTACCTATACTGTCTATAAATTCAGAATGTCAGAGTTGAGATATATTATACCCACCACTGATTCCCGTTAAAAATATAGCTAAAACATGTACCACCAGAAACCATAAAGAGTCTTCGGTTCACTGTGTTGTAGAGACTACTGTTTCGAGGACAAAGGTTGTGCAGGGGGGTGATTTGTCCAAGATCACACTCAAACGCCAGGTCCCCCTCCAAAGGACACGCATTTTATAGAGGAAGGGCAATCCTCATAAGGGTCTCTAGATCTCACAGGATACATCCCAGGGTGTTAATAAAATAAATAAATTACACGTCACAGCCTGATCTGAATCGAAGACCTTCAGCATGGCAACTCAGTTTGCTCCCTCATAGTTACCGATAAAGTTTAAATAAAAAAGATAGTAAATATGAAAATCACTTGTAGAAATAGTATATATTATATATATACATATTATATATGTATATATATATATATATAATACATATTATATATATATATATATATATATATATATATATATATATATATATATAATATATATTATATATTATTAGAAAAAGCAAAACTCAAAAAAACAAAGTTACTAAAATAACTAAGAAGTCAACGTTTCTCCAATGCAGGTATCCAGTATTTTATTCGCAATGAATTAATTGGTATAATTAATTCGTTAAACATGTCTCTATTGCCATGCAAACGGAACCGATGGACATTTCTCTTATTGAAAGGAGAAATAGTATTCACATTTGAAAAACGTGAAAAAATAGTGAGAAATAGATAAACCCAAGTAAATTATCGATCGCATCTGTGGTAAGTAGTTTAATAGGAGTGAAATAGTTGTTCCAATATAAACTGGACATTAAAAACAACGTTATTATTCCTTAAGCCACAAGGAGATTAAAAAGATAGCGGATGAGGGATTTATTATCATAAGAATATTTAATTTAGCAACGGGAGAGGTACAGTTAGTATAATTTTACATCAGCTGATTGTCTATTTGCTGTACTTGACAGGTGTGGGAAAATGTATAAAGATAAACAATATCGTGTCTTCATCGCTTTCTTATAACCGCGCCCACATCTCGCTTATGGCAGCTTCAACATAAACGCACCTCAAGACTTAGAATTTCCGCCATCACCTGTACTACCGATAGCGAATTTAATCATGCGAACGTCACGTTAACCAAGTAACTCCTCTGTCGGGGCATCAAAAGCAGTCATTGTCAAACACACCGTGGCATTATCTGGATATAATGTAGTTTCGGATAAAGTTTGGGCTCCAGGAGGGAACTCGTGGGATGTTCGATGTCAAAGGGTTTACTGGCATAGTTAAAATTAGCCTAGGCAGGATCAAAGAGAATCAGGGGAATCGGAGCGACGTAGAATCCATAGCCCCTCCGCCGAGGCCTACTGTTACCAGCCACTAACCTATAACCCAATTTCACTCTCCTAACAAAGGCACTTTTGTAATGGACTTAGTTCTTCGCGAGCTAAAAGCGAAGTAAGGCAATTAATAACAAGAATCTGGATGACAAGTAGCCTGTAAGGAGAATAGTAGGACATCTTTTTCTAAAGCCCATCCCCCTAGCCTGCATCCCACATCCCAAGGAAGTTTTAACATCATTAATTTGAATACAGTAGGAGTCATTTTGGTTACTCAAGGTTGGAAAGTGAATTTATTCAAATTATTTTTCATTGTTAAGACCAGCATCTGGTAGTTTCTTTTGTCCTCGTCCTGCACTTCATCGATCAAAAAGTCAGGACGAAATGTTAATTCAACAAACAAGTACACTTTTCTGTAGTTTTTACGTTTTATTTTTGTTTTTATCATAAAATAGGAGCTAGATTAAAACTGTCTACTGCCAACTAGACCTGGATCTCATCCAAAATATGTGATAACATCTTAATGCTAAGAATTGAGCGTAGTATGTTACTACATAAACAACTAACAGAAGTCATATTAAAGAACAGTGTCTTCTCTAGAATGATAAGCCTTCCAACTTATATTGTCAAAATGTAGCTCAACGTTACTGAGTTGTAAAACTACCGCACGTAGTTCGGAAGAATCCCTTAGTTCATCTAATAAGATCAAGTTCATTTACGCTCATTATGCTCATTCACATCAAATCAATAAATGTTCACTTTTTTTTAGTATTGACCGTGGAATTTACCTCTCTTTTTTTATCAGGCTCCCAGACATTTGGGGGATTTGGTAATTATTCCTGGTTTGTGTTACTGACATTCTGATCTATATTGCGCAGAACTAGCCTAAACTGAGAATATAATATAGTTCTCAATTAATTTCCTTAGTCTCTGAGATGTTATAAAAGATGTTACAATTAGATTTTGAAACATACACAGATTGATTGATAGCAGTTTTAACTAACAATAATCATCATCATATTCTTTTCCCCTTTCACCGCTGTGCAATGTAAGGAATCTGCTTATAGAGCTTAGACCATGTAATATAATAATTTAGTAAAATAAATCCTAATTTAATCAAATATATCTATGTTTAAAAAAGGTTAATGGGACACTCATCACGAAAAAATATTTAAATCTGTGAAGCCAACAGAATGTCGTATAAGAAAACATATCCAAAAAAAAAAAAAGAATAAGTACAACATCGTGAATATAAAAGAAAGATTAGGACTCCCTAAATGATTTGAGAAAACAGAACTCTGCATCGAACCGGAACTGGTATACAGAAATGTGAGACGCCGGCAAATGAAAGACCCATGACTCAACTCATCTATATTTTCGGATGAGAATAAAACTTCCGAATTTACTATGCTCTATAAATAAAAAGGAGGCAGGCTTTAAATCAATGCGGATCTAGATCGATTGCGAACGGCGAGCACTGAATCAAAGCGAGGAAATTTAAAATATTGATTTGAGGGTAAAAGGAATAAATGAAATACGTGTTAGCGTATGTGAGGTATAAAATTAACCGCAACTGCCATCATGATCCCCATTGATGGACGGATAATCCCTTGAAGGTAGATTGCATATTGAACATTCGGGATTAATGGAGCAATGGATCCGGCTATCCCTGCCTCTTTTCAGTACCGTGTCGATAAACAAAGCTCCCTTGATTATGAGGTGGCAGAGGGAGACCGCGAGGCTGTAAGCAGTGGCTCAGCTCTGATATCCAATGATGCGTTCCAGCCCGGCTTATTCCATCAAGTAGACGCCACCCTGGGAGAGGATGGAGATGGGGAATGGAAAATCAATATGGCCCCGGCCTATACGCAAGCGTTTCTCAACTAAGGCGGTTATTATAGCCAATATAAACCGGTTTTCTCTCGCAATTTTATCCCAAGCCGAGAGCTATTGCACAAAATGGCCGAATACTTTCGGAATATTACGGCCACAAGGTAGAGTTCACAAAGTAGACAAGACTTCAAATTTTTTATAACTACTTCTTTATTACACAGCCTTTTACCACAAAGAACTTTATATAGGGTATAGTTGGGTATTACTATATTGGAAGTCTCCTGCTTTTCCAACATCATCTCATTGCCCAAACAGATTCCCTAGAAGTAGGTTAGACATTTACTTAAATTAATCAGTGTTTGGTCTTTTTTTATAGTAAAGAAGATAAACATTGTGTAAAGAAGTTATTAAATCTTAGCTGATGCATTTATTTGCTGCTGTATATTCTCTATACTAGCTCAGTATTTTGTCACGATTGTAAATTTCATTTATACCTTTAAGAAAAAAAAAACATGTACCACTAAAAACCATGAAGGGTCTTTACTTGGGTTCAGTACGTGGCTGTAGTGTTTCTTGGAAAACGATTGTGCAGAGAGGTGATTTGTACTAGATCACGCTCAACCGCCAGGTTTCCCTTCTTATTTTGGGCACCCACTTAGTAGGGGCTGGGTAAGCTACATGAGGGTCCGCGGCCGCTGACAGACTAAATAAAAGTCTACCAGAGCTATTTGAACTTCGGCACGGCAACTCAGCGCTCTAGAAGTGCTGTTCATTCTCAATAAACAGTTTTTAAATTAAATCTAGACACTATTAAACAGCATTACGTCAAGAAAAATTTTCAGATTTTGCCTATTTAACTGAAATGTGTGAACTAATTCATTCTAGATAAAAATTAAAACTGATCCTACTTATGTGGTTGATGAAGCAATTCCAAATCTTATCCTTATGAGAGATATATTTAATATAATTTTGAATCCTATTTCGTTGCTATGAAGTTGAGCATATTCCCTAGTTGTCTTCTGGAGACAGGCTTATATTTAAAAATAATCCACAATAGAACGAATGGATACACCCTCCCAGTTCATCACTACTACTTTCTAATAAGGTTGACTTATTGCATAAGTTCTCTCGAGCAGAACTTTATTAGTTGTCTAGTGGGATAATAACCACTTCAACGGCAATCAGGAGGAGCATATTGCTTTCGTAGGCAGAGCTCATCGTCATCGTTAGGAAACCAGCTTCGGCAAAACCAACCTCACTTTCTAGTCACTTAAATAGGTTACGCAAGTACTTTATACCACATCTTATATAGATGCGAAACTTAATATACAACATATACATAAACAAAACAAATACATCGTGAATTGTAGTTGTGAAATCGTCCCAACGCTGTAAAAAAAGAATCATAACAATTACTTCCAACTCAGTTGTCCCTAATTTAAAGAACAAAGGATTAAAAAAAAAATAATAATGGGGTTTACGCAAGTCTTGTCCAATGAGAGTAATTAAAGAACGTGAAAACCTTGAAGCTGCGTGGTTGTGTAGAAAGCTGGGAGATGCACGCACCGTTGCTCAACGTCGACGGTAGAGTGAGCAGGTGGATGTGCCTACTTACGGTACTTCTGCCTCGAAACAGAAATCTAGGAGGTCAGGATAATGTAAGGAACAGATTCCAACGATTTTTAAATAACAGTTTCCGTAAATTGTTTTGAATGAAAATATGTTAATTGTAACAATAACATGTTTTTTAAATTAACCGCTAAGTTGCCAAAGCCCAAAGAAAATATTAATATCTCGCATATCTAATAAATATGAATGAATTACGAACTCCCTCCCCCCAAAAAATTATGCATTGATCATTAATAAAAAAAATCAGAAATATTAGATAAAATAAATTTGTTAATTTAAAGTTCTACATAGATACTCGACGATTGCAAACAATAATACTTTCAAATATTTTATTTGAAAAGAAAAGATATGACCAGGACCGGGACTCGACCCCGGGTCTCCCACGTGTCCGTCGTGATGCTTAGCCACCTCAGCCATCCTAGTTTGCTTCTCGGTCAGACATCCCTACTTTTCAGTGATCCTATATCTCCGTGTTCTCGCAATTTGCGATGTATACATGGGGAGAATGTTCATTAAAAATTACTTTTATTTTTGGATCTTGTTGACTTACGTCATTATATATTATTATAATTTATTCCTTTTATTTTATTGTTAGATGTTATATTTTTTAAATATTTTATTTGAAAAGAAAAGATATGACCAGGACTGGGGTCTATGTCTATATGACCGGACTCGACCTCGGGTCTCCACGTAACCCTCGTGGTGCTTAGCTAATACTTATAGCTAATAATACTTTTATTATTTTTTTTTTTTTTTAAATATTAAATACTGAGTATTAAACCAAGAAACAGTCCTTCTTGGAATATAAGAACGCTCTTGTAGCTGTTAAGATATTAAAGACTAGCATACCCAATATATATGAATGAATAACCAACTGACCAATAAAGAATAATAAATGACTGAGTAACTATTTTAAATATAATACGTAGGATGCGTTTTAGTTAATTTAAAGTTTACTAGGATCAAACATTATGAAATTTTACTTTTTTTAATTTTTCAAAAAATATTATTGGGTATTAAATTAAATATTGCCTTAAAAAATGTCGAAGAGCCCATTACATAATAATAATATTCCCAATAAAGAATAATAACAAATTTAGTTATTCTTTAATTTAAAGTAATACACAATTTTTGTTAACTTATAATTAACGATTAATAATTGAACAATCTCAAAAATTTAAATAATTTCCATTTTCAATAAAATTCAATGAATACTAAATTAAATGTTACCTTAAAGCAATAGATATTTCATCATCGAAGTGTAAGTACACTAAAGAGCGATTAAAATATATTATTATCGCATATTATACGGATACTGAATAGATATAAATAATATGTAGGAATAATATGGCAGTGTAGGTAAAAATAATATTAGATTAACTACTAACTAAATAATGAGGAACAATTTAACCCGAATCATTGAAATTGTTTATTTGCAATGTAATTTATGTATATAATGAACTAAAAACAACAATTTATTAGAAAATACATTTAGTTTTGTTCAAAGCTTAACAAGTACTATGCCCCCTCTTCATTTATTTACATATACACAAACATATAATGTATATGTATACAATCTGAAATCACTAACTTAGAAAACATGTGGCGATAATATTCACTCCATCATTGTTTGTCCAGAATCCAGGAACACGTTATCAATATTTCAGGACAATTTCCTGCACGTCATATAAAGGATCTGTAAATAGTAAAGAAAGTTCCTTTACATTCTTCACTAAACACCGCAGAATCCAATGAATAAGTAGAACTTAATTAAGTCCAACAATTCCAAAAATATTACAGGGACACGGAAGGATATGCAATCCCTTTTTTCCAAACAATAAGATGGATACCGCAGGTGCTTTCACTAGTGACGGCGGCGCACCTAGCGGTCCTTATACAACGACGCCTACGACCGAACAGATGTCGTGACTTCAGAAGTATCGGTAATGAATTGATAAGTAGCCGTCCATACACCGCAAATTATCTGGCTATAAAAAAAAAAATGTTATTAGCATTATATAACTTCTCCCACCGTTATTTCTCCTAGTACTGTTATTTGAATACAATTAGATAACTTTTTACTGAAACTGTCTGTCCTAAACGGCTCATTATCAATTCGGCCACGTTTCTATAAATAAATAAATTACTGTTTGTTTCTTCATTTAACGCCACTATGCTTCTAAGGCTAATCGGACGATGCTCGAGTCTTAATTTTGCCTATACAGGTATAGGATAGGTATCTTTACAGGGAGTATCTGACTGCACCGTACAGGTTTGGGAACCTCATTTTATCACCCATCGTAAATAAGTATTTTTTAAAAATCCATTATTAAGTTATTTATTTATTTATAGTTATTAAGCTAACTGCTAGGCCACAAGTGAAACCTATCAGATTACTGCACAATTCATCAAAAACGTAAGAAATGGTTTTGTTTTTATAGACAAAATATTTAATATTTTGAAAAGATTTAAGTAAATTTATGGCTTTAAGTATAATTAATAAGAAATATTATTAGTAATTTACTAAGACCGTATACATCAAATTATGCCCTTGGATTATAGGATTATTTCCTGGTCTGTTTTAAATTTAGTGTTGCCATCCATTTTTTTTATTATGGTGACCGATAGCAAATTTGGCTCATTTATCAAGTTAAAGAGAAAATATTTGATTTTTAGGAGTAAGCAATAGTTCTTTTTTGTTTCATTACTGATTGGAAGATAATTTTTCTGATACGTGTACAGAATGAAC
This sequence comes from Arma custos, assembly GCA_037127475.1. Taxonomy (NCBI): domain Eukaryota; kingdom Metazoa; phylum Arthropoda; class Insecta; order Hemiptera; family Pentatomidae; genus Arma; species Arma custos. The sequence goes on along the minus strand of CM073760.1, from coordinate 97,925,951 downwards.
AAGCATATATTGTCCAAGAAAATATTTAACTATTTTTGGAAAAAGAAAACCGCGACAACGTGGACTAAAGAAGGAAGGAAAGATTCGGATAAGTTGAAAAGTTGACTTTGGAAATAGAGTGAAATATCTGTAAGGTCAGGGGATCAAAAGAAATGTGGACGCATGAAGGAATATTGGAGACAGAGAAAAATCCAGCTAAAGGAAAGGAAAATGCAGTTGTAACATGATCTGAAGTAGCGAATACGGAAATAAAATTGTAAGATATTTTTAACTGTCGAGGCCAGTATATACTGTATATAATATGTATTCCGTCCACTACTGAAAATGGTTGATATTTCTTTTTCTTTTTTTACATTTTACCATATTCAAGATAAGTTCTTTCTTTCTTCTTGTTACCCTTCCATTCTCTTCAATGAAGTGATACGAAGAACATCGGTTTGTACTCTACTAAGTGCTACGGATTTGGTAAGGTTCCTTCCGGATCGTGACAACGCTATTCCAGAGAAGGACACTACCCAGTCTTCCACTCCTAGGGTAACGGTACCTCGTCCGAGTGAGTCCCGAAACTCTTTGCTAACGCAAGTTAGGTCCCTCGTAGCAGAGAACAGGTTTTCACCGGCCCCAAAACCTCATTTGGGTCAAAATCTCTCTCCTTTTAGGACACACCCTTCCACCGGTTACATGGGACCTTTACCTAAGACATTTTAATTCCAAAGTTGGTATTTAGATATTACGCAATATGCTACGTTGATTCCGTTCAAATGTCACTGATCCGATAATATGTAGTCCAATAAAAACAAGTTCTATATCCAAAAGCCCTATGTGTAAAGCAGATTAAAAAAAAAAAAATTCATTTTCTTTCTTTCTGCCTGGTAGAAGAAGTGGTGTAAGTACGAGTATTATAAATATATTACTTCGTACACTCAAAATCGGTAACATTAGATTAGCAATGACCAAACGTTTATGGGCCATCAAAAGAATTAATAGTTCTTCGTATGTTATATTTTAAAAATGAATTGTACTTCTAATCAGGCTAGACACGAAGCCAACGATGCGATTATTATGAAATTAACAGAAAAGTCAAAGATATAGATTATTAATCTATAATCACTTAATTATCTTACACTAATAGTCTATCCATATAATAAATTCCTCCATTTAAAAAAACATTTAACCTAAATTTATTAAGTTGGTGTGGCCTAAGGCTTAATTTGAGTTCGATAAGTCTGTTCTAGATCAAGTTTACACCTTGCATATGGTACATAACTTTGAATCCAGCCTTTTCCAATAATTAAAATAGTAAATTTACTATGCTAATAAACATAGTACTAGTAGCAAACATAGTAGTAACTATAATTGCTAAGGAACATTTAGGAATGGTACCCCGTTTTTAGGCTTCTCAAAACACGTTCTTCTTCAGTCAAATTCAATCTTTTACGGACGGATTTTATTTTAATCAACTTTGTATATTTACATATTTATTACACTCTAAAAAAAACTGTAACCACTACGACCCATGAACGAGTCTGGGATTCAGTACATGGTAGAGAATGAACTTTTTCATAGACAACGGTATGGCTACTCGTTGCTCTACCACTGAGCCACCACGCTCCTTATTATCCCCGTTATTGCACTAAGGAGAACTTAAATAAAAAAAATAAAAAATTTAAATTTGGCCATCTATAGACCGCACATAACTTAAGACTTGGAGTGTTTGTTGGTATAACTTTTAAAACTTTATAAATCTTTTCTTTATATAACAGTGAGAAATTATACGTGTACGCCAGACAATAATATTATAACATTTGGAATATATTCATATATAAAAAAGAAAAAAGGAAAACAAAAATAAATAAATAAACCAAAGAACGATATACATGAACAAACAGAGCGTAAATATATTCAGAATAAATTATCTTTAAATTTAGGAATAAATTCATATAGGGCGATTTCTTTTAACAACTGTTTAACAACTGAAATGTTTCGATAATTATTTCGATATTCCGTAAATATTTCGGTATATTTAATGTTGTATATTTGGAATTAAATAGATGTTCACAAATAGCAATAACTTGTTACTCTCTAAATAATATTAACATAAAGAGTATGTATAAGGGTTGGAGAGAGGGAGATTGAAATATTTTTAAAATCAACCAAGTCTAAGTAGCTTTTCCAGGTTTTTCTATATCAAAGAAACCTGCGCGGCGCTGTAGTTAGACCTCGCACCACTTGTAGAAATTTATTACAAGAAGGAAACTTTTTTTTAATAATAAAAAAATTTAAGATCTATTTAAAATTATAATACAATCCAATGAAAAACTAATAAAATTACAAGCGTCGGTTAAGCAGATCAAAAATAACACTCATTTTCACGGTATGTTTAATTATATCAATGTGACATAACAGTAAATTTTTAGGACGAATCAATATTCATGTCATAGATCCGAACAATAATATTTATAATTAACCAAGAGTTTTACGCCTATAAACACAAACAAAATAATCATAAAAGACAGTTTAACGATAAACAAAGCAAAATTAAATTTAATTAGACATCAACATTGTAAATTATGTTTGAAGATGAGATAATGAGTAATCTGTTTAATTAGGACTACATTAACGTAAACATCATGGTATTGTTTGATAATAAACTACAAGTAAACGTTACATTTTCTCTGAAAAGTGTATTTATCGTATTTCCATATTTTTTTCTTCCGGTAAAGATTAAATTAATTAATCGTATATTCATATATATTGATAATCCACAAAATACAAAGAGAATATCATATAAAAACATTAATATACCATCTTCTGATATTAATGTTTTTATTTTTAGCACACACACAATATGGATTTTGGAATAACGATTCATGCCTGATTTTCCCCAGTAAAAGATAAAATTTTATTTGAAAGCTTTAAATTAATTGGTTTTTTACGATAGAAGTGATTTCCATGAAAAAATTACGAGTATTTTTCCAAGAGCCTGTACAAAATTGGTTTCTTCAAGAGCTTTCCTCGTTACTAAAATTCCGCTTACTGAGTTACTAATTACAGGGAAAAAAGCTTCATATTTATATTTGACTATTGAACCCAATATCTAAATTCCATTTATTAAAATTACAGTTTTTATAATAACAGTATAATATAAATGTTAAAGGAACAAATGGGAAAATATAATAAAAATTTATCGACACAACTTAATTTACGAAAAGTACTAAGCCGATACATATGTACCTAAGTAGAGGTCATGTAGTAGAACTCAAGTACTTATTAAAAGGGGAGGTAATAAAGTTAATACAACCAGCGACCAACTAGATTTGCCTTAATATTATTAAAGTATTTTTATATTATTTCTTGTTATACAAGCAATATTATCAAACGAATATAAATAATTTAGGTGTAGTTAATAAAAAACCCCAGTAATTTTGAATAAAAATATATTCATTATGATAGACATAATGTATGAAATCAATACAGACACAATTGCAATACAATTAATTAAAAAGACGTCATTCGTGAAATTTGTTTATTATTAACAATCTGTTTACAGGATACCTTTCTAACGTGACAATCATCTTCTAAAAACAAACATTTTCTTAATTTTATTTTTTGTTAAGTGACGATTAAAATCAAGAGAGAAACAAAAATCACATCGGATAAATAATAACTCTATAGTTATAGTGCAATACGTAATTTAAAAATAAACTGTAGACTAATAATTATGAAGTAAAAGAAGCTAATAAGAATAGTACGTCAAATATTACTCAAAATATCCAAATTTTTCATTGTATATTTTATTCAAAACCGTACCGCATTTCTTAAAAAAAAAAAAGGTTAGTTGTATATTATAAGTTTGAAGCATAAAAAAGGCAGCTGTGGGACATTTAATACTGAGTGATCTCAATATTAAATACTGAGTAAGGTAGTTTCTCGACTAAGTAAAAATAATAATTACTATTCCCAAGACGGCGGGTTCGCGGCCCACCAGATGGCCTCTCGATTTTTTAAAGGGAGTAAAACCCTTGTTTATGAGGTCCTTCGGAAACTAAGTAAAATGGGGGTCCGGAGCCTATGTCGTGCCAGATACTAGTTAAAGATCACGATCACAACTACACCTGGATAGGTAAAATTTAGGACTCCCAGTGTAGCATCGTCCGATTAGGCATAGCAGCACTAAGTGGCGCTAAATGAATAAACAAAATAATAATTAATTGGAATTGGAATCGAGCTAAAGTTGAGCTTATTAAAAGAGCAGATCATAATCAATGATTGCCTCGATAAGAAAATAATTGAAAATACGAACAAAACTTGTAAAAACGGATGACAACCTCCTACCAGTTGCCCTTGCAAGAGCAGATAGAATCCCAATCGAAGATAGGAAGTGTAACCGATTATTAGAGGAAGGATAAAAGAGGAGTCGTGGATATGTGAACTAGATGATTCCATCGAGATTGTGCCCCGATTCAATTTATTTCCAATTTCACGGCTTAAAGGACACCACAGGGCCCCTTTGCGACTAAAAGCGGCCCTCACATTTCTCTGACAGCCGGAAAAGTCCCAAAGGTCGAAGGAAAAAATAATTATTTCTCCATCCTGGGGCTTGATAGAACACAAGCTTTGTCAATACTGTACATGAAGTAAATAAATTAATAAATATATAGACATAGGTTATTTTTTTTTTGTGTCAGGTACATTTCATAAATATAAAATTATCGTTGCCTAAAGAAAAGAAAATTAGCATCTTGATGCCCAATATAATCCAAGAAATCCTTTGGTAGTATAAATAAAATTAAAAAGATTCCTCCTATCTACATTTCTTTCCTAGCGAAACACAACATTTAAAAACATTTATAGTTTGCCCTCGGAGATATATATAATCGTTTGAAATTAAGGGATGGGGTAATTTCAGTAATTTCGAAATCGTACCGAGAGAATGAAAAAAAAGGCAAAGATAGCAAAAGAAGAAAGAATGAAAGACTCCTCTCAAAAGCTTTTCCCGTAATTATTCTGTCCTTCAGTCAGATTTTATACAGAGAAACCTTTCTTCCAAAATTATTATTAGATGATATTTGTAATAGAAAAGAATATTTAGAAAACATATTATTAAATATCTGCTAACAGCCAAAGGCAGACCCTCAATTGGGTTGATCGCAATCTCGGACAACCCACTTCCTTGCACAACCTTTGTCTTATAATGTACTATATTCGCAATTGGGTAATTCGGAAAATGGCCATTATGATTTATTTTAATCGTTCCCAATGATAAAACACATAAAACTCAAAACTATTATCTGACTTAAAAATTTGGTCCATGTGACCACGGTCAAAACACAAAAAAATATCTGAGACTTTTAACCAGTGACACAATAAAATGCCCTCATCCAAAATTAAATCGTGTATCCTTAAAAAAAATATTTCCATTCAATCCTCGAAAATTATTATTATTACATTACAATAACACATTATTTGGTTAAGATCTCTCTTGTATACATAACAAGCGATTGTTTATAGAAAGTGGTAGAATTACGAAGTTGGAAACACGCAGTTGCGTCATTTACTGAAATTGGTTTGAACGGTAGCTCAAAGGGAAAGGGACAATGAGAAGTTTCACAACCCAACTTGGAGGCATCTGATCTTTAGATTATCTGTCAGCTGTACTTTAGTTTATATTGCATCGATTACCTTCCGAAAGTGTTATAATTATTATGAATGTTAATGCAGTGGAGCGTATAAAACACATATACAGCGTATAAAACACATATACAGCGTATAAAACACAAAGCGCAGTGGAGCGATAAAACACATAAAACTCAAAACTATTATCTGACTTAAAAATTTGGTCCATGTGACCACGGTCAAAACACAAAAAAATATCTGAGACTTTTAACCAGTGACACAATAAAATGCCCTCATCCAAAATTAAATCGTGTATCCTTAAAAAAAATATTTCCATTCAATCCTCGAAAATTATTATTATTACATTACAATAACACATTATTTGGTTAAGATCTCTCTTGTATACATAACAAGCGATTGTTTATAGAAAGTGGTAGAATTACGAAGTTGGAAACACGCAGTTGCGTCATTTACTGAAATTGGTTTGAACGGTAGCTCAAAGGGAAAGGGACAATGAGAAGTTTCACAACCCAACTTGGAGGCATCTGATCTTTAGATTATCTGTCAGCTGTACTTTAGTTTATATTGCATCGATTACCTTCCGAAAGTGTTATAATTATTATGAATGTTAATGCAGTGGAGCGTCGATTATCCGAACTAATGTTGTCAGGGGTGGTTCGGATATCAAAAATTCGGATAATTGAAATTCACTAAAATACTTATGTATATATATATATATATATATATATATATATATATATATATATATATATATATATATATATGTATATATATATATATATATATATACATACATACATACATATATAAATATATATATATATATATAAACATACGTAAAAGGAAAATCTAAAACAATTAATATAAGTTTATAAAAAGGATGATTATTTATTTACGTAAAAATATATTTACCTGCATAGTGAAAAATGAACGAAAATATGTAAGTACATATGAATTCAAATGTATATAAAACAAAACCAAATTTATGCAAAGATTTATCAAAATTAATTCTGTGGCTTAAAGAACGTCTAGATCTCAAATTCTAGTAGCAATAAATTAAATTTACATTTAAAAAAAAAAAAAGTTCCGTTAATTGAACGTTCGGATAATCGACGCTCCACTGTATATATATTTCATATATATATATATATATATATATATATATATATATATATATACATACATACATACATATATAAATATATATATATATATATATATATATATATATATATATATATATATATATATAAACATACGTAAAAGGAAAATCTAAAACAATTAATATAAGTTTATAAAAAGGATGATTATTTATTTACGTAAAAATATATTTACCTGCATAGTGAAAAATGAACGAAAATATGTAAGTACATATGAATTCAAATGTATATAAAACAAAACCAAATTTATGCAAAGATTTATCAAAATTAATTCTGTGGCTTAAAGAACGTCTAGATCTCAAATTCTAGTAGCAATAAATTAAATTTACATTTAAAAAAAAAAAAAGTTCCGTTAATTGAACGTTCGGATAATCGACGCTCCACTGTATATATATTTCATATATATATATATATATATATATATATATATATATATATATATATATATATATATATATCTTCAGACAAAAAAAAGTCAGAATATTTCATTCACGATTTCTAATTTTCAGTTTCTAATTAGCACAGATAGATATCATGTATATTTTAATCGTTGTTAAAATGGGCTATTTAAGATTATTAGGTGTATTTTCTGTAAAAATAATTTATTCTGCGCTGATTTTTATCTCAAACAGATAGTACATTTTCATACTAAATTTGATATTTTCATCAAATCATATGAACTGTTGTATTGTCGTTTTCCAGCCAGCACAATGATATATTGACGATAAATTTTGTCCTTCGGCAAAATGTGGTGTAGCAATTAGCGTAACATACTATGTCCAAGATCACGGGTCCCTAGCAAGGCAGGTGGCCCTATGATGTTTTTTAAACATAGTAAAAAATCTTTGGTTATGCCGTCCTTCGGACGAGACGTAAAACGGGAGTATATACGATGTCAGTTATTCGTTAAAGATTCCTATTCTAAATACACCTGGAGAAGCAAAATTTAGGGCTATCAACGTAACATTGTCCGATTAGCCACAGAAGCATTTACTGACGTTAAATGAATAGACAATTTAATTTTGATCTCCATTGCAACAGTAACCGGTATTTAAGGTTCTCCTCGAATTTAAGTTTTTTAAGTCAAATTTTTTTAAGTGAGCTGGGTGTGTTATGGATTTGCTACAGAATTTTCCCATTCCCATCACTTATAAATTTGTATTTTTATTTTTTACAGTTTGGATTGTAATTATCCTAGAAGAAATAACATTGCGTAATTAAAAAAGCTTTTGCTACCATCCAAAGCCTACCTACATACACGCTCCAACCACGTTTTCTCACGGTATTGGAAATAATAGTCTTCAGGATAGGTCACGTGAACTCTTATTCAATCCTAGAACGTCTTCCTCCATCCCAAATTAGTTCGTGAACACAGATTCGTAGTGAGCAATCATTACCCCAAAAATGTATTAATGCTTGAAATATACAATATCTTGAATAACTCTACCTTAACATACTAAAACAAAAAAATTTGGTCAAGGTCCAAGATAAAACCTAGAATTTCCTGGCCTATTACAACCTCAAATGAGGCATAACAAAATAGTGGAAAGTAAAAATATTTTTTTTACAGATGTTAGACAGAGTTAGAAACTTTTTTACTAATTTTGTAGCCTACATTTTCAAATAATTATTGAATACATTTTTAATAAGTTGCAAATGAAGCAAAACTCTCGAATAAAATCTAATCAGCTTTATTTGCAACAAATAAATAATAATTCATTATTTATACTTAGTTTAATTGTACAATTTTGCAGTATCTTTCGTATAATTTTGTCTCGTGACCAGGACAGAAAACAATACTTCATTTACTTAAAAATTAAAAACATACAAAAATTATTACAAAAATGTATTCATTCGTAATATAATAATATTATCAAGAAAGTAAATTGAGACTATTATATGAAGTGATATCTTAGATTGGACAATATATTACAGGAAAGGGACTTGAAATATTTTCAGCAAACATTAAATTAAATTCATAGGTAGTAAAACGAAAGATTTCAAATCCTGTTAAAGTAAAAAATGGATAGCTACAAAAAAAATTACAAGATGTAAATTTAATTATATTTCTTAGAACGGTAACCGGCAATGAGTACCACATATGAAGAGAAAAAGGACGGGCAGTGATTATACATGATAGGCTTAAAAGGGCTTTAGGGCGAAAGTAAAATTAAATTTATGTATAACATAAATTATGAAAAAAGTTAAGGTTTAATGTTAATGTTAGCCGAGAGATTATAGGGATATATATATAACATTAATTGTACTTATAGTGTTTTTTTTTTATGGCTGAGCCCAAAAGGAAAAGCTAATAGAAAACATTACCACAAAATATAATAAATACATTAACAGTTAGAATATATTAAATTAACTGCAAATATAAAATTATTAATAAATATTTTTATTTGAAAAGAAAATATATGACCGAGACTTAAAATTCAAGGCCGTAAAAGAAATTCCTAACCGGTAGCAGGAAAAATACCATCGAGTAGCGCAGAGTTGAGTCACGTCAAATAAAAAAATAAAAATCTTTTCGAAAGTCGGTGATTATGGTTAATCAAGGAGGTTTCAAAAGCCATAAACACTTTGCTTCATTACCATAATTGCAGGCTGTAGGTTACATTTTGAAAGGTTGAAATTGTAACGGTTGAAAAACTATTCAGAATATTCAATACGTACGATTTAGCAATAGCCTCTAACAATTGAGAGAAAATGCTAACTACTTCGGGCTATTTTATCTACCCCCACTATATTTTATACTTTTATCTACCAAATAGATTTTATTTAAAAAGTTAACTAAATCTATTTAATGTGTTATAAATCATAAGTCTTTAACATCAGATCGAGTTTTATCATCATTTAAAAGGAAGAATTGTAAATACAGAACCAAGCCGAAAAATTAGTAACAAAACCGCTTTCTAATGTTAAAAATGGTAATTACCATTTAGCTAATTAGGTTTATAGCTCATTCAGAAAGGAAGGTAGAATTTGTTCTCACAGCTGAAAATTTTGATTTATTTATAAAAATTCTTAGCATAGTTTTGAATTCATGTTTTTTCTGAATTATTGCAAAATAATTCATGAAACATATTGAATCCAGTAAAATATTGATCTAAAATTTTCTTCGATTATACGTTTAAAAATATCAATTGAAGTTTTGATATTGTTAACATATTGTACAAGAGACAATACCGTTAGTTTAAAAGATAAGGAAAAACCTAAAAACCCTATCGGGTTTATGCTTTTGACTAAGTGAGGGTTTTATGGTTGGCTATAATTCACTGTGAAAATCCGTCTATCACTGTCCAGCGAGTAGCAGTTTTTTTTTTAGGGTAATCGAACATGTATGACTGATAAATGGGCTACCATACCCAACAAGATGTTAAGGCTTTGATTAAACAATACAAAAGCTTTTTAAAATATCATTCTTCAATATCCATAAGAGCACGTAAAAACCATTACAAGTTTTGTCAATTTTTTTTAACTTTTTCAGCAGCGAAGAAATTGAAAATACCAGTATTCAATAGAACATGAAAATCTAGTTAATTTATAAATAATACTAAACAAATATTGTTTACAAATTTAATTATTTTTATTACATAATTAAAACGTCATGTTCTTGTCTGGTTTAACTTAATTTCAAAAACCATCTCATATCCGATTCCGTCCAATTACAAATAATATATTATTAAAACGGACCTATAACGAACGAACGTGGAGTTAATAATAAATCATTAACGTCATCAGCAGTGTTTTATAATTTATAATTCTGTCATTACCTCTCAGTTAGACCTATAATTACATTTATCAATAATTATGATAATTATTTATAAGTTTAAAATGAATAATTATCAATATTTTATCAAAAGTAAAACAACCATCCTATTCCTAATTCTATTATAAATATATTTATCAATCCCTGGAACTCCATGGAGCTAATAAAAAATAGTATAACGTTTTATGGCCTTTCCAGAAAATTACAAGTATGAAATAATATTCCATCGAAATTAAAATTATATAATAATTAAAAAACAAATGCTTTTCTTTCTTTCTTTTTCCCCATTTACTATCAAGGTTTTGAATGGACTTATACCGGTCATTAATACAGAATAAAGCATAGAAGTTCATGACATGTTGTCATGTAGTTTAATCACGTTAATCATGGAATAGTTGTCAATTAATTGATAAAAACTCAATTAGACAGAGATAAGCTTTCTATTAGAGAGGGTTTGGCGGAGTAGAACAGGAGAAATGGAATAAACTTATTTATGAGACAATTAACCAAGGAAATGGTTCGTATATGCCATTAATTATTTTTAATAAGGAAAAATTCCGTTATTTTATTTCAATAAAATTATATAATTCAGTCTCATGGCTCGATCTAAAAAAACTAATATACTATTGTATTTATAAAATAACAATATATCCTAATATATTTATTAATATTAAATAAATATATAATTTAATAATATTAAATAAATATATTTAATAAAATATACGAAAACCAAATTCCAGTCGATGAGGCAAGGCGAAACATTCTAAAATAGGCAGTGATAATTGAAGAAAAACAAATAGAAAATATGATAACAGCAAATACCAGACTATTACAAAGTATTCTGTATTATTCTGAGATTAGAAATATCAGAGTTAATGAGAATCGATAGCATTTTTGACACTAAAAATAAATATAGGCTTATTCTGTTTTAGTAAACTAACGGAAAGCGAAACAGAATTATAACACAAAATAATTATTTACAATAATGTACGTATGAAGGCAGTCGAAAATGAAGAGCAGTATCGCATTTTATTAAGAAATAATAATCATTAAATTTATTTAAAAGATTTTTTTTTTCTCATCCTCCAAAAATTTTATTTACAATATAATACAAATTTACAGAAATTCCTGAAAATGCTTCTATATAAACCAAAAGCCTTTTGTTACTTTCGGTATTTTAAGGCGTTACTATGGGCTGAATCCGCTGAAGGCGGTTTTTACTCAAACCGGCTCAAAGCCGCTGACTTTATACAATACAAAACAGGGAGGGACCGTTTAGCAGGATCATTAAAAGAATAAACGATTTTTTAGGATATAAATGAGTTTAGTCCATTCTCTAAAAAAATAATTTCAACTAACGGTAATGAAAATATTTGTAGGGAATGTAATATAAAATCTACTTTTTTCCTATTTTTAAAATAAAATGAAATTTTGATTTTATAGAATTTAACAATATCATTCACACACTCCAATAGAACTTCTTTGAAATACGATTTCGAACCACAATTGTATAAATTTAAAATTAAATGGCTCAACATTTGAAATTCATAACTAACGAGTCGATGGCGGCTGTTTCCTATGAATTTTATTTAACTGTGGATGAATTAATTAATGAATTTACCAACGACAATGTTTGCTCTGTATTAAAATCTATTGATGGCTTAATAATATTGGCAATAGATAATTTATCCTCGATAAGCTGACCCGCTTGTGCGCTATCATCGCGAACACCAACGTCACCAGGTTTACGGCTTTCCTATACGCTTTTATTAGCTCAGTCTTTAGCCGTCATAAAAGGGAACCTGTAAAATGGCAATAGGGAACTTATAGTCTACCTAATCAATGCTCCTTCAAGGCCCAGGTTATTGTTAAACCATTCAGAGTAAAAACAGTTCAGTCAAAAAAAATGTATTTCATAAGTACCCCTAAACGATGACGAATGATAACTAGTAAATCATACTTAAGTATTTACATATTGTTAAATATATATAAACTGTGCTTATGGATGTAAATACTATTCATTGATAAAAAATAACTAAAAAATCCTAATAATGAACGAACACCCAAAATGCTATCTACACTACACACCAACTAGATAACGTACGAGGTAGCAATAAATAGAAAGTAATAATTAAAAAAGGTAAATATTCCGCAGGTTGTCGCTTAAAGTCACAAAAAGTTTTAACTTTTCATTCGTAGCCCTATTAATATTTTCCAAGAATACAAGTTATCGTTATCTTTAGTATAGAAAAGAGAATCCAATAAGAGCCATGTTTTTACTAAGGTTATAATGACACCTGAAAATGAACGTTTCAACAAACATATATCATATATACTTCGAAATGTTAGCTGAAACTTTGGTTTCTTGATGAAATGATTACCGAAATCTAATCATTGCCCATAATTCTCTTTTCCACACTAAAGCTCACGATAACTTTTATTTTAGAAAAATATTAAAAGAGGAATTTAAATTACAGTTTTTCTCAAGGTAGTATCCTTGGCCCAATCCTTTATACAGTTTATACGGCTGGCATCCCAACTCATCCTAATACTATCCTTACCACGTATACTGATGATACATGTGTATTATCAGTCAACACCAATCCAGTTATTTCATCCCAAAGCCTCCAATCCCCCATATCACTGATCTTGAAGAATGGTGTCAAAACTGGAGAATTAAAATAAATTCTCAAAAATCGCATCAAATCACTTTTACCTTACGTCATAAACCAATGACTTCCTGCCCTTCAGTATCCTTTAATAATATCCCTCTGGTGCCTGTAGAACAGATCCGATACTTAGGGTTGCACCTTGACAAACGATTAACCTGGAATCCTCATACAAGACTGAAAAGACAAGAAACCGCACGACGTTTCAGGCTACTTCAACACTTACTAGACAAACGCTCTAAGATCCCAATTAACTACAAAAGACTCATCTACATGACCATCATACGACCTATTTGGCCTTACGGAGTAGAGCTTTGGGGCTCCACTAAGCCATCGAATTTCTCTCGTGTCCAATCACTACAATCCAAAATCCTTCCTAAAATCCTCAATGCTCCTTATTATGTCACAAACAAACTCATCCATAACGACCTTAATGTCCCATTTGTTGCTGATATGGCCCGAACCCGGTATCTATCCATTCATGACAAACTTAATTACCATTTAAACCCTCTAGTTTCAAACCTAGCTCCCTCTTCAATTCCCGATAATCCTCCGAGGCGTCTGAAAAGAAGATGGCCACGTGACCTTCTTAGTCGAACTTTGATTTGAGTACTACCAGAGGGTAGCTTCTCTACTTGTCATTCTCATGCCATTATGTATCACTTAGCCGCCTATTTACTTGTTGTATTATTGTAATACAGTTGAAAATATCAATGAATAAATTTAAAAAAAAAGAAGAAGTTACAGTTTCCTCATACAAGACTGAAAAGACAAGAAACTGCTCGACGTTTTCCTACGTCAATATTTACTGGGCAAACGCTCTAAGCTCCCAATTAATTACAGAAGACTCATTTACATGACAGTTATCAGACCTATTTGGACATACGGAGTTGAGCTTTGGGTCTATACAAAACCATCCAATTCATCTCGTATCCAATCCTTACAATCCAAAATCCTTCGTAAAATCCTCAATGCTCCTTATTATGTCACAGACAAACTCACCCATCATGATCTTACTATCCCAGATGTTGCTGATTTGGCCTAAAGTAGATACCTATCCTTCTATGACAAGCTCCATACACACTCGAATCCGCTAGTCTCTCAACTTGTTTCCCATAATACTATTCCTGATGACCCTCCGAAGCGTCTGAAAAGAAGATGGCCTCTAGACCTTCTACTATAGAACTTTATTAGAGTGCTACCGATGGGTAGTTTCTCTTTTTTTTCATGTCTTTTGTTCATATAAGCAGATTTACTTGTTGTAATATTATTACAGTTGTAAATATCAATAAATTAATCTAAAAAAAAATACAAAGTCACAGTTAAAATTTGTTGTAAATCAACTCGAAGTGACAACCTGAGGAACAGATACCAAAAAAATAATAATACGATAAAACAAAATTATAAGATTTGAAATAACTTAACATATCGATAAAAAAATTGACAATAAAAACCATTAAAGTCTACTCCGTTAAGATCTATGACAGTCACAAAGATTTTTTTATTTTAATCTTTGTGAGAAAGGTAATAAATACATAGTAAATCATATATAATATAAAACATAAATTCAAATAATATCCCTAAGCCCACAAGTATCATGCGACAGGAAAGTTTTTAGAACTTAGAATTTAGAAGCAAGACGAAATGAGTTCCAACATAAAACAAATGCAAACTAAAAGCTCTCACCTACCTTGCCTGGTGATTAGTAAACTTAAATTATTCAAGACATCACATAAATATTCCCAAGTTTTATTTTTTTGCAAAACATCTCTTTCCTTCAATTGTAGTATTTTAAAAATAATTTAAATTAAATGACATTACACGGTTTGAAGACATTTTAATTCGTAAAATAGTATTGAAATAAGATAAATCCGCACTGGTAACCTGCTAAATATTCGATAGTAAATATTTCTTGCTCAAGAAATCATTACTAGATTTCGAAAGTATTTAATTTCATAAGTTTATAATAAATATAATTATATTTAAGAATTTTTCGTGCTAATTTAAAAGGAGATGAAATACAGAATTTAATAAAGTCAAAATGAACAATATTTGGAATAAATGCATTTTTTTTAGTCCTCTTTATCTTGTTTATGATTTAGTATCTTAAAATACTCCATGTTCTTCAAACATTTAGGACAATCGTTCCAGTAAGAAATCCTCTTACACTCAAGTTCCGATCTTTATCAGTAATATCAGGCTGATTCCAATATTGCACTGAAGAGATACAAACTAAAGTTTTTTTAATGAAATAATAGTTTTCCAGTTTGACATTTTATATGCATTGCATACAATTATAATTTTTATACCTAAAAATAATCTGTTTTGAATATTAATAAATGAAGGAAAGAGTGCCTACCAGACACACAGACCCTGAGCCAAAAAATTGAGCAATAAAAAACATTTTTGTCTTTAATTTCATATATGTACTTCTTCCCATGCACATATATGTACACTAACACCACGTTTGCCTCTTGAAGGTATAAAAAAAACCAACACCAATAAGTGGTCGTGCTTTACACATATATCACTCGCATGCGTGATAACATTTCTTTTTTTTTTTTAATAATTATTTGTATTTATTTAGGCAGGCAAAAATTGAAAAATTATTTACCCCGCCTATGCCTTTGTCTACAAGACCGACGCCGAGTTGAACCTGGAACAAGAAAACAACAAAATTCTTTTAAATATATAGTCCTACAATAGGCCAAGCGCTATTGCTTACATTATTCGATGATGGTGAATAAATATAAATGTATAAATATACATTAACCAACAACCTAATAATAGAGAGAAAATGGATTGGGGTTATAAACAATAAAAAACAAAACACTGACTGTTAGTTGCAAAGAAAGGGTTACATGGAGTATGAAAAATAAAAATGAAATGATGAAGGTAAGAAAAATGAGAACACAGATAAACGGTAACGAATGGAGATGAAATTAACAGATAATTAACGGAGAAAACAGAAATTTTTAGCCTGGATAGCAATAACATTAATGGAAGATAATCGGATTCATCTAGACCAAACCATAATTAAAAAATGTTATGAAAATCAGAACAACTAAGAGCTGTATAAAAAAATTATTACTATTATAACAGAATTGTTTCTCTTGGTTAATCAATATTCGTTATAACCCAACAGCATTCCTACAAACATTAACATAAAAAAAGTAATTCTCCGCTAACCCAACAATATTACTACAAAAATTTTACTTAGTTTTCACATCTAGGAATCAATTTCATGCTATATAGGGGGTTTAATGATGAATAAAGAAAAAATTACTGAAATTAATAGATTAGAGAAAAGTACTAATAATTATTAAAAGCTTAATAACGCACACTGAAGAACAAGTAGGAAATAAAAGAGATATTTGTAAACAAATAAGTTTCAAATGAATGTGGAAGAAAAGCATATAGCGAAATTTCGTCAATTTGAACATATTTTAAATATAAATAACTCTTCTTCTATAAGGGTTTCTATAGATATTGTTGATGCATGGCGAACTTATACCTTTATAAAAATATAGCTTTATTAATAAATTAATTGATTATTTAAAAAATAATCAGTATAAATAGTAAAAGTTGGAAACGGAGGCTTATTTATTGATATAATAAAAAGTATGTCAAATTTAAAAGTTGAATAAGCACGGGCTGTTTTATTCTATTTACAATTTAGGGTTTACATACATTAGTGATAGGTTATTATAACGTAAAATATTAAACAATATTTGATTCTATAGAATTGCCATAGCTAAATTTTCAAAGATGGACAGACTTTACGAGATTTTAACATCTTCCTGAAGTTTGCGATGTGTCGATCATTTATTTATGTGTCGATATTATTTTACTAATGTTCCTGATCTAATAAATGCATAACATAACCATATTATATGTTAGTTATGTTATATTATATGTTATGTTGTAGAGTGGCAGAGAGGTGCCAGAAAGGGCAAAACGAACCCTACTCATACCTCAGGTAGTGCCATAACGGTTAAAAGGGATAAGGGCTGGTATATTGAACAAGGATCCTTCAATAACCTACAGGGAAATATTGAACATGAATAAAACCTGGATACTACAATGAACAGGAGAGTGATATATATCGTGAAAATATAATAAACTCTTTCTTCTAATATATTCTGTTAGCCCGGAGAAAAAAATATAATGAATTTACTAAGAATTGAATAAAGGAATCTTAGCTACTAGAAAGGGGGAAATGCAGTAGAAATTTTAACGCATCGCAATCTTGGAAAAAGGCCAATCTAGACTTCACATAGCAATTACTAAAAGCCTTAGCTGTGATGACAGAACAAGATAGATAAGTCAATAAACTGAAAAGAATTACATCATATATATACACGTATATATATATATATATATATATATATATATATATATATATATATATATATATATATATATATATGTATATATATATGATGCAATAGTGTGTGTGTATATATATATGATATAGAAAAAGTAATAACCAAAAATAAAAATTATAATTTTTTTTGTAAATATATAATTATTTGTTCATTTGGTATTCCCAAAATACTTATTTTCGCATCAAAAAATATTGATTCACGTTTGTACAGAAACGCTTTAATGATTTGACAAATTGACTGATAACTCACGCTGATTAATTGATTCATCATTGGAGGCATTCACGATCAAAAAATTCAAATGACAAAAATTGATTTTTTCACATTTTTCGCTAGTTTAGTCAAGCAGTGCTTGATGTCCAATTAGCCATAGCAGCATAAAGTTACGTTAAATGATTAAACAACCAATAATGCTTGATGCTCCTGAAACGTAAGGTTCAGGACCGGACTAAAACCATAAAAAAATAAGTCAGCAAACCGTCGTGTTAAACAAAATTGCTTGAATATACTAACGAAAGATGTGAAAGAGTAAATTTTTGAAAATTCCGAGTAATTCCCTTTTGAATTAATCTCAAGCCCTCATTTTTATTCTTCTTTCAGTGACCCTGAATAAAATCCTTGGATCCCCACGAACAGGATTTTCGTTTGAAAAAGAGCCTCAAATTTAGTAATCCGAATGTACATAAATATCCATAATTTTTTGAAAAATTAAAATTGGGTGTTAAATTAGTGATGGTAATATTACTCCGGGAAAAAATTAAAATATTGTATCTGAAAACTGATAAGTCTATGAATTCACAAACCAGGCTTTATAAATTAATTAAATAACTTTATTTCATTACACTTGTCTAGAACTTAATAATGCCTTAATAATGACTATATATACCATAATTATCCATTAATTTTTATAGCAATTATAAACTTCATGGTAACCGTTATCGACAAGAAGGGAAACTTTACCAATTACCGAAGGGACTTAATAAGAAATATTTCATGCTTAATTTAGCGGATAATTAAAAACTACTCTGCCTTACATTAGCAACTTCTCCCACTCCTAAGTGGACTGACAGATATTGGCAGCGAAGTACCTAGAGAGCTTCGCCCCTAATCGAGTTAGCAACTCGCAAAAGTGGCTACACGCTTGCAGGGAACCATAATGAAGTCCCACCTGCATGCTTAAATGACTTCGGTGAAGTCCATTAATTCAATTAGTTGCACCTCTCACGTAGTTTCTCCACTTTCGTACCATTATCTAGAAAGTACAAATTTAATTTGTACTTAAAAAATATTATCAGTAACGCAGGTTGTCGCTTAGAGTTGAGCTACAAGTTATAACAGTTCATTCGCCTCTTTTCTGACCGATTTTCAAAGTAATGAATTATGCATACTGTTTATACTTATATAATAATTTCTTTGGAAATTGGTCGGAAAAGAGGCCATCATTCAAAATGTTAAACCCAATAAAACAGCTATAAAGCATAATAATTAAGGTATTAGATTCCTGAGAAGCAACTACTGGAAATGCGATTGATTGAACTCACCAACCAATCACCGGCAGATCGAATAATTAATTAATTCCGAAGTTTCAACTTGGATAACAGGGGAGTCGCTTTTGAAAGGGGTTAACTCAATGCTATTCAGGTGAAACATAAAATGAATCATTGTGCATAAATGGTGAGCGTTTTGAAGATAAAATTAACAATGTGCTGGTCAGGCGAAATAACTTAATTCATAACGAACAACGAAAAGGCAAAATAACTTCTAAAAACTCTAATTATAAAAATTATTGGCCGAATAATTGTTAAGATGAAAAGTTAAACTCATATTTAACATGGGTGGTTCATTTTCATAATTAACCAATTCGGTTTATTCCAATATTCTGTCTCATTATAAGCAGTACAGTGTATCAATTTAGAACCACCACGCATGCTTCAAGGCACTCTGACAAGATGTTAGAACAAACCGACTATTGAATAAAAAAAACGCAATACATCCAATGGAATCAAACTATCATGTAAACCAAAATAACCACAACCACGTAAACCTGCAAGCCATTCCTATTTATCAAGTAACACTCTTGTCATGAGGTGCACAAGCCTATTGGGCTGGCTTGCCGAATAATAACAGGTTGCCCAAAGCAGTTTTGTAGATAAAGTATGCTACCAGCTCCATAAAAGGTAGTGTGACATCCAGACATTTGTGTATTTATATATTTTAATTGTATCAATTGCATCATTGTATAAAAATGGGCAAACCGGAAATACAAAACGACAAAAGTTTCTACTTTGCAATATTTTTTATTTGGAACAAGCCTATTGATACCATTATTTGTTTGTTTTGTCTGTTAACCGTATACATAAGCGTGAAAACCCACAATAATATACCATAAAATGGCCAGACACTGTTCAACATCTAAAGTACATGGACAAGAAACTTTGAAGTAAAACTTTTTCGACCGATGATTTGGTCCTTATCGCCTGAGACATTTGAAAAAATTGTACTATTGAACCCAAGTATACAAAACTGTAAATTACCATAATTTGTATATTTTGATTTACACGTTTTATGTCTCCAAGATTTTAATTCAACAAGAATTTATAAAATGTTTGAATTGCTTAAGGTTTTAAGACGATAGTTCTCAGACTACTGCGCATATGTTAGCATAATTTATGTAAAGGTTACGGAATACCCAGGTACGAACAGCCTTCTCGAACCAGTACGAAGTTACATAAACTAGTTCAGTAAAAATGATCTATATTGCAAATCAGAATTAAGGGCCAAACTATAATAGAAATTGGATCAATAAATTATTTTGCAATCAATTCAGCGCCTATTTATTTACAAGGTGGGAAGAGACGAATTTCAGGCTGCTTCTTGGAATGTCGCAGTGATTAAGGAACTAACTGTTGGCTAGGACAGTATTGAAAGAGGCGGGAAGGAAGTTGGGCAATCCTCCAAGGACAGGAGTCCTCTTGTAGCGACCTTACCAGGATTTGCAAAACATCCTGGGTATCGCTTATCGTACAGCGCCATCTCCATTTCACATCTCATAACTCAATTAGTGTCCTATAAATCCCACCTGTGAGAAGATATTCTCAGCCTTGACAGGAAGAACAATCGGTTAAATGATATAATCACGGACAGCAGGCACGTACTAAATTGAATAAACCAAGGTAAACAACGAATGGATACGTTAATTGAGACAATCAAATAGAAATTACATAACATTAATTTGGAGGCTCTCTTAGACTACTATTAATTCTGAAATATCTACTCAAACTGTGGCTGCTCAAGTACCAATAACAAAACAGACATTGAGGAATTTGCCTAGCGTCTAAGAAGAAGATATATCAGTAGTATAATGGAAAAGTGGCACACCTTAATGTGGACGATGCCAAAGGAAGCTTGAGCCAAACAATAGGACATATGGTGAGGACATGGGCAGATGCTGACGCCAGTTATGTAGGAATGGCCGTATTGCCAAGCGATTATTTTTCTATTTTCGTCCAAGTCTATTCTTGGCAGGAATTTGATTAAAAACAAAACTACCTTTAAAATCTAAACCATGAATCTCTATTAAACAAACAAAAAAATTTAAAAAGGGTTTATAATATCACAATATAGCTACAGTGATTTACAAGTGATGTGCAATATACTGTAAATTAGTAAATTAAGCAGAGGTTCAACTCCAATACACAATTACTTATGATAATCTTGAAGTACTCATAAAAAAAAATGACAAATTACCAGCGAAATAAATCTGATTTTTGTTTATAATATTCAATAATCTTCTTTTTAATATATAGATTAAGGGTTTAATACACTTTAAATCCCCTATTAACTTGAGAAAGGAGTTCAGAAACCCAAAATAGAACTTAAAATCCATTTCTCTTCTGGCCATGTCTGTTCTCCAGGCTGATATTTTTAGACGGCCTCTAAGTCACAAACATCCCGGGAACTCGGAATTTCATTTCAAAATGGTGGCCATTGAGGTTTCATACCATTCCGTTTCTCGGTCATTTACGAACATATTAATAATTATTTCAAGTCAATATTAATAAACTGTTTAAAAATATTCAGTTTTCATGTTATAACTGGATCCAGCAATACTAAATAACCACCAATAAAATAAATAACAGTAATTAAATTTCCCCTCTTTTGAGCCCAATATAAAAATCTATATTATTTACCAGAGCTTATCTAAGTAATACATTTCTACTTTTGGTTTAGTTTGGTTCGACAATCGTTTGAAATAATCTGTGAATAGTTATTTTACAGATTTAGATTTAAAATAATGTATATTTCAATTTTTAGGTTTTATTACATCATTTTGAGTAACTATAATCGTAGCTCTTGGTAGTATAGGTATATACATTTTTTAATAGTTATGGCAACTGATCAATACTAAATTATCAAGATTACCGCAAATAAAAACTAAATAAGCTTCAAATTAATTAATTGTTTGTTTTATTGAAATTAGATAATTAGACCTTTCAATTTTGAATGTCTTAGTTGATTTAGTACTTTAAATTGCTGTCAAATTACTGTTCATAAATTTACTACAGTTGACACTTTTTAGAGAAGAGACATTTGAATGATTTCTATTGGGTGATTACTTTCTTTATAATAATAAATTGAGTAACTTCCTGAAAACTTAATATATATAATTTACTTAAACTGAGATTTTAATACATAGTATTAATATGTGGAGGGTTTGTGCTTTGTTAAGAAAAAAAACCATGCAAATGAAATAAATTTGACAGAGATGTATTAAAAAATAAAAATTTAGGAAAATTTGAAAATGAGAATGAGGGACAACAACGAAAAACAAAATGGATACATGCTGCAAAAGAGTCTAAGAAAAAACAAAACAAAAATTCAAATCTGTTGTCAGAGGCAGATAATGTTAAAAGTCACTTTCTCGTCACTTCAAGATAGCAAATTATACGTCAAGAACATTCAACATTTTAATCCATTCTATTCTGTGGATAGTGGACGTTGTTTTCTCACAGTAAGGACTAAAACGAGAACATGAAAAATTAAAAAGTTGAGAATCCGAAAAATGCAAAGCTTTTAAAGAAAAGGTAACTCATAACATTTTGCCATCCAGTCACAGATCAAAAGAAATAAGAAAGAAAGAAAGGGTTAAACAAGGTGATACAATACAGATAATAGATACAATACAGATAATAAAAGAATACTTCAAAAAGCTTAACATATTATAAAGAGTAGGAAAAAGATAGGCTACGTCTATAAAACGGTAGATTCTATGAAAAAATTAAAGTATCTTAAGCCCAGCAGGATTTTATCTGCCATAAAAATTTTAACTTTAAAAGACTTAACCGATGCTAATATTAAGGCTTTGAAACAACAAAATTAATTAAGCATAATAGATTGTATATTAAAACATTCAAAAGTAACTTTTTTTTTTTTGTTTCAAATCTCCATTTATTTATATAAAAAAAATATTTATATAAAATAAATTAAATCTGTGCTATTATTTTCAAAAATAACAAATAAAACTTCCATTTAAATCTCATTCAGTTAAAAACAAATACACCGAGAGGGACGTAGTCATAATAATTTTTTCTACTCACTAAAATTCAAAAACATTTAATAAAGAGGTTTAATTAAATATTGTAATAATAACAGATTAAATTAAACAAATACATTCACTTCGTGAAATATTTTTTTTTATTATTATTATTTTTTATCGAAAGTAAATCTGATTGATCCATAAATAACTATATAATTATAAGTTTAAAATAGTTTTAATAATTCGCTATGCTTGACTATATCACTAAGCCATTTTTTAACAAACATAAATAGCTATGTTAACTTCTATGATAAAAGTTCAAAAACTACTGAAATTTTTTTAAACTACCTACTGCAAAAAGCATACAAATCACCTTTAAAAGTTAAGTTTTAAAGCTAAGTAAAGCCCAGTGATTATACTTGTTTGAAACAAAAAATCATTTCAAAGGGAAAAAATTGATAGGATATTAGCTTAAAAAGAACAAAAATAAAATAAAATAAAAAGTGATGGTGGCAGGGTGACAAACCTGATTGGGGAGGTAAAGTTGTCCCTCAGAGGTACATACCTGAAAAAACAAATAATATGTTATAAGATATATAAACACTTAAAAATATAATATTCAATAAAGCAAATTAACATAAAACATTGTATATTTTCTTTGAACTCAGACCAAATGTTGTTATGGCTAATCGGATGATGCTCTAGTGGGAGTCCTAAATTTCTCCTTATTATGAAATGGATCTTTAACGAGTAACTGACATTGCCCAGGCTCGGGATCAATAGTTCAGGTCCCCTCAAAAGGACATCAGAACTAAGAATTTCTTCTTATTCCCTATAAAATAATCATAGGTCCACCTGTCGCGCTCATAAAACTTACGTGACAACGTAGATAATGAAATGAATGCGAAATAAAAAGTAAAATATATACAGAATAATACCGAAGATAGCATAATAATGCTATGAAAAACATGATAAATATACCAAACAATGGTTAAGAGAAATAAAAAAAATATAGTGTTTACTTCATTTTTATTCACTTATTAAGGGCCAATATATTTTTCACAACAATATGATTGATACAATAGATAATTCTTTCTTGCGTATTTATGAAAAAAATTGCTGAGCACCTCGTACACATCGTAGAATATGAGGGCATCTTCCACATTAGAATATTTAACTTAAATGGACAGATAAATTTTCTTAAAATAGTAACTGTAATATCCCCTCCCTTCCTATAAAAATCCCCCTCCCCGAAAAAACCCAGAACAACTTAATTACGCAGCTCTCAAGTAAAATACCTGTCTTTTAACCTTTATCCTAAACTCAGGTGCACTATATTATAAGGTATACGATACTTTTTTATATACCTTGGTATTTTCTATAGCAGATTTATGGATACGAAGCATTAAATAATCTAACGCTGTATACTTATTTTAGAATAATTGGAGTCAGAATTCTAACATTCATGTTAGTAAGGAAAAACTATGATCGCTGTAAAGACGAACTAAAGCTCCTACACTAGCACGCCCTGAATGGAGGTCAGATTTCCCCAGGTGCATGAAGGTATTTCAACATCGCAGCTGGCTAAACCTTTTTATGCCCAGTCATCCAAGATCCATTCTGCATCTTTCCCATGGCTTCCACTTCAACATTAGCGATAAAAATCTTGATCTTATCGGCTGTAAGGTCTCGGAGAGAGTCTTCGTCGTCTCTCATATCCACCTTTATATCAAGTATCTTAACCATCATCAACTTTCCCTTATTGAACACAGCATCGCGTGCTCAGAACTTGTTTACCATGGAATTCCAAAAGTAATCAACTTCACGGAAAGGAGGGCCCGAAAGGTTTCGAATTTCACAATCCAGAAATGTATGCATACTTACTTAAATCATGAATAAAAAAAAACCTAACTGATATGGAAAAGGTCAGCACGATCCTCTACTGGTTTGAAACGATTTCTAAAAGTGCTTCTGAAGAGTCAATAATTATCATTAGAAGTTAAATTAGTTGAAAACAGGCTATAAAGGGAAAATCACTTTTAAGTAATATCATTTTCTTAATTATAAAATTATAAATAAAAATACTTAATGGTGGTTAAAAATAAGATAGTTAATGTTAAATAAATAAGATAACTAAGGTTGATAAATGATAAATGACCACAAAAATAGTTACAAAAACAAAACAATTAAAACAAAGTCATGAGAATTTTCCGATAAGATGAACACTACCATACAAAGATCAGATTTTTTTATCCAATTTTTTTTTTTATGTTACAAAGACATAAATGAATGACATAAATTCGACAGCTCATGAAAAGTCTTGGGTTCAGTGCGTGGTAGAGGCCAGTGTTTTGAAAAAACTGTTGTGCACGGGAGATTCATATAGAGGACGAGTAGGCCACAGACCCCAAAGGATCCATCCCCGGTTGTTAACAAATTAAATAAAATCTGCCACAGCTGGATTTGAACCAGGACCTTCGATAAGGCCACTCATTTCTCTACCACTGAGCCACTTCGCTCCTCTTTATTATCAGTAATCAGAATAATCCTCTTAAATGTTTTTCAAAAGGCTAAAATAATGTTTTTGTAATAAACCTAGTTGATCTCCAACAATAACTATATAACTATATAATCTAACAATAGATTATATGGTTAGATAGATAGAGCTTAGATATTAGCAAGATCCAAGGCAGAAAACGATCCTCTATTACACAAAAATCTAGGACAAGTGTAGGAAATAGGGGACATCAACATAAGTCCGAACATGAAAAGGGTAATAGGGAATAGATAGGGACATTTATCGGAGGATAGAGAAGTTGGGCCCAAACTGCGAGGGATATTCAATAAACCTCCTCCAAAACTGATAAAGACCCAAGGAAAGAGCCAAGGGGGCGGACCTTATGAAATATTCGGCCAAGGAACGGTTCGGTGCTTCTCGGTAATCAGTTCCAAGGGAAATTGGAAAATCCTCCTCCCGACCGTCCCATTACCAATTTTTCTTTCGTTTTTCTCTCTCCGGTGGCCTTTTACTCTCTATTTCCTCTTTTAAAGGTCTTATATGTTTTTACTTTATAGCGGCACACAGAATAAATAATCAAAGAATGTTGCATAGTCAAAATATAAAAAAAATAACTATTTATCAAATACCGAAGTTTGCTTTCAACGCAGGAATTTAAATCAAAGTAAATCTTTACTATATTTCATGTCTACAAAAAAACAAAACAATAAATATGAATATCAATAAGGAATATATATAAAAGAAATAAAAATGATCAACAAAAAAATATTGATACAAAAGAAAAAAGAACCAGACATCTGAATGATATGAATATTGGATATGAATCGAGACATAATAAAAACAGAGAAATAAAAAATAAAATGGAGGTATAACAGTATGTATAAAATATAACAGTATGAAACAGAATGGAGTAAAACCGACAAAAAGCCAGTTATTTAATTCAAAATTGGCTTTTAACTGAAAATATATCTTAGTATTCTAGATTACTAGCACTGTGTTTATGGAATGTGTGCAATTTTAAACAAGAAGAAAAATTTTAATTTTATCACGCTGTTTTGTCCGAAGAAAATAGAACTTTCTAAATAATAAATTCTAACAAAAAACAGATAATTATCAAAGTATGAAGCATTGCTGTTTGATGGAAAGCATTGCAAAATCAACTATAATGGTCGAACAAGTTGATAGAACAATAATTAATAATTTACTTATTTTTTCACTTATTATTATAGACAATTGGTTTAATTCATTAATTTTTTCCCGCTATTTTAGATACTTGAAGCTTTTCCCACTGATTTCTTAAGAAAATTTTCGTCTGAGGTTTTGTTTTCTATACTAAAAAGTTTTTTTTTATTAAATGAAATACTAATTCTTCATTTAGCACACGACGAAAAGCCGTGGTCGACTAAAAGTTCTATGAGAAGGGAAAAATCTTGATTAAGTCAATAGAGCCACTCAAAAAAGGTCTTACAAAAAACACAACAAAAAGGAACTCAGATAAAGAACAAATGGCCACTCAGCTGAGCTCACTCTGTTTTCCCGAATCGCCGACCATTCGCTCAGCTAAACGATATCGGTGTCCCGATCAGTTTATAACTGGATCACTCATATCTAATCGCCGTTACCCACTTCACTTCTCTTTGCAAGCGCAGGCATCATTATCTACAATTGCTAACCACCGCAAAGCGCAACCGTTGAAATATTAATGAGTGATGATAAGAGGATCAGCATTAATTGAGGAAGCAACAAGAGTTATTATATGCTAAAATCTAAATTTTAAATAATTATTAAATGATACAGTATGAAAATAATCTAGAGACACTCGACAGCCAAGTTTTTCCCAATTATGAGTACCCGCTTCGTAGCAACTGGGGGAGACCAGAAGTCTCCAGATCTCACAAGGTCTTTTTATAGTCGTTAATAGTTTAAATAATTTATCTGTCACGTCCGGATGTGAACCCACGACCTTTCGCACAGCAACTCAGCGCATGAATGAGCTCATGAATGAGCTCATGAATTAGCCCGCTTCCATTATTTATTGTAAGAAATAAAACAGACAGCACAAGAACACATGAAGAGTTGCGAGGTAAAGACTCTACGGGACTAGTTGTGGGATAATGTTGGAGCAAATAGGCGCTTG
Source organism: Arma custos (assembly GCA_037127475.1). Classification (NCBI taxonomy): domain Eukaryota; kingdom Metazoa; phylum Arthropoda; class Insecta; order Hemiptera; family Pentatomidae; genus Arma; species Arma custos. Next base: position 97,898,134 of record CM073760.1, on the reverse strand, counting down.
GTTGTGGACTGCTCAACCGCTAATCTTTTCCTCAATTAGGGAAACCAGCTTTATAGTGGCTGGGTAAAGCCCAGGAAGGTCTTCAGAACGCACTAGGTCTATCTATACCTCATTAAATAACTTATCTGTCGTAACCGGATTTAAACCAGGAACCATCGGTACGACAACTCAGCGCTCCACCTCTGAGCTACTTCGCCCGCTTTTTAGTGTAATAATATTTAAAAATAATATAACATGAAATATTCAACTAATAACTATTATAAATATAGTTCTCCCAACAGGTATAAATAAATGTTTTATATTGAAATGATAAGACATTTAAAAAACATCGAATATGTCATTACACAGTTATAAAGTGATAAAAAACAATATTTTCGATTTTATCAACTTCTCACTCTAGCCCACTGGTTTCAAACCAAGCACCTTATTTCATTCCTGATAATCCTTCGAGGTGCCTAAAAAGATGGGCTTCGTGAGTTGAATTTGTTATTCCCGAACTACCACCGAGCAGTTTATCTATATGCCTTTATCTGACCCATTATGCATCATCCATTATATTATTTATTTATTATTATATTATTTGCTGTATTATTATAATACAGATGTAAACTTCGATAAAAAAATTTAAAAGATATATATCAACCATAATAAAAATTTATTCCAGAACACGATGAGCCTTGAATCCGCAGTTCAGGTTTAAATAATACATTCTATACGAAAGTAGATAATCCTGCATGTAACCGGGACGGCACGTCCAAGGAGGATATGGGCTCAGCCAAGGCATTGAACGCGGGATCATAGAATTTATTTTAACTAAGAGTTGAATACACAAAGAATGTATCGAAGTTCCACCCAAAGTGAGGAATACCCAATATATATTTTCATAAATCTTTAGCGTGGAAGATATAGAAGCAATTCCAGTTTCTAGTACGATCACTGGGAAATAGTGCAGTGAATCACTGGATGTCAGAATATTAAATGCCCATGACTGATGTTTTAATTCTCTTACATGATACACTAATAAATAAATATCAATGAACAAATAAATTTATAGCCCGAATGCTTTATAAAATAAGTAAATTTGATAACATGAATCCATAAAAATTCATGTTAATTCCTAGCACAAAACATTCAAGTCAGGGTGCTTGATAGCAAAATAACTATTATGGAAATCATAATGTACTGCTTGATTATATGCTACTAAGAATATTTTAAACATTCAAAACCATTATTATTATTTTTGCAGACTTTATCATTACCATACCTCTATAACCCTCCTTGCTCAAAAAACATTAATAAAGTGAGTTTACATCAAGTGATTTTCAGTAATTACATTTACAAATCATCCACCATACAAACGTTGCAAACACGCCAATTATTAAAAAAAAAAATGGAATGGAAGTAACACAAGAAAAAGAACTTCAGTTTCACAAGCTTGGAAAGTTGTTAATAGGATTCTATTTATGCAAATAAGACCGCGGATGAATACAGATTCCTTGTTTGGATAGATAATTTTCTCCTCTCTTACATAATCCGCCTTTAGGGCATTGTCCTCGCTTCTTTTGTCACTAATGGGAATGTTTAAAGAAAGAAAGAAGTGATGCATCCAGACAAATAGTTAAAAGCATGTGATCGGAGGTTGGTTTTTAAGGCTAGGTAAACTAAAATGATAGCAATAATGCCCGAATAAAGCCATGATACGTTAATACAAATTATTTATAACCAATAGTAACAATAAAAAATGTGAAGTTGAATCTATAACATATTAATCCATTCGCCAGGTGCGAAAATACATCGCTTAAAACAAATTAAAAATAATCTTATTAATTTATTTGTTAAGATCACAACTTTTGTAATTTAACTAGACAAACGCGCAGAAACCCACACCACGACAATAAATAACAAATCAATTAAAATAACAACGCCAGTCTGGTTGGGTAACACAAAAATTGGAATAATAAATAAATTAGTAAATCCTGCATATATTTTAATTCTTATAATTTTTTTTTTCATTAATTGTTATAATTTTAAATATTTTCATTTTGAAGAGAAAAGGTGGTAGAGCACCATGACGGAACAATGGGAGACCCGGGTTCGTATCCCGTCCTAGATCGAGCCACCGGAGTCGCTGGCCGGCAGGGGACAAGTCTTATCTGATGCCATGTCCCTGTGTTCTCGCAATTTTTTTGCGATGTAAACACGAGGACGAATGTTCTTTGAACATTACTATAATTATAGGATCTTGTTCTTATTACTATTTACAATTTTTTGTTAATGGTTTTGATTTTTAAATATCTTTATTTTAAAGAGAAAAGATATGCCCACGGCAGGGATTCGAACCCAGATCCTATGTCAACAAGATCCTAAAATTAAAGTAATGTTCAAGGAACATTCCTTCTCGCGTATACAACGCAAAAAGATTGCGAGAACACGGGGATATGGGATCAGATAAGAAAATTGATTTGTTCCCTGTCGGCAGGTCGGCCGACTCCGGTGGCTGAATTGGTTAGAGCACTGTCACGGAGAGACAGAGGATCCGGTTCGAATCCCGCCGGGGGCATATCTTTTCTCTTTTAAAAAAAATATTTAAATTTTAGCTCATTCGATCAAGTATGAATAATTTTATTTCATTTAAAATTTATATATCTCATCATGTTTTAGACAAAATAGATAAAAATTGAAATGAAATGTTCAAGGTGAAAAAAGTTCTTTGATGACTTACGATGAAGAATGTCGAATAAGAGAGCATGATTACAGTTGAAAATAAATAAGGCAAACATATGATATCCATAAGAGCTGATATGTGTACCATATATAAATATATATATATATATATATATATATATATATATATATATATATATATATCTTATGATATACAAATTCAATTAAACAAGGTCATGTCAGTCTAGAAATAAAAAAAATTAGTAAAAACATAAACTTTACAGAGCCATGCAGGGAGGGGGGGGTTCATAATAAACGTATCAAATCTTCTATCAATTAAATAGTTAAATTAAAACAACTGGTAAATTGAAGAAATACTTAATGAAAAAATGTTGAGTCTTGCGATTTCTTGTTAAGTTAATAAGCGCTAAACCGTCTGATAAACGTCTAAGGAGTAGAGACCGCAGCGTAGGTGGGGCGATTGCATTTAGGGTAAGCTTACGGAATTGGGTAGTAATTCATGTAAAAAAGTTTGCAAAGGTTGGTGGTTTCTGCATCGTACCTTCGGATTAGCTAAGGCTGTTACACGTGCATATCTGACCGGTATCCAAACAGTAAATTTTGCTAATGCCCGTTTTATTCTTAGTCATCATTTAAAAGGTGGCAAGGCACATTTTAGTAGTGATTGTATGTTATCACTTGTTTCTATCGAATTTACCCCATAATTATTATATCTAAACAATAATTACTATTAATTAATTAGTTATTATAAAGTTTATATAAGTACATCGGAAGCATGTATTACATTCCTGAAATTCATATGATTTTTGACTTAAAATAAACAATAACAGTTTTAAATAGTTAATAAGAAACCAAGATCTAGGCTTTTAACTTTTGCATAAGCTTCTGTTGATTACCTTTTTTTTATTTCAATCACAAATAACGATTGCTATAGCTAACACAGTGCTATAAATAGGAATACAATAACTGGAGAAATGAAGAGCCAATAAAGAGCCCACCCAACAATGGAGTGCCCCAGATCCATCAACTGATAGCAGGTTACCACCTAGTCAGGCTTCCCTGCACTCGTCGCTCACAATGTCCAATCGCACGACCACCTGGTGGCAAGGGTACCTTAAAGCAAGGATGGTGTTTTGATTTTAAGAACAACAAATATCACACGAGGATCATAACATGAAAGACTTTACATGAATAAAGACTAAACATAATTAACCCTATAGATATTCCATACTACGTCCATTCCATATTTTATCACTAAGTGAGAAAGGGATGTACAATAGGAAACGACCCGGCATGGATGGCTAAACTAAACACTAAGCTCAAAGGCACTAAATGGTGTTGCGAAAGAAGAAGAATTTCAACTTCTTGATAGGTAAATTAATAGTTTAACTTGCCTGAATCCTAAAAGCTGACATACAAAACCATATATTTTTTAAATATTTTTATTTTTTTAAAGAGAAAAGATAGGCCCTCGACCGGGATTTGAACCCGGAACCTTTGTCTCACCGTGACATCGCTCTGCCAAATAAAAATATTTATAACTCATAAAAAATGACCAATAATTATAAAAAATTATAAATCATATATTTTTTAATTTTAATTAAGTTTAAAAAAACAATACATTGCGACGATACAATCTACAACTTGAAAAATGAAATAAAGTTTTAAACAGATGTGAAATAATTAATCTAAAAATACTCTCCTACTTGAAAATGAAAGAGAGAAAAATATATACTGCAGTATATACATACAAATTATATTTAAGGCATCTTCAAGCACTACCTTCCTATTCATCATTCAACTCTTTCCTCGTTTAAGATGAAACGGCTTTTAAGCAAAAGGAAAGATCTCTTTGAAAAGAGAAAAAGAAAATACAGAACAAGAAAGGATGGAATTAAACAGGAGCAAAAGAATGAAAAACTCGCATAAAATTACTCGAGGCACAAATGGTGTACACGAGGCCTTAAATGAGACTTTTAATTAAGCGCAGGGCTGTAAGAGTAACATTCAGTGCTTTGGAGATGCTTAAAAACGAGCACTTGAAAGGTACAACGGAAAACCCAGGGAGGAAGGGGAAATGGTTTTCCCTTTCCGAGGGACGTTCCTCGAAGGAATAAAGGGCAATATTTTATCTAAAGCTGCTCGAGTATAATTATTCCCCAGCAATTTAATATAATTACAGCATTATCAACCGCAATTCTCTTTAAATTATACCGACGTGGGCTCAAGTAATTTAAATCTATTTGAGGGGAAAAACCGGGTTCACTTGTTTATCGAAGGAAAATGATTATTATATAAAGTTTAACCTCAGCAACGCGATTTCTATCTATGATTCTCAACTTTCAACATTTATTTAGAAATCTAGCCCCCCCCAAAAAAATATTCACTGCATTTAATAATCAGCAAAATATTATACTAAACCAAAAAATACATCTGTTCATCTCTTTATACATTCATTTCATACTATAGTGTTGGGAGTATCGATATTTAAGAATATACATCGATATTTAATGTTAAAATTTAATTTCAATTTTAAAGAAATATGTTAGGATACTACTAACTACAAATACTGCAACCCAGGATGAGGGCCTAGGATTGGTTAATATTTTTTTCGGTATTCTCGATTTCTAGCCTTCTATTTCCATTCAGTGAGATCCGAATGTTAGACAGTGTAAGCAGTGTCTGGAGAATTCCTTATATAAGGATTTCCATGTTGCCCAATTATCAAGGCACGCCATATACAATTGTTAGGCCATTTAATAAGAATGCCTAATAGGAGAGTAACGAGCAAACTCCTGCAAGTACCGCGTAGTCGGTGGATGCAATATATTGTTACGACCAGAGGAAGCAAAGGATTAGCGGCTTAAATCCGTCGGCGGGAGAAGTTAAAATAGGATTAGGACCGTTCTAGATCGTCTCCTTTTGTCGGAAAAGGATTAAGAAGATTCCAGAATTTTCTGGCCCCTCCGTGTTCTAGAATGTTCGGCCTTGCCAATTTAAATACTTCCCTCACCTCGAGCCAGTCAGTCTTACCCTGAGAGTTGACCACGCACGGTGAAGATCTGTGATAAGTGAGTGTCAGTGTGATAAACTAGTCAGTGTTGAACCGGCCCGTGTAATAAGTGTATCAGTGAACTGTGACAGTCTCGCGAGTGTAATAAACTGTTTCTGTTTGTTTCTGTGAGTCAGTTTGTCATACTTGGAGAATCATACGGTCGGTGGACTAGTGAACTGTAAGTGTTAATTATTAGTTATAAATTGTAGTGTAATTTTATAATATTCATAGAAACTATTGTAACTAGTTAAGATAACTAGAGTTAGTAATATCTTATATTATTGCAATAATTAAATAGAAGTTAGGCCTAGATTATAATCTTTAGAATATTGTCATTATAAATTTATATTAGTTTAATAATATCCTTTGTAATAACTTGTATCCCTTTTTATCACTTTTGTTAATAAATATTAGTATCTTTAATTAAGGAATTGTTTAATTCATTTTAATACCCAGTAGGCCGTAACAATATTAAGATATAATCCATAACTTCTCTGACATCAAAATATTTTTAAAAAATAACTTATATTTTTTCATGAAACTATTCAATTGTTTTAACATATCTTCAAGCAATTTTCTCATTATCGTTTCTTCTATACTTCGGTGAAATATTTTTTTATAATTGACAAATCGTTCTAGAAAATGGAAGGCTAACTTTGGGAGCATTAATAAAAATTGTTTGAAATGACTTGAAAGGAAGTGAACGTTCTAAAGCGGGGGAAGGCGTGGCTATTGTGGAAAGGATAATGCCCCGTAGCTCCACATGCCGGGGGAATTGTTAGACCATGAAGGGGGATTAAGCCCAATTCCGAGGGGAATCCTTCCTTCTTCTCCCTCCTTCCCACCCAAGCTATACCGTAATAAAAGAATTTTACCTGATGGTCGCCACTCAATGGGTCAGAATAATTGCACCTTAACAGGAGCAGGAAGGGCGTAAAGAGGGAAAAAAAGAAAAGGATGGGGTAAGGAACCTAAGCAATTTGCAATTTTCAGTACTTAGTACCACTGCGGCAGGTTTATAGTACCTTAAAGGGAACCGGAATGCTCAGAGTGAAGAGTGATCATGTTGACTTGCTATGCCGGAAGTTCTGGGATCAAATTTGGCTGGGGCAGATAAATTATTTAAGCTATTTTATATAGATCAGACCTTATGAGATTAGCCCTTCTGAAGCTGACCAAGCCACTTGAAGTGGGTACCCTTGATTGGGGGAAAACTGGAGGTTAAGTGATATCTCAGCTAAAGCACCTCTTTGCACAACTGTTGTACTAGATACAGTACTGTCTCTACCTTGTACTGAAACTAAGATAAGATAAACTAAGCTCCTTCAGATGGTAGAGGTTTGTTTAAATTAATTCTTTATGCAGTATATATACTTACATTTAATTATATCTGCAGCCCGGGTTAATCAGTGGGTAAATTGATTTTCACCAGTGTGTTAATTGTTTTGAGGAAATCACCGAATCGTGCCGTTCTCATAGTTTTTAGTTTTAAATAAAGTTATAATATAGACAATAACTTAATTTCTAACCATGGAATGAGTTAGCCACTAACGCACTAGGAAAATAACAAGAATCCGCTTTCCTAAGTACAATCAAATCAATAAGTACAAAATTGGAAGTAATCACATATTTACGATATAAATCTACTATAGATTGATTAAAACATTAGTTTTTACAAGATTATGTTGCAAAGGAATTGAACAATGTGTGATGATCCCAAAAATCGTTTCCTAATGGAACCCAACCTTCTTCCATAAAATCCAGACTGATTTTATGACCGAGGACACATCCACTGATCCGATTGATATAAACGACAATTGATGATCGGAGATATTAAATAAGAAAGGATAATAAAGAAGGACGTAAAATTGATGATGGCGGAGATTTGGCATGAAAGAAGGGCAGGATCGTCAATCAAGTCGGCTCAGATATTTCTCCGATCTTCCACAAAGCTGCTCCCGGATCACTGCGATACGATCAATTTGGACAACATTGTCCAAAATATTGTAGCATCCAAGCAATTTCTTTCCAAGGACCTATGACAATACAATCATTTAATAATTTTATATCATTTTCCTGAATAGGATAATAATTAATAATTTTTCATATTCCTAGACACGGTAATGACTTGTGCCAAGTTTGAATGAAATCATAGACAGTTTCTCATCAACATCAAGCACTCCATGCTTTACGGCGACCAAATCGTGGGATCTTATATCTTATACAAAAGTGATCTTATTTTAAAATCATTAAGCTTTTTTCTTTTGTTTTCTAAACAACATGGAGTTAAACTATTATTTTGTTTAACTACACTTACTATTACAAATGTAAATAAAGTGATGGGTTTTAGTCATTATTTCTAAAATCTTAGGAGCATTGAGGACTCCTTTCATCAATCTTGTGCTCATATATCCTTAGACTGGATGTGTATTTAGTTAGACTATAGAAGGGGGTATCGATTGAGAGGAGGTCAGGTAAGCGAGCTGCTTTGCAATGGTAACCCACCATTGTCCGACCTCATCAGTATTCCTCCGGAGTAAGGTCCCTTCCAACCTCCCCTACCAACTTTGATAGAACTCTTGATATGCTTCGCCTCGGAATGGAGGTATTTCTATGTAACTTCGTGCTTTCAATCCGGAAGTCATCAACTCCGATGACTTTCATTCGGTTTATGGTTTAAGGATGAATTCTCTCAATAGAATTGAAATGATTTTTATTATTATTTTTAAAAAAATCATGTTTTCTAGCACTCTCGATTATTGATATATTTGGCTTTAAACTATTATGTAAGAAAATGAATGTATATCAAATACTTACGTAAAGTATTTTAATATTTTAACAATCATGATATCCAATAAAAGAATGAGATCAAAGACAAGGAAAATTGATGGAAAACTAAATTAATTAGATATTATGTTTAATTATTAAACATCACTATTTGTTATAGCTAATCAAACGTTACTCCAGTGGGAGTCATAGATTTTGCCGATCAAGTATAAACCCTTTACTAACGAATACTTGACACAAAACAGACTCGGGGACACCGTTTTATGTCCACATCCTAAAGACTACATAACCAAGTATTTTTAAGTCCGAGATCCTTCTAAGCCACTTTATGGAGGCTACCCTACTCCCCGATGGACCTTCAGTTCCCATACGGTCCATCCGTGTTACCAGATTGAAATAATATATCTGCTTTAGATTGAAATACTAGTAATATGCCCGGGATCTACAGCGTAGCAATTCGCATCCGTAGCATTCTACACAAGTGAATTCTATCACTTGTATTGAATACAATACAAATGGCAGTGCGAATTAATCAAATCTGTAATAAATAAAACAATAAACGAAACGTGATCCAGAAACGATAATTGAAAATAGTAAACTTATATAAAGGCATTATTACACATTGTCAGAAAGTCTAATTATATACCTTTAGCAGTTATAAAGAGCAAATCAGGTTGGTATATGAACTTCAGAAGGGTTTGATTGTCCTAGGAAATATGGAGTGCTGGGGCCTTCATACAATCCCACCAGGAGAAAAACATTGGTATAAGAATCAAATATAATTTGTAAAATAGAAATAAAACAATTAAATGGTTCATGCTAATAATACTAATCGGACAATGTCCAAATCAATACAGAACAGAAGCAGTCCAAAGAAAAAAAATAAAGTAGATCAAAACGCGATCAGACATGGACAAGAAGCACGAAACCTGGCAATAATGAACTATAATCAATAAAGTGGATTATGAATTATAATTTGCCCACTGATACCAAGGTCAGAGATATCTATCTCACTCCATCACGAAACTCTTCAGTTGGTTATTGCATTTACCTAGATGGAGGTTCATAAATATTCGAATGACTCGAGGAGCAATAAAACAGGCAAATTCAATAGGCAGTAAAGGACCAATTTCATCGAATTCAAAATCCATTAAACTTTAAACAAAAGATAGATAGGCACTTGCGAAAGGCTAATGGAGCATTAGACGGTGCTATAATTAGTAAAAAATAATAATGTTGATTTTAAAGTACACCAGCGAACAGATGGATACTCATGTATGCGATACACAATACCGAATAATTTACAAGATTCTTCAACTTCAAAAGTTCAGAGAAGTAATTTCGAATCACTATCTTTAAATAAACATGACGAACCACGATTCGTTGTATTTACAGAACATTTAGATCGGTGAAAGCCTAAAAACGGTCGAGTCACAAGATCGATCAATGCTCGGACTATTAGTTAGGGACACTAGCAAAAACAGGGACTCCTTCTTCAGATCAGGCATCAATTTCCTCTTTACTTGCCGTTCGGGAAGATAGAAGACATAAAGGAAACATTGTAGCAGGAATAGGTTTAGATAAAAGCTCACAACTTATCTGATGAAGGTTTGTTTATTGAGTATGAAAAAAATAATATTAAGCCCCATAACTTTCAAAAGTTCGCAATTATATAACAGAATCGTTCTAAATTATAAAGGATCAATATAAAAGAGAAATATAAATACATAGTTACCGATATATGTATATCGAGAAAAATAGAATGTACAGGAACAAGTAGAACAAAGAACAAATCACGTATAATACAGACAATTTACTAAAGACATTAATATTAACTTTCAGAGCAAAAAAGAAATAGAAAAATAATATTATAGAAATGAAACGAAATATTTTATTTTATGGACACCTATGTAGAATGGATCCCAGCCGATTAACTGGAAGACTTTTCAAATAATTTAAAAAGCTAAAATTAAAGAATACATGGTTTGCAGAAAACGGCATGGAGGAGGAGATAAAGATTACTCCAGCAGGTATTACTGAGGGATCATCTCAGGCAAACTTGTAAGAATCTATGAGTTTTAGGGAAATGACTTAAAATAATACTGGGGCCACTTGGACATAGGAAAGAAGGAAAAACGTAGTGCAAGAATGGAGGATATTTAAGGACAATAAAGAAGCAGAGAGCTGAAGAGACCTTAGTTCCTTAACTGAAAAAATAAAATAAAATATTTATATAGAAACGTTCAATATAGGTATAAACTATATGTTAGACAAGAATGGAAATAAAAACAAAAACCTCAATTATTCACTATTCAGTCCCCATCAGGGCAGAAAGAGAAATATATATTTATAAATATCTTCTTTATACGTGTTTATAAAGAATATGCCAACATCAGAATCCAACTATGCAAAGACAGCTTTACTAATTTTAGGAACTTCCAGAGTCTTCTTTGGAAATATCTACACGGTTTAACATTGAAAATAATATTATTTATATCGAGTATGCCTGTGAATAAAACTATCTCTCTCTCTTTCAAGATCTGGCAAACAAAACATCTTAAACTTTTTTTTTTCGGTTGAACTTAATCAAAATTTGTGGGAAAAACTAATACGGTTTCAGACAGATATGGAACAAACATCAGTTATTTTTTAGGAAATCAATAAATGTAGATTGTGATGACCATTGACATCTAGAGCAGAGCTACTCGGCAAACATGTGATGGGGGCAGCAAACAGATTGTGCTATCTGACCTACAAGATTATCTCTATGTGATAACATTTTCCAACATTCCAAGCCTTGTTAAAATACAACTAGAGCGTGCATAGTGAAATGAATTTTGTCATGGGAATGACGAAATTGGGAAAATTTTATATAATTGTAAAAATATTCTTTAAAAAATAGGATTTACTCAAACATATTCGTAAAAAACGACCAACTTCAGGAAGATGCGAAACGTCGGTATAAAGAAAATAAAGAAGGTTTTCATATGAAATAAGCCAAAAAAATAAAGGTAGCACATTATTGCAAGTGCATATATATATATACATCTATAGACAGGAAGGTGACAGTAGTTGGATTATAGATCGGAGCTAAGGTTGGCTAAGGTAGGGATCGATGAGGACCTGGCCGGCTGCCAGTCTATTGTGGTACAGGAGCAAGAATATCACCGCTCTAGCTGCTCTAAACTACGTTTAGTTCACCGGTACCATTTAGTTACAGTGCGGGAAGTGACAACGATTGTACAATACCAGTCTCAAATTATAGGAAAATAACAAAAAACTGAATCAAAGAAAGGAGGTATGTGGCAAACATATGGTCACCAATAGTCATAGTAATGGACTTGCACACACAAATAGAGAGAACAGGAAGAAACATAATAAGAATGGTATTCTTGGAAGATTCAAATATGACAATCCTTGCATATCTAGACTTCAAGTTCCAATACTTCAAGATCAGATTAATTGTATGGATAAATCCTAAATGAAGGGTTCAAACATCAGGGATTTCCTGACAGACATTGAAGCACGCATGGTCAGATGCGCATATCATGACCAGATGATATGTGGAAAAAAATCGTATGCTTTTTAACACGTCAAATAAGCGACAACAGTTGTTTCTTAAAGACGAGGAAAGAAGTGCCATTAACAATTCAGAAAAGTGCCATGAAACCTAAATTTGAACGTGAAAACTCGAATCAGACTACTCAAATGTTGTGTTCTCATATGGATATTTCAAGTATTCGAAATTATCAGCATATGCTCTGAGTTTTAAGGGTACACCATATCAGCAACGAAAGCATTTCATTACTATACCAAATATTACGATAAAATTTGGGATGCTTTGGTCATGTGATACAAAATAAAAAGTACTGCCAACAAGAGTAAATCATTCAGGGGAAAAGAGAGATCCATGTCGCAGGCATCACTCGTGGTAGAAAAACCTCACGCAATGTACAGGATTAACATAGATAGACTTGCTTCGTACAGAGGTCGGTAAAATAATTTGGGGCGTCATAATCGGCAGAACCCTAAGAGAATAGGCATTTTTAGAAGAAGATTGGAAAATTAAAACAGAAAATGAGGAATCACCATCTAGAATCAATAAAAATAATTCATTATGGTTAATTAAGTTAAGGGAACGCATTACGTGCTGATGAATACTACCGTACTAAGGTTCATCTATAGTTCCGCTCACACAAAAATAAATACCAGATGCCTACAAATATCAGTTAGGTGTCAATAAGATTTAAAAAAATATATAATACAAATATTGACATGGAATATTGATTTTCAAAATCGGAGAGAACAAGCAATGGTTTGCACTTGAATGTATAATAATCAAGAACATTGACTTAGTGGAAAGTTAAGTGACGGTTAAACATGACCTACTAAGTCCAGCAAAAGAAATTGCACCGAAAAAGTACATAAAACTCTTATTTGAAATACTACCGTGTAATAAATTTTTAAGAAGCCCTTGAAAAACAAAGTTCATTTATCATAAAAAAGATTCTCAACATGTCAAAGAACAGGTCGATATGCCTAATTATTCAATACCATCTTTAAATAAACCGCAAGTCAATAATGATGAATTATAAAAAGAAAAGTCTCTTGACGTGTTTCTCAATTCAATTAACGCAATTTAAAAAAAGTATATTTACCGTATTGTTGTATAAAAACTTTAAAATCATAATATACATCAAACATGAATTTACAATATTTTATATTGAAAAGTAACTATTTTTTTTCTTGTTAAATGTTTTGATTGCCCCTTAATATAAATTAAAAATAAACTTAAATTAATATTTTGTTTTTAAGCTTTAGTGGCCCAATATTATAAATTATAAACGTTTTTAGCCTGAAAAATAGTTAAACTCCCCACGAGTGAACTAATATTTGCGTTTTTGTATGGATGGCCACAATTTTCTTTTAAACTATTACAACTATTAAAAGAATGAATGAGAAATATTTTAAAAGAAATAATAGGAGAGCTCGTGGCTGGGAAAAGGGAGAATAATAAATAATGAAGATGAAGTGCATGGAAAACGCATTAACGGAAAAGCTTACTGCACAATTTTATTTCTCCCCTTTTTTCTCGATTATAAAAAATAAAAATTGAATCGATTAATGATTTATTACAAAGTCACAAGCATTAATAATCGACGTAAGGCAGAATGAAAAATTTTCATTGACTATAAAAAAAACAGTTAAATATTAAAATTGTGGAAAAATTCCAACGAAAATCCCATCAGTCTCTAAACTAAAACCGAAAATGAAGTTATCTGTCCAATATTTCGCCTATCCAGGCATCCTCAATGCACTCACCAAATTTCAAAAAGCACAACAGGAAAAAGTAAATAATAGTAAACAACAGAAGACAAAAGAAAATATGAAAAAATGAAAGTAAAAATGCAAGAAAAAAAAAAGGAGAACATTATCAAGAAACCAGTGGACTTATGGCTATTCCACAAAATATATTAATATTGAAAAGTAAAAAGAGACCTTACATAATAATAATAATAATAAATTACATAATAAATGTTAAGACCATGGAAAAATTCCTGAATAGGCGAAATATTGGAGAGATATTTTCTATTTCTTTTTAAGTGTGGAGACTGTTTCCTAGGAATTTTCCCACGGTCTTAATAACATTTATGTGAGGTATCTTTTTTACTTTTCAATATAGTTAAATATTAATATAAATGTTGACCAAATGTATGCCTTACTGCCAATAAGTAAATTCTTTCCTCATATTTTTTACCAACAAAACGATATTACGATGGTCATTAATGTAACCTTCTTTATAACGTTACAGAAAAAACTCCTTAGTTTAAATTTAAATAAACTTAATCCAAGTTGTTTTTCCATTAATTTATCCAAACTGATAAAACGATTTATAATAGATACTAGAGTTCAAGCTTACTCATAAAATAAATGATAAAAGTTGATGGACCAACAAAAATAATCTAAAATCAGTGTTACATAAAACGTTACTCTTATGAAACAAAAGGCTAAAAACAGAAAAGAAAATGTTTTTTATTTATTTAATTGGCATGATAAAGTTTATTACGTAACATGACTGAATACTATTATCGGAAATTTATCCCTTCCTCTTTTTGTGATAACATAATTTGAATATTAGATAAATAACCTTTTTCCTTATAACACTGTTCCAAAAAACATATAATAAGTCATTTGCCTACCTTAACGTTGAGTCTGTAATAAATAAACTAGCTATTTTACCCACCGTAAAATTTATAACATATTTTGTTGTGGCAGTTGCATTCATTACATATTTTTGAGATACGGAATCAAAGCTACATTACGATTAAGTTTTAGTTTTCTACTCTCATAATCATCAATTTTCAAAATACTTAAAATTGTAATAAATATAGTACAATACGGTCTGCTTCCAGAGGCAAGTTTTCATGAGGACATGAACGTAAAATTTGACTTTGTAAGGCATTACATTGCATGTTATTTAGAGAATTTTTTGGAGTTTAAAAATCTGGAACATTACAAAGGAATGTTTTTCCTCAAGACCTCACCAAGTTATTTCTCCTTCAATCTCTTTCAAACCACTGCTGCAGCAGGCAATTCGACACCTCATCCATTGCAGATTAGAGTTACATCGGCTTAACACATCAGATAAAATCAAGACATTACTTACAACTCATTCTTATCAACAAATCTCCATCTATTTAATCCTCTTCTACCCATTCCATCATCACAGTTAACGCAGACCTCATGCATATTTAGTCAGCCGATTGTGCATCAACGGAATTCCCAGGCAACGCAACATCAACATGAAAACACGTCGAAACTACTCCAATACTTTCAGTGTAGAAATTTGCAGATTCATGAAGCCTTAGAGATTGTTCGGATCATCTTATCTACGTCAAATTTGTTAACATTTTTGTCATTATCAATTCAAACAATGGATAACGGAGGATCTAACTGAACAAAAAATTCGCAATAATACAAGCTGAACATGTAAAATATTTAGCTGTTTAACATAATATGTTGTCTATACGTTAAGCAAGCGTGGGATTTTCAAAAAACTACTTAAATACACTTACATAACCAAACCAGAATTTTTTGGCTATCCATATTGAATTTTTGAAGTTATTTAAAAAATGAAAATCTATAAATAAAGAAAAAAATACGGGGCTTTTAATAGGCAAAAAGAGGAATCCAGAATGAAATCTACCAGAAATTATTTAAAATTTTCTGAGAGAAAATAATTGTAACTCAAGAGAGAATATAATAGAATAAAATCGAGTCCCTTAAGAATAACAAATGTGTACTGTAATAATAAAATATATCTATACCAGGCCAAGAGGCGATAGAATTAAGATCGAATGATATTTACATAAGTATGTAAATATATAAGTAAACTGAAAAGTATATACTTATCATGAAGAAAAACAACATAAAATAATAAGAATCGAGCAGAGAAATAAATAATTAAATAAAATATAAAAAAATAATATATATAAAAAATAATAATGTTATATGAGAAGAAAATATACCTCTGATGAATAAGATAAAAATACATAAATATTATTCGATACATATAAAATATATACTTTTATGAAATACACCACTTCAAAACCCTTCACATAATCATCCATAAAAACCTCAAAGAAAACGCATTAAAGTATAATCCAGCTCATTAGTATTCAAATTGAATGGGGGAATTAATTCGATTCAATAAGTAATAAATTAATACCACGGTATTTTTTTACTGTAAAAAAAGAATACTCTTTTTTAGTACGAATTTATAAATACAAAATTCTTGCATGCAAGGCACAGTCAGTGGACTTAAATGGTGATGCCAGAATAAATGAATATTTTAAGGGAAATACGAACATAACGAATTATAAATACAAACCCATACTTAATGATTCGATTAAATCTTTTTTTTTTAAGATTAATTTATTGATATTTACAACTGTAATAATAAAATTTACATCAAGTAAATTTTCTGATATGAACGAATGACATGAAAACAAAAAAACACTTGTGGAAACACTACCCATCGGTAGCACTCCAATAAACTTCTGTAGTAGAAGGTCTCGAGGCCACCTTCTGATTAAATCTTAAACGATAATTTGAAATATACATATAATTATTTTTCCGTCATTCGTATGATTACAAGACACCCTCGGTCCAAGCAGAAAATAATTAAAATAATTTAAATTAATTATAAATCAAATTGCCAGGAGGACGCGGATCGCAAGCTCAAATTGAGAAACTACTGGATTTCCTAATAAAACCTCAGGTTTTCAAAACTGAAAATAACCGTATCGTAGCGTGTATTACTAATGCATTAGACCACTCAAGCAGACGGCAACATCAACACAAGCTCTTCAACTTTTAGCATTTCGTAAAGGTAACACAACAACCTGAGGTGCGTATAAAGTTTCAATGGTTACAGAGATAATTAGAAAGAATTATATAAAATATAACTATTTAAGGACAACTGGTTATTAAAAAATAATTGGCAAAGCGGTAAAATTGTACCAATTGATAACTAGCCAATAAAGACCCAAATTATTAATTTATTTGACATTTTGAAAACTAATTTATAAATTCTAAACTCACCAAACTGGAAATATGATGAAGGAATCATAAACTCAAACTTACCTGAAACAGAAAATAAAAAATAAATAAATAAAAGATTAGATAGGGAATATGCTAATACATAATATAATACATCCGTGAATTACACACACACACACACACACACACACACATATATATATATATATATATATATATATATACATATATAGTGTGTGTGTATTAAATATATTATATGAAAACAACTGAACTTATTGTGAAAAGCATAAATTTTCGCAGTGTTCTTTGATGAAACAGGCGATTTTTTTTAAATTTTATTATATCATGTATGATGTAACAATTGAATTATTAGTTACACTTGTACACTTAATACTTCAGCAACTATAGCTATGTATGTAGAAATAATCGAAGCAATAAAAATACGTAGAGAAGTAAGCTGAACTAGCCTCCAAAACGCTCTAGCCGTATTCTTAAAGAATTTCAACTATTCTTAAATAAAACAAGTCAAACCATTCCCTTAACCAAGGAGACAACTCCCCTCTAATTACTACAGTGATTCCTGTAAAAACAGTATCAAATAATCTCAACATATAAGACCCAATAAAAAAGATCTTTTTTAAGATACCAAATAACTAAATACTATAAGTGCAATGATAGCTATGCTAAATCATCACACACCAGAGGGATTGGGGATTAACAAATTTGGATGATGTATCAAACATGTGTGAACCACAAAAGTGTTTGTGTTGAAAACTCCATATATTCAACGTTGCGATTAGTCACTTATTTCGACAAATAAACTTATTATCAAGTTTGGTAAGGATCTGTACCCGTAAGAGGTTTTGAAGGATTACATATGATGTCCTACCAATCCCTTTCAAAGAATAAATTAAAAAAAATAATTCAATTTAAAGAATATACTTCTCTTTCTTATCGGATTATTACAAGTATGCTTTTTTATTATTAAAAAGAAAAAGAAAAGACGATCCAAGATGATGAACCAGTTAGGCGTTTATTGATCCAATTAACTTAACAGGCCAACTTGAAAATTTAATTTAGAAACTGAGCCAGCCTTGCATAGAATCTCAAGGAAGGGAGGGAGGCCTTTTGCAACCCTTAAGGAGGCAATTTGAAATTAAGACACGTCTCTAAGGAGATTGTCCAAAGCTGGCTCGCATATCCAACAGGGGTCGCCTTATGTTCAAAATGAAGCGGTTTTAGAACAAACTGCTCGAACCAAAGCAGAATTAAACAGTTTCATTTAAACTCATGAACGAGATGAGTTCTATGTGGGATGAGAACACTTACAGTTTTGATTAGGTTGTTCTATAATCGTAGTGAAGTCAATATTCGCAGAATCACTAAAAGAACACGAGTACCGCTGTTGTGTCCCAATATTCTTAGCATTAGCCAAGCCTGGATGGACTGTAATAATTGCTGGAACACGAAACATGACCTACATCCTTTCGAGATGACAACTGACTCACGGAACAGAAGTCTCCTGTTTTATCATTACACCGTCGCTCATTCATGCCTGAGTAGAGTGTGACGCTTTGAATTCCCATGAGACAAGGTGGAACAAGCCACAATGCAATAATAAAAATCATTAAAAACACTGATAGTTAGGAACCCTTAATAAAAATAACAGAATAATTTATCACTCGGATGATTAAAGATGACATCAAATATAAAAAAAGGAAAGATTAAAGGTTCTTGAGTACATCTGTTAAACCCACTTCAAATATAGCCATTGAAAAAATATTTGTCCTCAATAATTTATCAATAGAAATATTATCCAATTGATAATGTCGCGTCTCCGAGAAAGTTAAATGAAATAGAGATTAAATCTTGTATCCGCGACCGGCTCTTGGAGTCAATTACGCTTATTTATTCTAATTTTCAATAGAAATAAATAAATTAAAAAACTTGAATATATTGTTAAATATAAATTTTAATCAATTTTTACATATCCAAAACGCAATGTTTAACCAATAAATAGAAGGAAATAACGTAAGCCTTTGGAATCTTTTGTGAAAATCTACGAATTATTATTCCCCTCCACTTTAGTTTGATTTATTTTTTACTACTGTATCAATTTTTTTTGTTGCAATTGTATTGCCTAGCTAAATAAAGATTGTAATAATTATAATATTTCATACAGGTTAAAAAACAATTATATAATTAATGTTAAAGGTTGCATAAATAAAAATCAAAACTTATTAAGCACTAACACTAAAATAATAAGTTACAAAAAATAATAACGAATACAGTTATTATCAAAATTAATACGAAAACAAAATATTTTAAAAAATCCATAAACACATATGCGTGATTATGTGTATGGATATTTAAATGTTTTTAAAAACTTTCATCAAAACGTTACCGGAAACAATTATTATTCTAAATGCTTCCGTAAATATCAATAAGTGATGTTTTTCGAATACAGTTATTATCAAAATTAATACGAAAACAAAATATTTTAAAAAATCCATAAACACATATGCGTGATTATGTGTATGGATATTTAAATGTTTTTAAAAACTTTCATCAAAACGTTACCGGAAACAATTATTATTCTAAATGCTTCCGTAAATATCAATAAGTGATGTTTTTGTAGCAATGGGTTTATTAATTAAATGCATAGATATGTTTAGTAATAGAATACATATAGAAATTGAACACAATAAATCTAAATAATATTAACTTAGACAAAAAAACTATACGTGTCAATAAAACAATATTCACATGGAAAAGAGGCACTTTCATTTCCCCTACATCCTTTTTGTAAAAGGAATAGAATAACTTTTTAGGATAATAATAAAAAAAAAAAAATACTCTCTCAATTCAAACTTCACAGAATTACAAGAGTAACGCAACAGATTTAGGTTTATTTGAAAAGAAAAGATATTAAATAAATTATGATTTAGGTTTATATTTTTAATTTTATTTTAAAACATATTGGGGTTCGCAATTATAATATATTACTGTTTTGAAAACAATTGCTTATTCATTTATTTATAAACATAACTGTATGAAAACATTTATTTCATTTTTATTGCATAATTCGGGTTCATCCTATTTCTTATAGAGTGAATGGGAGTCTACTCACTTCAATTCCTACAAAGCAATTACATTCACGAGTATAAAAAGAGCAAGTAAAGGCCACTATAGCGACTCCCACAGTCGAGAAAAAAAATAAATAAAAAGAAATCTGGAACTGACCACAATGAGCCCGCTCATCATAAGAAGTCCATTTCGAAGAGTCTGGTTTTATTGGTATATTTTTTTAAGATTCCCTCCAGAACAGGTTCTTAGCTAAGAATCGAAGTCACTTGCACCATAGCTTGCCGTGAAGTTAGGAATCAAGGAGCCTTCAGAAGAGAAAAAGAAAGAAGAAAGAAATAGAACAGGTTAGTTAATGGTGGAGAGTAGTGGTCAGTGGGGCAGCCGAAGTGGGAATTGGCCTTGAGTCAGAGCAGCCAGTGCTCCTGTATCCTTTATACTTAGGAAAATATAAAATATAGAAACGGAATATTATTTTTAATGTTATGCACTAGTATTCATCATAAATATCTGTCTGTTAAACCATCGCAGAACTGCCTATTCATTATATTATATTATATTAATGAGATGATGCTCAATCGTCAGATGTCTCGTAAAAGAATGGGTGAACCCCAGGAGGGTCTCCATAGGATACACACTCTATAGATACACACTGTAAAGGCAAAACATCACAGTTTATATTATTTATAAAGTTGAAAAGGATGGTTTTAATCTAATATATATTATAAAATGCTTTGTTCGTACGTGAAGGCACAGTTTTCTCTATCACCACCAACCCCAATCAAATTCCCTTTGGGGTGGTAAATAACCCTTGGTCTCCAGGTGGTAGTAAGGGAGTTTGGTAGCGGTAGGTGGATTTATGGGGACAAGACACGGGGCCAAGGGCCCCCCGCCAGTTTTTTTGGTACTGTTGAGAATCCATTATAGGACATAATTAAAGGCAAATCACATGATGATAGTTGTTAAACTAACAGAAGGAACATGAGTGAACCTATTGTTTTGATATCCTACTAATCTTACTAATATTATAAATGCGAAAGTTTGTATGTTTGTCTCTCTCAAAGAGAACCAAAATATATAAAAATGGCAAAATTGTGAATTTTTTTCTCTAATCTCAAGACGGTAGAGAAAGGAAGAAAAAAAGAAACCCTACTCCAGGTATTGTTTAAATTCCAAACCACTAGAGAAATATAGGTTATACATCAGAATAACACATAGGCTACAGCAAGAGCAGATTTATGGGGGGGGCACGTCCTCCCCTCCCTCCTTCCCCCGACAGCTTTTTAGGTACTGTTGGGGATCCATTATAGGACATTATTCAAGTCAAATCACATGATAATAGTTGTTAAAATAACAGAAAGAACATGAGTGAAACTATTGTTTGGATATCCTACTATCCTACTAATATATAAATGCGAAAGTTTGTATATTTGTCTTTCTTTCACGCAAAAACTACCTAACGGAATTGGATGAAACTTTACGGTAATATAGGTTATAGATCAGAATAACAAATAGGTAAGGGCAGATTTATGGGGGGGGCATGGGGGCATGCGCCCCCCAGACAGTTTTTTAGGTACTGTGGAGAACCCATTATAGTACATAATTAAAGGCAAATCTAATCTACTTTTCCTACTAATATTATATGTATATGCGAAAGATTTAGGGGGGAGCACGGGGGCACGTGTCAGAAATTAAATTAAAGGCAAATCAGGAACTTAGCATTTAGAAATTTGCAGATAAGTTCTTTGTATAATTTAAGAAAGAAATTTGGATAATTCCACCCTCAAGGGTTTCCCCTTTAGTAATGCTATATTTATTTAATCTTCCTAATCTATAAATATATATATAAAATAATACCATATACATGTAATCTACCAATGTTTACATTACCAAATTTGGAAATTATTAAATACAATTAAAGCACTTTTATAAATATAGAACGAGCTCGCAGTGATTCATGATTCTCCACTGGCTCACTAAATATCTCAAAATCCACTCTGTATTAAACTCGAGTTGAAAATAACTACAAGTTTTAACTTTTCATTCGTCCCCCTTTTAATATTTTGCAAAATACAAGTTATCATGAGCTTTAGTATGGAAAAAGAGAATGTAATTTGGGAAACGTGTATACTTCGGTAATCAACAAACGTAAATATTAAAAATGAATGAACTGTTATAACTTGATTTGAAGCAAAAGCCTGCGATACAGATACGACAATTTTATCAGTCATGTTCATTCACGTTAATGCCAGACTTAGCCACCTATTCTATAAGAAACAACATTACCACCTCCTCAAAAACAAGCCAAAGAAACTCTATATACTCAGAAGGAAACTCTCTTAAATAGTCATATAACATTAATATGACTATTTAAGAGACATTACTTAAAAAAAGCTAAATATAGTCATTTTTTCATTTGGTTGACAATAAGTAATAAAACACTAGACCAATTACTATTCGTAAAAGTAAAATGCAGTTTCGTTTAATGACAATACTTTTTTTTTTGCTTACGATAACATATATAACGTTCGGTTCAACTGATCGACTGAATCGTACATCAATGGAACACTGCAATGAAGCTAGACCGTGAGGCAAGATAGATAAGTGCTACAGAACAGGGAGATAAACATCTTGACAAACTGGAGATAGGATGACCCTCGTAACTCACCGGGCCTGCTTATCTGGGAGCTCCTGGATCACACAGACAGTCTACTGCACTGTGCAGTATCAACATAGGGGTCCACCACTACACGGACGAAAAATAAAAATAATATTTATGTAAAAGTTACAGATAAATACGGAAGGAGGGTGGTGATCAAAGTGGTGATAGAATATATTAAAAAAAATAAGTTATTTCGCAAAATGGGTATTAGTTGCGCAGGTTGTCGCTTCGAGTTTTAACTTAATTTATAACTTTTCGTTTCCTTTTTAATATTCCCGAAAATATAATAATTTTATTAGTGGCCGTTTAGAGTAATTATTATTGGTTGTAAATTAATTTACAATGAGAACTCGTGGGGTTGAACATAAATATAGACAAAACAAAAATAATGAAAAATTTACAGAAAGGAGAAATAAAAATTAATAACCATTAAATCAGTTTCGTTGAGCAATATAATAATATAGTACAATCCATTTCATTTAAATATAGAAAAGATGAAATCAACAAAAGGATTAACCTGAAATGGAAAAAATGCTGGTGCTTGAAACACATTTTTAAAAGTCGACTACCTACAGGATAAAGGTATTGGAATCATGTGTTTGCTCGGTAATATTGTATGGTTTGCAGACATGGTCAGCAACAGAAAGATATTACAAAGATTTGGAGAGGACACAAATACAATTTTCAAGAAGTATGATGGGTATCAGGAGAAAAGACCACATCAGCAACAGAAAAGTGCAGGCTAGGATTAAAGTTAAAAGCCTAATAAAAGAAGCACAGCAACTGAAATGGAGGTGGGCCGGACATGTTGCCAGGCTCGATACGAAAAGATGGTCGAAAATTGCAACAGAATGGATACCGAGAGACCCCAAGAGAAGGAAAGGAAGACCATTTACAAGATGGCGAGATGAGATCGTGCAAAGAGTAGGAGACTGTTGGGCTACTGTGGCAAGGAACAGGGACATGTGGACCAAAGTTATAAAAACCTTGCAATAAACAAATGAGCATAACATTTTATTTAATTATTGGCAACAATTTTCTTAATTTTTGTAACCTTATGTAAATACTGTATTCGTTGAAGAAAAGGAAATTTTGTAAATTTTTTGGTTAAACGGACTCATACCTCCCAAGGGAGAGGCTTTTTGTTCTGTAAAAGATGTATCAATAAAATCTGTTATTATTATTATTGTAGTCTATTGATTTAAGAATCGTCTTTTTAAGTTTAAGTTATAGCATCATCTAGACATGGAAAAGTTTTTGTTCTGTATCTGTCGCTTCGAGTTGAGTTACAAGTTTTAACTGTTAATTCGTTTCATTTTTAATATTTTCCAATTATACAAGCTCTCCTGAGCTATAGTATGGAAAATACAACGTAATTATGATTAATGAGTAAATTTCAGTAAACATTTCATCAAGATATAAAAGTTATAACTTACATTTCGAAGTATAGGCTATATATGTTTGTTAAGAAGTTTCTTTCTTGAAGAAATGATTACCGAAGTATAAACATTTCCAATAATTATATTCTCTTTTCTATACTAATAGGCATGATTATTTTTATTCTCGACAATATTAAAAAGGAAACTAATGAAAAGTTAAAAATTGTAGTGACTTGACTCGAAGAGACAACCTGTGGACTGACACCGAAATATCCTAAACAAATATGCAAATTATTAATTATTGAAGAGAGTGATCTAACCTCTAATTAATAGTAGAATCTAATAGCTTTCGTGTTCTTAATCATTCTTAGCAAATTTTGGTCAAAACACTAAAATCCATAATTATAATATTTCAATAAAGAAAGCCAGTATTCCAAGTTAAATTCCCGGATTTTCCTCCAGGAAAGTTCCCCAGCATGGCTCAAAATAGTTGAAACGACTTCTGAATCCATACAATTGCTCCGATGACTTCCTATGTAAACGGAAGACGTAACGTTAGCCCAATAACCACATCCTACAATATTGGCACATTAAGATGGATATTCTTGATTGAAAAGGAAATTTGTTTAGTAATTAAACCCTGCTTTATATAAAATTGCCCAATAATTATTAAAATAATTCAAATTCTTAAAAGATCTATATCCCAAGAATCCTTTGTGTACGAGCATCTCTATTTTGTAAAGAGTTTTAACGAGGATTTCTTTAGAATAGAAGCAAAGTGTCGGGATCCATTCGGTTTCGTGAAGAGTTCAGTAACTTAAGTATTTTGCTTATTGTAATTTTAACAAAACAAAGAGAACAAAAATATATAAAAATGGCAAAATTGTGAATTTTTTTTCTCTTATCTCAAGGCTGTAGAGAAAGGAAGAAAAAAAGAAACCCTACTCCAGGTATTGTTTAAATTCCAAACCACTAGAGAATAATTGTGAAATAACAAAAGAGATTTTGATTAACCAAAAAAATATTTGATTGCTAAAAGTATTAAGTCAACACATTTTAATCACGAGGCCTGTCAGCCTATCAACATAAGTTATCATCATTAATATCATTGATTTGCATTAGATAAAAATAATTATTTAACATATTTATAAACCTACATAATTTTATTTTAAACCTTGAAAATAACCTTAATAATTGAAAATAAACTTAAGTTGTTAAAAAGTTTAAAATACATTTTTTAATTTAATTTAATTATATAAATTAACCTTGGTCAAACTAGTACTATGTATAATATTGGTTTGCCGAATGATTTATAGTAAATGTGAAACTATTAACTTTTTATCAAACTATAATAATATCAGTGCTGAAAAAGGAACAATGCATTGATATGACTATATAGATAACTAATAAAGATTTTTTTTTTTATATGATATAAGAAATGTATTAATATGAATTCACAAATAAACATTAATTTATTTAGCTACGCAGCATTATTCCTAATCCTAATGTTTTACTCTCATATGATCAACAACTTAATTAATCAGACAGAAACAAATAAAAATGGAAAATACTATGACATGGTATCAAAATAGGTATAAAGAAATAAAATACAATTATCACAATGACGAAAGGAAAAAACTGGACAGAATCAAATAATAGTTGTCGTTTTTTTGTTGCTTTTTTTGATAAAAATGGCCGCTTTCCAAGGATCAAATAAAAAAAAATAAAAAAACAAGATAAAGCATCGCCGCCTGAAAGAGGAGACAGGGCGTTTCCTCCAGGGGCTAGTGACCTTCATACCTCGGGAGATCGTCGGAAGGAAGCAGTCTATAGTAAATACATTAATACTTTTTTATATATCTTTATTACAAATACAGATACACAAATACACAATTAAAAATTTAACAAATGGGAGTTAATGAAATGTGAATTTGAAACATCACTTGTAAGAACAATGCTTAACGATTTCGTAGGGGTTAAATTTTTTTTCTGACCTTAAACTGACACAATAAGAAGAGTTTGTTTGAGAAAAAAACCATCATCTGTAAAACAATTATATTATCGTTCTAAAAAAATCTGGAATAATACCTAGGGAAAAATTCGAATTAGAAAAGCATGGAACAATGCCTCGGAATCATTAATTTTCAGTCTAATTTAGTTATTTACAATTAATTATAATAATAAAAACCAAAACCACTACAACCGATGAAAATGTGGGGGTCAGTACATGGTAGAGACTGAGAGATTTGTTCGAAATACACCATCTACAAGAGACTGAGTGAGCCCCATGAGGGTCCTAAGATACAATGGGGTGGTTACAAGGCCACAACCGGATTAGAACCTCCGGTATAGCAACTCAGCATTCCTCCCACTTAGATGCCCCACTCCATAATTATAATAGTAAGGAATTGATTGTAATAACTAATTATTATGAATATCAACAATTTTTATACTTATTTAAAGTATATTTAATTACAGTTATGAAACAATAATAGTTGTTATCGTAAGATATAAGGTGTCATAAGCTATTATTGTTATTTCTTATATACATATCCTCTTAATAGCAATATATAAGGTGGGTGTGTGATCACCACCGACTCGTAAATATTTGTTTTCCTTTTGCCTTCTATAACGCCTTTGGACGTCCTTGCACACTAGTAGACCTAAATAGGGAACATCTCCGTTAGTATCCTAGCATAATAATAATCCGATTGTGTACTTTAGAAGCGAATTGTAATCTTGAATAGCCTTTGTTATTTACGATTTATGACGACATAATGTATATATATAAGTGACTACCAAGCCATACTTTCTATATCAGTTAGCAGATTAAGAAATCAAATATGCATACTGATTAAAACGATAATATGTATAAATATGGCTAACCGAAACCAAGACGGCTATTACATTTCTTCATCCAATAGGTTGCCACATATCCAGAGAAAGGGACAAATGTGGGCCAGTCCAGTGCAAGGTTGCCCAAGGCATTGGAATCGACAACTGCCCTATAAAAGATCTCGGACGGGACACAGACAATAAAAAAACCTGCTCCGCCATTTAAGTTCCTGGGACGGAACGGCCATTCCAAATCGAGTGGAAGCTGGGCACAAGTCTTCGAATTAATAATAATCCCTTCCTTTTATTTATTTTAAAAAAATAAAATAGATAATGTAAACGCTGGCGCCATGTTTTTAGTCGCTGACAGCAAGCGAAATGCAATCTGACAAGAGATAATTCATGAGCCATAATGGGTTGACAAAAGAGATATAATCTTCGTGTCAGCAGCTATTTCAAGTACATTAATCTGTACGCTTATTGCCAGCGAAAAAAAAAATCTCAATACTTCCATCACAAAAAAACGCGATTCAAATTTCTTTAATTTAATTAAAACTAATTCCAGTGATAGAGCTATGATCACAAAAATGAAATATTTTTTAATGATTGTAACAATTTTTTTATCAATTTAAATTGGCAAAAACTCATGAACAGACAATAAATATGATGCAATAGAAGAAACAAATCCCCAAAAGCAAAGCCTAGAGTTTCTAAAATACTGAAAAACCAACTAGTCAACGTTTCTACAATTCAGGACATACAAAGATCAAAAGCAAAATCACATCAACACTCCTTCTCATTCTCATTTCAGCCCTGAAGAAGTCAGCAGAGCAGCAAGGCTGGGGAAACGTTGGCGAAAAATGTATCAACACGGTCTAAACCAGAAGAAATCAACAAAGTCTTTTGTAATAAATTATAAATTACATTATTTTGGCTGGTAAATGTTTCTTGACTGACGGATATTATTTTTATAGTCAGGCGCATCAAGTTTACCTTAACGCACGACAAACCAATCGCTATTAAAATGTAATGCTAAGTCGTAGGTTTTTTTCAAGCATTATGAGTTCTTAAAACTCCAATGGTCATAATTTTAACACCAGTTGATTCTGTTTTAATAGCTCTAAATACATTAATATATAGTTTCAAATGTAGAAGACTACTTGAAACCGAAGGGAAAAAATATAAATAAGCAAGTTAAAAAATCCATTAATTCACGAAAATATTGCTATATTAAGTATTACAAAATAATTATTTATTTGTTTAACGTTTTTGCTGACACACTAAAAAATCAGCCACATATTTTTAAGACGAGTTTTTTTACTTTATGCACTAAAAAGCTAAAGTAATTCGTAAACCGAAAGAAAAAATATCAATTATAAAATGAATAAACATGTTAAAAAATAAACTCATTTATAAAAATACTGATATTTACTAATAATAAGCGTTATAAATAAAGTATTGTTTCTGCATCTAACGTACTTGTGAACTTAATAAAACGTGAACAATTATCTTTAATTGTTTACCTTAAGTAATAAATAGCTTAAGTATTGCCTAAATGAAAAAATATAAAAAATTAAATAAATAAGCAAGTTCATTTAAATGATCATACAGGATATTTAAATGGTAAGTTATGTTTAAGATTTAAATTAAACATTGCTTTTATTTAACGTTTACGTAAATTTAATAAATAATCGGCCACTTTTCTTCGAAAAGGAGAGTTTTTATGCTGAGTATTCAAAAGCTAAAGTACTTCCTACATGCTTACTTGCTTTTTTTCGTTTTTTTTTTAAGCATCGATAAGTCCGAAAAAGAACTTTGCTTTTAACGGAGAAGAGCCTATTTAAAATTTCAGCGGGCATGTGACACAGTTCCCAGAGCCGTGGGCGATGCGATAGCACCCGACTGACCCACAGGCATTGAAGAGTTATCTGAATACAACCCAACCCACACATCTATCTCCAGGTTTAAATTTAAACCCAGGCATTCTTTTATTTTTTGGATAAATAAAATCACTCCTAAACAGTCAGTTAATAGACTGTTTATACGCCTGAAAATCCTACTGGCATTATACTTTTAAGTTTACTGTTGTCAAATTGAGCCTGTTTCATTCATTCACCGGCCTACACTTCCGCAACTTATCCTAAAAACAACTTCATAACCCTAATTTAAAAAAAAAAAATATATATATATATATATATATATATATATATATATATATATAAACTTTAAAAGAATGAATAAACAAAAAGTACAACAAGAAGTATAACACAAAGCAGAAACATTGTAGAGAAGCAGGCATTGTTAATCATTGTTCCTCCTTCGGAACTAATCTTGACTTTCAGAGCATTTGTTCAACACAATAGGCCAAGATGTCACTAGAAATTTAACATAAAAAAAAATGTTCCGGTGTTTCATGATAAGAGATAATTTCCCTCCCTTTTCTGTGAGAAATTAGAAAAGAAAAATATTCACTAATACAGAAATTTAGCAAGGTTCTTCTAGACTAGGAAATAAGGTTCGTGCATTTGTAAAGAAGTTGAAGATTTCTCTGGCGTAAAACTTAACTCTTAGCACTTCAAGAAAAACAAAAGTCTATAAAAGAATTCATGACCATAAACGCATAAGTTAATTTATATGAATTAATTTCGTTGTTTTACGGTCAATATATGTAAATACTTTGATAAAAGAAGTTTTTAATGGGTTTAGATGAGTTCTGCATTTCACATATTAGTTATATAAGCAAAATGTTGACGGATCTTTCTTAATTACTTTTTTCTCCACAAATATGTATAATAAATGTAAATTTTTATTCCGTTTTCCTTCTTTATAATTATTGTTAACTTATTTTCGTTATTAGTTAACTAATGATTTATTTTCATTTAATTAATTATGTTATCTTTAATATTTTAGTTGTTTTTGTATAACATTAAATATAATTTTACTTAAAACTTTGGAAAAAAACAAAACATGAAAGATCATAATACTCTAAGATCAAAGTTTATCTTATTAGCAATTGACTATAGAGGACATGGTTCCCTCTGAATTTAAATGATTTTTAAATGGAGTAAAAATACTTAAAGTGAGGTATCTATGCTTGATTTAGTTATTTGTTGGACAATAAAAGAATTTATGTACAGATTTATTTATATTGTTATAATTGTAGAATTTGTGCATGATTTTTACAGATTAATGACTTATGGTTGAACTGTTAACCATATAATAGAAAAATGAAACAATGTTAAACGGAAGATTGAGAATGGCAGTTAGGCCGAAACGTATCTTGATGAATAAATAATAAAAAATATTTACTGGATATAGGTTTTTTCTCCAATTCTAAAGAATAAGTTAGTATTTTAATCTAAAACAGTAAACAGCTCATAATTCACTTCCTGTATTATATTAGTCTAAAGGAACTTGTTCCAGTAATAAATCAAGTTTTATTGCTGTTACTACTACAACGCAAGCACATTCATGACTATCATCATTTTACAGCCACAAATCATTTCAAATTGTAAACCTTTTGAATATTTTAAAGTATTACGATAAAGTCATTTAAAAAGGATTAACAACTGATTATATAAATATTATTATTGTTGTTTGCATACTTGATAAGAAAAGAAATTTTCATCAATTCATGAAATATTCACACTAAAAAAATCTGAAATGATGAAATGAACTATACTTCACAATTATCAAATTGTGTCAAACTTTTGAGTTTTGAAATGAAAAAACTAAAATTTCATATTAATAAGTAAGTCCAACAAGATAGGGATCATTTCCTCGAATTTTAATAACTTTAAACAGTAAAGGTTAATAACAAATTTTAATTCCAAATATGAATATTTTGATGCAATATTTTGTAATAAATATTGTTTGTATCTGAAAAGAGGAAAATGCTGAATAAACCTTAATGGTTTTTAGAATTGCTTTCTTGTTCCGCACATCGTTGTTATATATAATTTCCTTTTTTCCAAGTGACATTTTTTGTTCTAAAAACGGCTTTATATAAATCTACCGTAAAGGATAATCAAAATACACTCGATAAAAGTCATAAAACATACATGACATGCTATATTTACCAACTGCATATTAAAAATATTGATGGATATTTGTCTGACACGCCCAGGGACCCGTCGTATAATACAAAGTTGACTTCACTTGACAGTTTAATGTTTGCAAAAAGGGCAATGAAACCTTTAAGCCAAACCCAACCCAAAGGCTCGAGATATGCAAGACCAGATTCGGTACCTTGAACTTTAAAGAGATAAAATCACTGCCTATTTATTCCTATGATCGTTCGGTACGATCATTTGAGAAGAAAAGGTACACATTTAACAAATAAATCTGTCAAGCTTGAATACATTGTAAAGATAAAATAAAGATTCGTAATGTATTTAAACTACAAAACTTAAAAATACAGCAAAATAATGAGACCCGTCATTTAGATATGGCTGCATGGTCATAAAGGAAACTAAGGTTATTTTGTTATTAAAAACGGATATTAATGCATATTATGTATTTATATACAAAACACAAGCGGATTGTTACAAGTCACTGCTTTAGGATCATTAGATAATTTCTATATTGAGGATTTCTTATAACAGAATTAAAAATATATACGGATAAGTAATAAAATAACATAATAATAGTAATAACAATTTTTATTTAAGAAATCATATATATACCATTCGGCACTTATTGAATTTTCGATCTTCTTTTGAAAACCTCCACTAAAAGTGTAAACGTGAAAGCGTATATGTCGAAACCTCCCATAGAAGACACTCCAATCGTGTTTTATCTCTCTGTAGTTAGATCCCTGCTCCAGAGACGTTTCAGCCTCTTGTCGGATTCTGTGGATTCAATCGGTTTCAATGTGTCTGTCAGTAATGATTGTACCAGTAAGTTTAAGTGTCCTACCAAGTGAGTCGTGAAATTTGTTGTAGTTTTTCTTGATTGTGTCAGTCACGAGTGGTACGTTGAGATCTTTGTGCAATGATTTATCAGTTATGTAAAATGGACAATGTGTAATACAACGAAGGAATTTTGATTGAATGTTTGGAAAGGCACGTGTGAGGCATAGCTCCATATCTGTTTAAGTAGCATATTGTATATAATAATTTTGTTAGTTAGCGATAGTTTATTTTTGTGGTAAAGTAGTTGTCTTAGGAATGAGAATAGGTGATTCAACTTTTTTTTCAAATTAGTTAAGTGTGATTTTCAAGTCAGCCTCCTGTCTACTGTAAGGCTTAATTATTATCACCGAAATGTTTCTTTTCCTACTAGAATATCGCACATATTAGAAGTTAATACTCCAGTTAATGCCAATATTTTTAAAACATATTGAAGTTATTGGGCCCTTTCCACGGCTCTCAATTATCACAGAAAACCAGTTGACACAATAGAGTTATTTGTACCCACTCGTACCTATTCCTTTACGCAATAGAGAAATCACTCCAGGTACTTATAAATAGAACTTAACCTGGGCCTAATTTTCGTCTTGAACATCAAGTACATGAACCGCAAACTCTATTACTTACTCCTACTATCATGACCAGGCCAGCGAGGATGACATGGGTAGCCCGCAGTGGGTTACAGGTGCTTTCAAGTAGGTATATTACCATCACATAATCATATTAATTAATTTTAATTGTAATCTTGTAATATATTTTTCTTAAAGCTATTGAAATATGATAATAAAAATCACATCGTTATATGAGTACGAATCAAACACATAAAAAATTTAATTAACTTTTATTTCTATAACAACTAGAGAACATTATATTATTATTTTTTCTTTTTAAGAGAATAGTTTTTTTAAATAGAGGCGTTCAGAATCGAAATCCTTTTTGTTTGTTCATTTAACGTCACTTTATGCTCCTATGGCTAATCGGACGATGCTACAGTGGGAGCTCTAAATTTTGCCTATCCAGGTTTAATTAGGATAGGCGTAATATAAGGGACCCCGTTTAACGTCCCTTCCGAAGGACGGCGTAACTAAGGATTTTTTCTCCCTTAAAAAAATCCTAGGGCCACCTGCCGGGCTACGAACCCGCGATCTTGGGTTTAGTAGTTTGTTACGCTAACCACTAGACCACAGGCGACCTTCGAAATAATTTTTAAGTGTGACTTAAAAATTGTCCTTTTCTTATTTTTCGATATTTTATCTAAGACGACACTTTCCTACTTATTTCTCATGATTTCAGTTCTGAACCTGAAATTTTTGGGAGCATAAAGCATTGATCAAAAAAAGTCAATTGTTTAAATTTACACGATTTTGATCCTGAAACGACTCTATAATTTTGTTAACATTTTATATTTCTTTAAGCTAATTTTATTTCTATGAATAATAACTCCTATTTAAATACAAGTGCAGTGGTTATTTTATTAGCCACTTCCTTTAAAATGAAGTTAATGTATTTACCAGAATAAACGTATATGTTTTTAAATACTTTTATAATTTGTTATAATAAAATATTTATATTATTATTGCAAGTAAATTATGAACGAAGGAAGAAAACAGGGTTCAGAACAAAAGTCTCGTTATTATTTAATATTGAGTTAATTTACGAAAAACTATGAAGTTAGAAATTGGCTATAAATAAACACACCGTTTCAGGCAACTTCAACACTTTTTAGAGGATGCTCTGAGCTCCCAATTAATTACAAAGATTCATTTATATTACGTTTACTAAACCGATTCCGACTTGCAAAGAAGAGCTCTAAGCACCACAAAGCCATCGAGTTCCTCTCGTATCCAATCCAAAATCCTTTGTAAAATCTTCAATGCTCCTTACTTTGTTATGAATAAAGTCATCCATTGATGTCTCATTCGACCCGAATCCGATATCAGTCATTTGATGACAAACTTTAATCCTACCAAAACCTAATAATCCTAAACCTACCTACCTCTTAATCCCAATAATCCTTAGAGGCCTATGAAAAGAAGATGTCCTCGTCACTAAGTTTATTTGTCATTTGAGTACTACAAGTGGGAAGTTTCTCTACTAGCTTTTATCAAACGCCATTATGTATCACTCATTCTATTTACTTGTATTAATATACAGTTGTAAATATAAAAAAATACATGTTTAAAGAATACATACAATTTATATTACGTCAATTTAACTTGTAAAAGTATACAAAATATTCGCAGAAAGGCGCCCCAACCCTCGCTCCATTAGGGGAGCAGACCAACCCCTGGCAAGCAGAGAGGAGCGAAGACAAACTTGGCCCTGATTGGGACCCCGACAAGTTAAACAGAGGATGGGAGTCCCTTTGTTATGTGATTTGGCGGGATCCGTAGTTTATGGGAGAGTAGATTACAGGAAGGGCGGGTTATTGATGAGGCCCTTTCAGCGCTAATCTTACCCCAACAAGGCCCAAGGGCAAGTATTCAATTGTAAGGGACAATCTGGGCTGAGTAGGGATCAACCATTGTCTTATACAAAGACCGTCTATACCTCCTAGTTTCATAGTCGATTAATTTATTAATACTTATAATTATTTAAAATCGCTGCATTTTATCAACAAAAATTTTTTGCAACTACTACCTATGAAAAATATTGGGTTCAGAAAGTGGCGGTTTATGGAAAAACGGTTGTATAAGGAGGTGATTTGTCCGAGATCACTCTCAACCGGGTTTTTAGCCCAGGAGAGTTTCCATGTATCACTTCATTCATCCCGGCTGTTCACAGATTACATAAATTATCTTGCACAGCCGGAATTGAACCTAGAAGCTTCGGCACGGCAAATCAGCGTTCTATCACTGAGCCACACCACTCTCATGGTAGCCTTACTTAAATTAATATAAACCTATAAACATAATATACATTAATTTTCCTTGATAAGGATGAATTTAGCGAAATACATAGCATTGTACAGAAATTAAAATTAATAACAAATAAATGTATTTTAAACAATGGAAAAAATGGTGTATATAAACCTTGTTAACTTTATCTAAAGGTTATGTAAGATTTAGATCTCAGCAATATTAGCTGATTGATAGTTCAAAGTTGTACGAGGATCAAAGGAGGAAAATGCGTTCATTCAATCCTTCAGAAAGAACTGAAGACGGAGCTAACCTATGCAGAGCCAGGTGGAACAATAAATCAGTAATAGGACGACAAAAGTGGAGGAACAATTAGTCCAACCTATGGACAATCAATCGCGAACGCTACTCAAGAAGAAGAGGAACATCCCAACAACCTGACCTCCCCCTCGAGTATTTAACGATCGAGATTATAATTATAGCCGCTAATCTTGTCCGCCCACTTAAGGCGTTCCTTTGACAGCGGAATCTTAAGCTCCGGTAGAAAGTCTTCAAAGGGTCACTGGATCCTTAAGGCGAATTAGCTTTACGAGAATTTCTTTCTTGAATGCGGCGTATTATAAAAGGTAAAAAGGAGAGAATGCATCAGGAGAATGAAAATAACAAAGGAATTTTATGACCACAAATCGATAGCATTGGTCCTCTGCGTGACTACACAGAGAACAAAACACAACATAGCACTTCATTTTTTTCTACCGCTTCTTCAAGAACTAGGCAAGCGAGATATCAAGGTAGAAAATTTACAGTATTAAAAAAAAAAAAAGCTATGTTTGAAGGAAAGTTCCTTGTAACATAATTGATAATGATGAAATATAATACTATTGAAAAGCAAAAGCTCCAATGAGTCCTTGGTAAAACAAATTAAATTCTCAACATAGGAAGCTCTGAATCTATTAATTAAAAACAGAAACAGGAATGCTTATGAATATTGACAGGTATTTTTTTTGTTTGTTTTTTCGTTTAGAGTCTTAAAGCTTTTTATTTGGAATTTTTTCATTCACGTCTAAATAAAATATAATAAATTTATAAATAGAACGTAGCAATAGGAACATTGGGAATACAGTAAACGATACTTTATAAACTAGTAGAAGTATTATATTGAGATATCCATAAATGTATCTATGCCTGTAGCTTTATCCTCGGTGAATAAGTCGAATATTGTCCAAAATGAGTTTCTTGTACTAAGAGAGGAATGAGAGACTAAATCAGGCAATGGGCTTGAAAATGAGTTTAAATTGTAACCACTTAAGCCAAAAATAAGAGAATGGCACGATTTCGCTTCTCTCAATGCAGCTAATTTTCTCTGGACAAAATTCGACCACCAACACCACACCACCACACCGGTATACACCATCACTGTAGATAAAAAAAATAGATATGTATTTGCTTCGACTACATACTTATACACATTCTTTAACACATAAAATGATAAAACACATTCTTTTTCTGGTTTTCGAGGTTCAGTAAACTACTGGCAGTGAGTGTGTAACTATTTGCACTGTTTTATTGCAACGTCAAATAAAACTAAACACTACACTACTTCACAATATGTATAAAAAAATAAATAGTAAAAACCATACCGAGACGAAAATGGAATAAAAAAGATATTTTTAAGGAAACGTAACATCAAACTGCAATGGAAGGCCAGGATGCAATGCCGTCAAGGGGTAGATAAGGAATATCCGATCACAAACGGAATAAACGATAAGGCTCTGTAGTGAATCTTGTACCCTTCCCACTAAGGCTCACTCCAGCCCAGCTGAATCAATATTTAAAGTAATACCACTACATGTTTCAAAGGTAACGGTTGTGAAGGGAGGTTTTTTGGCCGAAATCACACACAATTAAGAATTATCAGAGTACCTTCTGGCAGAGCATTCAGGAGATCTTTAGATCCCTTAAGTTCCGATTATGACAGTAAATAGAATAAATAATTTATGTGCCACAGCAGTATTCGACCCCGGGACATTGAGCACACTGAGCTAGTTCGCTTCCTATCTACGTTCTACACCTTATTTTTGTATTTTATCAACAACTACAATATTTATTAAATACATTAATAATACAAAAAACAGCCAGCTATAAATAATTGACAAGGAAGAACCGTGCAAGTAACCAGTGAAGCGGTAAGTAGGTTGAAATCTGCATTCGCTAATTCCCTTAAGCGTTACGCAACATCGGACTAATATCGCACATGTTACATGTTCCTTTCTCAAAGGAGCCTCTTCACTCCAGTTAAATTATTGCATTCACATTCTCTTCTGCTCCAACACAATCTACGCCTAATTTTATTCGATATTAGCTTCGAAAGATAATTATAATAAATGCAATTATATAGTTTACAAAAGCAATAATTACCATTCCCGATCTAACACCCTGAATTCTATGAATAATTAAAAGGAAAATGTAACCGCGATTAAGCAATCTCGTTAAAAGTCCGTCCATTTAATGGTATACAGAAAAAAGTAATTTGTTGCATCACCATTTTATAAATTAATGAGTTTTTTTGCTTGTAGGGTACTACATTAATACAGCATATAAAAGCATCTTTTTTTAAATAGCAGCAGCCATATTTGCTTTA
The DNA here is from genome assembly GCA_037127475.1 of Arma custos. Taxonomy (NCBI): domain Eukaryota; kingdom Metazoa; phylum Arthropoda; class Insecta; order Hemiptera; family Pentatomidae; genus Arma; species Arma custos. The sequence continues at coordinate 97,860,676 of CM073760.1, read as the reverse complement.
CAAAACATACTTATTGTTTGTTTTGTTTAACGTCACTCAATGCCAACATGTCTAATCTTGTGTTTAAAAGTTTCTTATCCTGACCACAGGTGATACTTCAAAACATAATGAACAGTTTCTTGCATTCGTTATGGCTTACGTGATTTTAGTTCAACCTTAGATGTTTACATAAAAACCAATTATAAAAAAAGGCTCAAATCGTATATTCAGCACTCATTAATTAAAGTTTGTTTCAAAATAGCAAAAATCTGACATCTAAATTGCAGAAAGCTTAAAACGCAAACAGTTGCCGTATAAACAGCACAAATTATGAACTCAATGCCTGAGTTTGAAGCCGTACAAATTTATATTGCGCTAAGTAGTTTATTCTTGGGCCTATAACTTTTTGGACCTATCTTTAGGCTGATTGTGAAAATAAGTTGTATTACCAGATTGGCTGGTTCTCACAAAAATGAAAACAGAACATAACATTAAAATTCAAGGCGAACCGACTTAAACTGATGCCAAATGATGAATTTGAGGTGGCTAACAGAATTCAAAGGAGTTGTAAACGAACGTAATTGGTGGTTATATAAGAGAAAGGTTGATAATCATCCAGCATAACAAGAAGCATTAGAAAGGATGAGAAACGAAGATGTAGAAATGGCTATAGAACGACTTCTAATAATAAACATTAAAATGTTTAAATTTTTATCAAATCCTATATCCCTTGTTTGTTCATTTAACGACACTTTATGTTCCTGTGGCTGATCGGGCAATGCGCTGGGAGCTCAAAACTTTGCCAGTCTAGGAATCATTAACGAGTTTCTGACAAGGAACATGCCCAGGACCCTTGTGTTTTACGTAACTTCCAAAGGACGGCATAACCAAGGATTTTTTACTTCCATTTAAAAATTTAAAACTGCCAGACTAAGAACCAGCGGATCTTGGGCAACATTATGATTATCGGTAACTATACTTAATTCTGACTTTTCCACTGCTCATCCAATCCTACTAATATTATAAATGCGAATGTTTGTATGTTTGTCTCCCTTTCAAGCAAAAACTACTGAACGGATTTTACTACTATGAATGTACTGAACGAATGAAACTTTACAGTAATGTAGGTTACACATCAGAATAACACATTGGCCACAACAAGAGCAGATTTAGGGAGGCCACGGAGCCTCTAATTTGAGTCTTTTTTTTTGGTTTTTTTTTTTGTGCGGTGGAGAATCCATTATAGTACATAATTAAAGGCATATCACACGATAATAGTAATTAAAATACAAAACTAAAAACAAATCGATAAATTACCTACTACTAATCGATAAAGTACATTATTCTAATCCTTTTGGTTTTAATTTCTCGCTGCTGCCGAACAAGTGAAACAGTTCAGTTATACTAAGTAATCTATTTCAATAATCTCAAGCCTGGGGAAGGACATAGGCTACTTTTTATCAACACACCACACAGGCGAAGTTTATAAAAAACCGTAACCCCTGCTGTTCGTTGACACCCAGCAGTCTACGAACAGCAGAAACCACTGAACTTAGCATCTTAAAATTCGCAGATAGGTTCTTTGTTTAGCTTAAATGAGCACTAAGAAAGCAATTTGGACAATTCCACCCCAAGGGTTTTTCCCTTAATATAATAGGGTTCAAAGATTGTATGGAATCCCTCAGTTTCGAAGTTAGACATCTGAAATTTCGGATGTACGAGTAACTTATAGTCACAAAAAATGAAATAGTTTATTTAAAATGATCTGTCATGAAACTTTATGTGGCAGACCAAATTCCACGCGAGCGAAGCCGCGGGAAAAAGATAAGTTTCCATTAGGTTTTTGTTGTTCTAAAGGATTAAAAAGCATACTAGGTACACAATATGGCTCCCAACACCAGGAAGGGAGTAAATTCTAGAAACGTTCTATTACTTAATTAACATCTGAATTTCAACCCAAAATAAGCCTCCCGCTCAGGTAATATTGAGAAAGGGCAGTGAAATATGGGCGACTTATTCAGGAGGCATATCGGACTATTAATCTCGGTGAGGGGGAGATTTGCAACGGGGCCCCCTCAATTTTAAAACAGAGCAAGTGGGAAGTATGATAAACGGTAACCGTGTAACGCCTTTTAAAGCCTAGTCACGAATCCAAATGGGTCACTGCTCTTTATGGTGCAGTTATCGTAACGCTTTAAAACGAATTTAACGTCAGCAATAATCTATACGTTGCAAGACCGGAGTTAGAGTTAATTTTAAAGTAGAGTTGTGATAGTCTAAAATAGTTTATGGAGTACATTTTTTCTTCCAATACTGCTAACTCTTTCTAACCGGATTTGTATACTATCATAGAAGAAAATATAATCTTCAGATAGTATTGTTTAGATACGATTCCTATACAAGAAAAATTACAAAAGTGACCACATGAAATAACAGAAGACTATACATACTATCTAGCATAATATAGTACTATTATCTCGCATAACAATGTTAAGAGGGATGACATTATCAGTTGAGTATAGAGTTCTGAAATATCTTGTTGATTCGGGGACGGCATACGAGGATTTATAGCGATACATTTCTGACCGAAAACAACTAATTTAAGTAATATTAAATGGTAGAACCATTTTTAATTCAAAGACAGAATGGTCAAATCCACAGTAAAATATCCAAAATAAAATTAATAGCGAGTTTTAATATTGAAAAGAGAGTGTAATCATGGGAAATTTGTATATTTCGGTAATTATTTCGTCAGGAAATTAACGTTTCAAAAAATAACATACACATAATAACATAAACATACAATATAATATAATATAAACATACACAAAACTTTAGTAGTTTCTGGTTAAGACCGTGTTGTATAACATATAGCTTCTTAAAAAGAATGACAGAACTTAATAATTGGCATTTTGGAGTTAAGCCTTTAGCAATTGTAAAGGTTGATGGTTTGTCATTCAAGAACGACATTTCTGATATTTCATTTCCAACAAGTTTTTTTTGCTTAGGTTTTCATGATGATTTTTTATTTTTTATAAAGATATAAGTTAAAATAAAAGAAGGTTCGAGCTTTTAAAAAATTTCTAATGGCTAATAAAAGAATCTCAATACCATCGTTACAATAGGAATGTTATACTTTACCAATACTCAAGCTGTTATTTTTTTTAACTCACGTGGAACTTTTAAACGGCTCTATTGAAAAATTAGGTTTTTTGCCTTATGACTTTGTTTTTTTGAAGGAGCAATACTTCATCATCTATACTTCGAAATATTAGTTTAGAGGTTTATTTCTTAATGAAATGATTACACACATTTCTCATAATTACAAATTACAATATTTTTTTTCCATATTAAAACACAAGATTATTTATATTTTCGATAATATCAAAAAGAATACAAATGAAAATTTTAAAGTTGTGATTTAACTCGAAGCGACAACCTGCGTAACCAGTTTTATAATAAACTGAAGAAGATACAAACTGTTTAACATTATGAGAGGAAGGGACGTTGCAAGGACCATGGGAAAGTTTTTTCTAGAGCTTCTGGCGGCCACATGTCGAAAGCTATGTTACCAAACCGAGAGTACATCAAGTAATTATTCTCCCGCTAGAGCATGCAGTATTCCATCGAGGATCATCTTCTGCTTTCACGAATACTCTCCTCCCAAGAGAAGGCACTATCTACAAAACCGGAGGAACTACTTTCCTGGCATGCAGAGAAAGCTGATGGCTTCGAAAAGCCGACCCGTTCCACTCAACTGTCAACCAGGAAGATCCTCCGCCGCCTCGACGTACTTAGCTCTCGAGCATTCCGTTAGGTGCCGGGCCAACCTTACGTCAACCTGCCTGACAGCCTTTGATCGAAAACTTTTCTTTGGGGGACTTTTCATCGATAAAGGGTGTTTTATCTTTATCTGATCTTTCCTTTTAGCAATCCACCCATATACTCTACCCCTGATTCCCCAGTCATCGTTTATTTATAACAGCTAGGTTTATCAGTTCCGCAAGTAGACAATCAGTACTACGTTTTGACGAAACGGTACAAAGAAGATTATGAATACAAAAGCTAATAATGAATTTAGGCATTGCTATTCAATAATTTGTATATTTGTTGAGGATATATGGATTATCAGTCCTCAGGTTGTCTCCTCGAGCTAATTTACGAGTTATAACATTGCATTTGGTTCCTTCTTAATATTTTACATATAAAAATAGCCTTGAGTTTAGTATAAAATAAAAGAGTATAATTATGGGAAACATTTCGGTAATCACTTCATAAAGAAATGAACGTTTCTACGATACTTAGTACGGTAATTATAATCAATGACAATGGCAAATTAATATATAAATCTGTTCAAGAGGGCCGATATTGGATGCGGAGAGTAACATAGGCATTTTTTATAATTAACTAAAATAGAACAATGAGAAGAAAGCCCGTAATTATATTCTAGTTCGAATTTAAAATAATAAATATTTAAGTCCGAGGTAAATATTTATCATATTTTAGTTTTGGGGTGCTGGTTAGCATAATAGTAGAGCGCTGAGTTGAAGTGAAAAAGATTCCGGCTCTTGCAGATAATTTATTTAATCTGTTTACAGTTCGGGGTTGTACCCTGTGGGATCTAGATACTCTGGGCTCCCTTAGCCTCTACTATAAAGGGAGTATTTTTAATTGGGGGAAAACCTGGAGGTTGAGCCTCATTTCTTGTACTTGAGACAGCAATCTCTACCACGTACTGAACCAAGACCCTTACAGGGTTTTTTTTCTAAAAACTTTTTATACATCTGTTTTTATACATCCTTTGTGTTATTTCCGATGAACAAAGCTACAATTGGAACATGTAAGTACCTTTGACCTTTAGCATGTATTTCGGACTTAGACAAGACAGAGCCAGAACTGCTAAGCAATGGGTACCTGGCAGGCAGATACCTGGAGTCTATCGTAAATCGGCCGGACAGGTAGGTATCCACCGTACCCCACCTTCATATCTTCAACTCTGGCCACTTTCTCTTGTCTGACCTTTCCTCTTGCTGTTATTGAATATTTCTGAGGGATAATTTCTAGAAATTGACTGCGTACTTTTTCATCCCCCCATTGAATTAATACTTTTTTTATTCATTGTGAAAGAACATGTTTATACCATTTAAAATCCGATATTCAAAAACATCCAAGGGCAGACCACATGGATCCACACCCTACATTCGATCCCTAAAATCAAAATTAAAAAGGAGAAAGTCGTGTCAGGCACAATATTATCCCTTTATGTTAGTTGACAATAGTTCCATTAGTCTTATCATTGTGTTTAACCTGAGCCTATAAAGACAAAACCTTTTTCCTAAATCAGCTAATATTTCTGTTTTATTTAAATCCACGTTGTATTTGTCATTATTAACTCTACAGTATACCTAGGATTTTGTTTAAGAGCCATATTGAAATTTATATCCTTCTTTTTCTTTTATATAATTTGACCAACGTGCCAAGGAACTTTACCCATCATTAAGATGGATCGACCACATTTCAAGGACGTAATTAAAGAAACAGAATCATTAGAAAATAAAATAAACCTATATCCCTCGAACTTGGTTTAAAATCGGTAAAATATCTACTTGAAGAAGAAGAATTACATATCATAATTTCAATGGATTTTTTTTTAAATAAATAAGCTTGAAACGTCTTAGCTAATAATACAAAGCTAATATAAATACTTTTATAATTTTATTTTTTTATAATTATTTGTTCCGATCCTGGAAAAATCTTTTCTCTTCAAAATAAAAATATTTATCAATACTTTTAATAAGTTATCCCTACTTCACAAAAATATACATACTCATGCCTGACTAAAATGTAAGTCTGTGCCAAAAAAAACAAGCACGGCCAAACTGTCGGCCGCGACCATATATTTTAACTTGTCGTTAGGGCTAATTAAAAAGAGAGATTTAGAGAATTATAGAGTTGGATAATCTCGAACAAACTTGATAATTATTGATGAAGCGATGAACTATGAATGAAGAGAGTTATCGAGATATATCTACAATCGATTAAATCTCCGGCTTAGGATAATTGTGCTGGAGTCGGGCAAGTTGCAAAGCAATTGGCCCCTTAGGCTGGAGGAAGTTTAATATCCTGTCCAGTTGGGGCCCATAATGAGCTACCGCCGTGGTGTGGCAAAGCGCTCCTGTCATCCCCAGGGTCTGACTTTATTTAGAATATAACATGAAATAACGCAGACATAATTAATATTTTTATATGAAAATAAAAGGAACAAAATAATAGAAGGAAAAAAAAAATTAAATTAAAAAAAGAACTGTACCACTACAACCCATAATAGATCTTGGGTTAAGTACATGATAGAGATTGATGTTATCTACATCACGCTCAACCACCAGGTTTTCCCCAATTGAAGGTTCTCACTTTAAAAAGGGTAGGAAAGCCTCAAGAGGGTCTCCAGATCCCGCAGTCTGTTGTCAGATTATATAAATTAACTTAATGCCACTCAGTCGGATTTTAACCTGGAACCTTAGGCATGGCAACTCAGCGCTTTACCACTGAGCTGTGTAGTCCCCATAGAAGGAAAATAAATTTTGAAATATTCGTATATTTTTAATTTCAAGTTTATCGTTAATAGGGATTAAAAACAAAAATTATGAAAATGTATCTTTCTCTTACGGTCCAGTAGTTGGAATAGATCAGGAAAAGACCGATCGGTAATATTTTGTTGTTTATGTTTGGTAGGTTAACTGGGTTAAACAAATATTGTGGCAAATCAGAAATAAATAACACGCAATATAGGACACAAGCATTTAATTATTTAAAAAAATAATAATTTCTTCTGTGATAATGAAAAAATAATGCAGTTGCAGAAGTAAGGAAATAGATAAATGCAAAGGATGAATGTTGTACTGAGGATAGGGTAAGAAATAAGACCAAGAATTTCCTTCATCATCTGTCAACTTGAAAAAAAAAATTACAAACGAGTGTTCCTGAATACGGGAAGAATTATTAAAGACACGAGTTAAGTTTTATTTTATTATTATTTGGAAATATGTGACATCACAAGAATCACCTGACTGAGCAGGAAGTTAAATAACTGGCAAGGAAAAACTGCTAAAGTCTACACTTGTATAATATTGCTGATTCTTTGCTCTCATCCTTTTACGAGAAGAGCTGGGTGGCCTACTGGTTAGGCAGTGAGCTCTGTATTACCCGGTTCTAGTAAAGAGTCTGGCTGCGGCTGATAATTATTTGATGATACCATTTCTCTGTAAAGTAGGTACCCTTTATTGGGGGAAAAACAGGCTGTTGAGCTCGATCATTAGTCTTGAAACAAAAAGGTACCAAACAAGTTTTGGACCCCAAAACTCTCTTTATTGGCTGTATTTGTACAGGTTCTTCCCCTTTTTAACTCGCGGAAATGGTTGTGTTCCTCCTTTACAGATTAAAGTATAGTGAATAAGAAGCACTATTGGTATGTTAACCAATTTACGTACCACAAATATTTAGTTTGTTTCCGTTACACTTGGTTGGGCCCGGGCCAGCGCCTTTTGAATAATCGCGGATGGTTTTCTTTATATAGCGGCATTCATGGCAAGGAGTTGAGAAAGCTGTTGTTGAGCCGCAAGTCTATTTATTCTGCCTGACTTTTATTACTGAGTGCCGATTGAGCTTGGCATCTCAGGACGTCCGTGGCTGAAGTGACAAATGTGTAAGATGATACAAGGAAGCTTGCTTTGGGATACGACAATGAAAATAACTAGAATAAATATATCATCTATTTCCCATGAAAGGATTGCTCTGTTTCTACAAGAGATTAATTTTAAGGGGATTACAATTCTATGTATATGAGGGGAGTCCTTCAAAATGAATTTAAAAAAAAATTGGAACGTCTCTTCATACTAAAACGACCTCCGGACTAACGGCTGTTTCATCTTGTATACGATGCAAACATATTATTGAAGTGTTATTCTGTCGATTCTTCAATTGCAATGCAAGGAAATTTATTTTAGCCACGTTTTAAAATTATGTAAGGCTTAATGTGAAAAATATTCAGAGATCTTACCAACACTTCCAAACCAGAATTTTCTTAATGTTCTGTCATAAAAAAACAAAAAAAGGTGCCACTATAACTTAAGAAGGATCTGGGGTTCAGTAAATGGTAGAAACTGTACTGTTTATTGGTCAACGCTAGTGCAGTGAGGTGATTTGTCCTAGATCACGCTCAACCGCCAAATCCCCCATCCCCCCTATTTTGGTTACAGAGGCTGGGTGAGGAGCTCCGGCAGGGTCCTATATCCCACAGGATCCATCTCCAGCCGCTAAAATATTAAATAAAGTCTGCCAGCGAGCGGAATTTGATTCCAGGACCTAAATCACGGCAACTCAGCGCGCTACCACTAAGCCACTCCGCTTCTTTAATTTCGAATTAACTATCATATACAGTACATTTTCCCTCTCGACGCGTTATTTAGATTTATATTTAGAAATAAAACGCACAAATAAAAAAGAAAGAAAAATCTTAAATTAATAATACATGAAGATTCCCTTCCGTAACGCTATTGAAGCCATCCTTGGGAATATTTAGAAAGTTCAATGAGCATCAACTGAAGGACGTTTTTCACATGCCGATGATACACGTGATGACATGAAAATTCAAATGATCTACAATTATGCTATAGGAGCAGTTCAGCTTATATATATATATATATATATAAAAATTAAAATAACGAATTCCTTCTACATATTCATAATGAATTTCTTGTTTCAATAAACCTAACCTTTATCTTATAATAACTAATACAAACTATCAATAATCCGATACACAATTAATATGGATATAAACATTTAACAGGTCTGCATTCGAAATTTCTCTTAAACAAAAACAAAATAAATATATTGGAAATAATAGGAAACAAAATAAATTGGAAATAGTGTTTCTTTACTACGAGGCCAGGGCCGTGAGAAAAGATGGCGGGCGGTTCACGAATTATCACGGCCCCACTGTTAACACTACTTACATCATGATCATTTCATCACAACTTGCTAGATCTTGGGGGGGAGAAGAATACGCACAAAAGTAAAATAAATAAATGAACTGGACAACGTAGCTAAACTTGAACCATAGTGACCATTGAACCATGAAATATAGTATTAATACTTCCTATCCCCCTTTTTATCATACTTCCTTAGCAAGGAAAAAATTCTCATAATGATTGTAAGAATTCATTACCCATTTGCAAGAGCAATCCTATTTTTTAATGTCACGCTAAATATACTATATACATAAAATAATTTAATACACAGCAGTAGGTTCAACATTTTATTAAAAACCCCTCCCCTAAAATATGATTATCAACTCAAATCATTCAGTTAAACCTAAATAATGAATGATATTTCATAAACATTAAATGAATTTATTACCACAATACATCCTAGAATTGACTAAATAAATAATATATAAAAAAAAAAAAATGTGCACTTAAAATTAAACAAAACTAGTCAATACAAAATATTAAAATTCATATTCATAATGAAAAATCAAGTAGTTTTATTTATACCTTATTTAAACTATAAATTATTATTAAAAACCCATTTTCAACAGGTAATATTATTTAGAAATACACAAATCACAAGACAAAATTATATAATTTATCACAAGAAAATAAACAACTATGTATAATATAACATCAAGAAATGAGGGCCGACATATATCCAAATTCTTATCAACATTTATATTAAATAACAGATTAATTAGATAATTGTTAGGAAACATTAACTTTTAAAATCCAATTTAAGTGATCAAATCAAATAATAATACTTGAATATCATATTTGTATTCCCATCATCAAATTTTCAATTTACATTTCTGTTAGCAAGTAATGCAAACACAAAATATAATATTCTCGGAACATTTAATAGTTTTAAAAATTACTTATTAGCAACATAATTTAAAATCCCAAAATAATACAAAAAAAAATTACAATGTTCGCAATATGGATATCATGTACAAATTTAATATATACATTATAGTTATAGGGGTCGCGTCACCCTGAAATTGATAATGAAATTAATAAGCTATGTACACATCTATATCAATGATGCACTGAACAATGTAAATGCTATGGAATTTTTTGTATCATCAATCAATATCAAATCGGCCATATCCAACCGGCGAGTTCAATTCCATTACTGATAAATTATAATGCTGTTCTGTATTCCTAAAATTATAAAAGATAAAGAGAAAACAATAAAGCACACACTACAAATCTAAAATAACAGTCACCTCAATTGTACCTACATTCATGATAACTATGTCGACTGCATTCTACAACTTCTGATATATTGCATGAAGACAAAAAAAAATTATTTATTTATTGTTACTGGGCATCAGTTCTAATGTCAAGCATACATCGCGTACATATTTTTGTCTCTACATATAAATAATTTATTTTTAGAAGACAATAATGCACTGCATTTTATTCTACCTTGAAACTGTATCTTTGGTAGAAGGGAACAAAATAATTAAAATTAATAATTTAACAAAAGAACCCCATTGAAAAATTAGTAATAGAAACTTTTACCATGGATAGATTTAAATATTATTAAGATGGAAACTTTCTATGTATAGCTGAAAAAATCCATGAATGATGCAGCGAAATTGCCTTAACACATGCAAAATCAGTTTTATAATGAATAAATATTATTAATATACACATCACCAAAGAAGCAATACAATAATCTCATTATATTTAATTAGTACATATTATAACATCAAATATATGTTAATCATTATCCTTTAAAAAATAAAAAAATAGAAAATGGTTATATCATTTATTTAGGAAAGATATAAAATATAAGTACATGCAAAACCTACGCTTATTACCAATTCATACACTATGCTGCTTCGACCAGGATGGTAATTTCATTTAAGCAAGAGAATGGAAGTTAGTCTAAAAGATTAATAGAAAATTTAAATTTGAACAATGGATGACAAACTTAAGGATCCTTAGTATATAATGTGATAAATATGACTATGACAACGCTCACACAGCAAAAAATTGGATAGATTGGCATGTATTCTATTTATTACTGGTATAACTTCAAACCAGGAAAAAAAAATATATTAAATAAGTTATGAGTTATGCTTAGATATTAACAAAAACTTATGCAGGAGCCCTCTAAAAAATATAATAAGTGCCCTAAAAGAAGGAATAAATTGCAATCTAAGAAAATGTTTAGTTAATACAACTCAATAAGCACAGTTACATGACTATGTCAAAATGATTACTAACAAAAAGAAACTAAATGAAAAGGAGTAGAAGTAATAATAAATAGAAAAAAATGCTTAAATTGTATAAATTAAGAAGCCCATGCATAGAAACTTCTATAAAAAAAATGAAAAGCAGATGTCCTAAGATGGCGTCGCCTAAAGCCATAAATAAACATAAACAAAAAGGATATGTTAACAAAAGCACTTAAAAATGAAATAGAATGGGTAATATAAGTTGTTAAATAAGTTCTAGAAGCATAAGATTAAGAAATGATCTACTAAAACTAAAATTCTTTAAAAAATAAGTTTATTTTGAAATAAGATTATAAAGCTCTCTAACTAATTGAAACACAACCAGATAGGCCTAGCATTTTGAACAAAAATAACAGTAACGAAAATAATTACTAAATTTATACTTCAATATATGCATTCAATATATATTTTTAAAAAATCCTTAAATTAACTTACTAAACTATTTGGACTAACAAACACTCATAAAAGCTGCAACATGGCTTATTGAACTTCTTACAACATTGAAATAACTCACCATCTTGCTATTTAACCACTATATACAATTTAATAAACAGTTTAACGATATTGCGTAAAATGAAACATACAACAAGAAATATTTATTGCTAATTAATGATTTAGTAAACTCAGTATTAAAAATCTTTTATTGCAGATATGTAACAATGCTTTTGAGTGAGAAAGATATTGTTTAGATGCCAGCGAACAATTCATATGTTAAAAGGCGCATGGCCGCAACAGTAGAATGAACTTACCGGGTAGTAGACCCCCTGAGGGGGCAAAAAGAAACTTGAACCCCACAGTTTGGCAGCGTACACCTCACTATCACTTAAAACCATTCACGGTTGCATACAGTCTGGGCAGAAGCAGTCCTTGTAATAGCTTTCTTCAACAGATCTACACGCACAACGTTTAGCTTCTTCACGATCAATGAGCTAAGCTGCAAAGCCGTCAGCTCCCCCACTCCTATGTGCGTCACCAGTGTTGCCCCACTACTTTTCAGAAATTTCCCTAACGTTATATACATTTTAGAATTTCTTTCTGTTTCAAGTTAAACACTAACAGAAAACACATTTTTTCTTTATTATTATTAAATTAAGACTGTCTTAAACAAAATATAAAATGAAGATTAAACTATAATTCGAGAAAATATTTTTTCTCACTCTTGCGGCATTCAGATGAACTAAAACTCCCGCCTTAACTGAGGCCTTTTAATTTTGAAGCCTAGAAGAATTCTTTCTGATAATCATTAAGGTATGTTTGATTCATTCAATGTTAACTTTACAACTAACTGAAGAAATGGATTTTCATTTCTGTCTCATATAATTAAATAATAAAAATAATGCTTAGTCCTTTTGCAAACATATAAGGCTAGGCATTAAGAAATAGCCAGTGCGATTACAAATTTAAAAATATATAATGTTACGGGCTACCGGGTATTAAAATGAATTAAACTACTGCTAAATTCAAGATACTAAAGTTTATTAACAAAGTGAAAAAAAGGATACAATTAAATTATTAACAATTAAATTATTAGACTAATACAAATTTACAATAACAATATTCTAAATATTTATTATAACCTAGGCCTATTTAATTATTACAATAATATAAGACATTACTAATTCTAAATGAAAACTATTTACATAAGCTTGTACAAATATTATAAAATTACAACGACTACTTAACTAATTATCAATTACGAATTTATTCAGTTCACTAGTCCACCGACCGTAAGAATCTCCAAGTATGACAAACTTACACACAGTAAAAAACAGAAACAGTTTATTACACTCGCGAGACTGTCACAGTTCACTGATACACTTTTTACACTGGCCGGTTCAACACTGACTAGTTTATCACACTGACACTCACTTATTACAGATCATCACCGTGCCTGGTCTACTCTCAGACTGACTGGCTCGAGGCGAGGGAGGTATTTAAATAGGCAAGGCCGAACATTCTAGAACACGGAAGGGCGGAAAAATTCTGGGAGTGTCTAGAACCTTCTTAATAACTTCCGACCAAAGGAGCCGATCGAGAAGGTCCTAATCCTATTTAACTTCTCCCGCCGACGGACTTAAGCCGCTAATCCCTTGTTTCCGTCCTTCTCTCTGGGGCCGTAACAATAATATCTCCATTAATTAAAATATTAAGAGTTAATCGTTATGAACCGTTATGTGGTTATTCAAAATTAAATATTTCGTTCTTATTAGGTTATATTAAGTTCTTACAAGTGCTATAAGTGGTTTAAAAACGAAATTATGTGCATGTGTGCGTGTATTTTTGTAATAAAATTTTATGAGTTGCTTTTCGCACGAATTTAAAAATGTTCGTTAACATATCATTGTTATTGTTTTTTCGGTTGAGCCACAATGAAATACATTTTTTTTTTTTCAACTTTTAGCTTTTTTCTTGTCTCCTCATACGTTAAATCTCCTTCACTCTGATGCTTTCTCTTCGTCTCTTCTGTCCAAGCAGATACCGCCTTCTTTGTAGTTTCTTCCTGAAAACCCATTGATTTGTGTAGTATCATCTCCTCCAAGTCTTTTTCCACTTCTCTTAATCAAGTATTGTTTAATTTTAGTCACAAACAATTCATTCATTGCATTCTAAACCGGTATCAATAGAATGAAAGTATTCTTTTATTGATTGCATCCATCTTTCTTTTGCAAATAATTATTATAGCATCGCTTATATTCATTTCCCAATTTAACTGAGCCAAGATTTATTTTTAGAATTTTCCTCTCTACAATTTTGAGTTCCTCAGCCAATCTTTTCCCTTTCAAAGTTAGGATTTCTGACGCATACAATGTCACTAGCCTCATCACTGTTAAATTATGCCGAAGTTTTGAGTTAATAGAAATGGAATTTTTATCATAAACATTTTGAGTTAAATTTGCAACTGACCTAATTTGCTAAGTCAGAATTTCATTACTTTTTTCTCAGAAAGAAGCAATTATTATAACTAAATAATAATAACCATTATTATGATACGTTTTTGACAACTTTTTTATAGGTTTTTATGTACTTTCTTTTCTGCCCTTGTAGCACTAGAGGTGTAATGTCAGTATGGTCCGTAAATCAAGTGGGTTCTATGCAGTTTGGATATTAATCAACTAGTTAGAACAAACAGTAGCGGAATTCAGCTCCCGACCTTAATTTGTGTGGGAATAGGCACGTGCCCCTCCTACCCGACAGTTTTTGAGGTACTGTGGAGAATCTATTATAGTACATAAATAAAGACAAATCGCATGACAATGATAATAAAGGCCTATGAGTTATTCTTATGTACAATCTATATTACAGCAAAGTTTCATCCAAATCCGTTCGTTAAAGAGAGACAAACATACAAACTTTCACATTTATAATATTAGTAAGATTGTACATTGGGCCCAACATAACTAGTCAGACAAAATTTAATAATCATAGTTTTAAACTAGAAAACATATATTCAAACATACGTTTATTTTGTTTATAAAAAGGTATTCACGTGAATTCCATTTGTAGGTATCTCTAAACTTGATATTTAATTAAAACAGCATACTGGTTAGAAAGAAATTTTATTGGGTTTTACTTCAATTTAGAAAAAAACTCATTATCAGCGCCACTCCGGACAAATTGCTATTGGATACTACATAAATGTCATTTGGCATTTTGAGCAGTATTGTATTTCCATTCGATGAAATGAGAGGAGTCAACTACTGTAGGAGGCTTAAGAATAAAATATTATATTATTTATTTTCCTGATCAAATTTGGGTTCTGGAACCCTTCCTACCCTACTGGAACCTTATATGCCTATTTAGCGTCTCCTTAGCTCCTAAGGAAACTCCTTAAATAACTGCAAATATATTATAAAGAAAAGAATACAAAAAGAACATTCTATAAACCTATCTCGCGACTTACCGGGCACAGATTCATACCGGGGTTATTCCACAAATAACAAGAATATAGCTTAAAAGAAGCTAATTAATCGATTATTATTACCATAAGAGAAGGTCCTAAAGATCAGGCAAAGAAAACAGTAATAATAAAACCGATAAATGATCATACTAAAAATGCAATTTCTCAAATACAAAACAAAAAAATCCAAGATTACGTGAAAAAAGAAAAAGAAAACAATAAAATTAATAAACATTTAGAAAATAAAAAAAATGGACCGAAGTCAACATAATTATAATTAAAGGCAATAGATTTCACTTATGAAGATGTATCTGTACTCATCAACTGAATGTGAGAAATAGGTCAAAATTTGTATTAGGCCTATTATTTATGTGGTATAAATTTCTGCACATCAAACAAAAAGAAAAAAACACACATTGCAAACACAAAATGTACAAAGTGGGCAAAGGTTTATTTCATTGAAAATATTTCTTGAGAATTTTAAACATATGTGTGATTGTGATCCTATGAGTGTTCCAACAATGTCAAACTGTATTAGGACAAAGAGTTGATAAAATAAAGACGGCAACACCGCCATGTTTGCTTTGAAAAAAAAATTAACAAACTTAAAATACATTTTTTGTAAATAGCATTCTCAATTGGCCTCTAGTATTAATTAAAACGTACATGTGATATATTTGCAAAGGTCTACTTGAAGATCTACTCATGGCGGAGGATATGACATACGAGGATGAATAGTAGTGGGTTTGTATGTAGGTATGTAATCAAAGGCAGCAAAATTTGAGTGAAATAATATTTTTAGTAATTATAAAAAAAAATTCGGATTCCAACAATAAAGCAAGCTTTTGGATACAATAGAAGACATATTAAGAAGATGATAAAAAACTAACCATGTATTGAACTACCTCAGAGAAATTGTAATCTATATTTAGGGTAAATTTCAAACATAAACATCTGTTTAATCTTAATAATATGGTTAATTTGTTTAAGTGAATCCACACCACCTTATTTAATATAAATTTTATGTGGCATGATTTTGATTTCCTGAAACACTGTTATTTTATGTTTTCTAATCTCGAAGACACATAAAATGACATTGTAATTGAATTGAATAAATTAAAATAACAATAAGGAACGTTTAAATAATGAGCAATTAATAATTAAAAACTCCTTACTATTACTTATTATCAAGTTGAAGTTCATAATACACTGAGCTTATTACATTAACGTGGACTCCGAGTTGGAGCTCAAAGGCCGAACATATGATGCGCTTTACTAAAACTTTTCTGCGACTTTTACAACAGTTTTGAGTTATACTTGAAAACTTCATTAAAATTAAATAAATTTAAAACTTAAATTTTAACGGAATAATTTAACAGACATGGGGTGGATCAGGAAATCTCATACAAAGATGTGAACGCCATCTAGTGGAAATATTCTTAAGCTCGTTACTTTCACACCTGATACCGTTTTTACCTCTCACTCCCTCATTCTAAGATTGAATTAAATAATTTTAAACATTAAATAATAAGGAGTTTATATTTTCTTGACTGAATAATATATTATTAAGTAATAGATTAATGTACACAGAGGTAAAAAAATGAATGTTCTAGGTCGGTTAAGAACAGTGAAGCGCGATTAACATAAATCATTATCTATGAAGCTGATTTACTATTATTATATTAAAATCTTTAAAAAAAATACAGGAATAGTTTTATATATTTCTTTGATATTAAGCGGATAGCCTTGAGCCGTCCATGTCCATTTTAGGAGAAAAATTTATGTAAATTGTGAAGAAGAAAAAATGTTGTCAGCCATATTATTTTTGACCAAATATAGAGTTTTTGCTAATGTTTCGTTTCGAACTCTTCGGGCTATCAACAAGGTGAAAACATCACAAGTTCATTTTTTATCCATACAACTAACTGTTATTTAACTTTCTTGAAATTTATAGTTTTACAGTATTGGAGTGGATGGTAATGTTTAAAATATCTAACGAGGAGTACATTATGAGGGGAGATTTTAATTTTTCCAAAACGTAATGACAACTCATAGAATTTAGAATGCTGTGAATACTATATACTATATTCAGAATATTATATCTTCATAATAAATATTCAATCTTCTTGTAAAACGAGTACTCTAGCTTTGCTCTGGTTATAGAGCTGTCAGCTTAATAAGTATCTTAAAAAAAATAAATAAATAAATTAGGAGACTGAACTTGATATTAATTTAATTTTCTACAAGTTTAATAATAATAATATCTAAGCACGTGGGATGCTTAAAAACTGCGTTGTTTTATTTTTTGGTATGTTGAACATTGATAACTTGCGACGCCGACATAATATTTACTAATACTTAAATGTTGTTCTACGCCTCACAGTTAATGACTTAGAAGACGGAGAGGTCCTTGGAATACCTGCTCAGTTTTCTTTTAATTAATTTTGTTTCGTAAACTCAATATAGAAGTAATTGAAGTAATAATACTTTACTTTAATTAAGTAACTCTCCGGCGCTATAGGCCAGCATGAACCTTGGCCTCCTGAGTTGTCCTCTTCCACTTCTCTCTTCCAATTGCGGACATCCATTGTTATATCCGTATCTTTCTCTAGGCATTTCTTTGGACATCTAAACATTCTCTGTTCCACCTGCTTCTAAGTCTACTTCTTTTTCCACAAAGAGCGATTCTTTCATCCACCATTCTGACCAGATAGTCAGCCCATCTCAGCCTATTCGTTTTGATATAGTTAACGATGTTATAATTCTCTTAAATAATCTCAATTTCACTGTAGTTCTTAATTTTCCACTCACCATTAACTCTTGTAGCACCACAAATCTTTCTAATTATCTTTCATTGAAATACTTTTAATATGCTGCACTCCTCTTGCGACAGACATCGGGTTTTCGCTCCGGAGGTGACTACTTTAGGTACGCAGGTACAAGAACCATAAAGTTTACGTAGTGCGCTTTATTACCAACCATTATTCTGTTGGTAATTTCTTGGCTTACTAAATTTTCATTATTCAGGCAGAACTGAAATACACAAATGTCGATACATTTCAAACTTAGAATTATTTATTTTTATGTGAGAACTTCTACTTGCTGCCGAGAACAATTTCAATTACGTGTTTTTACTTCACAAAAGAAAAGTTTTTGATGCTTGCATAATTCCTTCTTTAACTGATGGATGCTAAACTTGGAGTCTAAATAACGATATCTCTAAATCACTAGCAACCACTCAGCGTGCAATGGAGCGAAGTATGTTAAGGAAAAGTAGAAGGGAGAAAATAAAGAAGACATAGAAGAAAGAGGAAAAAAATAAGCTTATTATTATTCAAATACTCTGAGTGCATTTTCACTTCTGGCGCCTATCACCAAGTCATCAGCAAAGACAAGAATTTGCCATGTTGTGTAAATGATAACTAGATCCTTGAACGAATCACCAGCTGCATTAAATTAATAAGTCCGTAATTACATTTACATATTCGAGGCAGTGCCTAATCAATCATAAATCAAGTGAATCAAATAAAAGGCGCAGGAAAGGTGCATCAATGCTCCTGAATCAATAAGTGTGTTTCATTAGGTTTTATTTTCTAGGAAAGATGGATCAAAACGATTACTAACGATAGTGATTTATTAATTATACTCTGTATATTACTTGCAGGTGCAAATATACAGTGGAGTAGTGAAATGTCGAAGTTGAGCAAGGTTGAGCAATTACTACAAACTTTGGCAAAACCAGTTTACAAACGCCGAAAAGCTGTGCAAATATTGCAAGGAGTTAACAATGACGTTCAATCATACGTATTTAAATAAAATAAAAGTACTCCCTAAGGTTGGAAAGAACTTATCCCTAGATTGTACAAAAAGGCGAGGACGGGGAGAGGTAGTGGTACTAATTGGAAGCTGTGGCTGCTCAGTCAACTTGATGAAAGAGCATTGATTGCTTTCCATCCTCTACCTCTTTCGTCTGTCTCCTCTAGCCCTAATCCTAGTTCTAGTCTTTCTTAGTGCCTCCGAACCAAAGTATAAAAATATATCTTCCAATATATTAAGTTATTTTTTAAGAGCATAGTGAATCGGAAGAAACATACAGGTTATTACGAGGTGCCATAATTTCCCATGGTGATGAATGGTTTAGTAAATTACAGAGGTCTTGGACAGCGATTGTGCAGGGGGTGATTTGTCCTAGATCTCGCTAACCACCAGATTCCCCCCCTTATTTTGGATACACACTTTAGAGAGGTTAGCCCCAGGAGGGTCCTACATCCCATAGGATCTATCTCCAGTCGCTAACAGCAGATTAAATAAAAGTCTACCAGCAAGCATAAAAGACCTACGGTATGGCAACTCAGCGCTATTAAAAAATATAGATTGGCAAACTTAGGTCATGTGATGCGAAATGAAAACTACCACCTGCAGCAGTTAATCATACAGGGTAAGATTTAAGGAAAGAATGCATGCGTTTCGTGCATCGATCAGTAAAATAAGATGCAGAGTTATAATCAACAATGTCTTAGAGGATAGGCACTTTAAGAAGAAGAAGAACTTTTTGAGATAAGTTATCTTTCTCACGATCTGTACGAGAATGAATGTCAAATGAAAAATAAGAATAAAAAACTGTCTATATTTCGATATATTTTTTACTATATATTGAAAACGGATCGTGTCGCTCAATGTTAATTCATGTCCGCCTTCTATGCTACATATGTTTATTAATTTTATGTACAATTATTAAATATATGTACCATAGAAGGCGGTTGTTGAAAACTAGTTGGTTGGAAATACATAAAACGTACTATAAAATATAAATTTATAGATGAATATTTGATTCGAAAAAGGTAATGTCGTCTCAGTTTGGATTGACATGGCAAATAAAAAGATTTCATGCTCATATAATTTGTTAAAAAAATAAATGTTTTAACTACTGTAAAAATTATAAGCAGCCTGCCCTATGGGTCTTAAAGCGTTAATTATGTGCTGTCAAGCAACTACGGTTTTATTCTCTATAAAACTACATTTTTATTTCCTGAGCCAATTAAACGGAGTTATAGTTGATATAGTTCAATTGTAAGACAAGAAACATAAAGACTTTGCTGAGCAGAATTTAAATAAACTAGAATAAGAAAGGGAATTGGAAAAGTGACTGCTTCTGAATTAAGCATTGATTTTCCTCTTCTCTGAATTGTTTAGGCCAGGTTTCTTTCCTTGGTAAGTCGTATTTTTGCATAAAATATGCTAAATTTTTTCTGATGAAGATACTCGCAATTTAATTAAATAGCGCTGGTAAATAATTATTAAAACGCGTAAAATAAATAAATCATTGTTGATATAATTTAGGCATGTAACTCAATTGATATAATTTGTTCAGGAAATAATTACTCAATTATGTACTTATTTTATCGGTTTAACTTCATACTTTAGTTGTTTATTGATTTAACGTCATTTCATGTTACTAATGCTTCAGAGGGAGTGTTAAATTTTCCCTATCCTGATGTAATTAAAATAGGAATCTTTAACGAATACTTTTCATCTTGGGACTCCCTTTTACATCCTTTTCAAAGGACGTTATAACCAAGGATTTAGCCATGACACGCGAAGCTATATAGTTTTTTTTTCACTTTTCTTCTCTTTTTAATTTTTCATAAATTTTAGTCAACTTTATTTATATGTATTATACTTTATTTTGAAATACATTTATGAAATACAATGACATTCCAAAAATCTATGATGACTCTAAAAACAAATAAAGAGTTTTAGTTGAACTAATTTAAATAACTTAAAGTAAAATGTTAATCCTAAGAAAAATTCTGAATGAAGATTTTATTAGTTGAATTCTTCATAAAGGCATTTAAGAGGAAAACCACTAATGGAGTTGAATACCAAGCAAGATATTTTGTCTTCCATCATTTTCTTTTCTTAATTAATTCGAATCTGCCTTGTCCATGGAAACGAGGAGTGCCCAGTTTCAGAACCGTAAGGGAGTTTTCGTTTATTTATTTATTCATTTAACGTCACATGCTGAATACCTGTGATCGTACATGCTCTAGATTACTATTGTACGTCCTCTCTGTAAGACGACATAACGAAGGATTTTTTTAAAGGGAATAATTTAAAAAATCCTAAGGCCACCTGACGGCATCTTGACGTCTCGCGATCTTGTGCATAGTAGGTTATTATGCAAACCACTACATCAAAGTTCAACCCCAGATTTTTTTGACAGAAAATTGTAGGAGTTAAGAATTTTAATTTGGTTTTCAGTATGCTTTGTATTATGGCAATGCAATGTAGTTGGATAGCACTGCTGAAAAATAAAGTATTTTTCTCTCTTCGGGCATAGGTGGTTTTGTTAAAAGTGAAATATTAACCATCGGAATTACATATGCTATAGACTGATTATTTAAAAACAAATTTAGTTGCATAAAGCACATTTTTATTAGGTCTTTACTGCTGTTGCTGTGCTATTCATTTAACAGGCTTCTAAGACCAAACAGACGATGCTACAGTGGGAGTCGTAAATTTTGTCTATCCAGGTATAATTAGGTAAATAGATGACTTAAAGGGGTGCCTAACAGTGTACAGGGCAGGTTTTCGTCCCTTCTGTGGGAAGGGATTGCGAAACAGCAATCTTGGGCATTGTAATTAGTTATGCTAACTACTAGTGTACTAGCGACCCCTAAAAATTCCTGTCTTTTCTCCAGTTGGACTTAACAAAAACAACAAAACTTAAGAGGTCCATTTTGTGGTTTTTAAAGGATTTACATATGTTTCCCATTCGTTTTAAATTTTCTACGGATTGATTATTATTTATAACGATAATATGGTTTGTATAAAGTTGTGTTTATAATATATGGTTGAGTAAAGTACATTTTTATGGGAATTTTGTGTGCATTTTATTGTTGGATCTACATCTTATTTGTTTTTCTATCCGCATATTACTTTTGTTTCGTTCAAACCCTGCTGTTTAACCGGTTGTGTCCATTCAACTACATATTCTTCTTCAGGAAAAATAAAGGCGAGCCATATTCTTCAACCGTATATGGCTCATGAAAAAAGGGCTAATGCCTTCCTCCATCTGTCTCAGGAATTAGACTTTTTTGATGACATACGTCTTTTTGAATAACCATATATAACATATCAATATTATTATTTAGATATAATGGATAACCAGGAACTCCACGGTTGGAGAAACGAGAATGGATGTTCTCTCCGTGATTATGATCTCTTCCCTTGGATTCCCCCATGGCCTGTTAGACAAAGTAATCTGGTTGAATCCAGTTGGCCGCTATCCTGGACCGGACAGTGGGCAACTACTTCGTTAGGGTTGAAGCCTGTCTCTGGCATCGCTCCGTCTGTTCCACTCCCCTCTGGAATCCACTGCCTTCTTCAATCTCCATACGATAACATAATTACTGGAATCAGAACCTTCATTTCCTGCAGTCTGATGTTTCTGTGATGAATCGAATGGCGCACCAACGTCCAGTTTTATCAGAGCATGTGAGAATGTAAAGTATTGTAATGTTATTAGCAGTAGTTATAATGAGCAAAGATATAATTAACGTAAAAAAACACACAAAAAAACTATAAATAGTCGAAAAATAAATGAATGAATGAATAAAGCCTTTTATTACAAACAATTAACAGGATATTAAAATAATAAAAATTAAAATAATTTTACTACAGATACTATTTACAATATTTATAACTTTTATAATATTATGAATTTTTTTTTTCCTATTAATTTATGTAGACCTTCCCCTTAGCGAGTGATGGTCTAACTTCCCTGGAGACCAATTCTTACTGGGAAGTCGGGTTCGCTGTTTCTCTCCATAGTTGACTCCATGCCTCTTTGTCTCTGGCTGTCCTCATCCAGTTTGGCCCTGCAATGGCTCTTATGTAGTCATTCCATCTCCTTCTTTGCCTTCCGCGTTTTCTTTTCCAGTTATAAGGAGTCCATTGTGTTGTCGATAAGGACCACGGTCCGTCCGTAGTTCTAGCTAAATGGCCTGCCCATCTACATTCAATTTCTTTTACAAAAAGATTTATGGTTTTAAAGCCTGTTCGTCTCTTTATGTCTATGGTTTTGATGTGGTCCTTTTTCTTAATGTTTAGAACACTCCTTTCAATAGAATTTTGCCAGACTATTAATTTATTTTCTATTTTTTTTGTTAGAGACCAAGTTTGACAACCAAAGCTTACACATGGCATTAGGCAACTTTCAAAAATAATCTTTTTGCTGGTAATTTCAAAGTTTCCTTTCATGATAGGCTTGAGGGTCCAATATTTTTCCCATCCTAAAGTTGTTCTCCTCTGGATCTCTTTTGAGATCCTTTCAGAGAAAGAAATAATTTGACCTAAATAAATGTACTCTTCTACATAATTTAATACTGTATTGCCCCAACTGATTTCAGTTTTTTCACTGTTCGTCATCATAACTGTCTTGTCGTAGTTAGGTGTCAGGCCTACCTCTATGCAGCATCTTTCCAATTTCCTCAGCATCATGGTTATTTCATCAGCTTTATCAGAAATCAGAATTACGTCATCGGCATAATAAATATTACAATAATATTTATTAATACTTAAATAATTGATATCTGACCAATTCATAAGCTTGAGACAGCCTCTATTAATATTTATATGTATGCACGAGGCTCAATGATCTGCAATATTATTTATTAATGAGTTTAGCAACATGTTTTTAGTTTAATATTGAAAAGGGAAAAGTAAAAGAGTCTTGGAGATGGTGGGATGTTTCTCGGGTGCATTATTAATGTTTTGTTTTGCTGGTACATATTCTCTTTCTACCTTTGAGGATGCCTGAATAGGCGAAATATTGGAAAGATATTTTCAATTTCTGTTTGAGTTAGAAGAATTAAGGGCTTTTCGTTGGAATTTTTCCATGGTCTTAATATTCTTAGTTTACTTTATAGTGCTTGATACTTTGGCTTCACGCGGTCACCTGTGGTTCGTGGTTACCATAACAACGCCCAAGATCGTGGGTTCGCAGTCCAGCAGGTGGCCTTGGGATTTTCTAAAGGGAGTAAAAATCCTAAGATATACCATACTTCAGAAGGGACCTAATACAAGGATCCCGAGTCTTTAAGGTGTCAGGTACTCGTTAAAGATCTCTATTCTAATAAAGGCAAAATTTAAGACCCCCTGTAGCGTCGTCCGATTAGGCATAGAAGCATAATGTGACGTTAAATAAGCAAACAAATAGGAAAAACAAAACATAATTATAAAATAGGATATATATTATAACAATAGTAAATAGTATCTAAAGTAATAATTATTTTTAAATCTGATACAGATTGGTAGGAGCAGTTACCGACAAGTTTCAATAAAAAACGAATATTGAAATAATAATGATAATAAAAAGCTCAGTGAACACGAATGCTCGACGCCGATTCCACCAGATAATAGTCTGGGAGTACTGTAAAAAAAAACCCCACTAAATAAGACAAACTTATTTATTGTGTCAACGTTTCGAACTACGTTGTAGATCATCTTCAGGGCTGATAGAAGGCATAGCCACTACTATCATATTAGTATTCAGTAGTAATATCATTTTAGCAGAGCCACTACTATCATATCATTTTTATTTGACTGCACCCCCAGACTATCTACTATATATCCCACATTAGATCTGCCAGTCAAATATTTTCCTCTCTATCAAAAATGAAATCAATTTAGAAAATATTCCTAGATTAGTTAGACATTAGTAGGTAATAAAGTTTATGCTGAAACTTATGAAGGACGTGAAGCTGGCTTGAGATGATATTCTACAATAGCGAGAGAATCAACAAAACATAAGGGACTTGTGGAATTCAGTTGGCAGGACTGGAGGGACTTGAGGGACCTCTTGGTGTATGAAATACTGAACAGCCAAATCTTCTCTGCATTGTAACGTAACGGTGGACTTTTATTTGGAGAACTTTTTTTCTGACAACCTTCTAAGAAAATTGAGATGGTATGGAGCAAAAAACGAGTTTCCAAAGAACACACCCTTGCATTATAAATATGAATGAATGAATGAATAAATCCTTTATTACAAAAAATTAACAGGAAAATAATAAAAATTAAAATAATTTTACTACAGATACTACATACAATTTTTGCATTATAAATATTACAATTTATAAATATAAATAATAAGCTCCCAATTAATTACAAAAGACTCATATGCAAGACTATTATAAGACCTATTTTGGACTTACGGAGTAGAACTTTAGGGCTCCAATAAGCCATCGAATTCCTCTCGTATCCAATCCTTATAGTCCAAAAACTTTCGTAAAATCCTTAATGCTCCTTACTTTGTAACGAATAAAGTACCTCAATGTTGCTGATTTGGTCCGAACCCAATACCAGTCTTTTCAAGAAAAAACTTTATTCCCACTCAAACCCACTAGTTTCAAACCTAGCGGTACTTCTTCAATTTATGATAATCCTCCGAGCGCCTGAAAAAAAAATGGCCTCGTGGACCTTCTAAGTTGAAATTGTTATTTGAGTAATACCACTGGGTAGTTTCTCTAGTTGTCTTCATCTATGCCTCTATGTTTCATTCATGCAATTTACTTGCTGTATTGTTATAATACAGTTGTAAATTTCAATGAATAAGTTAATATATATATATATATATATATATATATATATATATATATATATATATATATATATATATATATAGTTAATATATACTTTTATATATATGTATATATATATATATATATATATATATATATATAAGTTTTTTCAATACTTGGTTAATTGTTTTTAAAGATAGTTAAACTAGTATTGACTAAACCCTTACCTTCTGTTATAATTACAAATCAATCTTGTAAGTAGAACATATTCCTTTCTATGCGACGTCGATTATGATATGCTCGAAAAAATGTATTTGAAATTCTAAAAATACTGCCACTTTTTTCATTTTATAAGAAAGAAAAAAATTACTCAGTATCAGTCAAAGGAAAAATCTCTCAGTTTTTATTAGAACATGATAGACAAAGGAGACTGCCTCGCCCTTTAAAAATTATTGGAAAATTAAGAAAGAAGTCTCAGAGGCTAAAAGACTCTTGAGAGAAAAATTATGTTCAAGAAATATTGAAGAGTATTTTTTATTCCATATTTTATTTTATTATTTTTGTTTGTTTTAAATACATATATATTTTTTCTCTATGAGGACATACGTTTTAGTTCATACTCAATTGTAGTATTCCAATAATGTAGCCGTTTACCCAGAAATATTTCTATTAATTTCTGTACAATATTGTTATTCTTAAGGGACCTGGTCCCAGACTAAAATTATTTTTCTATTCTATTCTAAAAAAAAAAAGAGTAAACG
Organism: Arma custos; assembly: GCA_037127475.1. NCBI lineage: Eukaryota > Metazoa > Arthropoda > Insecta > Hemiptera > Pentatomidae > Arma > Arma custos. The sequence continues at coordinate 97,834,159 of CM073760.1, read as the reverse complement.
AGCAAATTCTACTAATGGATTTCGATGCTCTTGACTTTGTTATTAATAAAACGCAATATTATTTTTAATATGCTAAGATAATGTTTTGCATGAAATTCAGTAAAATATTATTAGGTATGTTTTATGTTATTATTATCTATCCCTTATTATTATCCCAGAATATTGTTGTTGTGTATTTACTTATTTGCCACTTTATGCCTCTTTGGCTAATCGTACTATGGTACAGTACAAGTCCTAAAATTTGCCTATTGAGGTATAATTAGCATAGGGATCTTTAGTGGAACCTCACTTCATACAGGCTCAGATCTTCTATTTCACGTCCCTTCCGAAAGACGGCATAACCAACGATTTTTTACCCTCTGTTAGCATACCCTTAAGCCACTTGCCGGCCTGTGATCCCACGATCTTGAGCCTAGTACATTGTTTTCCTAACCACTTCACGCTGGTCATCCTTGGCAAGTATGTTTAAAATGTTCTTTAAATGAAACACACAAACAAAAATACATACGGACGCATGATATTAGTGAAGAGGAGTAAAAAGATTAAATTTTAAAAAAGTAAGGGATCGCTTTTTCTTTTTTTTTTGTTGGCTCTTTATGGCTTCTTCAAGTAATTATATCAACAACTTTAAGATATTTGTTTTATCTAGATTTCTCCTCAGTTGAACTCATTCTTCCAATGAGCACGTGTGAGCTTTCCGTATAAGTTTTAAAGAGGATATACTTCAAAATTAATAATAATATTTAACTTCTTAACGTTTTTCTTTACAAAAATGTCTTGTTTATATACATAATCATAAGTAAAATGCAACTAATTCTTAACAGGTGCTGATAGAATGGCACGGCGATTGGAATGGCAGAAGGGCCCTAGACCACAACTTTACAGCGATTCGAGTATTCAGCACTTACAGAGCACAACCCGCTGGTGGTGAATAGAGAGGAATTAGCAACTGTAGAATCGGATTTCCTCAATCAGCGAGAGAATGTAGACCGCATTCAGCAACGCTAGGGGTTAAGGCTAAAAGCTATTCGCTCCTTAACTGCCAGAATATATTTATATACATACACAATAATATTATTATACGAGGTGATATTATTTCGCTTTAGAAATATTATCCAACTTATTTAGAAAAGCGAAAACATAAACAGCAATCATCCTGGAACCCAAAACGCATTCCATTCTGAAAATTCTCAAAGTTCCCATCTCCGCTAGACAAGATAAGTGTATTAAGAAGCTCCTGAACTCACTAAACAGTGAGAAATACCCGAGATTACTGAAGCATATGAACAAACCAGAAACATAATCGTCCTAATTTATGCTTCAAATTTTGCCTCTAACTGGTCTCATGTCTTGTTTCAGATCGATACCCACTTACGCGGACAGAACACCACTGCCATAGAGAACAATGGCGAGTTTGATGAACAAATAATTAAACCTATCTGCCTAATCCTGTGTCCGGCGACTGTTATTATTGCGAGGCAGGATGTTGATTCAGTTGCCATCTAGTTAAAAAGTCAAAAAGTGCGATTTTATTATTTTTATTCGATTTTTTAACATATCTGTGATTGTTTTAAATCCATTTTTTATAAAGAAAAATAAAAGGCACTCATGAGGCATGAAGACAGCTAACAGAAGTGATAATTCAAAACTCTGGAATAACTATGTTCTTTTTTTTATTTCTAAATCAATTATACTCTAAATTTTTCAAATTTCGAATTCGCAAATTTAAATTATTAACATCAGTCTGTATTTCACATATACTGGAACTCCTAACAATAATTTACATAGAATACAATTTTCAAGTGATTTATTTTTTAATCAAAACATATGATTAAACTTTAAACGATTTAAAATGGGCTGCACAAAATCAATAATTTAATTGAAATAATAAGTAGCATATATAACTTGTATTTGTTTTTACATAAACGTTAATGAACTTTATTTTCATTTTTAGCATAATTATCATCGTTAAGTTCAGCTATACTTAGATCATTTGTACTTTCAATAATTCCATAAAACAATATATTTAAAAATGACAAATAAAATCTTTTAGGTGAAACGAAAAGTTTAAATAGTTATTGATGATTTAAGTTGTTATTAGTTTAAATTTTACAATTATTAAACGAATTTTTAGTTAAATATTATTATTCTAAAGTTTAAATTATAGTTGATTAAAATAAATTTTATAATTCACACATTGGTCACTATGAGTCGCCAGTCTCGAGGAGCATGTCGCTCATGCTGCTGACGTGAGCTCTTAAGTTTTTCCTGTATTAAAAGAAACTAAACGCTGCCAAAAACATTTTCATAAATAAATTTAATCATTTAATAACAATTTTTCTGTTTTTGAGAAGATTAGTTTAGACTCCTCTCTCCGTTCGGTTAACGGCAAAATAAAATGTTGGGTGTTAACACAAATAATACAAAGGAATGTAGCGTGTTTCATTCGGAAATCAGTTCTTATGTATTCCAATATTATGGCGATACTTATAATACAGAACTTGGTTTCAGTACCCCAAGCCTCCGAAAAACGGGTTAATGAATTGCTCTAAAAAAATCTAAAAAAGCTTGATGAGAAACCCAATTGATGATGTGGATGAAGCAGCGGTATCATTAGTGGGAGAGAAGAAAGAGGCTGACTAGAAACTGAAAAAGAGGAAATACAATTTTTTTTTTTATTATAACAATAGCTCTAGTCTGTTTTTCATCAAAATGCTAAAAACACTAATGGATCCCATATTATTTGCTCCTTCATAGGCAACAATTAGCGAAAATTGGTACTAGAAAAAATTTGAAATTGATTCAATATGACAACTATTTATTTGAACAAATTATAATTTATTTTACTCGCCGGAAATTCCAAAACGGAAAAAGTGAGACTCCAAAATACCCACCTAACTTTACTTGGTTCATCATTAAATTCGAATATGAGAATTGTTATGATGGACATGTCTTTGTATTTGAGTGTAGTAAACGATGAAAGAAATATACTAAAATTATTATACGGTTAGGAAATAAACCGTTTTATAACCATATAGTCAAGGAATTGGTATGAACGTATATTTATTATAGCCGGGCAAAGGTAACCTCTTATAAACCAACAGGATAGAGCCATGTGCCTCTTCCTAGATATTTACATAAAAGCAATTACCCATTTACTGCATACGTAAATGTGTTCAAGAAAAAATTTATATTTACAATTTTTAATTGTAGCTATCTTCAGACCGTAGAGATTGGGGCCGCTATGCGGTAGGTGTGGTGTAGGCGCAGCGCTGTGTAGCTGGGCTATATTCCGGCTGTGACAGATAAATTCTTACCGTGATTCTTGGAAAAAACTGGTGGTTGAGCATAGTCTCGGGACTAATCCTCTCCCCCTAAAGCCGTTGTCTTAGAAAAAGTATAAACACTTACATGACGGAACCCAAGATCCTTCAACTGTACAATTATTTTTTTGAAATATAGAGTTTTAAAAAAACACTATTTGTATATTTCTCTGATGATTATATTAAGCATTTGGGAAAATAAATTTTCTAATCCGTAGGATTCAATATCCTAAAATGCCATTCGTTTACGAATGTCACTTTAGGAATACTTTCAATACAATGTACAATACTTTCAATACAATACAATACTTTCCAGACAATGCAAATTTATTTATACATAATATTATGTATTGCTATGTATTGATGCAGGCGGCACCATGAAAGGGGTGCTGAGGGGGGAAAATGTGTCATGTCGGGACACATGAAAGGGAATATGTTTGGAACAATGAACAGACCCTTGGTCCCCTTATGGTTTTATGGTCCAAGATAGTGGAGAAGGAAGGAGAGGGGGAGAGAAGAAACTCTTGAAATAGGAGGCTGAAAGGAGGGACTCGAGAGAGAGAGACGCACGGCAGGAAGGTACTAGGGAGACGAAGATGGAACAGGAAGGAGGTACTCTGGAGATGTACAGCAAGGAGGAGAGACCTGGCAGAAGATAGAGAATCCCAGAGCCAGCACGGCGAAGAGCGACCAGCAACTCAATCTACCCCTGTCCACAGATAAGTTTAGTTTATTTCCTGTAATGTATTTTATGGCAATCCTATTTATATATATTATTAAAATCTGAATCATTAACCTTGTTGAAATTAAATAAATAAACGACCCTTACTATAATTCTTTTGGTGCTTACATACCCCAGATACACTATTTATTTATAAATAATATATTTAAGGTATAATAGATAAGTAAATTGGTAAACACAAGAATAGACCTTTGGAAAGGAACCCAATTAAGATTAAGAAGTATAAATAATAATTTGAGTACTCATCCTAAATGAGACTCTGGCATCCCAAATATCAATATATATATTCAAGATATATTTAAGAGTAAAAACATAGCAGTATGTTGTTTATAATTTAACAGAAAAATAATATGTCTACCTTATGAAGTAACGTTTGAAAAAAAATATTAAAACTTTCACTGAAAGGAATGCAAAATGAGTGTTGTCAACAGGATCTAGTTTAGTATTCATGAGAGGCCCTTGCAGTATTTGATATACATTAATTTATCCTTCTTAAATTCAGTGGTGGATCCCCAGGAGATAAAGGGAGAAATTTTCTCTTTCAATAATAACCTATACGAAAAAAAGAGGGCATTTTAAAATATTTCTATTTGTAATAATATTCAATAATAGGTAGGATGGGAAAAAAACTTTGGCACACTTTGTGAAAAATTGATCGTTAAAATTTTCTAATACCAATTTAAATTAAATTTTACATTCATTGAAATAAAATAACTCTGTTGAGCTTATATTGTTTTATGTTTTTTAACCTGATGCAAATTCAAATTCTTTTAGATATTCAGATATTTGTTTCAAAAACTTAGTATAGACAACGCCTTCTTTACTGCAGATACAGAACTTCATTACAAGAACTAGGAAATAAAGTTTAGAAATGTGGATTGGTTGCCTTTTTTGCAGTTAGCGATACATCTATAGTACCTAGCGGTGAAGGCACTCAATTGCTATAAATTGAATCCTAATAAAGCTGATATTAGTTTTAAATTGGTTAAAACTGTATCATTTTTCTTTTTTTATTTTTAAATAGAAAAGATATGCCCTCGGCCGGGATTCGAACCCGGATCCTCTGTCTCTCCGTGACAGTGCCCTACCATTTGAGCCACCAAGGCCACCTGCCGGCAGAGGACAAATCTTTTCTCTTTAAAAATAAAAAAAGAAAAGTGGACAAATCTTGTCCGATTAAAAAATATTTACAAATCAAAAAATTTACCAATAATTATAAAATATTGTATCATTTTTCATTTGGTTATTGACTGAGTTATCAGGCCATTCCACTTCGAACCTTGTATGCTAAAAGACATTCACATTCTAAATTATCTTCCATTATTCCCATTTAAATATAAATTTCAAATTAAAAATAACTTGCACAAGGAAGACTATATACGATTTACAAATAATTAAAAAACAACATGATATATGACATGATTCCAGCCCCTCTACGAGTGTCTTACGTAATGTTATCACTGTAATATTGGATTGTAACTAAGAACGCGGATCAAAAAAATTATCAGCTCCACACTTAACATGCAATAATTCATGCATATTATGAAGAAAGCATAATAAAATAAATGTAACCATAATTTCATATCCTCTTAGAAGTTACATAATAATAATAACAAATATAATTTTGATTGGTAAATAAAAATAACCTTAATTAGATTAATATAAACCTGCTAAAGTACAACCAAGGAAGGGTTTAGTACAAGGTGAGGGCTGTACTGATTCTATGCAACGGTTATGCAGCGAGGGGATTTGACAGAGATTGCACTCAACCGCCAAGCTTCCCCCTATTAATTAATCGTAGTAGCAGGGTGAGGCATCCAGCTCCAGGCTATCCAGATCCCACAGGGTCGATTCATGTTGTTAACAGAGTAAATAATTTGTGTACTACAGCTGATTTCGAAATCAGGATCTTCAGATCAACAACCCAATACACTACTTTAGTTTCATAATCACCAATACACTACTTTAGTTTCATAATCACCCTTTTGAAATTATTAGTTTGCTTAAAAATCTTTTCTATTAAAAATGTTTTGATAACTTTGGCTAGTTTAATTTCTTTATTCCTAGAGGCCTTCGAATGTAATTAATATTAAACCACTAAGTACGCGAAATCGCATATTACTAGAGTGTTATTATTTCTCAAATTCATATTGGATTAAAGGAGCACTAATTGATGTACTCGATTATATCTACAGCTCAGTGAATAAGAAGTTAAGTCGAATTTTTCCCTGAGAGAGTTAACGGAAATTGAAGGAAGCAGAATCGAGTCATCGTTCTAAACTCAAAACAGACGAAGAACGGCTCTACAAAGAGTAAATAAATAGAACTGTTGCCCAGGAATCGATGGAGAAACCAATGAGGAGGCAAAGAGGCATCTCTCTGGCTCCTCCCAAGAGAAGATGGGATAAAAATACGATTACATGGAAGCAGACTCAGCAGTTTTTATCCAGAAAATGAGGGATGATTGCACAAGATTTAATCAACTGACAGAAAATAATACTAAAGACACAATTGAGGTAGAACAGTGGCGGATAACTACTCAAAAAGGTTCTTGAAAATATTTTACCATTTTTCATTCAAGTTGGAAGCGAAATGGTCAAATGGGTTCTACCTGGTCACTAGGTATCTTTTTCCATGACTTTGGGTAGGACACTACCCCGCTGTGTCTATTGTTGTTTTCTGGGAACTCCTGACACGTCCTAAGATAAAAGAAACCAGGAGAGGAACTAATAATGTGTTTGGGGAACAATTTTCTGTGATAAACTATCTGTACTACGAAGTCTCAATGCTTCGTAGGGAAGAGACATTAAGAAAAGTCTATTTCTCTATCCTTTAGTACAACTTAATTATGTAAAGATAAATATTGTCTTTATTGATGAGGTACAATGAGAAATACTTATCGGCAGAAGGTCTCACTGATTTGCATTAGGTTTGAACAGCTGACAATAATGCAGAAAAGCATTACTGAGAACCCACTGAAGGAAATTCTCGCTCCATGGCTGGACCCTCTGGAGCTCCGTCCAAGAAAAACCATCAATTTGCATTTTCCACCCTCCATTTCCGCCTTTTTCCCTTCTAAATCTTCATTATAACTGACATTCCTCCACCTAGCTGTGTCTTATATACATCCATTTTTTTATTTTATTATTTATACATTTCAATGCTGTTAATCAGGTGAATTTATAAGAGATTAATCTAATATCTTATGGAAACCATTTTGTACACGATATATCCAATATATAAAATTATGTCGAACCTTTAATTTTTATTTAGCTTTTATCGGTGAGGATTTCTCAACAACTCCCAAACGAAAATCAATAGTAAAAACTACAACACAATGCTCTTTTGATGCTTGATGCACCTCCTTAATAACTTTGATAAGATATTGTTTTATACGTAATATATAGTAATATTATTATAATGAAATGATTATTATAGAAAACATATTAATCCGAATCTTCGATGCATTGGAACCTGCACCATAAAGAGCCTGGGTTACCACGCCATGAGACTGTACTGTTTTAATGGTTGTGCTGGGATATGATTTGTCCGCCAGGTTTTCAGCGTATTTTCTGTACCCTTTTAATCGATCTGGAGGGTCTCCAGATTCCAAAGGATACATCACTGAATTTTAACAGATTAAATAAATTATCTGCCACAGCCGGATCCTAACACATTGCTACCCCGCACCAATTTTAATAAATTAGAGCTAAAATCAAATGTCATGTATGTATGTCTAAATGTATGAAAGTTCAAGTGTGAAGACAACTGTGGTAAAACCTACTTTGGAACTTCGGAACAATACCTACGAAGGGGATTATAAACTCAAGTTGTTTGTGGAATGTTTCGGAGCATTGTTTCTGTCTCTATTTGATGAGTTTGTTTGGACTATTGATGTGAGATGTGTTGCTTCTTGATTTTTCTTTTGGTGTATGTCCTGATGATGTCTGAATTGGTTTTTCTGGTATTTTAGTGACTTAAGGATCTGCTTTTTCGTAATTTTCCTATTCCATTTTTCTTATTTCCTATATATATATATATATATATATATATATATATATATATATATATATATATATATATATATAATATAAAATTATTGATAGACTCTTTAAATATGCACACACCGCCACAATATAGATCGATACCTTGAGACGAGAGAGGTCGGCCATGTTGGGGGTAGAGGGGGAGAAATGGTATCTTTAAGCAAACAAGAAAGGGTTATAGAGCTTTCATACAATAATCCTCTCACTTAGTTACCATGACGACCATGTTTATTTTGTATCCCTGGTAACTCAACTCGGCGGACGAACATCCATTGTCTTCCGGAGCAGATGAATTGAAACTTAATTCATTAGCAGAGTCGGCGGATTGAATTTCTAATGTCCAATTTGCCAGCTGTCTCCTTCGAACGATGACTTGTCAGGGTTTGCCGTAGTATTGGACGGGCGTCTGTGTTTGAGAGTCTGTCAGGAATAGATCCTAATTACTTTTGGTAAAGGCTTGGTCCCACTATCTCAAGCCAATGTTCAAGTCTCTTAATTAAGTTATTATTTCAACAATAAAAAGCAAAAACTCAACAAATGAAAAGGGATAAAAGAACTATTGAGTCTCTTAAGTACTAGAGAACTACCAACTAGTCAACGCTCCGCCAATGTACGCAATATCTGAACTCACATAATTGAAAACCAAAGCAGTGCACCCCACATGAATAACCTAGACATACTCACCAATGTGAGGTATGCTGCATTTCATCATCATTGATGTAAATTTTTATTTTGTTGGATATCCTGTCGAATCTAAATTGGCGAAACATTGACTGGTTAGTTTTGTAGTGTAGGTTATTAATAAGTGGTTAAGTCGAATTTAGTCCAAACAGAGTAAACTGTATTGAGGGGAACCGTGTCATTCTCATAGTGTTTGGCTTGAATGGGTAATGTATTATAAGCTGTAACTATTTTTCAAGTCAACTCCTGACTTCGCCCTTTATCATCATATTCTTTTCTTCTTCTACCGTTGTCTAGTGTGAGGATCCTGCTTATAGAGCATGGACCAAGTATCCTTTTCCTCTCTTCTTCGGTTCCAGTCCATTCCTCTCCTCCTGAAAGCATCAAAGCGGCCTTCCTCTGGGCCTTTTTCCTACCGTGCTGGTCTCATATGTCTTCCAGGCGATTTTCTCTGGTTCCATCCTAAGAAGGTGTTCGCCTCTATTCACTACAAAAATGACAAGATTCCGCTCTCATAAGTATTCGTTTTGAATAAAATTCGACTTAACCACTTATTCAAGGGGGTATGAATTTTTCAATCTAGGATTGAATATTTGATAACACATTGAACAAAAAAGAAAGAAAATAGAGCATGAAGGTAAGTATTTTGATTCCATAAATTTGTTTTACTAAATATCCTTTGAAAATGGACATTACATACAAAATTAATGAGAAGAAAATAATATTTTTATATTAATAGTTATCAACTATTGTAATGAAAATAAATGGTTTCTTTCTAGTTTAGATATTATTTTTTAAATTCAACTAGAACTCGTTCTCTTCCTTAATGTAAAATAAAATAATTATTCTATGACTAAAATGTATAAGGTGATTTAACAATGGTTGATGATGACTAAGTGGTATAGTAGGGCTTATTTGAGATGCTTAGCCTAGAACCCTCTACCCTGATCACATACATGAGACTCAACTTCTAGAATTGCAGAACAAAGCTCTCGAAGTAAAGTAATGGTCAGCCTAGAGAGGAGACATTATCATGCGAATGCTCTAGAATATTCTCGAGCTCATGGCTGCTCTGCCTCATCAACTTATCTCATTTACATAAGATCCAGGTTCACTGTTCAAATATTGATTGGCGTAGTTACCTTAGCTACCTTCCCCCGGATCCACTTTGAACTTGGTTGCTTCACCACGGTGTTCCGGGTCCCTATCAAACTTGATAAGTTGCAAGATATTGATTTTCTACGATACAAGGTGGGGGGAAATATTAATAATTCAAGGGGTTCAACGATTACTTATTGGATTTTGAAATTATTCCAAGAGAAAGACAAATAGTTTGATAAATCAATAATATACGTTTCTTAATTCAGTTAATTAATAATGTATATAATTTGTAAAAATAATTTTAAAAATCTGTGGAAGAAAGTGGTCCGGGTAGAGGTCACAATGAATTTCTCGTAGAATTGGAGAAAAACTTTTTGATTAGCCAACGTTTCGACCTACTCTCTACGCGAAATTCATTGTGACCTCTACCCGGATCACTTTCTTCCACATGTATTATCAAGGTCAAGAATTATCATTCAATTTTAAAATTCATTTTTAATGATTTTACAGCATTGGGTCGTTTGATATGAAATGTCCTTTTCCAAAGGAAAGGATATTTAGTAAAAAAAAAAAAAACTCGACAAAATCAATAAATTTTTATTAAAAACATTTATGCCCTCATTCTCTATATATTTTTATGTGTTATCAAATTCCCAATCCCAGAATGGTAAAATTTTGGACTTGATGGTAAAATAATGTCGGAAAGTATAATTTTAACTTGAGAATCACATTCAAAAGTTTACACTTAAGGAAGTTGTTCAAATTTCTGAATATATGGAGATATCTAAGTGGGTATGGGAGGTCTTCCTACGCTCGTTAAGGTTTCATTGCGAAATATGAGGTCTTGCGTTGTCGTATAAAAGTGTTCCCATTAACATATGCAGTTTTTAAAAATAAGTTTTTTGTTCTATTAAGCAATACGAAGAGGATGTAATGAAGCATGAATAGAAAGCAGATAATATTTATTGACTACCAAGCAGAAATCAATATTTTTAAAAATGCTTGTTTGGTTTTGGCAACGGCAATTGGTCAGTGCGTAACTTTCCCTAAAGTGGTGGTATCGTTTCTTGTGCAGTTTGACCTGCCAAAGGGCCAAGTTTCCAATTCATGCCCAAAACCCTCTTAAACGCTAAGAGTTATTGAACAGATTTATTATAGAAACCGCTTCTTCTACGTAGACTTTTTATACTGGGAAAAATATTATTCATAACGGAAGTTAAGTGAGTAAAAATATGAAGAATTGTGGTGGAAGTAATTTGTTTATTCTGTTTAATTGCATTGTTATATTCATTTATACCGAAAAAATAATAATATCCTTTTAAAAACCAATATTAATGACCCCATATTCATAAACCCTTCTTCAATTAACACGAGCGTATGATAGGGTTTCAAAAATATTGACAGTTACAAACAGACTATTTGATGAACTTTTACTTTTTTTTTTTATGAAGCGACAAACATGAAAAGACTTGAAATTATTAAACGCTTTGAGAGGCCTATGAAGTTCTGAAAGTGGTTCTAATTGTGATCCTAGCACTTAAGTTACGTTTCGAGTTCAAAGCGACGAATCATCAGAAAATGAAGCCTTTTTTATTCATTTTTAGTTGACACCGTGAATGTTGCCATTTAGATCAAAAGGTAGAACTGATTTAAAATATGTAACTTCACTTCCATTATATTTGATTTTATGTAACCAATTATTAAATCACTCGTGAATCAGGCAACAGCTATAAGATCATATGTGGCGTAATGTTAATTATTACCTTATTTTCAAAAATTCATATTTTTGTTCATTGCACTTTGTTATCATACAGAAGTATGAAATCTGCAACACCAGAGATAACTATCCCCAAACTTAAAAAACTGTACTACAACCCATTAAGGGGTTAGGGCTCAGTACGTGGTAGTGACTGTTTCTTCGACAACGGTTATGCTGTGAGGTGATATTTCCTAGACCTTGCTCAACCCCCTATTTTGGGAACCCACTTTATAGTGGCTGGGTGAGCCCCTGTAGTGTCCCAGATCCCAAAGGATACATCCCCGGTTGCTAATAGACTAAATAAAATATGCCAGCAGCCGGATTTGAACGTGAAACCTTCTGCACGGCAACTAAGAGCTCTACCACTGAGCCACTCCACTCCCTTAAAAAAGATAAAGATTTATAATTAAAATAAATTTAAATAATTTCAAAAATTTTAAAAAAAATGAGGAAAGATTTGTCAGTGTTCTTCTTCTATAAGGCTGTTAGTTTAATATGTCTAACTAGAGAAATAAAATTGATCCAGAGAAATCACTAATTGTTAATTATATTTTGGTTCAAATGTTGGATTTTTAACAATGGTTTATGATGGGGTAATAAACAATGTTGTAGAAGAGATTTTTCTAAAAGCGATGATGTCAATTAAAATGTTGTATCTTGTTTCAGTGTAGAATTAGTGTTAATATATAAATATATCAATGTGAATTTATAAATAGTGTTAATATTGAAATTAACGGTAATTTATCTTAATTGAAAAACCGTCATTATAAAAATGGTCACCATTCAGGAACAATGCAAGGTAAATTTGTTTTATTAAACGGTTTTGAATTTCTCAATAATAGGGTATTATACAAAAATTAACCTACTTAATTTTCATTTCTACTTAATTGGATCATTTCATTTGGAATGACCCTAAATGATTTCTGTTACAGTATAGTTTGCAAAATTAAGACTAAGGAATCAGACGTTGAGTTATTGTCGATGAAATCCTTTTCATTCTACAGTCTAAAACAGTTTTTAGGCATTCAACTTTATACATTTTTAACTAGGCGATTCGATTTAAGTGATATATAATGTGTTAAATAGTTCGTACTTACAACAGAAACATCTACTTTCATTACAGAATATTTATGTTGGCTATTTTTAAAAATGTATATAATATGAAGTAAAAACATGTATTTACTTACAGAGTTTATGATCTAGGAGAATTGCAAATGTCTATGTAATAGTGTACGATGGACTGGAATATATATTAGAGCCCGTGGGGGTATTTCTAGCCGATTTGAGACGGGAGATTGGCTATGTAGTTTCGCCTACATACTCAATCATTTTCGCTACATTGGTCGCAGGGTTATCCGCTTGGAATGATATTATCTACATATATCTATAGTAGGTGTGGCTTTCGTTTATCTTTAATGGTTAAATTCTACATTATTATAATATGGTAACTCAGCAGGATTTTATATCGTATCTTAGGAGAACTTACAATTGAAGAAGTAAATGATTATTACATTATTTGATATTTTAACAATTAATTGTAAACCGACAAGATTAATCTTTAAAACAATAGCACATGACAAATAGTATGGGAATAAAGAGTCTACATCGGACAAATGAACAGAATAATTTGTGCATTCATTAAGCATTGGTCATAAATTCGCCTTTATAGTAGATATACCAAATAAATAGGTATACTTTCCTATAAAATCAATTATAAAACTCACTTGTGACGATTAAAAATAAACCTAAGGTCACCTGTGGTCTAGTGGTTAGCGTAACAAACTACTAAACCCAAGATCGCGGGTTCGTAGCCCGGCAGGTGGCCCTAGGATTTTTTTAAGGGAGTAAAAAATCCTTAGTTACGCCGTCCTTCGGAAGGGACGTTAAACGGGGGTCCCGAGCCTGTTCGATGTCAGGTACTCGTTAAAAATCCCTATCCTAATTAAACCTGGATAGGCAAAATTTAGAGCTCCCACTGTAGCATCGTCCGATTAGCCATAGCAGCATAAAGTGGCGTTAAATGAACTAACAAACAAACAAAAATAAACCATATATATATATTAAACTCTTTTCTGTTACAAAAACAAAGAAGACTTCCTCAAGAGCCTCTGTTCGGTTAAGTGCACGGTATACCTACCCTTGGGCACACCTATGCACGCAAAATGTTATTATTATAATGTACACGTTACATTCCTTTTATCCGACCACGTGAAGAATTCATTCGCCCTTCAATAAAGGGCCTCTTCCTCTATTCGACCAACTTTGATCTTTGGCCTTTTGTTGCTGTCTTCTCTGAAATCTCTTCCCAATTGTACACCTTGGCTTTTGTCCGTCATATCCTCTGATTCTACTCTGGGCTTTTTCCAGTTCAAGTTTGACTTGTGTACTCCAGAGTGTGACTTGAGCTGCTGTGTGTACCAAAGAATTCTGTTGTTGAGTCTGGTCTGTGGGAGTCTGCTTATGTAGTCGTAAAATTGTTAAGTGTTATTTCTTATAGTATATTTTTTTTTCAGAATCGAATGAGTATTCAATAACCATTTATTTTCACATTATGTGGCTGACTATAAGCTTTGATTAAACATCCGATTCCGAACATGAAAGCCTCCATTTTGTTTTCCGTTGTCAATAGTTTAACCCCCGCTTAGCGTCCATTCCGAAGGACGGCGTAACTTGGAATTTTTTACTCCCTTTAAAAAATCCTAGAGCCACCTGCCAGGCTACGAACCCGCGATCTTGGGCTTAGTAGTGTGTTACGCTAACCACTAGGCCGCAGGTCGCCCCAAAAGACGGATTATGAAACAATCATGTTAGTAGAAAAAATAAATGTAAGTCAAAACATTAAAGGGTAAAAATTAGCAAAAATATCCTTATATATATTTTAGATTTTATAGTAGGTAATATTGATATTTTGTTCGCAATGACCCGAGAATCTAAATAGCTGCCAAGGCACTCCAGATTATTTTCTAATTTTATGTTTTAAGATTAATTTTAATCATTTTATAAGTCAATTGTCTTATAAAATGATTAAAATGCTTGATAATAGAACCTTATGTTGAAGGATAAAAATATGATTTTAAAAAATTAGATTTTATTGAACAGTTGTAGCATTATCGGGTGAATTTATCTCATCCCTGTGAAGTAATTACTCAAACAAAAAGTCGAAACCTTCATATATAAGAGGGTTTGTTACTAAAGTTATAATTGAACCGGGAGTATTGTATTGTGCAATATTACAGAGCTCGGGGCGCTCGCTGTATATTCTCCAGTTCAATTGAACAAGAAATCGATATAAAACGTTTCGTTTATTCTGCCAGTTTTCTATTGGGTAATTTTCTCTCATTTCAGTATTAAACATCAAAGGGATAATAAATGTTTTCTCGAGTGAAAATATTTTTAAACGTGTTTATTAAAAAAAAAAATTAGGTAATTTTCATACCTATTTTCCTTTCCAAATTTTGGGTCGTTTCAAATGAAATGTCCGTTTTTTTTTCTATTTCTAAAATTCGAAGTGTAATACGTGAACTTTCATTAAAATGTTCACAGATTGATATAAGCTGTCATTAAACCTCCCTTTTTTGATAATATTTACTATTACTACAATTGATCGAGCATTATATAGTGTGTTATCAACTATGACCATGTGATTTGCCTACAAATATGCACTACAATGGATTCTCTATGGGCACGTGTCCCCCCCCCCCCTAAATCCGCCCTTGGTGCTACTGATGGATTTATGGCAATGATGTAGTTGCCGTATCCGATACATCCGAGGATACATGGGACACCGCCAAATTCAATCTCCTCCTCTGTATCTGCAACAGCATCATCTGATTTTTGTTTTCTTGTAAAGAAAAACGCACTTATGCTGTTTTGTCTTTTCCTGTCCTTATCACTCATTATATATAGTAATATTACTTGTTACTCGCTAAAATTACACTAAACAAAGTGGGCTGCAAAGAGAAGTTTGTTTTATTTTACATAATTATAACAAGCGCATGAAAAACTTACAATGACCTGCCGCGATCTGACAGCGCTCAGCGCTGAAACATCACCTGCGCACCACCAACGCTAATTATCTATCATCTCTTTCATTTGCAAGTGCTTGAAAGAGACGCTACGAACAAATTTCGAAATTCCAGCGAGAAATGGACAAGAGTTTCACTAATGTTATTCCTGTTATTTTATTCATATACTTTAACAACTTTGATCATGTGATTTGCCTATAAGTATATACTGTTATGTACGTGCCCCCGTGCCCCAACCTGGATCCGCCTATGGGTGTTGTAATGAACGGACTATTCGGCGCTTTTTTGAGAAATTTTCCAGACAAAACAATTACTGATGTTTATGTGGTGGTGAAAGGCATGAATAAATGGTTTTTCCTTTCTGCACAGAGTTGATACCATCACATCCATATTTGACTCCAGCATGGGCATAATGCAACAAAAATCAACCAACATCGATTAATCAGAAAGGACCTACACTCTTAATCGACAACACCAGAGCTCATGTTTCACGAAACTAAACGAGCTGGGTTACGGAGTCTTCCTACACCCAACTTGTTCGCCAGACTTATTTTCAAAAGATTCCCATCTGATCAGAAATTTGGACGACTTCTTTAAGAGTACATTTAAAAAAAATTATTTTCAAGGCAAAAACGCATTTTCAGACTTAATTTCATCGCAAAACCCTGAATTTTTCAGTTGTGGACGATTTGATAACACTTTCAACAATTTATTGATGCTGACCTATCTTATGGAACAATTGACAAATTTTTGAAATCGTGATGTATTCGGTTTTTTAATAACTGATAAAAATCTTCATTTATTTCTGAATGGCCTTTGCAAGAAATCAGTTTGAAAGGAAGTATATTTACTTCGCAATTAAGTGTACCCCCTGAGATTAAAGTTTGCTATAAAAAGCTTAATGGAGAAAGGTAATAAGAGATAACTAAGCTGAAAATTAAAAAGAAAATGTATGAGATTGTTTTCCGTTATATAGGCTAGCTGGATAATATTGAAAGATTTTCCCTATTATTTTTATTGTTCAATATTTATTATAAGATCAATCTTTAATGGCTGACAGCCTTGTTAAAGCATCCTATTGAGAGAAATCGTTTTTATTAAATTGCTCGTAAATTTTATACTTATTGAATAAATTGTTTTCTATTGCGCATGAAACGAGCCAGAGCTCCTAGAGACAGCAAAAGAAAAAATATATTGTAGAGGATAAGATAGAAATATTATTATATTCCCAACTGGTCTTGATGAATGGGAAACGTGGTGGGATGCGATAAGGGAAGAAGAATGCCTAAAGATCTTTCAGGAAAAGTATTGCTTATAATATTTCGCCCCGTGAAAGAGATAGGAAACTGGAGAATATGGGAATATATAAAAAGGAAATTCGCTGGAAGAATGAACATTTGGAAAATATCATATCATCTAGTCAGAAATAAACTATTTTTACTGTGAAATGATACAATTTATTTCAACTAAAAATATTATATTAATTTAAAGCAGTTTACAATATATTTACTGAGTCAAAATATGAATATGTAATATTTAAACATTGTCTTTAAGTTGTAATGAATGTGCAGGTCAAATAGAGAATAACGAGCACTCTCAAAGTATTGACCGTGACAATTCTTGTTGCAGTTGCTACCAGTCTGTAATAGAAATGACTGAAAGTATTACTATTACCAATATTATACCGATCCAATATTGTACCGAACCAATCTTGTCTCGCCAGTAGTGAATGGAAAAGTAAAATTCTAGGAGTTCCCTGTGGTTCTCAGGGAATATTGTCATTGTCAGAAATCTGACATATTTAATTATAATAGATCTTGAGACTCTCGCCTTTTCAAACATCAATGGGGATTATACTATATATTATATAGGAGGACTGAAAAGACAAGAAACTGCTCGACGTTTCGCCTACTTCAACATTTACTGGACAAACGTTCTAAGCTCCCAATTAATTACATAAGACTCATGACAGTTATCAGACCTATTTGGACATACGGAGTTGAGCTTTGGGGCTCTACTAAACCATCCAATTCATCTCGTATCCAATCCAAAATCCTTCGTAAAATCTTCAATGCTCCTTAATATGTCACAAACATACTCATCCATCATGATCTTAATATCCCGTATGTTGCTGATTTGGCCCAAACTAGATACCTATCCTTCCATGAAAAGCTCCATATTCACTTAAATCCGCTAGCCTATCAACTTGCTATTCCTGATAACCCTCTGAGGCGTCTGAAAAGAAGATGGCCTCGAGACCTTCTACTATAGAACTTTATCGGAGTGCTATCAATTGGTAGTTTTTCCAGAAGTGATTTTTTTTTTCATGTCAAACAGCAGATTTGCTTGTTGTAATATTGTTGTAGTTGTAAATATCAATAAATTAATCTAAATAATAAGGAAAATAAGAGAAAGGTTACGTTTGAGTTTCAGGATAAAAGCTAATAGTTAAATCTTTGAATGAAATAAGGTCCAAAACTGATGTGATATGTGATATTAATGCAGTGGTGCATAGAAAAATAAAATCAAGTTTGAAAGAAAAAAAGTAAATAAGCATTCTGTGAAGATAATATGCTTAAGTTGCATATGCTTTGGAAGTTACCAAGATCAATGTTCTGTTAACAAAGATGTTGATGCGCAAAAGTAAGTAATTTTTAATTCAGTAGTTCTTTAAAAAAATACACTAGTTGGTGTACAATAGTTCAGTCAAAATAAAGATATGCTTTAAAATATACTAGCTTATGCCCGCGGCATCGCTCGCGTGGAATTCGGCCTGCCACATAAAGTTTCGTGAAAGATCATTTTAAATAAATAATTTAATTATTTTTTTAAAATATAAGTTACTCGTACATCCATAATTTCAGATGTCTAACTTCAAAACTGACGTATTCTCTACAACCTTTGAACCCCCATTATATTAAAAGGGAAACCCTTGGGGTGGAATTATCCAAATTTCTTTCTTAAACTATACAAAGAACCTATCTACAAATTTCAAGAGGCTAAGTTCCTGATTTGTCTTTAATTATGTACTATAACGGGGGAGGGGCATGCCCACATGACCCCACATAAATCTGCCCTTGATGTAGCCTATGATGTATAACCTATTTTATTCAATAAGTTTCATCCAAATCCGTTCAGTAGTTTTTGCTTGAATGAGTAACAAACATTCGCATTTATACTATTCGTAGGATATCAAAACAAATAGTTCCACTCCTGTCCTTTCTGTTATTTTAACCTCAATTATCATGTGATTTTCCTTTATTTATGTACTATAGTGGATTCTCCACAGTACCTAAAAAACTGTCGGCGGGGGGGAGGCACGTGCCCCCTTCCCCCTAAATCCGCGCTTGCTATAGCCTATGTGTTATTCTGATGTATAACCTATATTACTGTAAAGTTTCATCCAAATCCATTCAGTAGTTTTTGCGTGAAAGGGAGACAAACATACAAACTTTCACATTTATAATATTAGTAAGATACAGATGTGCTTAATTTTCGAAGTAGACTTGATGAATGTAATTGTTAGAGTTATTTTTTCGTATTTATATTTATGTATATACATCAAAGAAGACAATGTGCAGCATATATTTCAATAACACTCCAAACAGACATATCAAATGGAGACAGCAACCTTGCTACTAGCAAATGAAGAAACGGCAGAAGTATAAACAGGTGACCGGCAGAAGTAAAAAGTAAAAAAAACAAAAATCAATATCAAGCAGTTAGCAAGCTTTATTTAGAATTATTTAAACTGCTTAATATTTCGGAATTCCATTTATTTATATATTTACTATCCGAAACATGAACAATAACGAAAAAGGAGGAAAGGAAGTTTTTGGCCGTGGAATGGAATAGAATAGAATTGAAAACAAACTTTATTCTGGGACAAAGTCCCTTTAGAATAACAATCATGAACAAAAAAAATAAAACATAATGGATTTCTGGAAATGCTGTTTTGCCATTTCAAGAATTCAGCACGTCCCTAATAGCAAGCACAGCAAGGCAAATAATAGAAACAAGCAGATTAAAATGATATAGCCACTTAATAAGAATGGCAGAGGAATGGTAGGAAAAAACAATCTTTGGCTATTACCCTATAGAAAGGAGGAAAAGAGGACGAAAATAAAAAATATAGTTGCAGAATGTGAAGGAGAGCATGGCAGCGAGGGAGGGGTCTTAGGGAAAGAGACTGGCTGGATCGAGATCTGTGGCGACATTTTAGATAAGAAAAACAACTAAGTTGTAAAAAAAAAAAAAATCTTTAAATAAATAACTATATGCTTATAATTAATAGTAATTTCCAAATCTTAGGCAATATGCATAGCCTCCAATAACTTTCTCCCAGAACTATTAGGCTCTTTGTAAATAATCCTTAACCTATTAAAACCAAACACCTCTCCAGCTATTCGAATATTATTTTCCCTTGCCTTAGTTGTGTTTCTAGATGTTCTATTTGTTGAGTCTGTTTGGACTATTGATGTGAGATTTACAATACTGTCTTCTTTGATGTGAGTTTTCTTTTGGTGTGTCCTGCTGATGCCTGAATTGGCGAACCGTTGGCTAGTTGGTTTCCCAGCATTTTAGAGACTTTTGGGATTGTTCCTATCAAATCCTATATCTATCTATACATATTATAAAACAAAGTCCTCGGCCGCGTTTGTTCGCTGTAAACTCGGTAACTACTGCACGGATTTTCATGCGGTTTTCACCAATAGATAGAGTGATTCACCAGGAAGGTTTAGGTATGTAATTTGTCGAGGTTTGTGTAAATGGGTTGGAATATCGATGGGTTTCACCGAAGACTCTACTTGCCTAATCCCGTGGCAATTATCTAACGTGCAAGATAATAAATTCGTATATAAAGAAATATTTGGTTTTCTCCAATCAGAAAGAATTAGTGAGCCCCATCCTAGTACCCCTGTTCGTACCATCCATTTGTAATCCATAATATCCTATACATACCCCTCCCTTAAAATGCACCTGGTTCAGTAAAAGAGTCCTCATGTGTCATATTAATATGTTATTGTCAAAATTAATAAAAACCAAGTGGCTACGAAAGAAAAAAAATTTCTTTTTGTTTTTATTTTTATAATTTCTATATAATAAAGTACATTAGCTGAGATAGGAAGAAAGAAAATCAAGACTCCCAAAGAAGCCTGACCAATGATATTCACGTGGTCCTTAGTGGGCGGTACGTGATAAAAAAAAATACATTAGGCAGGCAAATTATGTAGGAGTGCTTCACCAGGAAGATTTAGGTATATAATTTGTCGAGGTTTTGTGTAAATGGGTTGGAATATCGATGGGTTTCCCGAATGCAATGCCTAATCCCGTGGAATTATCTAACGTGTAAGATAATATATTCGTATATAAAGAGATATTTGGTTTTGTTTTTATTTTTATAATTTCTATATAATAAAGTACATTAACTGAGATGGGAAGAAAGAAAATCAAGACTCCCAAAGAAGCCTAACCAATTATATTTGCGTGGTTCTTAGTGGCCCGTACGTGCATCCTATTAATAATTTATGTATCTTTTTGAGTTTTCGCTCACTTTCATCCATTAAAGTTTAACATTAGTGGAACATAAGGAACATGGAATTCGTTTTTGCGTTTACCTTTGGCTCTCTCGGAGGCCCGCGTTCCGATTTCTGAACGGCCTGGTATCCATTCCTCTCGGCATTCTGAACCCGACAGGTATATAGAGATATCTGCCTCCACTCGTGGAATCATGGCATTTTCGCGGGAGGGGGGAGGGAGTTCGAGCTTTATCGGGCTTCCCCATTGGCTGCGGCTCCAGCCCAAGTCGTTCCACCCCCTGGTTTATTATCCCCTACCGGGGGTTGCCTTTTGACTCAACGCTGTGGTTTCCACACAATAACAGTCCATCAAAATAAAATGCAAAAATATTTCTAAAAATCAGGAATGACATTAAATAAATTTGTGTGATTGTAATTATAAAAATATATATTTATTGAAATTTACAACGGTTTACAAGAAGTAAATATAATTTCATGAATAAAATATAATGGCATGGATTAAGGCAAGCAGAGAAACTACCAGCTAGTAGTACTGAAATACCAATTATAAGGCCACGAGGCCATTTTTTTTTTAGACGCCTGGAAGGATTATCGGAGGAGCGGAGTGGAGAGCATTCAGGTGCCAAATCTTCAATCTTACTCGCTGGCAGACTTCTATTTAATATGTTACCAGCCCGGGATGGATCCTTTGGGATCTGGAGACCCATATATAAAGTGGGTACTCAAAATAAGTGTGAAAACCTGGCAGTTGATTGTGATCAAATCAGTACAGTCAACAAATGAGACATTGATGCCATTATGGATGATTTTATTCGTAAAAAAATAAGGAACATTAAGGATTTTTGTTTGATAGGAGAGGAATTGGATGGCTTAGTGGAGCCTCAGAGCACTACTCTATAATAGTCATGTTTATGCGACTTTTGTTATTAATTGGGAGCTTAGAGAGTTTGTCTAGTAAGTGTTGAAACTGCGAGCAGTTTCTTGTCTTTTCAGTCTAGTATGAGGTTATTCCAAGTTAAACGTTTGTCAACATGTAGTCCTTAGTATCGGTTTTGTTGTACAAGAATCATTGAGATATAATTAAACAATACTGGAGGACAGGATGTCATTTATGAGATGTCATTCACACAGGGTAAAGCGTATTTGACGCGATTTGGGGGAATTTATTTTTATCCTCTAGGTAATTTTAATACAAAATGAAATAATAAAAAATACATATTCTACAAAAAAATAGCACCACAGATATTCTATATATGTTTATCATGTTCCATACTCTGAAATCATCATTTTCTAAAGAGTTTAAATCAAAATACTTCCTTCCGGAATACATATCCGAAATGAAAGCGAAGGTAGAACTTAATAGCCTTTGCTTTCAAAACAGTTTTAACAAATCGGATTAAACAAATGGAAAACGTTCCTCGGAGCCCTCTCCCGCCCGCTTAATGGAAGTTATAACGCAAAAATGGAAACATTATTTCCTCGAGAATAATTTGAATAAATATTATCGACACCACTTGCTTAATTTTCCTTTACTATGTTTGTTATCACATCATATTAAAATAAAAAAAACATGTACCATTACAACCCATGAAGGGTCTGGGGCTCAGTACATGGTAAAGACCATACTGTTCATAGACAACGGTTCTGCAAGGAGGTGAATTGTCCTAGATCCCGCTCAACCGCTAGAATTTCCCCCTTACTTTGGGTACCCTATTTTTATATAATTTTTTAGAGGCTGGGTGAGCCCCAGGAGAGTCCTAGATCCTATATGATCCATCTCCAGCTGCAAACAGACTAAATAAAAAGTCTTACCTGTAGCGGGATTTGAACAAGGATTTCCGGGATGGCAACTCAGTGCTCTACCACCGAGCCACTCCGTTCCCTCATCAAATTAATATATATATATATATATATATAAGTTATAAGGACAAATAGACGATAAACATAAATAGTATGTAAGTTTAGGCTTAAGGATTGTTATTATAAGTTGTAAACATTATAGACTATATATATGAGAGGTACGAGAAATAAAGTTAGTTGTTATCTTGAACTTGTGTCGTTACTATGCCCAAAACCCTATTTTTTTCAGTGAGTGTTTCAGTCTAATCATAACTGGTGCCGAAACCGGGGATATTTAAAAAAAAATATAAATACGCACGTACGGTTCGGAGTTCAAACTTTTATCTCTTTTCGCGAGTGCAAAGCCAACGATAATTATTAATTATGTCAGAAAGCGAAGAGATAAAGAGGCTGGAATACCAATTAGCCCAGGCGGCCGTGGAAATGGCGAAATTGGAGGAGAAACTTAAAACGGCCAACGAGACGTCTCAGTTCGAACTCGTCAAGATGAGAACACAGAATTCCGCTTTTGTCCACGAGGTGATCAGTCAACTAGAGCCGTTCAACGGAGTTTTAGGCGATCTCGAGCACTTCATTAAAGGGGCAGTTCAGATTAAAGAACTCATTAATCTGAAAAAGGAGATCAGCACACTGCAGGAATCCGACGTAGTGCTCTTAAAAGCGTCATTGGTGAGCCGAATTTCGAGACGAGTTCTCAATGCCATTCAGGGGGACACTACTCACCCTTGGGATGTACTAAAGGCGAGATTAAAAAAATTATATGGTGGAGGAAGATATTTTGTATATGTTAAAAGAACACAGGAGGCAGGGCCAAACGGAGGGAGAGTTCGCCGAGAAGTTATTAGTGCTGTATAACAGGTTGGTGGACAAAATGGTGGAGACGTTCGGCCAGGCGGAAGGTGCCCAACGTACGGCATTTGTTCGAGGAGTCTTGAAGGTCCAGTTAAATCATTACATGGACCGCCCGGGCTCATTGCCACGAGAACGCGACTTCGTGGACTGCGCCCACGAGCTTATTGACGCCCACGAAAGGAATGGAGCCCGACTTGAGAGGTCAGAAGGAGAGTGGACAGAAGTGAGATAGACAAGGAGGAGACATCGGAGCCCGCCGAGACGTAATGGTGGCGGCAGGCAGTTCGAGAAGAGACCTAATAGAGCACCCGAGGACCGTCGACGGAAACCAGAAAAGAGGTGTTATGAGTGCAACCAAGCCGGCCACCTTGCAGCACATTGCAATCTCACCAGGTGCTACGAATGTGGCAGGCGGGGACATGTAGCACGAGAATGTCCAAGGCGTAATCCACGTCCGAATAGAAGAGGTCAGCAGCCAGAGCCTATGGAGGTGAATAATCCGGCCTCGAGCAGACATGAGGTAAGAGGTGGGAATTCCTGGAGGGGTGGCCCTTCCGGATCTGGGGTCGCGACGCGACATCCTAAACTAGATTGAGGGTACGATGACGGGCGGGGCGACCTCTCACGCGAACTAATGATAAATAATAACGGGATAAACAGAGGAGGGATGAGGTTGCCCGTGGCGAAGTTGAGTGGGTTAGACGTTAAATTCCTTGTGGATACGGGCAGTACTAATTCATTAATTAGTAGACAAGGGGCGGAAAAACTAGGTATGTGGGGGACGCAACGCCAGTGCAATTGCGAAATATCTACGGTTAGTAGACGGTGTAAAACATTAGGGGAGGGGTATTTTAGTTGTAAGAAGTTAGTGGGAAGGGATGTACGCATTAAACTTCATATCACCGAAACTTTAATGTCGGGATACGATCTGATCGTGGGGTGCGACCTGTTGCAACAGGCAGGGTTAGAAATGAGGGTTGAGAAAGGCCGCTGTCGATTTCGGTTAGGGGACCGGAAATACCAAACCAATTTGGTGGGTTCAGGTCAACGTGTCGAGATTGGGGCGGTTGAGTGCAGTCAGGAAGCTGTGGAGGACATTGTCAATCAGTACGCAGACCTGTTTTATCGCGAAGACAAAATTCTGCCAACTACTGGGAAAACCGTACATCGGATTACACTTAAGGTAGATAGGCCGATTTACGTTAAGGACAGGAGATACCCCCAAGCTATAAGGGAGATTATAGGGAAACAATTAGCCGAACTTTTGCAGCAGGGAATTATCCGGCACAGTAATTCTCCCTTTAATAGCCCTCTATGGGTAGTAGAGAAAAAACAGAGCACACCTGGGGGAGGGAAGCAATATCGAGTGGTTGCGGATTATCGCAAGTTAAACGATGCGACGCAAGACGAGCGGTATCCCCTTCCTCGCGTCGAAGATATACTTGACAGGTTGGCGGGCGCGGTCATTTTTAGCACGCTGGATCTCAAAAGTGGGTACCACCAAGTTCGAATGGCCGAGGAAGATATTGGCAAAACAGCGTTTTCCTGGGAACGCGGACACTACGAGTTCGTGCGGATGCCATTTGGTTTAAAAGGGGCCCCGTTGACGTTTCAACGCCTTATGGATGAGTTCCAAAGGGGTTTGGGGGAGGATTTTGCCCAAGTTTATATGGATGACCTCATAGTGTTCAGTCGTTCGGAAGCGGAACATGTTAAACACTTAAAAGCTGTATTCTGCAGAGTTCGCCAATCCGGTCTTAAATTATCGCGGGAGAAGTCGAAGTTCGGTCTGCGGGAGATCAGGTTCTTGGGTCATGTAGTTTCGCGATCGGGAGTGCGGCCTGATCAGGAGCGAGTTAGGGCGATTCAGGACGCTCCATTGCCGGTTAATGCTCGGGGCGTAAGGCGGTTTTTAGGCATGGTGAACTACTACCGTCGGTTTATCCCAGCTATCGCGGAGTTGACGCAACCGTTGACGGAGGTACTGAAGAAAGGAAAACGGTTTATGCTTGGACAAACTCAGTTGGAAAGTATTAAACGTTGTCGGGAGGCTCTCACCTCACAATCCTTACTAGCCTTCCCTGACTTTCGCCTAATGTTTCGAATTACCACGGACGCGAGTGAGGTCGCGATTGGCGCAGTGCTGTCGCAGAATTTTTCCGAGGGCGAAAAACCTATCGCTTATGCCAGCAGGAAGCTAAACGGAGCGGAAAGCCGTTACAGCTCGATAGAACGGGAGTTGTTAGCGGTGGTTTGGGCGATTGAATATTTTCGACCGTACGTCTATGGTAGGATGTTCGAGCTGTTCACAGATCACAAGCCACTAGTGTACTTGAACACTCTGAAAGAATCATCGGCGCGCATATCACGCTGGAAGGAACGGTTAGCGGCTTATACCTTTCAGGTTGTCCATAAGAAGGGGGCAGAAAATGCCGTGGCAGATTGGTTGTCGAGGGACCTAGTGGTGAACGCGATCGATGAGGAAGGACCTTCTGCGGAACCCTTCGGCCTCCGATACTTAAGGGACTGGGCGGAAAACGGACCCGAAATACCGCTCGTTTGTCAGGACTCCAAGGATAATTCCGTTACGTCGGAACGACCTAATGACTTGCCTGAGGCCGATGAGATTATCAACGACAAGCGCCTACAGATTATATTCCGGTCGAAACAAAGTGCAGGAGTTGAAACTCGAGCATTTACGTCTGAGGGGGCGTCTGTGGTGATTGCGCGGGTTTCAACTATGGTGGATGATGACGCACTGGAACGGATATTTTCAGAGTTCGCTGTCCCTGGTCGTTGTTGCCATATTTTCGTCGGGAATAAACTCCTTCTCGATAAATTACGTAGGTTGTGGCGTCAGGAGCGGATAGGGATCGGTTACTCGATGATTCGCTGTTTACGGGAGGTCGAAACAGTTTCAGATAAGTCGAGACAACGTCAAATCGTTTCGGACCACCATGAGGGCAAATCGAATCATCGCGGGGTCGATGAAACAATACGGGCCCTTAAACGGATGTACTTCTGGAAAGCTATGGGAAAGACAGTACGCGAGTATATCGAGCGATGTTCGGTGTGTCAGAGAGCTAAATATGATAGACAGCCACCGGTGGCAGGACAAGTAGTCTCTCCAACAGCGTCGGAGCCGCTTCGTTTAATTCAAATTGATGTATACTCCAATGAAGGTCAATCGTCGCTTACGGCCATTGATTCGTTTAGCAAGCTCGCTATGGCCTATCCGATTGAGGAGAAGACTCCGGGAGCAGTCTGGGCAGGGGTGCTTCAATGGTGCGCGACGTACGGGGTACCGGAAGAAATCATCTCTGACTGTGGGCGCGAATTCGATAATGCCATGATCAGGGAGGAAGCCAAACTCTTGGGAGTTTCGTGGCAACTGAACACGCCTCATCACGTTACCGGCAGGGCGCGGTGGAACGTCTCCATAACACGCTGGCAGAACATATTCGCCTCCTCAAGTTAGGCCGGAATTTGGACCCGTACGAGGCTATGCCACGGGCAGTGATTGCCTATAATCACAAGATCCACTCGGTAACAGGACTATCACCCGTCGAAGTGGTGTTTGGGCAGGCACGCCGAGATCGGGGGGGATCTCATGGCAGCTAACAATGAGGTATTACGCGGACACCTTTTGCATGTACGCGCGGCTCGGCAGGCGTTGTGGCGTAAAGTTCGGGAGAAACTCATTCGGGAGAAGTCGGCGAGAGTGGCCAAGGCCAACGAGCGATTGAGAGTCCCTACGAGAGGACAGCTGCCATTGGGAATGGTCGTATACCGCCGATTAAGGACTGCGCGAACTAAAACAGCTGCACGGTATGATGGCCCCTTCAAAATTATTACCATCCGAGAGCACAACCTCTATACTATTCGTGACATTAATTGCCCCTCCCGGGTTCGTACAGTGCATCTCGAAGAGCTTCGAGTCCCCCGTAAAGTGTCCTCGCTCGGACCGGAGGCTGCGTTGCAGGAATGAATACTGTATGTTCTGTTTTACTTAATAATGTTCATTAATCAATCATGTTTCTTTCCATTTTTGTTTTTTTTCAGAGTTTGTTACTTAGTTTAGTGCTTTCAGTGCTAGAGTGTTGTCAGTGTATTTTACGTTTTATTACTTCCAGATTGTGGATTGTTTTTATGTTAAATTTTTGTGTTATTTTTTTGTTCTTTTTCTTTCTTTTTCTTCTTTTTTTTAGTTTAAGAGTTCCTCCAGGAGAAGGAACTGGAGGGGGGGGGGGGGAGTTATAAGGACAAATAGACGATAAACATAAATAGTATGTAAGTTTAGGCTTAAGGATTGTTATTATAAGTTGTAAACATTATAGACTATATATATGAGAGGTACGAGAAATAAAGTTAGTTGTTATCTTGAACTTGTGTCGTTACTATGCCCAAAACCCTATTTTTTTCAGTGAGTGTTTCAGTCTAATCATAACTTATATACATATATATATATATATATATATATATATATATATATATATATATATATATATACACAGATGATATAGACAGGCATAATTACAAATTTTACAATAAGATATTATCACTAGCCATATACATTCCATCAAAAAACTCCTTAAAGATCTTGTTAGATATTTGATTTATCTAATGGTGCTTTTACCTACTTTAATCCGGCTGTGGAAGATAAATTACTTGATGTGCTAAGATTGATGGACCCTTTGCCTCGGGACTTACCCAGCCTATATAAGATTGGGTACCCTTAATTGAGGAAAACCTGGTGGTTGGGAATGGGCGTGAGGACAAATCACATCCCTGCACAGCTTTTTCTTAAAGTCTCTGCATACATTGATTATAGTCATACCGGCTATTCTTTTTTTTATCATTATAACATAATAAATAAACAAATATTATATATATATATACACACATATCTGCGGGGGCCTTGTAGTTCTTTGTTCGCCTTTACCTGGATATTTAATTATATGCTTATAAATTAGTGAACATTCTTTTCATATAATGCTTAGTATAGAACAGTTAAAACAGATTTGGTCCATATTGGTGGTTCGATATAGTGGTTCGATCGTAAACAAAAAAATAGTACTCAGTATAAATAATTTTATTGATTAAAATTGTGCATGTTATTTAATCTTTTTAAAAAGTATTTATTGTAAAATGCTCTCTTAAATTGCCAAGGGCAATATTCTGAATCTATTCATTTATTTAGTTTGGAGACTAAGGGCTTTTCGTTGGAATTTTTCCACGGTCTTAACAATAATATAAAAATATATATTTATTGAAATTTACAACGGTTTATGCTTCTTTAGGTTTAGGTTGCATGTCTAGCAAAACGTTGGTAAAGAATTTTTCGACTCGATAGAAACCCTAAGAAATTCTTTGAAGAATCGATTCAAATAATGTAGTACTATGTGATTTTAAAATTTACTAACTAAATTAAATGATATCTTACCCCATAATTCCTAATGATCCAAGCCAGATGGATACCGCGGAGGAACAAAGATAAGAAAAAAAGTAAAGAAATGATGATATAAACGCCAACTATAAGCTGGCGAACTTATAGTTCAAACATTTAACTATAATTAATTTAGACTGGTCTTTATGTAACTAATATAAGAGAGAGAGATGTTTGAGGAACAATGATGAGTTTGTCACTTGTCAGCGCTTGGACGCGGGGATTTGAATGCAAATTATGATAATGGCCTTTCGAAATTTAAACTTGATGAAGTTGGAACATTCGTCATAGCAAGTTGTCCCTGGTCGGCTGCCCTCTTCCAAATTAGAAGAAGCACGGCCAAGTTTAGAAACAAGTTTGGCAAAGATAGTGCAATGGAGTTGCATGCTCCCATGTGCAACGTCGTTCATGGTGGGCATTTTAATTTCTAGCCAGCTTTCACTTTAAGTATTTGAAAAGAACTTCCTACATGTAAGTGATGCCGTAATTAAGATAAAATAACATTGGTCATAAGTTAATAGTAGCTCTAATAAATAAATAAGACCTATCACAGGTTGTAGCGCCATGAATAATAATAATTATTATTATAAAATAGTTACCTTAACTCTTTCTTCATAGACGGATAACATTCCTGGAATATATGAGTGATTTGAATTATCGATTATTTTTTGTTATACATCTCTAAAAGTGCAGTCCTGTATGATTTAAAAATTATTGAAAATTTTTTTTTATAAAGCTCTGCGAATGCAGTCCGAAGTGACGATTTAAAATTATTGTTTAATTTTTGTTCTATAAATTCAGTTTTAAGTTGAATGAATTATAATCATTATAATTGATTTAATGATTGATTAATGTAACATTAATCATAATATTAAATAATCTGCGGGTCACGGAGTGGGCCATTTTTATAATTTAAAGTTATCCACTTTAGTTCCAAAAATAGAATATACTATATAAAAATAGATTACAAAACATTTTGATTGATATCGAAGAAAAGGTTAATAAATACAGTGCTTTCAACTATTATCCAATTGGTAGCATCACGAAGGTTAAGATGGCCATATAAAGTGGCTGGGCTTAGTAGCGAACCAATCCTAAGATGTTAATAAGCACTGTGCCGACTGGGAAGCCTCACTTGAGTGTAGACCGAGGCGTAGGTGGGAAGATTGTTTTAAGAGTGATCTGGAGGATTTGGGTTAGGGTGGTGCTCCATGGACAGAAGTTTTTAACCAGAGATCGGTGGTATCGGCATCGAGCATTCGGGTTCGCTAAGCCTTATTGTTACTATTATTTTTCTTACTTACAACAATTTATCTTTAATCATAAACAAATAACATTCATCTATTTGGAATGTATAAGTGATTAAAAAATTATGGTTTATTTTTTGTTATAAAGCTAAATAAGATTTTTTAAACACGATATTTATGCACCCTAAAACATATTATTATTCTAGGAAAACAGTTTATAAGGATCAAATAAATTATCTGCCTCAACCGTATTTGAACCCGAGACCATCGGCAGGGCAACTCAATGCTCCACTATTCAGCTGCCCTACTCCAATAAAATGTTCTCTATTTTTATGTCCCAGCCATATCTCTTCCACATATGGCGGCCAAACGTATTTTTCTCTCTTCTTTCTCAAACCTTTAAATCTCCCTCTCCCAGGAGAATAAAAGGATATTTTTACGTGACGAATTCAGCTGTCAACACTGTAAGAGCATGGCTACCACAAGACACTTGTTGATATAAAAATGGTAGTAAATGTTGTCCACTTGTTATTGACAGAGGATTTTTTTTTTATTATTCATTGTTAATCACTATTTCCTATAAATTTATTAAGTTTATTAAGTATCTAATAATTTTATTATAATTATTTTATACCCTTCTGTTTCTTTCTCCTTCTATATTTTTTTAAATTTCATAGAATAATTAATAAGCACGATGCTTAAATTTATTTTATCATACTGTTCATTGTATTAACTCGATGTTCAAAATACCATAAAATGACCTCTCTACATTTTCCTATCAGTTTTTAGTTAAAAGACGAACAATTTGATTCTTAAATTATAGTCATAGAGCATATGTCCTCTATTTAGAAGGACACATGACCTGACATATGAAAAGGGGTTTTCTACAAAACTTGCTTTAGTTACATTTATTAATTGTTCTAATTGTTTGAAAACATATTTTACATAAGCTCATTATGAGGAAGAACATGAAATAGCTGTAATCCCTGACTTATTGATTTAAAAACGAATAACGACCTTACTGTACATTTCTCTGATTTCCAAAAGTAGGGGATTGGTGTCACTGGGTGAATAAAAATTTTAAAAATGTTTTATACCTATCGATTTTTTAAATCCTCTTTTACCTCCTCAACTAAAACAGTTGTAACAATTGTAACAAAATTCGCGACGTTGTGCCAAAGGCTCTATTCCTTACAGAGGAAATAACCGTATTAATTTTCTAATTCTCACACTCTAAGGTAACCTGTTGAAATTTTTTTTTCTTTCTCAAAATACTTAACGAATCGAAGGAAACTATGTGGCATTTACAAAAAACAATAATATTCAAATCATTAAATAATTATGATATTTATTAAACAATTAGCAATTAACCTTAGAGTAAATGTTTAGTGCGCTATTTCAATTTATTATATCAATGATTATTCAATTATTTCCGGATTAAACTAACAATAATAGAGAAACTATTCAGTCCTGTCCTGTATTAAGTGTCTTGGGCTCAGTACACGCTAGAATTTGAAATGTTTCAAGGAAATCGGCTGTGAAGGAATGTGATTTGTCTGCAATCAAGCTCAGCAGTAAGGTTTTATGGCCAAATAAAGTTACTCATTTATATAGAGGCTGAGTCAATCCTAGGAGGGTCCCCAGATCTTATATGATCCATCAGTGGATGTTACAAGTTTAAATAATTTTTCTGTCACAGCTGGATTTGAATCCGAGATCTTGGGCACAGCAACTCGCCACCCTACACACTTCGCTCGCAAAGGAATCTATTCAATTCACGCCTGCATTTGGTGTATTTAATTTTTTCATCAATCTCTTTCAATAGCTACGCAAACTCCTGACCAGTGGTGTTTAACAATTTCTTTTATTGGAATGTAATACTTCTCTTATTATACTACAATAAATGTTAGTTTAGGTTCGAAACTTTCCAAATCGAAATTTTCTAGATGAAGTAAGTTTTCATTTGTTTTTCTCTATGGCAGTTGACAAACTCAATCGACTTACATGTGATAATTTGGAGTAGATAACGAGAATATTTTGTGAGTAGGAGTTAGCAGAGTTATGACAGAACGATGCTTTATAATTTTATAGATCCACAAGGTTCAGTTCAAGTTCAAAGAAAGAGTTGAATGCTCTAGAAAGTACACAAAGAGTTTTTGTTTCTTACTGGAACTCTCTTCAGAGAGGGAAGCTCCCCTTTAATCATAATATTGAAGAGGAGCCATCTCTTCTCTGCTATATCAGAATTTAATCATACTTAGTGATCCAGGGCTGGGAGGCATAGCGCGGATATTTCGACGGAGTCTCAATCTAAACATTTTTGGAAATTCTAATTCCTTATTTGAGAAAAATGAACCTTTTGGTGTACCATTCATAGCATGCAGATTATAATTCAAAGTCGTGAACGATTAAAATTATATTATATCCATGATTTAATTCTTAATTATTAGGGTTTATCCGATCATTTATGTAGTATGTAGATTAATGAGATTCTATGCTGAAAGTTCCAGGTACAAATCCGGCTGTGGCGGATAAATTATTAATTCTGTTAACTTCACGATCTCTGGCTGTACAACCGTTGCCCTAGAAACACGACAGTATCTACTAGGTATGTACTGAAGCCAAGACCCTTTATGAGCTATAGCGGTATAGGTACAGGTATATATTTAAAAAAATACTTTATGCATTACGGGCGGGTGCTCTTTGTATGACAATGGTAAGAAATGAAACATTATTACAATATGGCTGAATGTGTGTAGGGCAGCTGGTTGAACACTAGATTTTTAGGTCAACATATACAAAACAGAACGCATAGTTTTTATTTCTATCCCGAAATTTGAATGTTAAAAACGTTGGAAACAATGAAAGTCAAGTTCAGAAACAACAGAAAAATACAGCTACTGCCAAGTGGAGGGGTAAATTTGAATGTGTGAAAGTCATCCCCACTAGACACTATCATTACTGCCACTGTCATCTATTCAATTACAGTCATGTTTAAACTAAATAACATATGGTGGGCCTGTGGTCTAGTGGTTAGCGTAACAAACTACTAAGCCCAAAATCGCGGGTTCGTAGCCCGGCAGGTGGCCCTAGGATTCTAGGATTTTTTATAGGTAGTAAAAAATCCTTAGTTACGCCGTCCTTCGAAAGGGACGTTAAACGGGGGTCCCGAGCCTGTACGATGTCAGATACTCGTTAAAAATTCCTATTCTGATTAAACCTGGATAGGCAAAATTTAGAGCTCCCAATTTAGTATCGCCCGATTAGCCATAGCAGCAAAAAGTTACGTTAAATGAATAAACAACAAACTATGGTAAATAATATACGATTTATATTTTAAACTTATTTTCAAAGTTTCAAAGCATGGTTTCATTTTGATAAATAAAAAAAATGGTTTATTTTGATATTAAAATAAACATTAACTTTGCAATTTTCAGGCATCTCAATAAATAAGGCATGTAAAGTTGGTCCCTTCTTAAGATCTCAAAGAAGTTTCTCTTAACCATAATTTTTCAGTTGAGGACATATCTTTTTGATTCAAAAAGGGAAAAAGTCAGGGGACAAACCGAAAAGATAATTTACAGCCTCAGTAATGCAGCTACTCTCTTGAAGAATGGTAACTTTTGCTCTCTAATTTTTTCTCTCGGATTAAAACTTTAGCTATTAAACTTGTTTAAAGTCCTTTTGGTAGGTGATTAAGCCCCTCTACAGCCTCTCACTCAATCAAGCCGTCTTTACTATCAAGTTAACAGTGATACTCGCAATATTTCATGATCATACGAGGTTGTCTTTTGCAAGCTAATGCGTATATATACAAGTATGCTTATAGGCACAGAGACCAATATAATAGTAGTCAGAATTCCAATATCTTTCTTAACCATATATCTGCCATCAGTTAGTCAAGTATCTGTTAACTCAGAGATTTATTTTTTCATTATATTTAAAGATTAACTCTGGATACAAAATAAAATAAAATAACTGATATAATTGTTTTTATATATTCGGGTTTTTAACAATCAATCTATCCCGATACCCAAAATCTTTTCCCGCCAAGTCTTCCCATAAGAACATTCTTCTTCTTCCTCTCACAGCACTCTTACTGCCATTCCTTCTCTCACATCCTCAATCCATGTCTTCCTCGAACTAAAATTAAATGATTGATAAAACTGTGTGAAGAACTAAACTTGACAATATTGTACGGTTTCTTCCAACACAAGAAAGAGTATAAACTCACCTGGGTACAACCAATTAGAAAACTAAAATAATTTGAACAGTAAATCAAATACTTATCGGTACTAATATTGTATTCTTATCATTTGCTAATTTTAATAATTGTTGAGTATCCCTTCAAAAACTACTACCATTAATTAAATACAAAAACAATTACGGATATCATTGAGTTAAAGGAAAAATGGGGGACATTCAGGCTTGAAATAAACTGAATATCTTTTATGTAAAGGAGATAGTTGGAGGGTGCAGTCAATAAGAACACAGAATAAGTAATAAACTTATATTATGTGCCGACGTTTCGACCTACAGTTATGAATATCTTTTAGTTTGTTTTTTAAATTGATATTAAATACATTTAAGGAGGAGAAAATTGGATCGGTGGAAAAAATAAATTACAAAAAAAAAACCGTACCGCTACACCATGAAAGGACTTGGGTTCAGTACATGGTAGAGCCTGTACTAAGTTTCTAAGACAACAGTTGTGCAGAGAAGTGATTTGTCCGAGATCAGGGGCCCATTGGGTCCATCCATGGCTGTTGAAAGATTGAATGATGTATCTGCCATAGCTGGATTTCAACCCGCAATCTTAAGTACAGCAACTAAGCGCTCTGAATTTTAAGTTACCCTAAAATAAAAAAAAAAGTTTATAATAATAAATTAGTTGCATTTGAGCCTTCGAGGTGGTGGGATGTTTCTTGGGTGCATTATTCATGTTTAGTTTTGCTGTTATCCTCTTTCTACCCTGAGGATGCCTGAATGGGCGAAATATTGGACAGATAATTTCTATTTTCTGTTTTAGTTTGGAGACTTAAGGCTTTTCGTTGGAATTTTTCCACGGTCTTAACAATAATAAATTAGGTTTCTGATTAATAGTTTTAGGATCTCCTCTGGAATATGAATATGAATATGAATCTTCTATGAAGGGTTCTCCTTCATATAATTAACCATTTAACTAATATAATAGATTTAATTTATATTAGACTGTTAATTTATATTTTTTCGAGAAATATAATTATTGACAAATGATACAAGACTATTCATCTGTTCTGTTGTTTTATTCATTAGTTGTTTTATTTAATTATTTTTTTAATTAATTAAATAATATTTAATTAAAGTCCTTTTTGATTCCTTTTTTTTAAATATTCCTCCTTTTTATATTTGCTGTGTTGATTTGTTTTAAATTAAGTAATGTTACCAACTGCGTATATTCCTATCAATTAATTTTTATGAACCGTTCATAAGAAAGCGAATTAATGAAAAAAATAAAAAGTATAGCTGGAACCACTCTAAATAATAAATAAAAACCATATAAAAAGCTTGCGGCCCAAGGTAAGATCCCATAATCCATTTAAGTCGGCCTGGAGGTGGACAAAGGCGGCCAGAGCAGCCACTGAGATTCACCACAGCGGACCAAACCTCCCCAACAAAACCCGAGTATGGCGGACCTAAGCCTTTAATGAACGCACTG
Source organism: Arma custos (assembly GCA_037127475.1). Lineage (NCBI taxonomy): Eukaryota > Metazoa > Arthropoda > Insecta > Hemiptera > Pentatomidae > Arma > Arma custos. The sequence continues at coordinate 97,797,839 of CM073760.1, read as the reverse complement.
CTGCCCCTGTCCTTTGATGAATTTTAGATTATAATCTTTGCTCCCATGAAAGCTTAGCGTGCTCAAAGCCAAGCATTCTCTACAAAATTTATCGTACGTGACAATAAAAATAAAATCTCTTTAGATTCTTTAATTATTTATGTTCGCAGTTTTAGCACTTTCTAAATGCTAAAGTTACCCCACATGCCCTTTAAGAATATGTGGTTAATATTTTTGTACATTTTTTTTTATATGTTTCTACATATATTGATAAGAGAAAAGTAGATCATGTAAAGACTTATGTTTTGTGGTAGGTGTATTTTTTCAATCATTACGCAAGTCTTGTCTCTTTTTCGTGGAGAATTTTCAAATTTATGTATCGTTACCTAACGGAGGTTTTCAGGTTATTATCGCTAGATATAATCTTACATCCAGGCTGATATGGAGATAAATATTTTTTTCGGTTGGCCGTACAGACGTTGGAGACCCAACCTTACATTATTATGAGTCAGGGTTTGCATGGTACAGGCTGCTCATAACTCGATGACCAGTCCTTTTTAGACCAATTCATCTGTATTCTTACTACCCACCCACGTACTTACGAGTCCAAGGAGAGTGGCGAATCGGTCTAGATCAACGGGTTATGGCTGTTCGGGGTCAGCAGGAGCACGATGGCCAATATAATTATGCATAAGTGCTAATAATGCATATTGATGCCTAAAATGGCCAAACGTAGGCAGGAATTTTTTTTTCTTATTGTTTTAGAGACTTTTGTTTCGAATTTTGCAGTCATGTCTATGTAAAGGAAAAGATTAAAAAGGCGATTGCCAAGGGACCTGCTCAACTATTGATGTTTCCATTTCCAAAAATTAATGTTCCTGTAGCAAAGCAAAGAGAAGAACACTTGAATCAAATTTACTGAAAGCGCGATTGCATAGATGTAAATGAAAATTAAAGAATAAATACAAAATTTCGTATAAAACACAAAAATGTCAATAGTGGTAAACGAAAACCCATCATTGCCAATAGTTTAATTAAATTTATTTAAAAATTTTTGATGTCTTTTTGTGTCTTCCGTTTCCTAAAAATAGGATTTTAATAAGTTTTATTGTAACATCTATAAACATTAGCATTAAATATTTTGTTGTAACATCTGTACTATAATAACTTCAATTATAGATTCAATATTTTCGCGGTATGATAGATGGCAAAAGAAAAAGAAGATTTAATAAAAGAGTAGTGTCACGCCTGAAATGTAATTCCGTTAGGAATTTCCCCGAGCACGTCCTTCCCCTGGGGAATGGCTAAGTCGGAGGGAACACAAGATTTAGCAGCTTTGGGGGATCTTCTTCTGTTCCCAGTCCTCTCGCAAACTGCCGTCAGATTGGAATCCCAGTCGTCTCTGGCAGGAGTCAGACAGGAGGACTGGGAGGGCAACTTATTCAATTATTATATCTAAATCTACAGTAAATGGTTCTCTTATTCACTTGCGATCTCTAGGTAATTTCATAAAATTAAATAAATAAATAAAGTGAAATAACTACCAATATAATTATTTAAAAAAAAAAAAACCTGCATTACATAAGTTACGAAGACCATTCAAGAATAAAAGAACTAAAAAAAGGACAAATAACCAAATAAGCACAAGTAATAAAATAGAACAACAGAACAGATGAAGAATATTCTTTTATAATCCACTTCTTTATAATATTTATAAACAACTATTGGTTAGGTGCAAAGATTATATTGAGGAGAAAATAGTTCGGGCAGAGATTAAAAAACTATAATATATATACGAGTATAAACCTGAAAAGCTGTTGAACGCTCAACCGCCTGTTTTTTCCAACTATTAATGATATTCACTTTATGGATGCTGGATGAACCCCAGGAGGGTCTGCATATCCCACAGGATACAAACTCGGCTGTTAACAGCTAGCAGCCCATAAGAAGATGAGTTATGTAATTTTGGATGGTTTTTTGTTGACTCCTCATCGAGATCCAAAAGGAAAGAATTGTTGTATAACTTGGTTTTACACATGTGATTTTTTAAGTTAATAAGGCGAATTTTTTTTTTAACCTAAGGAAAATCATTTACAAAAATTGGAATCATAATATATTTTCAGAAAAAAAATTTACTGCTTGGCAACACAATATAAAATACATTTAAAAAAAGTGTTTTTAATAAACGACTAACCTTATAGATCAATTCGCTAAAATAACTTAAAATACGGTTGTAGAGTTTTAGTCAGCAGAACAAAAATCTGAACTTGATAATTCGAACTCAGTATGTGGAACGTTTTGGAGCAGGGTTACTGTCTCTTTTTGATGAATCTATTTTGGCTGATGAAATGAGATGTGTTGTGTACTCTCTTGTTTAAAGTGATTTTCTTATTGGTTTATATCCTGATGATTCCTTAAGTTAATTTTTGAAGTATTTTAGAGACTTAAGGCTTTATTATTTGGGATTATTTCTATTTCTCAAACATTATTAATTCATGATTTTTTTTAATAGTTTAATAGTTTTTTCTTATTTTTAGGAATTATTAATTTACTCAAAAGTGTGACCATTTTAATTCACCAATTAAATAAACTGCACGCTGTCTTCTTTGATGTGATTTTTATTTTTGTGTATGCCTTGATGTTGAATTAAAGAAACGCTGGCTTGTTAGTTTTTCCGATATTGCCTATTTCCTATTTATAATTTATAATATATTATTTTATTAGCGTTTGCTTATTTTAAAGAATTTTTTATTTATTCATAACTGTGACCGTTTTAATTACTTTATTTTTTCAAAAGCCCCTAAAAATAAATATTTTTGAAGTGCTTCTTCATCTTATTGTTTTGCCTTGTTCTGTAATTTATTGCATTCTAAGGCATTCCATGAGTTATGTTACATTAGATGTTAAATAACAATAACTACGATGGCTTTGGGGCACACTAATTTATTTGAATTTCTTCTATAAGTTACTTAACACTAATTCTAATTAATAATCCTCATTATCGAAAAGTCATCCCAGTGGAACGGATTAATCGAGAACCGGTTGGTTGGCTCGTGAATTTATCGGCAAATGTGCCAGAAATAGTTGAGCCCGTGTTGGACAACAATGGAAGCCAAACGGAAGGAGTTATGGAATAAGATTATTAAAAAGTTTCTGCTCCCGAAGAGGAAGCTTATTCAGCTATAAATCGAGGCGGCCCTTTGTGCCCCTCCTTCAAAGGACCTAAAGTACTAACGACCATTAATTACCCGAGGCCCCTGCACGCTTTATTGGCGCCCTCAGTATGAAAAGATTTTCGCTTCGTTTCATTGTCGGGTCGGCACTAATTAATCATTTACCTCCATGGCCACTTTAGTTCGGAAAAAGAAGTCCTATACCGGAAAATAACAAGATGTAAGCAAAAAATAAATGATCATTATTGCAATATCATTAGGCAGTAATTATGCTTTTAAAATAAAACATATAAAAATGGCAATCATTAAGTGAAAAATAGATTAAGGATATTGTGATTAAATGTATTAAAAAAGAAGGAAAAAACCTTTATATACCACTAAAACCCTTAAAGGTACTCGAGTTCAGTACAAGACAGGGACTGCACTGCTTCAAATATAACTGTGTTGGAGGAAGAACCGCTATATAGAGACCGAGTTAGCCTCAGAGGGTTCCGTAGATCCCACAGCTTAAAAATAAAAACCCATTAACAAGGCGTTGATGACCTAAGGGTTTTACGCCTTTAAGCACCAACAAACAAACAAACATCCATTAACAGGTTAAATAATTTTTCTGCACTGCTGGATATACCACTGAGCCACTCCGCTTCCTTATCAAATAGTTTAAGAAAAATATGGTTTAATGTAATAAAAAATAATGAAGGTGAAAAATGAGTTTGCCCCTTCTATTTTGGACTTTCAACTTGGGTAGGCAAACCAGCACGACATAGCTTTCTTGAGAGTAGGGAATCGGTTTGTCCCGGGATGTTTGTTCAAAAACCGTGCCTGTTTAAAAGATTTTGTTTTATAATGTAAGCATAAAAAAATACTCTATAGTTAGATTAGAATTATGAAATTCTGCCATGATATATTAGTTGAAATTAAACTATAAAGATCATGAACACTCATTTTTTCAGGGTTTCTTCAATAATTTTAGGGGGGGAACCTTTGCAATTACCAATTGTACAATTTGACAAATATTTTGTATGATATTCAACCCTTTATAATGCTGGACCGACACGACCGGTATACTCGTGTTTCCAAACTGTCAGCTGAAACAAGGGAAAGTGGTTTTAGGGAAACCACAGATTTGACAGCACACTCCATACTGCTCTATGCCATTGATATTTTTTATCCGTCCATACACGACCAATGAAATCTCCTTCTAGGGAAAGGAGGAAAAGGTTCATATTTTTTGTGTATGGTGAAATTTCGACCTATACAATAAAAATTTTCTTCAGATTAAATACGTTAGTTACAAGCCCACGTTGTAAATGTATATGTATTTTGTTGTAAGTTGTAAATTCTGTAACACTTCGAACCATGAAGCGTCTTAGGAGACTGTACTGTTTCAGAAGGGCTGTGTAGGGAGCTTATGTCACAGATCACGTTCAACTGCCAGGTTTTCCCACTATTACGGGTATCCACTTCATTGAAGCTAAGTGATAAAAAATACAGTTAATCCATTGTTTGTATTGATACTGCTCATTCCTCGCTACTGTTGTACATTCACAACTTAATATGAGACTGAAAAAAAAATTTCCAGATGTTTTTTGATCTTGAATATTCTTTTTTTGGTGCAGAAAAAAATTTAATTATTTGCGTTAGGGATGAGTAATTGAACTAAATTGAAAATACATTTTGAAAAGAAGAATTTCCAAAAGGGAAGGCCTCACCCTTAATAACTCACAGGCAGCTTTGAAGCTGTACAAATATTTCTGCTAAATTTAACCCCTTCCAGGCCAGGCGCCTACTGGAATTCCTTTCCCTGTTGGAGTCCTCGCTTTGCTCAAAATTTAAGTTTATCATATTTTGGAAAAAAAAATGAAATCCCAAAGCAGCAAAATAAAATGTTATAAAATAATCAAAATTGTGAAAGCTCAAATAAAATTATCACTAATTACATAATAATATTGTACCATGACGTCTGAAAAAGAGTTGGAACACATCAAGACGTTTTGATTTAGGCTAAATTTATTTTTTCCGTTCATTTTGTACTCGTACGCCAATTGGTGATTTTTTTTCTCTACAAAACATATTTTTTTTTAATAATTGCTGAAAGAAATGTAATTTAATGGTTCTTTCATCTCCTGAAGAGATTTCATTATTCACTCTTAATTTATTCCTTTTCGATTCCTTATAATTCTTTAAGATAAGAAGAAGGATTTGTGGAATTCTAGTATAGACAGTTACATAAATATTTTTCATTAGTAAATGTGATTATTTTGGTAAATCAATTGTAAATTTGTTTGTCATATTTCACTTTTTAATTTGTGAGTCTCATGGAATAAATTATAAAAATAAATGTTGTTTAAAAGAAAAAGATACCATCAGAAGGTTTGTAGCGAATTTTCAGTAAAGGAATGAATTTCTATGAAGACTTGCTACTAAATGTACTTTTCGACACTATTTATCAATTATAGAATAATCAAATTCTAAAATCAGATTAAACTACCATTTAGAGATACGTGAATTATATGATGACACGAATAGTAAATCGATAGACCTAATACGCTACCTCTGATGAGTTTTTCGGATTTAATAAAAATAATAAACTTTAGAAAACATAACAAAAGCAAATTTGCTTTGTAGCGTAAAATGGGGTTGTACCTTGCTTTGAGTATTATGCCAACTTCGACAGTTCATTAATGGACCTGCGTGTGATTTATCGAGCCGGATTGGTTCCACGTACGTAGAATGGATAAAAATAGGCTCCCAATGTTGATGGAGTTTTGACCGAAAGACTCATTTATTCATCGGTTGTAAATATGGTTCGACAAATATATTTCTTCTTTCATGTTTCAGGTCAGAAAGATTTTATTTGCGTATCCATGTCCATAAGAACTTTTTTGTAGGAAATTTAACTCCTACAAAACGGTTTTTTTTTTTGTAGGTTAAAAAAACTGCCATTGATGGTATTGTCATACACAATTGAGCTTGTTTAAAAATCAGCTATGTATTCATTTGTAAAATAATAAAATATTCCATTCCATTGCTTGTTATTGCGAAACGCTTGCTATTGTTGAGAGGAAGGTAGAGCAACGGATAAAAGCAAAAGGGAGCGACAATATATAGATTTTACCTAATCACCGAACGGGAGCTGAGCTTGCAAAAGCTGCGAACTAACTGTTTCAACTAGAGTTCGTTAATTGACGAAACTGTGCACTAACTAGCTCCAAAACCTGGGACCATCAGGTGGGGGTTAGTTCATCCTGTCCTAACCGAGTTCACCTGGGCTAGGCATTAGTGTAGCTGATTGTTTAGCCAGTGTTGTAGCCTTCCGTTAAAATCTAATCAAGTCGTCCCATCATTAACATGTGCTATATATTAATGAACTATCATATTATAAGGTTGTACGGAAATCATTTCCAGTTGGAAAAGTAATTAATCTGATACCAGTTACTATCAGATGAAAAAGATGCTTAGATAAATTATTTTCTCCTTTTAATTTTTTTTGCTTGAAGAGATAAAACGAAGGATGCCAGTGGTATACTGAACTACATCCTTTGGAGCAGCAATATGTTGAAAGGTTCCAAGAAACTCATTTACAAGTCCATCATTGAAAGCATATTGTATTCTTAGACGATAAATGCTGCTTTAGGAGAAACGCTACTTGCCACAGAGATGAACGAACAGAGGAGAGCTGCCAGGGTGGTCAGGACCAATGTTGAGTTCATAGGGCGAATCCAAGCCCAACAAAACGCCGTAAAAATTATTGAGAAAATGGGATTAGAATAGAATAGTTATCATAGGATAATAGAACGATGAAGGAGGAATGATCGCCCGACTTAATTTTCGATTTGAATGCTGAAGGGAGAAAACGGCGAGGAAGACAACAGATAGGTGGCTAGAAGTTGTTGAGGAACCTCCCCCCTCCCGAAATGATTGTACATAGTATGAGAGATATAAAAGCCAGGACAAAATGGAAAAATAACTGAAAGAAGTAATTAGTTAAAAAAATAAAATGTTTGGTTGAAGGAAGCTTCAATATGAGGAAACTCTAAAAAAAAGTTGTTTTAATCTCATAAGATTTCTAAAATTCTGGCCACAGAAATATCTAATGAGTAAAGTAAATCGATTAGATATCAACATCTGGATCTTGCTAAGGTTAATAGGATCTTTCCCTGCTATTAAGAGAGCAGAAGTTAGATATCAGAAATTGCAGAAGAAGACCATTTATCAATTTTTAGCCATTTTTCAATGTTATTTGCTGCAGGGTTTCCACAAAACTGAGCTATGAAGAAGGCTTCGACGTTGTAGTACTGGCCTAGTAGTAATAGCAGTAGCAGCTGCAGTAGTAGTAGTAGCAGTAATAGTAGTAGTAGTAGCAGCAGCAGCAGTAGTAGTAGTAGTAGTAGCAGCAGTAGTAGCAGCAGCAGCAGTAGTAATAGTAGTAGCAGCAGCAGCAGCAGTAGTAGTAGTAGTAGTAGTAGTAGCAACAGCAGCAGCAGCAGTAGTAGTAGCAGCAGTAGTAGCAGCAGCAGCAGCAGTAGCAGCAGCAGCAGCAGCAGTAGTAGTAGTAGTAGTAGCAGTAGAAGCAGCAAAGCTCCTTTAAAACTATTTTAAATTAAATAAATAAACTGATATTTCGGTACTGACTTTTTGTCAGGATATCTCTGAAAATCTAAGATTTTAAGAGTATTTAATATTTTATTATTATCTTCCAAGAGGTTGTTTAGTTGAGAAATATGATGATGATGTTAAGTAAATAGATGGGATATGTATTTGATTCTAACTAACATTTCTCGGGCGTTTCTAAACTGTTTCCTCAACGATTTCTATGCATAAGTTAAGTACAATTGAAGTAATACAAGTAATATTCATACTTCACTAATGGGAATATGGATTAAATCAGGGTTATTCACTCTAAAACCTGTACATCACATTTCATGTAGTATGCTCATTACCTTACGATGCTCAATTCACGATGGCAGTTGCGTGAGTGCTGAGCCGGCACAGAAGTATTAAATGCTTCGTTTTATTTTAAGCACAGCCTTAATTCATGCACGCCATAACGGAACTAAATAATTCAATAAACATCTGAAAATCATAATTCTTAGTTATAAATGAATACAAATATTCGTAATTTAAAAAAAGATAAATTCTATGGTGATTGCTTCCATTTAAAAGTAATGTCTGCAGTCTAATAAAACATTAATTCCTTTAAGTGAAATGTAAACCCACTTTTGGCTAGAATATCATTATTTTCTCATTCATGTTTACGAGAATGAAATTTATTTCTATATTTTACTGCGGATTGCTTTTCTTTATATATCACTGGACAAAATAATAAATTTGAGTGATTATTAGAATATTGGACGACAATAACCCTGTATTTCTACAATGACATGAACGATAGCGTCTGGTAATTTAAAATGAAAACACGGCTGCACCCTCTGTTGCCATGGTAACAACCGCGAATGGTGAATAAAGTAAATGATGGACTTAGTTCGGTATATAGCTACATTCATGCTCAATTAACTATTCAAGTATCTAAATAACATTCATAAGACCCTGTTCTAGATCATTCCCGTTGATAAGTCATTTAAAACAATGTTACAACCTTAACTCTTAAGATGTAACAAAAACCTTGTTCAGAGATTCTTCATGTATGATTGAGATGTTATATAACAAAAAGAAACATGTTATATAACATTAAGTTGGCAGGGAAAGTTTCCAGATAGAAACAGAGGTTCCTTCTTCAGAGAGGGAGTATTGATTCGGTGCCAACAAACATTCACGTACGCTCCCCCTCCGCTGCTCCGACCTGAAAACCACTTTCCCGGCGGAATATACCTACCCAATTCATTCCTTAATTATAAAACTTTATACTATTGTTATTTAATTCAATAGGAATTATTATTTGATTATACTAAAAGAATTATTTGCTTACTTTTTATTATATATATTAACAAAAATCACAGCATGCAGTGAGAATAAATGCATATGTAGTCCAATATAGGAAAATTCTATTCTAAACAGTAATAACAAGTGCAAAGAAGGACTACAGGAAAGGAAGAAAATATTAGAAGTGCCAATCTGGTTTCGACAAATATTTACTGAAGGGTTGAGCCATTTCCAATAAAAGGAACGCTTTGCTTTATTAAAAAAATAACTATCAAGACTTCTATTCATTCTGGCATGTGTGTTCATTTTAAGTTTTACACAATTATCAGCTATAAGGAAAATAATTAGATAATAATAATAATATTAGAGTGATGTTATGGATACTTAGTGCACATAAAATGTGCACCTTCGTAATAGTATGATTCAAACTAAAATGATACAAGTTTTATAAAATTATTTTAATTATAAAAATCGTTAACAAGGAATTATTAAATTTTCACTTGTACCTTTTCGATTCTCACCTCTATTGATGAATAGTTGGTAATGCGGTATTGTATATCCCGCGCGCCTGAACCTATGGGAATAATATAAAGCTGGAAAAATCCATGCATATTGTTTCTCTTGTTATTTATAATGTGAGTATAAACTTTATTAGTTGAACTAAACGGTTCCTTTCCTAGATCATTTTAATTTGTTTTCAAGACAAAAAGGAGCAGACATCCCAGAATGACGGTGAAAGTTTGGTTCGACTAAGTTATAAAGTTTCGACTACAGGCCTCGGTACTAGATATGTTTTAAAAATTAACCACTCCTATTTGTGAATGGGAATGTTCCATGAAATTCTTATGTTTAAGCATTTGAAAAAAAGTTTTTAAAGATAAATAAATAATAGTATTAACAACTAATACACGTTTTAGATAGGAAACAAAACTAAAAGTAGAAAATAGTTTTCAATAAGTTTAAAATATGACTCTACATTTACCAATATTAGTCAATGAAATATTTACAACAATTACATAAGTGGAGGCAATGTAAAAGTATGGCAACAACAATTGATTAATTTTTTATTTTTAATTATTATTGTAACGTAAGGGGTTATACCTCTTTGTATTTGTATTATTATACCTCTATGTATATTAACTAATGAATCATCAGCTGTTAGGTAGACTTAAAAAATAATGTAACAATAAATTACTGTACTGTGATCTTTATGCATGTATAAAATGGTAGTCAATAAGTGGACCCAAATTAAATGTTCGAAATGAGATGTGCGCAAGTACATGTTGTAGTTATGCATGCTTTTGTATATTAATATTTACTTATTTTGTATCTTATTATTTAATTACATTTTCTGATACATTGCTTATGTTTATTTATTTATCTTTACATCTTTTAATTGATATATATAATGCACTTACTTACTGAATGTTACTAGCTAATAATACAGCATTTGATAATTTGTTTAAGTATTGTTTTAACGCACGCCTTTATAAATAAAAAAAAATTGAATTAAATGATATAAAGTTTTTGTTGTTTATGTATGTACATATGTATGTATATTAATATATTTTGTGGAATAGCCATAAGTCCACTGGTTTCTTGATAATGTTCTCTTTTTTTTCTTGCACTTTTACTTTCATTTTTTCATATGGTCTTTTGTCTCATGTTTTTGTGTTGTTTACTATTGTTTGTTTTTTCCTGTAGTGCGTTTTGAAGTTTGGTGAGTGCATGTTGAATTTTCAAATTCTGGAGTATTTATCAGCTGTTTTTATCCATTTATCTAACCTTATCCAGCTGGGTTCGAGTAACCTTCGTTATGATTCATTAGTTGCATTTGAGCCTTGGAGGTGGTGGGATGTTTCTTGGGTGCATTATTCATGTTTTGTTTTGCTGTTATTCTCTTTCTACTACCCTGAGGATGCCTGAATGGGCGAAATATTGGGCAGATAGTTTCAATTTCTGTTTTAGTTTAGAGATTTAGGAGCTTTTCGTTGGAATTTTTCCATGGTCTTAACATTTACGTAAGGTCTCTTTTTACTTTTTTCGTACATATATATATATATATATATATATATATATATATTACAATATATATTTGTACATATATACATATCCTTCATTTATATACATTACGAGGTTACACTTATAATGCACCACGCTTTTTTCGTTAAGACTTTTTTGCTAATCTGAAATTAGGTTTAAATTAATTTTAAACTGAAAATCATTTTATATCTTATTATTCATCTTTTATTTTGTTTACCATCTAATCTTGTTTGTTTTTTTTAGATTAAACTACTATTTATTTTTAAATTTTAATTCACTTGGCTATGAACGCGTGTTCTTTAGTTGTTTTCTAGGAAAAGCATTAAGAAGATAAATAATAACAAATTGAGTCAGAGGATATGAGGAGTTTAAGGTAGTTCTAAAAATCAATATTATTCGATGATAATATTGACCATGACCACGGGACACTACAATCCTTGGAACGCCCTCATGAATAAACTATGACGAAGCGGTGCCGGTGAATTAGATGACTGTTAGGATTTCCCACTCTAAGGTTTAGCCACCCTACCACTTACTGTACAGCTCTATCCTTTTATTCAATGTAAAAACCCTACTTCTCTATAAACCTACCCTATGGACCTAATTCACCTCCATTCTTGTGAGCTACATTAGAAGCCACTTATGCTGCTTTACATGCTTATTTGAATAGAATAGAAAAATAAATTTATTCTGGGACCAGATCCCTTAAAATAATAAAATATATATCTGGCTAAGAGGCTACAATATGAGAATCATACAGCATTTGCATATGTACATGAAAATAAATATACACTAGAAGGTATGTTTGGTAAACTAAAAAAAAAATCTAAAATAATGAAAATTACGCTGGAAAAAACCCATAAATCAACAAACATATAATATCATTATAAGTTAAGGAAATTTGCAGTCTTATCCATTATCATAAGCAATGTATCAGAAAATGTAATTAAACAATAAGATACAAAATAAGTAAATATTAATACACAAAAGCACGCATACCTACAACATGTACTTGCGCACATCTCATTTCATTAGGGTCCACTTATTGACTACCGTTTTAAACATGCATAAAGATCACAGAACAGTAATTTGTTGTTACAGTATTTTTTAAGCCTATCTAACAGCTGTTATCTCATTAGTTAAGACCAAAGAGGTATAACTAACCCCTTACGTTACAATAATAATTAAAAATACAAAATTAATCAGTTGTTGTTGCCATACTTTTACATTGCCTCCACTTATGTAATTGTTGTAAATATTTCATTGACTAATATTGGTAAAAGTAGAGTCATTATGAAAATGTCTTTAAAAGATCTCATGCTTATTTTAAACTTATTGAAAACTATTCTCTACTTTTAGTTTTGTTTCCTATCTAAAACATAACATAAGCTATTAGTTATAACCGATTACAGAGGATCTATTTGGGAATTTCGGAGATATTGGAAAAGCAATTTAGGGATGTGGATAAGGAAGAAGCATGACGGATATTATTAGTTATATTTCTAAGATTCATTGTATGATTTACAATCATCCTCTCATGTTAACTACTACATATATAATTCTTCTCATTATTTCACTTACTTGTTATTGTATTGACTTCCTTTTACGTAGATATTGTTTTTCATTCTTAACTCGTATTCCATTGTTTTAGTTCAAAAATTAAAATAGTCATTTATTTTGTTTCATAATTTAAATTATTTCTACTTTAGTATCTTGTTCACTCCAATAGTAGAATTTTTATATATTAGTATTTTTTCCTGTATTCCATTTAATTTTTAAATATTTGTGTAACTTGTCTAACCAGCAATGAAGGAGACGTGGGATATAGGTCAAAACATCTGTTAATAATATATAGTTTATTAATATTTAAGGAATTATTTCTTATACACCCGTAAAATTTTCTTCCCCTTAAATATAAGACCAACTAATATTATTCAAAGAAAAATAATATAGTTTTTTATTAATTGTTTTAATTTTTAAATATTTTTATTTTGAAGAGAAAAGGTTTGCCCCGGGCAGGAATTCGAATATTAAATTATTTCGGCTATATTTCGAAATTTTAGGCGAAACTTTTATTTCTTGAAGAAATGATTACCGAAATCTACTCATTACGCATAGTTATATTCTCATTTCCGTTGTAAAGCTCACGATAGTTGTATTTTTGGAAAATATTAAAAATTAAACCAATAAACAGATAAAACTTGTTGTGATTCAACTGGAAGCTGCGGAACAGAATTTTTTAATGGCATTCTATATATTTTCAAATGGAGTTTTCAAAACTTATTAATCTATTGCAAAATGGATTGCAACATACAATTCAACATGAATGAATGAATCCTACAGAAAAAAATATATACATTTTAAATTTGGAATAGATTAAAATTTGCCTATTGAGAGAATATGCAAATTATAGCAAGGTTAATTTGCAATTCATCTAAATTAAAACGCCCGAATTAGATTGGGAGTGCATATTAAACAGGTGATGTAAAAAAAGAGGTTGAAGTATATCGACCCATGAGCTCCGTAAACCCTCGCCCTCTTCCTCCAACAGCTAAGCCACTTGACATTTTTCCCTCTGAGCTAAGCCCCGTCGCTATTACTTCACCTTTGTAAATAATTACTTCCCTAACTCATTACTCTTCTTTACTTTTCCGTAAACTTTAATTTGACGAGGAGTGATATTCGTGGAGAATTTAACTTTACGCGGAGGGGAAATTTTTATTTTATTTTTAGTAAGTTCCCTTTCATCGCTGGAGAGTTCATGATGCGGAAAAAAGAATCCATAGAAAGACGGCCGCAGGAGTGGGTTAGTATTTCTATAGACTACGATGGTGATTTGGTTTAAAAAATAAAATTAAAGCTATGTATTCATATCAGTATGTTATGTTATAGAAATACAGTTACTGTAAGTTAATTTGTGATAACAATCATTGTAATCTCCTAAAAAGCTATCTATAACAAAATAACTTATTCAAAAGTATTTTGAAGTTTTTTCATTTTATCATATCGTTGTCGGTTATTTATGAACATTTATATAAATATTTACGTTACTTTAATTTCATAAACTTTTTAATTTTCTTGATTTTCCCATTACTTTAAATTATAATGAAACTATTTGGCCTTTTTTTATTTTCAATAATGTGTGATGGGCCTAAAAGTTTATAACACAATATTACTTTTTTTAAGTAACGTCACATTTGAGATTTCTGTAGCGTGTGTTATCAAATGAAACTACTTTTTATTAGAAAGAAAATTTTTTTCATTTTACTGAATTTCAAAAATCTATGAAATTATAACAAAAATGCTATAAAAATGTTTAGTAATAAGTGAATGATTGGTCAAGTAGATTCCACTTGGTCGGTGAATAAATGGTTAATTTTAATATCTCATTCCAGATACGACCAATCAAATTGGTGTTGTACTAGTGAAATATAGACGACATTCTAGTAGCCTCTACCAAATTTCTACCGTAACACAAAACCCTGATTTAAGCCGAAGGTTCAAGCTTTAAAAACGCTGTCCTGAAAAGTAGGCATAGCGAGTTAATTACTTATTCACTTGGACTGTAGATATATATAAAAAATTTCCAAAAAACTGTTTATAATGTTTTCTGGAATATAATGGAATATATACAAGTTATGTAGTAAATGAAGTTAAATATATATAAAATTTAATGATATATGAGCTGTTATTTTTAAAAGCTGTATAAATCCATTTTTCATATTCGTGATATCTATGGGTTCCCATTTAAATTAGTTTAAAAATACGAAAAAATGTTATCACTTAGTACTTGGCAAAGATTGATGTTTTTAACCCTATAAACCTTTTAAATTTTATCATGCAATAATAATTAAAAGAATAACGATTTAAAAAAAAATCCAAATGGATTTATACCACTTTAAAAATAACAGCTCGTATTTTAAAAACTTACTAGAAAATTAAAAAAAGTTTCTAAACTAAAAGCTGGAAACGAAAATACCTATCAATATTTCGCCAATTTTGCTGTCTTCAAGACAGTAAGACAATAAATGGAAAAAAGGTCCTTTAACCTTCCTTATTATTCAGTTGTTGGAATTGGGCCATGGAGGTAGGATGTCCCCTAGTGGGATGTTTCCTCTGGTAGTATCTTGTTGCATTTTGGGGGTAGGATGTGCTGAATTCGTTTTTTTCCTCTGTTATTATTCTGTTTCTGTCCTTAGTCTCCTTTTTATTTCTTTTTTTAGTTTGGGAACTTGAGGCATTTTGGTTGAAATGTTCCCACTAATGTCATAACAATTATGACTCTATTTTATGTCTCTTTTAAGCTTTTGTCCTTCTACAAATGAGATACATATCAAAACCTAATTTATACCTTATACGAAAAAATTCAACAGATGGAAGAAGTAACTGAGACTCTGATAATAGGTTGACAGTAAGCCTTAAGCGAATATTTTTTAGCATTACAATTATATAAAGTATATTTCCTGTTAAAGTTACATTCTGGTCCTGAAATTAGTGTTTCATTAAGAGCGAACAGTAATAGTTATTTCAAAACCATACAAAATAATTTCTCAATTTCTTTTTCAAATGTGTTGAATCAATCTAAATGACATTATAAGTACTTACTACTTACGCTCACTGAAATTTCGAAAAAACTTAATTTGTCAAATATTTTAATAAATCCTTTTTATGTTATATGTTATATTTAATGAAAATTAAATATAAAAAAAGAAAAAGAAATTGATTTGATTCATCAAAATCCCATATGTAAAGTTTCGTAATTCTTCAAATATTGTTTATATTTAATGGAAATTATATTTATATTTACTATTTATTAGAATATTAAGGCACTTACATAGTTTTTTTTCTCTCTTAACCCCATTGTCTTTTATTAATATTTGAAAAAATAACATATTAATAATGATACATAGTATCTCTTTTACTGCACCAGGTGCATTTTGGTTGTTGTGCATTTGGGTTGTTCAGGACATTGAATTTTCTGAACATTACTTGGATGGAAGGAGTGGGGGATCTAGTGATGGGACTCACTAGAAGGCACTTATTTAGTGGTAATTAAATGTATACAAAGAAGAAAGGAATTGATTTAATTCATTGAGATTCCATATTTAATGTTTCGTAAATCTTCACGTTTTTCTTCTTTCTTTTTTTTAATTTGAAAGTAATAAGTCTATTTGAGATAATTAAAAGTTACAGAACGAAACAGTCGTGCCACAACTGGAGTGGATTAAGGGTCAAAGAGCTTATCAGTTGGCGTATCCCTCATGATTGTTTAATATTTATAATTTATTGATTTTTAACCGAAATGTTATTAATTCATTCAATTGAAATATCATCTGTCACAAGGAATCATTAGTGGATGATGTTATAAAAGAAGTACTCAGTATAACTTTTTACATAAAAAGAAGTACATACAATAATAAATAAGACCAGATTATGTTTTAACAGATCTCAAAACGAAATTTCTTACTGATATAGTTTGATAAATCAGCCATTTTCTTTTTCTTAATTTCTTAGCAGTTTAAGTATATTTTATTTATTATAATATTAAGGCGTTTTTTAAAATTTTATCAGGATGGTTTGGATGAATAGCTCTTGAATTTTCCTATTCATCTCCCAATATACTTTTTGTCTGTATCGATAAATTTGAAAATATGATGTATTCACATATAAATATATACGAGTATAATAATGACGGGTGTGAATAATGTTTCTTTAGTATCTATGGAGCAGATGTAGATATTTCCTTAAAAAGAAACGTGTCTCTTATAGTGTTCTTTAGTTCAGGTTGGGGAGGTGTATTCCTGCGTCAGGAACTCAGAAATACAATCGTTCAGATTGAGAAACAAACGAGGATCGTACATTGAACAACCAGTCGTGGATTTTTAATAGTTTCCCTTTCCCTTAAATAA
This sequence comes from Arma custos, assembly GCA_037127475.1. NCBI lineage: Eukaryota > Metazoa > Arthropoda > Insecta > Hemiptera > Pentatomidae > Arma > Arma custos. The sequence continues at coordinate 97,780,852 of CM073760.1, read as the reverse complement.
CGCCACGGAAGAGACATCGAATAGAGTCGCCTTCCTCATACCTGACATGCCTCTCCTTTATTTATTATTGATTTTCAAAGGCAATCTACTCACTGTTGTTATTGTTATCTTAGAAGGCTGTGGATATAGAAATAAAGCGTAAGAAAAACAAACAAAGTAACATTCGTTTAAGGCTTTTATTCAACTTTCCGTCAAAAGTTAAACTACGTATGTTATTTCTTCCATCTGAGGTAGTTCTTTGTTTTAGGTATCGATATTGTTTTGTAAGGTATTGCAAATATAAGATATACGTTTATCTTTTAATTTATATATTCCCTGCCTTCAAATAAAAATAAATCTATTTCATGTGACAAATATGTTGGTTTTGATAAGATATAAGTTAAGTTAAGAATGGTGGGGATTCAATTAAAATGACTGTATTGTAATTATATGTAATTAGAATTGTGTAATTCTGTGTTCTATTAATTCTGTATTTCTTATTCTAGTAAATAAGAAGTAATCTCAGTTTAAATATCCAAATGTCTGAAAATGTATGAAACAAAACAAAAAGTCAGTAACTTTTATATTACAAATGAATTATTAAATTACGAAAATGAATGCAAAAATACTGTTAGAAGAAATACCGGAATTAATGATTCTGCATTAGAGTATTATAAAAATAAAACAAATGATTATCAAGCGTACATATGTTGCAGAAAGCTTATACATTACTAGTAAGTGTAAGCTATATTATTACTACTACAAAGCCTAGCTATTTATAAACTATTTTAAAAATACACTAAATTCTAACCTTCTACTTACTTCCTTATTATCAATTCCTACCTCAGTAATAGAATCTTTAAAGTAAACCATAAGTTTTCCTATTCTACCTAGTCTACCGGTGTTCCTCAAGGAAGTATCCTGGATCCCATCCTATACACGATATATGTTCAACTGACATCCCAACCCATCCAAGAATTTTCCTCATTAGGTACGCTGATGACACATGTGTAATATCAGTAAATAAGGATCCATTTGTTGCATCCCAATCTCTTCAATCCCATATCTCAAACCTTCAAGAATGGTGTCACAATTGGAAAATTAAAATAAATCCTAACAAATCCCATCAAATTACCTTCACCCTTCGCCGTAAACCTACGAATTCCTGTCCTACTGTATCCTTTAATAATATTCCACTGACCCAGATACGTTACCTAGGACTCCATTTGGACAAACGTCTCACTTGGAATCCTTATACAAGACTGAAAAGAGAAGAAACTGCTCGACATTTTTGCCTACTTCAACATTTACTGGACAAACGCGCTAAGCAGCCAATTAATTAATTACAAAAACTCTTTTACGTACGGAGTTGAGCTTTGGGGCTCTACAAAATCATCCGATTAATCTCGTATCCAATCCTTACAATCCAAAATCCTTCGTAAAATCCTCAATGCTCCTTATTATGTCACAAACAAACTCATCCATCATGATCTTAGTATCCCATACGTTGCTGATTTGGCCCAAACTATCCTATCCTTCCATGAAAAGCTTCATATTCACTTGAATCCGCTAGTCTCTCAACTTGCTTCCCATACTATTCCTGATAACCCTCCGAGGCGTCTGAAAAGCAGATGGCCTCGAGACCTTCTACTATAGAACTTTATTGGAGTGTTAAGGATAGGTAGTTTCTCCAAAAGTGTTTTTTTTTTCATGTCATATTGTTCATATTGGTAGATTTACTTGCTGTAGTATTATTGTAGTGGTAAATATCAATAAATTAATCTATTAAAAAATATATATACTAACCATCTAATAATCTACAAATAACAGGAAACACCCTTAGAACACTACTTCTATGATGTTCAATAGACTGGATTTTCATATTGATGAAAAGTTTAAGTTCGAATAGTAGTTTCTGTATTAATTTTGTAAGTATTTAATGCGTAATACCTTACATAAAAGGGTACTCACTTAAAATTAGTGAAACACAAATCCGATCTATTAAGGAGAAATATCTAATGACAGTTGTGACCTATTTTCTGATCATGACGCCTCACTGGACATCAGCCAGTGCTATCTATAAGTGAAACATTTAAATGTCAATTAAGAAGTTTGAATAGTGTCAGCGTGGCAAAACCAGAAAAGAATAATTACCTTGTACCAGTACCCTGACTGACAAAATAATAATGCCATTAATTTTTTATAATAACACAGTATTAATATGATTAAAAAAAATAATGTCGTTACCAAATAATATATGTAAGATTGTTTTGACGTGATTTTATTCTTTATTTATAAAGGAATTAAATTACACGTTCTTTCAAACTAGTAATTAAACACTTGTAACAAAATTAATTTAACTAACAAACTTTAGCACATGTGTTTTTATCAAAAGTCTAAACAAACACTGAAGGTTATAACAGTGAGTTATCACATGCAGTAACCTTACACCTCCACCTCTGAAGACGATTCACACGGAGAAAAAGGAAGCAGCTTGCTGGAATGAAAGAAATTGGAAATCTTCTTTTTCTTTCCACTTGCGACTTCATAAAATGTTGGTGAAATCTTTCGGACGATTGGAAAAGGTCCAATTCGTACGGGGTCAAGTTTGTTGCGATTTAATTTGTTTCCGTTCTCGATGTAAACCAAATCGCCAATCTTGAAATCATGATGTCTCCTATTCTTGTCTATTCTCGCCTTATTTATTTGAAAGTTCCTTAAAGAATTTTGAAAAGCTAATTTTCGATCCTCTTCTAAGGAAGATGTATTGTCTTCGATAAGAGGAGATATAGACTGTTTCTTCCCAAGAAGTAAGTATGATGGTGCGATTCGTGTTGAGCTATGAATTGTATCATTGTTGTATCTTGATCTCGTTTTCCGCCATGTGTTTAGGAATAGAGAGAATAGAAGGTGATAAAAAGGTTATATATTCTATGTGTTATGTATTAATTCCAATTGAAATAAAGTATGTTTTCTTGTTTTGCCAAAGTGCGTGTGTTATTTTTCAAATACCGGACATTCCAAACATAATAATTGGCGACGAGGATTAAAACATCGAATAGTTCAGCATTAATGACTGCTATCAAACCGAATATCAAGATTCAAAATCGTTTCTAACCTCCGTCTACGAACGTCACTACGTTTTTCATCATACTACAGGTATCTTATTTTTCATTATACATACAGTTTACAATGGATGAGAATCAATTCAAAAGTTTTTTAGAAACGTTCTCCCAGGCACTTGCGTACAATCAAAAAGCTCTTGTAGAACAGTTGATAGCGGCCGGAGGCATTACTGGTAATGGTAATGTTGCACCGTTTGAACGATTTGAGTCAACATTGGAGAAATTCTCTTCATACCTCGAACGTTTCGAAAACTACGCCGCTATGAAAAACGTTAACTGTGATAAGAAAAAATCCCAGTTACTTTTGAGTTCAATAGGCCCTATTCAATACAACAATTTGGCCGCATTTCTAGGACCTGAGAGACCGTTGAACTCACTTGATTACAAATCTCTTTCAGAGGAATTTTCGAGGATGCTGATGCCCGCTGGGAATGTTGTTGTTGCTCAACATTATTTTCTATCTTGCTACCAACAGGACTGTCAGTCTATTTCTGAATATGTTGCTACGCTACGACGTCATCTGTCAGATTGTGAGTTTCATGTCGAATGCACTGAATCTACGTGTAAGAGAAAAGTCTCGATATCTGAAGTTTTCTTGCGGGCTCAGTTTGTGCGAGGGATCCGCGACGATTGGATCCGCGAATTATTATTACAAGCTAATATTACTAAGTTTGATGACATTTTTAAAAAAGCATTGGCATTGGAAGCTTCGCGAATTCAAAGTAAGGAAATGAGTAGCATGAGCTCCTCCCTGGCTCTCACACCGGGATTTTCATCCAACTCAAGTGATGTTAACAAAATTTCACGTCGTTCAAATACAGACAAAGCTGGTTCGCGTCCTCACCACCCCCGGGACACCACTCCAAGCTCGCGTCGTCGTCCTCCATCACGTTCGCGGGATTTTTATCGCAAATTGGGAATTGAAAATTTATGTTTTCGATGCGGGAAAAGTTCTCATAAATCAAATGACTGCCAAATCGACCGAGAAAAACTAAGATGCACTTCATGTTTCGCACAAGGTCATGTTTCAAGAGTGTGTATCAAAACCTTATCTAAATTACCTGTTGATTCTAAGCAAATCGGACATGAATCTGACGAAAGCCACTCTGATCATTCAACCCAGTCTTACGGATGCAATGCTATTACACATGTCTCGTCTAGCGTAATTGATTTATATGAACTCAATGCCTGCTCAGGGAAGTATATCATAACTGTGTCTCTCAACAGTAAACCTTTCAAAATGGAGGTGGATTCTGGTGCGAAATTCTCTATTCTGCCGGAAGACAAATTACAACAGCTTAACCTCAAAAAAGACCTTTTACCGGCGCATATTAACTTCAGAGCTTTTTCAAAGGACATCGTCCCCTGCAAGGGTAAAATAAACGTTGCAGTAACCTATAAAAACAAACACATTTTAGCCGACCTGTACATTGTTCCACCTGGCCATGACGCTCTTTTGGGTCGCGACTGGATAAGGAAACTTGGACTAGAACTTAAACAGATCGATGCAGAGATGTCACTTAAACATGTTCCTCAGGATTTCACAGATTTCTACGCCTTAAATGAGGTTGGCATTCTTAATGAGTTTCCTGAGGTATTCGAGGAAAAAATTGGGTGTGTCCCAAATTGCAAAATTTCCTTGACATTGCGGGAAAATGCCAAGCCAATCTACACCAGAGAACGCACAGTACCATTTGCTCTTCGTGCTCGAGTGGAACGGGAGCTTGACTCACTTGAAAAATCTGGCATTATTACACCAGTGGCTACGAGTGATTGGGGATCTCCCCTTGTTGTAATTCCAAAACCAGATGGAGGAGTCCGACTTTGTGTCGACTATAAATGTGGTGTAAATGAGCGCTTGGTTTCTGCAAATTTTCCTATTCAACGAGTGGAGGATGTTTTAAGTAGCCTTCGTAATTCCAATTACTTCTGTAAACTCGATTTGTTCAAGGCATACCTGCACCTCCCGGTAGATGAACAAAGCAGCATGATACAAACCATTTCCACCCACAGAGGGACATATAAAATGAACCGACTAAGTTTTGGCATTAAGACTGCCCCGTCAGAGTTTAATAGAACTATTTCTCAAATCCTGGGGGGCCTGCCCAAATGTGCTGTATACTACGATGACATCCTAGTTCACGGATTTTCCTTGGAGGAATGTCAAAAAAACCTTCGGCTATGCCTCAGAAGACTGTCAGAGTATGACTTGCACCTTAATAAACACAAGTGTTCGTTTTTCACTACTGAAACTGACTACCTTGGCCATGTCGTTTCGAGGAATGCTATCAGAAAAAATCCTCAAAAGATCCAGGCTGTCTCCGCACTACCACGCCCACAGAATGTCGATGAAGTTCGTAGATTTCTAGGTATGCTTACCTATTATGCAAGATTTATCCCTGATTACTCAACGACTTCATTTCCCTTACGAAATTTGCAAACTAAAGGACACCGTTTCAAGTGGACCAAGCAATGTGAAAATGCCTTCCTTAAACTCAAAGCAGAAATGTGCAGTGACAGAATTTTAGTTCCTTTCGATCCAGCACTGCCTGTTATTTTAACCACAGATGCTAGTCCGGTGGGAGTTGCAGCAATTCTTAGCCATTCTGTAGACCGACATGAAAAACCCATAGCCTATGCATCCCGTGCCCTCACACCGTCAGAAATGAACTACAGTCAACTTGACCGGGAAGCACTAGCTATTGTGTTTGGAGTCTCACGATTCTATAACTATATCTACGGGAAACATTTCTTTTTGGTTACTGATAATCAACCACTTTCCCGGATTTTTGGACAGAACCGAGCTTTACCACAGATGACTTCAGCCAGACTACTTAGATACGCCTCATTCCTTTCAGGTTTTGACTACACAGTTCTATGCAAGAAGAGCAAGGAAAATCAGAATGTGGATTGTTTATCAAGGGCTCCTCTCCCGAATTCGAGTAAGACTGCAGATATTTCAATCAATGATGAGGTGAACCTTATTCATTTTGAATCAGTTTTCCATGTTTCCAGCACTTCAATAACAGCTGAGACCATCGCTGAGGCGACATCGTTGGACTCGGATCTCCAGAAAATCATCAAGGATCTGCAAACGGCATGCCAAGACTCCCCTTACTCTATTTCACATGGAATCCTATTCAGGTTGGATAGAGTGGTTATTCCAAAGCTTCTTAGACCCGCCATATTGAAAGAACTCCATGCCACTCACGTTGGCATTACAAAAATGAAGCAACTGGCTAGAAGGTATGTGTATTGGGAAGGGTTAGATAAGGAAATAGAACACACCGTCCGAGGGTGTTTGGAATGTGCGCCATTAAGAAACAACCCACCAAAAGTCACAGTACACCCATGGGACGATCCGAATGCCAACTGGGAACGCCTTCACGTAGATTACGCTGGGCCAATGAACGGTTTCTACTTTTTCCTGTGCATTGATGCGAAGTCCAAATGGCTGGAAGTTCGCGTGGTTCGAGACGCTCCGACTACTCAAGTGACCATAACCTTATTGGACGATATATTCTCCAATCATGGATTCCCTAACCAGATTGTATCGGACAACGCTTCTATTTTCACGTGTAGTGCTTTCGAACAGTATTGTAAAGATCGAGGGATATCACAACGCCTCATTGCTTCTGGACACCCACCAACCAACGGACTCGCAGAGCGAAGTGTCCAAACTCTGAAGAGAAGGCTAAAAGCCACAGCAAGCGAACCTGGAACTATGTCTGAGAAAGTGAAAAGAATCCTTTTCCGTTACAGAGCAACCCCCCTTTCATGTGGGTTTTCACCGGCAGAGTTATATCTAAACAGGAAAATGAAGATTAAACTAGACCTTGTTTTTCCAACCACACAGCAGAAATCGACAAGCTCTACTGATTGCAGGCGATCGTTGAAAAAGGGAGCTAGAGTTCAAGCTCGCCTTTATCAGAACAATAGGGATACCTGGTGTTTTGGAACAATCGTCCAGTGTTTGGGCTCTAGGCATTATTTAATTAAACTTGACTCTGGGCGCACCCTAAAACGCCATATCAATCAACTGATTTCTACCGATGTGCCTGAACCACAGGATATTCCTCAATATCAGGGAAACAGTGTTACGTCAGGAAGAAGGAACCGCACAACTCGCCATGTTACATTCGACGTGCCTCAGCAATTGCGTAAAATGCCACCAATCCTGGACAAATTCAAAAAATCAATTGATGCGACGTGGGAGCAGAAGCAAACCCCTACTGCAGACTGGCTACCACCTACACCACAACTGATCCTGGATCGGACTACCTCTGTGAATGAACCACCCGAAGACTTGGGTGTTGTTTTGGACCCGGAACAGAATTTAACTCCAACCACCCAGACTACAGGTAGAAATGAATTAATGCAGCCTTCGCTAGAACATCGCAATGTGACTCCTCGAATTAAAGCTCGCCCTCAAAGAGAAAGACGTCGACCAGCATACATAAGTTCATCGATAAGGTTATGGCCTTATCGATTGGTGATTTTATAGGATTCACAGTGGTTCTACATCTATGTAATTGGCATTAATTAATTCCCAAAGTCATTCGGTTTTGGAAGCCAACTATTGAGAAATGATTACTCTGAAAATATAAATACATATTCGAATATGTGAACATACTGTTATCACGAAACTTTTTCTGCATAAAGTTTAAGCTATTTTGAAAGTATAGGAAACTATGGGTCCGTAAAGTTAAAAAAAAACAACCTCCTAGACAAAGTTGATAAACAATCATCCATCGTAAAGAACAAATTCTGCACTCAGTACTTTAATGTATTGGAAAACTTGTAAGAGGAATGCGTTATCAAGCTTTCACATAAAAATAATTAATTTTAGTTGTATAGTTATATTTAATCCATAACATGCCACTATGTTATAATTAATGTAGGAAAATTAATTAAAATTATTTTAAATTTACTAAATTACACAACGTGCTTGAACTATTCAAACTATAACTCTTGAGTATTCTCTTCAAAATATAACTTTGAGAATGAACGTTCATCATTCCGTTAATATTAAATGTGACATAATTTAATTGAATTTGGAATACCCGATCTTATGAATTCACCCGAAACTGTAAGTCCCTACTCTCTTCATGACACCTTCTGTTACTCCACTTGTACATCTGGTTTTCATTTAAAATTTGTATTTATTATATCAATTTATATAATAAAGCCCTAACTTGAGCCCAGCCATGTCTCATTAAGAGCCGCTAAACCCTAGCTTCATTAATAAGGATTGTACATCGCTAGGCCGTTGTGAATTCCGAAGTTATAATAGCAGCAATAATTCTTTGTTAACCTGCATTTGTAAGATAATACAAATATAGTACCAAAATATACATTATGAGCTTATGTCGAGGGCATTTGGAGTTGATATGTGGATGAATGAACTAATGAACTCTTTCTCGTTGCCGTAACCAATATTGGAGGTACCCCAGCATTAACCATTGCTCGAAGCATTTGGCAGCAATGCCAAATTTCTTTTGCTCAAGGAAGTCCTACTCCAACTTCTTCCCCACCATACTCCACTAGGAACAGCTGTTCCACGAATATTTCTTCTGGGTATAGGTACATTGCTTGTAATCCATATTTTAATTTTTTAAAAGTCTTTCCTAGTCATTCTCATTAAATGGCGTATCAAAGCACATTCTTTTTATCGCAGTTATACACATATTTTTGCTTCACCACCAGGTCTTACAACCATCTGTTAGAACTGTAGGATCCGAGAGTGTGTACATCAACATTGTGCCTCGAATCTGCCCAATCTAACTAACTCAATGATATATTATTTGGTAACGACATTATTTTTTTTAATCATATTAATACTGTGTTATTATAAAAAATTAATGGCATTATTATTTTGTCAGTCAGGGTACTGGTACAAGGTGCCCAATCTAACTAACTCAATGATATATGTAAGGTTACTGCATGTGATAACTCACTGTTGTAACCTTCAGTGTTTGTTTAGACTTTTGATAAAAACACATGTGCTAAAGTTTGTTAGTTAAATTAATTTTGTTACAAGTGTTTAATTACTAGTTTGAAAGAACGTGTAATTTAATTCCTTTATAAATAAAGAATAAAATCACGTCAAAACAATCTTACAAATTAAATTACTCTATTACTCTATTAAAAATTATAATTAATCTGATTAATCCGATTGCTAAAAATTATAATATTTTGGTCCTATTAGCCGACCAATATGCTTCCATAAATTCAACCCATTTTAAAAACTATTTGGAAAAAAAAAGGAATACAGATTGTTTTTTGTTGCATTGATCATCCAGAATCAAATGGGCTTAACGAAAGATTAAATCAAACGCTAGTGAATCGTTTACGATGCAAAATAAACAGTGAGACAAATAAAGCCTGGCCGATTCTCGCAAAGGAATGTGTCAATGAGTATAATGATTATTATGTTTGGAATGTCCGGTATTTGAAAAATAACACACGCACTTTGGCAAAACAAGAAAACATACTTTATTTCAATTGGAATTAATACATAACACATAGAATATATAACCTTTTTATCACCTTCTATTCTCTCTATTCCTAAACACATGGCGGAAAACGAGATCAAGATACAACAGTCGTCCGCCACTTTAAAAAGGAACATTCTATGATAATGTCCTGCAAAATAGTACAACAATTTTATAAACTGTGAGGCAGGCGTCCGCCACTTGAAAAGGAAAAACAAACTAAGATAGAGAAGTAAAAAAAAATAGGGAGGAAGGTGTCATACAAAAAAAAAAAAATAAAAATAATATATATATATATATATATATATATATATATTTTATTTTTATTTTTTTTTTTTTGTATGACACCTTCCTCCCTATTTTTTTTTACTTCTCTATCTTAGTTTGTTTTTCCTTTTCAAGTGGCGGACGCCTGCCTCACAGTTTATAAAATTGTTGTACTATTTTGCAGGACATTATCATAGAATGTTCTTTTTTAAAGTGGCGGACGACTGTTGTATCTTGATCTCGTTTTCCGCCATGTGTTTAGGAATAGAGAGAATAGAAGGTGATAAAAAGGTTATATATTCTATGTGTTATGTATTAATTCCAATTGAAATAAAGTATGTTTTCTTGTTTTGCCAAAGTGCGTGTGTTATTTTTCAAATACCGGACATTCCAAACATAATAATCATTATACTCATTGACACATTCCTTTGCGAGAATCGGCCAGGCTTTATTTGTCTCACTGTTTATTTTGCATCGTAAACGATTCACTAGCGTTTGATTTAATCTTTCGTTAAGCCCATTTGATTCTGGATGATCAATGCAACAAAAAACAATCTGTATTCCTTTTTTTTTCCAAATAGTTTTTAAAATGGGTTGAATTTATGGAAGCATATTGGTCGGCTAATAGGACCAAAATATTATAATTTTTAGCAATCGGATTAATCAGATTAATTATAATTTTTAATAGAGTAATAGAGTAATTTAATTTGTAAGATTGTTTTGACGTGATTTTATTCTTTATTTATAAAGGAATTAAATTACACGTTCTTTCAAACTAGTAATTAAACACTTGTAACAAAATTAATTTAACTAACAAACTTTAGCACATGTGTTTTTATCAAAAGTCTAAACAAACACTGAAGGTTACAACAGTGAGTTATCACATGCAGTAACCTTACATATATCATTGAGTTAGTTAGATTGGGCACCTTGTACCAGTACCCTGACTGACAAAATAATAATGCCATTAATTTTTTATAATAACACAGTATTAATATGATTAAAAAAAATAATGTCGTTACCAAATAATATATCATTGAGTTAGTTAGATTGGGCAGATTCGAGGCACAATGTTGATGTACACACTCTCGGATCCTACAGTTCTAACAGATGGTTGTAAGACCTGGTGGTGAAGCAAAAATATGTGTATAACTGCGATAAAAAGAATGTGCTTTGATACGCCATTTAATGAGAATGACTAGGAAAGACTTTTAAAAAATTAAAATATGGATTACAAGCAATGTACCTATACCCAGAAGAAATATTCGTGGAACAGCTGTTCCTAGTGGAGTATGGTGGGGAAGAAGTTGGAGTAGGACTTCCTTGAGCAAAAGAAATTTGGCATTGCTGCCAAATGCTTCGAGCAATGGTTAATGCTGGGGTACCTCCAATATTGGTTACGGCAACGAGAAAGAGTTCATTAGTTCATTCATCCACATATCAACTCCAAATGCCCTCGACATAAGCTCATAATGTATATTTTGGTACTATATTTGTATTATCTTACAAATGCAGGTTAACAAAGAATTATTGCTGCTATTATAACTTCGGAATTCACAACGGCCTAGCGATGTACAATCCTTATTAATGAAGCTAGGGTTTAGCGGCTCTTAATGAGACATGGCTGGGCTCAAGTTAGGGCTTTATTATATAAATTGATATAATAAATACAAATTTTAAATGAAAACCAGATGTACAAGTGGAGTAACAGAAGGTGTCATGAAGAGAGTAGGGACTTACAGTTTCGGGTGAATTCATAAGATCGGGTATTCCAAATTCAATTAAATTATGTCACATTTAATATTAACGGAATGATGAACGTTCATTCTCAAAGTTATATTTTGAAGAGAATACTCAAGAGTTATAGTTTGAATAGTTCAAGCACGTTGTGTAATTTAGTAAATTTAAAATAATTTTAATTAATTTTCCTACATTAATTATAACATAGTGGCATGTTATGGATTAAATATAACTATACAACTAAAATTAATTATTTTTATGTGAAAGCTTGATAACGCATTCCTCTTACAAGTTTTCCAATACATTAAAGTACTGAGTGCAGAATTTGTTCTTTACGATGGATGATTGTTTATCAACTTTGTCTAGGAGGTTGTTTTTTTTTAACTTTACGGACCCATAGTTTCCTATACTTTCAAAATAGCTTAAACTTTATGCAGAAAAAGTTTCGTGATAACAGTATGTTCACATATTCGAATATGTATTTATATTTTCAGAGTAATCATTTCTCAATAGTTGGCTTCCAAAACCGAATGACTTTGGGAATTAATTAATGCCAATTACATAGATGTAGAACCACTGTGAATCCTATAAAATCACCAATCGATAAGGCCATAACCTTATCGATGAACTTATGATGAGGAAAAACGTAATAAAAAAAAACTCAGGCAGGAATAAAACTATTTTAAATATCCATTTCATGTGTATGTCGCCACTATAATTGGGTGACGCTATTCTTCCTTGAGGACCAGAGCAGATAAATACGTGTTAGATAACCTAGAATTATTCATACTTCTTTCATTACAGATCATTACTGTATGTAATAGACAATCCATTCTGTATAATGTTTTTGAAATTGGAAAACGCCCTCACGTCATACATGGTGGTAAATTAATATTAAAACAATTACAATAATAAAAATATATTTATTCCTCAGAAAAAAATAGTTATCTATAATTAAAATTCAAAGCATATTTCAGAGCAGGAAACGGTGATCGTAAAATATTATATTATAATAATATTTGGGTTATTAATAATTAAAAAATGTAGTGTGATAATTTGGGAGTGAGGTAGCTCCGTAGATTGAGCACTGCTGAAGGTCCCATCTTCCAATCCAACTTTTAAATTAGATAAATTGCATTACCTTTTAACATACATGGATGAACCGTGTGGTTTCATCTGCAGACCTTCCATGGACTCAACCTGGCTCTATAAAGTGGGAGAAAAAACCTAACAGGTGAGCGTGAACTATGCTAAATCACCTCCCTTTACAACCGTTGGCTTAAAAACAGTATAGTTTCTTCATGGGCTACAGTGATACAGTTTTTTTTTTTTGTTTCAATATAATAATTGGATTACCCATTCAAAATGATAACTCCCGCAATTGGTTCTTCAACTTAACAAGACATATGAGACTGAACAGATCCGGGGTAAATGGAATTGGGCAGAGAGGTGTGGATTTATCGACCGGGAGCATCCCGAGGTTAGTGAGTTGGAAAGAAAGAGCTCTTTGTTGCGTTTGGATCCTGAAGGATTCACAGGTAAAAGGTCAAAGGTCACAGTTCTTCTGTGCTATGAAGGACTTCCTTTAGCATCCTGTTACTAATGAGAAGCCCTTCGGCTATGTCCATTGTACCTTCATGTCATGGGATCCGATGGAATGCATTTTCCGAAAAGAACTCCATCTTAGTAATTGAATACGATTGAAAATTCAAATGCTCAACGAATTCCTTCACGATAGTAAAAAACAAAAAGGTGATAAATTTCCATTAATTCAAAATATTTGTCCCAATGTGAAAATAAAAAAGAGAAAAATATAAAAATCCACGTGGAATCATTATTTTCTTTCTAGAGTTGTTCCATTTCAACATTAGTAAAAACACAGTAGTAATAATAATTTTCCTTGGAACTGAATTAATTAAAAACTATTTATATAACATCCAATCCGGCTAATTAAAAACGCTCAAACATTAATTAAAAAGGATTAAGGGCCCATCCCTCTACGTTCCCCTTCGTCTCTCTTCCTTCCATCGAGCAGAGTAATTTAACCGTGCAATAATTTCTTCTTCCAATCTCCTGATCCTTGATTTCTAATTTCGAAGTTTCCTCTCGATATTAAAACTGGAAAAGAGGCATCATAATTTTCAAGAGCTGTGTGTAATAAAAAAGGGAATGCTTTCGTTTTTCCTCCCCGTAGTGATCCCGAAAATAAATTAATAAATCCTCGAGATAAGAGAAGAGAGGATATTATGAAAAATTTTCTTATTATATATATATATATATATATATATATATATATATATATATATATATATATATATATCATTAATATTTTTTTTAAGCTGGCTTTTCCACATTTTTCCTGCTATTGTAAAACTTATTTATAAAAGATAACTTTAATTAATTAAAATCACTGTTCTTTAGACATGTAAAGGAAGTCCGGAATTGCAGCTTGCATATATAAAATTGCAAATAAAGTTGTTTTATATATATAATGGCTGTATAGTTAGAATTTTCGTACAAATTAACGCAAAACTACTACAATAAGAAATCTATATCCATCCAATGGAAGATTAGACACTATAATACAGTTATTAGGACGCAAGCAACATATGGATCAGAGTGCTTAACACTGAAGAAGAAAGGCGACTAAGAGACCTAGAAAAAAGAGAGAGAAAAATACTAAGAAAAATTCTAGGGCCTGAGAAAAACAATGAAAATATATGGAATAAATGGAGAAATGAAGATCTTTATAAAAAAATCACAGATACAATGAGGAAGAGAAGTCTAAAATGGAAGAAACACGGATTACCAAGAAGATTTTTAATTACTTGAACAGAACTGAAACAAACAGTAGGATGGTTATAAGCTGTGAAGAAGGATGCCAACAAAATAGGTGTTACAGAAGAAATAGTGTGTGACTAGAGCCGCTTCAGGCTACTGGTAGAAAACGCAACCTATAAAGAAGACAAGCCTAAGCCTCAACCGAAGGGAGTGTGGAGAGATGATCTGAGACGAGCAGTTGGAGAGAGAATGAAGAAGTATTGGGAAGAGAGGAAGAAAATGAGACACCATGTCTTGAGTTATGTGCGGTCCATATTCTTCATGCCTCTCATGTCATTGTATATTATTTGCTGATTGTCATTGTTTTTTATTTGATAGGGGTGGGCCAATATATAAAGAAAAAAAAATGTGCGGTCCATAGGAGGCCAAATTCATAGATAAAAAAACGACACTGTATAAGCAAACAATGCCTATAGAAATAAATAGTTAATTTTTAAAATTCACCTAGAAAATAGCTTATTCACTAGATTTTAAAAATTCAATATTTCCTATATAGGCCCTTATTTTCAACGCCTGACATAAGACATCTCTGTATTTTTTCTCTCTCATTTTTAGATTTTTCTGATGGGGTGATTGATCACATTCCACATTTCAGGAGAGTGTGATCGATCAATTCAGAATGACTTTTGGTGACTTCGTCACATATTTTTTTTTAATAGGACCGTATAACATATTGTGGAGTGTCTTAGGCTCTAAATATATCATATGATCTGAGACTATCTTATGGAAAAAGTCTCAGATTAAGCCCTGAGGAAGTTAAAAGTGTGCTTAGTGAAACGTTGGCAACAATTTTGATGGCACATACAATTAGAAGGAACATTTGATGAATAGATTCAAAATATTGATCGTGGCAATTTAAGAGAGCATTTAAGTCTAATGCTCTCCTTATTTCTGTTATTATTTCTCATCAAAGTTTGATATTATAAATCTTCGTTAACGATGTTTAATATTTTTTTACAATTATAAATAAAATGAGATGCATATAATTATTTGATTGACTCATAATTTGGTTATGGTAATTTCTTTGTCTATACTTGATCTTTTAAAAAGTAACTCTATTATAATATTTCACGAGAATTATATTCCATATATGTTTATTACTTTTATATTATTAATTATTTAATTTTGATATTTATGTTTTTTTCTAAAATACCTATTTCTCTTAATAAAACTGATGTTTTCCTTAGGGACATTTCATTTTCAAG
The DNA here is from genome assembly GCA_037127475.1 of Arma custos. Lineage (NCBI taxonomy): Eukaryota > Metazoa > Arthropoda > Insecta > Hemiptera > Pentatomidae > Arma > Arma custos. The sequence continues at coordinate 97,765,201 of CM073760.1, read as the reverse complement.
AATAAAGGTTCCACAATGAAGACTTTTTCTGTTCTAAAGTACGCAAAAATGAATAGTGATGTCATTAATTTGGTTGTATTTACATTGCCCAGCATTTTAATATTATTTTTATTATAAAACGCATTAATATTTATTAGAAATTATTTTTATTTATTCGAGTTTTATTTACAGTCAATGTTTCCCGATACCCAAAATCTTTCCCGCCAGTTCTTTCAACTAATGTAGTATAATTCCCATTAGAAATTATACTACATTAAATATTTTAAAGTGTAAAAATTTCCATAATAATATAAATGTAAGGTAAAGTATATACCTACTACAAAATAGCAATAGCCCTATTCATTTTTTGCGCAATGTAGTTATAACTAAGATTTGATAAATTACTATATTGTGATAGCATTTAAATGTGGAAGCCTTCGAGTAACGCTATATATAAGGATATGGAGAATATGCAATCCTGCAAGTGATCATAAAGGGAAAATCTTTAGGACAGTGCAGCGTAGGAAGAAGACGAATACGTGGTTTCTAAATCTGAGAGAAAATATGACTGTTGGTTTTCACCATCTCAGAAGTCAGAAGTCAACAAGGTTCAAACGGTCATGATGATCGTCAAAAGACGGCACCTTAAGAAGAAGTTAATATTTCAATGTTTTATCAAAACGGAAATAACGAAGTTGGATTACAAAGTATTGGGCGCATTATTATTCAGGAACTAAACTGTGAACCTTGCAGGAATAATGATAATAATAATAAGCCTTGATGATACTCTTAATGACCACTATGAGACCCCAGCATTAAGCTAAATAGTGCAGGAGCCGGAAGAAGAAGAGGCAGAGGCCTGGATTAGCGAGTCCTGAGGGCTATCCATCACCAGCTTATCTCCCACCGCCCTTCTTCACCGCTCGTATTTCTTTCGCCCTTATCCTCCGCTCTCGTTTCGGCGACTTAGGAGTGTGTCTCCCTGCTTCTGTGGGAAGGATACATCATGTGTGAACGAAATATCACAGGATCACAGGTAGAGGTACTTTAGGGCACAAACCAGGATTTAACGCCTTCCTGAAACTTTGAATAAAGGCCTTTTACAATGGCATTGTTTCATTTTTCAAACTTGACCTCAGTATTTCATCACATTAACTAATATAAATAATAATAAAATGGTATCTGTTCCGCAGATTATCGTTTTGTGTTGAGTTACAAACAAGTTTTAACTGTTTGTTCGTTTCATTTTTAATAGTTTACAGAAAAAAAATAAAAGTTATCGTGAGCTTTAGTATGGAAAAGAGAATGCAATCATAAATTATGAGTGGGTTTTCGGTAATGTTATCGAGAAATAAATGTTTCAACTAATATTTCGAAGTATAGATAATGTATGTTTGTTAAAAAGTGCATTTCTAGATGAAATGATTACCGAACTGTATACTTTTTCCGTAATTTCATTCTCTTTTCTATACTAAAGCTCAAAATAACTTGTATTTTTGAAAAACATTAAAAGTTAAAACTTTCTGTGACTCACCTCAAAGCAACAACCTGCAGAATAATTACCATAATAATAACTTAGCTTTAATTTTTCAAATTAGTTTATCTCCCAACGGAAGTGAAAACTGAATACCATTAGATAAGCACTTAAGTAGAGTTACTGAAGCTGAAATTAGGTAACTTCAGAAAGTAGTGGGTCGAACTAGCAGGGATTGTCTCAGGAATGAGAGGAACTAGGGGTTGTCTAAATGGGGCTGGACGTCCTTAAGAAGAGGGAACATAGATGGTTGGGAAATCTCTGCAGGACGAGTGAGGATCGGCATCCAAAAGAATACTTTGAGGCCAGGTCAACAGGAAAACGTCCTAGAGAGTGAACCGGAACCAATGGACTGAGTGCATCTGCTGTACCGGAGAGAAGAGAGGCAAAAACTGAAATGGCGTGGAAGGCTTGGTTTGCGTGAACAGAGGCACCACCACGCAGAGAATGAGAAGAAGATGATTTAAAACTAAATGAAACTAAAATATGACAATTTTTTTCTCAATATATATTGATAACTGTGGCATTTAACGACAAACATTGTGATTAAAATTAAGCGATGAAGCTTACGATGCCTACTGCTAATCTTGAATAACTAGGGCCGTAAAAGTATCAGAAAATAAATAAATAAAAACAAATAAACTGCTTGTATATCCATACTTACGCACAAGTTATAGTTACACCCAGCTCGCGAAGAGGGAACCTAACTATTCCTGCATAAAATCCAAACTCACGGGAAGAAATGTAAGACTCAGGAAGATAATTGAGTTTCTGTTGCAAATAACTTCAATGTTATTATTATCATTCTTTACTTTACGTTGCTCCTGCGCAGTTTCGCACCCAGCAGCTTCGATCTCAGTGCTTGTTTTTTCTCCTTGGTTTGCAGGAAAGTGAAGTTTTTCAATTGATCAATAGTTCTTTACTAGGTCTCTAGACAGATCTTTTTAAACATATCCTAGCAAGTCCGGAATAGGAAAGAGATAGATTTTGGTGATTTTGTATTGATGAGTGGAATGTTAATAATTAAGAATTCATGTTAATTGGACTTCCAATGTTAATTGCATTAATGCTCAAACATCTACTGAATATTCAGAATAGTACTAGGTAAATACCAATTACAAATCTAATTAATCAAACTAGTAGCAATGTTTTGGACATCCAGCAGTTGAGGTTTTAGTGGTAGAAAACTAATTGTTATCCTATGTGGTTTCCAAATGATTTTCACTTTCATAAAAGTTTTTAATAATTTTAAGTGTAGAAAATTATGTACAGTTTTCCATCAATAAATGGATGTTGGGAAATTGATCGACCTAGAATGTTCAATACAGCCTAGCCTAATACTCCTATTTTCCTTGTTAATATAGTTTTATATTTAAATAATATATTGGCAAATCAGCTGGCAGTTTCCTATTAAAGAAACAATATAGAAGCTTCAATTCTATTATGAACTTTTTATACTTTATCAGTTCTTTGTTTTCCAATTTTTTTATTTAATATTATTTTAACCAGATAAAAATTTAAAAACTCGTCACGTAAAAGATCTAACATTACAGTAGAAGAGGGCGGGCCCAAGAAACTCCTGGACCAGACCCTATAAGAAGTAACCCCACCCAGCAAAGCGGCAGAGGGGATTAAAGATAATGATGATGGCGATGAAGATAATGATAAAAGATCTGCAATGCAGACAATTATCCATTATAAATTTTACTTTTACATTATTGATTCTAAATAGATTTAAATAACTAATATATACATAAATGTCCATTTCTAATATTAGCGAGCAACCATTTATTTATTTTTTACCCAATAAAATAGCCCCGAGATACCTCTGTATATTTATACCTAATCAGATAAAATAGACCGATGAGCCATGCTGAAAAATAAATATTCATAGGTTTCTAAAAAATAGAGTTAATTCAAAATCATTTTTATCTTATATCAATAATTCATTCGAAAATCAATTTAAAATTCAAAATATTAATATTTCCTTGAAACAAAATAACAAAATTGTAATACTATTATGGGCTCCTTCGTATGTAGGCATACTTGCCAACGAACGACCTGCTGCGGGGGCTAAAGCAGAAGCAATAGCGGTGACGTTCCTTTTTATAAGATCCTCTTTTTTGTCGGAATAGCTAAAATTAAATTAAGGAGCATTGTGACGAAGAGTGGGAGAACCTTCCGCAAAACCAACCCCGTCAAATAAAAGATAAAAAGATTGTTCGGATCCCTCCAAATGGCCTGATGTCAAATGAATGCGGCGTCATAAGCAGGCTAAGAATCGGTCATACAAAGCTGTCTCGTCTCTATCTACTTTCGGGCTGTATCAACCGACCTGCCAATGTTGTGATAATTTAGAACTTACAGTGAAGCATCAATTCGAATGTGAAACGTACAAAAGAATGAATGAATTCAAACCATATTGAAACGTGTCTACCATTCATAGAAAATAATAAAGTGCAGAAGACGGTGTTGCATTTAAAAGCCACGAAGCTAAATCAAGAAATTAAAGAAGAGCATTTGTTGCTAATAGCCACAGGAGTTGAAGTGACGCTCAAAAAAATCAAATAAAAATCATGTCGTAAATAATTTCTGACGTTCCACTCATCCAGTTAGTTATATTTAAAACAAATTATATTAGTTGATATTGTTCATATTTTTGTTTCATTTTCTGCTTTCTTTGTTTCTACTTGACTTTCTAATTTAGCATAAATATGTAATTATCTATTGTTTATCTTTATATAATTATTGTAATATTATTTCTGTGTTTTTTTTAATTTCTTGTATTCTGTTTTCTTTTTTAATTTTTAAATGTTAACTAGGGCTCCATCTGGACAAACGTCTCACTTGGAATCCTTATACAAGACTGAAAAGACAAGAAAATGCTCGACATTTTCGCCTACTTCAACATTTACTGGACAAACATTCAAAGCTCCCAATTAATTACAAAAGACTTTTACATGACAGTTATCAGACCTATTTGGACATACGGAGTTGAGCTTTGGGGCTCTACTAAACCATCCAATTCATCTCGTATCTAATCCTTAAAATCCAAAATCCTTCGTAAAATCCCCAATGCTCCTTATTATGTCGCAAACAAACTCATCCATCATGATCTTAATATCCCATATGTTGCTGGTTTGGCCCAAACTAGATACCTATCCTTCCATCTCCGTACACACTTGAATCTGCTAGTCTCTAAACTTGCTTCCCTTAATATTCCTGATAACCCTCCGAGGCGTCTGAAAAGAAGATGGCCTCGAGACCTTCTACTATGGAACTTTATTGGAGTGCTATCAATGGATAGTTTCTCTAGAAGTGTTTTTTTTTCATGTCCTTTGTTCATACAGCAGATTTACTTGATGTAATATAATTAAAGTTGTAAATATCAATAAATTATTCTATTCTCTAATTTTTAAATGTTATCACTGGAGGTAATTCGCAACTTTTTTTTTCTGATTAATTCTTTCTCATTTAATAAGACATGACCCTATATAGACACACCTGTATTGTTATTCTAAAGGGACTTGTCCCCGAATAAATAAAGAATTTATTACTATTATTAAATAATTAGACGAACCGACAACAATAAATGAAGAGAGGTAACAATATTTGTATAAGCTCCTAAATAACAAGACTAAAGCCAGAGACTAAGGAATATTGCCTAAGTTGGGGGTTGATTCATGCTGGCCAATAAGGGCTGGGCTCTATAGAGGGATGAAATATAACTCCCACGATTCAATAATACCCCCCGGCATTCTTCCGTCAATACCTCCATGATATTCTTCCGTCTTGGTTCTATCTTCTCCAGGGGCACATAACAACATTCATAGTAGCAATCTATCTCATGATAATTATAGGCGAGTTCCTTTTAAAAGAAAAAATAAATCGATTCAACCTTCGATTGAGGACGATGTAGACATTCCTGTCTACTATTTAGCAATTCTATGTTCCAACTGTTCACAGCTGTTTTCAGCTATTGTAAACAAATAAATAGTCTGAAGAAGCATCCCAAAATAGACGAATTCCACAGCTTGGAATCTTGTTTCACCATACTTCTATTACCATACCTTATTTCTTGCCGATCAATGCCGCCAACAGAATTTGAAAAACTTATTCAAAGGGGGGGGGGGGCATAAAAAAGCATTTTAAAAACATATTGCTCCTTATTATTAGTATTTCGCCTAATTATCAGTATATTTACATAATTAAATACGAGCAAGTTTGTGATATTCCATCTAAGTTTTATTTTTTAATTAACTTCGATAAGTCCGAGTATAAGATACCGATACCGGTGCACTTGAAGTGGACTGGGAGACCCGTAAAAAAGTGAATGTATTTAAGTGTCTGGGTTCTTATTTGGATGCTATTGGGTCGTCTGATCATGTTGTCAGAAGAAAGGTAGAGCAAGTCCGAAAGGTTAATTACATCCAGTCCTTTAAAATACAAAACTAGTGTGTTCAGACATAGCCTTCAGAAACAATCCTATTAATAAAGAAGAAGTTTTAAAACGGCCACCTTCTAAGGATGTATATGTTAATTTGGAACTGGTTGGAGAAACTTTCATTCACCATTTGGAACAAAAAAGAAAAGAGGTTGTTCAGCCCAGAACAATAAAAAGACAAAAACTGGAAGTTGCTGCTGGTAAGAGCATTAATAGCCCAAGATATTCAATATCAAGAAATGCAAAAGTATCAGAAAGAACAACAGAAATGAGAAAGAGACATGAAAAAAAAAAAAAAACAAGAATTAAGAGAAAAACAAAAACTTGAAAAAATACAACAGAGAGAATTGAAAAAAAAAGGAAGTAAATGGTAAATTCCTGATGAGGAAGACTACAAAAAACATAACATCTCATCAACAGAAGAAGATAGTGATAACTACAGCCTCATTTCTTCAGGCCACAGCGACCTCGTTTTTCAAGTGATGATGAAAAGAAATTGGTTGACTCAGTTGTACCACCTACTTCCCAAAATGGCAATAATCCTCAAGATAGTAACGAATCTCCAGAAGAAAACACCAATACACCTCCAAAAAGTACTCCTAAAGAAAATTTAAAGGCAAATCTAAAATATGGGAATTTTGTTGTTGTGCAATGGAACGGGCTAGAATTCCCTGGGATAACTGTGAATGTGACGGATAAAGGTGTGGTTGTTGAGTGCATGAAACGCACTAATAAATTTTGGAAGTGGCCAGCAGTAAAGGACACTTTGTTTATGAATGGACTGCTAAAAAGAAGATGATAGACCCTCCAAAACTGGGTGAAAAGAGGACTCTTCCTTGTCAGCAATTAGTGAGACATAAGATAAATGTGTATTTTTTAAATTGTTAGTTTTTTGTATCTTTTTATGAAAACAAAAATGTTTAAATGAATTTTAAATGTATTTTTCTGTCTTATAAATGAATTTTCTTACCAACCCTAGTCTTTCTTTGATCCATCCTATTTCCACAATTCTTTAAATTAGGTAAAATTTCATTGGGCCAAATTAACCCAAACATGAGGGTAACATTGGCCCAAGTAAAAAAGAAAAAGAAAAAAAGATAAACTTAATTTTTTTTGTTAAACTCATTAGAAATTAAATTTATGGTAGTCTAGTTGTGTAATAAAGGTTACCAGCGCTTAGATATAGGAAAGTTACAAAAAAATTTTAAGCGTGATTGAAAAATTTCAAAAAATTGGCTAAAGTAGCCCTGTTTTACGGAACTTCTAAACATTTCTTCAAAGTATTACTGTTTTTTTAAAAAAATTACTCTGTAGAAGTCCCTTGAAGTCCTAGCGATCCAGATGCCACCAGCATTTTTTATTAAAAAATAGTAAAATATTTTAGAAACATGAAGCCTTATGAAAACTGCCAAAATTAAACGCAATTCTCTTTAATGCCAGGCAAACCCTGTCGATTCGAGATAACAAAAAGACGAAGCGGCTCAATCTTATCCACTTTTCCAATGAAGAGTCCATAAAAACAACTTCAATTTGATCAGTTTATTTTTTGTATCAATATGTAAATACCTCTCCAGTAATTATTTCTCCTACTAAACTTACTACTAGCAAGTAAAGCACAGCGATATAACGTGAAATAAAATTAAGAGGCCCAGGATATGAGCTTGCAGGAATTAAATAATATTATTATCTATTCATCCGGAGTTATATTATTAGAGAACTGACATAATTTTAAGAGGAGGAGGTCAGAAACATTTCTCTCAAATAAGGAGAATTATTTATTTTAAAGCCAACGTAATATCGTTTTAACTTGTACTGCCCGGTGTTATTTTTCAATAATTCAACTTTATTCATAAGCCATTATTTAGGAAATTTATACAATTGATTGGTAATAGATACGTGTTGTAAATTTTTATTGTAAGCGTGAAAAAATATGTATTTTATTCCTAAATTTTAAAGACTAATAAAGATCCATGTTGAACATATCATAAATAAACCTAATTGTTGGTTAAATTTTAATGCAGCAAAAGCAGCGACTGAAATAAACGGTATTTTCCATAAATAATTAATACAGAGGGAAACTTCACCATTAATTTACCTGCAAGACATTTTTTATTTAATATATGACTTTCATTGTATACAGGATATAATATGCAACATCATTAATATCAACTAAACATGCTTGGGAAAGAATAAATTGCATTATTAACCATCTCGGAATTCCATCTATAATTCTTCCCCAAATGTGTTAATAATTGTTTTAAAGAATTTATTTTTAAATCGAAACTTCAGCATTTAATCCAATCGATTGCCAATCAGCACCCGAATGAATTCCAATGACCAGGGAAAGTATCGTATCCATTTAAACCCTAAAGGGAATCGTCAGCACAATCCGCACCCGGCTCACGTAGGGAACTCCGGCAATATGTTAAGGCTTCAACAACAAATTAGTTTTGAGAAAATAGTTTTCTATCGAAAGCCGTCCCGAAAACGTGACGAGGTAGATAAGGAAAAATATCGGTAAACATCTCTTTTTTTTTCGCAATCACGATCTTCAAGAAAAAATAATGGATTATTTCTGTTATTTATTGCGATTGGCTCAGGAATCGAAGAGGAGCATATTTTATTGAAATGAGTATAAGTATTAATCGTTTGTAAAGAATTAATCGATTGTATAGATCCCTAGGCTAAGAATTGTTCAAATTCTATTTCAATACCCAGTAATTTTACATTTATACAAGCAGAAGAATCCTCATTAAAATGTATGACCATTGCAAACCTATCGTTGTCGAAAAATTTTTATTCTGAAATTTATTCCTAATATAACACGAGGTCATGCAGGTAATTAAAGTATGTTACGTAAATAACAAAGTCATCTTAGATCACATGTGGTGTAGTAGTTAGCATAACAACCTTCAAAATCCTAGGTCGCGGGTTCGCATTCCAGCAGGTGTCCTAGTTTTTTTTTTAAAATGGAGTAAAAAATGCCGTCCTTCGGAAAGGACTTAAAATGTGGATCCCGAGACTGTACAGTGTCAGATACTTATTACTGACCCCTATCATGATTATTCCTTGTTGGAAAATTTTTGGGCCCTCACTTTAGCATCGTCCGATTAGTCCTAGCAGCATAAAATGACGTTAAATTAATAAACATAAACAAAAAAGACAACTTATAGAACATTTGATATTTTGTACCCTTAAATACGTACCAAAAAATATTCAATCCATGTACTAAGACTGCACTTGAATGAAACACCATTTGGTACATTGTACGAAATGATTTTAAATATCATGCAAAATAAATTAAAAATGTTTTTCTAATTATTATCAAATTTGTGTTTTTTTAAACATTTATTTCGTATATTTATATTAAAAATGCCGTGACCGTCATTTTAAATTAGGAAAATTGATGAAAAAAAATTTCCAACACTCATTTACAACTATTGATTTTTAATTGAATTAAAAACTTATTATCTGATGTAAAAAAAAAAAAAACGCAGTGTTTTCTGTTTAGTTTTTTCGTTTCAGTTAATTTTTATTTGGAGGGTTCCAAATGCTGCAATTTTTTTAATCCTTTTATTTTCCAGATTTTTTTCTAAAATAAAAATATATCAACTATTAAAATAAAGAATTTAAAAAACTGAATTCTCTTATACTATTACCTAAAAAGTCTCAATAGCCATTTCATTGATCAACAATTTATTAATTATAATTATCAGTTCTAATTAATTTAATTATTTTATAATTAATATAAAATAATGAATGATATTATTGAGTTTACCAATTGGTTGCGGGAAGGCATTACTAACTCTTCAAAACTTTCTTTTAGTACATGTATAACTATAAACTAAAATGATCTTATTCTAGTATACATTATTTCAATAATATACTTTTATCGACATTGACCCATGAAAATAAGTTTCCATATCGGAGAAATACGAATAAAGAATTGGCACAAGGCTGTTCTTTATTCTATTTATTATCGAGCGCTTATTTTTGTCCGCGTCTCGTTCTAGGTTATTCTTTATATCACACTGTGTTCTAATTAAGCAGAATAAGTAACTATCAATTATATATTGGCAAAAATCATTAGTAGACGCACAATGTAAAACGCTGAAAACAATAGGTTATTTACAATTAATAAAGAATATAAATCTATTTATCAACATTATAAATTTATATTTTGTTTATTTTCCATACAATATTTGAACCCTATTATACTAAGGGGGAAACCCTTGGGGGTGGAATTGACCAAATTCCTTCCTTAATGCTGATTTAAGCTATACAAAGAACCTATCTGCGAATTTCAATATCCTCAATTCAGTGGTTTCTGCTGTGCATTGACCTCTGGTATGTCAGCCAATCAGGGTACAGTTTTATATAAGCTTCACCTGTGTGGGGTGTTGATAAAAGTAGCCTATGCCCTTCCCCAGGCTTGAGATTATCCATATCAAATTTCATCACAGATGGATCAGCACAGCCATGAAACATACATTGACACTGGTTAACAAACGGAACGGACAAAATTTTACTGTTGTTCGTCTCAGTAAAGGATCAGTATGTGATGTTATAGCATTTATTGAAAAGGACTACTTAGTATAACGGTTTCACTTGTACGGCAGCAGCGAGAAGTGAACTATGTTATTTGATGTGTTTTGTTCAGCGAAAATATGTAGATTTATAGTAAAATATGTATAGATAGGAATCACGTGAGCACGCATACAAACTTTGCCTCCCTTTTTCACCGCCTTAGGGACAGAATTTCGGAAAATCCTTTCTTATCGGATGCCTACGCCATACAAAGAACACGCCATCCAAGTTTCAGGTCTCTACAATCAGCGGTTTAGGCTGTGAGTTGATCCCTCAGTCATTCAGGACAAAGCATTTTATATGTATAGACTACTCGTACCATGTTATGTTTAAATTTATTGAATAATAAATTATAAAATAATCGTATTAGAGAACAATAAAGACAATGAATGACAAATATTTATTTTTATAAAACTAAATATTTGGCCCTTTATCTGAAAACCAAGCAATTAAAAAATTAAGAAAATCATATGAACAAATAAAAAAAATTTAATTTAAAACTGCTCCACTACGACCCGATTAAGGTCTAAACTGCTTCCACCCAAAGCGTGATTTGGCCGTGATGACACCCAACCGCCATTTTCCCCTTCTTATCAAGGGTACTTACTTTCTAGAGGTTGGATGAGTTCCAGCAGGGTCTGCTGACCAAGAGTGGAATATTAGAATAAATAGAAATCAGCCAAATCCTGATCGCGATATTATCAGTATCGGCAGTGTCCCCCAACATTTCCTCCTAATATAGAAAATAGTTTTAGTATGAAAAATGAGAATGATAATGGAAAATGTGTATATTTTGGTAATTATTTTTAAATAATCAAGAAATGACCGTTTTAACAAACATTTCGAAGTAGAGATGATCATATCGTCCTTGCCACCGCAAAGTATTGAATGGGAAAAAAACACAGGCTTCGTTTTCGACTTATAGCAGTTGCTTTAGAATTGATAATTGATATAAAATTCATACAGAGGCATCTAGCCGTCACAAAAACAATGTAAAACGAATGTCATCGGTTTGACTATAGGCACTAATTTTTAATGAACCTTGAAACTGCTTTTGTTTAATTCTCCTCAAAAGTACCGATTTTCACATTCGATAGTTTAAAATGGCAGGGACGATATAACCTAAACTGTACGTGTATGATCGTTCTTTAGTCAATGGTAGTTTATTACTCAAACAGTCAGTAATAAAATTCTTTTTATTTTCGCGAATATTAAAATGGGAGAGGTTGAAAAGTTAAAACTTGTCATGACTTAATTCGAAGCTACCACCTGCGGAACTGATACCCAGGTTATAAGTAATAGATAACTCAAGAACGACAGGTCGGATATTCCATTTCCATTTCCAAATTTAAAAAAAATAATAAAGTCATACTTTAAGGTTTATCATTTTGAACTTGAATTATAATGTAAATAATGGCATATGTTAAAATAAAAAAAATTTCAAGTTTTTAAACTCTTTCTAATGGTGAATAAAATAATTGCAATACCATCATTACGATAGGAATGCTTTGCTTTACCAATGCCAAAATTTTAATTTTTTTAACTCACATGGAACTTTCGAATAACTCCATTTGAATTAGGTTTTCTGATTTATGAAATTGTTCATATTTACAATATTAAAAAACTTTATTTCCAATTTCAGCGCTGCTATGGTTGTTCAGTTGAGCAATACTATGATCATTTGTACTTTCAATTATTTCATGAAACAAAACATTTTCCTGTGACAAATAAAATCTTTTATGGGAAACGCAGAGTTTAACTAGTTATTGATTTTTTACGTTAAGTTATTATTAGTTTGAATTACTACTATAAAATAACTTTTTAGTTATATGTTATTATTCTCATATCAATCGGATTCGAACCCTTAAACTAAGGCTGATTATAGCAAATTGTATAACTCGTACACAGGTCGTTAGGCGTCACTAGTTTCGCGCAACACGTCACGAGCATGTCGCTTATGTCTGTGACACGAACCCATGATTTCCCCCCTACCGAATACCGCTCAAAGCGGCTACAGAAGTTTTCACTTTAAAAAAAAAATGGAAAAAGCTATTGGATCCTAAAACAAAGGAAGGGAATTGTAGCAGTTATAACGGTGATGATGGAACAAGCTTTGTTTTACAAAAGAACAGAAATTACAAACGATGGGGGGAGGCGATTAAACCCACCCAACCGCCCCTCTCCCATCCCCTCTCCAACACCTAACCCCCCTCCCCCCCCCCTCGCACCCTCAGAATTCAGAAACAAGGCGAGAAAAAGAATGGGAAGATCAAACAACGCCCTTTCCTTCCTTCCTCGCTGGAGATCCTTCAACTCTGATAATTGTTTCTGAGTTGGCTGTGGCCTCTGCGTGTCATTAGGGTGAGAAAACTCGAGACAAAAGGAACTCAACGATTATCACCAGCGGCATCTTTTACGACACTCATTTAACACCTTCCTTTTTTTTTTATATACGATTCATAAAATAACTGAGTTGGAAAAGGATAGGAAGGTTATTAAGAACTATTAATATATTCTTTAAATGTCAATTCAATAGAAAATAAAATAATTTTTTATAATTATTGGTCATTTTTTATGAGTTATAAATGTTTTTATTTTTTAAAGAGAAAAAATAGGCCCTCGACCGGGATTTGAACCCGGAACCTTTGTCTCACCGTGACATCGCTCTGCCAATTGAGCTATCCAAGGCCCCTCCCGATCGAGGACAAACCTTCTCTCTTATAGATCCTAAAGCCCAGTGTGCTCCCGCCATTTTTGCGATGAATACACTAGAACGAAGTTCTTTGAACATTAATTTTAATTTAGGATCTTATTGACTTACGTCATATTATTTATAATTTTTTTTGTCCTCGACCGGGAGGGGCCTTGGATAGCTCAATAGGCAGAGCGATGTCACGGTGAGACAAAGGTTCCGGATTCAAATCCCGGTCGAGGGCCTATCTTTTCTGTTTAAAAAATAAAAATATTTATAACTCATAAAAAATGACCAATAATTATAAAAAATTATAAATAATATGACGTAAGTCAATAAGATCCTAAATTAAAATTAATGTTCAAAGAACTTCGTTCTAGTGTATTCATCGCAAAAATGGCGGGAGCACACTGGGCTTTAGGATCTATAAGAGAGAAGGTTTGTCCTCGATCGGGAGGGGCCTTGGATAGCTCAATTGGCAGAGCGATGTCACGGTGAGACAAAGGTTCCGGGTTCAAATCCCGGTCCAGGGCCTATCTTTTCTCTTTAAAAATAGAAAATAAAATAAGTTTTCCCGATGTTCACGGAATAGAATAGAAAATTATTTTATTTTGTGACCAGGCCCTTAAGAATAACAAATGTGTACAGTAATAATGTAATATATTGCTCCTTCAAAAGAACAAGGACACAGTTTAGTCGCGGACCTGGATTGCCCGCCAGATGGAACGGACAGATCATTGCCTCTAAAATCGAAAAATGTACTGTACCGCCAAAACCTAGGAGAGGGGAGCGACGCTATTGAGTCACTTCACTTGCTATTAGATCGCCGAGCGGACTAGTTCTATCAGCCCTTCCCAGCTAAGATCATCGCACACTGCCGCCAAGTAATCCGCTTTCAAGCCGCTATTCCTGTGAGGACGTCCAGAGGTTTCAAGATTGTCACTCGCCGGAAGCTATGCTGAGATGATAATTGAGTATACATCACACAAATTGTAAGTCACATTTCATTACCATAAGGCTTCAAATTGTCAACTAATTTTTCTCCTGATGATCAACGTATTACATGGTACCAACCGGACAGTTCAAGTTAATTCATGATATCATACTCATTGCTCCTTCATGCCGTGATCACTGGCGAAGATAATAGTCATTCGCACATCTTCACGCCTTATTGAAAACTTCGTTACAACGTTCAAGTTTATTTTGTAGTTATCATATCTTTGGCCATTATGCTAGCATGGAGCATTTCTGTTATTGTTAATTATCGCTCCCATTCATATTAATCATTTTTTCTTCTTTTGTTTGTATTACATTACTTTGTTCATTAGATCGCTAAGTTGCATGTTTAGCTTTAAGTTATTCTTGTAAAGCTATTATTAATTTGTATTTTCTCTTACATGTATATTTCATAGTATTTAAGAAAAGATATCTCGCATGTTATTAAAATTAATAAATCAAACGCTTTGTTAATATCTGAGATTTCATTCAAATACCCGTGGTACTTCTATTTGCTTCTATCAAAATTTATTCAGTCTAATCACGCCTTAACATTTTGGTGCCGTAAAACCCGTGAATAATTACGATCTCAGATATTGACATAGCTCATAAAGACATTGCGCAACAATAGGTAGGTTTGTTTCCTTGTAGTGGGGATAAGCCGCATCCGCTTAACTTGTGACGCAAAATATTAATGTATGCATGCAGACTTTTATTATTAATTATAATATTATATTCCAACGTATAATTATTAGTGATAATTAAGCATTTAAATCATATCATCTCTTGTAAATTCACTTATTTTCCATAATCTAATTGCTAATTTGCAATATCATATATTCTAACGCATGACTATTATAGATAATTAAGTATTGAAATAATATTATCTCTTGTAAATTATTAATTTTCTTTCAGCTTTCTAGTAAATTGTATAAAATCAAAATGGCTAATCGTCGCCAAGCTAGAGTTAAAAATGTGTCCCAAACAATATTATTAGGATTGTTTACCCAATTTCGAATTTTCGCCGATGAATGTAAAGGGGCAATGGTCGCCAATGAAGAGGCAGTAGTTAAAACGCGAATTGACAAATTAAAGCAATTAATAGACGAAATGAGAAAAACCCATAATGCCGTAATCACCGAATCCATTAATGATGAGATACCTGTACCTTCCGATCTTATGGATCAATTCATTCGAGCACAGACCGAGGCTATGGACTTAGAAGTTCAATCATTGGACCGCTCAGTGATCGCACGTGTCGCACCCCGGGTACCGGAAGTCCGGCTGCTCCCCCTTGATTTACCGAAATTTAACGGAGATATCACGCAATTTCAAAATTTTAAAACAACTTATATTCCGCTTATACACCGCAATAAGGACATCGATGACGGACTTAAGCTAACATATCTAAAAAGTTGCCTTTCAGGCGAAGCCTTAGCCGTCTTAAGCCATTTGGATACTCTGGGCTCAAACTATTCTATCGCCTGGGCCGCCCTAATTGCTCGGTATAACAATCAAGCGGCGCTCGCGTCTCGGATACTTCATGAAATGTTAAATTTCCAACCCATCGCGAATCCATCGCAAAAGGCCCTGAAATCCGTTCTTAAATTATTTTCTGAACTGGGTCACCAATTAACCGCGACTAACATCCCTGAACTGGGAGACTATTTTTTTATTTTTCTTAACCTTCCGGAGTTTAGACCCCGTTACTCAAAAGGAATTTAAGTTACAATATCCTGAGGACTTCCTTACGTTTTCTGAGCTGCTCAATTACATCACGCGACTTCAAATTGCTACCGCATCCGTGTCGGAATTACCACCGTCAGATAATCGCCGTCGATCGTCACCTAAGAGGAAAGAGCACCCCCCTATGCATCGGCAACCGCAATCTGTCAATCGCTCTGCTCGTGTATTCGCAGCTGCGCTGCGGTGTACTTATTGTCAAGAAGCCCATAACCTTTATCATTGCCGAGAATTTAAAACCTTTTCCGGTCGGGATCGCCTAGGGTTTGTTCGTAAAGAGGGCTTGTGTATCAATTGCCTCGGACAACACCCACCGGATAAATGTCAATCCACCCAGCGTTGTCATTTTTGTCAAGGTTTCCACCACACCTTGCTCCATCGGGGCATCACCGGATCACCATCGCATTCGGAGCCATCCATTAGCTCCCCCCTGGGTTCCCCTCGGTCAAATTCGCCAAGTATTAGAACGCTTCCACCACGCCGCTACTCTGCTCAACGTCAAATATACATTAACCAGGGTCACCGATCCTCCCCGGCAGTTCAGACGTTACACGCGTCATCACCACAACCCATGCACGGGTCGCCTGTCCTAGCCACTACACGGGATACGTCCTCTCGCAACTATTTGGCAAGCCAAGCATCGCATGAACCCATTTCCTTCGACGCACCGTTATGTTACCAGAACCCGCCGCCATCCTTTCGTGCGTATCAACCGACTCCACATCGAGATCGCCACTTGTCCGAAGAAATCACTGTGCCCTCAGCTTCGCCCCCGGGCAAATTAAAAATTTCTCAATGACTCAATTCTTCCGCCGTATCGCCGCCTTCCTCTCGCGCCCGACCTCAATGCTCGCCTATCGTGGTCGAAAAGGATGCTTCCTTGTTACACCGCCGCTATCAATTATCACGCAACCGTGCCGCCGATAATTCTATACCGCTAACTACCGTCTCGCATCGATCGCCATTAACTATGCTAGGGTCCTCGGGGGGCATGACACCTTCACTGTTGCCCACCGCGCAGGTCTCAATATCGCGTTCTGATCACCAAGCTCAATCATTCCGAGCCTTGTTAGATTCTGGAAGCCAGGTGAGCTTCATCACCATCAGGGCCGTGTCTTATTTGGGCCTCCCCGTATCATCATCCCCAGTCGGGGTAAGTGTCCTGGGGGGATCGTCGAACCTATCCTGCCCCGGGTCAGGTTCCGGACTCTGATCCGTTAAGCTTTCAGTTATTCGTTATCGAAAACATAACGCATTCACTTCCGGCCATGCCTGTGGACTTATCACCCTGGCCGTACATACGGGAACTCCCGCTCGCCGATCCGTCGCTATGCCATCCTGGCCCTATAGATCTCCTCTTCGGAGTCGACGCCCGGCCACGAAACCTCCTCGGAATCGAACCATCGCCAAAGGGTGGACCGACGGCCTTGAATACCATATTTGGATGGTGTTTCATGGGGGAATGTCGTCCTCGTCGGACAAAGCGCCATATTACCTGGGACAAAGAAGTAAAAGATAATGAAGGCAAGACTTTTCGCCCCCCGCTTCATCCCCGTCGTGCTCAAATGCTTCCGCACATCTAACACCCAATTCCCCTTCACCTATCGCTAATACTGTCGCTCCCGAGCGTCACGAATTATCAGTATTTAACGCCCTCACCAATGTCCAATTAAACCTCGACCTTCAACGCTTTTGGAACCTCGAGGAGGTCACAGCCACTTCACCTCGTTTCTCCTCCGAAGAACAACGTTGTGAGGAATTATTTAGAACATCCGTCTCCCACGATGCACATGGTCGATACATAACTCCGTTACCTCTAAAATCGCTCGACTTGGGGGAATCTCGTTATAGAGCAGTGAAACAGTTTCACCGACTCGAAGCCCGCCTTCATCGGGAGCCCGCGTTACGTGAAGCCTATCTCGCCTTCATGCGAGAATACTTGGAGTTAGGCCATATGTCTGCCGTTCCTGAGCCTGATGACGCTTCCGGTATCACATACTACCTCCCTCATCATCCTGTACACCGCCCTGACGATCCGCCCTCTAAAATTAGAGTGGTGTTCAACGCTTCGGCGCAATCCTCAAATGGAAAATCACTAAATGATATTTCTTTAACGGGCCAAAGTTACAATCAGATATTGTCACTTTAATTACTCACGCTTGAACGCACCGATATATTTTCACTGCCGACATTCGGCAGATGTATCGTCAGATACTAGTGCCTCCCAAACATCAAGAATTACAAAGAATCGTATGGCGATTCTCACCCGATGAGCCGATCCGCTCTTATCGCCTCCACACGGTCACGTACGGTGTCAGCTCCTCCCCGTTCCTTGCTATTCGAACTCTTCAGCAATTAAGTCATGATGAAGAGGCTCGTTTTCCTCACGCCGCCTCCGTTCTTCGCAAGGACACGTACGTAGATGATATTATTACTGGAGCCTCTACGTTGCCAGAAGCCGTTCAATTAAGGGACGATCTCATCGCTCTATTGCAATCCGAAGGTTTTGAACTCCTCAAATGGGCTGCGAATCATCCTCAAATTCTATCCAATCTAGCAGCCGAGCATTGTCGTGTGGGGACTCATTCATTCGAATTCTCTTCCGAAGATGACTCTACCATTAAGATCCTCGGTCTCGTATGGTCAGCTGACACTGACACTTTTTCTTATCGCGTGTCTTCTGAAAAACTCCCCACTACCAAACGGCTTATTCTTTCCAAATTAGCTCGCATCTATGACCCTCCTGGATGGTTAGTTCCCGTGACATTCACCGCAAAATTATTAATCCAACGTTTATGGGTTGGACACTCTGATTGTGATGAACCCGCTAACCTTGATATCAGCCAGGATTGGAACTCCTTTCAAGAAGAACTGGAAACAGTATCTCACGTTTCTATCCCTCGCCGCTTTCCTTATTATCAAGAGTCGCGCAATTGCCAACGCCTAGTTGCCTTTTGTGACGCTTCCGAGCTGGGTTACGCCTCCGCTATATATTTACATTCCACCTCCTCTTCCGGGGACATCGCCGTCAGCCTCTTAATGGCCAAATCCAGGGTCGTCCCCTTGAAAAGAGTATTACTTGTGCGATTGGAACTATGTGGCGCTCACCTCCTTGCTAAGTTAACCGCCAAAATTACAGAAATGTTTTCCCAGCCATTCGAAGACTTGATAGCCTTTTCAGACTCCGCTGTAGCTCTCGCCTGGATCCGTGGCGAACCCCACCGTTGGAAAACTTTCGTAGCAAACCGAGTAACGGAAATTCAAGAAAGCATACCTCCTTCTCAATGGCGCCATATTGACGGCAAGGACAACCCTGCCGACTGCGCTTCTCGCGGGATTTCTCCCAAGGAATTAGCCAATCATGCCTTATGGTGGAAAGGTCCGTCCTGGCTCTCTCAACCGCCAACTTCTTGGCCTACCTCGCGCATCGATGTACCTCCTGGTCTCGTTGATTCTGAACGGCGAACCACTCACAAAATTATCTCATGCACCGCCCTTACCACTCTTAATTTAGAGAGCCGCTATTCGTCTCTTTCTTGGCTGCAACGCGTCACTGCGTGGTGTCTCCACTTCGCACATAACGTCAGGAACCCCGCGTGCCGCGTTCCGGGCACCGCTCGGAAACCGGGTTTCTCTCCACCGTTGAGCTATCTGCTGCTCTAGACATATTAGTTAAGACCATTCAACAAGTCGCTCTCACAAATGAGTATCAGGCAGCCGATGACCCTACATCAAAATTGCATCTTAAACGTACTCTGCAATTATTCATCGATCCGCGGGGGGTCCTCCGTGTAGGTGGACGACTCCATCATGGCCCACAACCGTTTTCCGCTAAACATCCGGCCTTGCTTCCTAAAGATCATCCCTTTACCAACTTAGTCATTGATCAAGCTCATCGTCAAAATTTGCACGCTGGTCCCTCTGCTACGTATTCCTTTATTTGTCAGCGATTCTGGATATTGGACGGGAGAAACGTAGTTCGCCATCGCCTCGCTAAATGCAAGAAATGTTTCCACGTTAAGCCTCAACCCCTCATCCCCACCATGGGACGCCTGCCCGTGATCGTATCACACCCACATACCCATTTTCAAAGGTAGGAATTGATTACGCAGGTCCTTTTTCCGTATCTTCTGCTCGCATCCGAGGATGCCGCGTAACCTAGGCATATACGAGCAAAAAGTTCCAGGACTGTTGAGATTGCGCGGCAATGGAGTGTCATAGAGCAGTGCGGTTGGCAGCATTGTTTAGCGTGACTCTTCCTGAGCTCAGCTGTTTATTCAGTTTGTTGATAACCTTCTTCATTGCACAGTTACTGCTGTTTTCGTAAAAAAAATTTTTTGTGTTCGGCGATTTTGTGAAATGAATGTAAAGGAAGAGCAACGCGTTTGCGTAAAGTTTTGTGTGAAGTTGGGTAAAATGTTTACTGAAACTTTTCAAATGTTGCAAGTGGCTTTCGGTGATGAATGTCTGAGTCGGTCAAGGTGTCATGAGTGGTACAAAAGGTTCAAGGAAGGCCGGACATCGTGTGAAGATGATTCCCGTTCAGGGCGCCCATCAACTTCGACTGACGAAGATCATGTTGCAAGATTGAACAGTCTCGTGCGTTCTAATCGTCGACTAACCATTCGTGAGATGGCTGAAGAATTGAACATTTCATTTGGTTCGTGTCAACAGATTTTAACAGAAAATTTGCAGATGAGAAGGGTGGCTGCAAAGTTTGTTCCGAGACCGTTGACTGAGCAGCAGAAAGAACACAGAGTTCAAGTTTGTCAGGAACTTCTTGAAATGGCAAATGCCAATGAAAACTTCTTAAAACAAGTCATTACTGGAGATGAAACGTGGGTTTATGGCTACGACGTGGAAACGAAGGTCCAGTCATCACAATGGAAGACAAAATCCTCCCCAACCCCCAAAAAAGCACGTCAGGTCAAATCAAACGTCAAGGTCATGCTTACTGTTTTTTTCGACTGGAAGGGTGTTGTTTACCATGAATTTCTTCCACGAGGTGAGACCATTAACCGCTTTCGTTATCTTCAAACCCTGAGAAATTTGCGCGAGGCAATAAGGAGGAAGATACCAGAGTTGTGGCGGAGCGGTGAGTGGGTGCTGCATCATGACAATGCGCCTGTTCATTCCGCACTGCTCATTCGCGACTACTGCACCAAAAATGGAATGACGGTCATTCCCCAGCCTCCATATTCACCTGACCTTGCCCCTGCAGACTTTTTCTTGTTTCCAACACTTAAGAGACCCATGAAGGGAAAGAGATTTGAGTCCGTAGATGACATTAAAAAAATCGCTGGAGCAGCTACACACCATTTCACAAGATGATTTCTCAAAGTCCTTCACACAGTGAAAACATCGTTGGGAAAAATGTATAGCTTCCCAAGGAGAGTACTTTGAAGGGGACAACGTCCAATAGCCTGTAGATGTTTTAAATAAATTAATAAAAAATCAGTCCTGGAACTTTTTGATCACCCCTCGTATCTGTGCATTTGTTTGTTTCACCACTAAAGCCATTCATCTAGAACTTACATCCGAACTATCCGTCGCAGCCTTTCTAGCCGCCTTCGCTCGTTTTTGTGGTAGACGGGGACGTCCTTCAGATGTCTACAGCGATAACGGAACCAACTTTGTAGGACCTAGCCGTCAAATCAGCGAAGTCGGTCGTTTCTTCCGAGACGTAAATACTCAACAAACTATTGTTCAACATTCCTCGCGCGAGGGCATTCAATGGCATTTTATTCCTCCCAGGGCCCCCATTTCGGGGGTCTTTCGGAAGCCGCAATTAAATCTACTAAACGCCATCTCCGTACCGTAATGGGTATTCAGGTTTTATCATTCGAGGAATTCTCAACCCTACTTACTCAGATTGAAGCCGTACTCAATAGCAGACCCTTATGTGCGCTTTCATCCGACCCTCATGATCTAGAAGCCTTAACTCCAGGATACTTTCTTATCTGTCGACCGATAACCGCTCCCCCCACTCAGGACCTAACTGATGTGCCCATCAATCGCGTGGCTCGATGGAAATTCACTGACAAGATCCATCAGTCTTTTTGGAAGCGATGGACCATCGAATATCTTCACACACTCCAGCAGCGATCCCGCTGGACGGAATCCGCCCCCGAACTAACTATCGGCGCTCTCGTGCTGATCCAAACCGATAACTCGCCTCCTCTGCGTTGGCCATTAGCCCGGATTACCGAATTGCATCCCGGAGCGGACGGTATCGCCCGAGTCGCTAGCCTCCGAACCGCTTCCGGCATCATAAAGCGCCCAATCACCCGCCTATGCCCTTTACCATCTCAATAATGCCACTTTCGTGCCATGGGCGGGGGAATGTTTAGTCGCGGACCTGGACTGCCCGCCAGATGGAACGGACAGATCATTGCCTCTAAAATCGAAAAATGTACTGTACCGCCAAAACCTAGGTTCAAGTTAATTCATGATATCATACTCATTGCTCCTTCATGCCGTGATCACTGGCGAAGATAATAGTCATTCGCACATCTTCACGCCTTATTGAAAACTTCGTTACAACGTTCAAGTTTATTTTGTAGTTATCATATCTTTGGCCATTATGCTAGCATGGAGCATTTCTGTTATTGTTAATTATCGCTCCCATTCATATTAATCATTTTTTCTTCTTTTGTTTGTATTACATTACTTTGTTCATTAGATCGCTAAGTTGCATGTTTAGCTTTAAGTTATTCTTGTAAAGCTATTATTAATTTGTATTTTCTCTTACATGTATATTTCATAGTATTTAAGAAAAGATATCTCGCATGTTATTAAAATTAATAAATCAAACGCTTTGTTAATATCTGAGATTTCATTCAAATTCCCGTGGTACTTCTATTTGCTTCTATCAAAATTTATTCAGTCTAATCACGCCTTAACAGACACAACTCAAAACTTCCAAAAGATTTTGGAGCTAAACCTTCAGTAGCAATTATATTGAAGCTTTATAATTAAGGAACAATATATCTGATATTCCATTTGCAACATTTTTTTTCAAACAAAATCATATTTTGAGTTGTATCATATTTGAGTTTTATAGGTATAATGCCATAAGCTAAAATAAAACAATCAAGCGTTTAATAATTTTCTAATAGCTAAAGGATTAATAAAATAATTTCAATAACCGGTACTCAAATTGTTTTTTTTTAGCTCACATGGAACTTTCAAATACATCTATTGAAAAATTAAGCTATTTCAGTTATATTATTGTTCTTTTAAAGGAGCTATATTCATAATAAAAATCATATGATATTCAAATAAGTTCTAATAAATAAATGTAAACCAAGAAGCAAGATCGGACAAAAAAAAAAGAATAAATAACAAGAATTAAAGAAAAAATAATAAATAAATGCAAATAATAAATTTTTAAGTGAAGACAATTATTCAGTCAATAGTTACTCCTGATGGTTATGAGCTAATAATTATGACTGATTAGGCTCTTTGGGAATTTTGGGAAAGTTGGAAAAACATGGCTTTAAATGAGAATAGGGAAAAAGAATGGCGGATCTTAGGCCGCGTATATGGACGGTTCATGTAACATGAACTTGAACACTGGGGGACGTACGAAAAACCTTATATAAATATCAAATCTACTTTTAATAGGATTTTATTTAAAAAATCCAATATTATGGAATCCTGAATGTAAATTATGGAAGGATGTACTTTGTAGAAATCAAAATTTGAAATAAGATTCTTGGAAGGAAATTGGATTTGCGACGAAAATACCTGCTGATGTGTGTAAAAATGAAATGATAATTTTATTGTCAGGATATCGGAAAACTAAAAAGTAGAAATTAACTGCAATTTTAAACTTCATCTGCATTGCCATATATTTTCCAAACATTCGGAAATCTTTAAATGGACAGTGCCACCAAGTTAAAAAGATTTTTGAAGTTGGAGGAAGACATTTGCGATAAATTTTTGTAGTACCCACTCAATTTTTGAGACCTTAGTTCCAACAGTAACTCGCGTTTGCCTCTCTCTTCATTCAAGTTAGCTCGACAAACATGAGGAGGTAGCCTCTTGTGTAGTCTTTTGTTTACAGATATATATAGACTGCCACTAACTCGGACGAAATGTTCCATCAAGTTTCGTCAGAACAATGCGGATCTTTTCCTGTTCGGCCATGTTCACAAATCACATCTCCATTAACAGGGAGCGCGGAGTGGCATTGATTGGCGAACATTCCATACTGTAATGGAGGGGGCGAGAAAGGTTCCATGGAAATGAGTATAAGGTTGGAAAAGCCAGATCTTGTTCCCTGGGATTGGCTAGAGGATTTGAATTGTAAGAGATTGTAGATGTATGAGGGATATTGAGAATTGATGAATTGTTATAAGAATGGACCTAGAAAATAGAGTCTGCTGATATAAGGGAAGAGCCATTTTAACTCGTTATTAATGTGTGGGACACATGAGACTTCCTTGGGGCTCCGAAGTCAACCGAAATGTGCCTAAATTACATTATACATAAAGCTTACATTGCATTATGCAGTTATTCTGAAATGAATGGAGCAATGACATGTTAATTATCAGAGATTTAATTCGGTCTGGTTATAGAAAAAAAATAGTATAACAGAGTAAATGACCATAAAATACTGAAAAATAAATATCAAAAGTAACGGACCTTTGGTTTTAAAAATTACATAAAATAATGAACCTTAAATTATCATGAAAAAAATCAAATATTCTAACTTTACTGATTTCTATTCTAAATTAAATACGTTATATACCTCTAAAATGTTTATTAAATATAAAATAATTTCACGGAAAAACATACATAAACAGCGATTAGGTATTGACTTTGTTTCGTTAACCATGTTTTTTAAACCATGGAGTAGATATGGAGATCAAAATTAAATAATTCGGAATGATTTGTTTAATATCTACATTGTGGAATTATGATCGAAAATATTAAGTTTATAAAAAAGTAATTGCACTTAAAACAAACCTGAATGTGAGAACATGAAGAAAATTATGGTTTTTATTTATGCAACTTATACAATTATATCTTTCTGTATTTTTATTTTGAATACTACATTGTGAGTTGAAACGTAGATATTCAATACAAGTATTTTATCTAGTTCAAATCCTTTCTTTCTTGATATTTTTTCATCTCGACATATGAACTGAAAACGTATTCAGTTCCACAAGTTTCTATTCTAGCTGCAGTACCATTATTAAAATGTATGACATTGGGTCGGATGCAAAGTTATGAAGACACTCTTATATGTGGCTGCAATTCTTTGAAATGCAAATCCCATGTTATGCAAAACACTTCATTACCATCGATCGCTGCTCCCGGGAAAACTTTATTTCCCTCTCCTTTATTCCTGCATCCTTACTCTTAATACATAAAATTCGAAAATTTCGAGTAGTTGACATTATAATTAGTTCCATTACATCATAAAAGTTTATTAACGCTATCAAATTGTTATTTACAAATCAATTGCTATTAACAATTTTTTTTTCTTAGCTCCTTTGGGTTTGAAGGTTGGTAAGTAGGATTTAGAATAGGATGGAAAGTATCTCTTGTACTGTACGATGTACATTTTAAGAGGAGGTTGAGAAAAAGGGGAAGTTATAATTTATTTATTTATATTCATTAACTTTATATTTTTCCGGTGATGGAGCTCACCGTGTCCTTTTATTTTTATTTGTTTATTTATTTCTTTTCTCAGGCTAGGCTGAGATTTCGTACATGATCTTGCCACATTTGCGCAAAACAAACAAAATATTAGCAAAACGATAATATTTAATTATAGTCAAAATATTACATTAACTGAGATTTAATCGACCAAGTTTGGCGGCCACCAACATTCAAATATTCAAACATGCAAGATAATTCGATATTTAAAAAAAAAAATATATGCACATGAAATATTTTCTGATATAAAAAATAAATAAATTTATTTGAGTTCAATATTCCTTTCTTTAACTAGAAACCTATTTTTCAAGTAAGGGTGGCATTGTTTTATTCTATACGGCCAGATACTATTTGTTTATGTTATATGAATTTTCTATTAGTCGTTATGCCTTACGCATGTGTTGATTTCTGCAATCACTTATTATATTGACTATATATGTTATATATTTTGAAATATTTATGTATATGTATGATACAAAGTTCCCTACTCTCTGTTAATTTTAATATATTATCATAAATAAATTTTTTGGTTAATGTCAATCCCTAAATTTCTCTTTGTTTTATATATGACAGGCATTTAACTACAATGTTTTTGAGGGAGAACCTGTTAAATATTGTCGATATGATTTATACTTCTTGATTTAATTTTGCTGAAAATTAAACATTACAAATAACAAATGTTTAATTAAGAAATAAGGAAACACAAAAAAAAAAAGTAATTGGATGAACCTGTTTATTAGCATTAAACAAATATTTCTATTTTGAAATGTCTTGATTACCTCTTCTCTTCCTTTTACTCGAAAAAAAAATCCAAGAAGAAGAAAAAAATTCTTAACTTCGCTTAGGAAAATAAGAGAACTGACTCCCCTTTCTTGACCTCCTTATTACAAGAAACAGTGACGGCTTCCTTTCCACTGACAGTTACACCAAGCCTGCCCACTCCGGCGGAATTCTTAATTACTTCTCCCAACACCCTTAGCATAAGTAAATTAATGTCACAAAAAATATTATTCAGCGAGGTCTTTCCTTCAGCCTCCAATATACAATACTACCAACACAAAAAATCTACCACTGGATCCTTTGAAGGGTCTTTCTTGGGTTGCAAGAGCTTTTGATTTGTCTTGTATTGCTTGGATAACTGAGCGTGCATCAGTGAAAAAGACCACCTTTTTGAGACCATAGGAAGAAGCAGAAATTATCCTGCAGGCCTCAATTATGGCTTCCTGCTCAGCTCGGTAGTTTAGCCTTGTAGCTATGAACTTTTCTACGCTTGCACCACACTGAAATTCTATGTAGATTCCGCCCCCACTGCCCTTGTTTTCTTCTGCAACCGAACTCCGCCATGGCCTGTCCCAAGGCAGAATGAAAAAGGAGGAGGTTGGGGAGTAAAAATCCCGTTAAAAAACTAGTGTTCAGCTGACCCGGCTAATAGCACATTGTCAAAGGGTCCCGGCCTAGGGTTACAGGTGAAAACCGCCCAATGGTCTCAAAGGTGGAAAAAGAACGACCAAGAGGGCAGAAGAGCCAGGACCCCGCTGTCTTGTGGGCAGGAAAATGAAATTCCAAAGACTAAAGGGAACAAACCCTGAACACAAAAAGTCACCAGAAGTCGGAGAGGCCTCAACGAAAGGTGCATAGTCCTGGCAAAACCTGAAAAGAAGACCTCACATTATTATCTCCTAACATGAGAGTCTATCTAAAAATTATAACAATTTTTTTTTTATCTCCGACTCAACCACTAACAAGATGGAATTATAAATCTTGTAAATTGGGTTTTAGATTGTAATTATTATTATTAGTGATGTTGTGGTTACTTTTATTGACAGTTGTTGGGTGAATCTTTTGTTTAAATATAGTTGTGGTTTATTTTTTAGATTTCATGATGTTTTGAGTTATTATATTTATTATTTATTATTGAGTTATTGAGTTGTTATTCCCCAAGTTTCTAATATGTGCCCTTTACTATACCTTATTTCTCACTCAGCCCTTTCAAGGTGTCCACGAAGTCTAATGGAGGAGCCTTAGAAAAAAATCATTTATTTTATTTTAATTCCAATTATTGAATTTTAAGATTTTGTTCTTATATATGTTTTTCTATCATTACATTACTTTGTATGTTAGTACAGTATATTCAGGCATCCGGACAAACTCCTTGATAAAATTATTTATTTAGTTTAGACGTTGCTGTATTTTCAGAATTGTCATTTGAAATATCACCTCAAACGCTGAAATCAAATATGAATCCGAATTATGTTTAGGAAGTCTATAAAAGAAAAACATAGGCATTTTTTTTTAGACTATTTCTAAGGTATTGTAGAACAGAAAACACATTTAATAACATTTCTTCCCCGAGCGCTTAGGCAATATCTACTAGGATGAAGACAGAATAAAAACATCTTCGTATTATAAAAGGGCGAAGGGAACAAGAGTTTATTGGTCAAATATAGGCAAGGTAATGCGAAGAGCAAGGGCCCGACTGTTCTTTGCATTATTCACAATGGAAGGGCCTTAGCAGGCAGGGCCTTATTAAATTCTTTGTTAAACGCTATTAAATTAAAGCGGGGTTAGAAGCGGTGCTGATTTGGTTTTCGGGCTGTCCATAAACTATTTTAATTTTCGAAAATCTCATTTACCTTGCTATTCCCTAGTTCTCTGGAGCTCTTATTTCCTAATTTTAATAAGGAATTTTGCAAGATTGAACGACAATCTCTACATTAACAAAAAATTTACGAAGTATAAGAATAAATTATATGAAATATGAGACGAAGATAGAGCTAAACATTCCATAAGGAATAGTTTAATCCATAAAACAAGACACAATAGGAAGACAGGACTGTAGTCTACTATGCCTCCAACTAAGATTTAAAGGTTTCAGGAAGGATTGACTTAGTACTTATAAATTTATAAATGGTTTTCGTTTACTTGTGAAACTGTATCTCTCGGCTCAGCCTGTAATAAAGAACTAGCGATTAAGAATAGCGCCTGGATACCTTCTGCTTCACTTCCCTGGACAGAACATCCCTCATATGCGAGGGATTCGAACATCATTCCAATGTAAACCCCTAACAGTACTCACGCTCTACCATCTTCAATGACAGGTTCAACAGCAGCGAGGATGGTAATATCTTTGGTGAACTTCACAGTAAAAGTCATCTCAATTTGTAGAATTTATTAGAATTATTAGAATTAGTCCTATTTAATTATTTATTTGCAAATTCATACTACAGATGTATACCTAACGTTATAATTAGGCTGATCATACACACAGACAAAATCTCTAAGACACACAAAAGTATTCGTCGAGCCGTATTTATTCAGAGTGTTGAAACATAAAACGTGTTTGTTGAAAATTCAGTTACGAAAGTTTTAACCACCACTAGCAGCAATACTTTCCGTTATTTAACATTTTATAAAAAAGAGTCAAAGAAGCTCATGAGGAAGCGCCAGGTCCCGCAATGACTGTTTTGTTGAGCAGTTTGTTAAAAGAAAACAGTTAGCACCTCATCCAATTATTCATCAGACATTTAATTACTAGACTAAAAGAAAACACCTTAATTCCTAATGAGATCTATTGTCTCGTTGCTTCTTAAATAGTCCCTCGATTCAATAAAATTCAAGAAGCTAAGTTAGTAACCTTAAGCCCGACCCTAAACAAAGTAGACACTTCTACAGCGGAATCAACATTATTCAACTTCATTTGTATCAACAGGGAAGGGATGAGTCAACTTCTCGGTTCCTAAACCGAAAAGTTATTGCGAAATACATCTGGAATATAATTGAGGAGGGAGCTGTCTACTTTGAATAATTAATTGGAATCCACTCGCTTGAGTATGAGAATTCCAAATTAGGAGGCGGGGATGTTTGAGTTTGGCTTTAGATTAAATTATTATACTTGTCCTTATATCTGCTAATAAGAGTTGAATTTTTAAGATAGAGGATG
Source organism: Arma custos (assembly GCA_037127475.1). Taxonomy (NCBI): domain Eukaryota; kingdom Metazoa; phylum Arthropoda; class Insecta; order Hemiptera; family Pentatomidae; genus Arma; species Arma custos. The sequence continues at coordinate 97,735,617 of CM073760.1, read as the reverse complement.
CATAGAAATACTGCATTTCAAAAATGAGTCCAATAGCTCTATCTACCTCAATGAAAATATAATAAATATCGTTGCATGGGTACAAACATCCCGTTTTGACTTGGGGGAAGGTTGACAATAAAATCATTATGCCCTAATAGTCTGTTATACATATTATTAGGTGGAAACTGTGGCATTTACATTTTTTAATGAGTACTGAACCCATCATGTATGGCCTCGAGACCATCTTATACAGGATTGTATGCCAATGTTTTTCTGAACAGTCCGGAGCAAACTCTCGTCTCTGAATAATATAAAAGGGGTACTGCTTTCAATGAAAACGGGTCTCAAAGTACAATCTAAACCGCAATACTGTATTCGTGTTCACGCTGATCTAATATGAGGGAAATTACTCAAAACTCTATTATATTAGTTAATGCGAGGGATATCTGGACACCTTGTGACAGATAATATATTTATTCTGTCAACAGCAGCGAATGAACCCTGAAGGAACTCTCTATCCTGGAGCTCACCCAGCCTCTATAAAGTTGTTACTCTTGATTAAAGAAAATTGGTTGTTGTGCTAGATCTCGGTAAATCACCTACCTACTTTTATAAATAGGAAACAAACATTGTTTTGGGGGGAGGGGGGATTAGGCATATCTTTTTAATAACATGTATCCAGAATAAAAAGATTTTTGAATTTTCTTCTGGATGCCTAGGGATGCTTCAGTTGCTAGGTTTTAAACAGAGTTGAAGTGAATTTATCTTTCTAATCACCATCAATATTTTCGCATCCCTAATCCTCTGTCCATTTTCGTCATTCCCGAAGATAATGGAAATTGTAATAGGATCTATATACTCCAGGTCACCGCATTGCTGCATTTGACTGATCGTTGCTTATCAGTTCTTCCTATTTCTGGAATTCTATTTCCTCTACCATTCGTCATTTTTTTCTTAATAAATTATCTATGATTTCTTTAAGGCACCGATATAGCTACCTTTCGTCAACTGTTTCTTATTCTATAGGAGCAGTTCCTCCTGAGTAAGTAATGATTATTATTGATGTTGGAGAGGAAAATAGTTGACTGGATGATATGGAGAATGGAGATGGTTGGGGGGTGCAGTCAAGAAAACACCAAATAAGTCAGGACTTATTTATATTTGTGCCGACGTTTCACAGCAGTTCACCTAGCGGCCTCACCCATTAGACCTGAAGACCTACAAAGGAGGTCGAAACGTCGGCACCGATATAAAATGTCCTGACTTATTTGGTGTTTTCTTGACTGCACCCCCCAACTATCTCCATTCTCCAATGATTATAATTATTTTTGTCAATTTGCTTAACTCGATTCAGTTTGTCTTTTCGCATGGTTGGTGTAACCTATCAGAGGTAAAACAGGGAACGAGGATAACTTGACGAGGGTGGTAATTCTGCTCTGGAGGAAGCGGCAATTGGGACCGAATCAAAGCCTCAAAGCCAATCTGGGAGGAGTCAAACTCAATTCAGTCTTTGACGGGAGTAGTTCTGGTTTGTCCAGTGTCTATCCATTTCCGCTCGCCAATCCAAATTCTTCCTCATTCTCTCTCTCTCTCTCTATATATATATATATATATATATATATATATATATATATATATATATATATATATATATATATACATATATATATTTGGTATGTGATGACCGTCATGGACTGTTATCCGCAGTTGATTATAACCTGAACACTGATAATTCTGATACTTATAATATCTACCTTTTTATTCATATTAAAGGAGATTGAAATATGTACAATATGATAGTAAAATGCTCCTTCTATCCACTATCCACGTTCCTTTTCTTATAGAAATGTTTTTACTGCACTTTCGACGAAAACATTTTCAGTTCATCTTGTTGTCAAAACCATCTGATAAATATTTCACAGCTTCTTCTTCCGATGACGGCTATTTCCTAAGTTTTATTCTGTTCACTTTAAATAGGAAATAAAAAATTTAAACACCAAATTAAGCCAAGTTTTTCTCTAAATTAATAATTCCAATTTATAGCTGGGTGAGCAGAAGGGTCAACAGTTCCCACAGGATTGATCTATTAATCTTAAAAGATTAAATAATTCATTCCCCGAAACCGAGAGATGAAGTATTTATTTGAACTCGGGAGCAACAGCACGGCATCTCAGTGCTCTACCATCTGACCAAGCCCACTCCTTGTAAAGTAAGAAAAGAGAAATTCAAATTTCAGGTAATGCTTGGAAAAATTGAGATATTTCTAATTCTTAATGTGTCTGAAGTATAAGAATTTACACCCCACTGCTCAAGTACTGTGTGGATGCAGACAGGTATAGCAAAACCCCATTTTTAAAGCCGACATGATATTATCATGAATATTATGTACAGACAAGAAATAATAAACAAATTGGTATTATTTTATGTAAGTCCTACTATCGTTTTGCAAAATTTTATTAAACGATTGAGAATTTTGCATTTCTTTCATATTAAAATTTTTAGAATAATGACAAAATTTAATTGGATAAGAAACTACTTAACTACCTAAAGAATTACCTATCAGTAGCTCACTAAAACACATAAATTTTAGCAAAAGTGGTTCAAAGAACTTAAACAAAACTATTCCCGAAGAACTGTAAATTGTATTAAAAATCCTGCCATAAAACTCAGAAAGATTTACGTAAGTGAGAGGATTACTTAAATATAGCGCTGCTGGGATTTAGTTGACAGCCTCTTGGAAAGTATCTGGTGTTTCGCACATTCATACTCCAAGTTTTATTACAATTTCAAAATGACATTTATTGTAATTGATGAAGTTTATTCGCTCCTGTACTAAGGTTAAATTTATCATTCCTTTTTATTTTACAAATAAATAAAGAAAAGAGGTGAAATGATTATTATGATGATGCAACTAAATCAACGAGTTTTACATTTAAAAGGGAATAAGTAAATTGTATGGTCTGTAAAAAAACGGTTAGTCCGCCGTAAGACTAGGGTTAGACGATAGTCGATAGTTATCACTATCGATAGGGCGATACTACCGACTGAAAACTATCACATGTTATCGATAGTTTTTCGATAGCTGCTTCTAAAGAATTTCAACTAATTATCGAAATAGTTCATTTCAAGAGTCAATTATGCTCCTTGAGCCACACATTTCCCGAAATAAAATCTATCAGTTCTAGTTGAACATTTAAGAATTGTAGAAAAATATCCCCAATTAAAGAGGAAGTTAAGATTATAAAAACCTAGAAGAACCGATGCTCAATACCGCGAATTAGGTTTGTTTGCACAAGTGTGAGGCTACGTGTACCACCCAACATAATGTAATTAGTAATTTCAGAGCATTAAATAATGACAAGTCCGGTGCGGAATCAAAGTTATATAGAAGGGAATCCTTGAGATCTAGGAGTTCAATTTCAAAAAAACTCGACACTGGAAAGGACAGATCAGCATAATTCCGATAGTTTCAAAACTCGAGGGTAAAAAATCCATTGATAGTGGTAATTTTAAAGATCACAAAAAATCAAAAGCATGAACAAAAACTTAACTAAGACATAAGGACATGGTATTTTGAAAACCAGTTAATATGATTTTTTTTAAATCGTCAATTTTCTCGAAAGAATAAAAAGTGGAGTAGCGCAATGGTTGAGTCATGAGAGCCGCCGCGGCTGATTCTAGCCGGCCAAAAATCAGTTTTGCAAAATGCAGCGGAGGTCGGAAAACCCTATCGAATGTTCAATTGGAATAGTGGGGGATTCAAGTTATGGGCAGATATCATTTCTCTAGTTGATCGGATTAGAAGAAAAACCAGTTAAAACTTGTCTGTTGAACTGCTTCTATTTTGTTTCATATCAAAAGTAACTTAGTGAGTGCATAGTTCAGTGCTACCTGTAACCGATCAGATTTTTATTACACCTACTTATTATGGATTGTGAGAGACCAGGTATGTATCTATGTTATAGCATAATATTATTAATTAAAATACAGAATAAGGCATTAAAAAAAAAATATGAAAGATGCTCTTTATTTTTTGCTGCTTGTTACTGTGAATTTCAACATTCGATAAGGATTTAGTTATACTTCCCGATGAGTCCCGATAACTTTTTTAACATGATTAGTTGTCCAAATTATGTAGTAAAGAAATATTAAATCAATAGCCGCCAACAGCCGCCAATCTGGAAAATATTGATTTTTTTCTCCTGCAAATCTAAATAAAGAAGCAAAATTTTAAAAGCAATTCTGAAAAAATATTATATAAACATTTAGGTATTTTAATTACTTAAGGCCAAATGTTATTTTAGGGCCATCTGGAATGAGAATTCTTATAAGACGAGACCTTTTTGACCTGATGGATAGCCAGCAATTGCCCAGTTTTGACCAAAAATTAGAATTTTTGGGAAATTACCTGTAAGTAAAGAAAATTATTCTGAAGAGCAACAGAAGGATATAAAACATGAATTGTCAAGGCTTAAGTCAGAATTTCGGCGAAGATGGCATAAAGCAAACAAGTTCAAACAATCATTCTTAACAGCTAATTCATCTTGGTTGGAAGGGACATTTCAATTACCTCAAGTAGCTATGTCTAGAGGTCGACCCCAGAAATTATTCGAGGAATGTAGCGAAAGAAGCAAAAGACGAAAAACGGAAGAAGTGCGCAGAGAAACAGATTTGCAGATCCTTTCTCATGCAACCCAATCCCAACTTTATGCCGCTGGACATCGAAATGCTTCTCTCGTGGTTAAAGAAATCACTCAAGATCCACGGCAAGCAACTAAATATAAGGAACAATTGTCGGATGATAAGACCTGTACGAAAATATCCACTGTGCAGGCGTTATCGATGTTCGTAAAAGAAAAACTTAACTGCTATCCAAATAAGGATTCCTATCGAGTCACGGATTCTCATGCAGAAGTCCAGTTACAGGCTTTAATGGACCATACTGTTACAAGACTGTTGAACTCTCTGGAAGAAATAGGAGAAACATTGAGTGATGAAGAACGTACGTCACTTTTGCTGATTTGCAAATGGGGATGTGACGGTTGTCAACAGAGAGAATACAAACAAAAGTTTAAAAATGATGCTGACTCTGATGCCAACATTTTCCAAAGCTCGTTCGTACCTCTTCGACTGGTTTCTCAGTCGAACGAAAAAATTATTTGGCAAAATCCGACGCCTTCCTCACCAAGATTCTGTCGACCCATACGGATAAGGTTCGTAAAGGAGTCTGCCGACATTATTAACGAAGAAATTGCGTATGTTGACCATGCTTGCAACTCGTTAGAAGCGACAAATGTAGTTGTAAATGGTAATCCGTGTTATGTAAAACATAAAATGTTATTAACCATGGTAGATGGCAAAGTTTGCAATGCTGCAAGTGATACAAAGTCAACGTTGCGATGCTTCATATGCGGAGCAACTTCAAAGGATTTCAACAATTTAGACCAATCTAAAGAGATAAGAGAGGAAACACTGAGGTTTGGACTATCCATACTCCACGCACGAATAAGGCTATTTGAAAGCTTACTGCATCTAGCTTACAAGCTGCCTGTTAGGAGATGGCGAATCCAGACGGAGGAGGAGAAAGAATTGGTGAAAAAGGAGAAAAAGAGAATCCAAGAAGATTTCAGGCTGAAAATGGGTTTAATTGTGGACGTTCCCAAACCTGGATATGGAAACACCAATGACGGAAACACCAGTCGGAGGTTCTTTGCTGATCCACATCTTGCCGCAGGAATCACCGGTTTAGATATTAATTTAATTTTCCGTTTTAAGGTGATTTTAGAGGCAATTTCAAGTGGACATAGCATAGATACCATGAAATTTGGTGAATACGCGATGGAAACGGCCAAACTATATGTGGAGTTGTATTCATGGCACCCTATGACTCCTACTGTTCATAAAATTTTAATTCATGGTGCGACAAAAATAGAAAGTGCACTCCTTCCAATTAGACAGCTTTCTGAAGAAGCTGCAGAGGCTCGGAACAAGCATTTCAGGCTATACCGAACAGATTTCGCTCGTAAATTTTCAAGAGAATCTTGTAACATAGATATCTTGAATAGATTGCTTCTAAGTTCCGATCCACTTCTACCTGGTATGAGGCCGGTACCGAGGAAAAGAAGCAAGCCATTTTTGAGCGACACGTTAGCCCTACTTCTTTCTGCTGAGCCATTCAATCAAATAACTCACCAGAGACTCCAGGAATCGGAGAGTGATGTAAGTTGTGAATCATCAGATGATTAATCAAGAAATGCGTTATACTAGTTTGCCCAATATTTTATTGTATGTCGTAAATAAATTATTTATAAGATGAATCATTGTATCTCTTTTTATTGATTTTTATTTTTGAACCCAAAATATAAATAAAACAAAATGGTGTCAATATAAATGTTGATTAAAAGCTGTTAGAAACTTAATGTTTGGTAAAGTAATTAAATTAACTCATTTGCGCTGCAAAACCCATACCAAGTTAATGGGATTGATTATTATTTGCATGATTCTTACCATATTTCAAAAACTAGAGATCCTAGATTTTTTAGAATATTTTTTTAAAAATCAGCAGTCTAAAATTAGTAGAATATGGTGATAAAATATTTTTGGCCGGCTAGACATGTCAAATACCGGTCTGTGCGCCGTTTCGAAGGTCCAGGGTTGCAATACGGCTGCGGCAGATTTTATTTAATCTGTTAACAGCTGTGGATGGATCCTTTGGGATCTGGGACCCTCCAGAGGCTCGCACAGCCTCTATAAAATGCGTAGCCAAAATAGGTAAGTAAATCTGGCGGTTGACTTTCCTACAATGCCATTGTCCAAGAGACAGCACAGGCTCTACCACGTACTTAACCCAAGATTCGCCATGGGTTAATACGGTACAGGTTTAAAAAAATATATACCTCGGCTTTTAGTTTTGAACTCAAAATATTGAAGATAAAAATATTTTTATAATTAAATTAATGACAATAACAAGAGTGAACCAATGCTTTTCATTATTAAAAATCTTTTTACAGTACAAAAGAAAAAAAATTTAACGAACTTGATTACCATGAACGTTTTAGAATAATCAATAGAAACATGTTATAATTGAAGAGAGAGATAGGGGTTGAAAACAAGAGAAGAAACTAGAAGGAAAGAAGGAGAAAAATACATTTAATAAGAGCCGGATGAGAAATAAGAACCCTTCTGGGTCCCAACTAAGTTAGTCGGCCCAAGGAGAGCAACTTTCCGGCATGGGATGAAATGAGGGAAAGTCCTTGGGAAAGCCTCATTCAATAATATAAGGCTTCAAATTTCACTGAATAAGTCCTCGTCTCGCTCTGTTTTTATTGAAATTAAATGAACCAGGAAGAGGGAAGGCTTGAGACGGGTCATTATCTGAGTTCGAAACATGGCTCCATTCAAGAGCAGATTTTTTTTAAGGGTTGGGGCAGAAATATATAAATATAGACAAGGGTCTACTTTCATCTAAAATATTCTTCATTCTAAAACACATACAATTTAATAATATAATAATAAATATCTATTAAACAAACAGAAATTATACAAAGACCATTTGGCACATATTGTATTTGTGATCTTCTTTCGAAAACCTTCCCTAAGGGAATCACGTGGAAGCGTGTATGGAGAAATCTCCCATTGAAGGCACTCCTAGCGTGGTTTATCTTTCTGTAGTAGATCCCTGCTCTCAGTAATGTTCGTACCAGTATGTTTGGGTGTCTAGCAAGTGAGTCATGAAACTTTTTGTAGTTTTTCTTTATCGTGTCAGTCGCATACCGTGTAGTGATTTATTATTTTTGTAAAAGGAACAATGAATAGTATAACGAAGAAATTTTGACTGAAAGATTTGAATGGTCTTTAGTGAGATTTTTTGCATGAGCCCCACATCAGACAGATATAATTTAACTGCGGAAAACCATCGTTCTAGCAGTCCTATAAAATGAACAGTTACGAGGCTAAACAAAAATCTTACGCACACTACAGGCACTATACTCACATACACTACGCACCATACAAGCAGCAAATCGTAGAGTTAACAACAATTGGTTTATATGGAACAATATTGCATGATATACAAGGTAACTTTTAGATAGGACTAACTAGGTTGATTATTAACTTTGGAGTAACATTATAACGTATCATACTTTCTTAACTGTTCTATAATCTAGCCATACCCTCTTCTAACTTCCTCTCTCTTCAATTTCTTTTAGAGCAGCTATAATATATAAGTTAAGTGTATATCAATGGACTAATAGGATTAAGTTTAGGTTAAGAATCAAGCTATTGTTTTTATTTCTGTATAAACATCAAATACTATATATAGAGCTGTAGAATAAATAAAGACTCAGTTGATATTCAAACGCGTACAGTTACTCTGCCCTAATTTTATCCTTTTTTTTACGCTATTCATTCAGTCTTAGTTTAAGTGGTGCCGAAACCCGGGAACTATGTTCGTGCGCGATTAAAAAAGTTAATTACTTACTAATTAAGTTAATCAACTTCAATCAAGTCAATTAATTAAGTTAATTACTTATACTCGTAACATGGGTGAAACAGACGAGTTAGTCCGAGAGCGCGCGAAGTTCGAGTTTCAGTTGGCAAAGGCTGCAGAAGAACATGCGCAATTAATGGCCCAACTAGAGGAAGCCAAGAAATCAGCACAAATCGAGCTGGTGAAGGTACGAACTCAGAATCGGCCTTTATTCATGAAGTCATCGCCCAGTTGGAATCATTCACAGGTACAGTCGGGGACCTGGACCATTTTATCAAAGGCGCTGATCGAATTATGGCTCTTATCGTGTCCCAAAGAAAATGGAACCATTTTGGAATGCGATGTGACAATGTTAGAAGCAGCACTGGTCAGCCGGATATCAAGACGAGTCCTGAATGCTATACAAGGAGACACAACAGTTTCGTGGGATATGCTGAAAAACCGATTAAAGAAGTTGTACGGCGCAGGACGTTGGACGCCAGAAGAAGATGTATTTTATCTGGTAAAAACAAAGCGGAATCAAGGCCAATCAGAGGGCGAATTTTCAGAGAAACTGTTGGTCCTCTACAATAGAGTGGTGGAGAAAATGATCGAGACCTTTGGTCAGGAAGAGGGCAGCAAACGATTAGAATTCGTACGCGGATTACTAAAGGTGCAGCTGAATCATTATTTGGACCGACCAGGGTCGCTACCACGGGACCGAGACTTCGTCGAAAGTGCACACGAGCTGGTGGACGCGCACGTCAGAAACAAAGCGCGGCGAGAGAAGTGTGAGGGCGAGTGGATTGAAGTAAGGCCCTCTAGGAGACATCATAAGAGTCCCCTCAGACGCAGCAGTAGACCGTCCGAGAACCGACCTAGCAGAGGAACTGATGAGAGGAAAAGACGACCAGAAATGTAATAGGCCCGGTCACGTAGCAGCACAGTGCAGTTTGCCGCGGTGCTACGAATGCGGCAGAAAAGGGCATGTGGCACGAGAATGCCCAAGGCGGCGCTCCAGACAACATAAAAGAGAGTACCGGCCAGAACCTATGGAGGTGAACAACCAGGAGTGGCGAGAGAAGCGAATTCACCGGAGAAGCATCGATTCCAGCGGAGAGTCCTCGGCAGAGGAGAGCGTCAGTTCCGGCCGCAGCACAAGGACAACGAGAGAGCACGAGGTAAGAGGTGGGAAACCCAGGGGGGGCGGTCCGTCTGGTTCAGAGGCAGGGCCGCGACGACAATTAGAATGAGGAGACGATTCTGGGTAGGGCAACGGTTCGGAGAGTATAATTATTAATAGCGCGACGAAAAAAGGGGAAAGAACACGATTGCCCGTGGCGAGAATGAGAGGAACGGGGGTTAGATTCCTAGTAGATACGGGGAGTACTAACTCACTAATTAGCGTAAAAGGGGCCGAGATATTAGGAGTATGGGGGAAGCATGAACGATGCCAATACGTTATCGCTACCGTTAGCGGGCGGAGCCCGACCCTGGGGGAAGTATATGTTAATTGTAAAGAATTAGCAGGACGAGATAAAGAAGTTAAAGTCCATGTGGTAGAAACGATAATGCCAGGGTATGACTTCATTGTAGGGGGGGATATTCTGCGATTGGAAGGGTTAAGTTTGACAGTAGAACGGAATAATTGGAATTTTAATTTGGGCAAACGACCATATCGGGTCAAGGTTACGAACGGTGTATGCGGTATCGAAGTTGGTGCGGTAAGTTGTGACAAAGCGCTATGTAAGGAGATAGTAGAACGGAATAATGATCTCTTCTATAGGGAAGATGAGGTTTTACCCAAGACAGGGAGAACGGTCCACCGGATCAAATTAAAAACAGACGTACCGGTGTATGTCAAGGACAGACGTTACCCACAGGGGACATCATAAAGGGACAACTGGACGATCTCCTACGTCAAGGAATTATAAGACCGAGTAGTTCCCCGTTTAACAGTCCGTTATGGGTAGTGGAGAAAAAGAAGGTCGAGAACGCGCAGACGGAGAAACAGTATAGAGTCGTGGTCGACTATAGGAAACTTAACGATGCTACAGAGGACGAACGTTACCCGCTTCCCCGCGTCGAAGACATCCTGGACAGACTGGCAGGGGCAACAATTTTTAGTACCTTAGACCTCAAAAGTGGGTACCATCAAGTAAGAATGGCTCCCGAAGACATGGGAAAGACCGCGTTTTCTTGGGAACGGGGTCATTACGAATTTGTAAGAATGCGGTTAATGGATGAATTCCAGAGAGGGTTAGGAGAAGACTTCGCCCAAGTCTATATGGACGACTTAATTATTTTTAGCCGTTCGGAGAGCGTCCATGTAAGACATCTTGGGCGGGTGTTCGACAGAATCCGCGAGTTCGGGCTTAAGCTATCTAAAGAAAAGTCAAAGTTCGGATTACCTGAAATTCGCTTTCTGGGACACGTGGTTTCACAAAAAGGGGTACAACCCGATAGAGAAAGGGTAAAAGCCATTCAGGAAGCACTGTTACACAACAACGTTCGAGGGGTTCGCAGGTTTTTGGGGATGGTAAATTACTATCGGCGGTTCGTCCCAGGCATTGCTGAATTGACCCAGCCGTTGACAGAAATTCTAAAAAAGGGGAAACGTTTCGGCTTAGGACCTGCTCAGGTTGAGAGTATCTCTAAATGCCGAGAAATATTAACATCACAACCGCCGCTGGCTTTTCCCGATTTTCACCTTATGTTCCGGATCACCACGGATGCGAGCGAGGTTGCCATCGGGGCGGTCCTGTCGCAGAACTTCGTAGAAGGAGAGAAACCGATCGCTTTCGCAAGCAGGAAACTCAACCCAGCCGAACAACGGTATAGTGCAATCGAGCGCGAACTTTTAGCGGTGGTATGGGCGGTAGAATATTTCCGACCTTATGTATATGCGCGTCGGTTCGAGTTACTGACCGATCACAAGCCGCTCGTATACCTAGCGACCCTTAAGGAATCTTCGGCGCGCGTCTCCCGATGGAAGGAGAGATTAGCACCCTACAACTTTCAGGTCATTCACAAAAAGGGGGTTGAGAACGCGGTGGCGGATTGGTTGTCACGCGACCTAGTCATTAATGCGGTAGAGGAGGAAGGCACTTCGGCCGAACCATTCGCGGTACGCTATTTGCGAGACTGGGCGGATCACGGACCAGAGATCCCTTTAGTTCGACAACAATCAGAAGAAAGCGCGGCCTCACCAAATCGAACTAGGGAACTCCCAGAAGTCGACGACATTATCAACGATAAGAGTTTCAGATGGTAATTCGGTCGAAACAAGGTGGAGGTACTGAGACAAAGGCATCGATGTACGAAGGGCTCTCGACAGTTACGGTCCGTATTACACCATCAGTAGATGACGTCGAGATATTTTCAGAGTTCTGCGTACCGGGACGCCGGTTTTATATTTATGTCGGCAACAAAGTGCTTCTCGACAAAATTAAGCGGTTGTGGCGTCAGGAACGAATAGGGGTGGGTTGTTCCCTAGTACGTTGCTTTCGACAAGTCGAAACTGTACCTGACTCCACAGCACAGCAGCGGGTCATTAGGGATCACCACAGCGGCAAAACGAACCACAGGGGGACTGACGAGACTTTACGTGCACTGAAACGTCTCTACTTTTGGAAATCAATGGGTCGTACGGTGAAAGAATTTATAGACCAATGCACCATATGTCAACGCGCAAAATATGACCGACAGCCGCCGGTGGCAGAACAAACCGTCACCCCCACTGCGATGGAACCTCTCAGGTCGGTGCAGGTAGACATTTATTCTAATGAATAAAGTCCTGGCTCACTATGTTAGACACCTTTAGTAAACTTGCCATGGCGTATCCTATCGCGGAGAAAACCCCGAAGGCCGTTTGGGAAGGAATTCTCCAGTGGTGTGCAATTTATGGGGTCCCTGAGGACATAACTTCCGATTGTGGTCGCGAGTTTGACAACGCATTAATTCGCGAAGAGTGTGCCCAGTTAGGGTTTACGTGGCGGTTTAATACCCCTCACCATATTAAGGGCAGGGGGGCAGTAGAAAGGCTACATAATACCCTGGGGGAACACCTGCGATTACTGAAGTTGGGAAGAGATCTCGATCCTTACGACGCCATGCCGAGGGCGATAACTGCTTATAATCACACTATACATTCGGCAACAGGATTGTCACCGATTGAAATTGTATTCGGGCAGTCACGCAGGGACAGGGGCGACCTCATCACGATTAACAACGATGAATTACGTACCCTACTCCACCAATCACGAACCACTCGTAAATCTACATGGGGAAGGGTGCGTGAAAAAATGATCAAAGAGAAGACTAGCAGAGTGCACAAAGCCAACGCTCAGGCCGGAGTATATACCAAGGGTCCCCTACCATTAGGCACGATTGTCTACCGGCGATTACGAACGGCGCGTACTAAGTCCGCGGCTCGTTATGAGGGATCTTACAAGATCGTGACAACACAACCTTTACACGATTCGGGATGAGCACAACCCATTTCGCGTCCGGACCGTCCACCTGGAAGAACTTCGGATACCTCGTGCTCTGTCACCTGTCCCGCCTGCGACGGATACACCTGATCACAGTTAATTCAAGCATGTGGCCAATAGTGCAACAGAAGTTGTTTCGTTTTCTTTTGTGTTTTGTGTGTTTTGTATGTTTTTGTAAGTGCTTTTATTACTTTTGTTACAATTGTTTTTTTTTATTTATTTATTTTTTTTTTATCTTTTTTAGTTTGCAATAGTTCCTCCTGTGTAGGAACTGGAAGGGGGGAGTTGAGTGTATATCAATGGACTAATAGGATTAAGTTTAGGTTAAGAATCAAGCTATTGTTTTTATTTCTGTATAAACATCAAATACTATATATAGAGCTGTAGAATAAATAAAGACTCAGTTGATATTCAAACGCGTACAGTTACTCTGCCCTAATTTTATCCTTTTTTTTACGTTATTCATTCAGTCTTAGTTTAAGTTATATATATATATATATATATATATATATATATATATATATATATATATAATATATTATATACATATATATATACACATATTATATATATCAAATAAGAGGGAAGATCAAGGAAGTTCACATTTCTGATAAAAAGATAGCATTAAAACTACCTGGGTTACAAATCTATTTCATAATCAATTTACTTCAAGCCATCTTCATTCAAGTACCTGTAGTATGGAACTTAAATAGGGACATCTTCACCGAAATTAAGGAATGATAAGAGCAGAGAAGATATTTTGGAGATGGTCTTCAAGATAAATTGGCAATAACAACAGCAGAAACGAAGACTAAGAGGATCGTGGAGTAGGAGACGAAGTAGGCCGACCACGAACTGGGATAAGTAGATGAGGGAACTTGAGGTGGAGGTTTGCCAAATGCCGAGTGAAATGGCCAGGTTCGGCTAAAGAGATGAAGTGCCTTAAAATGTTATCTTTACTTGAATTATAGTACAATAGAGTATAGGGTCGTAGAATTAGTGGAATTCTATTGTTTATTATGTTTATGCTTAAAGATTGTTATGAGCTGTTATTAACTCTCTCTTTATTAATAATAGTTACTATCATTGTAAACTATCAAATATGACCATGGAAAACACGATTTTCGTGTATTTTTTTTTTAAATTGGACACTCGGCAGCCCAAGCTGCAAGAAACATTACCACCGCGTTTGGGAAGGGTGTTGGTTCTAGATTACCGAAAATCCACATGTCTTCTTTAAGGGAAGGGGCCTATGCTCTTACACGACAACGAAAGACTTTATGTATCACAACAGATCCAAGCCTTTTACAGACCAAATAATTTATTTACCATAACCGTAATTCTTAAAAAAGCCTTTTTTTTTTGCTCATCCTCCATATTTATTTACATAATTTACGATGCACAAGAACTAAACCTAACGCAATACAATTTTAGAAAGTTCTTTTACCATTAGGTATTTTAAGGCTTAAAATATTTTAATGTCCGCTGAAGGTGGATTTTACATTGTTTGGTGTGTAGCCTTATTAATTCACATTTAAAATCGGTGCGAAATTCATCTATGGTAATGTGTTCTATGCATTTAGAGTAAATAGAAGGCTTAAAGCGAGATCTTTCGATGCCTTCGACGATAGAAGAGTTAAAATATTGAGACCGGTTTGGGTTAGGGAATTGGCACTTAGAGTGAGCTATTTTTATCCAACGAGATTTCCATTTAAATCAATGATTCATTGTCAACGCAAATAAGATGGCTATTAAAATCTTGGCAGGGCGTCGAGATACCTTTGTGAAATGGACCAATGTTGAACCGCCTGCTGTTTTTAAGTGGAGTATCATCAATCAAGGCGGTTGGAAAAACAATAAGCTCCTATTAAAATATCACTTAATAAGGGGAGATTATTTCCTGTTTGTTTGCCTTTCAAAAGAAAAAGAGAAGATAAAGAAATAAGTCAAAGAATGCTTTCAAGACCTCACTTGACTTAAATGTTTCAGGGCTTATGACTATTTAATTAATAGTTGTTTACGTCAAAAGTTTATTTCTAAAATCTGACCATTCCCAATATCATATAACACCATATTATAAATATTAGCATAGATAAGTTAAATTCAGTACCTTAAATTTTAAAAACCATTAAGGAAGATTAAAGACCTATTCTATTCTATTCTAATTAAAACTCAATAAGATATGTGACATATACTAGTGGTGCAGACCCCACTATCTTCGTATTTGCACGAATAATAATTAAGTGGTAAATAAAAAGTGGTCGTTCCAGCCGAAATGGTGCATAAACATGGAGGATCAGTTTTACTTGAGTTAGTTCTTTGGTCAATGTGATTGTTAGTTGAATTTTTGCTTATTTTTTTTTTCAATGAATATTTTGCTTAGTTTTTTCTTTTTTTATATATTGTTTAAGAGCAAGAGAAGAAATGAACCTTTAATTGATAATAAAAGTTTTAGACGCCGAGGGTGTGATAGACCGTCTGCCTACTGAAGGTAAATCATAAGCAGTGTAATAGTATACATCACAGACCCTAACCAGTGTGTTTCTATCGAGATTCACGTTGTGATTTGAACAGCTCGGAGGTTTAAGGACGGTCTGCTTTGGGGAGAGAAATATAGGTCTTCGAACCTCTGCTGACCTTGAATAGCCATCATCCACGGATCAAGACTGGTTTGTCACTTTCTTCCAACGTAATCGGTTATAGCAATCAAACTTCACAGCAACATGACGTGATCTAACCTTTGCTGTCATTCGAAAATTGGATCAATCTCCCTTTCCAGTGTGACACACAAGGAAACTTTCAAATGGGTTTTTGAAACGTTACAAAAAAGACCGGATACCGAATATTCTACTCGATTTCCTATTTATTTATCTAGGTAAATTAAATGCCTTTCTTTGTAAAAAAATATATTGAAATAAGAAATTTCATAACTAGAAAATAAGAAATAAATGAACAACGTAGAGATAACCTAGCCTATACCTAAAAGTATTTATGTTTTTTTTTTTATACTAGCTGGCTTACTAGGTGATTGTTCAGCATACTCGAATTCATTTTCCTACAGGGCGTTAAGAGATCGGCCATAGCAATGTTAATAAAATATTTATCTTTCGAACAGAATGGATATTAATTATAAACACCGCCGATTAGAATAGTGTTGACAGCTGAGCCTTCGGCATCTCAAACGGTCCTCAATTACCATCGCTACAGTTCCGTTTGAAAAAAGATCGGCCTCGCTGAGTCACACAGCAAACATAACAGCGGCCAAATGGGACATCGGTTTGGCAACTCAATCTGATTTTTAAACAAAAATAACCACGCATTATAATATTAAATAATTCAGACGTTTATGTTACTTGGTTAAACGCAATGTTTTGTCGTGATTTGGCAACACTTTTACTAGCTTTTTATTATTCGACTTGAAAAATTTCGAATAATTGCCAGGACTGAAAAACTAGTTGACCTATATTTTTATTATAAATGTGATTTGTTAACTATTTATATCACACTCTATATAGAGGAGTAGGAGGTCACATGTGGTATTGTAGTTAGCAGATGAACCTACTATGTCTAAGGCAGCAGGTTCGCTGACCGATAGGTGACCTTAGTTATGTCGCCCTTCGGGCAGGACATAAAATGATGGTCCAAAGCATGCACGGTGTCAGGTACTCGCTAAAGATCTCTATCCTAACTATAAATGGAAGGCAAAGTTTAGGACTCCAACTGTAGCATCGCCCGATTAGCTACAGATATAAATATAGTAACTTTAAATGAATAAGGAAACATGGAGGTATAGGAAAACAAACTGAAATGAAATTGATACAAAAAAATGAATTTGTAAGAATATTTACCCATAATTTTGGTTAAAACCAAAAGGACGAACCCTGACAGATTTTACCACAATGACCTAGGTTAGCTTGTCAAACATTCAAGTACAATTGAATGTTTGACAAGCTAACCTAGCCTGATGAAGATTGCCCAGTTGATAAAATCCTATGGTGATGTTTGCAGATGGCAGCTGGGGAAAAAAGCAGCCCTAACTGGTCCGTGAAAAAAAAAGTATTCATAGTGAAGAGTAGCACAAACCAGAAGTGTATTCTTTTTTTTATGACAATTGGGACTGCAGTGATTTTTTTTCATTTCATTTGACTATGGTTTCCAACTAGTTGAAAAATACCACCCCTTTTAACAATTTATACAACTGTTCTTTAGTTAGTTCTACTCGTTGCTCAAATTTTATATTTGATTTTATTATTGGTATTTTCTTGTTCATCTTCTTCTTCTTTCCTTACCTCCGTATACCTTTCAGTGTGGAGGAGCCTCTACCCAACTGTGCTAGTCCTGTCGGTCCCGTGCCAACATCATCATCTGCTCAGGGTTTTACTTTTTTCCTAACCCAACTTGCGAACTCTATATGAAGTTCGTGGTCTTCTTCGCGGTCTCGCGCCTGTAAGTCTAGCTTCGAACACCTTTCGTGGATCTCGATCGTGACTGCTTCGGCAAATGTGTCCAAACCACCTCAGCTGCAATTTCTTCAAGAAATGTTTTTATGCAGAGATTCCCAATTCTTCCCTTATTCTTAGATTTCTCACCCGATCTCTTCTTGTTTTGCCAGCGACATCCGCGGAAGTATTTCATTTCTACATCGGTAATTCGGCTTATATGCCGTTGTGACCCAACTCTCACATCCGTACATCAAGGTAGGGAGAAATACCGCTTTATAAATATGGAGTTTTACTTGTATACTTACATCTCATTTGCCCACAATTGTGTTGCAAATCTGATAATAGCCCTGGTTAGCTTTTATTATTCTGTTGGAAATTTCTTGGTTTATCCTTCCCGACTTAATAATTGTTCCCAGGTAAGTAAAGTCATTAGTGTTTTCTAACTCTTCTCCATTGCAGTAGAAATGCAGAGCTGTTTCCTCTTGTCTAGAGACTACGAGTACTTTGCTCTTGGTAGAGCTAATTTTCATTCCTTTGCGCAGAAGCTCCTCCTGTCACTCAACCATTGCTTGTTGTAACTTTTCTTTAGTATAGGCAAGAAGGACAATGACTTTCCCAAAGTTGTCCATGCTGTCCTCCTTTGCAAATTGTATGGAGTTCATCTATTATTGTAATGAAGAGCAGTGGGCTAAGGCTATCCCTCTGCTTCACTCCCTGTTCCATACAGAATGGCTTAGATGCTTGCCCATTTATACGTACTATCCCTTTTGGGTCTTATTATGTCGATTTTATTGCATCTATAAGGTTTGTTGGGACTTTTTTTGCTTGGAGGGTTTCCCGTATATATTTCCTTTACATAGGAATAGGATTCTTTCTTGCAATCAAAAGCAGATTGCAGGTCTAAGAATGCAAGATACATGGTCTTACCTCTCTGCCACGACTTTTCCAATATATTCCTTAGAATGAAAATATTATCCTGAGTTAGCCTCGCAGGATGGAAGCCAGCCTGTTCCTCTTCCAACTGATTCTCCACCAGTTCTCTGAGCCTATACTGAAGGATTGATGTGTACATTTTATACACTACTGAGGAGAGACAAATTGGCCTATAGTTGCTAAAGTCACTTTGCTTCCCTTTCATGTATATTGGGACGATAACATTTATTTCCCAATCCTTCGGTATCTTTTTGTTGTCCTATACCTTCTAAAATGGAGTCTGTAAGACTTTTATCATCTCCTGTTCTCCATACTTAATCATTTCCGGTGAAATGCAATCATATCCTGCAGCTTTGCCGGTCTTGATTCTTTGATTTTGATGGTCTTGATTTTGCTCATTCCACATCTTCCTCCCAGATAGCTTCCTCATTGTCCCGACTATCTTCTCTTGTTGTCTGGTTGGGTTCCACCACATCTGTTCCAGAAAAAAATAGTTTCATAATGTCTTTTCCACCGATCTAGAATTTCTTCCTTCTTGGCAAGGATTTTATTATCTTCATTTATTACATTTCTTATCCTTTTAGAACTTTTGCTTCTCAGGGCTTTTGTCTTTGCGGCTTTAAAATATTTTTATATTTTCATAATAATTCTTGTCTAGTGATTTGCCGAATTCCTTCCAGGATTGCTTCTTAGCTTCACGGACAGCCATCCTGGCCACATACCGTCTTTTTACTTAGAGTTTTTTTGAGACTATAGTTCATCGAGAGGCATTCACTGGCGAATTGGCAGCCCGTTTCACAGTTTTCCCTTTTATAATGTCTCACAGAACACGTGATTTTTTTTACCCTTTCATTCCGTTTTATCTCCGTGATAAAAAATTTGCTCCATTTTGGTCATTTGAAATGAATTTAATCTTTTCAACTGAGATCCTTAGTCCAGCTTTACTAGTGATCTTTTCTTAGAGGTTGATTATCATGATTGTTTGATTATCATTAACTAAGTGATTTATTTAATGCATTTTCACTACATTATTTTAGCGTCTAAGATAAGCTTTATGCTCACTAAAACTTTATCAACATTTCACGATTCTAGTCCTACAAACGGAAAAGGTTAGCCGACAACCTTAAAGGGCCAATTTCCCAAACTCTCACCTTTTCCGAACTTCAATAAGGTTCTAACCCGTAAGGAATCTTTGGTCCTATTAACCTTTCGTATAAATTGGAATAGCCTTTAATAATTTATATTATTCATTAATATAAATTGATACAAAATGTAATCTCATTCTAGTTGCTTCTTCCATAATCAATCAGGCATAGAGCAATATTATTTCCATCATTGTTTACTCCAATTTTCCTATTAATTAAAAAAATCGTAATTTTCAATTGCCATTAAAGTCCTATTTTAACTCAAAAGGACAGTGAAGTACTTGAAGACCGCTAAAGGGAGATAGCAATATTTTCCGTTGCCCTAGCATCCCACATCTCTAATTACATCTGGATCTATCAGAATGGATGGAATGAGAGCGATATACCGTTCCTGATAAGAGAAATGCGACGTATAATGGAACTGTGACAGTGATTTAATCACTGGAACGCCTCATCACGGAACGGTTTCCCGTACGTGACTAGCGTACCTGATCAGACCTGACCGCTATGTGTCACCAACGGGGCGCTTCGACCGGATCACTCTTTGGAAGGCATGCCATGAATATCGTAATCCTTCGTATGGAAGGTTTATTGTTCATAGAAGAATTCCGAAAGCAATAATATTCAGGATATATCATCATGATATTAATAATAATAAAGGTCTTAGTGATCCCGAAGGCTCGATGCCGATCTTATCTGTGATTACAAACTTCTATACACGGACCAATACCTTAACCCAAATCTGCCATATCACTCTTGACGCAATCCTCCTATCTATGCCTTGGTCTACCTCTCGGACGTCCACAAGTAGGCTCAGCACTTATTTACTTTTCCGAATACAGGCCCATTTCAATTTTCTCGATGCTATCTCTTCAAGTATATTAAGCATGTGTAGACTAATGTTTTTTTTTTGGATCGAACTCCTTAAGACGTCGTTCACCCTTCAACCTTTATGGCCACTGATCACATCTATAACCAACAGTTGAAAGGACGATAGTAAGAATAGTATATACGATATTCTTGTGAGTGAAATGCTTTTTATAATACTCATCCATTTCGAATTGAAAGGTATACTTCTCCGAATAATGACATCCCATGTGCTTCTGTGTAAATAAAAAAATACAATATTATGTAATATTTATATATAAATAAATATAACAAGTTCACATATCATCTCTCCAATTTAACTACCGTCAAGAGTACAATACCATAACTATGGCTGATATCCTCAACACAGAACACAAGTAACTACCTTTCTATACACCAAATTCCTTTCATTATGACCATTTATGAAATATAAGAAGCTCGGTATTATTTTTTAAACTTAACAAACAATCATTGTTTTTTTTTCATTAATTTTCATTCTTTAAATGTACTGAAATGAAAATAATGCGGTTAATGAAAGCGATGAAGAAAAATTAAATGCTGCAATAATTACCAGAATTGTGGAACATCTATCAACATGAAATTCTCGTTACATCATGAAAATAAAGTAGGAAGAAATATCTGCAAAAACAAAATGGCCTGTTTTTATTTACACATTGTAGTGGGATCTAACCCTAGATTGGTTATACTTAGGAGCAGTCGCATTTTAGTCCAGTTAAGTAAGTAGGAGAAAGTTTGCTGTCGTAAATTTTGGTACACCTGAGGGTTTTGGATTGCTAAACAAGGAAGCTAAGATCGCTGACAGTTGAAAGTTACCTGGGGCCTTTTTTTATTTTTTTTTAACCTACCTACATAATTGATATAGTTAGCTTACTGTTTTTTTTCCACTGCTCGTTTTTTTTTTTTACTTTCACAGGCTTATTAAATAGAGAATTCAAGTATACAAAAGCTTGTAAGCCAGTAAATTGTTTTTCAGCAATTAATTGTAAAGCCACTATAGTACACTCGACCAAATAATATTTATGGCATTTCAAATCACTTTTGCCTTACTATCCTACTATACTTTATGGAATAAGAAAATGATATTGGTGCTCAGAATATAGAGCTATTAATATAGAAAATAAATAAAGGTTTAACAACATTGAAAGATTCATCTCCTATAATCTTTGGTTTAACAAAGATAAAAATGTAGAGATTAACACAATAATGAATAACAAAAAAAACTGTACTACTACAATACAACGCATGAAGGATCTTGGGTTTTAAGCATATGGTAGAGACTACACTGTTTCTTGGAAAACAGTTGTGCAGGGAGGAGAGTTGTTCGAGACCACGCTCAACCGCCAGATTTTTTCCAATTAAGGTTATCCACTTTAAAGAGGCTGGATGAGCCCTAGGAATGTTGGATGATCCATAGATGACTGTGAACATCATGAATTAAATCATTCATATGCCACAGTCGGATTTGAATTCGCGACCCTCAGGACATCAGCTCAGGGCTCTACACACTAGCCTACCCACATAGTATATTTCATTATTTAATGCAATGTTTTCCAAACCTGAAAAAGACAGGAGACAAATTAACAGTAATTCAGGGATATTACCTCTAAAGTAGTTGTTTGATATAGCTCCTTAGTTTGGCATGCCAATCAAATAGTTGGCACTTTGCCATCGGGTCTTGGTTTAATTCCAGCTGGAGTGGTTTCAACCAGGGCCTTATTGTCATATCTAACAATGATCTTGATCATAAAATTAAGCCTTTTTTTATTATCACAACTCGTTAACGACAAAAAGTTAGTCAAATTGCGTCGGCATTAATTAACGAACTTCGTCTACACGTGTAACTTACTCGAATAGGGAGAAAGGAATAAAATATGGAAGCCGAATATTTTAATCTCCACGCAATCCATCCCATTCCACTCGTACTTATAAAAATTGCTCATGGCCTTTATTCCTTCATAGAACTACAGCAATCATAATCCTCGCTCTTGTTAATTTTTTAAAAACCATCGAATCCATCGATGTTACAATTCTCCTTTCACATTTAAAATATCTACCAACCGACTGATTCTTTAATTTTGATTTTGAGGGATCTTCCCTTTCTCCAACCTCATTTTCCATTTGTATCCTTCACTCTACACTATCCTTCACTATTTCTCAATATCATCTCTTTCTACTTCCAAAATACCTCAATCGAAATCAGTTTCCAATTCCGCTGTTTTTTATAGCGAAACACCGTCATCTACCTGCCACCAACCAGCCCCCATTTGATTAGTGGTTAGTGCAAAGTCGTGCGTGATTAGTACTTTAACGGGTGACCGTCCTTTAGGTTAACTGCTGTTAAACTAAGCCTATGTTACCCGAGTACAGCCGTAAGTGCGGTGTGGGTTCCATTCGTGGCCAGAGGCCCAAGATAGACAGAGGGGGAGAAGGCTGTTTAATTTACGCATATTTATCATACAAAAACTTATGGGAGGAGAAGAGAGACCAATTTTATGTTTAATTTTTACTTTTTGAATTGATTGCAAACATTTTATCAGGAACAGCGCTCACAAATAAACACTAAGAGTTCAGTAATTAATTTATTTTCCACAACAATTTTTTTTTATTAAAAAACCTGAACTACTACACCCATGAAGCATTTTGGGAACAGTAAATGGTAAAGATTGTATTGTAGCTAAGACAAGGGCAGTGTAGTGCGGTCAGATCACGCCCAAGTTTCCCTATATTTAGGGTAACCACTCGGTGAATCACAGGGGTTTCTGCAGATTCCGCATTATCCATCTATTGCTGTTAAAAGATTAAATGTATATGAATCTCTCTCAATCTCTGAAATTTTTAAATAATAATTTATCTAAATGATTCGACCCCAGGATCCTAAGCAGAACTCAGAGCTCTACCACTCATTTATCCCGCTCCACATTTTCCTATCTAATAGATAATAAGAAAAAACTTTTATAAACTTTAGTGTTCAAAATTTAAATAGATGGAGTTTACAGGAGGTACAGAATAAAGTGGGGGTTTTCATCATGAATTGTAAACATGGAAGTTGGCACGAAATGTATTTTATTATAGTTCTAAACAACTAACTAAGCGGCTTTTAATATTTGTCAAGTTAAACTGTTTATTAACCGTCCGAGTTGCTCCGCTCAAGAACCCTCATCAATCTCTCGCTGTCATCAATTTAAAATATTCACAAATAAGCTGCTTCCTCCACCCCTTCATCTCCCGCGATGAATATCTCAAACTGTTCTGGGATTTACGGGCACTTAGCTAATTAGAGATCAATTTATTTTTCACGGTATTAAAGATATATTAATTTGAACGAAAAATTCACAGTGAAACATTAGTGCCCTTTTCATGGATTTGATTACAACTCAAAAATTATCTCAAACTCAATAAAAAATTGAATGTCTTAACATCCCACCACTAGTTTAAACCCTGTTGGAAACCTACAATTGTGTGACAATTGTAGTACATTAAATATATATATGGGAAAAAGAATCGTCTGATTGACTATTCCTTAAATAGCGATCAACTATTTATCAGAAACCTAAGTTTCAACCCACATTGCAGGGCTTCTTCTGGACTGGATAGACCAAATGCAAGCATTTTAAAAAATGAAATAATTGGAATAAAAAAATATAAAACGAAAATAATATAAAATATTATATAAAAATGAAATTATAAGTTAAACTATAAATATGAAGTTATTTTAAATTCTGTATTATTGTTTTTTCATACAAAAATAATTTCTTAATTTTTACTTCAGTTTCACTTTATACATTTGTTCTATCTTTTAAGGCTACATAATATAAATGATAATTAAGCAAAACTGGTTTCATAGGCGGATCTAGGGGGGGGGGCACAGAGGCACATGCCCCCCCAGACAGTTTTTTGTGTACTGTGGAGAATCCGTTACAGTAGACAATCCATATTTATAGGCAAATCATGTGATGATAGTTGTTAAAATGTATGAATAAAATAACAGAAATATCATGAGTGAAACTATTGTTTAGATATTTTAATAAACCTTTGAAACCTTTCTAAGTTATGTTGATTTTTTTGCCCCTCTGCCCGTTGTGTTCCCCCCCCCAGGAAAAAATTCTTGATCCGCCCTTGACTGGTTGCATTAGGTGCCTCCTGGAATATGATAAAGACATTTAAGAAATAATTTCATATAAATTTGTATTGCAAATATGATGGATTATAAAGAATAATTAGGATAATCCAGGAGCCTCTAAAAGTCGGGCGCAACCCTTGGCCAAGCAAGGGCCGCATAGCATATTAGGCGCATAGCGGCAAATGGAAAAGACTATTTGTATTTCACTGGGTCCTGGAAGAGAGGAAAAAGAAGCAGGTGGAGTAGCTCATTTGGCTAAGAAGGGGAGAACTGGAGATATAATTGAAGCAACATGAAACCAAAGAAAAGTCTAATTTAAAATTGGAAAAGAAACTGGAGAGAATTTAATTCGCCAGGAAATAGCTCTGAGCATGCCTGGGCTGAAACCTATATAAGACCAAGAAAGAAATATTATTATCATTCTCAGAGGTATCCATCCAACGTGCATAATATTGTTCTTATACAGAGAAACATAAGAAGGATGTCAAAAATACCACAGTAAGAATGTATCCAGTTCGAAACAACTGGACAAAAGTTAAAATCATCCGGAAATACAGGAACAGTTTTATAAGAAGTCGATCCCACTTTACCCCATTTATTTCTGGGGATAAATTACAATAGTAAAATATAATGGCTATGTCTGAAACCCATTGACCCGAGAGGAAAAACTAAATAAAGATTTTTTTCTTGCATAATCGAAGTAGAAATAGGATCCGGGCCTTGTATGTATTTAATGGGAAAAAATCAACAACTTCAGCATTTCTTTCCGCCTTGAAACAGACCCTACAGACCTTGTTGGAGACAAGTTCAATTCAATCAACTTATTTCGACTAAAATTATTCATGCAATCTCCTTAATCCTAAAATAACTAAATCCCCGGACTGCTACTTTTCATCAAAGAAAAAAGTCAAGTCCCGGAATACATTTACATTTCGCCCTAGTTTGCAATTCATTCAACAACCCTTTCTTCCGCTTACAGGCGGTCGGCTTTTATCAAAATGGCTTCTCAAGAATATGTTAAAATTGTTCAACTTCCATAATTTAACAACCCTTATAAGGATATTACGTCGCGTTTCCAACATGAACAATTAATCCATAGAATATTTACCTATTAAGGTTACTAAAACGTAATGAACACTATTCGTGTATTGAGCAGAGAACTTAGAGTTTCAATAATTATTAGGCAGAAAAAATACTTCTTCCAAACTTCATTAACTAATTAAACAGGTCGTGTTTCGGACTTCCTACTTATTTCAAAAGTCTTAAATATACAGGTAACAAAACATTATCAATAATCAAAAACAATGTACAGAAAGTTTGAAATGTCTGATATTTCCTCAAATTTCTACATATTAATCAAATGGATTATTCTACGATCAAACTATGTCACCGAAATAAAAATATATCACCCTATTGGCCCGAACCCGGTATCAATCCTTTCACGACAAATTTTATCCCCAGTCAAACCCTCCAGTTTCAAATCTAGCCATCACTTCTGCTATATGTGAGGATGGTAGAGTAAAATGACCTTTAGAGTTTATTACCTTAACTTTGAAGAGAGGGAGTTGTCGAGAAGGAGCGGGCAAGGCAAGAGGCAAGAAACTGGATAAACAATTGCAAGAAGTGAAACAGCGAGTCACATATGGCATCCCCCCCCCCACATATAGCATTTCCTTGTAAGTTGTTTTATAAGTTAATTGCAAACCGCGATCAGTACAAATAAATATCATTTTATCCAATAATTATTGTTATTTAAAAAACAACTCCCGATCAGTCAGCCACTTCAACCTTTGGAAAAGAATAAGAAGGATTTGTCTGTTAGCTATTAATGTTATAGGTTTAATATATATTAAGTATAATGATCTCAGGGTGGCATCCCATTTTATTATTTAAATCTAACTCAATCAAAGGATCAGACTGGCCGACAGAAGATGGCCTCGTGATCTTCTAAGTTGAATTGGTTATTCGAGAACTAACAGTGGGTAGTTTCTCTGCTTGCCTTTATCTCAAGCCGTTAAGTGTCATTCATTCTATTTACTTGATGTATTTTACAGTTATATTATTATAGAGTTGTAAATTTAAAAAATAAAATAAAAACGAAATCTCAATGAATTAACTATTGCCTCCAAGTTAGAGTGGATAAATCAAATACGTATGAAGTATGTGTTACCAATATTATCTATTTTAGGATTAAAATTGGAATCAATTCAACACAGCTCCTTTTCTAAAGACAGAAATTACAATTATTAACATATGGAATATTAGAAATCAACCTATTACGGCTGACAAAATGTAAGAAAATTAGGTGTTAACGTGACACAATCATATCATTCTCCTTTTACAAGTAGAACATACTCTTACTTCCACCTGCAAATAATTGGCCAAGTTGCAAAGACCCATTGCAATTAAAAGCTTTTTCGAAGTAGGGTGAAGAATGTTAAAACAGTTACGTTGCACTAAAAAAACAATTTCATCGTAAAGTTCTTTCTAGTTAAAAGTGATAAGAATCGATTATTGATGGATTAAAGAAATATCGTCATCAATTTACAGGAAACAATTGAAGTGTTTGTGACATGTCATAGTCGATGTGTTCATTTACTAAAGGGTGGTTAATTCTTCTGTGACCTCATAACTATCCAACTTTTGATCCCAGCTGTTTGGCAATTAGTAACAACAATTATTGAACAGGTAATGTCATCAATATGGCGTTCCACAAGGGTATCTGCCCTCATTTTATATGTTTTGAGAAACGAATTCAACATTATTGCTATGAAAATTCGAAAATTTGGTAATAATTTCTCTCTTTTCTTTTATTATCCTCTGATATGATGAAGGTTATTATATGATAATATTATAGGACAGGGTACAGGCTCAGTGATAAAGCGCAACTCAGATGCATATGCGCTCCGGGTTCAAGTCCAGCTGAGGTAGATAATTTATTTATCCGGTGATGGACCTTTTAGATCTGAAGACCTTCCTGGGGCTCATCCAGCCTCTATTAAATGGATATCCTTGGTAGTGGAAAAAACTGGCGGTTGAGCGTGATCTTGGACATATCAGCTCCCTGCAGAACTGTTGTCCAAGAAATAGTGAAATCTCACCGTGTACTGAACCAAAGCTCTTCATGGGTTGTAGTGGTACAGGTTTTTTTATTATGTTTTATTAAATAATAAATAAATAATGTAATTAATAGCCATTGCGAGAATGGTGGTAAATTGTTTCTTATTGACTTGATAGAATTTTACTCTCTGAATATAGCCCTTATAAATGTTTGATGACAAATGTTTGAACACGACTAATAAATAAAATGTATTGCTCTTAAGTTTATTAGAAGTCATCGGCGAATCTTCCATTTTTATTATATAGAGCAATGACAAACTTCCTCGTCTTTACCTTTCTGGCCCTTTAGCGAAAATCCCTCTGGTATCTTATGGGAATCATAAATTGACTAAGCGCAGAAGGTCCTTGTGATTCAGTGTAGTAACATTAAGGGTTTTACACTCACACAACAATTTCCAGCCCTTTTTTCATTTCTGGGCACAGCTGGGAGAAATTGCCAAGATAAATCTTCCATTTTAAGCTTACAACGCAGATGCTATTTAAGAGATAGGATACGAGAACACTTAGTTTATCTCAACTAGTTATTTTTTAAGATTAAGAAAACCATTAGCCTTTTCAATTGTATAATTTAAAGCACTTTGCATTATTTTAAACAAGATTTTAAAACAGTAATAGTTATATTTTTCGTTTATCAGTATTCAATTTATTTCCTGCATAAACAATAAATGTAAAGACCAAGAAATTTGTTTATGAATTTGTCTTTTTCTGGTATTTTTTCGTCCACATTATGAAGTACACTAGGATTGCTAAGTATTACCACATGAAAAATAAACTACAACAATTTCATTTAAGAATTTATAAAATTTACATTATTCTGCAAACATTAGAATAAACAAGTAACAAAGGGAACATACCGAAATCAAACGTGGAGTACAACAGGGAAGCGTTCTTTCTCCCTTATTGTTTTATCTAAACTGCGCAAAAATTAATAGGATTGCATCTAATTTTGTTGTATTTACTTTGCCTAGCATCTTAATATTATTTTTATTAATATCATTAATATTTATTTGAAATTATGCTACATTAAATATTGTTAAGTGTAAACATTTCCGTAATGATGTAAATGTAAAGCATGTACTAAAAAATTAGCAATATCCCCATTAATTTTTGCGCAGTATATATATTCAGAAATCATCATGATAGAAGCCTTATTTGAAGAAAGATCTGGAGTGATGATTAATGGGATACCTATTTCAAACATGGTATACATGTATCCAGACGACACTATCTTTTGAGCTGAAAGGACAGAAAAAATAGTATATAGTTAGTACGTCAGTATTAGAAATGGTTTGAAAATGAGTATTTGCAAAACCAAATAACTCGTTCACCAAATCCCCAAGCCTAAACATACAACTGGTATTGAACACTATCTGAGCATCGAACGAGTGAACTAGTGTAAATATTTGAGAGCACTGATCATCAGCAATAGGTATTATTCACAGAGCATAGAACCAACAAGAAGCGGCATGCCAGGTACAGGGAGTGAAGCCAGCCTCCCACTGGTCCCCCCCACTCTTCCCGCCCCAACCAACTGGTGCAGAGCTCAGTTTACTTCTCTTACTTAGCTCGTGTACTTCTGTTTACTTAAATATTATTCAACATTGTGTTATCTCGTGGTGTCTTTGAGTTTTGTATACTTTTTGATCTGATCACTGAACGTATATTTAGCAAAATGCCTTGTTGTGTAGCATTTGGATGCAGTACAAATAATGCCGACAAGTCTTTCAATCCTCCTCTCACCTTTCACCTGTAAGTCCGAAACCTAACTGTTAACTATATATAATCATTAAATGTACCACAAAATGTAATATTCTCATAGTTCACTTAACCCTCCAAGGACCATGGGGTCAATTTAGGTCACACATGTTTCTAATTTTTGAAACTTCGTTTGAAGAAATCAATTGATCTGTCACATTCAATGAATTTTAACGCAAAACTGTCTCGAATAATTAGGAACTGAAACGAAAGTATTAGAAAGCCTTTTAGAATTTTCACAAATTTTCTTTCTCTCAAAAATGTGGCTGAGGTCCTTCCGGGACTCCCGTGGTATCCGACATCACCTTTTTATCTTTTCTCTCCATCACCTTCTTATGTTTAATTATTTAAAAAATCCATAGCCATAATTAAACTAATTTTTACTAGGAACTGTTTCTAAAAATAGATACATTTTACTGGAATGTTTCTTATTTGAAGGATTCAATTCACTAGAAACAAAGCCCTACATTGTATAAGCACTTCCTGGAAATTTTTTTTGGTGAGAATTATGTTACTTGATTTATTTGTTTCATCAGGCCTTGGTACACAGAGGGTTAAAATATTTCTATATTATGTGTAGCTCAAACACGTCACAAGATGTTGTAGAATACATTTCAGGTACCTATCTAATTTTCCATGTCCATTATTTATTGATTTGTTTATTTTACAAAGAATTTTTAATAAGAATAACAATTTTTATTAATAATAAACGCATTACCTCATTTATAATAAGTACATTATTTTAATCATATCGTTACCTAATGTGTTATTCAGATTTTCACGCGACGATTTATTTCTATTACAGGATTTATAGTGAGAAGACTGAATTTGACATTAAAATGTGAAGAATGTTTGAGAGCTGTAGAATCAAGCCAGAATGCCATAGGAAATTGACGACTTATTGTATTAAAGGACCGAGGGGGTTGATCCTACCAAGTTATGATGTCACTGAAATTTGTAAAATAAGTGAAAAATTGTTTGGGTACATGTCCAAGCATAAAAGACTCACCCAAGTCGGGGGCTTTCGCATCACTGCTAATAAAGCATTGCATTGGCAGAAACTTTTTTCCTAATGTAACACATTTTCTAGAGGACGAGTCTAACTACTCATCAATCATCTCTGCAGTGGGAATATTATATTTAAAAACTAGAATGTACCACGAATTGAAACGTTTCTATGACAATCTGAATCTGGAAAAGATACGTGCGAAGAATAATACACTTGTTTTATTTAAAGGACAATAATATTAAAAGTAATGAAGTTTACAATTAAAATACTCTATAAACCGAATGAGCTTCATTTTTCCTGCTTTGTCACCCATTATTTTTTACTATATATAAAAAGTTACCACATAAAGACGAACAGTAGTAGGTAGTGCAGGTGCTGGAAGCATTAAAGTAACTAGAGCGGTATGGAGATGAAATGTACTATATTGACTGCCGGCAAGATAAGATTGGTTATTGTTTGGGGTATCAGGTCTACAGCTGCTCCCCAGTAATAGTATTACTAAGGAAATAACCAACTGGAACATTCCACGGTGTATTTACCCCGACAAGATAAAACACGACGAATTCTTGGGCTAAATAAACTGAGCGCTGCAACACTTTCTCAGCTGTAAGGGGGCGGCAGGAGTGGGGGGACGGCTTGGGAGCTGGCTTCACTTGCCTCTCTCCAAACGGGCCCTGATGCCGCTTCTAGTTGGTTCTATGTTCTGTGGTATTATTATAACGAACTGAAAGCAATAATTGAATGCTTTAATAAACATGAAACAGTTCTTCTGCAACAGAGATTTATGTTTTCGAAACACGTAAGCCAAGATGTTACATATTCTCAATTTTACTATAGGTATGGAGGCAGCCACCCCTCCCCAATACAGAAGTTATGATGAGAAAGGTAGAAGACTTCGGGATGTGGCTATAAAGAAGGATATTGAGAATATCTTACTTGGATGGTGTTGGAACGAGGAAGTCTCTCAAAGAATTATACTCAAAAAGGAAAAATTATTATACATATCTATATTTAATTAAACTTAAAGAAAATGAGATGAAAATGCGATTGAATTACATAAAAATGTTACTGAATTACTTGAAAATGTTTAATTCTAAAGAATTAAACATACACAGCAATATATTGCCACCCTTCGACAGAAGTCGGTAACTTAAGAAGAAGGGCACAGGGCGCAGTTCTGTTGGGATATAAAGCCTTTTTAGACTAGGAGTTTATTTATTTTGTCGCTATTTATTAATTACAAATTATTAGCTTAATATTGAGCAGGAAATAGTAATTTGACAAAATGGCGAGCTTGAAAAAAAACGGTCTCTAAAACGAAGACTTGGCTAACAGAGAGGGCTTATAAATGTATCCACATTGGAAATGAGTACACTAACAAAATAGTAATCTAACTAAACTCTTCGAAAATAAGTTGTACTTTATTTTCATTGAGTGATTATTTTCCGTTAAGTAAAACTACATACACCAGCATGCTTGGTTCCAATTCAGGAGGGTTTGTTCTGAACTTTAGTGCATATTTGCCATTTTTAATATTGTTTTTTCCATCCAAAATACTTCGTAGAACGATGTCTGTATGTTCAGTTTACTGTGGACGATTAAAGGTTCAACTATTTTCAATACTTATTTTGCTCAGGTCATCATATATCTTTATTTAAATTTTTTTTATTATTTTACTTTATTTGTTACAACTTATATATCGTTCCTAAAAGTTCTCGCCAAAGATTGCGGTCCAACCAGTCTCCTTCTCAAAGTAGAAACTCGTTGCCCTGCTCTCCTCCACATCTTACATCCATCACCTCTTATGGCATTCTCTTTTCCTCCTTTCTGTAGAGCGATAGTCAAAGGTTGCTTTTGGCCATCGTTCCTCAGACGTTCTTCTTTAAGTGGCCATACCATTTTATTTTCCTTTTTTCCATTGTGAAGAGGATCTTTGTTTTCTGGTCTATTGGTTACCTTATCTTACTAGGGGCGTTTTGAATTCTCGAAATGGCACAACGTCTATCCAGAAGTCCATCTCCAAGGCCAACAACTTCCTT
This sequence comes from Arma custos, assembly GCA_037127475.1. Classification (NCBI taxonomy): domain Eukaryota; kingdom Metazoa; phylum Arthropoda; class Insecta; order Hemiptera; family Pentatomidae; genus Arma; species Arma custos. The sequence goes on along the minus strand of CM073760.1, from coordinate 97,703,224 downwards.
TCTTCTTTTTTCGTTATTGTCCACATTTCGAATCCGTTGAGGATAACATTTTCTATTAATGAGTGAACTATCATTTTTTTTTTTGTTTGGAGCTTAGCCAGTCTACTCCACAGAACAAAGCTAAGATAACCAATAATTTTTCTGCCTCTTACTATTTTTTCAGTTATGTCTTTGTGGGAGCTTCCATCTTCAGTTTGCTATCTTCCAAGGTATTTAATTCAGGTTTTTTTTTTCTATTTACCAATTTTCGACTGATAAGGCTCTTATATTTCCATGTACTCATTTTTTAGTCTATTCATTTCTAGACCCCGAGCAACATATTCCTCCTAAATTTCCCTTAAAATGTAGTGACTTTATATAAATAACTATTACAATTCTAAATCTAAAAACTATAAGACTAAAATAAGGAACAAACAATGGCTTAGAAAATAAATAGAAATTAAAAAAAATTATGTTTTGATCTAAATTTGATCTAACTTGTCTATTGCCTTCGTCTTAGAGAGCCTTTTTTAGTAGAGTATTTTTAGGTTCATATCTCAACTTCCGCTGTCTATTTTTTATCCTAATTATAAATAATCCATTGGAAGGAAAGGTTGCAGTTATCCACTTAGGATATCCTGAAATCAGGGCATATATCAACCCGAACAAACTGCCCCTAGAAATTCATTTTCTCTCGAGATATATACAGAGCTTTGCTATATATCACCGCTTCAAGACTAAAAATAGTTCTGCCTCTTAGGAAAATATTTTTCAGGAATAGCCATTTGTTATCTAGACCTAATAATTCTTTATCGTTTAAAATTCTATCGTTGAATGATGTAAATTGCAATAGACCTTATTACTAGCTCTCCAAATTATTGAAAAAAAAACAACTAATAATGCATTTTTGTTTAAACAAATATGTGTATTTTTTTAAATCAGATTTTCGGTTTTATTATTAATCACATTTTTCAAACAGTGTTTTACTTGCGTGAGTGATATAACTACTTCACTGCCTAAGACTGAAATAACATAGTCAAACAAACAATTATTTTTCTCAAGGAATTATATAACAGTTTGGTTAGTCATGAATGAAATACATAGTAATGGAACCGGTAGATAAAATCTACAATAACATATAGATAATAAAAACCAGTAGATAAAATAAATAAAAGATAAAATCAGACAGCACCAAAAGAAATAAGAAATATTTAAATATAATAAATTATGTTTTTATTTAATTAATAATGACACGATGATGATGATGATGATAATGATATCCTTTTTTTCGCATAAATAAAAGTTATCTTCCCTCCCTACTTCCACTTGCTGTGCTGGATACTATGTCAATTAGTGGCCAGATAATTTTGAGTAAAAAAGGAACTCCTGCAATTTTTCAATAACTACTGCAGAGCTATTAACATAATGCTCCAAAGGCATATAAAACTCCTGCATTGGTTAGTCGGGAGAAACCTATACTCTTACACAACAACAACGCCAGGCCTCATATTTCACGACAGACAGTGAAGAATCTAAACGAGCTGGGTTACGAATTCCTCCCACACCCACATTATTCACCAGACTTATCTCTAACAGATTTCCATCTGTTCAGAAATATGGAAAACTTCCTTAAGGATAAATCATTTGAAAATGATTCTCAAACCAGAAAAGAAGTTTCAGACTTTATTTCATCACAAAACTCTGAATTTTTCAGCTCTGGGATTGATAACAACATATTGAAAAAAATGTATAGATAATGAGGGTAAATATTATGAATAGAACTGTTTTGACTTCATAAAGTTATTTATAAATATATCCTTCCGTTTGAAAATGGACATTTCATATAAAATGATCCAATCGATGTAAATCTGTATAATGTATAACATGTAAAACTAAAGTTAAAAATGCTGCGAAAACTCAGACCATTCTAATCGGTTCCAATATCCTTCTTAAATCCATCCATTCCTCCACCAATTAATCTTAAACGAACACCACCCCATTACTTTCAGTTCCTTTGCTAAAAACCTCCGTATCATTTTTGACTAATAGCTTTCCTGGAAACCCCACAACACCCAAATTTCCCTTCGATCAATAAGCTCCCTAAAGTTATTGCATCATTCCCGACATGTTCTAACACTACCTATCCGTAAGCTCCTCATTATTTCTTTCGCCTTTCTTTATTCTGGCTATGGCTGTGTGGAATATAGGGACCTCTAGAATATGCTCGAGGATATATTGAGGCGAACCTTGAACTGCTCACTAAGGTTTGTTTTCGTTGTCCCGAGGAAGTCTCATGTGTCCTACCTCAATGATGAGTTAATCTGGCTCTTCTCCTCCAGCCATAGACTCTATTTCCCAAGTTCTTTCTAATACCAAACCATCAACTCACAACACCCTATATACATTATTACATCAGTGTTCTACAATTCAATTCCTCTATCCAACCCAAGATCTCGCCTTTCCAACCTGTATACTCCCACATAACCAAAACATTTGACCGTTCCTTTCTCGCCCGTTCCACCACACTTTGGAATTCACTACCACCTGATATCCGTCAGGCTTCTTACTTATCCACATTCAAATGCAAGCTTTTCATACATCTCCTAAATTCCCGAACAGATATTTATATTTATTTTCTTCTATATATATAATTACAACACTATAACTTTATTACAACAATTGTCATATATCGTAAGCTGACAATGATTTTTTCCGCTTTTCCCGGTCCTGGCAGTCCTCCTCTGTAAGCCCTCTCGCTGCCATTCCTTCCTGCAATCCATCGAACCATTTCTTTGCCGGGCGTCCTCTTCTTCTCCTCTTCTTAGGATCATAATTTATTATTCCCTTCGGCCATCGATTTTCTGACATTCTCATTAGATGGCCGTACCAGCTCAGCTTTTTGGTTTCGATATTTTCTTCTTATTATTTAAATATTGTATTATTCTTTGGCAACATATACAGTAAATAAATTTTGAATTTGTAATTCTTAAGAAACCTGGTCACAGAATACAATTATTTTTCTATTCTATTCTAAATGGCTAATATAACAATAAATATCAAGTTCCGAACAATGTTGAGATATAAGTAGAGACCCATCGTAGGGCAGACGCAGTAGTGCTTAGCCCAGCATCTGCAAGCCGAACACGTGGAGAGTTAATGCGGCCTTATAGAGGCGAGGGATCCGATGGACTCTAATTAGAGCGCTAGGAACAATACTATTAGGCCGCAGCAGGTATACGTGACGCCCCGGCCCAACCAGGCACGAACTAGCGCCACTAACGATATCGTTCCGGGTCTTTGCTCTGGGGGCGCCGATGTAAGCAAATCATCAGTATAGGGACAAGTTTATGGTATCCTCTCGATTCATTCTGTCATATATCGCTAATACTGGGCTGTTTCTAATGAAAAGTCCGTTTTCAAAGGAAAGGTTATATAACTTTTTAAATATTTGATTTGAAAATAAAAAATATGGCCAGGACCGGGACTCGAACCCGAGTCTCCCACCTACCCGTGGTGGTGCTTAACCATCTCAGCCATCCTGGTTCGCTTCTCGGTCAGTCATATCCCTTCTTTTCACTGAGTATCACAACCTAATGAAATCAAAACGCTTTTATTCAAAATATTCTAAACCTTCTCCTTCAACAGTTTTTTTTCCCCAGCTCTTGTACTGAGTCAATATCCCTTCAGTACGGTGTGGGTGTGATGTTTTCACCTGATCAGAAAAGAGAAATGATTCATTTATGAATTAATTATCTATTTATAAACTAATCTGCGTCCCCAGATAAAATCAGATCTCAAATCATCGGCCAATAGATCATTCGCTACACTTCCCCGTACGTGGTGGCAATGTTCCTTGCAGCTTGGGCTGGCGAGTGTCACAAGTTTAAACTCTTTATCATCATTACTCATACTTTTTTTAAAAATCTCACAGTTATTGCGTGTTTCCAGGAATTCCAAACAATGTTCGTTCAATTGTAGTGATAATAAGTATTATCAAAAATAGAGGATAAATAACATAAAAACCAGCTCATGACAATCTGTAAAGATAAGGATGCTACACTGCATAAGTCCACTAACTCCATTTTAAATTTAATAAATAATAAAAACAGACATTGCAGATCAAACGACTGAATATTAAGGTAAAAAAATCCTTACTAGATACATACTACGATTCTGTTGATATGAAATGACAAAAGTAGGCTAGAATGATTTAAAACTAAATTCTAAATTAAATAAGATTTTTAATTTAAATTAAAAATAACTTATACCGTGGTATCCATCGGTACTATTTATCCAAAGTATTTATTAAACGCAAAATTTGACATGTTTTTAAATTTTTTTTTATTAGTCAATCATTCAAGTGAGTAAAATAAAACCTTTTTCCAGTCATATATTTTTTCTTTATTTAAAAACGTTTCGACATTAATATGTCATTCTCAATTTACATTTCTTATAAGTCCTTTAATGTTATTTAATTTAAAACTATTCTCTAAAAATTTTTAAAATAAATTTGTACATGTTAAACCTAAAATAAATTTATTAAAAAAAATTTTAGAGAATTGTTTTAAATTACATAACATTAAAGGACTTATAAGAAATGTAAATTGAGAATGACATATTAATGTCGAAACGTTTTTAAATAAAGAAAAAATATATGACTGGAAAAAGGTTTTATTTTACTCACTTGAATGATTGACTAAGAAAGATGTACTCCAGTAACAAAAACAAGATAATTAAAATTTATTTTTATATAAAAACTTTTTCGGTAGAATACTACGTTTAGTAATCGTAGATACGTTAGATAGAAATACCAAAAATTGTCCTAAAACTTCGATGATTTTTCTATCTCGTCACTCTTCCCTACAAGCTATTTATGCAGGATATAACAGACTTTTCTATTCGATCTCGGGTATTGAAATGAACTACGTTATGAAACTCAATTCACTTGACACTGTGATTTATATTTGTGCCCCAGAGGTTTCAACTTTAAATTGGTTTTCCTCTCTTCTCTCAATTTCCATTCTATATCAGCTGCATGTTGATGAGCTATCTGTGTCTAGAGGCTCTTCTGTAGGAAGTGTAGCATCCTAATTTGACCAGATTTTATAAATAAATAAAAAATTAAAAAGCCTATACCACTACAACCCGTGAAGAGTCTGGGGTTCAGTACAATGTAGAGACTGTACTGTTTCAAGGACAACGGTTCTGCAAGGATGTGACTTGCCCTAGGTCATTCACAAATAAAATCCCATATAAAGACATTTTTATTTATGATTTTCCTATATTTTTTTAGGAATATTATTTGGTCATAAATAAATGTAGACAAAATGGTCCTATAGCTCGGCAGGTGGTCCTAGGATTAAAAAATCCTTGGATATGCCGTCCTTCGGAAGAGACGTTAAACGCGGGGCCCGGGCCTGTGCGATGACAGGTACTCGATAAAAATCCCTATCCTAAATTAAACCTGGATAGGCACAATTTAGAGCTCCCAATGTAGCATCGTCCGATTTGCCATAGCAACATAAAGTGACATTAAATGAACGAACTAAAAACCCACGTTTCGACCCATATTGAAGGTCTTCTTCGGGGATGGATAGACAAGATACAAGCATGATTAAAAATGAAATAATTGGAATAGAGAAAATTATAAAAAAATAAAATAATGTATAGAAATGATATTGTTGGAGTGAAGAAGTATAAATAATTTAAATTATTTAACAAAATAAAAGTATCATTTAAAATATTAAATAAAATAATTGGATATTAATTAATAACAATAATCATGAGAAAAAAAATTAAATGAAAGTAAGCTAAAAGAATAATATTTTCAATTATATTAGTTGAACTTACATCTACATGAGGATGAAAATGGTCCGGGTGGAGGTAAAAAAAAATCTCTTAAATAGGGAGAAAAGTTTATTGGAAAGCCGACGTTTCGATCCACATTCGAATAAACAGATCTCCTGATCTTGTAATTTAGGTAAGGAAACCTTGTTTATCTAGCAATAATAAAGGCACGCAATGTGGGTCAAAACGTCGGCTTTCCAATAAACAGTTTATTATGTAATGTAAGGCAATTTGCATTACCTCCACCCGAACCATTTTCTTCCTCTTAAAAGAATAATAAGTAAGTAAATGAATGAGAACAATGTAATGAGTAGTAATTAAATTGAGAGAATGATCGTAATCCTTTCAAATTGTGTTTCGTTGTATGTAAGTGGGTCCTAATAAATAGTTCACTAATTAAGGAACTAAGATACTTGTGTCTTAACGCAGCCCTGGTTACTTTTCCCTGCTTGTTCGCAAGCGCGAGCAGTTACATTTTGTAGCGGTTACATTTTTAACAGCTGATTTGTTCTATGTTTCATCTTGCATACTGTGTTTTGATTATTGCTGATTTATTGTTTCTTATTGTTTGTTATTAATTGTTTATTGTTCGTTATTTGTCCTTTATTTTTTGCTGTTGTTTGTTATAGAATTTTCGTTGTTATTATTTTAGTTAGTTATTTAATTAGTGTAAAATGATGCGTATTTGGGATTTGCCTTCAACAGAAGAACAAGCTATACATTTTTTGCAGGAGCGTAATATTTTACTAAAACAAAGAAAATGTAGCAATTTCCATCAAATGTAATTGTATAGTGGTGAAAGGTTTTTTTTGGAAATGAATCATATTTTTGCGAGTTCGAATGGCGACAGTATCAGTCAAAACCAAATACAGACTGTTTTGAATCTATATCGAAGTCTATATCGACGTATTTTCCACCTAAATGCGATTAAATTTTTATTTTGTAATTGTTCATTCTTCATCATATATTACATTTTTCAATTTTTTTTACATAATTTTTCATTACTTTTATTTTTTAATTCTTAATTGTTTGAAATTATTTTTTTGTACATAATTTTTCATTATTGTGATTTTTCATTACTTTTATTTCTTAATTGTTCATAATTTATTATTATTATTTTCCATTTGTCAATAAATTCTTTTGATTTGTAATTGTTCATCATTTTTCAACCCCAATAAATAGAAGGTAACTATTAGAAATGTAACCGTTACAAAATGTAACTGCTCGCTCATGCGAACAAGCAGGAAAAAGTAACCAGGGCTGCGTTAAGACACAAATACCGGATATAATTCTTTGACTTACTCCAGAACCATTTTCTTTTCCAATTTTCCTCGATACTTAAACAATTATGATTCATTTAATCATTAATCAGGAGCCATGATATAGTTTATGAAAAATATACCGATATTTTTATCATGAAAAATTGTTTTGATCTTCTCAGTTCCACCGGCCAGAAGTTTGGCTTTCGAACAAAGGTTTTCAGGATAAACGCCCTCAAAAAGGCATTTGATCTTTTCGCTGTTATAAACCTTTTGAAGCCAATTAATTTTAAATCACAAGAAACCGAAATCGAAACTTTTGCTTTATGGAGCAAGTTATAGTTTTCTACAAATATGAAGGGAAATAAATTTTGAATGAGACAGTAGTTTAATATCAGATTAATCGGATTGTTCACATATATGGAATGCCATGGAATTTTACTTAACATTTATGGTGGAAATGGTAGACTGGATATATCTTAGAAGAGTGTAAAATGGTCAGTCAGTAAAAAAAAACACTTATTTTATGTTTTAAGGCACAAATAAAATAAATAGTACTTATTTTGTGTGAAATATTTATTGACTGCACCCGCTGACCATTTTACACACCGATTTTTACTTCACGTATTTTTTTTTTCACCAATAATATATATTTTTCAACAAATATAAAATATATATTCTGTGAAAAAAAATAAGAAACTTTGTGGCCATAGCTCACTGAATAAGCCGGAACAAAGGGACCAAATGTAAATCATTCGAAACAAGCCACAAGTCCTAAATCAAGCGAGAAACACGTTCTTCTATTATGGTTTGACATCGCTGTTTACTAGAACGAATGACTTCCACATCGATGGTCATGAAAGAGCGGCATCGCAGCAAGTGTGAACTGATAGCAGCAACAAAGAACTAACTAGTCACTGGCAAATACTGAATCAACATTATAGAAAGTCAAATCATAGGAATAACAATTTGATATAAAAAAAATAAAACAAAAAAAAATACCAGTAAGTAATATAAGGTGAGAAAATCGAGATTCTTGAAACGAGCAAAAACTTTTTTTATTAAACTTCAGGAATATATTTTGTGATGGCTACCACCCACGGCTTTTGGGGATATATAGAACTGAAAAAAAGTAGTATTAAATGACTAACTGGACCAATATGAATTAAAATAACAGTACAAACTAACAATCAATAATTCCCCCACATCATTCTAAGAACAATTATTTGGAATGCTTTATCAGAAATTTCTTAATGGTTAGCATAAAAATCTACTATGCCTATAATTCGCAGCCCAGCAGATGGTCCAAGGATTTTTTAAAGGGAGTAAAAAATCCTTGGTTATTCTGTCCTTTGAAAGGGACGTAAAATAGAGCCTCCTAGCCGGTGCGATGTCAGGTACTCGTTAAAGATCCTTATTAGAATTATATCTGGATAGGGAAAGTTTTGGGCCCCCTCTGTAGTATCGTCCGATTATCCACAGCAGTATTCAGAGAAGTTAAACGAATAAACACAAAGTTAAACGTCACCTATAAGTTCACCCACAGCTGCACCGTAAATTAGCCAGAATTTTCTTATCTCTATCCTTATCTACACGACAGACAAAATGCTTAATTAACGATTCAAAAAACGTTAAATTATTTTAGTTTCATAAGATAAGTTATATAAAATAGTGATAAACTGCTTTTTCATAACTTAAGCCAAAAAATCAAGTATTTAATACTATTTTATTCTAGAGATCGAATGCAATAATATTGGATCAAAATATTTTTACTAAATGGAGTCGTCACTTCACACCTAAATCACTACACACCTAAATCACTTCAAGAGAATATTAGGTTCAGTGACTGAACTGTTTCTAAACCAATATAAATGCAAGGAGAGGATATTCGTTTGTTCGACTGAGATCAAGCTCAACTCCCAATTAAAAGTACCCACATTAAAGAGGCTGACTGATTCCAAGACAGGTCTTCAGGCCTTACAGAATGAGTAATTTATCTGCCACAGCCGTTTTCCAACTCTGGGCCTGGAGATCAATACTTAGTATAAGGTGCTACTCTTTCATTTTATCACTATGAATAATAATAATAATACAAAATATTGTTAAAAGGAAATGAGCCTTTTAAATATATTTTCAATATATAATAAGCTTCAAATTTCCAGATCTTCAATTTTTTTTTTTTTTGTGGAGGAGAAGAAGAGGGAAAATAACAATTAAATTATTAAATATTATTTTTACTACACGTTGTAAGACTAGTTCTCAGGAGTTATACTAGTTTGTACATAGTTGTATTTTTAAACTTTAAATATTATTACATACAGGGCCTCAAGCTAAAGCACTGTGCCTATCAACCGTCCAGAGTATACCAGATTTAAAGAAATTTACCTGCCAACGGAACAAAACTGTAGTGGCTACAAGACGCTAGAAACGGCAAGTGAGAAAGGTAAAAAAAGAAGAATATTACGAAAATGGCCTATACTGAAAAACGTCTGCTCTTTGAATCTTCATATGATACTGTTACTATTCCCTCGTGACACTGTTTCATTTGGAGTGATGGATAGCGCTCAAATTTATGTTAGTGTGCTGAAATTACCAAATGTTTCCAAATTATATAGACAAATGAGGAGTGTAGATGCAAAACTCACATTCTCCACTTATCATAATTTTCGGTAAAATGGTAAAAACCGATTTTACTCGTATAATAAATATATGAGATAAACGAATCAGAAACTTTTAAGAGATGTTGCTGCTCTTCTTCTGACTTGTTTATCTAATATATTTATATCAGAATAAATTTGTATCGTTTTACCGAAAGTTAAGAAAAGTGGAGAATGTGAGTTTTGCATCCACGCCCCTCAAATGGATCAAGTTGGAGAGAATCATGTTGACCTTTACGAATTACTATTTTTTTTCAAACTCTGAAAATTAAAATTCTGATGCAGCGTTAGATAGACAGAAGTGTTCTGTTTTGATTACATTACAATGCCAGAGGCTTTTACATCCCATATGGGTTTTCCATTACTCTACTGCGTGAGGCAATCAACGAATCGCTCGCCACCTTGATTGGCTATTACTGCCGCCAAGTATCGATCATCCAGCTCCCGTGCGTGGATCGGCTTCCGTCCTCCGAGAAAATTCCGACTTATCTAACGGCCATAACGAGAAATATCCTGGAAGAGACAGGACATCAATTTCTGGATCGCGCCGTTTGGAATCAGGAGGTATCTCGAAGCGGTATCTGCATTTCAGATCAGCCACTGCCTTATTGATTTACCTCCTCAGGAACCAGAAATCCAAGAATATTCACTGCCTACCATTCAGGAGTCTTAATAACATTATTCAACTCTTTTTACAGGAAATATTTTTGTTTTTTCTTCTCTTTTTTAGAGGTTTTTAGAATAATTTCTAAACACTCACAATTCGTTTTCTAAAAATGCCAGAAAGTACGAACTAGCATACATCATTTTAATCTAGACATAAACTTCACTTTAACCTTCCTTATACAATATAAAAACATCAAACTTATATTATAAGCAGTGAATGTTAATTTAAGTAGCTTTCAATGGATAAAAATTTGTTAAACAGAAAAAAAAAATTGCTTGTACTTCTGCAACCCATGAAGGCTCTTGAGTTCAGTACATGATAGAGTGTACTACTTTTTTAATATAGCGTTTGTGCGGGATGGGATTTGTCTGAAATTTCATTCAACCACTAATTTTCCTAAGCTAAGCGTACTCAGCACTCATGAAGGTATGCAGATCCTACAGAGTCCATCCCTGGCTTTCAAAATATTAGATAATTTATCTGCCAAAGGATTTGACCCTGGGATTTTCAGGAACTCAGAGCTCTACATCCCCAACAATTATTCTATCAGAAACATGATATTTTTTTCGCCTAATGATAAGCATTTAAGAATTTCTAAATATTCAAAACACTGTAGCTATGGACCAAAGATGCTGCCTTTTTATTTATTTATTTACTTTTTTTTATATTTAATATAATTAGGGATATTAAATGATATAGTTTAATGACACTACTATGTTTGGTTTTTTTTCATTTTTTTAATATATTATTGTACTTTTAATTAATCATTAAGGACGATGCCCACGGTTTGATTTGGAAAAAAGCATATAATTCAGATATAAATTAGTGGTTTAACATTGGCAAAAAAGTAAGTATTTATAAACAATTTATCAAAGTCATATTTGATAAGAGAAATAAACAAGTTTAGGTGGGTTTGACGAATAGGGAAACTATGTTCGTTTAACAAAAAAATAATACAAACGGAAATGGAGTTTGAAACACAAAAGGTGGAATCTGGACTGACTAGGAGAGGGTTGGAATGGAAAGGATGTCATCCAAGGGAGCAATATCCGACAGTATTCTATTCAAATTACAAATACAAATTCTGCAACAGAAGAATCTGCTAAAATTGTTTTTATTTTGTCTCTAAAACACCCGATTGATTTTATTCATTTGTTGATAGTTCAGTTTATATTTATACAATAAGTTAGAATATACTGTTCAAGTTAATATTTCTCATTATCTTCTGGTTCCCTTGGTAACGTTAATTTGAGAAAGATCTCATCTCAGGGACATACGCATTGAAACACGTAATCTCTCAGAAGATATTTATATTATTAATAACAAAAAAATAAATACTACCATTTCATTTTATTTGTATTGCTTTTTAGTGCGCTTTTTCAAATTTTAATGAGAGCTTCGGGAATGAAACGCGGTCATAATTATAGAATTAAGTGATCAGCCATCAGTCCTGCCCCTACGCTAAGGTGAAATACTAAACTGCCTAACTCCTATATAATTTACCAATATGTACAGAGATTAAGGTATTGTGGAAACGACAATTACCATGTAATCCACTGTATTAACAATAGTTTATTGTTTTATATAAATTAAAAAATAAAACATATAAATTACTTAATAACGATATATAATTTATAATAATTATTTAAGCAAAGTGCCTGCGATAATATTATTAGAGCTTGTATATTATTTAAACTAAAGTACAAACATTAATATTATTAATTGTTGTTAAATTCATATTTGCCAACGTTTCGCCAGACAGGCTTCTTCACGGCTGGATCGAGAATGAAGATTCTCCGGTAACCCGTGGTTTTATATAGACGTCGTTCGGGTCCGCTCAGGTCCACTCATAGTTCGTCGGGTTAACTCGTTTTCTTCCTTCTGGACTTCTCCAATATCTTCACTCTTCGAGTTATATCCTTGATATATTCGAGTATCTCAGTAACCAGGACTCAATATATACGGGCACATTATATATCCTTAAAACTATAAACAAAATAAATTGGGATACATTGTCACCATATGTCGAGGAGGTCCTATGGTTCTTATTAATTTATGAAAACCCTCAAAATTGAATAATTTATTTGCTAAAAATAGTTTACTATCATCGGAAACGAATATCATGCAAGTATAATAGTAAATTATTTAATCTAATATTCAGGAGAGAATTTCATTAAAAACAATGTTTTTAATATTAAGTATATAGATTCTAAGAACCATCAGGAGTTAAACATTGTTTATTTAACGCCACCTTATGCTACTTAGGCTAAGCGGACGACACTACAGTGGGACAGGTATGCTACAGGTAAAATTTTGGCTATTCAGGTTTAATAAGGATAGGGATTTGTAGAATCTGGCATCGTACAGGCTCTGGGGGGTCCAGTTTATCGTCCCTTCCGAAGGACTGCATAACCAAGGATATTTTAGTCCCTTTAGAAAATCCTAACGCCACCTGCCGGACTACGAAATCGCGATCTTGGGCTTAGTAAAGAGCTTAAAAGACTCTTCTGTTTTCCTTGGTCAGAGCCCACGTTTCATTGTTATACATTACTACTGGCCTAACTATTGTTTTACGTAAAGATTTACTTTCCTGGAATGACCTTTTTAACGGAGAGATATTTGCAGCGCATAGAAACACCTGGTTCCTGCTACCATCCTCCCCTTAATTTCTATTTCTAAATCGTTGCTCTCCATCACTACTCCTCTCAGCTAATTGAAGTACTACACCTGTGAAACGAGATTTCACCCGTCAAAAAAATCTCTTCTATTCCCGGTCTGTCTAGAGATTTCATTTTTCGAAAAGAGATGATAATTTCATTTTGAAGTACTCATTCGGTTAAAAAGCTAGGGGTGTGAGGAATGCTATAACGCCTTAGAAAGTAGTAAGCATTTCTATTAATTCTTAAGTGAATTACCGTTGTGATTACTTTTAAATAACGCCCACTAACACTAAACCATAATCTAGGTAATATACAATATCTAATGGATGATAAAGGTGAAATTTGTTTTGGTATAATAATGCAAGTTCTTGGTAATTCCATGCTAAACTTTTTTAGCATTAGGGGAATTTATACTTGATACGTTACTTAATTGTAAAATGAACCACCGTCAGTGTTTTCTGATTCCTATGAACAGGAAATAGGAAGTTATAGGAGCATATTATCACTTTTAACAAAAGGTATACATATAATAAATCATAGACTAAAGTTGATTAATATAGAAAGAAATCTTGAAGGAGTAAGTTGAATGTTCCTATTGCAGGATTGGGGGCGTTGTAGCTCAGTGGAAATTGCTGAGCCAACGGTGCCGGGTCCAAATCCCGTATTGGCAGATGAATTATTTAGACTGTTAACAGCCACGAATGGGCCATGTGGACTTGGAGACCTCCCTGGGGCTACCCAGCCTCCATAAAGGGGGTACGCTTAATAGGGTAAAAAGCTTGGCAGTCCGAACTAATCACCTACCTGCAAAACGTTTTTCATAGATAAAACTTTGTTCCTGGTACAGACTCGACCACCTATTGAACACAAGACCCTCCATGAGTTGTAGTTTGTTTCCAGACAGGATTATCATATAACCATTTTTAAATATAGTAGCAATCATAGAGGAAAAGATAACTTCATTACTTCAAATTCTATTTGATTGCTATTTAAGGTAGGAAGGTTTTAAGAAAGACCCCAGAATACCTGAGCTCTATTGAATTATTCGCAGATCGATAGTTGGATTGTAGGACACGGAGCAATGTAAATGTATGGTAATGAGGACCTTGCAACGCGGTGGAGGGCTCTTGAGGGCTGTGTAGGTACGGCAGGTGTACGGGTCTTGGTGGTTCAGGTAATCCGGACGAGGTTGGCCAAAGTCCACAATCACAGGGCTTAGCCGGAACCTTGTTTTAGTTGATTAGAACATCAACGGTTGTTAAATAAATATTATAAAGGGTCGTCCCTGATAAAAAAGTAATGATTTTTTTCTCGAGACCATCAAGTTAGCTGCTCCTGAGGCTGTTTTAGTAGTGAATTAACATGTTTGGGAGATTGTAAATTCTATTAAAATACCTATCTGCGATTCTTCAAAGTTTTTCCACATGTATTTATAAGAGGCCTCCGTTTGTTTTCTAATTCGTTCAAACAAATAAATTTATTACCTATTCAACGATATTGATATCACTGCAGTGATAAAATTTGTTCGTCTAAGGTAGGCATGTCAAGTTGCTAAAACAGAAATAAAAGTCTCTCAAAGAATGGTGATGACTATTGAGGTAGAGGTACACCGAGCGGACGGTAGGCCAAGATTAAGATGGACAGATTGCGTAGTCAATGATGCCAATAAAGTAGGAATAAAGAGCTGGATAAGAACGGCCAGCGATAAAGGAGCATGGCGATAGGTTTTGGAGGGGGTTGGAGCTCCCTTGTGGGTCCTAGCGCCAATGTAATAATGATTAATTTCATTATGAAGTTGAATAAAAAGTATTTATACCATATAAAATAATATATAAACAGAAAATCTTATTTTCTATTATTACTATTTTATAATGTTATAAAAGGAGCCAACGGTTACATAGCACATAGGGCACATAGCAAGGTAATGTGGCCCAAGTCAGACTCAACTGCTAGGCTTTCCCCACAGTTGAAGGTGCAGACTTTATAGAGATTGGGTGGTTGAGGAGGGTTTGTATATCCCACGGGCTCCATCTATTGCTGTTAACAGATTTCTCAGCCATAGCTAGATTCCAAGCCAAGGACTACAGCTCAGCAACTAAGAACTCTTCATATTGAAGTTTTCCAATCACAAAATCTTCTTCCTCTTCTGCCACTCAGCGTAGACGAGCCTTAAAATGACCACATAGGTCGAAACGTATAATAAATGATGAAAAACAATGAGGTTTTTTTACATCCCCAAGAAAAATATCTAATTACAGACCATTAAGCTTAAACCTCAATTAGAAAACACTACTGTATTTAATCTGAAAGTAGTAGTAGAGATTAATGAGGTAGTTCAATATGCTACACTGTGTTATTTTTTATGTTCATCAATAAAGGAAGTGCTAACTATTTACGACACTATGAAGATCCCAAATCATATAAAATGAGCTGATCGGAATTAATGACCATACTTAGTCATAAATTTCAAAAGGAGCCTATATTGGAAAATAATAAGGGAGTCCCTCCTTTCGAAGGATATTATCGAGCGCTCTTTAAATTGCGAGGAAGCTTTTTCGCTGACAGGGTCGTTACTTGGACAGGAAGGTGCAACTCTTGCTATCAATCTGATGTACAGTTCCGATCATTAAGGGGCTGAAAGCGTTTCACCTCAGGGGTAGGGTGTTATTTAAATTTTATAATTGTTATTGTTTATATTTTATTTATTTTGTTGGCTCGTTACCGATATTGCAATTACCATTCACTCTCAAATCAATTAGGGTTTAAGATGTGGTAAAATATTTTATTCTTTATATATAAAAGTTACCATTCAGTCACCGATCAATAGCTATCATTACACCTCAATGCGAAATCTTAAAGTTTTTAATGGTGGTTCTACTTATGCTGTATAATTCTGGACTTGAACAAAATAATAACCTATGTATTTAGATATAATTATTATTATTATACGGGCCACGCGCTGAGCCTTGGCCTGCTCTAGCATTGACTGCCATTCATCTCTCTAATCAAGTATCGATAATAGTTCGGTAGTAACACAGCCTTCCTATCGGAGTTCGACAATCCGCGTTCCAATTGGTTTCTCCTAAAGGACTTCAGATGGGATTTCCTCTGGATTCATCCTAGCTAAGTGGACCGCCCATTGCAAGCAAGAGAATTTAAATACATTAACTAAGTTATTGTATAGACTTCTCAGCTCAAGGTTTGTTGTTCTTCTCCAGTCTCCGTTAACATGCATGCCTCCATAAATTTATCTCAGGATCGTCCGTTAAAGCCTGGCTATTTCCAGGTCCAGAGTCCTTGTCCAGGTTTCGGATACAAATGTTAAAACAGGTCGAATCAAGCTGTGTATATTCTGGCCTGTGTCAATTTTGAAAAATTACCATACCGGATTGCGAAGGGAGCACCGACGGGTAGTCAGAACGCGTTTGCATATCTCTTCCTCAATGTAATTCGGGGAGTTAACTTGGGAGCCTAAGTAGGCCGTAATCATCGTATCACTATCCTACGTGAACCCAACTTCCCGAACATCATGCTTCTGGTTTACACACAGATACTCCGTTTTATCAGTGTTTAATAAAACAAAACAAAATATTACAACAACAATAACAAGATATAACCAGAATTTTCTGAATGTAGGAAGTAAATCGCTGAAGAATATTTCATTCAAGAATATTCAAAATTTTATAAATCGCTATTTGGTATATTGAAATGAGTTCAAAGATCATTTGCAGCATGTGAAATAGCAGAACACAATTCACCGCCATTATATCTTCAGGAAAGACTTTAGGTTTTCCCAAACCCGACTTTTTGGGCATAGTAGGTTGAACTATATAATATACGAGGAAGAAAATGGCCAGGGTCAGAAAATTCTCAGGTCAAGAAAATTCTGTTTTATAGGGAGAACTTTTATATTAGTAAGCCAACGTTTCCACCCACATTCTAGGTCTTCACAAGATACAAATAGACTACAATTTACATTACATTTCCAACATATATTATATATAACTGCTTGCAAAAATAAAATCGAAGCTGCACCGTTATCTTTAAAAACTCGATAAAGAGGAATTGAAACTAAAAATATGTTTCAGTTGAAAGTCTAATAGAATGTTAGGAAAATTTGAATGAAAAAAATATTTATATATTTGTTATTATTAGACAACATCTAAAACCCCTAATTTAAAGTTCAGAAAAATAAAACCAAGTACTATGTAGAAAGAAGTATTGTGAATAATCATCCAACTGAATCCTCTTAAATCCGTGCTTTGCCTAAAATGACAAATAATATGTGATTCCGCATATATATATATATATATATATCAAAACTATGGGTTTACAATATAATGATGCATACATTGGAATAATCACCCCATCTTGCCTGCAATTGGCAGCTCAGCGATCCATAGAGAAGAAGGGCTAATCGGAGCTAAATTATGCAGAGGTCGATCACAGAACTGCCCGTCCGGACGGAGTTGATGGACTGGAATGTGGGAATCTGTCACCGGGAGACGGGTTTGGCAACGATCGGCTCGACTGCTAACTACCGTCGTCAGTCATTAGGATTTGTGGGGTTTGTACACGCACGGATATTTATTAGCTTTTCTAAATTCGGGAATAATTTTAAAGTTTCACGGCGTTCCAATATGTCTTAATAAAATCACGTTTTCGCATAGTGGATGCCTTTCTACATTCGACAGAAGTATGAGCTTGCCCACACCTATAATACAGAAACGCTTTAAGACGATCGATCGCTCCATGAAACAAGAACGTGTGAATGGAATGATGGAGATCACACAAACTCCTCTTTTCAATTATTCCCAGACAGCTCATAAGTCATTATTACGTCTTCACTTTTTTATAATATTAGGATCGGGGAAACGCAGTCAGTAGAGTGCTGAGTTCCCATGCCCAGGTACAAATACGGCTGAAGCAGATAAATTATTTATTTTGAGGACATATGTGGGTGGGCCTTGTAGGATCTGATAACCCTGGTGCTCCCTCAATCTCTATGAAGTGGGTACCCTTAATAGGAGGAAAACCTGGTGGTTGAGCGTCAGGTCGGAAAAAATCACCTACATGCTTTGCTGTTGTCCTAGAAACAGTGGAGTCTCTACCATGTGCTGAACCCAAAACCCTTCATGTCGGAAAAATCACCTACCTGCACAGTTGTTGTCCTAGAAACAGTGGAGTCTCTACCATGTGCTGAACCCAAAACCCTTCATGGGTTGAAGTGGTACAGTTAATTTACTAATAATACAGCCAATACATTGCTCAAAGATTAATATAACTATTGAGTTGTGACTTTCCCATTACTAATTTCATCATCATTACTTTTTTTACTTTTAACGGCTAGGTTGTTATTTCAGTTATTTTATTATGTTCATATCTATACTTATAATTACCATCATTTTATATAATCCTATGTATGATAGTTTTTATTGCTTCTTTAAAATTTTCAGTAATATTTTCCAGCCATATTATCTTGTTTATCCAGGATGTAATAGGAAAAATACCCAAAACTCCAAAACTCGCAAGAGTTGTTAAGAGTTGTTAGCGGAGCGTCTTGGCCCATGGTTGCTGTCTCTATTTGATGAATATGTTTGGCCTATTGGTGTGAGATGTGCTGCACTTTATCCTCTTTGATGTGATTTCCTTTCTTAGTGTGTCTCGATGATCCAGGAATAGGCGAAACATCGACTGGTTGTTATTGTATTATTTATAAGTTTTGAGGATTTTTCCTATTGCATCTTATTTATGATTTGTCTCTTTTTGAATTTTTACTCACTTTGGTTGTTTACTTGGATTTGGATCTTTTCCTACTCCCTAGCTGATGTTATACTCATGTTATTCTTGCCCGCAACCCGACACAAAATGAATAATTGACTCAAATTAATATTAAATTTTAAAAAAATAGATGAAGTTTATGTGAAATATACATAAGAACAGAAAATCCTTACTTTACTAATACTGTAGAACGGGGGATATATGAGCGTTATAAGGAGTTCACGAAGGAATAGTCGAAAAGAAAGGGGTTTTTTTATACAAACAGATTTTGCAGTATGCTAACCTCACAATATACTTGAGTGCAATGTTCAGGTCTCATCCATTGATAATCTCAATCCAAGTAACACATTTTGGTTTTTGGCAGCAAAATAATAAGCTTAAAAAAAACACCATAGGACACATTTAGTTCATTGCCGACTACCGTTAAAATCACACGTATACGTTATTTTGAAACTTTAAACTGTCTGAAAACGTTTTGCTGAAGGAAAGTGGCTTGATTTGGACTCAAATAACGCTTGTCAGGAAACGAGTTCAACAGTAAATCGCAGAGCTTAGCCCGATGCGAGTGGCTTTGTACTGACTAAATAGGAAAGGTTTTGTCCCATTGTAGCCATTGGGAAGAGTAGACGCTTTGTGTCGTTTCCTATTGTAGTTCCAGTCGGTTTTGACTCTGTTTACTTAAGTTAAGGCGTCAGGGGAATATGTTGATCGGTTTCATTATGTACATTATCGATCAGTTATTTTAGCGAACGATGGGAGTTTGCTCAACCGAAAGGTGAAACTACGTGTAGCAGCTCTACAATACAAACATTGGATAAAAATGAAAAAGTAGTAAGGCTTTTTTTTTTTTAAACTCTTAGAAACGTCGGATATTCCCGACTATTTCTAATCTTTACACCTTTTTCTTTTCCCTTTCGAGTGAGGTTCTTATTGCAATTAGAAATTTCGACTTTTTCCTACAATATCTATTTGTGTCTTCTGGTTTCACACCACGCATATCATACTTGTTTATTACATTCAGTCTTCAGTAATAAAAAAAACAACGTAAGATTAGAAAAAAAACAATAAAAAAAAATTATGCATGGTTTTAGTAATCCTTCGATGCTTGGTTTTTGGATGTTTCTTAGTTTGTAAAGTTTAACTTATCTCGGTATGTTTATTCTCATATGACCCATTTGATTAATTTTAATATAAATTACTCATACTAAAGGGTTCGTAGCCCGGCAGTTGGCCCTAGGATTTTTGTAAGGGAGTAAAAATCCTTAGATACGCCGTCCTTCGGAAGGGACGTTAAACGGGCCTGTATGATGTCAGGTACTCGTTAAAAATCCCTATCCTAATTTAACCTGGACATGCAAAATTTAGAGCTCCCACTATAGCATAGTCCGATTAGCCATAGCAGCATAAAGTGACGTTAAATGAACAAACTTACTAAAGGGAATAGAAAATACTTGGTTATGTCGTCCTTTGGAAGATACGTAAAATGGAGTTCTCAATTTTGTGCAGAATCAGATATTCGTATATGATCTCTATCCTAATTATACCTGGCTAGGAAAAATTTAAGACTACCGCTGAGCATCTTTCGATTAGCCATAGCAGCATAAAGTGACTATAAATTAATAAAGAACAAACAATTCATAATAAAACGAAAAATCTAAATACAATTTCTTCTTATGGAGAAAGAAATAGGCATTTTCGACGAATAAAGTATTTATAATCAGTTTTGAAACTTCTTTCTTTTAAGAAGATACATAATCTCAACTTACATACTTCATACCATCTTCTGTCAGGAAAATGACCTTAAAACAGAAGATAATGTCTGTATATATCTATGGATATAGATGACCGGATCTCAAAATTGTTTTTATTTTAATAAATAAGTAATGTTTTTATTCTTTATTATTTATTAATACTGAACTAAGATTATGTTTTAAATAATCTACCATCATAAAGAGCCACTTTAAGTTGTGGCTTAGGAGAAGGGGAAAAAAAAAAAACTTTACCAATACAGCCCATGCAGTGTCTTGGGTTCAGTAGGTGTTAGAGACTGTAATAAGTCTTGAAGAACGGTTGTGTAGGGAGGTGATTTATCCTAGATCACGCTCAACCACCAGATTTTCCCGCTATTTTGGATATGGACGCTGGGTTAGCCCGAGGAAATCTTATATCCCACAGGATCCATCTCCGACTGCTAACAGGTCAAATAAAATCCACCAGTAGCGGGATTCGAACCCAGGACCATTGTCAAAGCAATTCAACGCGCTACCACTGAGCCACTCCGCTACCAAGAAAATGTAAAATTGGGACAAGGAATTATATTTGGGATGTTCTACCTTAACATCTTTCGAAGATCAAGATTACCAAAGTGATTAATAGTATGTAACAAAAGATGTGCTAAAAACAATAAAAACATTACCACATTTGGCAGAACATTTTATCAGGTACAAAATATAAAATTGTAAGTGAATTGAAAATTCGTTTGTAGACCGATTTGGTATTGCGTAACTTGAAATCTCAATAACAGGTTTTGTAGAGCGCGCTGTATGGAGCAATGCACAATGTAACATCAATAAATAGAGTTCTCTCAGCACACGGTAACTTGTAAAGTCAACACCATGCAACGAGGAACGACCTGAAGTCAACTGCATCAACTTATCACAAAGCACTGTAACTTATTGAATTCCTGATAAGCTCATTAATATTAACCACTTATTCCTTTGAATATTAATGTGTTATAATAAACTATCTAACTCTTAAGTAATAATTGTTTAATTACCCCAATCATTATTACATAATTCAACCATTTCGTTTATACCAACTGTGTGGAACTTTAAAACTTTTTCCTGCAGTTATATTTAGAGTTTAAAAGCATTTTGCTATATTTATTTAGAAAAAACATTGATGTGGGACATTATTTATTTATTTGCCGATGGATACAATTAAAAAGATAGGTATTAAAACCAAGTATATAATAAATACCTTATATGTATGGTGCTACCTTTAACTTAATAAATACGAATAATAGTGTTGTTCCATTTATATATTACACCATGGTTGTAATAAAACCAGGAATTATGTGATATATCAGATCTGACTGTATAGGCTGTAGTTACTATGCTCATGACACCTGGTTCGAATCCGGTTGTAACAGATAAACTATTTAATCCATTATCAACCATAGCTAGATGTGGGATCTGTATACCCTCCTGGGGATCAACCATTCTTTATAAATCGGGTTGCCCTTATTTGGGGAAAACCTGTTGGTTGAGCGAGATCACGGACAGATCACCTCCCTGCACAACCACTGTCTTAGCAATGGTACAGTCTCTTCCATGTACTGAACCCAAGACTTCATAAGTTATAGTGGTACAGGTTTTGTTTTTATCAGAATATATGTTATATTATAAATATATATTAGTAATCATATATCATATGACCAGCATTCCCAATTTTATGTTAACTACAATAAGGACGCATATTAATACCTCATTATAATTATAGTTGTATGTGATGTTAAAACTATGATTATAATGATAGAAATTCACGTATTGGATTTTAGAGAGTATAGATGAATGGTAAAAATTTTAATGAAAATCATTTAGACACTATTTTATTTTATTATTATATTTATAATGACCACAGACGGTATCCTGTTAAAACGTTTATGATGAGGATCGAATCGTGAATCTAAAGCATTCTCGAACCCATTTGAAAACACACAAAAAATTTCATCAAAATCAGTCCAACATTTAGGAAGTGGGTGACAGAAGAGTTATATATATTACAATGGTACAAGCAAATGAACAAACATACAACATCTATTGTTCATATGAATAGTTATTGAGGATATCCACCTTGCACTTATACGAAAATAATAATAATAATATATATATATATATATATATATATATATATATATATATATGTAAGTTAAGATAGGACATACACCAGTATAGACACTAATCCTAAACAGTGGATGTCAACATTGTAAATAAGATAAATAGAGGATTTTAACTTGAATAAAGCAGTGTTTAACCAGCCTTCAAGTGAGTTGTTTATTTCCCGACTTTGTCTTTTTTTTTATGTTTTGCTTGGTGAAGTACATAAGTGGTGCCGAAACCCGGGAAAACGTTTTAGCAGTGCAGTAAGAATATTTTCTTTTGTTTTTTTTTCTCTCCTCTCTTTCAAGGACACTAGAAACTATTGTGATCTCATTACAGAGTTTTTTTTTTTTTACGTACTTTCATTTTTTTTTTGTTCTTTAAAATTTTAAAAACTAATTGTGCCATTATGAATGGTGAAAGAGAAATCCTTAGGCCTGCAACATTAACTTTGGAGCCTTCACAGGCAGAACCAGTGAATCCCGAGTTCCCGCCGTTACCGTCGACAACCCTAGCGATGGCACGGGCTGACTTAGCTGCGCAGGAGGCAAATAGAATAGCGCAGGAAACAAACGAGCTGGAAAAAATGAAATTAAGAAAGGCAAATGCGCAGGACTTAAGAAGGGAAATATCCGACTTAGAGAAGTTTAATGGTGATATAGGCGAATTGAATCATTTTCTCAAGGGCGGAGATGGCATTATGAACAGTATCCAGTCCCAGGTCTCAACAGGTTGTTTGGAAGAAACAGATGCCAAAAGACTACGGGTAGCCTTAGCACGACGGGTCAGAAGGAGCGTGCTAAATCTGATCCAAGCAGATGAGGATACTGCATGGCAGGTGATAAAAGAAAGGCTAAAAAAAGCGTATGGAGGGGGGCGATGGGCCCCAGAAGAAGACATGCTGCAGATGTTTCGGGAGGTGAAACGTCAAAATCAGACAAATGGTCAGTATGCTGCAGGACTGCTGGTGAGACTAAATAAGATAAATGAGAAGTTACGCGAGGTAATGGATACGGGTGCGGTCGAAACGTGGATGCTGTTTATGACCACGGTCTTGAAGGTGCAGTTAGCTAGGGATACCGGAAAGAAAGACGGGTTACCCAGAGATAAGTCATTCATGGAATGCGCCCAGGAGATGGTGGATGTGAGTGCCCGCGATGAAGAGGATGGAGAAGTTTTCGAACCAGGATGGTGTAAGGTCTCATATCGCCGTAATGATATAGGAAAAAATCGACCAAGACCAGACCGAGAGAGAAGAAGGGATGGAGACTTTAGCAGGAGAGACAGAATGCCCAGAGAGAAAAAGCCGTTCGGAGATAGAAGGTATGGGAGAAAGGAGGATAGAAAGTGCCACGAATGTGGGAAGACAGGGCATCTGATGGCCCAGTGCCCACGCACGCGCTGTTTTGAGTGCCACAGCGAGGGACACATGGCGAGACAATGCCCATACATAAGGCGGAGAAACCATGATCGTGGAGAGCCAATGGAGGTAAATGCGCAGAGAATATGGAGAAGAAGCAGAAGGCCATCCGATTCGTCTAGATCTTCCGAGGCTTCAGGATTCGAGACAGAGGGCAGCGAGCATGGTGGCAGAGGGACCCCTGGAGGAAAGAGCAGACAACGGAGTGCAGGGAGGAGAATCGAGGAGGTGAGTAGAGAATGAGAATGGTGTGAGCAGAGAGGCAACCATTTTTGTGTAAATACTATCATAAAGAGGTGTGATCGGTTGCCTATTATCGAGTTTTGCAAGGGGTGGAGGTGTCTGGTGGACACAGGGAGTTCGTGTACTCTAATAGGTAGAGATAGTTTACAAACTATATTTAAAGGAAAGAGTGAACCAGAAATTAGGACGTGCTTATGTAAGTTGGTCACTTTGGGTGGTCCCTGTACGGTGGAGGGGGAAATTGACCTGGCGTTAGGTAAATGGGGGGAAAAGGGTGGAATAGCAACCCTGCATGTGGTAGAGACTATGCCGCGTGAATATGGGGGGATTTTGGGATGTGATGTGCTCGGGAAATTAGGGGCGAAACTACGTAATGTAGAGGGTCAATGGGTGATTAAAATAGGGAGGCGGATATATAAAACGATGGAGAGCGCGAAAAGGGATCTGCGGTGCGTTGGTGCAATCGCCCAGGCCAAGGATTGGAGGACGGGCATAAAGGAGGAATATGCGGATATTTTTTTTCGCGAGGGGGATCCCCTGAGTGTGACGGGGGAAACTTTTCACGAAATTCATTTAAAGTCTGAGAAGAGTACGTACGTGAAGGAGCGGAGGTACCCACAGGTGTTACGGGAACACATTAGGGCGGAGATCGCGGAACTCAAACGCCAAGGAATTATCGTCGATAGTACGTCGCCCTTTAACAGTCCTCTATGGGCGGTCAAGAAGAAACCTGCTGACGGGGATACTAGGGAGCGCTACAGGGTGGTAGTGGATTTCCGACAACTCAACGACAACACGTTGGATGAGAAATACCCTATTCCCAGACTAGAAGACATTTTGGACAGATTGGGCGGAGCAACGGTGTTCAGTACGTTGGATTTGAAATCAGGGTACCACCAGATTCGAATGCATCCCAGGGACCAATGTAAAACAGCGTTCACGTTTGAGAGGGGGCATTACGAATTTACCCGTATGCCGTTTGGTTTGAAAAATGCGCCAATAACTTTTCAGAGACTGATGGACGAGTTCTTGAGGGGCTTAGATGAAAATATGTGCCAGGTCTATATGGACGACCTCTTGGTTTTTAGTAAGACGGAGTTAGGTCATATCGAGGACTTGAGGCGAGTCTTTGACAGAATCCGTCAATTTGGATTGAAATTGTCGGAGGAAAAATCAATATTGGGGCAAAAACAGATCAATTTCCTAGGGCATTCGATATCGGAGGATGGGGTTCGGCCTGACGGTAAGAAGGTGGAAGCCATAGGGAAAATGGCGATGCCGAACGATATCAAGGGAATCAGGAGATTACTCGGAACCCTCAATTACTATCGTAGATTTGTCCCAGAGATGGCCGAACATCTGGTTTCTCTGAATGAATTGTTAAGAAAGGGGCGCACAGTTCAGATTACCCCGGAGATCGAGGAGAACATTAGGAAATGCATGCGTTGGTTGCAAACAGAACCGGTCCTCGCATTTCCGAATTTTTCGAAACCGTTTGCGATCACCACCGACGCTAGTGAATATGCACTGGGAGCGGTTTTGTCGCAGGAGTATGATCAGGGAGAACGGCCGGTGGCATACGCAAGCAGGAGGCTTACAGATGCAGAGACTCGGTACAGCGCGTTGGAAAGGGAGTTATTAGGGATTATATGGGCAGTACAACACTTCCGGCCCTATATTTTCGGTAAGAGGTTCAAAGTTCATACCGATCACAGGCCACTTCTGTGGGTGGGGAATTTGAAGGAATCGTCGGCTAGGGTGACGCGTTGGAAGGAGATCCTGAGCCAGTATAATATCGAGATAACATACAAGCCGGGAAAGGATAATGTGGTGGCGGATTGGCTATCTCGTGCCCTACAGGTCAATGCGATCGATTCAGGAGAAGGGGAACCGTGCGGGGGGCTTCAGAGGTTCGTACGTGAATGGACGCCAGATGGGGAAGGAGAGCGAGAAACAGACCGCAACGGGGAATCTCCCGAACATTCACGAGGATTCACAGGACGAGAGACTGACGGACATTGAGGAGGTGGATGAGGTGATCAATGACAAGACGAGACAGATAATCTGGAAGACACGGACCACAGGGTTACTGAAAATGGAATATTCCAGATATGAGAGACATCATATTGTTACTATCTGGTCTCAACCTGGAGTCAAGGAAGAACAGATATGCCAAGTTCTGAAAGACGCGTCAAAGGTAGGGGTGACCCACTATCTCTATGTAGGGAACGCGACGGTTTGGGAGAAAATCAAGAATTTGTGGCGACTAGAGAAGATAGGTCTGGATAGGTCGTTTGTTAGGTGTCGCCTTATGGTGGATACGATCCGGGATACCGATCACCAAAAAGAGGTCACGTTAGCTTACCACCAGGGGAAAACTAATCATAGGGGGGTTAATGAAACAGTAACAGCATTGAAACGGAGGTACTACTGGGTGGGGATGAGGAAAACGGTCGAAGAGATTGTGAGGGACTGTGCCATTTGCCATGTCGCGAAGTATGATCGCCATCCCCCGATAGGGTTGCAAGTGGAGACGTGTACGCCTATAGCGCCGCTAACGGATCTCCAAATTGACACCTTTACGTGGAGGGGCTTTAAGTGGGTAACTATCGTGGACATATTCAGTAAAATAGCCATGGCCCATCCGGTGAAAGAGAAGTCAGCGGCCGCAGTCGGTGGCGCCCTCCGAACATGGTTCCAATATTACGGGATGCCAGATTCGATTTCCTCGGACAGCGGTAGAGAGTTCGACAATGCCCAACTGCGAAAGGACATGAAAGATTGCGGTGTCGCTTGGCACTGGAATACACCCGGGCATCCCAAAAGTAGGGGAGGGATTGAGCGGCTCCATAGTACTCTGGGCGAACATCTTCGTGTATTCCATGCGGATAAAGGGTTGGAGGCTGATGTGGCGATGCCTCGGGCTGTTGCGACATACAACCACTCAATCCACATGGGTACGGGATTCTCCCCTTTCGAGGTCCTCTTTGGTTTACGGGCTCGACGTAGGGACGGGAACGGTACGGTCGTAGATGACACCATGGCGGAACACCTAGTCGCGAACAGAATAAAACTCGACCGAATATGGGAAAAAGCGCGTACAAGAATGGTCTCGGAGAAGAGTAAGAGAGTAGCCAGGGATAATTTTGGTGTGAAGGATATCCTGGGAACTCTTAGGATAGGCCATATTGTTTACAGAAAGATTGTGTCAAATCGCGCAAAGGAGGTGCTCAGGTACGAGGGGCCATTCAAAGTGATTGCGATTAGGGAGCACAATCTGGTCACCATTCAGAGTCTGGCGGAGCCCAGAAAACGTAGAA
This sequence comes from Arma custos, assembly GCA_037127475.1. Lineage (NCBI taxonomy): Eukaryota > Metazoa > Arthropoda > Insecta > Hemiptera > Pentatomidae > Arma > Arma custos. The sequence goes on along the minus strand of CM073760.1, from coordinate 97,675,510 downwards.
CGGTACATATTGAACAGCTGAAAATTCCAGCTGGGGAAACTAGACTATAAATATGTATGATCACCATTGCTTGTATTTTTTTTTTAGTATTTTTATTATTTTGTATTTTTAAGTGTTTGCTAAAGTAGGTCAGTAGAGTGATAATGATCTTAAGTTAAAGTGCTAAGTGAGTTCTTGTACATAATGTAAGTTTTCTTTTCTTTCGGTTTTTGTAAGTGATAGCTTTATTGATCTGAGGATATTGTATTTAATTTTCTTTCTGTTATTATTTTTGTATTCTTATGTTATGACTATGTTTTGAGTTTACGAGGGTATTCGTAAACTGGCAGGGGGGAGTTAAGATAGGACATACACCAGTATAGACACTAATCCTAAACAGTGGATGTCAACATTGTAAATAAGATAAATAGAGGATTTTAACTTGAATAAAGCAGTGTTTAACCAGCCTTCAAGTGAGTTGTTTATTTCCCGACTTTGTCTTTTTTTTTATGTTTTGCTTGGTGAAGTACATAAGTTGTATACATATATATATTAAAAAGAATCACTGATATGATCGATAACTGCAAGTGCTGACTGAAGTTTATGAAAATAAACCCATCATACTTTGTCTCCGGGTACAAATCCCATCATCCTCCTCAATCAGAGGCAATCCCTTAACAATGACGCAAATAAACTTAGTCTTTTCGCAAGTCCCCGAGCGGTCAACACGCGGACTCCGTATTGATTCCAAGCCCTCTGTGGAGGGTCAAAGGGGCGTCTCCTTCTTTCCTTCATTTCTGCGGGTCCCCGCCGAGATCTGGACGGATGTGTTTTCGTAGGGAAAGTGGAATCGTGGATTAGTAACCAGGAAGAAGAAGGTAGGGTATAAGTGGCCGATAATTTGATGACAGGTGAAACCATTCTGTTATCTGTCCAATATAGTAAATCTTAAATCAACTAGTTTACTGCTTCATTACATCCATTGAAGAGATGAAGGATGTAATGCAATTACGAATATACCTCCTGGAAAACATGACAAAGGAACTCTCCAAGATGGAGCGTTACACAGGAAGACGATAAGGGTTGTGACCCACACCCTCAGACATTGACAAGACGCCCTAAAGGAGACTATTAAGAGACTATTAGGAGACTACCCTTTGTAAATTATACAGCCTCCGAGCTACAAACCGGGGGATATTGCCGCTTCAAAGGAACTAACAACCGTGTCCCTGAAAACTAACCCCCACAAGCGTCTCCTAAGCGCTAGCTATCTCATTGATGGACCAATTCCGGGCCTCTTTGAGCTCCTAAAGGATTCCCTTCCCTTTAAGGGTTACCTATTAAGCGCATGGTTCAATGGCAGTCATCTGTTTGGAAGAATGGTGTGTGTGTGTGTGTGAGAAGAGCACATGTATAAAATAGACATCTTATGATAAATTGTAATAGATTCCGTAAACAGCTTTACTAATCTTTACTAATTGTTTACCATAATACCTATGGGGGCTTATTCAGAATTATTGTTATTTTGATTCGCAATCAGAATATTAACTGTTTATTCCGTTAATATTATCTTAATATTAATATTTAATTCCGATTCCTAACTAATCATAAACTTTTTAAATGTACGCCCAATGAATATGTCACATTACATCACAGCCAAACTTACATAATTGAGCCTTTTAATTTACAAATAATTTTTACGAAAATATGTTTTCGTTACATGAATATACTTATTAACTAAATAAAATAAAACCAAAATAAAAAAGATAACATACAAAAATAAAGTGTAATAATAAATTAAAGTAATAAGATAGTATTTTTTTTTTTTTTTTTATTGAATTGTACAACTGTAATGTATACATCTGTATGCAATGTAATAGTACAAGGGCTATACGAAAAAATAAATACATGACAGGACATGTAGAGGCACTACTCATTGGCAGCACTTTTATAATTGAAGGTCCCGAGGCCATCTTCTCTTCAGACACCAAGGAGGATTGCCCGGGATGGAATTGGATGCAAGGGTGGAAACTAGTGGGTTTGGACGGGCCTGGAGTTTATTATGGAATGATAAGTATCTGGTAAGGGCTAAATCGGTAACATATGGAACGTTAAGGTCAGTATGGATGGTTTTATTTGTGACAAAATAAGGAGCGTTTAGGATTTTGCGAAGGACTTTGGATTGCAAGGATTGAATTCGAGAGGAATTCAATGGTTTGGTGGAGGCCCATAGTTTAATTCCGGAAGTCTATATAGGTCTTATAACAGTCACATAAATAAGTCTTTCGTTTTGTAATTGATCTGAAGCTTTGAGCATTTGTCTAGTATGTGTTGAAGCAGTCGGATGCTGTTTCTTTTCTTTTCAGTCTTGTTTGAGGGTTCCTAGTAAGACGTTTATCTAAGTTGAGTCCTAGGTAGCGAATCTGTTCAACAGGAATAAGTGGAGTACTATTAAAAGATACAGTAGGACAGGAAGTCATGGGTTTTTGGCGAAGGGTAAAGATAATTTGATGGGACTTGCTGGAATTGATTTTAATTCTCCAATTCCGACACCATTCTTCGAGGTTTGACAAATGTGATTGAAGGGATTGGGATGCAATATATGGGTCATTATTAACTGATGTACTGATGAACACATGTATCATCAGCATACGTGGAGATTAGGATGGATTGGAATGTCAGCTGTATATACTGTGTAGAGGATAGGACCGAGCATGCTACCTTGAGGAATACCAGCAGACCGGGAATAGAAGGGACGAGTAGGAATCTTTATGAAGATAATTTAAAAAAACTGTTATACCGGTAGCCTTAGGGGTGAAAAAAAATAAATCAAATGACGAGACAGGTTTTTAAAAAAATCATCATGTGAAACTATTTACAGACTTTTATGTAATGTCAGCGACCGGAGATCGATTCTATGGAATCTAGGGCCCTCCTAGGGATCAACCAGCCTCTATAAAGTGGGCACCCAAAATAAGGGTTGAACGTGATCACCTCTCTGGACAACCGTTGTCCTAGAAACAGTACAGCCTCTACCATGTTCATAACCCTAGACACTTCATTGGTTATAATGGTACAGGTTTTTTTTATGAACCAATTTATTTTTAACCACACTTTATAGTGAAATGAAAAAATAAAAATAGAATTGAATTCTATTCAAAATATTTCGTTAGTTTTAAGCAACTAATTTCATAAGGTTGTTGTTTCTGACTTATCTATATAGATTTCGCAATAAATCAGCAACTAACAAATGATTTAGAAAGTAGTGTAAATTTCAAGAAATAGTCATTCTTTAAAGATCCATTCCAAATAAACAGATAAGAATTTTCCAACATGAAATATTTTTAATTATTATTAAAGGTTGTAATCTTTAAAAGGTTAAAATCGGAATTAGTTCTTGTGTCACCTGAAAGGGTCAATTAGACCACTGAATGGATGCACTATATGCTATTCCGAAATACCGACTGATTTAACGGGTCTTTCTAGCGAAGCGTCCTCAGCTCGCGGCTGCAAATTTTCGATCAAATGAAAAAGTTCTATCTCCAAAAAGCTGCAGTAAATAGGGGGTGTAGGAGCTAAGCCGCTTTCGCCAAAATTTAATTATAAGATTCTTTATTTCAGGATCATCCTTAGGTTTAGAGTATTTTTTTTTTGTAAGGATGTTTTTAGATTGCTATAAATCCCTAACCTTCTAGAAAGGTAATAAGCGCTGTGCCGACTGGGAAGCGTCTGAGGGGTAGAACGAGACGTAGATGGGAAGATTGTGTTAAGAGTGGTCTGAAGGATTTGGTTATGGGTGGTGGTCCGTAGGTAGGTTTGTAGATTTGAAAGTAGGTTTGTAGGTTTGTAGAGTAGAAAACGGTGGTATCGGCATCCAGCCATCGGGTTTGCCAAGCCTTTTATATATTTAATTAATTAACCCTAGGAGGAAAAAGTCTAAATATGTTTATAGCCGAAAGATCTGCAATAATGATTAAATAATTAGTCCATTGTTTTAGCTACAAAAGTAATTAAATGTAATCAATCTAATTAAATTTTGTTTTCAGAAATCTTACAGACATCACCCGAAGAAGAATTCATCACTAAAACAACTAGTTCTAATCGCAAAATTGGAACGACTAGCAGTTTTGTGGATAAGTTAAATAAAAATATATTTTCTAGATTAGTAAAGTGATTATTATAAATTTCAATAATAAATCATTACAAAAAAGGGAGATTTATTTCGATAATTAATTAGCAATCAGTTACCGTACTACTGCATAGTTTTATTTCAAAATAAATTATATATTGCCTTAAAATTACTAATCAGATTAATCAAAAGCAAATTTTAGAATTTTGAATAGCTTTTTCCTAATGTCCATCACCGTGAGCTCGTTAAGAATTAATGAGTAACAACCGCTACCTATTTAGAGCCTTTTTTTTAAAGAAATATTTCTTCATTCCATCCCTAGCGAATGGTTATAAGGATAATATTGCTAACTTAACATTGCTTTTAATTAGTACTAAATATAAATATACAATTCTAATAAGTTGACTATTTTTTATTAATTTGCAAAATATTGGTTTATTTTATATCCATTTATCGTAATTTTATGATGCTAGTAATATTAGGGTTATAAATGGTGTATAACTAATCCGGCCCACCCATGGTGAGATAAAGCTCCCTCCCTAAAGATCAATATCAGCGCTACTCAGTGTAAAAAGCCAGGGACAGCTCTTGACCATTTGTCACCTGCCCTGAAAGCTGAATGGGCAACGAGCTAGGGGCATACCAGAGTCCTGGGCCGTGTTTCGCTTATGAGCACCTTAAAATCTATCGATCTAAAAGATATTTCTAGGATTCCTTCACACATTTCTGCCACTAAAATAACGGCAAGGAGGTTTTAATCTGGTTAAAACCCTGTGATCCCTCTTCAGTTCTATTTGCCTTCAATGTCTACTGCAGATGTTTTATCCTAATCCTTCATATCTTGTTTTTCTATATACCTTTCGCTCTACAATAGTATAGAATGAAATTATGGATGATTTCAGGCCAAGAGTGTACACATGCCAAAACTTTGTTTCTTGAATTCTTTGTTATCACATCCAAAACTTGCTATAATTAATAAACTGCGAATAGCCAATTTATCATGTGCTAATGAGCACTCATATCCTGTAACTTATTTCTCATGTTCTTACGAAGTAGTGACCAGGCAGTACATATGGACGTGCGTCCCAAATGCTGGTTTTTGGTGCCGCAGATTGGCCGAAAAGGGCTGGCAAAAAGAACTGAAATGCTAACTTACCAGGCAACTTCTTCGCTTCCGATACTTATACTTGTACATATCTTGAAACAATCCTAATGCACCTTGAACCTACAGAATATGCATGTTGCGCCTTTAACCTGTACACATTAAAGGTCACCTGTGGTCTAGTGGTTAGCGTAACAAACTACTAAACCCAAGATCGCGGGTTCGTAGCCCGGCAGGTGGCCCTAGGATTTTTTTAAGGGAGTAAAAAATCCTTAGTTCAACGGAAGGGACGTTAAACGGGGGTCCCGAGCCTGTACGATGTCAGGTACTCGTTAAAAATCCCTATCCTAATTAAACCTGGATAGGCAAAATTTAGAGCTCCCACTGTAGCATCGTCCGATTAGCCATAGCAGCATAAAGTGACGTTAAATGAACAAACAAACAAACCTGTACACATAGTATATTTGTTCCTCTTTTGAACCAACACCTACATTGTACCCTGACTCCAATATTTGTACGTAACATGAACCTGGGCAGTGTAATACAACCGCGATTGTAATCTAATGGTTTCATAAACGATCCTTCAGTCTGTTTTCAGCCATAACTAAAACACGGCGAACAACCTCAGATGATGTTCTTATGATAATACCATAGTCGGTCCCGATTTGAACACTTTTAGTTTGCACACATTCCGCTCATTCTTAAACTTGTTAAAAACCGCATTTCGAATATTTTAATTTAGCTCTTGTGCTCTGATTGTCTAAAGATTTGCTTGGATAAATGAAAATCGGTTGTAATAGTTTTTATTAATCGCTTTCTTTAAATTTTTTCGACTGATCAAACCTTTCTTATGGGAATTAAAACTACCACTGACATATTTAAAAAAAAAAAAAATATTTCATCATATATTATTTCACCCTTATTAGTAAAGAGTTGCCCAGGTATCAAAAATTCCTTACTTGCTCCAACCAATTCTTACAAAATTTGAAATTAAGTACTTTTTGTAATTTTCTTTAATGCCCATTAGATATTTTTAATTATTAATTGGAAAGACATTCCTTTTATTTTATAATTTAAATCATCCCCACTACTGTATCTGGTTTATTCCATTATTTATCTATTTTACTTTATCTTTAGAATTATTATAAATCGTCTTAATTGGTTAATATCTTATTTATTTAGCCCTAAAGAAGACCTAACATGTGGGTCGAAATGTTATTTTAAAAATAAATAGTTGGGCCAATTTGATAAATTATTTCTCTGACCTCCATCCAGAACAAGTCGATATTTTTGCATTCTTCTACGTATGATTTTTTAAATTGTCTATAATGGTAATTAAATTCTGTTACTTTTTGGAATAATTTATTTTTAATTCCATAATTAAACTTTTTTAGTTTTTTGACGCATATTTATTTTGAAAATGAAAGTCAAGGAGAATTTCACTACAACTTCGAAACATCAACATTTGCAATTTTGCTGACATCTATTTAATTAATAACTTTATCTATAAAAATAAACATTAATCGCCAAATTTGCTGCTAACCACAAAACTTGAGGACCAAATGGGCTAATTTGTTTTCCTTATTTTTGTTAAGGCCCAAAGTAGGTTCTTATGGAGAGAAATAACGTGTAAAATTACGAGGAAAAAAATAAATACAACAGTTTTCTTGATCCCAGAATAAAAAATAACAGTTCAGTGAGTATAAAAAATAACAGTATATTGTAGAACAATTAAAAATTTCGTTTCATCAACACAATCAATTGAATACATTGTGTAAAACTGAGTAATCAGAGCTGGTAAAACGTCTGTAGGAGAACATGTGAGATGTTTTAATGCACCAACAATCCATGAAGTTGCCATTGTAATGGTTAGAAATTTGGAAGCCTTTTGTTTTAGGGAAATAGAACAACGTCTGCCGGGACAGCTAGTTTTTCAATAATTCTACCATATATACATTTTTAAATATAATCCCAGTCGATGGAAATAATAACCCTGAATGAAGTTAATTGAACAATGTAGTGAGGTACCAAACCGTTGATGAGGCTCGAGTTTCCCTTTTCACCCCGCCATCCATCACCGCCTTCCCTTCCCTTCCTCCAAGTTGGTAATACTGTTTATAAACTTTTCTAATCGTCGGAAGAAGCACCTTCTTAAACCCCCGGATCAGGAAGTTGTCCCTCCTCGGTTCGCAGCTATGTCGCGCTCATTATTAAAAAAGTTTATAATACTCCAGTGTAGGGAATGTGTTCATTTCAATTTTAAAAAAAACTTTATTCATTTATTGAATCCATCTAGAATAAAACCGAAAGTATAATCTCTACATTTTATGAAACAAACACCTCCGCCACGTCTGACTGCACGGATTTTCATGCGGTTTTCACCAATAGATAGAGTCATTCATGAGGAAGGTTTAGGTATATAATTTGTCAAGGTTTTGTGTAAATTAGTTCGAATAAGCTATACGAATATTCATCGAAGAGGCTGCCTAATCCCTTTGAGATGTAACAAAACAATCCATGGTGGAATATTCCTCTTTTATACATTTACAAAAAAGTCCGTGATAGCGTATATCTATTTTTTAAGGATAGCTTACTATACCCATCATATCTTCTAAAAAATCGGTTACGTACAATGCGGTAATGGGAAATCTATTTAGTCGGATACAGTACTAATCCTTATCAAATTAAATACTTTAGTTACCTTAAGCATTTCATGCACATTATTATAATATTTTATACCATATAATTTAAACGACTTCTTAGGGGTTATCGCAAAAATTAACACGATTAATAATTAAAGTGAAAATAAATATTTTAGTTTGTTTTTTTGTTTATAATATTTATATAATAAAGTACTTCCTGTAATGTAGACATTATATTAAATTTAGTCATGATGATCATTCCGTTCGAGTACGTAATTCCCCGAATTTTGAAAAAGACCTTACAACTTTATTACTTCATAGTAATAAAAAGAAATAGAAAATATTTGTGAATGGGTATGTCTATAGATATGAAACACCTTCAATCTGTAAGACAAAACCCGCATAGCGTATGCAGTTAAAGTATTATGAACTCGGTGGGTATAGAGTGCGCAAAGAAGAGAGTATTGTTTGATTTTATTTAATATCAGGAAAAAGTGTCCCTTTTGGAATTCTGTAAGGAGCGCAATATTTTTCTTCAACTGAAACTTATGCTTTATTAATGTACAAGGCATTAACTAGTCCTTAGAAAAACAAAAGTTATCAGTGAAATCCGGTTCATTACGACATCCAAGCTTAAATATAAGTAACTTGATAGAGTCAAGACAAAAGCAATGGTAATAAGTCTCTACTTTAGTAACTAAATTTACTGCCGTGAAAAGTTTTCATCCAACTTATTTTTCGTCCTGTCCTTTTATGATAAGAACAATAACGAATAACTAAGCATTATGGGTTATAAATTTTTTTGTGTGTCAATTTTTGAAGATGGAGAAACAGAAAACAAAATGAATTGTTTTTTCTAACATACCACACATTCTGTAGCCTAAATAAACAATTCAAAATGCGTAGTTGTTGGAAAATAACAATTACGCAATTTTTGTTATACACTTTCAAACATCTCATTATAAAAATACATTGAACATATATAATACCCAACGACTATTATAATTGATCAATACTTTTAATCAGGTTTTCAAAAATGGTATTGTATTGGAGCAAAACCATTAAATATTGATTTTCTAGGAATTTAGAATTTTTAGTTGTATTTTGTTCTATTCACTGAACAATATATATAAAATTTTAACAGTCATTTGGATCGTAAGGGCTTTCATAACCAATTAGCATTCATTTGACTGATTACTTTCTAATTATTTAATGAAACACATTAGCATTTTAAAATGTAAATAAAATTGCCATAATCAATTAAGGATTAATTAGCATATGCAACTTCTGTCCAATCACTTATCCTGATTCAACTAATTATTTGAGTTGTCCCCAGTATTACTATTATTTATGCTTTAACATTTCTTTTCGTATAAAATAATTTTCCCATTATTTTTTGAAAAATTTATTTTATCGGCATTAATGAGGATAGTACTTTTTAATGGACATTTAGGTATCAGTTTTTATATAACCAAATTTCTTGTTTCTTGTTTTGGCCAGGTTGAACTGGTTGGCCATAACTAATTAAATAAGTTTAAATGAAATTAATTATTTCTTCAATATTAATGCATTTTATTCGGTTGTCCAACTACTTTACGGTTTTAATTAGAGGAATAAAGACGAAATAATAAGAAGATAATGTAATAATAGAAAAGCAGAAAAGGTATCTTTTTTAAATGAATATTGGATTATAGTTTAGTTTATAGTTATTGAACATTTAAAACTTCTGATCTTCGCCTTTTTAGTCTCGATGGAGAAATCTCTACAAAATCGTGCTTAATCTAGATCTTCCATTTTCTAGGTATCTCACGACGACGGGGTTGTTGTTTGTTCATTTAACGTCACTTTATGCTGCTATGGCTAATCGGACGATGCTACAGTAGGAGCTCCAAATTTTGCCTATCCAGGTTTTATTAGGATAGGGATTTTTAACGAGTACCTGACATCGTACAGGCTTGGCACCCCCTTTTAACATCCCTTCCGAAGGACGGCGTAACCAATGATTTTTTACTCCCTTTAAAAAATCCTAGGGCCAGCTGCCGGGCGGAAAAAATTCTAGGGACGAGACCGCGATCTTGGGCTTAGTAGTTTTTTATGCTAACCACTAGACAACAGATCGCCCCCACAACGACGGGGTTAGATAATAAATAAATAAATAAACATTGATAAGGAAGTTACAACTAGATACCATTTTAAGTTTATAGCTAAGATATTTTGTAGTTAGAGGTTATACAAAGTTTGAGAAACTTTCACTGAGACGAGGAGTGTTTGCCCATAAAGCTCTAAATACTCCTGGCCGAAACCGTCCGTAGTGACATGTATTAATTTTACACGAAAATGACTGCGCATTGGTTGAAAAAACCGGCAAACGCATATTTGCGCTCTTAGTCCAGGCCGATGACTTAAAGAAAACAAATAAATGCGCCCGTAGGCCACACGGATGGCTTTCGCCAAACGCATATATGCGTCAATAGACCTCTAAGAGTTAACAAAAATTAACCACAGATGTAACTACCATCAGTATGTTGTCGAAGTACTGTAGCCATGTTAATCCTGATGGCATATCTTCCTTGGCTTTTTAGACCAAGTGACTTATCAGTTAAACAGATTAAATAAGGCCATCGACGATTACTCCAAATGAAACAAATAATGACTTATGTGATTGGAGCTAACAATAAAGCGAACAAAAAATCGATTCGATTTTTAAAATAAAATATAACCAACCTTTTTGAATAAAAGTTTAAAATTAAAAAGTTTAATTCAACAACATGGTTAAAAATACAAGGATAAAAAACATGCCTGTAATTGGGTAGCAATTATATGACCTCACAGCTGTTAACTAACTAAGACAAGAAGGTATCCACTGCAGGTAACTAATTATGAAGAAGATATCAGAACTAGACAAGACGATAAATTAATTATGGTTACCCGATAACTAACAAAGCCGTTACCATGGCGGGAACAGAACCAAGATGGAGGCTTCTCCTAATCACATTTCTCTCTTAATTAGGAGCGAGGTAAGAGGGGAATAAGGTGGACTAAGGGATGATCTAAATGGATATTTCCGTTTATTTTTTTGTTTTTTTTTCGCAACCCTAAAAAGTTTAGAAGCGCTGTGAACTTGTAGATGTGTAAGCGTAGACCAAGGACCATGCGAGTATAATAATAGGTTTGATCTTGCGGATTTGACGATCTGTTGACGGAGGTTTATAAAAAGAAATTGGCGGTATCGAAATCTAACCTTGATGTCTTAAAAAACTAAAAGCAGCAGCACCACTTTAGCCTTAGCCGCAAAAAGTGATGCTAAATGAATAAACCATGAATACACCAAAGTATATTAATTAGTTACTTGTTAGAATTAAACAAACTACAGATTGTTTTATTTAAGTTTTAACTATTTTGAATACTTATCTTGTGTGCCCTTCCATTGATCCTTAGCATATAATCCTATCGAGTATGTTTCCCTCCAACAGTTTATCTTAGATAGACGACTAATTTAACGAAGTTAGCCCAGCAAGTTGTTTACCTTTAATCCAACATCTCTTTACCTCACTATCCAATTAGAGCCACCGTTCGTGCACTAATCTTGTTCTCTCGGGGCGAAGGCCAAATTCTACGGTCTGACGTCTTACCTCCTTCAATAAAATACACGGAGAATGTTTATTCTTATGGTAAGGGCAACCAATTTAGTTTTAGGAGTTAACATCTTAAGGATGAGTTATAAGGTTTTAGAAACATTTTTATAACTAATATGCTTTACAAAAAAACCTAGCTTCACAGTTGATCAAATAATTTGGTACCTGTTCCGCAGGTTTGGTACCTGCTCCGAGTTGAGTTACAAGTTTTAATTGTTTATTTGTTTGATATTTAATATTTTCTAAAAATACCAGTTATCATAAGATTTGGCATAGAAAAGATAATTTAATTATGGGTAATGATTAGATTTTGGTAATCATTTCATCTAGAAATGAATGTTTCAACAATCATATATCATCTATACTTGGAAATGTTAGTTGAAACACTTATTTCTATATAAAGTGATTTCCAAAGTATAATATTTCCCATAATTACATTCTCTATTCCGTATTCAAGCTCTTGATAACTTGTATTTTGGAAAATATTAAAAATGTAACGAATACGCAGTTAAAACTTATACTCAACTCGAAGCGACAACCTGCGGAATAATTAAGAATAATTTATATTAATTATTTATAATAAATTAGATTTATTTATTCATTATTTAATTATTTATTATAATATAAGTTCATTAATTATTAATAAGATTAAATAATATGAAAACAGCTCAGTGATAGAATGCTGAGTCCGGGGACCATCTGCGGCTGTGGAGGATAATTTATTTTATCTGTGAACAGCTAGGGATGGACCCTGTGGGGTCTACAGATCCTGCCGGGGCTCACCCAGCCTCTACAAAGTGGGTACCCTTAATTAGGGGAAACCCTGGTGGTTGTCAGTGATCTATTATAAATGATGATAAATATTTTTTAATTTATACCCAACATATTTAATATTTTTTAAAATAATAATATAAGGCCTAAAAACATTAGTATGTTAGAATGCTACCAAATTACATAAATTTAGTACGGAATAAATAATAAATATTTCTGACATAGTATTATATTTAACAGTATGAAAAATATATGATACCACTACATCAAATCCATTTGCTGTATATTGAGACAAGGAAGGGATGAAAGAACAATAAATTAAAGATAATTAGCCACAAACTCAAGATAAAATTGACCTAATACCATATTAACATAATGTGTTAAAGAGGTTTTTTCGTTATAAAAACTGTAGTCATTAATAACGCCATTAATTTTCCGTAATAGTGACATTTATCGCGATTGGAATGAGAAATTTCTTATCCTTACAAAAACTTCAAAAACATCGCTCCGCCAATATCAACTATAAATATCTTTTTAATAAACATAAATCATAGAGTTGTAAATTCCAATAAATAACTTTTTTTAAATAAGCATAAAAGTAGGAAACTTTCATACAAAGAAAAATCATGTCTATATTTGTTAGTAAAAAAAATAAATAAATAGAAAAAATCGCTACAAATGTTAATTGATTTTATCAACACTTTCTTTAAATTCCTATGTATATTATGACATTAATATATAAAAATTATGATCAATTAAACGGCAGAGTAGCTGACATGTTACAAAATATAAACAACTTAAGCTCAGACAAAGTTTCTATGAGGGGGGCAAACTACCGACGTAAGCTGATTAAATATTTTATTTTGCAGTGGCAATTTTTTTTTTTTGAAATTCAATAAATTTTACTTTATTTACTTCATAAATCGCGTATTATTGACCATTACATGAATAAGCTATATTACAATTAATTTTTTTTTTAATATTCAAACGCCCCCTACATCGCCCCTCCCCGGTACACAGGGGTTCATGGATAGCAATGAATTCTCGTGATAGTTTCTAATAATGATTTTTTTTTCGGAGATAGTCAGAATTTTCAAAAAATGTATACATATTTATCATGTATCATCTTTCAAATCATCTAATTTGATTAAGTATTTAATTCAATTAAATCGTTTGAATAAAGGGCTACCATTTTGAATAGCTCTTAATTATATATGATTCTATTTTTTAAATATTTGTTTCTTATATTCAACTATAAACATTACATTTAATTCACACGTTCATATGTAAAGCTTATCAGTTTGATAGGTAATTTACTTAGAATTCATTTTCGATGTACATTAATATAATGCTCGAACAGAGTTCATTAAATCAATATATTAGAATCAATAAACGATATATACTGTATTGGTACGTATTGGAAAAATATTTATCACGATAAAATATACCGAAATTCTAATAGTGAAATAAACTTTTAAACACTCACCATTATATTCGATATGAGTTCTTCCCACTCCGCCATCCATTCTTCCTTCATCTTGTTCTGCCTCCTGAGTCTTTCCCTATGCTGGATGTACTCAAAATTCTGAGGAATGGTAGTTCTAAGAACATGGGACATTTTTGGAGAAGCCATTAGAACCGAGAGGCGCGAAAGACTGATAAAGAACCGCCAGTGTCTTAAGTCTTAAGTAGCATTACCAACTACAACTATCCAAAAAAAAAAAAAAAATAACGCAGCTCTGTTTAAAATAACAAAATAGCTTTAAAAAGTCGTCAGTTATTTATGAGAGTGGTAATTTTAACAATTATAAAATGCACATTTTTTAATTTATTTTCATATTTTATAATTTTTTATTTTATTTTTTTAATTTTATACCTCTACTAATGAGTCATTGATTTCTGAGAAATATAATATCCCATAAAATTATTGTTTTTTAATTATTATAATAATGTATAAAATAATTAAAATAAACAAATAATTTTTAAATTATTGAGAAATAAACTCTATGCAACATGGGCCTATAGAATTTTAATTGAGTAATTCTAATCATACACTAATCTTATTCAATATAATTCATTTCTTAGGGTGTATAATAATACAAAAAACCTTTAGTCCAAATTCATTTGCTACATCTATTTTCTACAGACGTTTCGACCTAAATGGTCATTTTCAATATATAGGTTTCATGATCAACAGTATAAAAACTCTGTCTGCAAAAAATCAAAAAGAAAATTCAAAAATCATAAAATTTAACATTATAAAAATCTCAACACATTTAATTTCGACAGACCCAAAATATTACATAGGGAGAGAAATACAATAAAACGCAAATGCTTAGAGGCACTTTATATTAATGATAATATAAATAACATAGCGTACGACAACAAAGGAAGGAGGAGATCTGTCAAAATACTACTCTTCTATTTTTTTAAAATTAAAAGAACAAAAAAATAAAAATTAATTTCTACAAATTATCAGCTCATTAATATGCATTAAAATATTAATAAAATTTGAATAAAAGTTTTTTAACCTTTTAACACACCTTACACTTCTCCTTAAATCTATCTATTAAATACAGTAACTAAACAAAAAAATAAAATAAAATAAAAATTTTTTTCGGATATATATAAAATAGAACTAAAAAATAATCCTCAATATTTTTAATAAAAAGAATTTTTGTAAAAAAAAAATACCTCTAATGTTTAGTTTCCTTAAAGGTAAGAATTAATATGTAATAAATAAAATATAATAATCCATTATTATCATCTACTAATCCAGACTGGACAAAGTACCAGCTCCACTCATTTAGTATAGCAACTGACTTTGGGATATAATACACCCTGCTAATTTTTAAATATGCAACCTACTAATCTACAGAAAAAGGTATCTCTTATGTACTATTGTAAGGACAATAACAATGCAGAAATTATAATAATTGTGGAATGCATATTGACGATACCATAGTTATGTAACTAATTTAAAGTGTTAAGAAAATTGTTGTTTTATAAAAAAAAAATTGTTATAATGTTAAATTTTATGATTTTTGAATTTTCTTTTTGATTTTTTTGCAGACAGAGTTTTTATACTGTATACATGAAACCTATATATTGAAAATGACCATTTAGTTCGAAACATTTATAGAAAATAGATGTAGCAAATGAATTTGGACTAAAGGTTTTTTTGTATTATTATACACCGTAAGAAGAAAATATAATCTGTAAAGTCCAGTGCCCTAGAAGATTAATATCAATATAATTCATTAAATTGAGTAATTCTATATATATATTAAATGTATTCAAATATTTTGGTTTTGTTAATTTGGAAATTTTACATTATTTGCCATAGAAAAAGTTTCTCTAGTGGGAGGGGTCTGAAATGAAGAGTTCTAGTGATCCCTATTGCGGCTACTTATCCACCTCAAAAGAATAAAAAAAATGGAAGAAAATAGTACAGACCCTTAGAATTAGAAAGCCCAATAGTTAAGCTGCTTTACTGTGGAATACCAGGAAGAAAAAAACAAGAGGTTCAGTGAGAAATATGTGGCAAATCATGAAGGAAGTGAAATGGTTTGGAGTTTGCTAGCTGATGCTCCATGATCCTTTGGCAATAAACAAATATAAATAAATAAAATATTGAAAATAATCAAATTTTGAAATGGAATAATTTTTAACCAAAAGAACAGTGCAAATGTTTTCATCATTTTCTCTATTCTTGACTGTAGTACATAAATACTCTTATATTAACTTAATGCAAATAAATTATATTTATTTCACAAATATAATTTATTTGCATTAACTTAGAATTACGAACATAGGCTGAAAACATTCAATCACTTGCCATGATCATATTAATCTTCTACTCAGTTCAATATTTTAGCATATACAACATTCAACAATATACAGTTGAATTGATTAATCATTTCAATACATACTTACATATAATATAATGATGAACATATCACTAATAACATATAATATATTGATTTCATTCTCATTTCAGCCCTGAAGAAGTCAGCAGCATGGCTGGCAAAGCGTTGGCGAAAAGTTTATCAACACGATCTAATCCAGAAGAAATCAACAAAGTCTTTTGTAATAATAGTCCGCGAAAACCTAAAAGAGTATATAATATATGTTAAAAATAATACAATAAACAAAAAAACTTACATTTTTCCTTGGTACTTTAAACCAAATTGACTTCAATAACTTTCTTACAGTCAATTTTGAGTTTTATTAATTCAAATATTTCTTTATTTTAGGACAATTAGTATTAGAATCAAAAACTTTAGTTTATCCATAATCATTTTATTTAATATTTCTATTTAAATTACCTATTGTTATATTTTTCGATATCAGTTTCGCCGAAGTAAGTACGTTCTCATAATTACACTCAATATTTCATATTGCAACTGCTATGTTTCTACTCTTAAATATCTTGAATATATATATTGATATTTGGGATGCCAGAGTCTCATTTAGGATGAGTACTCAAATTATTATTTATATTCCTTAATCACTAAAATAGAGCCAAAAACTCAAAAAAAAACACTATTATTTATTATAATGCAATTGGGAAAAACCACAATGCAAAGCCTTATGTTTCAAAAATTACACCTAGTTACCAGTCGACGTTTCGCCTATTCAGGCATTATCAAGACACCAAAATCAAAAAGGGGGTTATGTGAATCGCATCTCGAAGAAAAAGGTGCAATACATCCCAACGATCAACAGCCCAAACAGGCTCCAAACATGAGACAGCACACCACCACCAAGACGTTCAACATACAACTCCTGCGGGGCATAAGTAGTTAATTTAGTTTTTGAAGCCCTATCAATATATTTATTTTTGTATAATTTATCAACATACTTATTAATTTTATTGGTTACATTATTTAGTTTTTGAAACCCTATCAATATATTTATTTATGTATAATTTATCAACATACTTATTAATTTTATTGGTTACATGCATTTTATTCATACATTACAGTTGTATGTTGAACGTCTTGGTGGTGGTGTGGTGTCTCATGTTTGTAGCCTGTTTGGGCTGTTGATCGTTGGGATGTATTGCACCTTTTTCTTCGAGATGCGATTCACATAACCCTCTTTTTGATTTTGGTGTCTTGATAATGCCTGAATAGGCGAAACGTCGACTGGTAACTAGGTGTAATTTTTGAAACATAAGGCTTTGCATTGTGTTTTTTCCCAATTGCATTATAATATATTCCTTAATCTTAATTGGGTTCCTTTCCAAAGGTCTATTCTTGTGTTTACCAATTTACTTATCTATTATACCTTCAATATATTATTTATAAATAAATAGTGTATCTGGGGTATGTAAGCACCAAAAGAATTATAATAAGGATCGTTTATTTATTTAATTTCAACAAGGTTAATAATTCAGATTTTAATATATACATAAAAGGATTGCCATAAAATACATTACAAAAAATAAATGAAACTTATCTGTGGACAGGGGTAGATTTGGTTACAGGTCGGTCTTCTTCCTTGACATCTCCGCCCGCTTCGTTTGGCCGCTCTTCTCTCTCGGGGTATCCGTCTTCCTGTTTCCGGCCTCGTCTCCCGAGTATCTTCCTGCTGTGCGTCTATCTCTAGAGTGCCCTCTCCAGCCTCGTTTTTCAAGAGTTTTCTTCTCTCCCCCTCTCCTTCCTTCTCCACCATCTTGGACCATAAAACTCCATAAGGGACCCAAAAGGTCTGTTCTTTGTTCCAAACTTATCGCTTTCATGTGTCCTGACATGTCACATTTTCCCCGCTCAGCATCCCTTTCATGGTGCCACCTGCATCAGTACATAGCACAACCCATGGTTAATATTATTTTCAAAAATATTAAAAATGAAACAAATAAAAAGTTAAAACTTGCTATGACTTAACTCAAAGAGACAATCTGCATAATTGATACGTATTTTTCATCATACAATCAAGATAAAAACCAATATTTCTGTTTAAATTTAAACAATTAAAAAATAAAAAGTATGACAATGAACCCTTGAGGTGTGGCACACTTCTTGCGACTCATTAGGTGATACCATTTATCCATTCATGTATTACCATTAATAAAGTACCATGTTTCATGCATCCTCCAAAATTATCAGTATGAATGAATGATAATATTATTTCAGATAAGGGAGCTCCCTGTATATCTTATAAATTTATTTTTTGCATTAATAAAGCCTTTATTCAAAAAATTGTTTTTAATATAGGAATGAAAATACTTCCATTGTTATAAATACTGTATTTGAAATTCACTAATGTAATGGATTTATCAGCCTTACATATGAGCTATGCCTAAATTATAATCTAAAATATATTTAAAAACAAATTAAGTAAAACATTTATTTAAAAAATACAAATTCTAAAAAACATCAACGTGTAATATTTATATTCAGATTTTACTTTTAGGTTGTTATAATGGGAAGTGGATTGGCTTAATGCACAATAGTTTGTTCTGCGTGCTTGTATAATATATACCACAGATTTCATTTCTTGTTTTGATATAAATAAAAATAATAATAAATTATCCAAAACACGACCAATTTATTATAAAAATAAGCTACTTTTCTTAAATTGTCCCAACTCCAACTCACAAATTAAGGAAATAATTTTTAAATATTTATCAGAAATATTTATTTTATTTACTACAAAACAAGATTAGTAAGTTGATTAATTGGTTACTAATACTTGTTAAATGATAATGAGATGTATATTTCAGACAGATTGAGAAATATTGTCGCTAATTGTTCATTCTTTGAACCTCAATTTATGCTGCTATGACTAATTGAACGATGCTACAGTGGGAGCTCTAAATTTTATCTATCCAGGTAAAATTAGGTAAGGACCTATAATGATTACCAGACACTACACAGGCACAGGAGTTTTATGTCCCTTCGAAGGGTTAGTAAAACCCAAGGATTTTTTAGTCACTTTAAAAAATCTTAAAGGCCGCCTGCCAGGCTGCGAACCCACGATCTTGGGTAAAGTGGGGTATTACTACCACTACACCATAGGTGACACCCATATTCTCTCTAATTTTCGAACCTTAAACTTCTCTTATCTTTTCCAAAACTCTTTGAGGCATCCTCCCTAGCCTTACTATCACCTGCAGTCATTGCTATGGGACACCATAGTTATGGTTTGGAGGTATATCCCAAGCTTCTTTCTGACCTAATAACAGTTGGTCCTTATAATATTGTCATCCAGTTCTAAAATTACCAATGTTTTTCAGCAAAAGTCTTAGAGTATAATATATTATCCTAATACAATGCCTGAGAAAATACTTTATAGGCAGATTGAAATAATTTAATAAATGTAAATGGTGTTGTCTATTTTTAGGTTTTAACAAAAATAAAATATGAAATTAATCCATTGAATGAAAATATGATTTTTGCATCTTAATCAGTAGAAACAGATAGAAATATAGATGGTTACATTGTCAGAGTCACCTGTAGAAACCACTGACTTAAGATAATATAAATTCCAAACATTGAAATAGATATTTTCATCCAAATTATTAATTATAATAACAATAAACAGAAAGAGTGACAAGCTGGACTGCCCTAATTACCGAGAAACACTAAGCACAATCTACAAGGTGCTAGCCGTAAAGCTTTTAAAAAGAGTTACAGCAATGGCAGAAGTAATTGGCAATTATCAGTGTGGATACCGGCCAGGAAGATCAAAGGTCGACCATATCTTCACCTTCAGGAACATGTTAGAGAATTGCTATGAATGGAATGTTGACCTGCACCACCTTTTCATCAACTGCAGACAAGCATACTACTGCATCAGAAGAAACAAGCTCTATGAAAATCTAAGGGCCCTAGGCTGTCCCCCGAAACTCATTAGGATGATAAGCATGACCTTACATCGTAGCAGAGGCTTGGTCAAGGTCCAAGGAGAACTGTTAGCAGGCTTCGCCACACAAAAAGGAGTGAAACAGAGAGACACTTTGTCTTCAGTCTTGTTTAACATGGCCTTGGAATTGATCATTTGGGCGATGGGAACAAGTATGGATGGTCGCATATATAATAAAATGGCTTAACACTTTTCTTTTTTTGACGATGTCATAACTGGGACAACACTAAATTCTGCTTCAAAGGACTACGAAAAATGTTAATAGACTGCAAAAAAAAATAAGGCTCAAAACAAATATGGAAAAGACTTAAATTTAAGACAATGTCCAATAAAAGTATGACTGGTGGATCGCTGATGCGTGGATGGTGTAGCTTTAAAAGGTTACAAACTTCAATTAACTCGGCATGATAGTCACCAGAAAAAATAAAATGAGCATCTCATTGTTGAGGAGGCCATGATCCTACATGGGCCATAGGGCTGTCAGAAATAGATGGTATAAATTCAAAATTATCATTTTCTTCCTTTTATGGACAATCAAATGGAAGTTTTTTATTGCAAAACAAAATCGACTTATTTTTGGACTCCAGATCTAGAATAATTTGAAATATACTTAAGCTGACCATTTAAAAAATAACTGGATATACAATGAAAAATTAACTTATTTTTTTCCTATATAAAGTTCTACTAATTTAACTATTATAATATTATAAATATTAAATTACAACTTAGGAACAGATTTTAGAGATTAGATAAGATAGAATTTTTAGATTTTAATTTAAACAAATTAATTTTTGTTTTGTTTAATAAAAATAAAAATTCTTTTCTACTAAGAGTAGAGGAAAAAAAGGAGGTCGATAAGTTTAAGTATAGTATAGAGCCAAAGACATCAGTCAATGCATTTTATTTACAATATAAAAATTATTCTTCTAAATCTACTTACATTAAATTATAAAGTACTTAATTGATTCAATATTCCTTTATTCTCTTTGCAACTTTTTTTCTCGTTATTTTATCATAATCATACATATTTTTAGACAATCAATCATGATTTAAAACATTTCATTAATTATAATAAATATTATATTGTCTGTCAAATAAATAATCATTAGAGAACTAAGAAATTATTTTCTACATAGGAAATAATTAATGAATGTCCTTATTTAAAAAGAAAAATAAGACCAGAAAACATACAAACAGTGTTGACGAAATAGAATTTTTAGCCCAAACTTATTAAAATTAAATGAATATAAATGGACATAATCTGGTGCTATACAGTTAATAAACAATAGGTAGCATTAAAGCAAAACAAAAAAATAATCAATGTCATACTATCAGTAATCTCATTAAATTGCAAAAATTTTAAAAAATACTGTCCTTATTTCTATAATTAAATATTGTTAAAAATGTAAAACAATCAAGGTAAGGCAAAGTAAAATTAATACACCAATATTTTATAAACAATGGAGAGTCAAAATTCGCAAAAGATAAGTGGTAAGATAATAACATTATTCTGAAATATATTACAAGAACTTTAAAGTTCGAAAGAACTTAATCACTTCCCTGTAGAAGGGAACGCTATTCCTTTTTATTAATATTAGAGAAGAGCTTTTTATTAATAAATAGTGTATTATAATTGTATAATAATTATATAATATAATATTGTATATATATATATATATATATATATATATATATATATATATATATATATATATATATATATATATATATAATATTGTATAATAATTGTAAATGGTGTATTAATAGCTCTTTTTATTAATAAATTGATACAAAAGCCTCTTTCTTAAAGTTGAGTTAAAAATTTCCTGTTTGACAGAAATATTGCACAATTTCTTTCATGAAACTGATTTAGTAATCATCAATTTTCCTTTTTGTTGCAGGCAATCGAGGTGTGATGGGCTCAGTCTTTTTAAGCATGGTTTTGACGCCTCCTGTGGGAGAAGCAACCACATCTTGTAGCCACCTCACTTGAGTCGCAGGCCCAAAGCCTTTCTCATTCTTTGCTGCTATCCTAAATATAATGGCAGGCTTTGAAGTGGTATCAATATGGGCTGCAGATAGGGAGGCATTGGGAACAACTGTTTGATTTTGAGGGCCGCTATAGACACGAACGAAGGCCAACTGTTGTCCCTTCTGTTCCGATTGTGCTTGTGCCGTGTTTCTCACTGCTAGGCAAACAGAATATTCAATGATATTTCCAGCTGGATTTGAAGGAGGCTCCCATGACAAATGAGCTCCTTCCGCTGACTTTGATATTTTGATAGAGGAAGGTGCTCCGGGATACCCAGGCAAGCATGTCTTAAATGCAGAAATTTCACTCCAAGGTCCTCGCCCACAAGAATTGATGGCACAAACTCTAAATTTATAGGCAGTACCTGGTTCAAGGTCGAGTTTAAAGCAGTTAGTAAAGTCAGGTAAATTGTCAGTAGTTATATTTTCATGTTCAGGATCGTGAGAAAATGGAGGTTCATGGTAATACGTAACATGGTAAGAATTTCCTTTGATAATGCCAACATCACACCAAACAGGCTCTTTTTTCACTGGTTCTTCTGGTTTACTTCCATTGGCCTGATCACAAGTCAATGCTGCATTTGCAAGAGTTGCTAAATCGTCTGTAACTGGATCATCTTTCTTTTGCAATGAAAGCTGCATGTTTTCAGCAGCTCTTAAAGCTAACTGTTCTTGCACCGGGTCAGGATTGTCTTGGTGTGACTCAGTTTCATCTCTCATAATGATTGGTAAACCGCCTTTCATTACATTGGAAATCTGTGAGTTTTCTTCTCTTGGTCTTTCTAGAACTGGCTTTTGTAAAATCACTTCCTTGTTTGGATGCTCAACAGGAGCAGGTTCATTTAGCTGTTCAACTTCTGATTTGTTTTCTAATATTTCGTGAGCCTGTTGACTAATATTTATACAGGCGGTCGCCAATCTGTTTAATTCTTGGACTGGAAGAGCATTGTGCTCTAGAGAAAGTTCTGATTCCATTTTTGACTCCTGATCCTGAGGTGGAATACTTGGTTCGGGCTCAGGGTCAGCTTCTGTTGTACCCTTCACAGGAATATCTTTTATTCCAGTTTGGTCATTTTCTGTTTCCATTGCTGTTTCGTCTTCAGGCAGAGTAGGCATATCCTTATGAGATTCAATATCTTGGTGTGATACATTTTCTCCTGCAGATTCAGGTTCAACTTCTTTGACGGTTTCATTAGTTTCTGCTGGCTGATTCAATTCATCACCATCATTTTCCAAAACTCCAACATGATCTAATGATTGCTGCTCATGCAAATCTGACCCATCATCTGCTTCTATAGGTTCAGTGCTACCATTTAATCCAACATCAATGCCATCTGCACCATCATTAATAGTAGCTGCTTCCCCTTCCATAGCTCCTTCAATTTCTTCACCTTCAACTTCATTTCCTTGCATTTCCTCACCTAATTCATCGACTAAATTAGGATCAGCAGCAACTTCTGCACCTTCAGTGATACCTTCTCCTCCTTGAATCTGCTCTTCCTCTTCTTGTTCTTCTGATATGTTCAAATCCTCCTGAATTTGTTCCATGTTTCAATGAACTCCAAACCTAAAAACAAAAATAATTAATTTTATATAAGTCTACAGTATATTCAATTAAATATAAAGATGATTTATTTTTTAAAACAAGTAATATAAAAAATATTATATTCCCTTGACAAATTTAAAATATATATTTTCAATTAATATACTTTCGAGATGTGGTGCTTCCTAATTCTAGAGGTGGTGAAGATAATATGGTATCAGTTCATCAAGAAATGAATGTTTCAACAAACATATATCAACTATACTTCGAAATGTTACTTAAAACAAAGTTACATATAGGTTCCAAAAATTTTACCAGTAGGCAGAAACTAAGCCAAGAATATGAAACCCAATTTAATAAATGATCATCTTTCCCTTTGGAAATAGAATTTATGTTAAATGAATAAAGAAATATCAGAAGTTTGATAAAATTCAAGACCAGATATTTAATAAGTAAATAAAATTACAAACAACTTCAAAAGAAAGAAATATTAACATAAAAGAGACACAGAAAAGCAATTTAAGTATCTAAAACTTTTAAACTAATAATCTCCAATAAATATAAACATTAATTTAACCACTAATCATCAGATTTATTTATTTATTACTAGGCTCGACAGTTCTTGAAGAACCAAGGTCTCAGCTAACTTCTTCCGCCATTCTCCACTGTCCGCGCAAGGCGCCTCCAGTGGTTTAAGCCCCATATCCTTTAGGTCACCCTCCACATCCTCCAGCCACCTGAGATGGGGCCTAATCTTAAACCATCTTGAAGCACCAGTTCCTTACTTGTATACCTTCTCCTTTCATCTGGACAGCTCTTGATGTTCGCATGTTAATGCTCTTTTTTTCATTAATTTCCAAATTATCAATTCCATGAAAGCAGCACATAATTTCTTAATAAAAACCTACTTATGCAGAATATTATTAACGTTAAAGGCAAAAGCTAAAATGTATATAATAAATTAAATTACTATGCTAAGGTATGATCATAATTCATGGAAACATAAATGCATTTTATCATAACCTACATTTTAAAAATTCTCAAATTTTCTTTTATAAACCCAAGTGCATTAAAACAAATATATAGTAGGAGCAATTAGGATATTCCATAGCAGCAAAAACACCCTAAGAAACTAATTCAATTTAAAAAGAAATTATGGACTTTTGATCTAGCAAAAATAAAAGGGCTATCTAAATAAAACGAAGTTACTAATTGAACCAAAAGCACTAATTATTCAAGGAAGCATTGAACTAGAAAGTATCTGTCTTCTTACCTATCACAATTCTAATGATCTCAATTTTAAATTTTATCGTTAACGAGTGTAATTTTAAACTATTTATTGATTCAACACACTTTAAAAATGACAATGTATACAACCACGCCGTATCCTTCCCTACGGCACGGCGCTAGTCAACATAAATGTAACTCGATCAGTTATGAGTCGATATACAATAACAATCGATTCTCAATATGTCAAAAGTAAAACATTTTAAACATCTAAAAAAATTAACATTAATTTGTTTAATTAAACAATTACTTCATTTTTATTACTATTATATCTTATACTATGACGACATGAAAGGCTCTGAAAAATCAAATTTAAAATCGGTCTTCCTCTAATGATAGATCACGAAGGAAATTCCATATAACACTTCAATGACAATTTTTTTTCCATGAGAATAAATATAAACGCCCAGGTAACCCTTCCACAATGCACTGGCGGATCTAGGAGAATTTTCAGGGGAGCTATGGGTATCATATCCATATATGAATGAAGATACATAAAATATAAATGCCTATAACATAATATAATGTTATGCCTAACAGTTGTATGGAATGCGTATACTTAGGAAATGCGGGATCTCAATTTACCACTTTAAAACTGACAGTGTTCCTGATTTACATACCGCTGAGGTGGTAATCTTCAGGCATAATGATCCATGAATTTATGAAAGTTTGTTGGTTCTGTTCAAAGATTGCATCGACCCCTAGCCAAATCTTTCATTTCCCAAAAAAACGGAAAAGGTGAACTTGGAACTCCCTCACAAACAAGGATACAAGAACAAGCTATAAACCAGGTGCAATAGATCTATATATTTACTTATATATAACTACCAGCCTAAGGCCAGTAGTTTCAAGATCTAGCAAATAAAGGGAAATGCAAGGATCCTCTTCTCGTGATGTCGAGGAGATGACCAAGAACTTTACGTAGATATTTTGTTCAACAAAGACCGCCTTTGACATAATTAAAGACCAAGCAAGCTGGCCTTCAGTGATAGCCTATAATTATGAGCTCTCAGAAAACTTTTTGGTTCGGTTTGGCTACTTCCTTCTTCTTCTTCCATAGCTCTACAGCCCTTGTAGGGCCCTGGCCTCCACAACAACGCCTCTCCAGTCTTCCCTGTCAGCAGCTCGACCTCTCCACTGTCCGATTCCCATCCTCTGCAGATCGTCTTCCACATCACCCAGCCATCGCAGCCTGGGCCTTCCCTTTCCTCTTCTGCCTCCTGGTTTGCCATATAATAGTTTCTTTGGGTACCTATCTTCTCCCATTCTCTCCACGTGCCCAAGCCATCTTATACGAGTTGACTTGACATAGGTGACTAGGTCTGGTTCATTATACAGTTCCCGAAGCTCTCTATTATTTCTTGACCTCCATTAGCCTTCGTTACATACTGGCCCAAATATCTGCCGAAGTACTTTCCTCTCCCAGATCTGCAGCATCTTCTCGCATTCCTGGGTCAGGACCCACGTTTCACCAGCGTACGTGACAATCGGTCTTAAAGATTGTTTTATAGATCAACAATTTGCTCTCCGTGACATGTTCCGAAATCTTAATACTTTTCGCAATGCAAAGAGACATCTGTTGCCTGCTGAGATTCTTGCTTTAATTTCTGCAGTGATGTCATTCCTTCGTGTCACTAAAGCCCCCAGGTACTTGAAGCTGTCCACTTTCTTAAATGTGTGGTGGAGCTGTTACACATGACTCTGCTCTTCCTGCCCATCATTTTTTGTGGAAATCATGTATTGGGTTTTTT
Organism: Arma custos; assembly: GCA_037127475.1. NCBI lineage: Eukaryota > Metazoa > Arthropoda > Insecta > Hemiptera > Pentatomidae > Arma > Arma custos. The sequence goes on along the minus strand of CM073760.1, from coordinate 97,648,768 downwards.
CCTTATTTATTACAAGACCCAATTTTTTCCCCGCTTCTTCAAATTCCTGTAAAGCTCCCGAGAACGCCGCTTTTGACCTTGCTGATATCACTACGTCATCAGTATACGCCAGGTGTTGGGTCATCCTGTTGCATATCGTTCCTCCTGGGTTGGTCCTGATTGATCTCGCAGCTTGTTCTAGTGCTATGTTAAACAATACAGGTGAGAGGGGATCTCCTTGGCGTAGACCATTCTCCACCTCAAACTCTCCTGATAGCATATTTTGGATTGGCTACCTCCAAGAAAGGAAAATCGAAGATTCGAGATAAATAGTACAAAAGAAGAATCCACTATGGAGAAGTTTTGTCTGCAAGTATTTGCTCTTCGAAGCTCGTCTTTGGGAAATGCTCTAAAACGAGCTGGTAACCGCTAAGCCTTACGAAATTGTGGAAGTATTATTTCCTCTGCAGAAAATTACTCTTACAAAAACAAACGGTTTTGATTAAAATAACTAGGATCATACTGGACCGTGTCTAATAAAGCGGAGCAATTCTTAGCAGGGAGATAACTACCAGCAGACTGAGAATATTGTAAACTGATTTACTTGTATTAAGCAGAGTATTGTAACGTTGTCACAAAAACCCGCATTGCTTTATAGATACAGCAGGATTAGGAACATGATGGTTGTTCAAAAATCAGCTTTCTATCATCTAAACTAAGTAAGTATATGCCAGGTTTTAGTCAAATAGAAAAAAAATCTATAGCGTTCCCATGAATTTAAGAATCATTAATAATAGCATCTTGGTCATCTGATTCTATTTAATCCACAGAAACAGGTGAATAGTTTACATAATTACAATATACAGTATAGTTTAAATACAAAATTTACATTAAGACGCGACCTCTCTTCATTAACTACTCATATATTTTTTTACGCTTTTAAACATCAACAAACTACTACTCATATAGCATTGCTAGTTATAATGTAACATACATGCAATAGGTTTTCGTTTCACATCAGAACTTAGGAAATGCCTTATAAAACTCGTTGGAAGCTCGTTATGAACTCGATCTTGGAGATTATTTTCTTTCTCTTTCTTGAAGAATAGATCCAAATTAATGAATTAAATTGCAATTAAATGACACTGAAATTACTACCAGAACGATTTATTTTACAGGATGTATTATTTTATTCGAAAAGATTATTTTTTGCCGGTATATTAGAGGGTATTGATTTTCTCCTCCATGTTGCCATGCCCCCTTTACCGACGATCTTAATATCGTTTGCATTCAATTTCGCTTTGGGTCAAAAAACCACATTTGTATTTCCGGAATTTCCATATAAGGAAACCAACAAAAATGTAAGTTCTAAACTGAACCTTTTTGATGTACCATTTCAGTAACCGAGGCATCAAGTAATTTGGTCGAGTTTGATATTCATTTGTTATTTTCGTAATTAGAAGATAAAAAACTTAAGGTACATATACAAACTACGATTCAGTATAATTTTAAATAGTTTCTACCATACTGCATGGGCAACATTCTGTAAAGTAATTAATTCAAGCTATGAGGGCCTCCAATAATTACAAACCAAACAAGCAAATAAATTAGCAACAATATATGATAGTTTGTGGCTATTAACACATTCGCACAAAAAGAAGATAACACCATTACAAAGTTCTGCATGTCAACATATATCACTGATCACTCCCAGGGGGGTGCTTTTAGTTTGCATCTAAGTTTACAGCCTAGTATTAGTATTTTTTGCACAGTCAAATTGTGAAAAAGGGACCAAACATGACTAAAGCATTTTCTAGTGACCAACAAAATAATTGTAGTATGCACATATCACCCGCTCAAAAATCCAACGTGCAAATAGAATGTATTAATCCGAATGTTTTTCATATTATGCTTTATGTTTCATCTATACCATTATTTAAAAAATAAGCTTTATGTTAAACTATAACTCCTGCTGAACTATGCTTTTAACATTATTTTTGACTCTACACTATAAATTTTATAAATAAGTTCATAAAATATAAATATCACTAATATTATGTTTATTTATTGTTTCATGAAGGAAATGACCTTTCGGGAATTTGAAGCAGCATGTGAACAAAATCCTTCATGCTCTCTTCAGAAATCCTTGTCTCGGTTGAAATGTGTCAGAGAGTGCATTTCTCCAATATGCTACCAACAAATATATTACCAAGATCAGGTATTTATATTTACTCTGCTATCTTTTTTTACTATAAATGAGAGGTGTTGATTCCATAGTGTAGCGAAAATATAAATAGATTAGTTATAGAAGTTGTCTCCTATTTAACATTTTTTAAAATCCAATGCATTGCCTATAGTCAATAGTAAAATTGTGATTATATGTAAGAAAATACTAAGGTTTACAATGTGATTTTACATAAACAAAGCACCGACTTCAGCCCATCTACAGAGTTGTTTATTCTTTACAGAACTTAAACCGGAAAACTAAAAACAAAATTAACAAATATTTTTCCCATATGTCTCTATTATTTAGACTGTGTACAATGTTTTGTTTCTGGCACCTTGCTAATACTTAAATTAAAGTAGAGTCACTCCCCCCTTTTTTATTTCTTTGATGAGGATAAGACTACATCTGTCAAAGACAAAAATGTTGATCACAACTTTTCTAACTGTATGAATATATTTTTTTTATGTTCTTCAATCAATTAATTTAAATCAAAATCAATATATAGTTAATTTTAGATATGTTGTTGGAAACTTACAGCTAATCACGACTTAGTAAAATAAATTTTAAATCTGGGGTATTCTGTCTAGTAAAGGGTTAAGAATTAGTTAATGATACTAGTATATGCTTCGTAGGTTCTTCTTATAGTTCAGCTTAAAATAAAATAATCTAATAAAACATGCCCAACATCCATAGGACCAATTTAAATATTTAAACAATGGTGTTTTATACTTGGTTATTATACAGCTATTTACAGTTAAACACTTTTTTTTTGTTCTTTTGCTCTATCATTATTACAAGGAGCCAAAATCACTAATAATAGTCATTTTAATCTTTTCAAAAGTTTTTTTTCTTAATTGAATTGGGATTAGCGATTGTTCAACTTCCATAAGTTTGACATTTACCTGCAGTATGAATTGGGCGAATTATAACTTCATCTGTTATTGAACTCACAGCAGATAAAATAAAACCATTGAAACTATTTTTAGTGACATAAAATAAGCGTTAGATATAAACTCCAAGATTACTGCTTCAACTTGCTCTACCCCTGAAGATATCTTATAAGGTTTGGTCAAAACATTGACCCGGGGAATAAAGAAAAAGTTATGAGTTTTGATAGTTCACCCTTAACATTACCATTATATTCAGTTTTTTCCTGAAAGAATATGAAATATTATATTAGAGAAGAATTGGTTGACTGTAACTTCTAATGTAAAGAAGAAATAGTTGGGGGTGCAGTCAATAAAAACACCTTAATAAGTGTAACTTATTGGCACACAATAAATAAGTTACACTTATTAAGGTGTTTTTATTGACTGCACCCCCAACTATTTCTTCCTTATTTAAGGAAGAAATAGTTGGGGGTGCAGTCAATGAAAACACCAAAATAAGCATAACTTATTTATTATGTGCCGACGTTTCGGCCTACAATGTAGGCCATCTTCAGGGCGAATAAAACACGTTACAGGTTGTCTCTGAGCTCCCCAACCTGTAACGTGTTTTATTCGCCCTGAAGATGGCCTACATTGTAGGCCGAAACATCGGCACATAATAAATAAGTTATGCTTATTTTGGTGTTTTCATTGACTGCACCCCCAACTATTTCTTCCTTAAATTAGAAGATACAGTCGACCAACTCTTCTCTAATATTTCTTCCTTACATGAAATATTATAGTTTTATTTATTTTTACATTATTTTAGTCAATCATATATAACAAATTAAGTTACTTTGATTTGTAGCTTGAAGATGGTGAAATTGATGTTCGACTGAATTCATTTAAAGGATGTTTCGTACAACGGGCAGGCCGGAGATAGAATTTACAACATTGATGTAAAAGTTTTATGTTTCATTATGTGATAATTCCAAAAATATTTTATTTGTTGGAAAATAATATTATCAGTATTATAAGACTATGATAATTGTAGTGGTTCATAAATAAATTCTGTTTTTGTAAATGAATGTAATGGTTTCAAAACAATTAAAGAATATACTGCTATATTGTAAATATTTACACTTCAATAGTAGAATGATGATGTTAAAAAATTTAATATTTAGTATTATATAGTATTAAAAAACAAACAAAAAGTTCTTCCTCCATGGTGTAAATAAATAATTGTGTGTACTATTGATGTTATTTTATCTTGCCTTCAAATTTTTTCTTCTTTCACATTTTCATTTGTTGAATAATCGGCCATCTGCAACAAAATATTTTTAAAAAATTAGTGTTGTACTAGGAACCCTGTCAGGATATACTAATCAGTTTTATCAGTATTTGGTTTGCTTAGCTAAATTTTTGGTACCCATTCCTTGGTTAGTACCATGACCCAGTTAATTTTCAATTTCACCAATTATCTTTATTTACGGGTTAATTTAAATAATTGTTGTCAGACTTCTATGAATGCTGACCCATTAGACTGGAAGTGTCATCGGAATTAAACAACCAAACAAAATATTATTGCCAATTGTTATTCAACAATTATGCATAAAACTGATCAGTCAGTATATTTATTTTTTATGACTAAAAATATTAGTTTTCACCACAATAAAAACTAATTTAATTATTGGAAATAATACCTAAGATAACTAATAATTTAGTTATTTGTATTTTAAGGACAATTAGTCATTACATTAACTACAGTAATTGTTAATTATTTCCCAACTATGCCAGGCGTTGTTATCATAGATGTTACATTGAGTACTCTGTTATACTATTAATTGGAATATTATTATTTATTGTGAATATAATAAATAATAATACACAAAAAATAAAGGCATCGTAATTAAACCCCATAGTTAGGTCTGTCTGGTTGTATTTTCGGTACCCAAAGTACCTGGTTTTGACAAGTAGACAGATTAATTTAATTACTGCATATTATTATTGATAAGCTGTACTTGTTTTATCACTCAGTAACAGTTATTTTTAGAAGCTGAGGTAAAATCCAATGCAATTTTGGAATGAATTTACAATTAAAATCATAATAAATACATACCTCTGATAATTCATCAATAATTTGCGGATCTTTTGATGTTTTCTTTAATTTTTCTATAAAGCTAGTTAGACCTTTAATATAACTTGGTATGGCCAATGAGTGACTCGAAGGTTTTGGTAGGCTTGGAAACCAAATACGAATGAATGAAACGGCCTCTTTCCAAGTCCCAGTATCTACACTTATCGAGAGAAGTGCTGGCGTGTACGGTATACTAGACAAGTGTTTTCTGAGGCCTAAGCTGTCCGACAGTTCTAGAAGTTTCTTTAAGCAAATCCAGCAGTAAGTTGACGTTTCATAGTCTGCCTGTAAATTAAAACAGGTACCATGTGCTTAAGTTTGTTATTTGATCAAGTTCCTTTGTAAAAAAATGTTCCTCTTTTTTATTTTGTTTAATATCCTCACCTACTCTTGTTAAGACAAACAGGATGGGTTACTTCTAAACTTATTCTAGTCAGAATAGGAAAGTAGAGATTCATTATTTTGTGGGTCTACCACAAAATAATTTTAACCTTCCTCCTCTTGATTTGAACCAGTGATGCAGCTGATTCAAGGTTGCCATGCTAACTCTTTAAAACTCTTGGCTACCAAGGCCTCACATAAAAGTACTTATAAGGAAATGAAAGTACTATGCATGTTTAAGTTTAGCTACACTTTGTAATACAAGATGATAGTACATTTTAGTAGATACTAAATTTTGGAAAAGAATTTGCTTAATTTTTTTCTTAAATATAAATTCTTGATTCCCATAAGAGAAAACTTTGGACTATGGTAGCTTTAGATTGTATTTAATAATAATTTATTATCACTATGTTTTTTTTTTCTGAAATTGAATGAAGGTTTTTTAAATGAAAATGGTTGATATTTTGAGCCTATTTACTTTGCATTAAAATATTCTCTAGTGATGGAGATTCTGTTTGATAAACCTAAAATACTGTAGCGTTCAAACATATTTCAATTTTATTAATAATTCATGCAATTCTATGAGTTTTAATAGTACCTACCTTAGCACAAAGCATCTGAATTTGGACATACAGAGCTCTTACTTTTATTTCTTCTTGAAAAGATATGTCTATTAAAGATATTGCTACTTTATCTAGCATGATTTCCAGATAAATTGCAAGAAATTTAAGAGTTTGTATGCACAGTACTGGTTGTCTACTTAGAAATTGAATTAGCCTTGTTATATCAAAATGTATTGTTTTAAAGCTCTGAAAAAACAAAACTGAGTTTTAGCTTGTATGAAATTATATATTTACAACAATAAACCATCACAAAGTCAATTTCTCAATAAAGATAATTAATAAGTTAAATAGCATATTCTGTAACATTGAATGTTTCATTTTTATTAAATTTAAAAAAAAATAGCTAAACATATCCATTTCATTGTGAAATATTTGCAAAAATAATTGGAGTGGAAAATACTTCATAATTAAAATGAAAAAACTTACCTTCTGATTTATTAATCTTTGACATTTCACGAACGAAGTTAGAAGCTTCATCAGAGATGTATTTGTGACATCACTTTCAGACTTCAATAATAACTCCACTATGTTTAAAAAGGTTTCATGACTTAAATAAATTGCTAGAACTGAATTTGTTCAATATTTATTTCTCTCTTAATCAATTTAATTACATAATTTTATATGCTATGCATGCATATTGTTTTTGATAATTATACCTCTCTTGTCTTTCAATTTTAATGACATTTTTAAAAGATTATCAATCAAACTAAAAGTACTCCTTAGTATTCCTGAACGGTTATCATCCACTGTCAGCTGTTGATCAGTTTTGGGTGTAATAGACATTTCAAAGTATTTTAAAAATGCCCCTAGTAAAAGGCAAGAAATTCTTAGGACTTGTGAGATATCTGAATTTATAGTTTTTGATACCTGGCAGAAGTTCATTACGTTTGTCAAGCATTCATCTATTAAAAAAATAGAAGATGAAAAAGTCAATGAATGGAATATTAAAACATATACTGTATATATATTAAAAACGTTAGCCACAAACATTTTAAAGGATCTGGGTATGAGGAAAATTGTGCTAGATATTGAGGTAGAATCATCCATGCATAATCATATATGTAGCCAGCTTTACCATTACTGCTCAGAATTATTGATGTTAATATTTTATATATTGGAAGGCTTAACTTGTTGTCGCTTGCCATCAGTCCCTAAATAATTATTACATTTTACATTTTTTGTTCTTGTAGTGAGCTTAAAGCACATAAATGGTTAAAGATACTTATCTATTTCTAAAAATGAAATGGTTTATGAAAGAAACTAATTGTTAATTTACACATATACATCATTAACCAAAAGGATCAGGCAATCTGAAAAAGCATTTGTTTAGAACCATGACTTTTATCTTTTTACTAACATTTAAAGATCTATTACAAAGTGCAAATTGATTCCGTAGAGCATATTTCTATAATTAAAATTCTATGAATTAGAAATGTCTTCCACCTTCTTATTGTCCATCACTTTTTTATTGCCCATGTCTAATCATTTGGGCATGTATTTGAAGTTTTGGTTTGGATGTCTCTTCAGATTTACTATACAATTTTTTTTTTAGAATCTACTAGTGATAATTTTTTTAGTTATATCGATTTTTTGAGAATACATTGTTTAATTTTAAAAATAAAACCATTATTCTCTCTACTTACTATAACCTAGATTTCAGAAATATTTAAAATTAAAATTTTAATAAAGAAATCTCAAAGAGTTCACAATCTAAGAAAAAAAGAAGAAAATGAAATTGCTATTTATTTTTGTGCTAAAGCAAAAATCAAATGAATCCACAAAGGGAAAATTCATTATCGGGTCCAAAAACCGAGTTTAAGTAACAATTTTAAACTTCCTACTAATTATAATTTTTTATAATTATTGGTCATTTTTTATGAGTTATAAATATTTTTATTTTTTAAAGAGAAAAGATAGGCCCTCGACCGGGATTTGAACCCGGAACCTTTGTCTCACCGTGACATCGCTCTGCCAATTGAGCTATCAAGGCCCCTCCCGGTCGAGGACTAACCTTCTCTCTTTTAGATCCTAAAGCCCCAGTGTACTCCCGCCATTTTTGCGATGAATACACTAGAACGAAGTTCTTTGAACATTAATTTTAATTTAGGATCTTATTGACTTTCGTCATATTATTATTTATAATTTTTTTATAATTATTGGTCATTTTTTATGAGTTATAAATATTTTTATTTTTTAAAGAGAAAAATAAAAATATTAACTTTAAAAAATAAAAATATTTATAACTCATAAAAAATGACCAATAATTATAAAAAATTATAAATAATAATATGACGAAAGTCGATAAGATTCTAAATTAAAATTAATGTTCAAAGAACTTCGTTCTAGTGTATTCATCGCAAAAATGGCGGGAGTACACTGGGGCTTTAGGATCTAAAAGAGAGAAGGTTAGTCCTCGACCGGGAGGGGCCTTGATAGCTCAATTGGCAGAGCGATGTCACGGTGAGACAAAGGTTCCGGGTTCAAATCCCGGTCGAGGGCCTATCTTTTCTCTTTAAAAAATAAAAATATTTATAACTCATAAAAAATGACCAATAATTATAAAAAATTATAAATAATAATATGACGAAAGTCAATAAGATCCTAAATTAAAATTAATGTTCAAAGAACTTCGTTCTAGTGTATTCATCGCAAAAATGGCGGGAGTACACTGGGGCTTTAGGATCTAAAAGAGAGAAGGTTAGTCCTCGACCGGGAGGGGCCTTGATAGCTCAATTGGCAGAGCGATGTCACGGTGAGACAAAGGTTCCGGGTTCAAATCCCGGTCGAGGGCCTATCTTTTCTCTTTAAAAAATTCCTACTAATTAATTTGAAGTTGAAAGCAGAAAGAAATAATTTCATAATTGCAGTAAACATAAAACAAATTTAATTGCTATTGTTATATTATTTACTCCATACTGATAACAACTAGAGGCGCCTAGTACTTTTGGTTAACACTTTTTGTACTTATAAAAATAAATCAAACCATCATCACAAAGCATGACTCCTTATTGATTGTTAAAAGCAATTTAAGATCTTCAAGATTTATGATGTCATCATCATCCATCCATTGCTTAATCTGTAATAGAAAACATTTAAGTTAAGAAAAATAGCATTCAAATTTATATCTATAAGTTAACTTTAAATTAACTAAATATTAACAATTTGTGATTGAAGTTCATTAGAGACATATTCGTCAGAAAATGCCCAGTAGAGAATTGCAGGATGATGTGTGTATACTTTTTCGATATTGTAGTCCTTTATGAAATTCATTAATCTGTACAATGCCATTTTAGAAAGATGTGATTCCTCTCCTTGACCCAAATATGCAACCTAAAAATATTAAATCAAAATTATATAAGAATTTTATTTTATTATTTATCAGCAATGATCTTATTAGATTTTCCCTTAAAGCTGTGTCAGGATATAATCATATTAATATATAAAAGGGTAAGAATCAAAGGTCGGTTATCAAAAATTAAAATTTATATTAGTGCTTTTCTCATTGTATTTAAAAAAGCATCAGCAAATGCATTTATTTTATATTACTGGTTAGAACAGTAAAGTCAGTAATGACTATTTTGTAAAAAAAACATTTTACTTACTGTGGATCAGTAATTTATATAATTTATGTCTAAGGATTTCTAATCAGTTTCATATGATCCACTAGGGATTAAAATTATATTGAAAGGCGACCTTAGTGAAATTAATTATCAAAAGATAAATTTTAAATTACTATTAAAATAAGTAATCATTTCATTATTTTTAGTACAGAAGAATCTCTTTGCTTCTAATGTACATCAATGTAATCACTATTTTATACTTACAGCGCATATGAGCCATAATGCTTTGGTAACTGATGCCGATGGTGTGCAAGTGAGTGACAAAATGTAACGACTTATAGTGTGAAAGTATTCCAGTGTTATAGTTGGACTAAAAATAACAATAACATAGATGAGAAAAGATGCTGGCAGACAAAGTTATTCTGTTACACTTCGACAAGGACTTACTTTGAAGATGACAATAAGTAAAAATAGCAGTAAACAATTGAAGTGATTGGTGTAAAATTATTTGATTGATAAAACAAGATTGTTGAAATAACAGGACTTCCACTGGGAAGAGCTTCAAAACCTGGCAATAGTAGGTTTCTCCAGTTCTCTTTTCCCAAGGTGCTGGAGCTAAGACATCGAAGGAGTTCAAACAGAAGTGATCTTATAACAATTACAAATTCCATTACGCTTCTGCAATTGAAAAACATAACATTGAGAAAATGAACAAATGAAATAAATTGATATGGCTAAAATGATTAATATCAACATCTCGTAATATTCAATTGCGGTCCATTATCATGTGTGTGCCACTCTGAATGTTGGATAAAAATTTTAATTTTCTTTTTCTTTCAAGCATGAAGTTTTATTTAAAATATTTTGTTGTGAAATTCCTACTACAATGATTTTATTTATAGTAACTTAGATAATTAAGGAGTAAATGTGGCTTATAATAGTGCTTTTTTAGTTCATAGAATAAATTATAATATTGTAACTAATGATTAAATATCACATACTTGCCCTGTGTTTCTAATGATGGTAAAAAATCTATAAATCCTTTAGATGCCAAAAAATGTGAAAATTCTTTTGTAGCTGGATCTTCAGGGTAATGATAAATACTGAGTAAGGCTGATAGAATTATTTGTATCACTCCTAAATCATTTTCACCCAATTTATTTTCATTTTCCTGCCAAGGAATAAAAAATTTAAAGTATTTCAATCTTAAAGGAAAAACAGAAATTAGTTCATCATTAATATCAAATCTTTAATAATGATTATCAGTTTGTTTTTTTCATTTTTGAGAAATACTCACTATTAAAAAAGGTACCAAAATTGTTTTCATAATTGAAACCAGCTCTAAAAAAAGTGAATTCTCTGAAATTTCAGATGTGTCTTCAACTTTAAGACGCACTAGAAATCTACAAAAATAACATGAATATTCAATAGTAGTTTTATGTTGGTTACAATTTAAAATAAATTGTTTATTCAAAGAATACCTCATAGATACGTTCACTACTAGAGATGTGACAATAATGCATTTTTTTTCATAATATTCTGTTGCAATATCAACCAGTAATTTCAATGCCGCAAAAACTGTTTCTTCCATGATTTTTTTAAACATTTGTATTCCTTGGCTGTGTAGTAAACTGATAATTACTTCCGATCCAGCATATATATTTAATCGACTGCTTTTACAAGTAAACAGTTTACTTAATAAATGTACAATGCTTGTTAAATTACATACTGTGTTAACAGCAATATGTTGCCTGTTTAACCTAAAAATTTAAATTAAATATATTTATAAAAACACAATTTATCCAAACCATGTTCAATTTAATCGATTTTTATATGAACTAGCCTCGATATAATATCGGAAACTAATTCTAATCCCAAAATTAGTAAATTATCTGGTCCCTGTGTCTTCAACAAAATGTAAAGAGCTCTTATGATTGATTCCATTGTATAAGTTGTATGATTTTGTTGGAAAAATTGCGTACATTCAATAAATACAGACATGCATTTGAAGACATACCTGCAACATACAAACTATTAAATTTCGAATCATAAAACAGTTTATGATACTTTCAAAAGTTCAAATTACTTACTTCAGCAAAACAATATTTGTCGTACACGAGGCCTCACATAACATTTCAACAACATCTGCATTTATTAATATTACACGAGATTCTCCTAGACGATTTTTCATGAGAAATCTGAATAATCTTTTGGCTGCTGATATCTGAAATTGTAAATTAATTAATGCATTATGAATATAATAAAGAAGGAGATACATAATTTAATTTCTGAATTACATAATATCACTAATACATATTATTCAATAATTTAAGCTAAACCTTAAAAATGATATTCTGATATGGTGTGAGCATACTTTTTATTTTTACATTATCTTGAAGAGCAACCAATAGAGAGCCAAAAGAAGGGTTTATGATGTGTTACAAATGTGGGATAGAAACTTTTATTTTCAAATTGTTTACATATGTACTATACTTAGCACCTCACACCCATTTCATCCAGCCAAATCAATTTTCTGAGCATATTTATCTCAAATAAAGTGATTGGTGAATTGGCAGCTTAAACTTGTGACCTGGATCCAGGAATACCCTCACAGTAAAAATTTGGTGAACAGATGATACCCCTCCAGAAGCTATTCTGATAATTCCCAGTTTCTATTCAGCAAGTAAGGTGTGTTCAAAAGAATTTTGGAAGAAATCTTGAGAAAAGAGATCCCACTATAATAACATTCAGCCCTCATTTGTTTTGTTTTTTAGGGCTTCTATCTCTTCTTTCTCACATACCTTTTTCTTCTTTTTTTAGAAGTTTCTTTTCCTAGCACCTACTTTCCATATAGTCTGTGGCACTAGTCCAATGCTTGCTTATGATATTATGATACAATTAAGAAATATTAGTTTTGAAAAACATTGTTTATGCGTTTCCTACCTATAAAAACGCATAAATATATCATTAAAAAAATATAAAACACTTGTAATCCTTGGTTTCTGACCCTATGTTCTATGTTTGAACTAAACCAAATGAACAGCATTTTATTCATTTATTTACTGTTAATACTACACTGTAGTACTTCCAATTATTTTCACTTAAGATAAAACTTGAATGCCAATGAAGGTATTTCTATTAAACATTAACATTCCCATTTCTCAAAAATAAAGCTTTTTTGGAAATTTTAATTTTACATCTAATAATTATTTATATCAAGCATTAAATTTTGGCAAAAGGGTGGCACAAATATCTCTAATGAAAATATCGATTAGTATTATTTCCATGAAACATATACATTAATATAAGAGCACTATTTTCCAAATACAACTCATTTTAATTAATATAATTAACATAATTTTGTTAAGATGACCTATATCTTATATAACCCTAAGATTTTTGTTGGATTATTGATTTCTAAAAAATAATTAGTATGAAAATAACAGATATGAATTAAAAATTTTTAAATTGTGTTGTACCACTCTCATTTCCATGTACCTAAATCATTATTTTTAAAAATATTATGTCTATTGAAAATATTAGCTTTAAAATATTTTTATTTGAAATTTAGAAAGATAGCCAAGAAAAAAATATAAATCATGACTTTATTACTGGATTTTTAAACTACCTATCCCTTTTTAACATTACCTTGTTTTCTATTTTCCTACTGAGCAAATTTTTTTTAATTTCATTTACGTCAAACTTTTTAAGTTTTTTTCCGTAAAACAAATTTTCCATTTTTTCACTTTTAATGTTTAAAACTCCCTTAGAAAATGTTTTAAGTGAAGTGTTAAGAAAATTCAACCCCCTCCAGGGACTACGTGAGTCAGTAAATGATAAGTCAATTGAGAGCTTGACAGCTATTTGAATGATCAGCTGTTTGAAATGACCTTGAAAACGGCATAAATGGTTCAAAATAATGTTAGTTTAGACAATATCTATATTTTATCTTTGAAATTACAATTTTTTCTGTAGAATTATTTATCTTTTCGAAAATAGGATCACCAGAAGCCCACTTTATGATTTATTGTATGTCAAAAGGTCGTTTCCAAAACCAGAAGGTATTCCTCAACAAATTCTAACCTTCTTGTAAAATGTCCATAAATGAATCGTAAGTACGTTTGTTGTGGATATTAATCGGCTATTTGGATATTAATAGTTATTTTATTTGTTGTAAATGGCATTCAAGTCTAGTCACAATGTAGTGTATTATTTTACTTTTCTTATATCAAAAACATTTCATTGTGTTTATTATTTTTAGGTATCCAACTGAAACAGCGGTAATCAAGGAAATTTACGATAGTGAGAATGCTCATGAAACCTTTGTTGATGAATTAGAACGTGCATTAGAAGCAGGTTTTAAATATATCATTATTGAACCCCCAAGGTTGGGAGATGAGACTGCTAGGTGGATAGCAGTTGGAAACTGTTTACATAAAACAGCGGTGATTTCAGGCGTGAGTGCAATTATTTGTGGTATGTTATCATGGGTGTTTTATAATTGCTCTATTGTTGAGGAATGCAAAATTAATTGAATTCTATTTTCAGGTTTTATATGGCCAAAGTATCCATACTCCTACATGCCTTTCGGTGTAATATCCTTTTTTACAACTGGCCTTTACACAGTCTCATGGCAGTTTGATCCTTGTGTTAAGTATCAAGTTTATACTGATTCACAAAGACTGGCTAGACTACCCTTTTTCAATACTATTACTTCAGCTTCACCAACAGTACTGGTTAGGAAAGATGATAGGAACCGTAAGATTCTTCATTGTACAGTAATGTTAGCTTCGAGTATTCTTTGTGCTTGGAGATTTTGTAAATTGTTTAATAACTGACAGCAGTGTTTTACGAAATCCTAGTTCTAAATGTATTGTAATTCCATTTTAGAATAGGTGAGATATCTTGGCAAGACTATCTGTTTTTTTTGCAAGCAGCTCTTTGTTTTATTGTTGACAGAACATATATGTATTACGTAACCACTTATGTCTCCCTTTCCATTCTACACTTTCTAAGCTAAAAGTTAATTGGTCGATCCATGACATCAAGTTTTTACTGGATTAATCTAGTGTTTTGTAAAACACTTATGTAAATATGTTTTCAATAAAAAAAGAAAAATAGAAGTGTTATTTTGCTTTTCCCTGGAATTTCTTTATATGAAGGAACTTATATTGATACATAATGGAATGCTTTTTCATGTTAATTGTTAATATTTTTAATCAGTGATAATTTTTTATGAATATGTTTAAGTAATTATTATTATGTATAGTGGCATAATTGTTTTGCTCAATGTTTATACCGTTATAATGGCCACTGCTGTCTTAGGTGTTCAACAGGTATATAGAACGACAAAATTTACTCCCCATTGTTACTTTTTCTGTTATATTAGGCAGAACAATATGTTATTTGCTCAAACAGATGCATTGCCATTATATCTCTACAGCAGAAACTTAGTTAATAATAAGAATCTATGCTATTTTTAGTATAAGTGATATACTAATACCACTTGAATTACTTTTTCTGAAAAACACGATTTAATATATATTTTTAGTTAGGCAGCCTACTAATTAAGGAAGACATTTGATTTTTAAATTATTAGATTGTATTGAATGGTTTATTTTTGTATTGATTGATTAAAAGTTATTGAGATTGAATGAGTATTTATCTCAGATATATGTTCCTTAGTCTGAAAAGAAAATGTTTGAAAAATTTTAAGTCAATTTTTTACAGACATTGTAAAATGTCACCTTACAAAGGAAAATATAAGACATAGATGTTTTATGGAAGTTTCCTGAGATATTTTTATTACCTTAAATCTGTATTGAGTTGATTTTATTTAAAATTTGTTGTTTAACTATTGTCAATAATCGATCCATATTCAGGTAATATCCTCACCAAAGTATTTAAATTGTATTATAATTTTATTTTATTTATTTCTTCTTTTTTTTGTGGGTAATAACCAATTCAAAATAAATTTTAATTAATCTGAATGAGTGAGATAAATTTTTTTGATGTCAACAGTTTGCTTTGAAAGTAATATTAGTCTGTCACAATTATTTGAAATGCTTTGAAAGATTCTTAAGGGCATTAATAATAAAAAAACAAAAAATATGATTACATCTACTGTAATATTATATAACTTGTTTGTAAATTATTGTATATACATCTTATTCGTACTGTAGTTTTATTTTTTTTATAAGCAATCCTAATTGTAAGAATAATTAATATGATTGTAAATATCATTGACAATAAATCAAGTTTAAGGCAATAATAATTTAAACATAAAAGTTTTGGTTATAATCTCGGGTTTTACTCTTTTCAAGTATATTTGATCACCCAGTATATTTGCTAAAATCAAATTCAAATAAATATGAGAGAAATTCTGTTGTTGATACAATCAACGATAAAACTGACAAATAAGAAGCTTATTTGTTGTGTGTTTAAGTTTTATATCATCACTAGCTTATGCCAGCAGCTTCGCTCGCGTGGAATTTGGTCTGCCACATAAAGTTTCGTGAAAGATCATTTGAAATAAATAATTTAATTATTTTTTTAAAATATAAGTTACTCGTACATCCAAAATTTCAGATGCCTAACTTCAAAACTGACGGATTCTATACAACCTTTGAACCCCTATTATATTAAAGAAGAAACCCTTGGGGTGGAATTATCCAAATTTCTTTCTTAAACTATACAAAGAACCTATCTGCAAATTTCAAGATGCTAAGTTCCTGCACGTGCCCCCTGCGCCCCCCTAAATCCGCGCTTGCTATAGCCTATGTGTTATTCTGATGTATAACCTATATTACTGTAAAGTTTCATCCATATCCGTCCATTAGTTTTTGCGTTAAAGAGAGACAAACATACAAACTTTCACATTTATAATATTAGTAAGATTAGTACGATATCAAAACAAATAGTTTCATTCGTGTTCTTTCTGTTATTTTCACAAATATGATCATGTGATCTGCCCTTAATTATGTCCTCTTATGGATTCTCCACAATACAGTCGGACACCTAAAATACAGTCGGAGGGGGGGGGGGCACCTGCCCCCGTGCGCCCCCCCTAAATCCGCGCTTGCTATAGCCTATGTGTTATTCTGATGTATAACCTATATTACTGTAAAGTTTCATCCAAATCCGTTCAGTAGTTTTTGCGTGAAAGAGAGACAAACATACAAACTTTCACATTTATAATATTAGTAAGATCATGACAATGATATTTAGAGGGAAGTAAAAAACTATGGACTGAAACTTAGATCGAAGCGTCAGCACACAATTACCAAATTTCTTGTTTATATATTTTCTCATTGAATGTACTCCCTAGCAAACTTCTCCACCATATATTTTTACTTTCGACTATATTTATACTATATTTTTTCTAAATCTTCAGAATAGCAATTAATTTGGGATTTTTTTTCTTTTATATAAAGTTGTTTGAATTTTACTCAATATATTATGGGAAAGAAGACAGTTATCAGAATTTTCATAAAAATTGATGACATTAAGTTTTTATATTTAAATGTTCACGATCACATAAGGGGTTTTAAATGTTATTTTTTATGATTACTGTTATAAACTTTCTGCTTATCTTGATTTAGTCAATCTCCTGCGTGATCTACACATTAATTAACAAGGATAACATCTTGACCAACTTAACTGGTGTTTGTTTTTTTGATTTATGGTTTTGCCAGTTACAAATTTCTGGTAAAAATAAATTGCATTCACTTTTAATTGATTGTGAATAAAATCAACTAGGAGACAAGCTGAATAGCTCGTTTATGACATTAATAAAAAAATAATCTATTTGATGACTCATACTTTGTTTACCTTGGCTGTTTCAAGTTAAAAAAAAACTGAATCAGTTGATTTTTCTGATAGATTTTTTATTAACATCATTAGAAATAACAAAGCTAAGCTGATTTTGATACAAAAAATTTACCCATTGTTATATAGATCTCAAAAGTTGTATGCAGGCGGCATATCTCAAAAGTGGCAATTGGGGGTTCTGACCAACAGTACTAAATTAATTATGAAACTTCCTTACATCCGACTAAATAATACAGTAAATGTGTGCTTAAGTTATGAGAATGGACTGACTGTACTCCCACTGATGTGTATCCAGTCCCTTCTTTGGATTTAGACATTGCTCAAGGTAGCGTCTCAAAATTAAGGCATTTTATTTCTGCAGATTTTCTCAATCTCAAATATTTTGTAATTACTGATTATTATTATTATTATTAGTCGTAAACCTCCCAAAGTGGAAGACACTAAGTAAAGATTTATTATTATTATATTAACATTAAAACCCGCCACGAAGTCCTGGCCTTTTCCAATGCCCATCGCCAGACTCGTCTGTTATCCAGTTGTTCACTCCTTCTGTCTTGGCATCCTTTGCTACGCAATCTGTCTATCTTGATCTGGGCCTATTGAACACTTAACTATTTGTCATCTTCATCCTTTGAGTGCCATTTATTTGCATTTCTGCGACATGACCTGCCCACTGAAGATAATTTAATCTATCAGAGTAGTGATATCTATATAGTTGAGTAGGTTATAAATGTTTTTGCCACCATTTCCCTCTAATATCAATTGGGCCTAGATGTGGATTAATCGGGGGTGGGATTACTTTTCTTTTAAAATTTTTAGGTTCTTATCTTCCCATTTTGTGTTAGTTTAAGTTATTAATACATAAGGTGGAATAAGAACGGGTTGTAAAAAAACTGAATTTGACTGAAGATGAATGCGAATGCGTTTTAAGAAAGAAAGCAGTTGAAAAAAGAGAAAAATTGTTAAAAAAGAAATTAGTGGGCAATTTAACTGTAGAGCAATGGGAAAAAAAATTAAATTTGGGGGTTGAATGTAAATTACCGGTTGTACTCTCCTAATAATTAATACAATCAATAGTGTTTTTCTTTTTAGAGCTAAAGGATATTGGAAACAGATTCAATAACTGCCAGTTTTAAATTTCATAAATCTAATTTTTGCCTTTTCAGAAAAAATAATTTTTTCTATTCAAAGAACTAGTATACTTAATTCTGTGAATCTTACAACAAATAACAACATTACTGACTAGAATAAAAGCTTACTTTTTGATTAGACCTGAAACTAATTTGTGCTTGCTTATTATAAAGTAAAATAATTATAATCTACTAAAACAGAAAAAGGCCTGCTATATTTTTTTTCATTTATACAATTGAATACACTATGTTAATTGTCGAACACAATAGTCTAAAATTATTTAATTTGAACTGAACAAGTAATAACGTACAAAACTGCCAAATCACATACAGAGTACTCTTAATACATTTCTTATTCAATTTATTTATCTCGATGATGACATTCATTATTTGGGGTGTTGAATGTAAATTACAGGTTGTACTATCCTAATAATTAATAAAATCATTATTTTTTTTTTTTAGAACTAGAGTAATATTGGAAACAAATTCAATAACCGCTAGTTTTAAATTTCATATATCTAATTTTTGCCTTTTTAAAGCTAAGTGATGGACAGCCCTGTAATCTGAATTCGACCTAATTTTGTAAGTTGTTAACAAAAACAGTTAATTTTAAATAAAAGTTGTTTTCTGTTACATTTGCTTGGGTTAAATGATCGTTTTGGATTGGTAGAGAATATTTCCTATAATTCCCAATCAAAAATTTTCCAATAATCAATTAAGCAATTTTTCTCATGTTACCTCCAGTAAACATAGTTTAGTAATGTGTATTACCTACAAAATATATTCCAACTAGTACGAATCGGCAGACAAGTATTATAATAGGGTATTATCAGTCTGTTATGTTAAAAGTTTCCTTTGAAAACCCCAGCATTTTTGGATTTGGAACTCCAGGATTATAATATATGAGAAGGAAATCTGTTTCTTAATCACGGATCCATGCTGATCGACCACTTGCCATGGATCATTAAAACTATTGAGCCCATGGCCTACTTTGGATATATGTTGGGAGGTCTGGGAGATATTTAATATAAAATAAAATAATTGTGGCCTTTGGCATCAATAAGTTGGCAACAATTCCTTACACCTTTAGTATAATGTACATGCGCCATAAGATTAATGATATTACATAATGGAAGACGTTCTCAACAATAAGTAAAAATCTAAGTTTTATCATGAATACCACTGATTTTCATAGCTAAAACCAATTTTATATCCTGCAGTATGGCTTACTGTACAGCTCTCTAATTTTAAATCATTGCCAAAAGTTTTCACATATAATTAGGTTGATGAAAAAGACGATTTAGGGTTGATAAAACTTTAATTGTAAGATAGTAACTAAAATAATATTTTATAGCAAAATATAAAATTTCATTTCTGAGCAAAAATAACAAGTATAAAAATAAAACAGATGTTAGTAAACAAAACTACAAAGAAAATGCCATTTCAGACTTTGTCGAAGTATTAAAATTAACTTTATATTTTGAACATTTATACATATAATATATAATACATAATATATATTTAATGATTTAACTATATAACAGCTTATAATATTTATCTATTTATTGACTGATTTTGAAATTAAATCAATAAATTGACATATTTGAAGAAACAGGTTTTATGAGAATATTACTCCAAGTATTAACAAGTATAGAATAACCTAATAGCAAATTCTTTACATTATTAGATATGTTGCTAACAGAAATACAATTGTTATTAGCAAGTGGATCCATGACGTTACAGGGTCAAATTAAAAGAAAGTAGCTTCAAAGAGATTGAAGCTTAAGTTCCTTAGAAGTTTAGCACAATCGTTAAAATATAATTCACAACTTGCAACAGAAAAAATACAAATATACTTTTCTTTTCTGAAGCTTAAATCTATGAAAGTAAATGTCACTAAAAAAATTCAAGAACCAGTGAAAAAAAAAGTGTAAAATATAACAAGCAAAATCTGAAAGTTGCAATACTAGGCAAAATTCTCACAATGGCACTATAATTGATCATTAAGGGTGATTTAGATGAAAATGTTAAGAAAGGTTGAATCAAACTAACATGATTGAATGTCTAATATTATTTATTTTCACACTAAGTGGTTCATAACCTTTTTAGTGACCATTTAAACCCTCACTTAAAAATCTGATTTTGAATTGAACATCTGTATATATAAATAAATTCTAGCATCTCCTTGAGATTAATTCAAAACTATATTTGGTAATTATTAGGTTGTCACTTCGAGTTGAGTCACAAGTTTAAACTTTTCATTTTAATATTTTCCAAAATCATTCACGTGAGTAAATTAAAACCTTTTTCCAGTCATATATTATTTTTCTTTATTTTAAAAATGTTTCAACAATTTCATGTCATTTTCAATTTACATTATTTTTAAGTCCTTTAACACTATTTAATTTTAAAAAGATTCTCTAAAAATTTTTTATATAATTTTGTACATTTTCAACCTTTTTGGTTGATTGTCATATAATTTAAAACAAAGCTTAGAGTTATAGTGTACTCCATGGTCTGTGTACACTATAACTCTAAGCTTTGTTTTAAATTATATGACAATCAACCAAAAAGGTTGAAAATGTACGAAATTATATAAAAATTTTTTAGAGAATATTTTTAAAATTAAATAGTGTTAAAGGACTTAAAAATAATGTAAATTGAAAATGACATGAAATTGTTGAAACGTTTTTAAAATAAAGAAAAATAATATATGATTGGAAAAAGGTTTTTAATTTACTCACGTGAATGATTGACTAAGAAAGATGTACTCCAGTTACAAAAACAAGATAATTAAAATATTTTCCAAAATTAAAAGTTGTCATTAGCTTTAGTATGGAAAAGAGTATCTAATTATAGGAAATTTGTATACTTTAGGATTCATTTAATCTAGAAATGAACGTTTCAATAAACATATCATCTATACATCTAAATGTTGAAACTTTTATTACTTGATGAAATGATAACCAAAATCTACTCATTGCCCATAATTACATTATCTTTTGCAAACTATAGTTCATGATAAGTTTTACTTTTGAAAAATATAAAAAATGAAACAAATTAACAAGTAAAACTTGCTGTAACTCAACTCGAAAGGACAACCTGCGGAACAGATACTGTATATTTAAATATATGTGTAAAAACTAGTGAACATGAATATGTTTAAAATAAATTCATTAAAATTTTGGATAAGTAAACATGCAAATGTACCAACCAAATTAGGTGTTATACTACTAGTGCAAAGATAGAAAATATAGAAACGGAAGTAGCAAATACCAATGTTTTCCACAAGTAATTCAGGTTTTTAAATAATTGCAATTGAGAAACTTCTCTGAACCTAAACCTATTGACTGACTATTGAAGTATAATTTAAGATTCATAGATAAAGAAGCTTAGCAAACATTAAGAACAAATTTCCAAAAAAGTTCTGTAATACCTATCGAAACAACCAAATTTTACAACTAAAAACATTATTGAAAGGTTAATTTCACAAGAAAAATATCTTATCAAATGTTTAGATTATGTCTGTTAAAAGAAATAACTCTTTGTAGGTTTCTAGACTCGGTGATAAATCTGACTGTCTCTTTATGTACCAATAAAATCACTAATGACACATCAACTGTTTGGGTCAATGGATATAACCTACATGTAATTTATGTTTTTAAAAACTATATTTGCCTTTATGATCAACCAATATTAATTTTTTTTTCTCTTTGCCTGAATCACATAAGTAGCCTCTGTGCTCAACTCACATCACTGATTATTAATTCAATCCATTCTTGGGATTAATGTTGAGTTAAAAAAAATATCCTCTGATCACTAATCAACAAACAAGTTGTCATTCTTGTATTTATTATTCTTATTACCAAAGCATTACTTAAAAACCTTTTATTTTAAAGATATGTAATAGAATGAATAGATCTTATTTTTCTTCAATATAGACGTTGAAAAATTATTTTATGAAGATTATAACTAATGACATTTATTTACTGAAAGGTGGTAAAGCCAATGAAGAATTATTAAAATAAAGAACTCTAGATACTAAAGGGAATAAAATCTCACAAAACTTAAATGAATTTAAAATAATAACACTAATGAAATCAACTGCTAGGTAAAAATGTAACTTTAAGCTCAATTTGGAGGAAAACAAAAAACATTTTTACAATTGACCTGAAAAATCTTGCGATTGCTCCTTGCATCATTTTTCATGAAACCAAAATAAAAACTTATATATATTGTGCTTAGTAATGAGTAGTTAAAACTGTAGGGTACCATGGACTGATGATGATCTTTAATTAAGACATTAATTTTTAAGAAAATCTTTAACAATATGCCAATGTTGAAGCTGACTAAAATTCTAAACATCGATTGACAACAAACATTTAAATAATTTTTCTATTGATCTATTTTATAACAGAGACAAACATCAAATATTAATGAACTTATCAATGGATAATCTACTTAATAATTTACATCAGAGAAAAGAAAGGATATGTCTGATCTAGAAGCGAACCAGGATGGCTGAGGTGACTAAGCACCACAACGGAAAAGTGGGAGACCCGGGTTCGAGTGCCGGTCCTGGTCATATATTTTCTTTTCAAATAAAATATTTACTTAATAAGTGATTTATTAAAAGACTATTGATAACTGAAAGCATGTAGCTTCATTCCTAAAACCAGATATAAAACAATTAACCAGACAAATTTAATGAAAATTGTATACATTACAAATTAGTTTCATAGACACAAGATAAATGACATTTACAATAGCATTTTCTGTCAGTAAACTGCAAGCAATTAATACTATGTAAACTATATAATATTTGTATGGTATATTATTTATATTTCAAGAAAGATGGAAACGACTGGTCAAATTTTAATTACTATCTCTGTCTGTACAAAGATTTTATCAAAATAAATTATCAGTAAACTAAATACCTAATTCATACAAATTCACCATAAGAAAACATTAGTGAGCTAAAGAAAAATTAAAGTGATAAATAAATAAATCACAGCCATTGCAGATAATATAATGGTAAAATAAAAAGATAACTAGCAAAATACTAAACAAAATCTTTATATTTTCAGACATTATTTCTCTAATTATACATAATGTAACTTTAATTTGTCAAGATAACTAATAGTTCTTCAATATACTTTTTCATTTTTTTTTTTTTACTTAGCCTGACCCAGGGGTAAATTAAGACCCTAAAACCAAGAAATAGCTCAAATATTAACAAGAAATAATTTTTTTCTTCAAAGAACTGATATACTTAATTCTGCGAATCTTATAACAAATAACAACATTAGTGACTAGAATAAAAACCTACTTTCTGATTAGACCTGCAACTAATTTGTGCTTGCTTATTATAAAGTAAAATAATTATAATTTACAAAAACAGAAAAAGGCCTGCTAAATTTTTCCCCGCAATATTTGTTTTCATTTATACAAGTAAATACATTACTTTAATTGTCGAGCACACTAGTCTAAAATTATTTATTTTGAACTGAACAAGTAATAAATACAAAACTGCCTAATCACACACTGAGTGCTCTAAATAAATTTCTTATTCAATTTATTTATCCTAATGATGCTTTAATACTTAAACATATCACTCATCCAGAATCAAAAAGTACAACATAAGATATTTGGACCCCGAATATTATACCAAAGAGCAGCCAACCCTCAAATACCAAGCAGAACCAAATGACACAATAGTGATCTACTAGCAAAGTGGGTTAGATGAAACACCTATATATACCTATATAGTATGTCTAATACATTAAAACACATTTATTGTTTTATATTACGTTCAGTTTGGATGTGTGTTATGAACAAGCAGAGTCATTCATTACTTGAGGGGTGTAGATGCAAAACTCACATTTTATAAATAATATAAAGATAAATAGATAAATGAGTCAGATATTTTCAAGAGAAGAGGTTGTTGTTACTCTTTTCCTAAAAATTCTGATTCACTTGCCTCCTATATCTATAACAGAATCGGTTTCTTTCGTTTTACCGAAAGCTATGAAAAGTGGAGTGAATTTGCATCAACATCCCTCATTAACTTCAAATCTACTTAATAAAAACAAAATAAAAAATAACAAACAAAAATAAAAACAATTTTTTTCAAGTATTAACAGGTGGGAATTTCATTGCTCGTCTTTTCATAAGAAGGAAATACAATGACGGACAAAATGAGCGCAAAATAATAGCGAGTCGTGGTAGAAGTGGAGCCAATGTTAACTCTTTGTCTTCTCGTGCTATGCTGTAATATATTTTTTCTGCAGCTTCACTCGCCTCATACCCACCTGATGTAGTCTCATCCATCACTAGAAAACAATTAACCATGAAGGTAATTCAACAGACATATAAAAATTATAACAAAATTGTGTACATCGTAATTATTTATTGAAATTTACAGCTGTATAATAACAATAGAAGTAAATGTAATGGCAGAATGATACATAATTGCATGGATAAAGGTGAGTAGAGAAACTATTCAGTTATAGTACTTAATCATAAATAAAGAAGCAAAACTGATGATTTACTGAACATATTAATATAAATAAATAAAAAGGTTAGGAAAAGAGATGCAATGATTATCATTTGATAGAATAATGGAGTTTCATTCTTGTTCCTAATAGCAAGTTATTGTTGCTGTTCAGACAAACTTATTAAACTTAAACCAGTGTAAGACACCATCATAATCAATCAAATATTATGGTGGGCTTTTAACTTACCAAATCATGACTGCGAGGGCAGTTCAGAAAGAAAGGAACGTTTTGGAATTAAAAAAAAAACAAGTACAAGAAAAACATTTTATTATATACATGTGAAAGAGGACTAAAATACTACTTTTCAACATAATCACCATTTAAATTCAGGCACTTATCATAGCAGTGGACAAGCTTTGAAATTCCTGTGTCATAAAATTCTGCTGCCTTTGATCTCAGCCACTTAGTGATGCGTAACTGGAGCTCCTCATCGTCGTCAAAATGCTGTGTTGCTAGCCAGGTCTTCATTTTCGGGAACCAGTGAAAATCACTTGGAGCAAGATCAGGACTGTAATGGGGATGAGGAAAAACTTCCTAGTTGAACGAGTTCAGGAGTTCATTGTCATTCAAAAGCAAAATTTTGCCCAGTGCTTGTTTTGAACAGCTCTCCTAAGGTTTTGCAATGTTTGCAGTACTGCTCAGATTTTATTGTTGCCAACAAAAAACGAATCACAGATCGTACCTCACAACTGGCGAGCAGGATTTTGGATTGCAGTATACATTTCAAATTCGAATATAAAAAAAAAAGGAGTAGCACGGAGATGTTCCCGTTGTCATAGCTGGATGCTGACTGAGGTACCGAGCACGAGCACACCAATGTATATGCTATTAGCGCATACCTGGGGGCATCAGGTGGAAACGTTCCTTACTTCTGAATAGCCCTCATAATATTTGAAAAGATTTAAAACAAGGAACAAGAAGTATATTTTACTAACCAGAGCATCTATGATTTTATTTCATAATGACAGCAATCTCTAGACCATACACAGTCAGTTGTACCAAGGTTTAGCTGAAGAGGCTAGGAGTCCACACACACCCAGTGGTATAGTTTTGAGTATGCAGCATCTCTCGGCTTGATTGTGGTATTCCTTACACTTCAGACACCACAGACATGGTTCAAATTTATACAACTCACTTAATTCTTCCAAAACTTTGTTGCGTTTCCGCATGATGAATTTTCAAAAACAAAACCTCTAACCACAAATAACCCATATTGATCCTATATCTCTGTGTTCTCGCAATTTGCGAGTATGCGTGTATACATCGCAAGTTGAGAGAACATGGAGATATAGGATCAGTGATAAGAATTGATAGGGCTGGCCGAGAAACGAGCCAGGGTAGCCGAGATGGTAGAAATGTCACCACGGAGAGGTGAAAGACACAAGTTCAAGTCCCGGTCCTGGCCACATCTTTTCTTTTCAAATAAAATATTTGAAAAATTAATTATTTTAATGAATATGAATCTTTCATTAAAAAAAATATGTAGGCCAATAAATGTGGAATAAAACAAGGAGATGCCAAGGAAAGTCTGTTATTTGATTTTCTAGGGAAACAAGCAATGTGCCAATCAGGCATCCATACTCGGACTACACTGTTTAATAACACTATTCGGGTGTTTGGATATGCAGATGAATTAAAAATTCCACCAAAAAGTGTATCTTCTTAAAAATATTTATTGTTCTAAAAGAACCTAAAATATTTGGTATTTGGCTAGGTTCTTTAGGTTATTAGGTAATTAGGTTCTTCTAAGCACAACCTACCTCTTTTTTATCCATATACTATCATGCAAAACTACAAAAAAAAGCAAACAGAACCCGTCTCTACAAAATCAATGCATTTAATTCTATAAAGCATCTTTTAAGTAAACATTTTGTAGATTAAAATATATAAAAAAAACAATTACCTCCATATTTGTTCCCAGAACCAGTAATTGCATTCACAGACAGGTTTGTTTTAATATATCCTGGATTTATTACTGTAACATTAATCCCATCTTTGCTTACTTCAGCCCTCAAACAGTCCATAAAAGCTTGTAAAGCATGTTTTGAAGCAGAGTAGGCTGATCTATGCAATGAATTATAAATATTGACATTTTTTAACAATTCTTGAAATCAAAAATTAAAAATTGTCACAGAACAAATATGAACACCAATTTTTACCTGTGCGGAATGGCTATACGACCCTGCACACTAGAAATGGCTATAATATGTCCACGCCTCTGTTCTATCATGGAAGGTAATACAGCTGGAGGAATACAAAATTTATCTTAAGTACATTGTATAATATTTATTTTTTGAAATTTCTTTAATGTATTCTTAATAATATTATGTTTAATTTAATATTAAAAAAAAGACAGTAGATATCCTAAAGAAAGAGTCGAATAAAGAAAGCATAAAGCATAAGTGAAGCGGTGATTTAACTACTTCACTTATTTATTTCTACAACTAAGTCCTTCATCAATATACACTAATAGGCCAATTATTTTGTTCAAGTGATTTTTTTGACAAAAAGTCTTTCTTTAAATCAAATAATGTGTTAGCTTTTAAATTTGTGATGTATAAGTAAAGCCCCTTATTCCAAAGAATTAAATGTATATTAAAACTCATTAGAATCTTTAAGCAATATATTAATAAGTTTTCTCCTATGTTTTTTTTCTATTCCAATCTTAAACTTAAAAATATCTCTTAGTGCTAAGGATGCTGATGATGAACAATCCATTAGATATGTAGCTTATTCCATCATACTTTCTAAGGAAACTCTGTGTGACAGGAATAACATTGTAAGATTTTTAGTGAAACAAGATCTTAAAATAATAGGTATTCTTCTGGATGCCAAAGTGAATCAGAATTAAAAAATGGCCATTCTTTGACCTACAAAATACAGGGTCACATATTGTCTTGTGGTTAGCATAACAAACCATTAAGACCAAGATGTTGGATTTACAGCACGCCATGTGGCCTTAGGAATTTTTAAAGAGGGTAAAGAAATCCTAAGTTATGTTGTCCTTTAAAAAGGAAGTAAAATGAGGGTATCCCAATTATATCTGGATAGGCAAAGTTTAGGATTCCCGCTGTACTATCATCCAATTAGCCATAGCAGCATAAAGTGATGTTTAATGAATAAACAAACAACCAAACAATAAAATATAGTGAAATGGGAATTGTAATTCAACCAACTTATCTGCTCAGGGAGGTTCGAAGTGTATAGATTTAAGAACTCACTGCTCAAACGATATAAAATCAGAATGGATTGATAGCTTTTTGCTCTGCAGGAGGACTTGAATTAACTAGAACACAGAGTTAGAAGGCTAATATTTTTTCAATAGCAAAGTCATTGTTCTGTGTAAGATTGTCACATGGGTATTATAAACCGAGCAAGAATAAGAAATATATAAAAATTTGCCTATTTCAGTGCAGAGCTAGGAAATGAAACTATTAAATGATAGAAAAAATAATAATGTGATAAAACTCCTGTTTGATTGCCTAACTTAATGGTCATATACTATTATTATGATTAATGGCAGGATAAACTAATGAACTTTGCATTGAGATTTGCAACATCTCACAATCACTTTTATATAGATATAATTTAAAACATTTGATGGGAATATTTTCGGAGGTTACATTTTAGGTTTTATACCATATTCTATAATGCTATTCTAGAATTATGAAGTAAATAAAGTACGGACATTTTAAAGCTAATAATTATTATAAATAAACCAAAAAAATTACCTTTTGTGAGAGTAACTGTCCCAAAGTAATTGATTAGCATGACGTTTTGATCAACATCAACAGTAGTTTCAGTTATCTTTCCTCGATATGAAATTCCTCCATTGTTAATCAAGTAATCAATATGACCATAAGTATAAAGCAAGTTGTTGATTTTCCTTGGTATACTTTTTACATCTGCCAAATCAAGTTCGACTATAACAGGTTCATATGTTGACACATCTTCCTAAAATATAACAAAAAGAAATTCAATAAAATAAAACATTTCAAATAAGAAATTGAGATTTCAATAAACTATGGAAATACTTACAATAACTAAATCTAGTAAATCGTTTTTTACTCTTTCCAGTTCTGACACCCTTCTTGCAGCCAAAATCAGTTTACAACCACGCTTGTAAAATGAATGAGCTAGCTGTTCCCCAAGGCCAGAACTACTACCTGTTATCATCACTACCTAAAATCAACATATAAAATAATGGTGATAAGGATTATTTTGATTCAAATGCATTCACATACACTTTCCATTTTACATACCATGCAATCAATTAGAAAAATAAAGCTACCACTGCAAATTATAGTGATAGATAACACAAAAACTTACCATTCCTTTCATTTTTCCAACCTTTGTCCTATTACAAATCACATAAATAATCCACGGGATCAGTGCCGGAATTAACGCTGTGCCTATTGTGCTCCACATAAGAGTCAGTAAAACATCGAGGAAACCCCCTTCAGTGCCTCTGTCCATTGGTCCTGGTTTCAACAAATATTACTAACTCCAAAGGATGTACTTGACATCCAAACGGAGCAACAGATTATCGAACTACAATTGACGTCATCAATCACAGGCATGGTGTATCCCCCCTCCCTTTTTATTTTGATTCAAAAGTTTCATAACTAAAGGCTGTAATTCTTTAAAGTTATTAAGAGAAATTAATTAATAACTTTATTCTTTAGCTATTTAAAAAAATATAATATGAAATGATATAAAAATTATTGTAAATTTATACTAATCATTGAATATTTAATTTGATTATACCAACTATTCATTGCAGTAGTACATTTAAAACACTCTTAAAATTAATATATCTTATAACGAACTAATTCATTAATTAGCCATTAATTTTTGGTGCGTCCGAACTATGAATTTATGCAGAAAAATTCAATTTGGTTCGAATAGTTATAACAAATGTTTGTTGGTAACATTACAACCTTTATTATTTCATTCTATAATTTCCATATCACTTTTGCAATATTCATTTCGAAATTTAGGTAAATATTAACATTTGTTTCATAACTTCAAAGAACCAATGAGTTCTATAAAATAAAATATTGGTTTGTATCTGTTCATTTTTATCTTAAACAAGGAATTTGTATGTTTTATGGCGCAATTTATAGTATCTACTTAAATAATGGTAAACTTATCTAGTTAAATCGTGTAATTATTACTAAGTATTTGTTTAAAGATTAACTATAAGTTGTATTTAACTTTCTTAATTAGTAGCTAGTATTTTATTTTTACATAGTTTATAATTCAAAGTTTTAAACTTGTTTTACATCCTGACGATGAGAAAAGAATGTACGTCATATAACAACGATATTATTTTTATATTGTGATGGGAATATAAAATAAATTACCGTTGAAGAGGCAGGATTGAATATATCTTTGCTATTTAACACAATTCAATATCGTTCATATTTCGGAAAAAGAAACAAGGTAAGTACTAATTATGGTACTGACCTAATATTGGCCCCATACCATTGGCATGGACCAGGAAACCCTTAATATTCTACCTTCAATAATATTGATCCAATTTTATTGCCACAATATTGCCAGTAAGTTAGTCTTTAAAGGGGGCACCGAAGACCAATACTCATCCAACTATGGTGGATGGAACAGCCAAGGGTGTGAAATTCCAAACGGAGTGATGAGAAGAGGGGTTGCACTCCGAGTACAGATGTGGTTGGATGAATCTCGATTTTTTCACTTTGATTGAAATAGCTTGGGAATAATTAAAAACAAAAAGAGGAATAGAATATATTAACAGACGCTGCTATTCTTATCATCTCGCCAGAAATATCGTTATTTTCATTTTCTTGCGAGCTCAGTCATAGATTCGGATAGTTAAAGAGTAATTAGGATTTTCCCCTAATTCTGATTATTCATAAATTCACAGGTTTAACTTCAGTTACCATTTGTCTAGATAATCTTTCTAAAACACCTTTATTATATAGTGTAGGTATTTCTTATTTCAATCGCTCTCTGTGTATTTCATAAAATTTCATTAAATGTAGTGAAGTCAATTCTGTATCGTAATTTTATTTGAGTTTAGTTTTTTGCTCCTGTCTATATAATGATAAAAAAAATGCAAAAATCCATGCGATGAGCGTTTTCTTTCAATTTTAGGCAGTTATAATAACAGTCATTTTGTACTACTTATAGTTTCATCATTCACCATTACCTTCTAAGCCTTCATCTTAAAAGTAAAGTCGTTAATACAGTTTTTGATAAAATTCTAAAAAAGCATAAAATATACGGTGAAACTAAATAAAATTGTAATATTAAGTGAAACTTTTTCGGAAACAAATTGCATACTTTAACAAGTAAATGAGATATTTTCATCCCATAAAACTTTTCGTTTTGGAGATAACATACATACGCAGACCGTTTAGTGATTTTATTTACTGTACTGAGATGACTTAGAATTTGAAAATGCTTATGATGTTAATACTTTCCCTGATTATTTATGAATCGCTTACGACGAGAAAGGCAACTAGTCCAACTTTGGAGATTTTTGTTTTTAAAACTTTTTAGTTTTGTAAGAATCAGAAGGCATAACTTACTACAAAATGAACATACATCTGGAGGATAGCACAGCCTAGATAACGTCCTCAATCATTCGTTTACTACAGTTAGTCCAGGACAAGATCCCTTTTTTTGTTTCTTGTGTAAAACTTATAAAAGTTGCCTTTCTGCATTTAGCGATTCATATTTCCTATATTGTTAAACGGAAGTAAACATATGTTGCATAAACTTCAAATACAGAAACGATAACTTGTTTTTAGCATTTTTAATGTATAATAATAAAATAATATATATTTGTAATAAATATTAACCTATTTTTTATTTAATAAAATATATATTTTTGTTAAATTTAAATTCAAAAATTGTTTTTTAAGCTACATGTAATTTTTTTAAAATTCCTATGGTGTTAACTATATCTACGGAAATCCTACTCTTCTTAGGGATTGTGGGAAGACCCCTTGATATAAGATGTTAGTTTTTGTTCCACTATTCGAGAACATAGATAAACTGAATGTTATCTAATATGATAACTACGAAATTATTTTCAGCAATATTCGTTTGTTTGTTAAGGTTTGACTGCGTAAAAATTGCATTGGTCATCAACATAACTTCTTGTTTTATTTTTAATAAGAATAAAAGTTCTATTACACTGCCTATTTTAAAGTTATATACATGATAAAAGGTTTCTATTGCAATGCGATCGAATTCTGGACTTTGTAGAAAGTAGGAAAGCCTGTTTCGTTTTGTAGGTATGTTAACCACTCTCTCATTGGTGTTGGAACAATGGACCTATTTATAGCAACTTGTCGAATGGTTTGTTGACCATTTAAAAATATAACAGAGTAATGAGGTAATAATGAAAAAGCGCAACATGTAGCTATCAGCTCCCCCCTCCATCCCAGCACCTACCGCGCTCAGTCTTCGAGGAGCCTCCGGCAGCTGTGCTAGGTGAGTGTCTTGTCTCAATATTTGTGCACATTTCACCCTGTTCATTAAAACACTTCTGTCTTGTGATTGATATCTCACTATCGTGCAATCTCGTTAGCGCTAAAGAAAAACAATTGTTTTAGACTTAATAGTTTAGTAAGAAACTATTACTTCGAAATATTGAGGCAATCATAAAGTATTTACGTTTACAAAAAAAAAACCAGGTATGCCACAATGCATAGATACGAGAATACGTATATAACTGAGGATCGATTGAAGGCGAAAATAGATCGGACGGAAATAGGGTCAAGAAAATGTTTTATTGATGATGATCAATTTTAAAGGATGTATTATTACTTTTTTTCATTTTTAAGAACACTTAATATAATTTCAAAGAGCACTACCTATGAATAATAAGTTCTGATTCTCAGTGTTAAGTATTATAACTAATTATAATCGATTATAAATTGTGTTGGCTCACTTGTAATAAATAAATGCAATTTAAATTAGTTATTTTATAGGTAACTAGAATTTAAAACAAAATAATAAGTTCCTACAGGTTAAAAAATTAAGGAGTTAACCAATCTTATAATTGATCGAATATTAACTTCTATATTATACTTTTTAAATTTTCACATAATTAGAAATTTATTTTTAATTATAGCGAATGAAGGCGCTACCTAACAAGCTAGTGAAACAGTAGGCAATTATTTAATTTAAGGACGTCTTTATTTCGTGTAAACTTATGTTTCAATGCATATCTCTTTTCAGAAATTTCCGTAAATTCATCTGAAAATTACGAAAACAATTAGTTTCGCATCATCTAATAATTCCTAATTTATATCTGTATTATATATATATATATATATATATATATATATATATATATATATATTTATTTATTTATTTATACATTGTAGCTTCCGAGCTCTTTTCAAGAAATAATTAAGTATGAATATTAATGACGCTATCACACAGTGCTGGTGATCTTTAATCGAGAATGCATCATACAGTCAAGGCTAAGAATGTCTTGGAGAATTTGTAATTATGTTTATTTATGAATCTCGTACCTATAAACAATTAATCAGTTGTGCTGGCGAACTATTCCCTATGTTATTGTATATAGTTCGTTTGTAAGGTTATAAATTTTTCTTGTAAAGTTATAAATTACGTAATAAAAATAAGAATAAAATTAGCGATGTGAATCATTGCATATTTTATTCCTGGTGTTTATTCATGTTTTCATAAATAAACATATCTTGTTCCGTATTTATTTAACTTATAACCACATTATTAAATAGAAGTGATTAAAACTAATAAAATAAATCATGCTATTTATTTATATATATCTTTATAAAAAATTAAAGATTGATTAATTTTTGTAAATAGGTATATAAATGTTTAGTATTATTTAAGTTAATTTGTTGATAAAGTTTTTTATTGTGATGCAGAATACAAGAAAGAGAATACGTAATTATAAAAATGATATACAGCGAAACTTTAGCTTGTGTACTTGAAGGAATCCATAATTTATTTATTTTCTTTAAATATCTACATTTTAAAAATATTAAATAAAAAGTATGACCTGGTTTAATAACTGTACCTGGGGGTGAAAACATACATATATTATTTGGAATGTTCTTAAAAATAGAAAAAGTGAACTATTGACATATAACTTGATAAAGTAACACTTGTGAAACCGAACTCAACTTTCCACCAAAGTTGGTCACTAGGCCTATGCTCAGTTAAGTGACAACTCCCACAAGGTATAGCACTTAAAATAGAACTTATTTTGAATTTTTTAAAAATAATAATTGTTTTATTTTAAACCCATTAGTACTAAAATCATATTTTGTAAATATACCCTTTATTGACAGGTTTTCTTAATTTTAATTGCTCAATTTAACACTATTTTTTTTAAATGTTTACATCTAGTTAACTAAATTAGATGTAATTTACATTAAAGTAGGATCGTAAATTACATTTTCAAAATTTTGAAGATGGAATGATTTCAAATTTCACCAGATTACTTGTGGTTAGTGGTCGATGTGATATGTTCTGGATTGCTTATTTTATTACACTTTTGTTTTGTTTAAGATACTTATACTTCGAAGAAAATTCTGGAATATTGTAAATATTTTATATTGCATTACTTTACGTATGACGTACCAACTGATTATAGTGGCATCTGAGCAAGCTTTCCCAGAAAAAACAAGATAAATCTTCGCGAATATGTGAAAGATATTTCCATGAAAGTGTAAAATAAATGCTATAATTATTTGATTAACAATTGGCTTGCATTACACTTTCAGATCATAGGTTCCTTAAATTAATAAAATCAGTCTCAACTATTTTTAAGTAACTACAAACACTTAAAAGTGCATTCCTTGTTTGCAGTAACTTTCTTGATTTATCATATTTCTTTTATAAACAAAATTGAATAGATATACTTCCCTTTCTTTATATTTTTTCAATATGGCCACAGTCCATTTAGAAAGTATGATGTAACTGTACTAAGCATTCGGTAATTGCATTATGATAAAGAATTTTCAGACAGATATCTTTCTAATTTCACTCATTATTTTTCCATTAATATTCTTTTCTAATATGAATATATCATATACCGAGATCTGGTAGTTATTCGTTCAGAAAATAAATTCTCTGATTTGGAAGGCACAGGACCAGAACTTTCAAGAGGGTCACATGTCTCCCTCGGGCGTTAATATTTTGAGGTCGGCGAATTTCGAGGAAAGTTTATTTTTATTTTTATGTTAACACGCATTTGTTAACCTCGGCTGTATGTACGTATGTATTTAATGGAATATTTGAACTCGGTTTTCGGCCACTTCAAAACTTGGAATCAAATTGAAACCTTGCACACTTCTCAAGAACCAATGACAATGGAGTAATTTAACGATTATCGTGACTAGGATCTTCAAGAATTAGCGATTTTTCATAATCGAAGACATGGTAGTGTCTTGTGCCTGGCAGGAACAACTGGGGGAGTTTAGTATATTTTGCAAAAAAAAAAAATAATAGTTTAAAAAACTAACAAAGGAAAATGCGTTACTAGCCAGCCGAACTTAAAAGTATATAATATAAATACTATTTTTAAAAACTAAAGAACACACCTTTATAAGAAGCCGAACTAAGAAATAGAAAATAAATACCTGATAGTTTAAAAATTATTGCAAAAAAAAAAAATAAAGCGTAAAAAATAATTTTCTTCCTCTTTCGCAACAGGGCTCAGTGGTAGAGCACTGAGTAGCCATGCAGGAAATCCTGGGTTAAATCCTGCTGCTTACTTTTATGTAGTCTGCTCGCAGCGAGAGATGGATCATATAAGATCTAGGACTCTCCTGGGGCTCACCCAGCCTCTATAAAATATTATAAAATAGGGTACCAAAAATAAGGGGGAAAATCTGGGGGTTGAGCGTGACCTAGGACAAGTCATCTCCTTGCAGAACCGTTGTCCATGAAACAGTAAAACAAAAAAGTTTCTACCATGACTGAACCCCCGACTCGTTCACGGGTCGTAGTGGTTACAGGTTCAGGTTTTTTCGCAACACCCTTTTGTGCCTCTCAGCGTAGGGGAGTGTTTAGCCATTTAGAGGCTTTTCGCGGAATCAAATGTACTTCCTTGGGGGTGATTAGCTCAGCAAGAAAGGCCCCGTATCCTCGGGACAACTGGTTGTTTGGTTGTACTCTAAACTTGAGCCTTCCCAGGGAAGGTGGCCCTCTGGTGTGTACTGTACGTGACCTTATGTCAGAATAATTGATTAGTGTACTGTTCTGTTGTGTGTAGCCGTGTACTGTGCTCGGGAGTCCGGAGGTTCGTTAATTCCCTCTAGCCTGGCACATAGACTAGTCAATCTGCCGACAACAAAAAAATTAAAAGTAATTTTCAATAAGTTTAAAATAAGAATAGAGTGATCAACAAAAAATTCATTTTATCGTAAAAAAGTGTGATCTGTTTTTCAAGATATTCTCATAATGACTCTAGTTTTACCAATATCAGTCAATAAAAATGGTACAACAATTAACATCAAGCACCCCGCGTTTTTTTTAATAATAAAATTAATTTTTTTGTTCATCATTCTAATCCTATTTTAAAATTTAATGAAAATTATTGTTTACGCTTTACGTTTGTTTCCTATTAAATCTTACTTTTTAGTTTTTTAAACCATTATTTTTTCGCCTTTATTCGGTCAATTAAACATGTCAACGTTATGATATGATAGCATTCATGTTGAAATTAATCACCTAAAATACTCTTGTGATACTGTTTTTCTTGTGACTTCATTACAA
This sequence comes from Arma custos, assembly GCA_037127475.1. Classification (NCBI taxonomy): domain Eukaryota; kingdom Metazoa; phylum Arthropoda; class Insecta; order Hemiptera; family Pentatomidae; genus Arma; species Arma custos. Next base: position 97,611,706 of record CM073760.1, on the reverse strand, counting down.
TCCCTGAAGAATACTTGAAATGTAGGTCGAAACGTTGCATTAAAATTAATAGTTCATCTCTATTTACGAAATTCTTTCTTTGGCTTCCACCCGGACCATTTTCTCCAGGACCATTCTTCTAAAACACTATGAAACTTAAAACGCCAAACATTAATCATTTCATCGGTTCTCCATATTTTAATATTAAACGGCCACCTACTTAATATAATAAGGGCTCTGAATACATATTTTGGATACTTCTTATTTTGGTCTGCAAACTAGAAATATAAAAAAAAATCTTACTGTATTTTTATATTATATAAATGCTTTTGTTTGATTTAAAAAAAAAACATAGATTCATTCGGTTGGGAGATATCTGAATTAGGAAAACCTTGATAGTTTTTCCTTGAGGTAATAGGATCATTTTCCGATGTTGACCTTCATTTCAGAGTCAACTTAATTACTTACCTACGAACTGGTCTATCGGAAACGTAAGACGCTTTTCGTATACGGAAGGTATATTTTTTTTAATATTTATTAATTTGTGAATATATCATCTATAAATATGAATATGCCCTTTCAGTAACAGATATAGCTGAGGTTGTTTGGTTAACCACGATCCGGCCACTTTTATTGCTATCTTTCTTGTCTCACTATCACTAGGGAAAAAAGTGCGCTTTACGGGTGTCGACGCATTTTCCGCCGTCATGTCATACTTTATTTCAAAAGAAAAATTTAACATTTGTTAAATATAGCTGGAGAGTTTTAAGATTCAATCGATTAGATGGGCTGTAAACGTAGTAGGGAAAGTTATAAAATGATTCGGAGTATATTAATAATTACGGATTAATATTCAATATTACCGCCCCTATCTACAAACCCAGCTAATGCTAAAAATGCTTTTAGAGGCATATTGGAATTCAAGACATATTGCTTTTAGAGGCATATTGATATCCAAGTAGTTAAATGAAATGTTCTATATCAGTAATGTTAGAAAGGAAATTTTCGATACTAAGGATTACAGATCTAAAGTAACTCAGAAGACAGTAACGAATTTTGAAAAAGTACTCAGAATACCGAGTACTGAAGTCTGGATTCAAATAGTCGCATTGCCCATGTTCTGAATACCGATCGCTTTACTTTGAAGATTGTTTTTCAATTTTTTATGATATCTCGAAATAAACTGTTGATTTTAACTTGAAATTATATATTTAAAAAACAGAAGGGCGTTTAATTTTTACTAAAAGGTTTGTATAAATGTTATAGTTTAATTATTAAACCAAAGTATCTAGACATTTCATTTTATTAATTTCTCGTTAGTTACTTTTGTGTAATTCATAAACTATAAAAAAAAATAAAAAAAATAATAGGAACATTCGTATTGGAAAATGTATATTCCTAGATCCTGATGTGGATATGTTTACTTCATAATTAGTTCAAGCAATAAATAATGTGAATTTTGACCCTCTTGTCTTTGACACTCATTTTGAACAGAATAAAAATAATAATAATAATAAAAATATTTATTTAAGAAACCATACAAATGCCATTTGGCGTATATAGTATTTTCGGTGTTCTTCGGAAAACCTCCCCGAAGGGATTCTCTTGAAAGCGTGTATGGAGAAACCCATTGAAGGCATTCCTAGCGTGGTTCATCTCACTGTAGCAGATCCCTGCTCCAGAGACGTTTCAGTCTCCTTGTCGGATTATCTGGTAATGTGTCTGTCAGTAATGATTGTACCAGTAAGTTTGGATGTCCAGCAAGTGAGTCATGAAATTTTTTGTAGTTGTTCTTGATTGTGTCAGCCACGAGTGGTATGTTGAGATCTTTGTTTAATGTTTTATTAGTGATGTAAAAGGGACTATGTGTAATATAACGAAGGAATTTCGATTGAAAAATTTTAATGGATTTTTTGCATGACCCACACTTGCGAGGCGTAGGTCCATATTGGTTTAATTAGCATGTTGTATATTATAATTTTGTTTGTTAGTGATAGTTTATTTTTGTGGTGAAGTAGTCGTCTTAGAAGTGAGAGTCGGTGATTCAATTTTTAAAGAATTAAAAATGATGTGGAATATCATTTAGGACGATAAATTAATGAGGAAAGTATCGTGAAATGATCTATAATCAAACTCTCGTTGAAAATCCCCATCCTAATTAAACCTGTATAGGAAAAATCTATAGCTCCCTGTGGAACATTGTCCAATGAGTCATAGCAGCGTAATAGTGACGTTAAATAAACAAAACAAAACAAACTTACTTTACAACTTAATCCAAATGCAAAATAAATTTTAAAAAACTCATACTGACTTTTCTAAAGTTCTAGACATCAATAGTTACAAGTTTCTTCTTCTTCCTTGTTTCTTCTTTCTTCCTCTTATGCCAATTATCTAGCGTCGAGGAGCCTCAAGCCATCATTCTTCTCGGTCTCTACTTAACCGCTTCATTTCATTGAGGGATCTGCCTCTTTTGCTTCCAATTCTCTGGATCTACTCTTGATTAGTGATTCTGTGGCGTCCGCGCGATCTCTTTCCTGTGGACCTTTTACCTCGTTCATACTGCAGACATGTCCAAACCACTGGAGTTGCCGTCTTTCTAGAGTGGTTTATGGCCTTAATAAGGAGCCATGACAGTGGTAAGGATTAATGGTATGGAATCGGAACCTTTTCCAATGGCGAGGGGAGTTAGACAGGTATACCTGATCAGAAAAATCTTTTCTTTACTCAGCGATTGCTAGGTTACATAATAAACTGCAGAGATATTGAAATTCTTTGAACTAAACAGGAAATGAGAATTATGTAAACTGTAAGGATTACTTGAGAAAAGCAATGCCGAAGGTTCCAGGTTCAAATCTGGCTGTGGCAGATAAATTATTTAATCTGCTAACAGCCGTGGTTGGACCCAGTGAAATCTGAGAGACCTAGTGGGGCTCACCCAGCCTCTATGAAGTGGGCATCCTATATCATATAAGAAATGTAAAACATATAAATGGGAACTTGGCGGTTGAGTATGATCTCGGACAAATCAACTTCCTGCACAACCGTTGTCCTGGAAACATTACAGCCTCTATAATGCTGTACAGTTCTTTTTTTTTCTCTCACCCAGCTATTCTAATCTCTATATTATGTTCGCAATAAAACAAGGCAGTTGCTACCTACTGTTTTAAGAAAATATCGTACAACAGTTGCGTGCTCTCAATGCCTTCTTATTCTTGTGTTAAAGTCATATTCCATCTTGGCTGTTGTGCTGCAGGAAGTAGCAATTGAGGAACTTAGTAAAGAAATACAGAGACGGAACGAGCTAGCAATCGTTGCTTTTGTGTGGTTCATTGGGTCTGAAGTATGATTTATGGGAATAATTAATATATCTACTTTCAGTTATAATTTATATTTATAACTTAATAATTGTTATAAATATTAAGTTAAAAATATTGTTAATATTTATAAACTTAAAAATTGTTAATGAAACATTAACAATTTTTAAAACTTTTTTTTTAGATTTTATCCGATAGTAAAAGGATTACGTCAAGAACCATGATATATTTAAACTGTTTGAGAAATCATGTAGTTATAAGAAAATTGTAAAAGGAGAATGTCCAATTAGCGTGTTATCGCGGGATGAAAATTGTTATACTGATAAGACAAGATAAGATTTTAACTCGGTATTCACGGAACATTTGTTAGATTTCATATTGTAATTAGGAAATCTTGACCTATTTCTAAAAATGCCGCGTATGGCAAAATATTTCTACTGGCATCGATTTTTTTTTCAATAAATACCACTGTTTGAGATAAATAAAAAAAGAATAAAATTGTTGATAATAGATAAAAAAATTACATCGAAGCCACCCGGTACTGGGATAAATTTGGGATCACTGCATAGCTCTCGGTTTATTAATGGCGTTCAAATATTAAAAAAACATTGAAATACAATGTTTTCAATATTATTTTAATATTAATATATAATATCTATGGCATTATGAAAAAAAGACTAATTATAGCACTATAATAACAAGCGCTCTTTGATTTATATAAATTACAACACATTTGTTACGTCACTTTATGCTGCTGTAGCTAATCGGACGATGCTACAGCAGGAGCCTTAATTTTACCTATCCAGAGTTTAAATTAAGTAATTAATTAATAGGCTACTTAATAATGATAGTTTATTTTATTAATTATTAGCTTAATAATTATTTAATGATAATGTTCACAACAGCAGATGGTTGCATTTTTATTCACAAGGAATTTCTATTCACAAAAACATTTATATTGATTATTTCTCTGTGAAAGTTTGAATAATCTAGACAAACTAAATATTCTAACTATTTAGGTTAGCCAGAATATTGAGTTGTTTATCTTATTATTCTATCATATTCCCTTTGAACAATTGAATAACATACGTATTTATAAATTTGGGTACATAGAAGTTTGGGGTATAATTTATTATCAACTTTTTTTATTTGCATATATTTGTTCAATAACTTATTTTACTCTAAATATTATTTAAAGCAAAGCAAGTTATTGAACAAGAACAAAAACAAGCGTTCATAGTAAAGTAGTAGATTTAGGTAGTATTATTGGTTCTAGTTCAAATCAGTTCTCTGTATAAGTAAAAAGTAACATGTTAAAAATAACAGTTATTTTTTAATATAAAAACCGTTAAAATTAACGTTATGGATTAATATGATATTGTTACAAGCACAGTAAATAGTTCCAAGAGGGAGAGTAGATAGGTGTAGGTCAGTAGGTAAACACTATTTTTACTCCAACTCCAGTTGCACCTTCCATCTGGCTGTGACAGAAGGTTAGTTATATGTTTGATCTGATCAGGAAGAATACATATATTAAATGGTCAGATCCCTTCCTTGTATATCCGTTGATAAAGTTTCTGAACAGTGCGGGTTTCTAATGATTATTTATTTTTTAGGAAGATTTTTCGACCACCAAAAGTTTTCCCATCCGCTTTTTCGGTTGAAAACTTGGATTTACACTACTCAGACATGGCCTTACAAAATATCAAAAATGCAGCTCTTCAATTGATTGCGACCTAAAGCATTTTTTTTTTTTTGGTACTGGCCTAGAGGGTAAATCCTCTCTCTGAAGAATAAATAATAAAACATGAAAATAATTCCTACTAATTTAACATATAATTACTAGCAAGAATACTCTTGAATAACTATGATAAATTATAGTTGATCAGATAGGCGGGAAAAGAGTTGAATAATCGGTTGTCAGACTTGTCGAATGTATTTTTTAATACATTATTAATACAAAATTAATCACAATTTTTACAGACTTATAAAAATTGTGTCATAAATGACTTTTTATGACTTATGAAGTATACGTTTTGGGCATTATTGACCCTTACTTCTGTAATCCCACAATAATAACTTTGAAAAAGTAAAATCCTTTAAAAAAAATTTTTTTAAATTGTTACAATTTTTTTTTAAATTTCTTCTAAGCAATGGGGGGTCACATCCCCAATAATCCCCCCCCTCGCTACGCCTATGATGAGAAATGGGTCACATACGATACTATTGTGCGAAAACGTCGTCAAAGCGTAGTGAAGCAGCTCAAACGGTGGATAGAAAGAAGAACGGTGGCCAAACCAGGACTAACGGCCAAGAAGGTTCTACTGCGTATTTGGTGGGACTTGAAAGGAATAATTTATTATGAGTTGCTTCCGCATGGCCAAACACTAAATTCAGATCTCTACTGTCAACAACTGGACCGTTTGAAGTTATCGATTGACCAGAAACGGCAAGAATTGGCCAACAGAAGAGGTTTTGTGTTCCATCAGGATAACTCAAGGCCAAAAATCTCATTCTTCAATCTTCTCTCATTCTTCCAAGAAAATGTCTCTAAACGGATACAGCACAAAAATCGTTATGTTGTATAATCCCGTTAAATATAAACATACCAATAAAGTAATTCGTGCCTCACGCATCTTTAATATTAGTGAGAAAATTAAGTTAAAAAAAGATTATGTGAGGACTATTTAGCTATCAGATTCACCGGAAGTCTCTATTCAGTCATAACAATTTGTCATTGTCGCTGTAAGTGTGATGTGGGCGAAAATGAAGAAAGGGGAGGAAGTGGGTTGTTGACGAGCATCTTAGCCACAACTATTTTTTTTTTATTATTAGCACTTTCGCATTGTGTGTAAAACACTAAAACCTTTAACAAAGAGGATATATGTGCCCAGAATTAAGAAATGCGTTGTTAAAGAAATGTAACGAAAATGATCACGAAGTTGATCCTGTCATTCAATCATCTTCGTATTGATGTTTATTACCATAACAAAAATTATTACAGTGACAAGGTGCTTCTAAAACGAGTGAACAAAAACTTGATCTTGAAGCATTACCGAAGAGAGTAAATGATTTGGCCGATTATAAATACCCTAATCATGAGAGGAGAATCTGCGTGACAAAAGAAAGGAATATGTTGGAGTGGTTGACTGGTGGGGGTTAAACCCCCCCATGATTCAACTCTAGTTACGTTAATGATTAAAATTAATGGAAGAAATGAACAGGGAAAACAAAAGATATCAAAGAGAAAAGATAAAACAGAAACTAGTAAACAAGAAAGAAATTGTTCTGGAAAATTTGTCTTATGTAAAATTACCAAGAGGTAAGGAAAATTGATCTTTTTTGGGTTCAATTAATAATCCTTGCGATCTTAGTGATAGTAAGAAGAGGAGACTTGTTGATGCTGAAGTGCCTCCGTCTAAAAGACCAAAAAATGAAAATATCAAATATAGTAATGACTTATTAGTAAGGAAGTGAGTGATATTGACAAAGAAAGTAGAAATGCCAATGAATGACCAATGTGTAATAGAAGAAACTTCGGTTGCAGAAAATCCTAATGAGGACTGTTCTAATGGTAAGAGTGATCGTGAATTAATCACAAACATAGCTTCGAAAGATAATAATGACTTATTAAATAAATTACTTAATAATAAAATATGACGCTGAAGGTTAATGAGAACAAAGAAAAATTGAACTATGATGTCTTAAGTTTAAGTCACCACCACTAAATAAGACTGAAGAAAAAAATCAAAGAAGGAAGGTAAAAGTGGAAAAAGTGTGCCAGGTATTTGTGTTTTAAACGAAGACAATTATCTGCAACAAGTTTACCCTGTATCGTTTATAAACAAAAAAGGGAAAGCGGGGTGTGAAAATTAATAAGATAGCAAATATTAAAGTTTTTAAAATGAGTGAAGTAAATATAAAGAATAATATGGAAGTAAAGAATAAATTATTTAGGAAAAGGACAGCGGACGTCTGTAACTATCTTAGAGGTAACGTCAAGAAGAAATGTTAGCATCAGTAAGGCTGGCTGGAATATTGTTTTAATAAAAGGACTAGAACTGGAATAACTGCGTAATATTATTCTTTAATTACTTTGAAACAAATCTTTCATATATTATCGAATATAAAATAATTTGTTCTATATTCTAATAATATTTTCATAGTAAATTGTTTTATTAAAATTGTTGTGTGTGCTGATCATGGAAGCCAATAAAATTCATAACAATGTTCTCAAGCTTTACTTGCACTTAAACCTCAAAAATTGTGGAATTTATGGGCTATTTTATACTTGAGCAAATAAGGGAAAAGTAAAAGGTGATGCTGGCACCTTTGTTATTAGTACCTGACGGTAAAAGCGGTGTGTCGACCCATCGGAACCCAATTTTCGACAAGCACCCAAAAACCGACAGTCATAATTTAGGGAGTCAAGCCAATATAGAATAATGATATTTTTTTTAAATGTTCTAGAATACCAGGTGAATAAACACTAGTAACGCTAGTGGTTTTGTTAAATTTTGTATGAATTGTAGCAGCAAAAGATATTGTTACGGTCGCCGACAGGAGGACGGAAGCAAGGGATTAGCGGCTTAAATCCGTCGGCGGGAGAAGTTAAAATAGGATTAGGACCTTCTCAGCATAGTAGATCCGCCTCTGCTTTGTCGGAAAGAGATTAAGAAGATTCTAGAACACGGAAGAGAGTAGACTGTTCTAGAATGTTCGGCCTTGCCTATTTAAATACCTCCCTCGCCTCGAGCAAGACAGTCTTAGACTGAGAGTAGACCACGCACGGTAACGATCTGAAATAAGTGAGTGTCAGTGTGATAAACTAGTCAGTGTTGAACCGGCCCGTGTAATAAGTGTATCAGTGAACTGTGATAGTCTCGCGAGTGTAATAAAATGTTTCTGTTTGTTACTGTGTGTCAGTTTGTCATACTTGGAGAATCTTACGGTCGGTGGACTAGTGAACTGTAAGTGTTAACTATTAGTTATAAATTGTAGTGTAATTTTATAATATTCATAGAAATTATTGTAACTAGTTAAGCTATCTAGAATTAGTAATATCTTATATTATTGTATTAATTAAATAGGCCTAGGTTATAATAAATATTTAGAGTATTGTCATTATAAATTTATATTAGTCTAATGATTTAATAGTTAATAGTTTAATTGTATCCTTCCTACCAGTTTTGTTAATAAATATTAGTATCTTTAATTTAGCAGTAGTTTAATTCATTTTAATACCCAGTAGCCCGTAACAATATATTCAACTCCATGTAGTAATTGTATAAATGGTAATAATGGCAGGACTGAATTGAAATTTAATGAGAGTATTTGAAGTTTAAATTAAATTGTGTATATATATTCAGGAAGTTAGAAATAATGGTGTTGTAATCGTAATCGGTTATTTTTAGTATTCATTGTAAAACTGCTCTTGTGGATTTTAACCTTTAGAGAAGAGTATATATGTCTCTTATTTATTAATAACATAAAATTACTATATATTAAGTATAACGATTTCAGGGTGGCATCCCATTTTAGTATTTAAATATATTCAGATCAAAGGATCTGACTTTTCTCTGAGATCATAGCTTGGGCAGTAAAGCCAATCTAGCATGACGATGGTACTAATCTATATTTATATAAAGTAGATGATAAAATTTCGGAAATACCTTTGTTCTTGACCAATTTTTAACTAAAAGGCACTTGAATGTCTGCACAGCACGTTCAGCTAATCCATTTGATTCTGAATTATACGGAGAACTAAAAATATGGTTAATTGACACATGCTGACAAAACATTTCAAACATCTTTGAATTAAATGTTGGCCCATTATCTGAGACTAACAACTTAGGTAATGAGCATCTAGAGATTACGTCTTGCAATTTAGATATTACCAAATTTGTATCCGTTGATGACAACAAGAAGCATTCGATCCACTTAGAATACGCATCTACTATAATGAGAAAATTCTCCCCCTTGAAATGAAATAAATCTACATGAACTCTGTCCCGTGGCAAAGCTGCATGTTCCCAAGTACAACGCACCTTTTTATACCTATCACTCTGATTTTGCTGATATTTGAGACATGATTTTACTGACCGTTCTACATCTTGATCCATATTTTTCCAATATACGAATGACCTAGCAAACATTTTTGATCTGACTATTCCAATATGAGATTCATTAATTATCTAAAACATTATTTATTAACGATGCTGGAATAACAACTCTATCTCCGAATATAAGACAACCTTGATTAACTGACAAATGATTACGAATTGCAAAGTAAGATTTAATTGACTCATCCGTTTGATTTTTTCAGTTAGACTCGATACACGATATAACTTTACTTAAAAATAACGTTTCAAGTATGCTCGAGTTCTTTCTCGAGAGAAGCTATGCTGGTATGCTCTGCGACCGTGAAATGTGAAATTAAAGGCGAAGACAAATATAAATAATTATAATCAAAATCTGGCACTGGATTTTTACTTTGAAGACGAGACATTACATCTGCCTGAGGGATATTTTTTTCCTTTTTTAACAACCATGGTATAATTATACGCTGATAATATAATCGACCATCTAATCAATCTCGTTTGAGCTTGTACCGGAAGAGATTTCGTTTCTGACAACAACCTAAGTGCTTCATGATCGGTGCACAAAGTAAAATGTCGACCATACAAAAAGTGATGAAATTTTTTGATTCCAAACACTATTGGTAATGTTTCCTAACTGACTATAATTAGGTTGCGCAGAATTTAATGTATGTGATTCAAATGGTAGATATGCTAGAGGTTGTTCCACCCCAAATAAAATTTTAAAATAATTAATTGTTTTATTTTAAATCCATTAGTACTAAAATCATATTTTGTAAATATACCCTTTATTGACAGGTTTTCTTAATTTTAATTGCTCACTTTAACAGTTTTTTTTTAATGTTAACATCTAGTTAATTAGATGTAATTTACATTAAAGTAGGATCGTAAATTACATATTCAAAATTTTGAAGAAGATCAAACGATTTCAAATTTCACCAGATTACTTGTGATTACTTATTTTATTACACTTTTGTCTTTGTTAAGATACTTATGCTTCGAAGAGAATTCTACAATATTGTAAATATTTTACATTGCAATACTTTACGTCTAACCTAGCAACTGATTATAGTGGTGTCTGAGCAAGCTTTTTCAGAAAAAAACAAGATAAAACTTTGCGAATATGTGAAAGATATTTCCATGAAAGTGTGCATTACACTTTCAGATCATAGGTTCCTTAAATTAATAAAATCAGTCCCAACCATTAATAATAATTTGTTTATAGTTAACCCAGCTTTTGATTTAAAAAAATATTAAGAATTTATAATATATAAAAGTCCTGTTTCTATATATCCGAGTTTCAGATAAACTCGGAGCAAATAGTAAATTTTGTTTAATCATTGATACTGCTCAAGTGGAGTTTATCTTATCTCCCAAAATGTTTCTACGAATGTTTTATTTATAATGCGTTTCATTTTTTTTTTTATTCTCCGTTAAAATAAGTTGAAAGGTTGCTTAAGTATTTTCATTTTTATTTTCATATTTCAATTTCTTACAGTACATTATTTAAGAACATTAGCCATAGCAGCGTTAGGTGTTCAGGAAATTCAGCCTAACTTATAGGACTTCGGAGCTAAACATATGTGTAGCACTTACAAAACATTTAGCAAAAAATAAAAAAAGGTTTAAAAAGGGACCCAATCCTAACCCAGTTATAAAAGTGTCTAGGTTCAAAAGCTTGAATGTTATTTATGGTGAGTTTTTAGTACCTTAACACTTCTTCCTGTAGATTCGTTATAAATTAAGATATTTCTAAAGAACATAAATACAAAACAATGAGGGCATAATTCAAAATTCATTTTTTTTAATTCTTTAAATTATTATTTTTAAATAAATTAAAAATAATCTTTACTCTGATACTTTACTGATACGTTTTCCAAATACATACATTATATCTCACCTTTTTATATTTTAATCTTTTTCATTTTGTATCATTCCGTTTACCTTCTCATTTTTCTTTCTCTTTGTATGATGTTTACATTATCACCCTCCTGTACATTTATTCTGTATTTTATATTCTTTATCCTTAATTATAATATAATATAATTATAAGTGTATATATCTGTCACTATTTTACTTTTCTTCACTCTATATGTTATTATATTCTTGGTACTGTAACGTTTTTTTTGTTTCATTTTCTCTCATAGCCCTGAAGATGACCTAGATAGCACACATAAAATATAAGTCTTGACTTATTTGGTGTTTTCTTGACTGCACCCTGGGGGGATAGTTGGGACTATCTCCATTTACTCTGATACACTCAGTCTTCAAAGAACAACTTGTATAACCTAACAACTTGAAAGAAAATGTATAATCTATATTTTTCAAAAATAAAAACTAGTTATATTACTATTAGTAATATGACGTAAGTCAATAAGATACTAAAATTAAATTAATGTTCAAAGAACATTCGTTCTTATTCATGTATTCATTTATATTGTATTCATCACAAAAATTGCGAGAACACGAGGACATGGGATCGGATAAGAGAAAAGATTTATCCTCTGCCGGCAGGCGGCCTTGGTTGCTCAAATGGTAGGGCGCTGTCACGGAAAGACAGAGGATCCGGGTTCGAATCTCAGCCGAGGGCCTATCTTTTCTCTTTAAAAATAAAAACTAGTTATATTGCCGATTAAATCTAAATAATACGAAAAATAGACCAATAAGAACTAAGGGGCAATGAAAAAAAAGATAAAATGACGTTGAGAACTAATTGATAAGGAAAGAAAGATAAGTGTTGCTATAAAAAAAAATCTGTTATTGAGGAAATAACAGGACTTTTAATAAATGTAAGGACTTTATATTAATAAATCGAAGAAAATATAGGTATATGCTTTCTCTGTGACTTTACAACTCTATTGTTTCTTGAGGCTTGTGACACCGACTTTATTTAACTTGCTAGAATATGTTAATTAGCTGTTTATCCTATCAGGATATGAGGTTATTAGGCAACAACAAAGTGAGACTTGAAATGGAAAGACAGAACAATTAGATGTTTAACTACATTTCGTTTCTGTGGTAATTATCGTTCATTATACACTCAATTAGTATTGAGTGAAACCTTGCACACTGTACCTTTTGATTCTGATGTTCGAATGTATATTGTTGGAGCATTGCAATCATCTTATTTGAATCTATAGGGTTGGCAACTAAGTCATTGCCGATTTCAAATAAGAAGGCAAATTCAGAATTTTTGTTTAAAAATATAACTTTATTCAATTAGATATTGCCCGTTCTTGTCGATGACCTTTTTCCATCGTTCTGGCAGCGTAAAAATTCCCCGTTCGTAAAATGTCTGGTCTTTGCTATTAAAAAACTGAATTAGGTGTGATCTGATATCATCCGCGTTGTTAAAAATTTTACCATTTAAAGAGTTTTGCATGGAACGCAACAAATGGTAATCCGAAGGCGCAAGGTCAGGGCTATATGGTGGGTGTGTCAAAACATCCCAACCCAGTTCCAATAATTTTTGCCGAGTAACCAAAGATGTGTGGGGCCTTGCGTTATCATGATGGAAAACAACACCCTTCCGATTTGATAATACCGGCCGCTTTTCTTCAATTGCATCCTTCAGTTTGTCGAGTTGTTCAACATACACATTTGAATTTATCGTTTGGTTCTGCGGCATGAGTTCAAAATACAAAATTCCTTTGTGATCCCACCAGACTGACAGCATAATCTTTTTTTGGTGAATATCTGCTTTTGATGCTGTTTGGGCTGGTTGATCTTGCTTCACCCACGATCTCTTGCGAGTAACATTGTTATAAACTATCCACTTTTCGTCGCCAGTAACTAGGTTCTTCAGAAATGGATCATTTTCATTGCGTTTCAGTAGCCAATCACAGATGCTAATCCGTTGCGTCAAATGAATTTCCTTTAGCTAGTGAGGGATCCATAAATCAAGTTTCTTGACATAACCAAGGGTTTTTAATTTTTTTTCAATGCATGTATGCGACACATTGAGCTTCTCTGCAATGTCTCGTGTTGTGCTGTGACGATCTGAATCGATAATGGCCTTGATATGGGTTTCATCCACTTCGACTGGGCGGCCAGATCGTTGTGCATTTTTCAGTGAAAAATCACCGGAACGAAATCTTTCAAACCAATTTCGACACTGCCTTTCTTTTAAGGCTTTATCTCCATATACGGCACATAACTTCTTTTGTGCTTGCAATGCGTTCTTGCCTTTTCGGAAGTAATACAATAAAATGTGTCGGGAGTGCACGTCCTGTTCTTCCATTTTTAAATTGGGATAAAAATAAAACTAAAGAACTAATCAAAAAAATTTTTTTACTAATTAAACGTAGAAGTCCATACAGTAAGAAAAAAATATAGGTTAGATGCTCTGGCCACGTTAACAAAACAAAAGAAAGTGTAGAGTGGATCTATCGACAAAAACGGCAATGACTTAGTTGCCAACCCTATAGTTATTTAATTATCTGAATCTAGCTGAATATAAATATTAACAGTAAAAGATCCGTGTGTGCTGGAATCTAGGTTTGCGGTTTTAGTAAAGATCGCTAGGTAGCAATAACGACTTAATAGAAAATAGAATTGCTACAACCATACTTCTGATACTAAAAACTGATAAAAGGAGGCCTCTAAAAATTATGATCGTTGAAAAACAAATATGAAGAAATTGATTAACAATTTGAACATGGTCTCTAGATCTACCTGATAATCACCCGAACAGAAGGCGACTTAGAGAAAAAAAAGGGACCAAAGAAGAATAACTGACTTCCAGGTTTCAAACGGGAAGTGACAAAAGAAGATTGCTAAAAGGACAAGGGGAGGGAATCAAGAGAATAATTAAAGATGAGAAAGATAAAGGAAATTATAAGGATGCGTTTTTCCCAAGTATTTAATCGAAAAGGGAGGGAAAAGGTTATGGAAAATTATTTTATCTGTGCAATTTAAATTATAGTCTCTCTATATAAAAGATTATCATAATATGTAAAAACAGTGTTACCAACAAATTCTTGTCAACAGAATCCTTAAGGCTGATATAATATTTGGCGATTCACGTATCTCAAGGTTGGCATCTCAATGAATAATTGAAGATCTCACGGAATTGATTTGTTATTGTTCTCACAATTTGTTCACAGTCTTCATTCCTTGACGTTAGCTTCGAAAAACGTTTTAAATTTCCTAATCCCTTCATTTTGAGTATAATATATAATTATTTGTTTTACAAATCCACATAAGCCGTGTTTTATGGTATTGGTTTATGACGTTTGTTGAAATTGTCTTCTTTTTTATTAATTTAATATGTTTTTAGGTTCTAATAATTCTAAGGTTCTCTAGGGACATATAGTTAGTTAAAAATGTCAGTGTTTTCTTTCATTCAAAAATATTTGATATTGAATAGTCAGCGTGAATATTATTATTCTTTATTAAATTAAATAATAATTTTAATATTATTTAAACGAGCGATTATTTAATTGTAAATTATTATTATTATTATAGTAGTGATTTTTAATATCAGTAATTTGATACTCATTATTAAATAAGTATAATGAACGAATTCCCGATATTTAAAATCTACGGTTTTGTTATTTATTAAAAGAGAATATTCAGATCTATATAAAAAAAAATCTTTCATTTAGTAAAACCAATGACGATTAACTCCTTAAATGTAGAATTCCTTACAAATTCAATTCGGTTTACATAAGTCAGACGCTACAGATCATATGCTGTATATCAGATTATTATGCTGAACAATTTTCTATACAGTTAAAGGATCAAGAGATTCTATTATTTGAACAATGGAACGACAGTTTATAAGGCAATGGATTCAGTTCAGCAATTCCCAATGGCGGAAGAATGACTCAATAGAATGTCTGCCCGTGAGTTTAAATTATTGATTAATTCTTGAATAAACCAGTGTATGATTAACTGATTGTAATGTGGTCAATATGCTCTGATTTAGTTTTTTTTTTTAAGACAGTTAAAATCAACAGCATATTTTAAGATTTTATCTTTTTTTTTTTTACTTTGATACAATTATATTCAAGTTCATAGACTGCCATTATGGTTCTAATGTTTTAATTATTTTAATTTATGTTTGTTTCGTTGAATGTTACATTAATCTGCTATGGTTAATCGCACAATACTAAATTTTGTCTACATTTAATTAGGATAAGGATCTTTAACGAGCACCTGCCATCGCAACAGGCTCGGGACTCACGTTGTACGTCTCTTTTGAAGGACGGCGTAACCAAGGATTTTTTACTCCCTTATAAAATCCTAGGGCCACCTGATGAGCTGCGAACCCGCGGTCTTTGGCACAGTTGGTTGTTATATTGGAGGGAAAAAGCACAGAAAAGAGAGTAGTAGAAAATTTACTTGTAGGAATCCGAGGGTCGGGATGGGCTAATATGTCAACAACCATAATATATGAATTAAGATATAGATAATAAATTAAAAAATTATTTCAGTTTAGTTAGTAGGTTTTTAATTTTGAATACCATCATCTGTATGTTAAGGTTGTTGAGACAACAACCAAAAATATTAAGTGGGTGAGAGACCTATTGTCTTATTTGATATAGTTGTTCAACAATATTGTGGGTAGAACAAGGCAGATGTGGATCGACCTTAGTTGTTCTTTTGGTTTTGTTATAAAAAGAAACGACCTAACTTTTAATTGATCCCCTCAAAAAATAATCTGCATCCGCAGTTAAGCGATATGATTCACACGACAAAGGCAGATTATTTTATATTGATGATAATTGTTGACTATTGTCAACTAACGCAGATTATTTTACTGTACTTCGGAGTATGAATCAGAAATGATGCCATGAGCCGATATTGACAATTATATATTGCGTTTCAGACAAACGGCTTCCGACGGACATTTCTGTACCATGTCATATCTTCATTGGTGTACTCGCCAAACCATAAACCATAGTTTACAAGCAGTTTATTTATTTATACTTTCATTACTTAATACGTATGTATGTATATATATATATATATATATATATATATATATATATATATATATATATATATATATATTTTTAGTGCCAATTCCTACCATTCTAAAAATACATATAGTTTTGTTATTATCCTTGAGAAAATCAAATCAAAATGAGTGCCATTCAGTGCCTCTTCATACAATTCAGAGTAAAACCAACAGTAAAATAAAAAAGTGTCAAATAAAATTACCTTTAAATACATTACATAACATACATATTAAACATACATTTTCCTATACATGTTTAAAAAAAAGAAACATTAAACATACAAAAAAAAGAGATTTTGTATTGGATTATTGCTACATCGAACCGGGAATCGATAAACTAAACAATCCATAAAGGGGGTGCTTAAATCTTTAATAATTTAAGAATAATTTCTTAAGTATGTTTAAAAAAAAGTTAAAATCTATTGAGGAAGAACTTTGATTTTTTTATTTTAACAACACCGACTCCGGAATCGGTTAACTAAGAATCTATAAAGTGAGTGTGGAGGGGGATGAGCGTGATTAGGGCTTTGTTTCAACCTCAAAACTCTTCAAAGATCACCTGGAAAAAGGATCGAAGAAATATAATTAAAAAGATAACTAATATGATAATTAGAATGCAATGAAGATACGGAAAACAAAGTCTTAAGTTTGTAAAATAATAATCTGTCAACATTTCGTCAAGTCAGGTATCATCATAAAACAAGACGATAAAAAAGGTACTTCAATGAAGATCAAATGGAGTACATCTCACACCAACGGCCAAACAGACTCCTCCAGAATGATGAGAATAGAGAACAGAGGGTAGTCTTTATAGACAGATACTCTTAACAAACTAGTGTGCCTTGTGAAAAATAGCTTTGCGTGATGTCTATCAATCATTATCAATTGCCTATCAGCGGAAATTGCGAATCAACTGATGAAAGGATAGAAATGGTTACAAATCTATCGAACACGATTTTAGAAAAGTATGACCAAATAGATTATACGACAAGAAATTCAGAGTGAAATTAATTTTAGTTAAGTATGAAAGAAGGTTGATTTTTGCTTAGGCATTATTTTAAGGGGAATGATGTAACGTGAACATAATCGATTAGAGAGGGTTCTCGATTTATCAAACCACAATATGCAGCACCGAGGTTCGGTTTTTTTTTTTCAAAAACCAACAATTAAAACAACGTTTTAGCAATTAAGTCCCCTTTGCAAATCCATTTCTATTTCTCTGCTTATTAATCCCCCATACAAACCGCAATTTATATTTATAAGATTTATTATAATGCAATTGGAAGAATCCCAAAAAGCCTTAAGTCCCTAAAATACTGGGAAAAAACAACCAGTCAAAGTTTCGCCAGGCATCATCAGAAGGTACTCCAGAAGGAAATTACACCAAAGAAGAAAAAATGTAGTACATCTCACATCAACAGTCCTAACAGGCTCATCAACCAGAGACAGCCACCTCATTCAAAGACGTTCAAGAAAGGAGAACTGAAGCAAAGGAAGGTAATCCACGAACCGCTGGAGAGATTATAATAGCAGCTGATCAGCGGGAAAATATAATAAAAAAACAAACATCCATGTAAGCATCTTTTTGATTTTGATAAGGTTTGAATTATTTATAAATATAATAATAGCTGTATGAGAAAATTATTTAAGATTGTGCATATTGCGTAAAATTTAAACATTGCTGTTTTTGAAATATGGAACCAATTTATTCTTTATATTTTAAACAATTCTAATAAGTCATACTAGCATAACATATGTTCCATATGTATATTTTTTTTATTTCTTTGTTCGTCATGTTTTGTTTCTTGTATTTTTTTCCTGAAGAGCTGTTTTTATAACCTCCTCAAATATTTATGCTTTACCTTCTTTGTCTTAGTTTTTTGCTGAACGTCTTGGGGAGGCTGCTGTCTCTGATTGATGAGTTTGTTTGGACTGTCGATGTGAGATGTGTTGTATTTCATCTTCTTTAATGTGATTTTTCTTTCATTGTTTGCCTTGATGCCTGAATTGGCGATACATTGACAGTTTTCTTTCAACCATTACTTTGGAGAATTGAGGTTTTGCTTTTAGTGATTTTTCCAATTTTGCTAATTTTTTTATAGGTTCAAATTTTTCAAATTTATGTCCATTAAATAACTGAAACTATTTTTAAAATAAATCATACATCTTTGGTACATCAAGGTTCCAGTATCACAAATAAAATATCTTTTTTTAAATTCTAAACCTGAATAAACATTTCGGGAATGCGTTCTGAAAAGATATGTCAATATAAAATCAGCTTCGAACAGAAGTGGAGTTAAAATTGGACGGCAGCTACCCAAAGACCGCAATATTTTCATGTTCTTACAAAAAAGAAAATATTGGAGCTGGAAGTTGTAAGGATCGCCTCTAGAGGAAACGTAAATGGAACAGGAGGAATGAGTAAGCTCTTGGAATAAAAGTGATGGATGTCCAAAGATACTTTCCACTGGGTAGGGCTATCTTAATTATCCGTTATTATAGTATAGTGAGTTCCTTGTCAATTAAAAAACTATCTTATAACTCGTTTAATATATTAATATTTATATTATTTTCTTAGTCTCCAAGTGTCAACAATATATGATTATTTTAATTATTATTCCCTTATCGTAAATAAAACTATACCCGCCATTATTTAACGAAGCTTGGAAGTCCTCTTTATTTTAATTATTGTTTTGTGTTATGTTTTAAATAGTATTTAATTTCCCATTAGGAGTGAGTTTCTATCTATAATCAAGGAATCTACACAAGTCAATTCCCGGCGTGAAATATAACAATTACACGCTTAACCAGTAGGCATACATTATTTCTTAATTAGTTTTTGTAAAGCAGGCCCCTGACCATCACTCAACTCCAATTGGAACGTGGAACTTTGCGATACTCCAAACAGAATGGTTGAAGCAGAAAGATGTCGGATTTTGCCGCCATTTATGGAAATATGATCAATCTAACTTTTGTGATTGTGAAAACCGATGGAATAGGTTCTGCAGTAATTATAATAATTATGGGCCAGAATACACTATCGAAACCAAAAAGCTGAGCTGGCACGGCCATGTAATGAGAATGTCAGAAAATCGATGGCCCAAGAGAATAATAAATTATGTTCCTAAGGAGAGGAGGAGAAGAGGACGTCCGGCAAAGAAATGGTACGATGGATTGCAGGAAGGAATGGCAGCGAGAGAGCTTACAGAGGAGGACTACCAGGACCGGGAAAAGTGGAAAAAATCATTGTCAGCTTACATATAACAATTGTCGATAATCATTTCATTTATAAATGAATGTTTTAACAAACATATATCATCTGTACTTCCAAATGTTAGTTTGAAAACTGTTGGAATAAACTTGTAACTGTAACTTGTAACAGTTAAAACTTGTAACTAAACTCGAAACGACAACCTGGGGAACAGATACCGAAATAAATTCTTAGACAGTAAGGAACTATATATTAGGAACCACCGTTAAGACACGTATTGCAGGGCTTTAGTAACAAGTTTGGAATATTTCTTTGATATCTTATAAATAGTTGCTTACTAATAAATATTTTATTTTTGACCTCCATCCGAGCATTTTCTCCTCCATAAAATTTATACGGCCAACCTATAATTATCCAATATAATTGTTTTTTTGTTTGTTTTTTTATTATGGCTTTAAGACTTAATTTCAAAGTCCTATTTTGCCAGCAAACTGTGATAGTTTAAATGTTAAAGTCTTATTTTTGTTTTCCTAAGGAATTTTATAATCTGACTAAGTCCTTCTCTGTCCTGTCCCTTTAATTTTTCTGGTATACTGAGGGCCGACCCCTCGATATGTTTCTTCCTCTCATTGTTGAATCTCTTGCAGGACATCACCACGTGTAGAGGATCCTCGACCTCACCGCAGATCTCACAATTTGGTGTCGCCTTTATTTTCATCAGATTTAAAAATTTGCTGGTATTACCATGGTTAGTTCTTAATCTAATCAGGTTAGTCACCTCACTTCTCTTTAAAGCAATTCCAATCGAAACGAACCATGGTTTTAAAGCAATTTTTGGTAGGATTAAATAGTGATCCTTCCCCTTACTCTGGGACTCCCAATCATATAATCCCTGCCATTCTTTCACAATTGTAGCACTCAAAAAGCGCAAGGTATCGATTTTAGGAATTTTAATATTAAGCCTTTTTGCTTTGGTAGTGTTTCGCGCAATTTGATCTGCAGTTTCATTTCCGCTAATACCTACATGTCCTGGTACCCACTGGAAATAATATTTATTGTTGGAAGAGGCAATTGAATTTAAAATGTTTAGTAGAATGTAATTGGTGATTGAGTGTCTGTGTACGTTTTGTAAGCATTGGCAGACGGAGGCCGAGTCTGTGAGGATAACAATTTTACTATTTTTATAAGTGGAGTTGCTATGTTCTGTAGCCTTGAAAACAGCAAGAAGTTCTGCATGGAAGATACTGAATTTATTTGGGATGGAGTAAGACAGATTGATCATTTTTTGTGGATCATAGACGGCTATTGAGCATGTATTGATGGTTTTGGAGGCGTCAGTATAAATTTTAATATGGCTGTGGTATCTGTCATTTATTTCACTGAGGGTGTGGAGTTTTAGTAAATATGGAGGTAATGAGTTTTTGTTATTTATATTTGGCAATTTATATTGGCTGTAGTAAAGAATTAAGGATTTCGGGATATGTGTACAAAGGTCTAGAGGACCATGGGAAATATGAATTGTTTTGAGTATGTGTTTTGACTCCAGCCAGCAGCTTTTTAAATTTGGCATAAATATTTTTCCCTCCAGGATATTGTTACTCGTGAAATTTGACTGGTCGGAGTAAATTTTGAATAAGGATTTTGTTGTCAACCATTTCCTACGCAAAGGGAGAGGGATTTCGCCAGCTTCGGCTAACAGGGCGTTTGTTGGTGTTGTTTTGAAAGCTCCGATACATATCCGTAAGGCTAAATTTTGAATTGTATTTAATTTGTTAATTAACGGAGATTTAGTTTCTTGATAGATTATGCAAGCATAATCGATAATTGACCGTACTATGGATTTGTATAATGTAATCATATTAGAAGGATGTGTGCCCCAAGACACGCCTGCAAGAGATTTTAGGATGGTTAAGTTTTTTCGTGATTTGTTGTATGTGTTAATGATGTGGTCCCGGAAATTAAGTTTATAGTCTAATATTACCCCTAAAAATTTTATTTTATTTACTGGCTCGATGGTGTGATTGTCAAAATGAATTTTGAAGTCATTAATGTTAATTTTTCTTTTCCGGGTAAAAGGGATCAAGCATGATTTCCCGGGATTGATTTTTAAGTTAATGTTACTGGAAGAGTTAATTGAGGTTAATAGAGCTTTTTCCATGATGAGCTTTCCCTCGTTGGCGGATTTAACTATGCTGTAAAGTATGAAATCGTCTGCGTACTGGATCATCCTGCAATTTGGAGGAGTGTTGTTAATTATTCTAGATGTATATATATTAAATAGAATGGGACTGAGGCTATCTCCTTGAGGTAGGCCATTAAACGAATCATAGGATACCGGTCCTTCATCTGTACGAATGATGTAGGTCTGGTAAGATAAATAATTGATTATCCAGTTTGTGATGAGCTGAGGTATCCCTACTTCTACTAAAATTGATTTGAGCGTGTTTATTTTGACGTTGTCATAGGCTTTTTCAATATCTAGCACTGCAGCCAATAAAATTTTTTTCTCGTGGAAAGCACGACCAATCTCATTTGTTAGCGACAACAAACAGTTCGTGGTAGACCTGTTTTTCCTGAAACCATAGCATTCATTGTTGAGAATTTTATTTTTTTCCAAAAACCACTCGAGCCTTGCTTTAACAATGTTATTAAAAACTTTAGCCAAGCATGATATAAGGGCTATAGGTCTGTAGGATTCTACTAGCTCGGGATCTTTTCCAGGTTTAAGAATGGGAAATATTAGGATATTTCTCCAGGCTGTGGGAACTTTGGAGCTGCGCCACGTGTAATTGAAGGCCTGCAATAGCTTAAGTTTGATAGTCCAAGGAGCAAGACTTATCATTTCATAATTGATTTCGTCGAGGCCGGGTGCTGTTCCTTTGCGCCCAGCAAGAGCTGCTTCAAATTCTCTTTCATTAAATGGTTGATTTAAGATGTCAGATTCGTCTATACCGCCGTATTGTTGGTGTTGTCGAGGTTCGAAAATATGACATAATCTTTCTATGAATGTGACAGCCAGATTTTTGTTAGTTGTAATATGGTTTACCTTCGCTATATACCTCCCCCTTAGGCATGAGATTTTGTTCCACATTGTTCCATAGTCATGGGGATTAATGTTTGTAAAGTTTTGCCAGGAGTCTCTTTTTGCTTTCTTTATTAAGGATTTGCATTTGTTGATTTTCGCCCTCATGTTTTTGTGGTTTTCGATAGTCATATTAGAGCAATATGTTTTGATAGCTGTTTTCTTTTCTTTATATGCTTTAGCTATTTCCTCGTTCCACCAGCATTTGGGATTGAAGTTCTGATTTTTGTTTGGATGAGATCGAGGTATAGAGGACTCTCCAGCATGGTTTAGAATAGATGTCAATTCTTCGATAGTGGTTAAGTCTCTATTAATTAGTTCTAGGCTAGAATTATTTAATATGTCGGTATATTTTTCCAAGTTAAGTTTTTTATAGTTTCTTTTGCAGTACATTTTTCCGGAAAAATTCCGGAAAAAAAATCCAATATAATTTTGTTTATTTTTCTGCTATCGATTATGTTGAAATATTCATATAGCTATCAATTAAAAGGAAGTAGACGTTTAAAGTGGACTGATTATTTAATTTAAAATGTACACTATTCTCTATTTGTATAAGGAGTTTCTATTAAATTCTACTAATAGTATAAATGTGAAAGTTTGTATGTTTGTCTCACTTTCACGCAAAAACTACCTTTTAGGTACTGTGGAGGATCCATTATAGTACATAATTAAAGGTCAAATCACACGATAAAAGTTGTTAAAATAACAGAAAGAACATGAGAGAAACTATTATTTTGATATCCTACTAATATAAATGTGAAAGTTTGTATGTTTGTCTCTCTTTCACGCAACAACTACTGAACGGATTTGGATGAAACTTTTCAGTAATATAGATTATACATCAGAATAACACATAGGCTACATTAAGGGAGGATTTATGGAGGCGGCACGGGCGCACGGCCCCCAGGCAGTTTTTTGAGTTCTGTGGAGTACACAATTAAAGGCAAATCAGGAACTTAGCATCTTGAAATTTGAAGATAGGTTCTTTTTATAGTTTAACAATGAAATTTGTATAATTTCACACCCAAGGGTTTCCTCTTTAATATAATTGGGGTTCAATGATTGTATAGAATTCGTCAGTTTTGAAGTTAGACATCTGATATTTTGGATGTTTGAGTATCTTATACTTAAAAAAAAAATTATTTATTTAAAATATCAAGAAACTAAGTGGCAGACCAAATTCCACGCAAAACGCAGTTATATTTCTACATTTTGATTTGATCTTTTAAAGAATGACAAATTCTCTTGGAGGAGTAAGATTCCTATGGTCTAGAGAAAGAAGTAAGAAATCGAAAAATAAAAAAATACCTCCTGCTCAGAAGGTAGGATACCTGCTCGAATACCAATAAGGTGTAGCTGTGAGCAGTATATCTATTATTAGACTGCGATTCATACAACTTAGTTATACATATACTTACTTACTTAAAACATATATGGGTTAAGTTCTTCATTTATTTAAGCATTTATGTTCTTATATAAGTTACATCTTATTTCGCTAAAATTGCATATTTCCTCATCAATACTTTCATATTTCGTGCTTATAGTGTACTATTTTTTTTAATTTATTTTAAAGTCCAGTAGTGTTAACTGAGATAGTATTGCTTCTCAACCCAGTTTATCAATTTCCTAAACACGTCATCCTTTCAATATAATTAACAGTAGGAACAAGTCATCATTTTAAGTAGGGCGACAGTAATCGTCCATTCTGAAAACAAATTCTCAAATTTTAAATAAAATTTTATTTTATTACATTCAATTGATAGAATACACGGATACTTGTTAATAGTAACTCGAATCCCATTAAGAGTGTACTCTAAGAAGGAAAAATAATTAAAAAGTATAATTTGTTTTCTTTAAGGTCGACGCACTGTAACAGCTGAAACCAGCTGTGACCAGTTCTAAAGTGTGGACTTCCTACCAGCTGTCTTGGACCAATGCATTGTCATCAATTGTTAAATAAGGATGAAACTTCTATAATGGTTAAGGGGCAATCCGAACGGGAATTTTCTTTTTAATTTTTGTGCCTTCTCCAAGTATTTCAAGAATTTTATTTCTTATGCAAGGTCCTAGACCAACAATTAAAAATTTTCAAATAAATTTTCTATATAAATATAATTTCATTACAAATACAACTATTTTCAATAAATTAATTACTAAAAAAACCGACTATTTTAAATCATATTGCAGCAGAACAGTACTATAAAATTTTCTCATAGCTCATATAAAATTGTATACATATTCGGCAAGTTCATAAAGTATAAAGCGCACAAGCACATATATCCAAAAAAGTCACATTAAAAGTATGATGATTGGCCAAATGGTGCGTAAACTGTACCTGGTAAGTTGTCATATCGCTCCTTCAAAAGAAGATCCTCTCGTAACTCATATGAGTTCCATATGATTAAAGAAATAAAAATTTGGGTGTTGCTAAAGCAAAGCATTCCTATTGTAATGATGGTATTAAAATTATTTAATAAACCATTTTTAAAAGCTTGACTTTTATCAAATTTTTTTTATTTCAACTTATGTCATTATTCCCGTAAAACATCGAGTTCAAGCATGATAAAACTAAAAATATGACTTTAATGTTGTAAAAAATATGACTAAAATGTAATATACATCATTCCTGAATTTAAAAGCTTCAATTATTACAAATGCTACTGAAGGCTTAACTGTCATTCATGTGTATGTTTACATATATTGTAAGCATGATATAACTCCACTATTTACTTCATGAAGGGTCTTTGCAGTTAGAATTTATATTATAAGATCTGCATATATTTTGTCTGATACAATTTAACAGGAAAAATAAATATAAAAGCTAGTTTTATGGTATGATTCAATAGCAGCAGTAGATTTAAATATAATAAATACTATAATACTTAGAACGGAGATAGTTGGGGGGTACAGTAAAAAAAAACACTAAATAAGTACTAGACTTATATTTATGTGCCGACGTTTCGACCTACAATGTAGGTCATCTTCAGGGCGATTTGGAGAGAGAAGAAGCCGTTGGGTGCACCGGCTAACAACCCTTTTTTTTTACTGCACCCCCCCAACTATCTCCGTTCTACATTTTATCAACCAGTCAACTATTTTCCTCTCATATATAAATTTTAAATATAATCTGAATACATTTAAAGTTTTCTTGTTGATTGGCTTGTTAAGGAATGAATATAAATTCTTTGTTAATGAAATTATACCACTTTTGATCAACAGATAGCAGAGCATTATATAACTTCCTTGTTAGTAGGTAACAAACAAAAAGTTCTAAGAGGGCATATTTAATTTTTAAAAAGTAATAATAAGACATATCCGGCTAAGAGGATCTTTGACAAATTTCCTTCTTGCTTCTGAGACTGCAGCTCAATTGAGAACTAGCTTAAATGGTGAAGAATGGAGGGGATATTCTATTTACATTTTGAGAGAGCTCAGTGGGCCTACAGATATCTCAATAGTTATATCATTTTCCTTCTTTTTTCAGATGCAATGAAGAGTGAATGATTTCCTACTAAAATTAAAATGACTAAGGACAGGCTAGACCAGCTTATAAATGCTGTAATTATTTATTTTTTTTTTACGAAATTTTGTAAAATTGTCATGTTATATTATAAATAATGTTATGTGTAGTGGTGTTAATAAATCTGATTTTATTTAGGGTAAAACCAATTCGAAGAAAGTTAGTAGACCAGTTCCCCAACAGGCAGAGGATGGTGAAGAAGCTGAAGAAAATGAAATGGTATTATATCACAAACTAAATTTTATCAGTCATTTGTGACTGAATTAATGTAGTGACATTTAATACGAACATTTGTTCATGTGTAATTATTGTTGTTAATATTTACAGACAGCGTTGACTGGACAAAAAGTTGAGCCTGTCATAGTAAAAACAAAAAATAAAGAGACCAAAAAATTAGATAAAGTTTCTAAACAGGTAATGCTTTACTTACTTTTTAAATAAATAAAGTTCATTTTTATGAGCATTGCTGTTAATTGATTCATAATTGGTGCAGGTAAATAGCATCAATGCTTTAATATCACAAATAAATGAAGATATAGTTCAAATGAAAAGATACCATGTGAGGATGCAGCAGTCGACAAGAACAGATACAAGCTAGTATAAATTTTTTGTTAATTTATCAATTAAATTAGTTAGGTAGGCATTACGATAATATAGTGCATGCTACAAATTTCATCTTTGTACCTTAATGAAACAAATTACTTTCCTTACAATAGTCTCCTTATCTGTTGCCCCTATTACAATCAATTTAACAGATGTGCAGGATTGACCGTTCACTTAATTGAACCAATTGACATGACAAGGGGCGTTTTGCTACATACTCAAGAAAATAATTTATGTTCACAGGAGATAGGGAGCAAGCTGATTCTTTGAAGGAAAGCATTAAGACTACTGCAATTAAAATTAAAACTGAGCTAGATGGTAAATTAATTAATTAATAAACCATAATCCAAGTATCACATCGCTTTTTTCCTTTATTTTTTACATTAATGATTTTTTTCCCTACAAGAATTAGAAAAAGAGAAAAAAGGAAATGAAGATATGGTGTTAAATAGGGTTGTTAAAACACAACATTCCTTGATTACAAAAAGATTCAGGGAAACGATGGAAAATTATGAGAATAGTATGACGGCTCATAAAAAAATACTGGAAGATATTATTAAAAGACAATTGAAAATAGGTAACCTTTTCAAGGCATGTTTTTATTATTAAAACACATTTAAGATTAATTCTAAAATAATATAGTTGATATTTCTTAAATTATTAATAAGAAACTTTGGATAAATTGTAGTCATTGAGAGGCTACTACTAAGGAAGGTGACATGTGTTCCAGCGGACAGAGAAGTTACTGATGAGCAGCTGTGCACTATTTTGGACGCTGAAGATACAGCTGTTTTTGTCGATAATGTAAGTTTTATCAGAGTTTGCTTGCAGAATTGGAGAAACACAAGCCAATATTCTCTTCGGTTAATTTATGTTTTTTCTGGCTCTGGTATATTTTACTAAAGGTCTCTTTATTTAAAATTGGTATTTTATTCAACATAAAAGTAATTTATGGTAAACATTACAAATCAATAAAAGTGTTTAATGGATTTATTTATAAAATTTTTACTAAAGGAGAGAGGAAAAACACTTGTAAAGGCTTAATGCCTACAAATTCCATTGTTATGGCACATATTGTTTTTCAGTTAATCCATCCACAAGACTAGCAATTTCCTTCAGCCTTTTTTTCTTCTCCTTTCATTTAAAAATTAAACTCAAAGAATACTTTCCATAAAGAGCAATAAAACTAACAACTTATTCTTAGTTTTAGTGATGCTGGGAGTATTCCACCATTGAACTAAGTATCCTACATAATCTTCTTATTTAGAAATATAAAAACTCTGATCTAAATCTAGCTACCTCACTTTTTCTAAATTCTTCTATTAATATTTACTCTCTCTCTCTCTATTAATATTAGTGTATATTCCCATGTTCCTGAACTTGTGGCATTGCCATTAAAGTTGCAGGCTTATTTCCTGAATACATCATTTTAATAAAAAAACGGTACACCATATTTTTTCCCCAAAAGGATTGCACATTGCAATTATACAAGTCCGCTTAATTAATTTTTAAACCCTCCTTGAGAAAATAATCAATACTTCACAGCTACTATCCCACATATACTTTTGAGCTCAGCGGTCTTAATTCTATCCTCGAAGATAAGAATTACACACCTAATCAAAATTAATAATGAATTAATTTCACCAATTAAATGGACATTTCTAAAAAAAATAATTCATTTCTTCTTTCCAGTATACTAAAGAAACATTAGAAGCCAGACAGTCACTTGAAGACGCAAGAGACAGGCACAAATCTATTTTAATACTTGAAAAAGACATTACTATGATCAGGGAAATGTTCATGGATATTGCAATGCATGTGACACAACAGGTGAAAATCAATTTAGATATTTAAGAATTGCGAGTTACAAATAAAAATTCCAAGCACTATAAATTTTTTTTCAGGGAGAACTAATAGATAGAATAGAATATCACATAGGTGATGGCCATGAACTGGCCCAAAAAGGATACAAAAAATTAAATAAAGCAGAAAAGTTAATGAGGAAAGCTAGGAAGGTATTACATGACAAAGTAAGCTGCTTATAAAACCCAGAATACAAACTATCAAATTTAATTTTTTTTTCTTTTTCAGAAAAAGTGCTGGTTAATAATATGTCTACTAATAGTTATCGCATTAATTGTCCTTTATATATTTGTAGAAATATTTTTAATACGGAAATAGATGCTTTCCTAACTGCAAACAAATTCCAAAGATGAAATATATGTACATTAATAAAAATATTCTATATTATTCACAAGTTTTTTTTAGACCTTTATAAAACAAATTAATTAAAAAATAAAATTTCTAATGAAATCAATTACTTATTTTTCAATTATCATACTCATACTGACTATATTGCATATGCTTTATTGGTCATTCAAGACAGGTTATCACAATATATAATCTGTCTGCTTCCTAAACAAGTGGCTACACAAAAAATAAAAACTTATTTGTCATTTTATAAAATATTCCCTGATAGTAAAACCCCATTTAACGGGAAAAACTGAATGTGAAAACCAGTAAAACTTTTGTCAAGTTGAAAAGATGTGAACTTCCATTGTAATAAAAGATGTCAGGGGATATTAATTTCAACGAAAACTTGAGACAAGTTACGAAAAGAAGCTTTAAAGAAAACAGGACAAAAATGGAGGTAATTATTTGGCAGGTTGTTGTTTCGAGTTGTGCCACAACAAGTTTTAACTTTTCATTTGTCTCCCTTTTAATATTTTCTAAAAATACAAGTTATCAAGAGCTTTAGTATGGAAAAGAGAATGTAATTATGGGAAAAGTGTATATTCCAGTAATTATTTCATCTAGAAATGAATGTTTCAACAAAAATATACTTCAAAATATTACTTGAAACTTTTATATCTTGATGAAATGATTACCCATAAATACATTCTTATTTCTATACTAAAGCTCATAATAACTTGTATTTTTGGAAAATATTAAAGATGAAATGAATAAACAGTTAAAACTTGTAGTAACTAACTCAAAGCGACAAGCTGCGGAACAGATACCAAAATGGATTTATTGAGGGGGTACTGGGACAATGCTGAAGAGTGAAACTATTTGTTTTGATTTACTACTAATCTTACTAATATTATAAATGTGAAAGTTTGTATGGTTGTCTCTCTTTCACGCAAAAACTACTGAACGGATTTGGATGAAATTTTACAGTAACATAGGTTATACATCAGAATAACACATGGGCTATAGCAAGCGCAGATTTAGGGGGGGCGCACGGGGGCAGGTGCCCCCCTCCCCCCGACAGTTTTATAGGAACTGTGGAGAATCCATTATAGTACATAATTAAAGGAAAATAACATGATCATAGATGTTAAAATATCAGAAAGAACAAGAGTGAAACAATTTGTTTTGATATACTACTAGTCTTACTAATATTATAAATGTGAAAGTTTGTATGTTTGTCTCTCTTTCACGCAAAAACTACTGAACGGATGAAACTTTACAGTAATATGGGCTATACATCAGAATAACACATGGGCTATAGCAAGCGCGGATTTAGGGGGGGTGCACAGGGGCACGTGCTCCTCCCCACCCCCGACAGTTTTAGAGGTACTGTGGAGAATCCATTATAGTACATAATTAAAGGCAAATCAGGAATTTAGCATCTTGAAATTTGCAGATAGGTCCTTTGTATGATTTAAGAAAGAAGTTTGGATAATTCCACCCTAATTATAATAAGGGTTCAAAGGTTGTATGGAATCCGTCAGTTTTGAAGTTATACATCTGAAATTTTGTACGAGTATCCTATAGTAAAAAAAATTAAATTATTTATTATTTTAAATTATTGTTAAAAAGCACTGTCAAGAAACTTTATGCAGTAGTCCAAATTCTATGCGAGCGAAGCCGCGGGCAAAAACTAGTCAATCATAAAATCATTAGCTTATTTAGGACTGCTATAAACCGAAGTGGGCAAACATTAAATAAAATGTATGGTTAGTTCCTAAAAAATATATATTTTTACCATCCATTTCTATAAAATACCATTTAACATTCTGTAACAGAGTAATATATGATAATGAACATCCTTAAGATTAAGTAATATCATCTATAACATTATCAGTCAAGTCTAAAATTTCGCTAAAAAAATTCTTACAACTAATGTTTCACAGAAAGAATTCCTCTATAAAAGTAAAAAAAAAACTGTATAACATAAGTCATGTCCATTATAGGATCCTTAATTTACATATAAAAATTGTGTAATATGTATATATTTATACAGTCATCTGTGCATATTGACCCAAAATTGGGAGAGCTAAAATAATATAGCAGGAAACACTCTGGCAACAGCTATATAGGAATAAACCATTCTTATTATACTTTTTTTTAATTGCTGCTGACTGATGTTAATAGTCAAAAGCTCAAATAATAACGGTAATTCTTGACTCTAATGTATAAGTAGAAATATTTTTAATACCTAATAAATGCACTTTAAACAATTGAAAATGCATACCTCCTTAACACATTCTTGTTTCAAATATAAAATTTTATATAAAAACATACCATGTTATTTAAAAGTCTTTTTTGTTATCACAATATTTCTAATATGTAATTGTTAAAAATAAAACTGCTAATTTGAATGTGAACTGTAGAGTGCTTAAGCAATCAAAGCGCTTAACATATCTCTTGCTCTAGGTCTTTTTTTATAATCCTCTTCAGTACACCAATTAAATAGAGCGATTATGTCATTATATTCAGTACCCAAAGGAGGTAATTCTGGTCGGGTACCTGGAAGAACAAAAAAAAATTGTAATAATGATAAAAATCGAGAAAGAAAAATTTCTATTTAAAAATTAACAATGAGTCAATTTTAATTTCTCATATCTCCTTTTAAAAATTTAGAATATTAATGTGTAAATGACAGACAGAATAAAAAAAAGTAAGCAGATTGAAATTGCAGTTGACACAACAGAATTAAATTTGACCAAACTCATAATTAACCATCCTCATTAAGAAATATATAGTTATTTACCATATAGTTCTTCAATAGATTCATCCAACATTCCTGATTCAGCCGTCAAATCCATTAAGGAATCGTCATAACAACTCGTGTGTGGTTGTTTAAGCGTAAGCATTTCATAAATTGTGAGCCCAAAAGCGAAAATATCAACTTTATCTGTGATAGGTCCATCTTGTAATGCTTCTGGGGCTGACCAAGGCAACGTTCCAATATATTCCTCATCTGAAATTCCATCTTCCCCAATTTCTAGACTCACACCAAAGTCACATAGCTTGATAGATTCAAATTGTCCTGAAAGAAATTAAATGGATAAAGCTACATAAAATATTCAGGCACATAATAACACTGACCATTAAATATTTTAATTATAAATCTATCATTCAAAGAATAATAAATTTAAAAACTATCAAGATTAAAGCTTAAATTAAAAAAACAAAGAAATAATAAACAGCCACAAGATGGGTTTCAAATTAGATTCATGAAGTTCTCATCAGGAATAAACTGAAGCCTCTTAAAACAGACATCCACATAACAACTGATTTGTCGTGTAGAAAGAGGAGTCTATTAAAGAGTTTACAAGTTGACATTATTAAATAAATATGTTCATGCATTTATCAAAATTATTTTATTTATCAATGTAAATGCAATCTATTAATAAAATTTTATTAAAAAAAGGAAAGAAATAACAATAAACTCAGCGAATAAAACATATAAACAACAAAGACATTAACACATCTTAATATTGAGAATTTAATATATCTTCTATAGAGGGAGATATTCTACCTTTAATTTTTACTCTTAATATATAAATCTTTTAATACACCAGAAATACTAAGAAGAAAAAAACGACATAATTTCTTTGATCAGTGATGAAATTCATAAGTGTTAATCTGGTTAATATCAAAGCACAAGAAAACAGAGTATGGAAATAACGATGAGATAAATAACCTTTTATGAGTACATTGAAAGATTTAATGTCTCCATGAATTAATTTCTGATCTTCGTGTAGATATCTGAGGGCTTGACTAACACTAGATACAACTTGATAGATCGTGGGAGGAGAAAATGCACCATAATCCTTGGAAAAATTTTCAATAAAATCGCCCAAGGACTGAGTGCACTCTTCCATCAGCAGAACCTGCAACATTTAAATAAAATTTATTTAGGCTATTACATAATAAAGCAATGGTTGCTAGAATAGTAAAGTAACTTCTGTGTTCTGGGACTAAGCCCCTTTAGAATAATCAACATGAACAGAAAAATATAACATTAACATAATATGGATCATGATATTAAAAAATAGGGATCATATACCATCAAAACAGAAAACAAAGGGTATACTGAGCATAAAATAGATTAACCAATACATAAAGAGATAGCTTAAAGAAATAGTTATACCCTATATTTATAAGTTTGAATAAATAGATCTATAGCCATGACATCAAAAGAATGATTTCTTTACTTACACAAAATGGAAGAGCAATGCCTGGATTCATAAAAGTATAATGTTTGCTGATTGAGACATAAATAAAAAGCAATATTTTAAAATGAGAGAACCCCTATTATCAGATGTAACATATAATCTTTTTGGCATAAATATAATTTAAATCTTATTAATTACCTCCCTTCCATCATCAGTAGTAGTAAAACCACGAAATCCAACAATATTTGGATGGTTCAAAGATCTCAAAATTTTAGCCTCCTTGTACAGCCTTTCAGTTATGTTTCCTCTTAGAGCTCTAGCATTTCTTTTCTTAATTGCCCAAGGAGAACGCTCATTACCAAACCGTGGAGATCTATGAAGATGGTAGACACTAACGCCTTGAAAATCAAAATACTTTTAATACATTTTCGTTGTCAAGTATAGTTTGACTATAAAAAAATAACTTTACCTGTTCCGAATCCTATTTTGGTTAGGAATGGTGTTTGGGGCACAAGGAATGGAGACGAATCCTTGTTTAATCCTCCTTTACAATTTGAAGTCGGCGTGCAAGGTGTTTCCATTGTCACAACAAAACTTGAACAGCACCACAACAGTTAGAAACCCGCAAATATTCAAATCCCCAATGTGGCCAACACACAGGCATTGACAGTTGTGTATTTTATATTGTAACTAACTTACTAAACACTCATAGTAACAACTTATAATAATATACTTATTAATCATGACATTTGTGTTTTATAATAATTTTCTATACATAAAAAAATAACTATAATATTCTATTTAATGGTATAGTATTAAAATAATGTTCGTGGATTAGGTGATTATTCTTTTGATGATTAAAAGTACTTATTCAAATAGCTTTTCTAAGTAACGTAGATCAAAATTAATGAAATTTTCAATTCATTCAGTTTAAATAATAATTATAGAACTATTAAATATAAATTTGTGAATCGAAAATATCTCATAGCCCCCCCTCTTAGGCCAAACTAGAAACCTTAAATCCGAAATTATTTTAAAATATGAAATTTCAACTTCATCAAGATTTATTCTATAAATTGATATCTATCAACTACAACTTATTACTAATTTCGTAGTAGATTGAAAATGAATAATATTGCGATTAAAAGTGAGTTAAGCCCATCTGCTGTAAGATCTTTTTAAATTTGGGACTATTTATCCACAAAATGACTAATATTCAAGAGCTGATTCAGTGGGGGGGGGGACACGTAAAACATCCTGGATTAGCTCTTGCTAATGTTCATATTTAATTAATAGCAGAAATGTGAAAATCCTGTTTAAAAAGGGTTTATAAATATCATGTCACATGAATTTGTTTAGCCAAACAAAAATTAATATACCAACTATCTTGACCAAACATGTGCCCAGAATTTGTAAGGTTTTTTCAATTTCAGGTTCAATTGAAGTTAAAGCAGCACAGAAACTATTTCCTTTGATCCATTATAGTCATTAAGTACTAATCTATCATATCTGAACAAATACCTTTTTCAGAATTCATGCAAAAGGTAGAAAGACAATAAATTAATAATGAAAAAACAAGTTGAAAAGAATAAATAAGGCCAAGAACCAGTGGTCCCTATAGGGCACATAGGGAAAACTAATCGAGTAAATTTTGATATAACTATTTATAATCAACTATCAATACCATTATGAGTGGAAGGATAGGGAAGCAGTGTAGGTAAAACAATGCAATGAACTTGAAAAGTAATAACCAAAATATGTAAATGTCAGAAGTAAATCGTTAAAAAACAAATGATCAGTAATTAACAATATCTACATATGCTTATATAGAAGTTGACTTACAGTCAGTGTAAAAAGTATTGGGACACCTGGAAAGGTGATTGAAAAAACGGTACTACTATAATTGTATGCATTTATTTAATTATAAATAATCAACATGTAATTAAAAATATATTCAAAATATAAATATAAGGGTTTATATAGATTAACAATGCGATAACATATTTTTTAAATAAATTGATTGAAAATGACTGATGAATAACTGAACGATAAATATTGGGACACATGAAAAAACATTAGATACACATTGAATAGTTCTCTTTTTTTAAAACATTAATATTTTGTCGGATACCCTTTAGCATCTATAACACTCTGAAGTCGCCTTGGCATTGATTCTATTAATTTTAAAGTAAATGAAGGATCAATTTTTTCCCACTCTTCCTTAATTACATGTTTTAGGTCTGTTTTATTAGTGATCGGTCTTGTTCTAATTTTTTGTTCCAAAAAATCCCACAAATGCTCAATGGGATTGAGATCGGGTGACTGGGGTGGAGTTTCTAGGCATTTTGGTGTGTTATACAGTAGCCAGAGCCGAGAATCTAGGGCTTTATGCTTTGGGTCATTGTCCTGATAAAAGGCAAATGACTCGGAAATTCCCAATTTTTCTACTGATGGTTTTAAATTTTTTTGTAGAATTTGTACATATTGCCTGTGGTCCATATTTCCTTCGACAAATTCTAATCTTCCAACACCGGCAGCACTCATACACCCCCAGACCATCACTGACCCACCTCCATGTTTCACGGTTGGAAACAAATTTTTTTTCTCCAGTTCACAATTCTTCTTTCTCCAAATTTTTCCTTTCCCATCCGAACCGAAAACATTAAATTTACTTTCATCTGTGAAAAGGATGCTGTTCCAAAACGTTTGAGGTTTATTTTTAAATTCATTTGCAAATTTTAATCTTTTTGCCCTATTTTGTTCACTGACAAAAAATTTTTTCCTTGCTACACGACCATGAAAATTTGCATTTCTCAAAATATTTCTGACAGAGCTCACAGATATTGGTTTTTCACTGTTAAGATTATACATATTCTGTGGCTAATTTCGGAGCAGAATAACGTGGGTTTTTAGCCACTTTCCTAACAATTGACCTTCTATCCTGCTCAGAAAATACTTTTGGCCTTCCACTTCTTTGTTTATTTTTATAGCTTTTGGTTATTCCATACCTGTCTATTATATTCCACACAGTCATTCTTGGAATCCCAACTAGTTTAGATATTTCTCTTACTGTTTTGCATTGGTTGTGGAGACGGATTACAATTTTTCTTTCTTCTACACTAGTTTCTTTTGATTTCCGTCCCATTTCGAACACTATTGTTAGGTTTATAACAAATTACTGAAATAATCTTCAATATAAACAATAGAAAGACGATATAGAATAAGAAAAAGGGATTAGTGACGTAAATAAATATAATAGAATTATAGATCAACCTTTTGTCCCAATACTTTTTGTTTGCTATTGTTTATGTACTATTCCATTGAACATTTTTCGGTCAGTGTCTTTTTAGATACTTCAAAACGCGAATGATAAAATTTGATCATAAAATTATGCACACAGAAAATATGCTGTTGGAATTTTCGGAAAAAATTATTTTCAATACATTCCATTTATTTATTTATTTATTTTTTTTAAATTGGACTAGGTGTCCCAATACTTTTTACACTCACTGTATATAGGGTGGAGAAAAAAAACAAACAAAAACATAATTAAGTGTTTATTCTACATAAAAAAAAATATTACATTTACAATTTTACTCTTTTCAATGATACTAAATAAAAAAATTAAACCTATTAATGAAAATTTTAAACTTAAAAAAAAAAGTCAAACTAAAATAACATAAGATTTTTTTTCCTTTCATTTGTATGAAATAAAATAATTACTAAACATTAAATATACATAAACATGTGTATATTTAATATTTATCATTATTATTTAACTATATAAATATGTTTAAAAACAATTATAAATAGTGATACTATTTTTGAGTTAATTATAACTTCAATTATGGTATTGATAACTATTCACAAATTAGAATCATTATATTTTATTTACAAACAAGGGTAATAGTTACATTTTATGAACATGATATTATAAACTAATAATAAAACTAACCATTGCACATATTTGATCAACCAATAATTCTTACTGACATTAAATACAAATAAAAATAAAAATACATTTTTTTGCCAATTTGCGATGTCTGTTATTAAACTTAGGTCAAACATGCTTAGTAATCTTAACACCAAACAATATTAAATAAAACAATAAAAAAATATTGTCAAATAATATAACATGGTAATACATTTTCTTCCATTAATTATAGAGGAATGATACTTGGAAAAAAAGAAAATCTGGAAAAAATGTCGAGTATTATTTTTTTAGTTACTGTAATTAGTTGAGACAAAAACCTTTAGCATTTTTTATTGACAAATAAATCTAGTAAAAAAATGACTTTTGAATTTACTCGTTATTTTAGATTATATGAGGGTATGAAACTGTAATAGACCACAATGGAGATTCCCCCAGCAGATCGGTACAAGCAATGAGCGCCTGGCTGGCAGTTTAGAATGATCCAAGGGACTATCCACTACTGCCAT
Organism: Arma custos; assembly: GCA_037127475.1. Classification (NCBI taxonomy): domain Eukaryota; kingdom Metazoa; phylum Arthropoda; class Insecta; order Hemiptera; family Pentatomidae; genus Arma; species Arma custos. The sequence goes on along the minus strand of CM073760.1, from coordinate 97,574,085 downwards.
TTTCCACCCTCCAATAATTTCTTTAAGGGATAGAAGAAAAAATGTCTTAGTATTCAGTTTTTTCTTTTCATTGACTCGAAAAATTAATAAGGTGTATTTTTAATGGAATACTCGTGTATTAAGGGACTAAATCAGTTAGTGAATTGAAACAAACAATATATTGTAGTTAGAACACAAATGTTTAAAATGCCTTACCTAATTAGTAAAAAATTGAACAAATTAGGTAGAAATTGAAGAGGCTTACAATTTGGACATTTTCAGGTAATAACCATTTTTCATATGCAACTTGAATCTACAGTACGAATAACCAATCCAAATGCCTTCAGGCTGTTAGCCTCCACATTGTGAATGATTCGTAAACTGGAACTTGTTATTTGTGGAATCATTTTTCTACTTTGCAAAATCATTGCTCGAGTTTAAGCTGTTGAGGTGTTAAATTCAATACTCGGAACAAAAAATAAAAATAATAGTGAATTATGACAAAAATAAAAGAATCTTATAAATATGGAATTATTGAAATAGTTTGTTTAAACATTTTTAGGATCATGAAGTTGATTTAGTCATCTATTATACACAACTTTACAGCCATTATCAGACAGACCCTTTAGTTTGTTTTTCTTGCAAAAAACGAATAAATGAATTAAAAAAAAAAATTAAAAATGATTTCAATTTATTGTTTAATTATAGGCATTTGGGAATTAAATTAGTTTAAAATCTATGTTAATGCTAATGTGTTAACATAACTATTGCTATATTAAAGTAAAAGTTATAAAAATTTAATTAAGATCCTAATTGAATTGTTTAATAAGAACAGTAAGGTATAAATATCATAAACTGGACAAACTTTGTTATTATCATCAATTCCACAACAGCAATCAGTGTAAAATTATGAACTCCTTACCAAGTAAATGTATAAATAAAAGTTAGCACAAGATTGCAACAAAGAAGATAATCCTACGTACAGTTAAATGGCCACTTAATTTCTAAGTTTAATTTAAATGCTTGATCAACAACAAACATTTAGAAATCTGTAACTTGTTTTCAGGGGAAAAAAGAAGCTAATGGACCCCGGTTATTAAAGTTATTGCAGTAAAATAAAATTGGTTGGATTCTTATATATTCGGGGAAAAAATGTGTGTGTGTATGTATTTATACATCTTTTTTTAAAAATTGTTTGTTAATTATAGGATTCCTTTCATGAATGAATATGTGTTAAAAATAATAGATTAATAGCATTCTTCTATCACACGCAATCCAATTAGGATCTAAACATACAATATTCAATATCTACATATTTCTATGCTCTTGTTTTTACAAATTAGACTTATTGACTTAATATTAGAATACCTGCCTTTTTCCATCAGTAGAAATAGATGAAAAAGAAGTACAAAGAATCAATGGAAACACAGTTTTCATATTTAAATAACTTCATTAAGTTGTTTTGGTGTGAACGTTATAGTAATTGAACTGCACATGTTAATGAATTTTGATTTATACCTTTTGGTGACTTAAAACTTTACTTATCGTTGAAATTATAGCATTTGATTTAAATTAGATATCAAAGTTTCAAAAGATGAAACTTATCTATAATAGCAAGAAATAAAGATTCTGATACTATTGGTATTGATCAAGCCAGTATAGAGTAATCTATTAGGCATAATTTCTATTTCTAATAACAAGAAAAATAATATTAAGAACAACATTATAAAGAACAAATAATTTATTAAATTTTGACAGATGTAATTGGAACAGCTAAAGAATTCAAATCAGAAAATAAAATGATAAAACACAAATATCTAGTTTGTATATATCTCTAGTTTATATTTATAAAATATATTATTATTATTATTAGTATTATACACATCATTCACATTTTGTGAATGTTTAAAAGATGATCTACAACAAATTATGATACCCTTCAAATTGCTATGTTAATAAAATTGTATTTATAAATATTTTTGTTTTCTCTTCAAAACTAACATCAAAATAATAATTAATAAAAATAGATCATAAAAAATTATATTTAGTTTATTAAAATCCAGTTTAATCATACTTTCAAGTTTCACTCTTGAAGAGTGAATTTAATAGAATTTGATAGATTATTTGAAATTATATATATATATATTTTTAATCAAAACTAGTTTGCATCCCTCAAAGTAGAAATAAGACAGAAAAGCCCATTACATGCAAATATACAAAAACTTAAATTCATTTGGTTACGAATTTCCTAAGTAAATGAGGGTAAGAAAGAAAACAAAACATTACCTCTTTTCTGTAAAATAAAACTAAATAACAATTATTTACAAAATTATAACAAAACATTTTCTTCCCTTTTTTTTTTTTTTTTTATTACAAAAGTAGAATTCTTCAAAAGTTTGAAAATATAGATAGAAAATTTTTAAAATATGAATCTCTCCTATACTCTAGGAAGCAGTTTCATAAAAAAAAAAAAATAACAATAGTTCTTCTGTTTTTCTCTGATCTTTAATTGTTTTTGGAGTTATAATTTGATAGTTATTTATCTTTTTAAAATGAAATAAGTATTTTATAACAATTTGTGTGACTCTAAATCTAGTTCTTGCCTCAGTGCACCTAAAAGAATAGCTTCACTATCAACTATAATCGGTGTTTTCCCTTTTTTAGAAAACTTCGGCCACATGGCACGATCTCCATCACAAGACACTATAAGTGAATTTGCAGGCCACCTTGTAAGCTCTTTAGGCAAGAATCTTCCTCCACTGCATTCAATTATACCTGATAACAAAAAATATTGCATTATTTTTTTTTTTAAAATGATACCACGGCTCTTTGATATTTAACCTATTACATTTTATACAAGTTATTATTTAAGAAATATATGATGAAACATAAGGTGTAACTTATATTTCAGGTTTATGTCATAGATTAAAAATCCAAACTTCTTTTTACAAATTTTGTGATTGTATTATGTATTATAAGGAAGGGTAAAATCTAATTTAAGTTATAGATTTTATTTTAAAAACTGGAAATAATCTTAGGATATATAAACATTTTAACTGGTTTTGGTTTAAATACCAGTAACAATACTTATTAATAATTATAAAAAGATAGGGAAAAAATAAGATAAATTTTAGATACTCACTCTTCATTTCCTCTGGAGAAGGTTTAACCGAGGGTGTGACAAAAATAGCCCAACCATCAAGCACTTTTCCATTTTGAGCTTTTTCGATAGACTTCTTTAGATTAAATGAAAACATTGTTTCAGCTTCTTTGTCTAACAAAAGAAAGTCATTGGAATCTGAAAAATAGTATAAAAACATATGAAATGATTACATTTTTGTCAAAAGAGCAAAAATATTAATGTAACTTCAACCCATCTTACATTTACATACATTTCATGTATATATATAAACATATATATATATATATATATATATATATATATATATATATATATATTATTGTTATTAATATAATTAGAGATCCTCTCTGCCTAGAACAGATCAAGCAATCTTTTTATTATTGCTTCTTTTAAGTACTGTAAGAGACAAGATCTTTACAATCAGATGGAATGTATCCATTTTTTCCATCTCAAAGTCAAAACCGGAGGTGGAATCTTTCACAAAATTCATCTTTTTAGAATAATATTTAAGTGGAGAATAGCTCATGAGAGAATGTTCTAATTGATGTTTTCAATTCTATTTACCAGATTTATGAAGAACTAGCTTTTGCCCGCGGCTTCGCTCGCGTAGAATTTAGTCTGCCACATAAAGTTTTGTGACAGTTCATTTTAAATAAATAATTTAATTTTTTTGTGACTATAAGTTACTCATACATCCCAAATTTCAGATGTCTAACTTCAAAACTGATGGATTCCGTACAATCTTAGAACCCCTATTATATTAAGGGGGAAACCCTTGGGAGTTGAATTATCCAAATTCCTTTCTTAGTGCTCATTTAAGCTATACAAAGAACCTATCTGCGAATTTTTAGACGCTAAGTTCAGTGGTTTATGCTGTCCATTCACCGCTGGGTGTGTTAGTCAATCAGGTTACAGTTTTACATAAACTTCGCCTGTGTGGTGTGTTGATAAAAAGTAGCCTATGTCCTTCCCCAGGCTTGAGATTATTTATATCAAATTTCATCACAGATGGATTAGCACAGCCGTGAAACATACATTAACACTGATTAAAAAACAGGACAGACAGAAATTTACTGTTGTTTGTGCCAGTAAAGGATTATTATGTAATGCTATTGAATTTATTGAAAAGGATTACTTAGTATGACGGTTTCATTTGTCCTACAGCAGCAGCGAGAAATTAAAACTAAAAGGATTAGAACAATGTACATATGTAGGTAATTTATCGATGTGTTTTTAGTTTTAACGGTCCTACACCTACTGCAATATACTCCTGTAAAATATGTTACTTGCTTTGTTTCATTCAGCGAAAATATGTAGCTCTTGTGAGTAAGAAACATGTTAGCAAGCTACTCAGAGGGCAGAAAAACTGTCTGGGGGGGGGGGGGGCATGTGCCCCCGTGCCTCCCCCTAAATCCGCCCTTGCTGTAGCCTATGTGTTATTCTGATGTATAACCTATATTATTGTACAGTTTCACCCAAATCCGTTCAGTAGTTTTTGTGTGAAAGAATAACAAACATACAAACTTTCGCGTGTATAATATTAGTAGGACAGTAGGATATCAAAACAATAGTTTGACTCATGTTCTTTCTGTTATTTTAACAAATATTATCGTGTGATTTGCCTTCAATTATGTACTATAATGGATTCTCCACAGCACACAAAAAAACTGTCAGGGGGGGACCCATGTGTCCCCCCCCCTAAATCCACCCTTGCTGTAGCCTATGTGTTATTCTAATGAATAACCTATATTACTGTAAAGTTTAATCCAAATCCGTTCAGTAGTTTTTGCATGAAAGAGTAACAAACATAAAAACTTTCGCATTTATAATATAAGTAGGATGTAATAACCTTTTCCTTTGACAAACCGGTGAAGAGTTCCAAGCCTTTTTTTTTTTTTTTTATAATTTATTCAATGTAATATACAACTGTATTATATTAATAGACCCAGTAAATAGAATGAATGTATGAAACTACCCAGTGGCAATACTCAAATAGCAAGTTTAACTTAGTAGATCACGAGATCATCTAAGCCCTTTTAAAACCCAGTTCTATGTTTTATATGAATCGCATTAAAATTTTGATGACCTTTTCTTCCTTCCATATTTCCTTTTTGGGGATAGTTGCATTGAACTTCTTTCTCAAATATTTCATTTAACAATTGTTCTCCAATCAGTCTAAATCATCTCTCAATCCTATATCAAAACTTCAGTGTATTTTATTATTGATCACATTAGAACTTTTTTATTTTTTTAAATATTTTATTTCAAAAGAAAAGATATGGCCAGGACCGGGACTCGAACCCGGGTCTCTCACCTCTCTATGGTGACGCCTTAAATTTAATTTTAAATGAATTTAAAAAAATCATATCATATAACAATAAAATAATTTTTTTATTTTTTGTGTTATTCTCTTCAAACATTAGTTCACTATCGTATAACATCATGTCAGCCCAACTTATTTATTAAAAATTTGAATAGTCATAAATAAGAAGAAACTGTTGACAGGTGCAATAATTGAAATTCAACACAGGAATAAGTACAACTTATTATTTATTTTTTTGAGTTGAATTTCATTGACATCACCTCAATCAATTTCTTTTTATTCACTAGAACTAATTAATATTCAATTTCAAACTTGGGTTGTTTAAGATCGTATGTGTGGTTGATGTTCTTGCTGTTTGTGAGATTCTCTGGGTTCTAAGCTACCGAAACTATTTTTTTTTCAAATGTATAATACTATTTCTTTTAATGTTGTTGCATATATTTCTGTTCTTCAAGATGCTCTCTACAGACAGTTTGCTTTGAAGATTTTTTTTTTTATCCTTTTGTTTATATTTATACTGGTGGGAGTTAATATTAATGCTTCATACTAATATTATGCATATTTAATCAGGTCCAGTCATATTCAAATTATGTAAACCCCAAAATTACTTTTCATATTATACAAGAAGATAGGAAATAATTTAAAGGGCTTACCTAAGAATCTTCCATTTTCATTTGAGTCAATAAGCCATTGGGGAGAAACAATTGGCAGACCTCGTGACAGGGCTGACAATAGCTTAGTAGTTCTTCGAATCTTATCAGTAACCAACACAGTACATGTAAATGGAGACTCAACTATCTGACCACCTATACAAATTTTAAGAGAAAATTATGTACATAGATGTACCTTTAAGCTTGGAAGTGTAAACGATAAAAGGATATTGAAAGTGTAGACTGTAGGATGGTGGAATTGTAACAACTAAAAAATATTTTTTGGTTGCTATCAAATCAAAACATCCTACTCCCAAATCTTCTACTCTAGGCCTTTTGATTTAAATTAAATATTTCTATACATTAGGTAATTCTTGGCAAAACCACATATATATGAGTAATTTTTTCTTATAGGTATTTCTATATTATTCTCCAAAGAGAACATTACCTGTGATAATAAATTTTGAATTTATAAATAAAATCAACTCCTATGAGTTGAGGTTAAATCATTATAAAATATTGAGGTAACTATACTAAGAAATATTATATTCTTAATAACAAAATAACCTTAATACTCACCAAGTGCATTTACAAGAGATTTGGTCTTTTTATCAGCATATCCAGTAAACATCACATTTTCAATATTTTTTTCAGCAGTCTTCTATAAAAAAATAAAATGAAAATATATAAATATTTTAGAAAACATGAAAGCAGCAAATCTTTAAACATGATATACAAATTAGTAATTACCTCAGTTTTTTTGCGACCTGATCTTCTAATTTTCAAAGGTTCATTTGAGCAAATATCAGATGGCTTTTTCCTCCCTTTTTCAATTTTATTTTCATGAAAGCTATATTCCTGGGAAAAACAATAATTTTCCTCTGATATTTCAGGAGTGGGCTTTTCCACAATAGGTGATGCACTTTTTTTTTCTTTTGCTTTCAAGTTTTTATTTCTTACATTAACAATGACAGTGCTTAGTGGAGGCTTCATGGACGAGTTATTTGAATTTTTAGTATTTGCCTTAAAATTTTTATTGCTTACCGATGCGCCATCTTCAATGCTCTCTATTGATCGATTGGTTGTTCTTTTTGGCATTTCACCTGATGTCTTCTTAGCTTGCCTAGGATTATTCTCAGGCTTACAAACAGGAACTGGAATGTTAAGGGTTTTGTTCCTAGTTATCCTGGTGGATTTACGTACTTCAGAATCTAGATCATTTGTAACTGATTCCAATGAGGTCTCAGAGTTCTCTGAATTAGTTTTCTTCCTTTTCTTGTTCTGTTTTGATACATCATCAGAAAGTTCTGTTCCTTCGTTTTTCTGAGATAAGTTCCGCTTTCTGCTTGTACTCTCTCCTCCAACAGAGATCTTTTCATTGGTTTTTAAGTTATTTTTGTTTGCCTTGCCTGTTAATGTTTTAGGCTCCTTATCCAAAGTATTAACCGTAGGAACATTTTTACCACTAGTCGAGGAAATAGCAGGTTCAGTTTTACCTCCAGCTAATAGTTTGTAAGATTTCTTAGCTGCTCTAGGAGACAATTTCACACGGTCGGCAGGTCCCCAAATATTAAACAGTTCATCAAGTTTCTCACTAAATGAATAACTAGAATTCTTATCTTTAAAAGTAATTTCATTTTGTTTTGCTTTAACTTCATCTTTTGTTGAACAGCTTGAAACGTTTGAGGCTTTGTCAACTGAAACATAAGATCTTTCAACTTTGTTTGATGCTGAGCCGTTTTTTTTTGCAATCGTTTTACTTTTTTTAATTTTAGGTTCAGAGACATCTGCTGAGACTTTTTTAATGTCATATAGAACAACTGAAACGGTTTGATTCCTATTGCAGTTGGGAACATCATTACTTTGGGGATTTGACAATTCATCATAACTGCTGTTATTGATTTCCTCAGTATTCACGGTTGCATTGTTCATGTTTTCACTATCTTCAGAATTCGAGAATGACAACTTTTTCCGACTAGTTCTTTTTTTTTCTTCTTCTATTATAAACCCTTCATAAGATGTCCGTGTTCGTTTTCTTTTCCCTCTACCGAGTTCTTCAGAATTCTGGGAATTATCAGAGCTGTTGCTAACAATGTCGGCACAAACTTCATTTATTCCTACTTTAACTAACTTTTTATCATTGGGTGAATTATTTTTTATTGGAGAAACCTTTTGAAACTTTTTGAAAGATTTCTGAATCTTAGAAGTACCTGAAAATGAATTGATTTCTTTTATTTTATTTTCATTTTCTTTCGAAAGGTTTTCAGTAGATTTTCTACTATCAGGTTTAACCAGTGTATGTATATCAGGTGATTTATTATTCTTTAAACTTTTTTTAGATGGAGTAGTTTTTCTGTTACGAACACTTTTTCTAATACCTTGTGCATCTGCTTCATTTACTTCTTGACTTAAAAGTATTTCATCATCTATATCACTCACAACTGATAGCTGTGTTGGAGACATAGCTACTTTAGTTAACCTAAATTGTTCTTCAAGTTCTGATAGGACTTTGGGTGAATGAAGTGTGATATTACCACGAGAAATATAAGATGATTCTCGTTCATGTTCAGTGGGCAATTTGTTTTTGGTTTCTTTATTTTTCCTTTTACCTGAAGTTAGAGTCCTTTCGTTAAGTTTTTTCCTAGGAGTTTTAGCTTCATCAATAGTAGTGGTGTCTAATAAATTATTTGCATTCATTAATAAATCATTTTCGGTACCTGGCTGATCATGATTTTCAACTGAAGTGTTCCTAACAATTTTAGAACTAACATCATCATCACATGGCTTTTGGATTTCATTACTTTTAATTATTTTTTCATTTATGGAATCAACTAATGTGGCATTTTCAAGATTAGTCTTTTTGTTTTCATTATAAACAAATTCTTGTTCAGATATATTGTTTGCAGATTCTAAATTTTTATAATTTAAATCTTGTGAATCGGAAGAGAAAACATTGCAACGCTTTTTATTAGATTTAATATTTAGTTCTTGAGAAGAATCATCATTTTCTAAAAGTTTGTTAGTAAAACTTTGAGAATCAGGAGGGAAAACATTGGCTCGTTTTTTATTTGATCTAATGCTAAGTTCCTGAGATGAATCTTCATTTTCTAAAAGTTTGTTAGTAAAACTTTGAGAATCAGGAGGGAAAACATTTGCTCGTTTTTTATTTGATCTAATATTAAGTTCCTGAGATGAATCGTCATTTTCTAAAAATTTATCAGTAAAACTTTGAGAATCAGGAGGGAAAAGATTGGCTCGTTTTTTATTTGATCTAATATTAAGTTCCTGAGAAGAATCGCTATCGATAAACATAGCTTTACAGCCAAAGGTGTGAAAATCAAAATCAAAGTCTCTACATACTTTCTTAGACTCCACTTTAAGCAAATCTTCTTTTCTATTGTCTGAAATATTCTGTTTATCATCTTGAGCTAATGAAGATTTACTTACAGAATCAGAAAGCATTTGTACCAACAGAGCATCATTTCCCGCTTTATCAATAATATTTTCATCTTTGGAAATGTCACTGCTTTCAGAATCCTGGATTTTATCCTTCATCAACCTGGCATTGCTTTTCAATAAATCTGAATCACTATTTAAAATTTGATGAGAGACAGTTGGCATTGCACTCGTCTTCTTAAATTCATCATATTTTTGGGTAAGATCATCACACTCTAGAATTCTTTGAAGATCTTGTGTCGAGATTTTTTCAGGTGCTTTTGGAGGGTTTACCTTATCTAACAGAGAACGCAAGGGTATTTGATGAGTAAGGGCTTCGTATATATTACTGTCTGATGTTTCTAATTGTTTTTGAAGCTCATTGAATTCTTTATTACAGTTATTTTCAAGAAGAGTTTTGTTTTTATCTTCCAATTTAGCGCAAATATTTCCATACATGAGTTCATCAGTAATTTCCTCAATTTTATCATCAGATAAATTGTTGCATATACTTGTCAATGGATCGGGAAAGGTTCTATCTTGACCTTGATCATTTTTGTAGGGCTGTGTAGCTGCTTCAAAAAAGCTGTCACTCAATGAATTAGGTAAAGTAGCAGTCAGTGAAATGTCAGGAGGCTTATGAGTAACTTCAATATTTCTTGCTTTCTCTACATCAGATTTAGCCTCAGCGACTTCTGCTATGACTTTTACCACTTCACCACTTGTCTCTAAGACATTCGCAGCGAGTGAAAGATCCTGATCACCACAAGGAATGTTTAAATCAGCCCTGCAGGGAACAGGCTGAGTAGCTACTTCAAAAACACAGTCAGAAATTGTAGCATCCAGCTGTGGCATAGTGTCTTTTTCATGCTCAACAACAGATTCAGGAATTATAAGATTTTTGGTTTTATCATCCTTCAGGAAATTAACTCCTTCTTCTTCTAAGGTAACATTTAAAGATTCCTTAACTACCATGGCACTTTTATTAAGAATGTTGGGTGTGATGTCAATATGAGCTAAAGGAATTGTGTCCACTTCCTGGATGCTTTCTGGAGGCAACATGTTTTTACCGCCTGTCTCAGTATCAATAGCCATTTTAACTTTAGTTGCAACTAGTTGAGGTTTTGTTTCTTCGGCAGATGTATAAACATAATTTTCGTCCCAATGGCTAGTACTTTCACCATTTTTGACAGATCCACTTTGATCAGCTGTCTCCCGATTGTTGCTAACGTATGCTAAGGAACAAGGTTGAGTTGCTATTTCACATGCTGAAATTGAAAAACTATTTTGATTCATTATTGTTAATTCAGAATTTGAGATGTTTTTGACAATGGATTCGTTTTTTTCAGGAAAACTATCTTTTGAGGATGGCTGAGTTGCTATTTCACATAATGAAGTTGAAAAGCTGCTATTTCTATCGTTCTCATCATATATTGTTGTTAATTCGTAATTTAATATTGTTTCATTTTTTTTAGAAGGAATGTCTTTTGGGCATGGTTGAGTTGCTATTTCATATATTGAAGTCGAAAAACTGCTGTTTTTGTTGTTTTTGTCATTTATCAGAGTTGTTTCTAAATCTGAACTTGTTTCATCGATGGTCTTTTCAGGATAAACTTTTGGACATGGTTGAGTTGCTATTTCGCATATCGAAGCTGAAAAGCTGATATTTTTATTGTTTTCATCATAAGTTGTTGTTAATTCGGAATTTAATACTGCTTTATTGAGTGGTTCAATTTTTTCAGAAAAAATATCTTTTGGGCAGGATTGAGTTGCAATGTCACATATTGAAGTTGAGAGACTGCTGTTTTCATCATTTATCAGAGCTCCTTCTAAATTTGACCTTGTTTCAGAAAAAACTTTAGGGCATGGTTGAGTTGCTGTTTGACACAAAGAAATAGAAAAACTGTTACTTTGAGCAACTTCTTTCTCTAACACTTCATTGTTTTTTGTTAGTTCCTGTTCTTTTATTTCTTTTTCTATTGCCACTAAATTTTCTGAAATAGTTCGACATGGTTGCGTGGCTATTTCATACCAATCACACAGAGATAAATCTGTGGCAGACTTTTTTTCAGGTGAATCATTCTCGATCTCCTCAACAGTAAACTGAGGCTTAACCGCAGTTGGTAAACTGCTATTTTTTATTTCTCTAATATTTGAAATTCTTTTTGAGGAATCTTTCGATGCATCAATAGATGTTTCTATTGAGCATAACTGAGTAGCCGCCTCAATAATAGTTGTAGATAAATTTTCATTATCGCCTGCGTTATTTGAAGCTTTGGCCGGCATTGAGTCTAATATTTCTACTGAACCGAGGGGACATGGTTGAGTGGCTACCTCAACTATACTCGATGCAACAGAGTCATTTTGATCAATTTTTTCTGGTAAAGTCTTTGATATTTCTGCAATAGATTGAGGAGTAGATGCTAACGACTTGATATTTTCAGTATTCTTATTTTGTTTTTTTGGTGAAAGAGAATCCATATTTTTGTCAAATTGGTTTTTACCAGTAAATTCTGAATCTTTAATAATGTTCTGCAAGCAGGCTTGTGTTTCTGCTTCATATGTGGATGATGAAAAACTAAAGTTATTGTCTGTTTCATCAATCACTTTGACTTTTGAATAAGAAGTATCATTGTCTTCTTTATCATTATTGTAAGGTTGAGTGGCGGGTTCTAGGATGGAGTATTCTGTTCTTGGAGGCAATATAAAACTAGATTCATTTTCCTTATAGATTTTTGACTCAGGGTCGTCAGGTATAACAACTTGGGTCTGTATATCATATATTGAGTTGGTAAGATTAGTTTCATCTTCATTTTCAATACTTACTTGGGTGAGCATTTCATAAACATCATCCTGCTCATGACATTCACCCATTCTTTTTCCTGGAGATTCCTCAAACATGTCAATATTCTGTGATAATGGAATGTAACAATCATTTTCTGAATATTGCCCATGTTTAAGGTCACAAGTGTAAGAATTTTTAGAACCGGTAGAAGTTTCTTCAGGACACAATTCTTTTTCAGTCTCATCAGCTATTTTCAAACCACTTTCATTAGATGTTGATGATATAACTTGTTCATTTATATCCACTGTTTTTGAACCAGTGGCATCTGGCTTACACAAATCTGATAGTATAACTCCTCCTATATTTTTTGGGATTTGCTGATCAGATTTCAACTCAGCATTTGTTATATCTAAGAACGATGAACTTATTTTAGACTTTGGACAGTCGAGATTATCAGGATTTGACGAATCCAATCCAACAGGTGAAGCAATGTCTGGAAAATTTTCCCAGGCAAAATTATTTTTTTCTTTATGTTTATCATATATAGAAAGACCCTTTGAAATACCCTTATCACTAACTTGGTCTCCTGGAGCAACATGACAACCTCCAACCTCAACAGTACCTGGAATAACATTAATTTTATTTGAATGCTCGACAGGAGCTGTCTGCTTAACACTATTTTCAATGTTTTCATCAAAAGACAATGTATCCAATTCATAAATGTCGCTATTGGTTTTAGGCTGACTGCTTGGGATCTCTTTCAGGTATAAATCAGCATCAGCCTCTTTTTCACCAAACAAATCTGTGTCAGACAATTCTAAAACTGAGCCTTCACTGTCCTAAAAAAGCAAAAATAAATAATATGTATAAAGTAAAATTCAATAATTCATATAATTAATCAGTAAGAACTAAGAATTTAATCATGCACAATATTATTATTTGATTTTTCTACTAACAAAGGATGGAATATATTAAATGCAAATTTATTAAATCAACAATAATTTTCTAAACATTGCTCATGTTTAAGGTCACAATCGTAAGAATTTTTAGGACCGGTAGATAGTCCAGGATCCCTGGTCCATTTTTGCACTTGATTACTTTCAAGCTGAATCTTGGTGAATAGCTTTGTTTGGTGAGACGCCCAACAATTTCCTTTGCGAAAATTCTCGATTGTGGTAGCTAACAGAGGTAGCAAGGATAAAATATGTTGATTTGATGATTCTCAAAAATTTATTACTAACTGGATTTTTTTTTGTTAAGTCTCAAGATAATTATCTAAATTATTTGAAAAAATACTTGTCCTACAAAATGTATGGTTTGATCAAAGAGTCCCCTCCTTTCAACATGTATACATAACGAGGTCATCAAAAATGATTACTAACCAACTGAATTTTTTTTTTTACTTAGTTAATATTTGTATAATTTAACAGTTATATTGTCCTACAAATTGCATGGTACGTTATCACGGTCCTACGCTCAGAACTTGTTAATACCACAAGACCATTTTTCTCATTACTAACTGTAGGACAAAAATATTACATAATAGGTTAGTGTGTTCTCTGCCCAAATGAAACAATGTCCTACAAGAAAACAGGTATGCATCACTAGTCTGACAAGAATTGTCATTTTTTTTCTTCTATTTTTAGTTTCAGGTGGTCAACTGAAAAAAGTTTGCACGATGGACACTAACGTGGGATACCTGATACGCATTAAGCAATGCTCTGCGCATGCCATAGTAGTGACTTAATAGCTAAATACAGAAAATAAAATTGAGTTATAATTTCACGGATTTTAAATATGTATTCAATTGGAGCACTGCGATAGCATACCACCCAATTTGTAGGACATTGTGACTGTTAAATTATATAAGTACTAGTTTATGCCCGCGGCTTCGCTCGCATGGAATTTGGTCTGCCACATAAAGTTTCGTGAAAGATGATTTTAAATAAATAATTATTTTTTTAAAATATAAGTTACTCATACATCCAAAATATCAGATGTCGAACTTCAAAACTGACGGATTCTATACAACCTCTGAACCCCTATTATATTAAAGGTGAAACCCTTGGGGTGGAATTATCCAAATTTCTTTCTTAAACTATACAAAGAACCTAACTACAAATTTCAAGATGCTAAGTTCCTGATTTGCCTTTAATTATGTACTATAAAGGGGGGGGGGCACATGCCCTGTGTGCCCCCACATAAATCTGCCCTTGTTGCAGCCTATGATGTATAACCTATTTTACTCAATAAATTTCATCCAAATCCGTTCAGTAGTTTTAGCGTGAAAGAGAGACAAACATACAAACTTTCACATTTATAATATTAGTAAGATTAGTTGGATATCAAAACAAATAGTTTCACTCATGTTATTTCTGTTGTTTTAGCAACTATGATCATGTGATTTGCCTTTAATTATGTACAATCATGGATTCTCTACAGTACCTAAAAAACCGTGGACTCCCCCCCCTTTAATCCGCACTTGCTATGGCCTATGTGTTATTCTGATGTAAAACCTATATTACTGTAAAGTTTCATCCAAATCCGTCCAGTAGTTTTTGCGTGAAAGAGAGACAAACATACAAACTTTCACATTTATAATATTAGTAAGATTAACTAAGTAAAAAAAAAATCAGCTAGTTAGTAATCATTTTTGATGACTAATTTCAAACCATACATTTTGTGGGACAAAAATATTTTTTCAAATAATTTAGATATTATCTTGAGACTAAAAAAAAAAATCCAATTAGTAATAAATTTTTGAGAATCATCAAATCGACATATTTCATCTGTTAGCTACCACAATCGAGAATTTTCGTAAAGGAAAATGTGGGGCATCTCATCAAAACGAAGCTATCCACGAAGATTCAGCTTGATAGTAATCAAGTGCAAAAATGTACCAGGGATCCTGGACTATATGTTATGATAGAGAATTAGAAAAAGTAATACAAAAAGAAAAAAAATAGCAGACAAATTTACAATAAAAAGAAATAGGCTAATAGAAAAATAAATAAATAGTAGCATCTAATAATATAAAAAATAATACTATTATGAGTGAGGAATATTTACAGTAATTCTTCAATCAATTATGTTAAATATAGCTATTAATTTTTTATTGATTAGAGAGTATCTGTTAGGGAATGTGGAAGAAATAGGAAAAGCTTGGATTGAAATGTGAATAAAGAAGAGGCATGACTGATATAGAGTGGGAGTGAGTTCCAAAGAGAGATAGAACGGGCGAGAAAGGAACGCTAAAACTTTTTGGTTCTATGGGAATGGATAAAAAGATCGGAAGGGCGAGATCTTGTGCCCTGGGAATGGATAGAGGATTTGAATTGTAGGATAGATATAAGGCGGATGTCGTGAGTTGATGGTTTGATATAAGTAAGAACCTAGGATGTAGAGTCTACGGATAGCAGGAAAAAGTCACTTTAACTCATCGTTATAATATAATTATTGCATGCAAAATAAACTAATTTATTATAGCTTGACCTCAAATAGGTGGCACACTGATAAAAGGCCCATGTGCCACTCATGGCTATTTAAAAAAAAAACGAGTTCTTTTAAAAATTTTGTACCTTTAAATTGTAAGTTTATGATTTTTATTGTTATTACTAGGCATAGAATACTTTTTAAAACTTGGCAAACTTCAATACTGCGATTTCCTGCTAATACTGGTCCAATTCCAATGATCCTTTATCATTTTGTGGGGATTTGTTGAGATACGTAGATAGAAATTAACAAATAAAAACTGTACCATCTTTTTACATTTCAAGGAACGTAGAATACAAAAATAAAATTTTATGACTTTTTCTTTATGCAGGAAACAATTTAAATATATATATATATATATATATATATATATATATATATATATATATATATATAAAATAAACTGTTTTAAATAAAAAAATCCAAATAATTACTTTTTGGTTGCCTTTTGCACTAGAAGCTGATTCTAAAGTTGATGTTAAACGTTCAGGAGATTCAGGAATAGAACACGAATTCAACGTGGCATTACCTAAAAATTGAATACAAATATTTATAACTTGAAATTATCAATCATATTTAATATGCTAATTTAAAGTTAATCACTCTAACTTTTAATATTAATAATAATCATTAGCAAAGCTAAAGGTCAAAGCTGATACCACCAATTGTCGTTTTCAAACTTCCTTCCACAGATTATGACAGCTTTACCACTCAAAACCAAAAGCGGTAAGATCAACCTCGATGTAATCCACCCACTTACACCTCTGTCGACTCTCACACTATTACAAGTTAGCTCAGTACTAATAATCTTTGTTTGCTTTTAAGCCCAACAACTTTATAAGACCATATAAATCTTCAATTATACCCAACAGTATTAAATGCTCTGTGATTTATCAATGTATAACCCCCTATATTTTCTAATGGACTCATCAAATCAAATATTCTACACAATACTTTAAGACATTAACTATAGTGTAAATCACATGCATATACAGTAGCTGAAAGAAAAGATAGATTTGTAAATTCCAATTTTTCACATTTTGGGTCAGAAAGCGTGAGAGAGGTTAGTAATGTTAATACCAAAAAATAACTATTTTGTATACAATTTTATTGTATTTTGTTTAAAAGGTTCCATGCCTTCATCCAACAGATCAGAATATTACACATATCCAAACACGGATATTTTACAAACCAGATTCAAATTCAAACCTTTTTAGCGTCTGTTAGCAGCTTTCTTATAACACACTCCTGTTTTGAATTTAATAACTGGTTAAATATTTACTATTAATAGAGAAACTAAGGCTTAGTTTGGAATCTTTCATTTAACAACATAAAAAAGTCATTTTGGCATACAAATAATTTACCTAGTTATTAAACTAAATATTAGCTAAACACAAGTTTTATTAATCTCCACCATTTTGATCTATTGTCATAGAACAAAAAAAATGTCGGGAAACATTAACATAAAATCAAGATACAAATTGCTGTTCTTAAACTTTGCAGTACCTGTAAATAAGTTAAACCAAATTAACTAATTTAAAGAATAATGAAATTCTATAACTTACCCTTAATAGGTGACGTAAGATGTTTCATTGATATCTAGAATAAAAAGCAGTAATTAAAGATTGAATTTTTTAGCTGATTCCATGGGAAAAAAGTGTACTCACATTATATTGTGCTGAAACATTACCAAAAGTCACCTGGTCTCCATCATTTATATGGTAACGTACATGAGGTTTTAGAGCTATCTGAAATAAAGAATATTACATAACATTTAAAATTGATTATGAAAGAATAATAAAAATAATATTTCACTATAAATTTTATAGAAACCTTGCCCAATTTCGTCTTATTAGTACTGCCTAAATCATAAATCAAGTGAGCATCAGAATCTTCTGCTTCTATGACAGCATGTCTGCTTGATACAATCTAAAGGGGAGAAAATATGGATATGCATAGTTAATATATTTAAATGTATCTATAATTTATGAATTTATTTAACATAATTAAATATATACTTTAATAACTAGTTTGTATTGTTTTTATAAAAAAAAAAGTAAAATAAAAAAAAAATGTTATCTGCAAGACCTTGCATACAAAAACCAAATGATCGTAACTAAAACAAATTGACATAACTAAATTAAAAAGTAAGTTTTTGTTATTTTTTTTTTTATTATCTCGGCACTACAACCCGGTTACGAGTCTTGGCCTCCTCCAGTCTTCTCTGTTCTGCGCAGCTGCCATCCAGTTCCTCACTCCCAGGGCATCTCTGGCATTTCTCGCCACACCATCCGACCATCTCAGCTTCGGCCTCCCTCTTCTCCTTTTGCCATGGAGAGGTTCAGTCAAGACCCTATTAGGTATTGCCTCGTCCTCCATCCTAGCCACGTGTCCAGCCCATCGCAATCTTCAGAACAACATCCTCTTCATTAAATATAGCATATATTTCGTTGATCGTTCGCCTTCTCCAGTTCCCGTTGAGGTGGACTCCTCCGAAAATTCTTCGGAGGATTTTCCTTTCAAAAACTAATAGGTCCTGCTCGATTCTTTTGCCTGTCGTCCACGTTTCAGATCCATACAACAGGACTGGGCGGATCAATGTCTTGTACAGATGGAGCTTGGCCTGCCGTGACAGAAGGCGGGAGACTCTTTGCGGAGGACAAAATAACACTTGTTGGCCATCAATATTCTTCTCTTCACTTCATCCTCAGGTGCATTATCTTGAGTGACCAGTGACCCTAAATACGTGAACTGGGCCATTTTCTCAAAGTTGAAGAAGCTAACATTGATGGATTCGCCAGATTGTGGGTCCTCTCCTGTGGCCATGTACTTAGTTTTTCCTTCATTCACCTCTAACCCAAGTTTTCTTGCGGCATCCATCAGAGCCAAAAAACCCTCTCTCACAGACTTAAACGACCTACCCACGATGTCCACATCATCTGCATAGGCTAAGAGCTGAACCATACGGTTGTAAACCACCCCGCTAGTCTGCAGATCGGCGTCCCTAACTGCCTTCTCAAGTGCCAAGTTAAACAAGAGACATGCTAGCGCATCACCTTGGCGAAGTCCTTTTCTTGAAGAGAAGTTTTTGTTATTAATTTATTTTTAATGACAAAGTTTTAATATTTTTCCTAATGGGGATGAACACCTTTTCTACTCCGGTTGAAGCAAACAGAACAGGCCATTACCACAAGTTACCAACATTTCTGACCACACTAAAATCAACCTCAATGGATTATTTTAAATATCATTATATTGAATGATTCGTTATGATTAGGTTTGAATGTGCAAAGCTTTGTTATATTCAAGTTCACACTTATTTATTGAATTGTAGTACTTCTGCCAACACTACTGTACAATACCTACAATATATTTCAATTAGAGAAAAAAATTGAGTTTTGGTCAATGCCAAGTTATAAGTTAAACTAGCAGAACTCGGAGAGCAAGGGGAGGTTCTAAATACCGAAGTGGGTAAAACCATTATTTAGTGGTCCTTATCACTGCGCATAAATGACTATTGTAGCATTTGTTATTCAAAAATTTAATAACTTTTTCTCAGAGAATTTGGAATTTCTGACATCAAAGAATTTGTTATATTCAGACATATAAAGAAGATCTTTATTACAACTATTTGTCAAAATTGGAGAATTATGGCTACTTCATGTGGATTAAAAAAAAAAAAAGAAGAAGTCTTTGTCAAGGAATTTGTACATTTGCTTCACAAAGGCTCCATAACAATACCGCTTCAAAGGGTAAGTAATCCATTTGGATTTAATAAATAAAGCTAGACCAAATACCTTTCATAAAGGCTTCTTATAAATATTAAGGGTCTTAACACAGTAACCATAAAGAAACTAATTTTAAAAGCATAACAATGCAGCCTTTTGAGTTTCTTGATTAAATGGAAATAGATACAAATTAAAGGACTAACAATAATGGCGAGCAAGAGGCTGGGAATTATATAAATAACTGATGGTTGAAATAACAAATTTATCAATTACAATGAGTGCACATCATAAAGCCAAATCAAAAGAAAAGTTCAAATCATACCAAATAATTTTAACTTCAATTAGTAAGAAGTTCAGCTTTAAGTGAATGTTATTTCAAACTTGGTTTATCAATAATCTATAAATGATATAAAATAAATACGAATGAATGCTTAAAAATTTAACTTACATTGTTGTTAATAACAATATCACACGAATCGTCTCTGCCAATTACATTTTCTGTGTTGTATATTGTGTGATATTCTCCATCGATCAAAAGTGTGGCAACCTATTGATAATAACTAAATTAATAGTCAGAATTAGGAGAAATTAATTTAATATGAATTTGAAAAAGTGCAAAAGCTTCAACTATAGTAAAGATAGAATTCAGGCAGTAAACCAAAACAAGATTGGCTAAACAATTTTTGTTAAGTGTCAAGAGTTAGTGTGAAGAATTACATGGTAATTTGTATAAATATACTTACTGGACACTTTTCTAAAGCGGCACTATTAGCGTCAAATGATTCGGATAATAAAACTTGAGTACACTCCATTTAAAACAGTTGAATCTAAAATGATAACAACAGAATCCTTGTTTACATGTCAATTTGCGGGAACAATACCATCCCCTATAATCTAGCGGTAGGTTTCAATGATCCCCAAGCAAGGTTTGGTACAATAAGTACAACTGCATTTTACAGTAATCTTATAAATTGAAATTCTGGATTGTATATATTTATTAGTTAAAAGACTAATTAATTGTAATTTCCCTAATTTTAACTCTCATTCGAATAATAAAGTGAGCCAGCGAAGTAAAAAAGTTTTGGTTCTGGGGCAACACTGTTTTTGTTTGTATCAGAAGCTTCATTCTGAAGTGTTTTCTAGGAAGCTGTCCAGTATTCGGGAGGGTTTTGGTTCTCATGTGTGATTTGATAAGTAGTTAACTTGTTCGCTTTTTTAAGTATTTTCCCGCAATGGATTCAATAGGGATGTCTTGTATTAAATATTTGTTATTTCTTTTTAATTTACTTTTTGCGGTAGGTATTATAATTTAAATGAAACTGTATTATCTCTGATAGTGTAGATCCATTTGTTAACTCCTACATTTTTGATCAGATTTCAGGTATTGTAATATTAACAATTGGAATAATGATTCAGCAAAAGTATTCAAATTATAAAATATTTATTGATGAGAAGTTATTTTCCTTGCCTGTTATTTTCATCATAGTGGGTGTATTCATTTTTATTGTTGCATTTTTTGGATGCTGTGGAGCTATTCAAGAAAGCAACTATATGTTAGTCACTGTAAGTATTTATTATTTTATTTAGGTTTATATTTTACATTGTATGATGAAATGTCAATTGGGTTGATTTTTTAGTTTGCTGCCCTACTTTGCTTAATATTTTTAATGGAAGCTGCTGGTGGCATTGGTGGATTTATAATGAAAGATGACATTAATGAAAAACTTTCTGCTAAAATGTATAGTTCTTTGAGGAACAGCAATATGTATAAGATTGCTAATGATACTTGGAATGCTCTTCAGGTTGATGTAAGTGTTAGCTACTATTTATAGAATATTTATTTTAAATTTAGGTGTTTTTTGGTAGTATTAATTCCTTTGTGATTATAGTGTATTTCAGTTATAAGGTAATTAGATCATAAAATATGGATATTACCTTAGTCTTTTGCTTAATTTATGTTATATTATCAAGTTCTAACTATTTCATAATTTCTCTCTTTTCATCTTTAATATATTCCATGTAAGAACTTTAATATTTAGACATTGTAGTAAGCTCATGATAAACCTCGAGGTAGGTTCTTAATTTGTGACAACTGTATTTAAGTAGTATGCTTAGCTCCAACCTTGTAAAATGTATCTTTGATAATGTTTCACCCTTTTTTTTATTGTTAAATGGATCCTGAATCAATTTTTGAAATACAATTAATTGTACATTGCCTACCCTGAACATGTTCACTTATTTTAAGATAAAATGTAGCTACATGAAGTCCATTTAATCTATATTAATACTTGTCATATATAATACTGAGGAGAAGAATTTCATATACATATTCTCAATAGGTGATTGGTTTAATCTTTTTAAGGATATAAATTTAAATGATATTTGGTCGAGAAAATTGATGTCTTATTTGTTATAAAGCATTAATTGTACTGATTGTTTGACATATTTTATCAACACTAATCTTACTGCAACACAACTAATCTAACAACTAACTACAACACTAATCTTAATCTTAATTAATTATGCTTGTTATCTTATGATTAAAAAAAAAGAAGTGAGAGAATGGGATTAAAAAAAAAAAAATGAATTCTTGTAGTAAATTAGAGAAGTATTGCAAATAATAGACAACAAAGACAACAGTCTTATTGGCTGTTAATGTGTTGTTGATGTATACAAACTGCGTATGCATCCATTGTTGGTTTTGATGTTTGGTGTTCAGCATGCGGAAAGCTGTTTTTAAAAAATTTTATCAGAAATTCTAACCGAATTTTCTTCAAATTTATAATTATTTTTAGTTAAAATCTGAAGACTAAGCTTTTGATGTTTCGAGCCTTTTTTGGTAATTTTGATATGTATAATTATATGATGATGCCTAACAGTAATGAAACTTATCCTACTTGTTAGAGTTTTTGTTTGAATAAAGTTTATTGCTTAGTTATTTTCAATGTAATTGAGAAGCGTATTTCTGGTTAACATCATCCTAGAAATTATATTTTGGCAAAGAGACCGAAGTGATCTGTAGACAAGTTTCCACAAGAAGTTGTTATTTTAACTTCTATGGTTTAGTTGTCGCTGGCTGTATTTAACTAAAGAATATTAAAAATTTATTAGATCTAGTCTCCAAAAACTACTTCTTGCTTGTTCAGGATAACTATGGGTCTTTTGGTTAGATGATAATTTACTAAAACCTACATGGATCATTTAGTGATGCAACACAAATAATTGTTAATAATTATTTCGTAAACAATACCTAATAGTCATTGTCAAATTTTCAGAAAACTGTACAAAATATATTTTCCATTAGAATTGTGACATAAAAACGTTTACATTTAAAAAAAAATAAATTTAAGAAATAATTTAACAGCACCTATATTTTATGCTTTTGAAACAAATTGTATTTTTTTGTAATACAATAGTAGTTTTCTTAAAGGATATAGTTCCAGAATAACTTACTTTTATCATTATCTTCTTTTTTAAATTAGTTGTCTAGGGTACTGGACTTTAAAATTATATTTCTCCTTGGGTGTAAAAAAAGCCTTTAGTCCCAAAATTCATTTCATCTCATCTATTTTTTATATATGTTTCGACCCAATTTGGTCATTTTCAATACATAAACTTCACCTTCACTCAACAGCATAAAACTTTATCTGCAAATAACCATTAAAATAAAAAATTCACAATCACAAAATTCAGGATTATAAAAAATTACATGAACAACAATTTTGTACAGCTTAAATTAGTTACACAACTATACATGGCACCGCCAAAATGTATTCTATAAACGTTATAATTTTTATATTGTTACGGCCTACTGGGTGCAAAAATGAATTCAACTACTCCTAAGTTAAAGATACTGATGTTTATTAACAAAATGATAAAAAGATTACAATGAAGTTACATACAATCAAATGATTAAACTCATATAAATTTACAATAACAATATTCTAAATATTTATTATAGCCTAGGCCTATTTAATTACTACAATAATATTAGGTATTACTAATTCTAAATAGCTTAACTATTTACATAAATTTGTATTAATACCATAAAATTACACTACAGCTTACAACTACTAATTTACACTTTCAAAAATTCATAACAGTTCATTAATTTTAGTCCACCGACCGTAAGAGTCTCCAAATATAACAAACTGACACACAGTAATAAACAGAAACGGTTTATTACACTCGCGAGACTGTCACAGTTCACTGATACACTTATTGCTAGTTCATCGCATTGCCTGCTCTATTCTCTGACTAGTTTATCACACTAACTCACTTATTACTGATTCACTTGTTCATCACACCGCCTGGTTTAATACTTACAGCCGGTTCATGGGGGTATTTATATGAAGTTCGAACCTTCTAGACGCACCGTTCTAGAATCTTCGAGGTGGTTCTAATCCAATCTTAATCTCTTCCACCAAAGGGCTTAAGACATTAATCCCTTGTGCCCATCTTTCTCTCTGTTTGGTGTATAATAGGTGGGGTATAGTAAGCCATTGTTGCTCTACTAATCCAGACTGGACAAAGTCCCAGCTTCACTTATTAGCTAACAGACTATGGGATCGAACTCATCCAGCATATTTTAAATAATGATACTATTAATCTCCAAAAAAAGGCATCTTTTATGTACTATTGAAGGGACACTAATGATATAAGAATTATAACACTTCTTTTTTAAATTTAAAATAATGATTTATTTTTCATCTCACAAACGTCTTTTTCACTTAACTGATCTCAGAAACAGGTTGTAATGAAATCAATTTTATAATTTGGTAATGTTCTAGACCAAAATAAAGTATCCGTTTTAGAAATGAATGTATATTAAGGACTCTTCTTAGTTAAATTTGTTTTGGTATTTGATTAAAAAATAATTGCTCTCCTTAGGATTCTTGGGTGTTATTATCCTAATCAATGTTTATCACAGTTTACAGCAAAATCCCAATTACGGTTCACTTTAGAAATATGCATCTCATAATGTATGTACTAGTTAGTAACTATAATCTTAAGTTATTTTACTTACACTAACCAATAGCCTTATTTATTTTATAACTATAAAATTTTGAAGAATGATAATCCTATTTTATCACAATTGTGTTGTATTATTTTATTAGTTGTCTTGCTGTGGTGTAACATCCTCTAAAGACTGGTCTGTTATTATGAATGATGGTGCTCTTCCACATTCATGCTGTCCACATTTCGCTATTGATGAAAATTGTGAAGAAAAACATGCTACTAAAAATGGATGCTTACCTGCTTTAGAAAATGCTCTCGAACAAAATATCTTCATTATCATTGCATTTGCTTTAACTATTGCATTTGTTCAGGTAAATAAATTAGCTTAGGCAATAACTTGAAATCCTCAAATTATATTATAGAATAGAATAGAAAATTAACTTTATTCCGGGACTAAGTCCCTTTAGAATAACAAATATGAACAGAAAAAAAAACATAATATTTATCTGGCTGGAAGGCGAAATGTTAAAAACAAACCATAAAGCGTGTAAAAAGTGACAAAAAACAATTTAAAAAGAAATATTTAAACTAAAATAATAATATGTAAATAAACAGTACAAATCTTGACAAGATATTAAGCAATTAAAAATGATCTAGCATGCATAATGAGCTAGCATGCAATAATTTCTCAACATGATATGCAGCTTCTAAAAAAAAAAAAATTAAAAGAAATAAATAACACAATGAATTATTCTATTCATGGCAATCTAAGCAAATGACTAACCTGTTTAGAGAGCATCTTTTCGGGAAGCTAGGTGTTGGAAAGGCAAGGATTTAAATGACGATAGTGATATAATATACAAGTAATTATACCAAAATTGTCTGTTTTAAAGGAATTGACCTACTCTATGGGCTAATGACTTTTTATAGCTATATAGGCAGTGTCATTACTAATTATAATGTATTAAAGTAATTGGTCATAAATCAGTATTATTAAAGTAACACTAAAATAATTGTATTGTCAATCAGTTAATTTAAATGTTTACTTTACTATAATCTGCATTTTACATAAGTTTATTTCAACTTCTTTTACGTCTTAAGAATGTAGCGAACTTTATTATATGAGCAAAAAATAGTTTTTGTGTTAGTTCTTGTTATTTTTTTGTTTTTAACGAGTGTACTTGTTTGGATTTGTGTAAATTACTCAGAATATCATGCTTGGCCATTGACTGTAGAGGGAACCAATGTAGTGCACTGAGGTATTAATAAACAGGTTAGATGTTTTGTTTTTGAACAAGATCAATAAACAAGTTTCTTGTCTGCCAATAGTATTTCTATATATTTACTTGTCCTTTCACAATTTTAGGAGAATATAATCTGGCTATATATTAGAAAACATTCTACAGTTAGCTATGCTTTAGCCACATCAACTTATGTGATACTCATTTGCAAAAAAATGAATAAAAACTAATTCTCTATAATATGTCACCAAAGTATTTCAATCTTTACCATCAAGCCCATAATTGTTAAAGGTTTAAATATTTTAAAGTTCTGTATGGTTCAAATCTCAGATAGAAAT
This sequence comes from Arma custos, assembly GCA_037127475.1. Lineage (NCBI taxonomy): Eukaryota > Metazoa > Arthropoda > Insecta > Hemiptera > Pentatomidae > Arma > Arma custos. The sequence goes on along the minus strand of CM073760.1, from coordinate 97,548,013 downwards.
TTGTTTTATTGATATTGCATTTATGGATTATTATTATTATTCTGGACTAATAGCTAAGGAATTACTATACATATTTCATGAACTGTTTTATTAATAGAAATTTTCATTAACTTAATTGAATGCATGATTTTATTTTATTTTTGAAAAATATTTTTTAACTAGTTATTAACATAAATTTAAACAAATCTTTATAGAAAGGTGGGTAGATATGGCTCCTATCCTAAGTGATTCTATAACTTATGTACTTAATCATTTTTATTTACCGATAATTTTTCTATACCCTTATCTAGGCAGTGTCACCATTGCTAACTGTGACAGATATTAGAGTTTAGTTATTAAAACTTTAATTTAAAACCATTCTAATAAAGTTAAAATTTTAATGTGTATAACTATAACATCAAACAACATAACATTAATTTGTCAGCTACTTAATAAGTACCAGACCGAATTATAATCTGTTTCTTAAAAAAAAAAATAACAGATGTGAGGGGTTTTGATTTATCAGCAAAAGCCTTATAACAGTCCAAATAGGGTAACTAACTACCTTCCATCAAATTAAAGAAACTTTTTTAAATTTTGCAATAAAAAAGTATAATATGGGATATTAAGCACCTATACCAGACAACCATTTTCACCTAATCAGTCATAGCTGCAAAGATGATTGCTGAATATGGAAAATTTTAACAGCTTAATCGCTTTTGCCTCATGTGCAGGATGATTGGTACAACTTGCATCAGAGACATAGCTGGCAAAATAGTATTTTATGACTGATCAAATTTAACCGAAATTGGCCATGGCTGTGTTCATGTCAATTATCCACTCTATTACTCTTTCACTTATCTTTTTACAATAAAAATCTATTGTACTTTGTCATGCTATTAATATAAACATTCCACCTTAAAACAAAAAAAAGTTCAATTTTGAAACAGTTTTCTCTAGAATATTTTATTGTATTTTCTGCTCAATACATTTCATAAATAGAAACGATTTTTTATCATCACTTTTTGTTTTAACAAATGATAGACCTGGCTGGAAAATATATTATTTTATACACTTATTTAGGAAGATAAAAAAACCATCCTCCTTTCACGTTATTTACAATTTATTTTCATAAGTTATCTTTAGACATTATGTACAATCCATTGAGGGACTATAGAGTAAGTAAATTATTGGCACTTATATAAACAGACTTTCTTCTAATATTTGTTGTTTATTTTTGGAAAGTCTTATTTTGGATATGCCTAACAACAAGATTTTTTAATGAAATGAATTATTTATTTAAATAAAAAAAATTTTGTTTCAGCTAATTGGAGTAATTTTTGCTTGCTGTATGTCTCGTTCTATTCGCAAATATGAAACTGTCTAATCAATCTGTTTTAATAGCTTTATGTTATGAATAATTTTATCACGTATATTTAATTACCCTGTTTGAAAAATTTGTATAAATCTGAAAAATCTATTTTAATTACTTTCTTTCTTTTATGGGGTACCAATAATACTTAATTTGTACCTGACATGAATCTCAGAATAGTTTCCTTTATATTTTAAAATATATTATACTTGCCCAACATTTTCCAATATCTTATGTACACGTTTTGTCAGGCTATTCAGGTAAATATTAGTAAGTACTTATTAAAATTTTTACTGGTGTATTTATAGCTTTATATATATATATGTGCATACGTAAATACATACATATTATATGTGTTTGTATCTAAGTATATTTATATATAAATATATATTTGTGGTTTTTGTGAATTTACATTTTATACTGAAGTTTATATAATATTAGTTATATCTTTAAACATATGTAGAGATGTAGTATTGTATTGTCACCATGGTTGTAGTGTTCGTTTTAAATTGGTTCATAATTACTGTTATGTGTCTTTCAATTGCATTTTTTTGTACTTCTTATTTCATTTAGATAAAAGTTATTAAAAAACAAAAATTAAATTAAGGAAAATTAGGAAAAAAATTAAGACTTGTCCAAGACTGTTAATTTGCCCTGTTATACTTCATGGCCGACTGTTATATTCACATTTTTAATATTAATAAAAAAAATTAGCTTTTTCAAGTTTACCAAAGATTTGTTTTGACGTTTTATGTATATAATGTTTGTTTGTTTTTTCTATTGTTTACAATTGATGGTTAATTTTTTTTAATTTATAAGCTACTAAGAATTAATGCACTTGAACATTTTTTCTGGAAAAACTTTATATATATATGTGTCTTTAATTTAGTTTAAGATAATCTGTTACAATGTTCTTGGTCTATTTAGCTCATTGAGTTCGGATCTCATTATCAAGGTTAGATTTTTTAATCTCAGGTTATTTATTAAAATTAGTTTCCAGTTGTTTGAGCAGTTAGGTAATAAACGTATGTCATGTGTATCAAACTTAATAAGCATTATGTTGTTTAGATGTCTACCAACCTGAAGCTTCTGTTTGTCTTAATTTGGTGTAAATCAATTTATGACTACTAAATAATGCTAATGATATCATAATGGTATTTCGCAATACATTACTATTTTGCCCTCTTAAAACTCATATCTGAGTATCTTGGTTTTGATATAAAGTATACAAGCTGCACTTAAAATTGATAGTTGCTTATTAAGTTTAATGTAATTTATTTTATTTTGGATATTTTTTACTATAAATTCATTACAGATATTTTATTATTTCATTGTAGAGATAAATAATTTCTTAATATCTCATTATGGGAATATTGTTAAGCTGAAGACATTTGGCTGTGTTTTGTATTTTTAAATTATTATTTTTTAATTCCTGTTTTATATTTTTTTGTATACTTTTTATTTATGTATATATAGTATTTTAACTAATGCTGACTCAATTGTAAGAATTTTGTTGTATATTTGTATTAATGTTGACAAAATACATCCTCTAAATGTGATAATGATAATGTGATTAGTTTATTTCTATTTGATTAAAATGTATTTCCCTTATTCTAACATATTTATATTTAATATCTATTCAACATTTACACGTCTTGTAACATAAATTCAACTTATAAAGAAGTACTGATATTTGTTAGCATTATCCTACAAATTTGGCCCTTTTATTTTAAATTTTACTTTAAACTATTTAAATGTTAAACCCATCCCTAGATTGATTCCTCCCACAAAAGTATCACATAAACAAATATTCCAAAAATCAAGAGTCTTTAGGTGTTGAAAGGTTTTTGTTGATCCCATTTTAAATTTTCCGTTATATTTTATTTTTTCCTAGCATCTAATAAATAAACAATATTTACACAAACCAAAAAAAAGTTCATCCATTTGCAGGCAACTAATTCAACCAATAATTGGTTGAGGAAAAAGTAATTCAGGCTTTTTTAATGTTTTTCATAGCAAACGTATTTGTTCAAATTTCTGACACTAATCGATGATATTGAAAACCTGTACTGCTATAACCCATGGAGGGTCATTGGTTTAATATTGGTAGGAACAGTGTTGTTTTTAATACAATGGTTGTGCAGGGAGATGATTTGTCAGAGATCCCACTCAACTGCAAGGTTTTTCCCTAATTAACAGTACCTACATAAGTGGCTATAGGAACCCCAGTTAGGATAGCAGTCTGCAGATCCTACAGGATCCATCTGTTGCTGTTGACACATTTAAAAAACTTATTAGCCAGATGGGATTTAAATCAGGGATATTCAACATTCAGACCTCTATTCACTGAGCTAACTTGCTCCCTAATCAATGATATAAGTGGTGTTTCGATCAAGGAACTTTTTCCTCTTTTATGATAAAACCATAATTGCATCATTAGAAATTCTATGGCTTTTGGGTGAAAAACTGAACCAAGTGATTTTCACAAGTCTCTTTTGAAGCCAGCTTACACCATTAAGAGGATTCTGCAAAGATCGCAACAAATGATAGATGATGCAAGATCAATTCTATGCCATAGAAGCATCAAAACTTCTCAGCCAAGCTTTCTCAATTTTTTTTTTATGAAGTCACTTAAAATATGTGTGGTTTAGTGCTGTCTTTTGTCATATATGATCTCTATGTCATCGTCCTTAATCATTTTTTTTATAAATGCCTTGTTATTATTTTGTTTCAACGGCGATTCATTAATGGAAACTCGGTTTATTAAAGTTTTCCCAGTTAATTCATGTGGTACCAAGCTAATTTTGGTATCCAGTATTATGTAAATTGTTAAAACTCTTTAATGATCGATTAGTGGTCCAGTAGCGATCTTGCAAGATGATACATGTATATTTAGATTTTTTACATGATTGGCCAGCCAGGAGGAGATTCATCTTTAACATAGAAATTTCAACAACGAAAATGAGCAAATCAATTTGAAACTGGTTGATCAATCAGCTCATCACCATGTAATTTTCAATGGGACTGTACTGTATTTTTTTCCTTCTAAGAAAACATGCAAGAAGTGGATTGTAAAAAGAAAGAATGCAAATGTGTGAATACTACTGAAGAATTAAACAGTTAAAATGATCTAGCTGAAATGAGATATACAATTTTAATGAAATTGGATAATGATGTTGCTTTCATCTAAATTAGTGACTAAATCAGGTACATGGAGATATTCTTAATTGTCTCCTAAAAATTTGAATTTAGTTAAATAAATGAAGAATATAGAGTGTATTATACATTTTTTAAATTAAACAGATGGATGGGAAGCTTCATCAATAATTTTTTTTTAAATGTATTGTATACACCGCATATTTGATGTATTATTGGTTTGTGTCTGTAATTCAATAAAAAAAGATAAACAAAATTCAGATGTAACCAAAACTAAATAAACCAACATCCCTTTAAGATACATAATAAATTACTAATGCCTAATCTATTTAAGGATTTATTGAATTAGTAATAGGGCATTTTGTAAATTGTGATTTAGAAATATGTGTATACAACAATAAAACTTTACAGATTTCAACACTCACCAAGTCTTGAACGGTATTTATGTTAATACTTCATTGAATAAGTGATATGGTTAAAAACATTTGGTATAAATATGAGAACTATAAAGTAGTGCAATATTTTATTTCCTGTAGGTGGAATAATAAAAATGAGTGGTAAAGAATTGAATTAATCGGGAAATATTATGATAGTATAACAATTATTCAACATTGGGAATTCGGGCGATTAGAATTATAAATTGGAACCACGGCAGTTGGTTTGCTGCTAGGTGGACAGGAGTACTCATCTAGTATGTATGCATGAATATTATTTAAAAAAAAATTATTATGTATGCATAAATATTATTTAAAAAAAATAAAATAACGGAAGAAAAAAACATAAATGTAAATTTAAATGGAATAGTTTTAAAAAATGACAAATAAAAAACTAGAACTCTATTTTAACTCTGTATACACATACTTTAACCCGTAACCAGTATGGTGGGGTCCTGGGAGTCCCAGCCAGTTTTGTTTATTCTGTAATTCCCATAGGATCTGCTATGAGGAGCTGTGGTCCACAGTACCTTTCAGGCAATAGCTTCTGAGCTGTTGACAGAAGTGGTTGTACCGCGTTAAGTGATTTCGGAGTATTATTCGATTATTAGTGGAGCGTGGGGTCCGTATGACCCCACCATACCATTAGTGAAACTTTTTTATAAAAAATAATTGATATTATTCCAGTCAAAAATGGCATATTCACAGCGACAGTCGATGAATGTTAATGATCCCAATTTTCTGGAATGGCTGGAAGGTGTTATGAGCGAATGTGGAAGTTATCAGGACTTTGATCCAGATTTGGAAATTGATCATGATTCTAATTCGGAGTTAGATTATGGGATCGATGACTGTCAGGAATATGAAGAATCGGTATTTCTTTAGAAAATCTAGAACAAAGATACGGTATGCAGGGAGAAGTTTCATCTCATGGCATGACAGCTCAGAATTATTTTGGAAAAAATAGGATTAAGTGGTGTTCTACTCCACCTGCGGTAAACGTACGAACCCGTTCCCACAATATAATAGTAACTCATATATAATTTATTCATCATTGCCGGAGAACAAACAATTATCAAGATTTGACTTCATTAAAAATCTGGCGAGGCAGCTGGTTGAACCACAACTTCAGGGGAGAGAACCAACTTGCACATCCCCCGTGATCATAGGCAATCGATTGCTAGGTTGATAAATTACCAAATTCCAAAGCCCTCAGCTGTACCTGGTAAAAGAATAAGGTATGGGAAGTGCCCAAGAAGTTGGGATAAAAAAACAAAGGTTTACTGTGCTCATTGCAGTACACTAACCACAATATGCATGGATTGTGCCAAGAGTGTCTGTGAAGACTGCCTATAATAGTGCTTGTGATTTATATATTTTTTTTTATTACCAAATTATACCATTTTTTTTAATGTTCCTTGTATAGTAAATGATAGAAATAAATCACTACTTTTTATGATTTTTCATGTACTCATGTCTTAATATTAATGTTAAATATTTTGTAATTTTCATTTCTACAGTTTTGCGTAATAAACTTTTATATAAAACAATCATTAACATTTATTATGTTCAATTCCATTCAGATATTATGTATGGTTGTAAAAAAATTGTTTTGATTTTAATTGAACATTAACAGGGAAGATTTTGAGTTAACAAATATTGGGGTCCCGGTGACCCCACCTTACCGGTTATGGAACAACTTATGCACCACACCAGTTACGGGTTAAAACAAAAATAGCGGTTTATTCTTGTTTGCTTCTTTCATTTATCAGGCTCCATAGCTCCTAAGAAAAAACATGGCTTCATGGTCAATGAAATCAAAATAGATGATTATTTTACAAATTTATAAAATATGGCAGGGAGAAGTCAACCACAGAAGAAACTTTTATGTAAATAAGGACATTCTTGAAAATCAAACATTCCTCCATTTAATGTTAGGTGGTTTAAAATTATAACAGAAACAGTGGGGCAAAGTGAAAAACACATATAATGTCAATTTATGTAGGATGGAGATAGTAGAGGGCACAGTCAAAATACACCAAATAAATCTTGAGTTATTTGGTGTTTTTTTTACTGCACCTCCCAACTATCTCCATCCTCCATTATATCTTCCAGTCAACTATTTTCCTCTCGTAAAATGTCAATTTATGGTATAATTTCAACATTTTTACATAGCTTCTGAAAAAGTAAAAAAGGAATTTCATATTTTTTTAAGTTTTTAGATGTTCCTACCTATTTGTCTACTATTCAAGCATTCCGATTTTGGATAATCATAAGAACCACTTGAGAATGAAGTTTTCAGATTTAGAAAGAAAATTACTAACTGACAACTCAATTTTTTCTGTTCATCACAAAAATACAACTCTTACATTTTTTTTTTTAAAACTGCCTGCAATGAAGTGCATATATATTTACATTAAATAATTAATTATATGCACATTATTTAAATACATATATATATTTTGTCAGAGGATCAGACCTGCAGGTACACTGAGATAGAAAAAAAGAACCACATATAAAAAAAAATTGTTATCATCAGACAGAATGCCTTCAAGAAGTTTATTTCCACTAAGGATGCGAAATTTGACAATGTAATCAAGCACTCTTAAACCTTCTTCTTGGGAAGAATACTGTCATAATAAAATTATATTACATCCATTGGTATGTCATTAATGGTACCACAATAACTCGATATCTCATGTTATACAAACAAATTTGTAACAAAAATATTTTAAAATCTAAATAATTTAAACATAACAAAGAAGTGAGGGATATCAAAACTACACTTCAAATAAATTTTATATTATCCATGTTTATTCATTCTTTGATAATCAATAACAGCTTTATTTGATCAGATTAGTCACAAGGGTATTGAAATCCCTATTCCAGATTGTGAGTGGCTGTATAGACAAGTATAAAAAATAAATATCCCGGATAATTTTTAATTGACAATTTTTTTTTTATTTTTTACTACATTAAGTTGTGTACATAGTCATAACGTCCTCAAATCAAAAAATTTGAACCAATATGGCTTTAATGCACAATGAGTTCTGTTTATCCAGCGGATGCTTACATTTCACAAATTATATTGGATTTTAAATAAATATTTTTATACACAATAGAGTTCTGATGAATGAGTAGGTCCCATTTTAGAAAAGTACAAGGAGAAAGTTTATACCACAACATAACAGACCACAAAGTCTTTGAACTTAATTAGCAAGTCAATATAAATAATATACTATCAATATCTAAAATAGAACTCAAAACTGTTTCAATAAATTTATGAGTTATTTATACAACTTTATTATAGAAAACATTAATTTTCCTACTACATGTACAAAAAAAAAAAATAAATAAGAGAATTTAATTACAATGTTTTTTTTTAACACATGTAAAAACAATCAATTATGGTAGTGATTCAACCGTTTCTGCTACGAATAGGCATATTTTCAAAAAAGCAATTTATTGATTATAAGAAATTTGTACATTTGTTTTTTGTATATTATATAGCAAGTGTGGGTATACCTATATATTTTTTAAAATATAAAATCTCAGATCATTAGCCAACCGACAACATCTTTCAAGTCAAGTATTAGTTCTGCTCAGACAACATATTAGGCAAAAAAGAAATTTCAGTATATACCAAGGGCCAGGAATATGATATTGGCAGCTTATGTATACGTAAAGGAGCTAATGGAAGTCAAGATACATTACGTAAGCAATACATGTATCAGAAAATCTGAATTTCTTTAAGCAATGAGCAGTCCATGAGAATACAATATAAAACAAACGAGTAGCTAGATATTGTTCTAAAAATTGTAAATAATTTTAAAAAATAAGAAACAAATCTCCACATTGGGATAGTATCAATCAATTTTGAAAGTAAATCAAAACCAAATGCAATGAATGCATTCATAAAAAAAATAAATCTAAAAACATACTAGCAGATAACACATTAGAACAAATACTAGGTATTCGTAAATGTTGGAATAAATAAAGAATTTAAACATATAGCCTTCTTTGAGATTAGAATAATAATAATGATTTTCACTTTTGTGAACTCAAAGCCACTACCATTTATTTAAAAATACTTTTTTTTAAAATCTATTTGTTTTTTATAATGTCAAAGCTAATTACAAACCAAGGTATAACCAACTTCCAATGCTTTACAAATGCAAGTGAAAAAAAAATGGAAAGAAAAAAATGTAAAATATGGAAGCATCTATAATAATTGAAACATTACTTATCCTACATCAGACTTAATATACTTATTTACACTTAATAACTATTCATAGTTTTACGATAATACATAACTCTTCATCAACTGTTACAAACAACATAGACATCTTATAAATGCCTTCGAATACAAATTGTTGCCAAAAATAAAATAAAAATAACACTTTAAAAAGGAGGAAAATCAGTTTTATACCATAAGACTAAATCTCTCCATTTTCACAACACAATAGTTCTTGCAACTGCTAAAATATTGTTTCATTTCATAAAAGAATTCACATTATAGGAAGATTGTTAAGTTGCTAGAAAATTAAAATTAAAATTACAATAAGGTATTTCACCATAAGCATTATCACACTTGATAAATACAACTTTAATGTAGCATTAGTAAAGGTAAAATGGAAAAAAAGAGAAAAAAATTATGCTAAGATTTTGAATTAACAAACCATGTCCTTAAAAGACCCATTTTTTTTTTAAATAAAGGACAAGAAGTTTTAAAAAAAATCCACTCTATTGGGACGATGGCAGGCATTACTACAATATTTTCTCACCCTTTAACGTTTTGTTTGCTTTATAAATTATAAACTAGATGAGAAAAAATTGGTTTTTTTACTTTTGCTTGTTTAGAGGTAGAGAGCTATTAGTGATGAGGAGGAACTAGACGGAAAGGCAGCGAATTCCCGCTGTCCTCACGTAGCGTATCTCTTCGTCCACAGCCTAGCTATACGGTCGTGCTCCTCACGATTTTGAAGGTACTGTGTCGCTATACTGCCCACTAGGGGATCAGCTATTAATAAAATAAAAACATATATTTAAAAAAATTGGAGTAATTAAGTGAGACATAAATAAAAAGTAATTACATTGCCTGTAATGAAATAAATAATATTATGAAACACAAGGGAAGATATGAAAGTACAGATCACTGGTTCTCAACCAGGAGGACGAGAAGACAAGTCAGGGGGGAATCAGTTGAAGATAAAAAATTCTCACACAGTTTCAGGTTTTTTCTCTTGCCAGTATTTCTTTATCTTAAATTGAAACTTATAATGTTGTATCTTGTGATAGTAAAATTGATTTATTTTGAATGTTATACTTACTGTTTTTTTATCAAAGGCCCTTAAACATTTTTGTGCAAGGGGGAGTGGGAGGCTTTCATTTGAACAAGTCATGATGCAAAAAAGATTGTGAACCATTGGTATAGATAGACTTCTAATGCATTAACATGTTTATGCTTCAGTTCAAAACACTAGTAATGCGACAATAATACCAATTATTTAATCATTTCTGGACTTTCATAAGATAAATAATTAGTATGTGTTTGTCTTAAGCAACACAGAGGTAAAGGTAGCAAGTGTTAGTGCTTATTGGGAGTTATACATTTCATTTGGGAAAAAAAAAGTCAAACGAAGAAATGTCTAATAAACAAAAAAAAAACACCTTTTTGTTTTGTTTATCATGCCTTCTAAGACCGCATGAATATCATTATTGTTAATTTTTTTATTCGTTCTCACTAATTAAATTAATTGTAATAATTAATTAAAAGTAATTATTTAACACTCTAAGATTTAATAGCTTACAATGCCTGTATTGTTATTCTATAGGGACTCGTCCCAGAATAAATAAAGACATTATTATTATTATTATTAAACACTTTAATAGGTAAAATTTTGATCTACTAATTTTTATATGCAATGCTATACACGATTTGTTTTAACTAAAAGTATATGTAGTAAATAGATATTAAACTTCTAGAAGAGAATAGAAATTGTTCAATACGGAAAATAAAAAAATGATAATACATATTGTCTAATCAATTGCTAATATTAAGCAGCAATCGAAAACCATCTAATCAGCCATTGATATTTGCATATACAAAAATCATTATTTCACTAAAATAGAGTTACAAAAAAAAATAAATACTCAAACCTATACTGAAATTTAAAGTTGTAACTTAAGCTTATGTCTATAAAGAACCAAAAGATAGTCCAAGAAGGTGAACTTTTGAAAGGGATTTATTAGAAAGACAAAACAAAGTAATCATGATTTAAAAAGTTCCTAATTAATAAATAAATTTAATGTAAATTTTATTTTAATCTGAACTAAGCACAAATAAAAAAAAAATGTGGATATCAACCCAAAAAAAATTGCTTAGGTGAAAGATCAAGCTTAGTTGAAGCGAGGATATCTTTCAACGCATTCTTACTTTTCAACCTTTAAACCCCCTAGAATTAAGTTAGATGATTTTTTAACAGGTGAACTTGACACACTTAAAATTTAGTTTAAAAAATGAAACTGAAAAACTTTATTAATTATTCACCATTGCCCTTACCTGGATTGCAGTCTGTTAAAAGAGAACAAATAGATAACAAAACTTTTGAAATAGTTAATGCAGGTGACCAATTATCTTTCAAAATATCCAGACAGATTACTCCTTGACTGTTGATGTTACAATGGTAAATACGAGTTCGGAATGTCACCTGCACCAGAAAATAGCAATGAGATTAAAATTTATTTATTCAATTTACTCGACAAATAATAATTACTTGACAGATTAATTTACCTTAGGAGGCTTAAAAGGATATTCTGGAGAAAAGTGAATATCTAGAAAAAAAACACCACCTTCATAAACTGAACCAGGAGGTCCTAAAATGGTCGAGACCCATTCATATAAGTTATCACCTTTAGGTCCAGCACTAAACAAAAAAGGAAAATAAATATAATAAGCTTTTAGTCAAGATATAATGAAAGAGCTAAAAATAGACCTGATATTCAGCAATAATACCTGCAATTGGGTGGAGGATCTAAAGTTATTTCAGCAAGTTCTTTCTGAATTCTAAAATAAAGAAATTAAATTAAAATATATGCATACTCATCAATCTAGTTGACTTGATAGTAAGACAGTCGCAGTAATACATTAACTGAATAAGATAAAAACACCAAACAATGTTTGACAATAGAAAACAACAAAAACCTTTTCGCAGATGTGGAAAGAGCTTTCGACATTTTAGGATTTGGTTTGACTTCTTTATTCTCTGTTTTAGGAGTTTCTGGTACAGATGCAGCACCTCTTCCACGACCAGTTCCACTAGATCCAGCACCAGACATAGTCACAGCCGCTGCATAAATAAAAAGAAAATCTTACATAGAATATACAGCATATTAATAAAGTCAGAAGGAAAGAATAAAATGACACCAACATACAATTAGTAATCTCAAATCAATAACAGTAAATGGCAAGGTTATAAAAGTTAGGTTAAGTTGTATTAGGCTATGAACCTTGGAAACAATTATAACAATAAATATTTTACAAAACAACAGTCAGTCACTAATGAATAACTAATACATATAATTTAAAAAAGATAAAGATTCAATTAAAAAAAAAACCCAACAGAAATGACAAATTGTAAGTGTTGGTCATTGTTAATAGATGACTCCTTAAGTGATATATATACAAAGGGTTTTGTTTCAAAATAATGAATAAGGAGAGATCTTTTTTTAAAAATGTCAAAAGGAAATCTTCAGTAGAAAATAACTTAATGGACCACACCTATGTAAGTACAGAACAAAAGAGAACCTATAAAAATAACATTTAGAGAACCCCAATTAATTAATACATGAATTTATTTTTGGACGAAAATTCATATCCCTGAATAAATATGCTTACCTAAAATTTATTAAAATGGTCTGGGCAGGTAGAAACTCGTCTTGATAAACTTAAGAGTACATTTCTAATAAGATGCAAAATGAACTGAACCGGCGGCCATGAACAACTTCTCAGCTGTGAAAGAGCAAGATTATTAAGGTAAATGAATACTAGAACGTTATTACATAGAAAAGGTTTTGTAAAAGAGGAAATAGAGAGAACGTACGCTTGGAATGCAGTGATTTTATCGTCCCAAGGATTTGACCAAAACCAACAACTGGGGCGTCTTGTCAGTAAACACAAGGCCCCAAAGCCTCCTCACAACAAAGAGGTTGAATCTTTATTAAACATGAATAAAAAAAAAAAGGTAATAAAATAGTTCTCACTCTGGCAATCTAGTTATAGATATTTTTATTTAATGAATTCGTTTAACTAATATATTCACTAATGACCAATGAACTCACCCTTATTAGACAGGAAGGCATATATGAATTTAATAAGATCTTTTGGTAATACGCTGTAGGATATTTCGCAAGCATCGTGTTTTGTAAAAATGTTATGATATCTATTAGCAATGAAAAGATACTAACACTTACAAATAGTTCCGGCGAAACAAAACATTATAAATTAATTCAAATTTCCCGGTCTTTTGGTGACTAATAGGGGAGAAAAATCTCTTAACTAATCAGCAATGTACTTAGTTATCTAAAAAAAATATATTACAATAGTACAGCAAACGATCTTAAAATATCAGACATTTTTTTATCTTTAATATAATTTATTTAAAAAAACAAAAACAGCTTAGCTTAATTGTGTTAGCACGTTTCGTTTAATAATTTTTTTATTGAATCCTGCTTGAAAGCAGTCTTCAAGTATTTTTTTACGGTAATAGATGTTAGACATTAAACTGCTAGTAATGAATATACACTTAAGACCGAATTTTTTAATAGAGTGTTTATTGTTTTTTTCTTGAGTTCTTGAATGAATGAGTTTTTGCGGAGTGATTATGAACAGAAATTCAAATAAAACCTATAAATTCATTCAGACAAAAGAAAATTCGCCAATAACTTGTAATGGAAAATTAAATGTATATTGTTTTTTTTTGTTCTATTATGACGCTACAACCCGTTTGCAGGTCTTGGCTTCCTCCAAAAGGGTTCCTGTCACGGTCGTAGTGTAGGGAAATGGCGACCCCTTCGCCCAGTAATAGTAACTCAGACAGCAATGGCCCTCCAGGTAGGGGGAGCAGGATACTGACACAAATACAGTACACAATTAGAATTATTGATTCAATGGCTAGTTTTGTGATATGTATTGACCGTCTGAGGGATATATTTTAACGATAAACAATAGTATCAAATGTTATAACACCTGCAATCCTGATCCTAAAAGTTGGGCTTTAAGTATATCACAAAAAAACAGGAAACAACTAAATTGAACAAATTACAACAAATTTTAACTCTGTAATGTGCATTACAATAGAAATTATCTTATAGGTTTGAGAAAAGTAGTGAAAAGCCAAGTTGGCAAAAGTGAACATTTCATAATTTCGTGAAATCCCGTTATGAGGCAAACAAATTTTCAAGAGTTCAAAAGGCCAGAAATATCGACGAAGTCTGAGTCGAATGCAGTATAAGGGAGGGTTCAACAGTGGTTCCAGAGATTTCGAGAGGAAGATCTGAGCCTGGCAGACAAAGAAGGGTGCGGAGGAAGTTCTGCCCTTCATGACAATGTTCCCCGAGCTTAGGTGGAAGAAAATCCAAGAACAACTGTTCAAGAACTGGCAGGGAAACTCGAAGTCAGTAACCAAATTAAAGTGATGAATCAGAATAGGCAATAATGAAACCATTTTTAGTCTATCGAAAGGGGCCCATTATGTTGCATGACTACGCTTGTTCACATTTAAGTTTGACAAACAAAAAATAAAAATTTATGATGCCCTGCTTATACACGTCCTGTAATGATTTTATGCATTCTTAGTTGTTATACTTTTCAGCCTGTGTTCCATATTCAGTTTTATTTCAAATTTTCCATTTATGTTTTGTTATGTTCATCCTCATAAAAACGTCGGCACATAAATATAAGTCCAGTACTTATTTAGTGTTTTTTTTTTTTTACTGCACCCCCCAACTATCTCCGTTCTACATTTTATCATCCAGTCAACTATTTTCCTCTCATTCATGTATTCGTTTTCATTTATTTAAGTTTTTAATTACTTGAATAAATGAATGCTCTTCATGTTTTTAGAGTTTAAAAATGACGACATTTTATTGATACGCTGTCGATGTAATTGATCAGGTATTGATGCCATATTCATCGATATTCGTATCTTTTTATGTCTCACGTTTGAGTTCCCGATAATTGTGGGAGCTTGGGTATGAGATTCTGCCAAATCACTCACCAGACCTCTCGCCAACTGATAACCATTTTTTTAGGCTTCTGGACAACTATTTACAAAATAAAATTAATTATTGACCGAAGAACATTAAGAACGCGTTTTCTGAATTAATAAATTCCAAGGATTCCAAATTCTATGCAGAGGGTAAGGGAAATCTACCCACTCGATTAATAAAAAAATTTGTTTTTTTTTTAAACCACAATCTTGTGCTATATGTGATACTATTCGGAACGTTAGGAGTATCTAAATAAAACATTGAGCAGGTAGCTTAAATGTCCTTGAGGATCGGTACCTGTACCCTTAGGAGACAGGACAGCGGCAGTCTTAGGCAAAACAATGAATATAATGTTATTCAATTAGATGAAAAAGGATATTTATTTACTAAACAACTCCTAGTCAGTCCACACGTCAACCATTGGGGGAGAGGGGGATATGCTTCTTATTCATTAATGACGCAATATTACTATACCTCAGTGCTTACCATCTCAGGGTAGCATCCCATTTTATTCTTTAAATGTTAATCAGATCAAAGGATCTGAATTTTGATAGATGACTGTTTGGACAGTCAAGCCAATATAGCACTTGCATTATATTTCGGAAAATCCAATACTACCCGGAATAGTATTATTATATACTATCAAATTATTAGGTTCCAAAAACAAGCTAATCCTTTATAAAACAGTAATCCGCTCAGTGCTGACCTATGCCTCACCTGTATGGAGTTCAACCTGCGCTACAAATTATAGAAAGTTTGAAAGGATACAAAACCTATGCATGAGAATTATTAATAATTATCCCCGCTACAACGAAAATATCGACTATGCTCAGAGATCTTGAACTTCCCACTGTAAAACAATATGTTTCAGCCCAAACAAAAGCATACTTCGAAAAAACTTCAGCTTCCGAAAACCCATTAATCCGAGAAATCGGTAACTATGATAAACATTCACTACGACGGTACACGCACAAAAGAACAAAACATATACTTCTCACTTAACAAATCACTATTCGTAGGTACCATAATCTGGTTATCTGTATTTATTTTATAGTTATTTTTAATTGTGTATTTATTTTCTATTTAATTATTATTATTATATTTACTTACTTTATTAGTATTATTTTTATTTATTTATAAATTACAATTATTATTATGGCTCATTTTTCTTTTTCTTTTTTTTTTAAGCTGGTTTTTTCTACATTTTTCCTGCTATTGTAAAACTTATTTATCAAAGACAACTTTAATTAATTAAAATCACTGTTCTTTAAACATGTCAAGGAAGTCCGGAACATTTATTTACACATATTGCTGCTTGTATATGTAAAACTGTAAATAAAGGTTGAAAAAAAAAAAAAATCAAGTTATTACGGATAACTGATTCCCTACCGTTCTTGTTAATATATTTTTGACAGTTATAGATAATTATTCTTGGTATCCTGACATAATTACCCGACTCATGCATTATTAATGAGACGCACGCTAACAAGAGGAAGGTACGTGTACAAGAGGAACCGGATCGAGAGGGAGCTGTGGAGGGGACCGCTCCCTGGCCCGAGCCTCCAGTCCACGATGATGCTGCCTCTAGTTCTGTACGGCCTCCTCCTCGGCCTAGCCTCCGCCGCCGTCAGGTATGACCAGGCGCAGACAGGGGACTACAACGTCCACCTCGACCTTAAGAACATAGAGGTCCTCGCCTTCTTGGACGGGTCGTCTCTCGGTCTAGGAGATGTGAGTATCCTAAAAGCCTGTCAAGAAGGCCGATTCAGATATTTACAGAGTCTATCTTGCTTTAGGTTCGCCGCTGCTTATGTCGGTTGAAAAGTAACTGTTTTTAGTTGCCAGTCACTTCTCAACAACTATGGTCATCACTAATCTATAGTATATGATAACATGAGACATATTCCACTAGTAAACCTAAAGTGGCATAAGTCAAAAACCTAAATTTTTGAATAACTGAAAAAGTATTGACGAGCTTGGAATACCATTAAGACACTGGGATTGACACAAGTGCTGACTGACAGGCAATCTCTTAAGCTATTGATATTTACCCATTTCTTGCAAGCTCATAACTCAGCACCGATTTTTGGATTGACTCAATTTAGAAATATTATTGCGATATTAGTTTTAAAAATAATAAAATAATTGTACTTAATAAAAATAAAATTTTGAAAGCGAAAAAAGACCCTTTCCTTTTAACTCTCTGTCTTTCTATAAAATTTCCATTTACCTATTTCTTCAAAAAATTTCACCAACATGCAAGTTTTCTGTCAATATCGTTTTATTTTGTTTTTTTTTTAAATCTTTTTTTTATTTTATTTTAAAATATGTACAAATTTTAAAACATTGGTGGGATAATCACTTACAATGAAAATGAGTTCACATTACAACGGTTACTGATTAATATGTTTTTGTTGTTGGTAAAATTTAAAAAACCAACAGAAAAGAGCCAATATCCCTTTGCTTATTAAAAAGTATCTGACCCTTTTTGGCTTTGATTTGAGGACTATAGCTCCAAAAATATATATGTGAGAAATAATTGAAGCATTGACATGCAAAAGACAGTAAGTCACGAAACTGTTTTGACACTGAAATTGAAAGCTTAAAGTGATTAACTACTTACTTTTTCTATGAAAAAACTGCAAAATGATTGTTTTTACTCATTACCTTTTCCTTGTGAGCCCCTCAATTATAGATCTGTATAAAGAAGTGATTACTAAAAAAATTAAAAACAGTTACTTTTCTAAAGGTTACTTTTTAACCAGTAAAAGAAAATGACGTACCTAGTGTGAAAAAGGCTCTATTTGCTTAATTTCGGCCAATTCGATCTAATTTTTATGATACAAAAATTATAATTCGATTATATTTTTATAATAGTTGTTTTCACATTGACTGCAATAGTTGCAAAACAATAAGTTCTATCCTAGTAAAAATTTTGTTTACTTAGTCTAGGAGTATTTAAGTAATTGGAGAAAATTATACCTTCTGAATTGCATTGAATATTATAATTAATTTATATTTAGATTAAGTTTTAAGCACTATTTATTTTAGAAACCAATTTGAATGGAGATGAGCCAAAGGGTACAGTTTTATTTTTTTTTTTTAATATTGCTATTATGGATAGATTCGAGTCAGCGCCTATAGAATGTTCAAAAGCAATATTGATCCATGGATAAGATATCCAGAATAAAATAAAAAAATCACACATATTTTAATGTTTTATGATTTATCAAAAAGTTTTTACTTTTTTTGTTACGAAACACGTATTAAAAAGAATTATGAATTTTACAAGTTTGGCTTTTCACTATTGTTCTCAAATCACAGAAATACATAGATAGAAATACATATTTCTAATAAAATGTATATTTTAAAAATGTTCGGGGGATTTTCGTAAAGCCCATTTCTTGGGGTGAATATTATTGAAATAGAGCTGTTAATAAAAGTTAATGTTTTATTAAATATGACAATATTATTTATTGTTAAAATACACCTGCCAACCTTTCAATAATTAGCAGAACTTTCTAGTTAATTAGGTATCTCACGTTAACATTTCACAAAAGACTTCAACTGCAGAAATAGGATGGACCTTTTTTTTCTTCAGTTAAAGTACTCTAAGGTCTATATCAATATATCAATTAAACAAATTATGTACTTATTTATTTTTCTATTAAAATTATTATTCCTCTAGTAATAATCGGAAAATTATAGTTTACCTATTCTTAAAAGAGATTATAGTTATTTTAGTACTGGTATATCGAGACAACGGCATTGGGCACACTTAACCATTTTACATTTAACTTAGCCCTAAAAATATGAAAAGACGAAAGAAGTCAATATTGAAGGAGTTTCTAAAAAAATATGCATATTAATATTTGTTATTAATAAATTACGGAAAATGAATTGATTAATTGATGATTTGAAGTGCTAAATATAAACATATAAATAAACATAAACTAAAGTAACTCTTGAAGCAGAACTGTACTTGTCGAGCTTGTTGAACTGTACTTGCAGGGGTGTACATTAAAAAAAAATTCGCCACTCAAATTGTAATATCAAAATAAAGATATATCATATCGTCGCTGTCAAAACAATACCGCCTATCTACAACTTTTGATGAAAATGAGTTAGTAACGGTAACCCATTCTACAGGTTGAATTACACAATATTAAACAATGTTTTCAAGGTTAAACGCAAGGAAATTATTGAATTAGGAATTAAAAGATAACAGATATACATAAGATAACATAACATATGGCGCGATTTTTTTCCTCTCCTGTAAAATCGCCTAAAGTGTAGATAGGCGGTATTGATTTGACAGCGACGTATAATCTGTTAACTGCCGGAGATGGATTCTTTGAAATCTGGGACCTTCCTGGGGCTCACCTAGCCTCTTTAAAGCAGTAGCCAAAATAGAGGGTTGAGTATGATCTAGGACAAATCAACTGTACAATCGTTATCCTAGAAACAGTACAGTCTCTACCACGTTCTGGGCTCTTCATGGGTTGTATTGGAAAGGGTTTTTTTTCTTTCTTCTCGTTTTATATTGCCATATTTATATTGAATTTATTTTGGTAATAGATTTAGTACAAAACAATGTACAATCCCTTAAGGAACGAATTGTATTCATTATACACTTATTTCTAAAATAAAAATAATAAAGGGAAAAAGGTTTTTCTTTCTTCAGCGGATTACAGTTAGTACACCGAAAACGTCGCGGACACCGGAAATACAAGCGCCCAGGACAGTTGTTCGGACGGATACGAGTAGGTATTCTGTAACTGTGAGGAATCCGATGTGAGCTCGGAGGTATACATGTGTCTTTAAAAAAAGGTTCTTCTTTCTTTATTTCTTGCTTCGAATCTACCTCCTACATGGCGAAAATTATTTCTTGTGGTTACCATTCGTCATTCTTCATGGTTGAAAACAGTCAGTGGCAAAACGACGGGAAAAAAATTTTGGTCTGAAGAAGAAAACGGTTTCAATAAATCAAGGAAAGGGTATATAATACAAATTTGTTTCTCATCTGTATAATAATCTATTCAAATGCAGTTCTTAAATTGCTTCAAACAGGATCTAATTATAACAAATTTTAATGTTAACATATTTAAAATGTCTTCTTCGACAATATTTGTTTGATTGAGTGAGTATATACTATTAGGGAGAGAGGCAGCTCAATGTCTAGCCTGCGGAATCTGGAAACACTACTGGGGCTCACCCAGCCTTCATAAAAAAGGGGGAGAAACCTGAACGTTGGGCAACAAATCACCTCCCTGCACAATCGTTGTCCTAAAAAAAGTACATTTTCTACCTCGTACTAGCATCCAAGACCCTTCATGGCTTATTGTGGTACAGATTTTACAATATATATAGTAAGTTCTTGAAATATTGTTAACGTACGTAGTTATTAAACTTTTTCAATAATGTCCTGCTCCATACGCATTTTAAAATTAATGAAAAAATATATTGAGAAATTTTGTTATAATCCGAGCCTTATCGTCAACAATATATTTACTGTCAAGATTCTCACCGTGTAGTAAAGTCTTGCAATCAATTATAACACATTAGAATCAAACGATCGTAACCGAGGAGTTAAAAAAAACAAATCTTAGTGAGCACTATAAGAGCTTAAAAAGGCCTCTTTGTACTAATTTTTTTTCTTTTTCTTTTCTATTTAAATTTGTGTATCGTTTATGAAATTTAATTTTGTGTTTTATCTTATTACTTTTGTTATTGCCTATTTAAAATTAACAGAATAACACTTTGAGAATAGAACGTCTTTAAAAGAAGAAGCTGTCAAGAAGTACTTCCAGAAGTTAGGGAAAATTCCGAAGATGGAATTATGTGAAAAAAGGCCACCAAATGGATGTTGAAAAGGGTAGAATTGGAGAGTATTGGGAAACATTTATATAAGAAGAGGAACGTGGCTAGAAGGGTTTGGAGTTAGCATTTTATTGTTACATTTTTTATATTTCAATTTCCATTAATATGAATAAGACGGTAGGTGTCATCAGTTTCTCAATTATCAGTGGTCAGGTTATAGACTATGGAGGATAACAGTCCCTGTAGACCGGCTAAAACACAAGCACCATTAACAATTCAAATCTCTGTAAGAGAATGTAGAACGATCAACACGAAGCCATTGTCAGCCGATGCCGGAGCACGGAGATACGACGGTATTGTCTGGAAGTCATAGTGGAGTCTCATAACTGTTCTCGGTAGAACTATTTGGGCCTTCATCAACTAACAATATTCATCATGGCGACATTATTGATATGTTCCTTTTGTCCCTCCTTTGTTTTAGGGGTCAACAACACTCCTCAAAGGGGATCTAAAGCCATCGGCGTATTTTGTATTCATCCACTTAACTGTTGATTGAATGATAATGAATCGAGCTAGGATGCAGGTGATGGTTTGAAGCTTGATTTAACCTTATTGCAGCTCTATAACTATCCAAATAGGATTCCTGTTTACTAAAACAGAGCTAATGAAAACGGAACGCATTAAGTGGCCATATATGACCCCGGATAGCAAAAATTAATAAATCAATTTTATCCTGAGACATTTAGCATTTTAAATAATTCTAAATAAATCTTACCAGTTTTTAAATATATCGTAATAGTATTTAAGAAGAGACACAACTAAAAAATCGGTGTTTTTGAGTTATGTTTGTGGAAGAAATGGCTAAGTATGTCTCTAATAATCATCAAAACAGTATGACCTAGCTTCAAAGCTTGTCTGTCAAAAGCCACTTGTGTCACTCTTAGTGTTCTGATGCTATTCCCACATATGACATACCCTCTAGCCACGTTTATCCTGGAAGAAAATTAAGTTTTGGAAAAAACTTTGTATATAGAAATATTTACAAATTGACAAGCACTTCCAGTATTATAAGTACCTAAATGATTGGTATAGAAGAGGGTATGGAACATATAATTCTCACTGTCTGAGAGGTTGATATTGAGGCATCCTTTATTTTAACGCTTTAAAAAGTTCTCACTCAAAAAATATAATTCATTCTCTTTATAAAACTAATTTATAATTACAAAGTTATAAGATAAATGACTCTGACATTATAAATAGAATGCAACCATACAAAACAATGTAACAATTTGTGTTTCAATCTCGTGGTGAACCAAAAGTTTAAATGTGCATTATTTTGAGTTAATGTAACATATAGTAGTTACATTTTCTGAGTTCGAGAACTAGTTCTACTACTAATAGTTTTTCCCATGTTTTCAAAAATAGAGGTTTTTGACTTGTATTACTTTAGAAATACTAGTTCTATATGTGTTTTTTTTTTTTTATAGGTTGGCTGTGTGTTTTACTTTGTTACTTGTGCTGATCAGCTGTTTTTATAACCTACCCAGCAGTAGGCTAGTTAACTTTCAAAAATATAAATCCCATACCAGAAAAGTTTGTTTACAATGTGGACAAATTTACAAAAAATAAAATAAAAATATATTTTTTTTAGTGTAAGAGAAATAAAAACCATTTTCCAATCATTGTTTATTCTCAATTTTAACTCTATTCGAGACGTTTCGACACTATGGTGTTATTTTCAATCTTTTCTTTCTGTATCTTTTAAAAATTCCTTTAAATTTTTTTTTTAATTTTTACATAGTCAATAAGTCTAAAAAAATTTTTGTAAAAAAAATAAATTAACAATAATTACATTACTATACATAATTTAATATAAAATGTCCAAAAATAACTCATTATAAGCATAGATACCGGGAAAGTCATATTTTTTAAAAATCCTTGGGAGATCATCAGTCCTCCATGGTCAATAAAATAATGTTACATTAAAAGACCAAATCTTGATCTTTGATCTATTAGATCCTTTTTCAGGTCTATGAAACATTTAACTTTAATATAAAATACCAAATTATGTTTAAACAGCACATCAGCAAAATAATATAAAGTAAAAACTAATTTTTTTTTATATATTTTTTAAAAATATTTATTTATTATTATTTTTTTTAAATCATTTTAAAAATATTTCATCAAATCAATTAATTAATTATAAAATTTTATAAAATTAATATATGGAAAAAATATTTTATAAGATCTACTAGTAGGTTATATAGTCAGGGTATTTTAACTATTATCTGATTTGTTTTCAAAGTATAAGGCATCTTATGTTATGCTATTATTTTTTAATTTTAAAATTATGGAAGAATATAATTTACTGATTTCTCCTGCTTCCTTTCTATCATTTACAGTATTTTCTAAGTTATCGTTTATGAATAAAGCTTCTAAAAATTTTCTTTTAATAGTGTTATTTTCTCTATGCAAAACTTTAGGCTTATCAAAATCAAAAGTGTGCAATTCTTTTTTACAGTGTGCAGATAATGCGGTGCTCATTTTAGCTTTGGGTTTAAGGTTATTTTGAGGGTGATGAATTCTGTTTTTTAAATGTGTACTTGTTTGTCCGATGTATATTCCATCACAATTATTACAAGTAAGTTGGTATATTAAATTTTTGTTTTTTAGAATTGGTATCTTATCCTTTTGACTTGATATTATGTTTTTTATTTGGTTTCTTGTTTTGTGTGCTATCCTCATTTCTGGTATGTCATAGTGTCGAAACGTCTCGAATAGAGGGAAAATTGAGAATAAACAATGACTGGAAAATGGTTTTTATTTCTGTTACCCTAAAAAAGAAGAATTAAATCCAGTTTATAAAAAAATAAAAATTTATAAGAATAAAAATATATGTAATGAAAAAATATACAAAAAAAAAAATGACCATGCTATAAATTAATCAAAATTATTGGTTGGGTTTTTATAAATACAAATCTAAAAGAAAAAAAGGAATGAAAGATAGATAAATAACAAAACTAAAAATAAATAAATTCATACAATCTTCATTATGCAAACAAATGAATTGTAAACAAAAGGGATTTGTTTAATTATAAACTGTTGTGAATCGGTTGTAATTACATTCATATGATTTATTTGCATTACTACTTTTCAAAGTGTTCATGTGTCGCCTGCGTACAAGCATCATGTAGCAAAAGCACATGTATTCCGAGCTCGAGTCCGTCTATGACACATGAATTATCTTATCAGATACAAGCTAAAAAAGTTCCTTGTGGGATTTGAAGACCCCACTCTCTCCTTCATGTTTAATGTTTTGAACATTTTTTAATTATTGTCACCCGTCCGACGTTGCTCATCTTCGGTTTATAAGTAGCAGTGTATTCAAGGGGTAAGGTTGTTCTTTCTCATTATGTTCATGTATAAGTAAATGAGAAAAGCCTAAATTGTAAATACTGCACACAGCGGACTTTGTTGTTTGTTTGTTCATTTAACGTCACTTTACACTGCTATGGCTATGACGATGCTGCAGTGGGAGCCCTAAATTTTGCCTATCCAGGATTTATTAGGATAGGGATTTTTAACGAGTACTCACATCGTACAGGCTCGGGACCTCCGTTTAAACGTCCCTTCCGAAGGACGGCATAACCAAGGATTTTTACTCCCATTAAAAAATCCTAAGGCCATCTGCCGAGCTACGAACCCGCAATCATGGGTTTAGTTAGTAGTTTGTTATGCTAACCACTAGACCACAGGTCACCCCGGACTTTGTTGTAATTGTTTATTTTGAGGACGAGAAAAAAAAAATCGGTTATTGCCGATCGCATGACGAACATAATTCTTAAAAGTACGATGTTACTGAAAGATTCATGCGGTTCATGTTTTTCCCTCCTCTTTTGTGCGTATTATGCCTCTGTTATATGGAGGCTTACCTCACACAATGCCAGCGATTTCTTGTTTGCCGCATTTCTCGGATTCCAAAATGTTCGCCGGTGCTGCAAGTTATTGAGGCCATCGAGGAAGAACCGGAACCGCCTTAACGACAGACTGGAGACAGTTCTATCCCACGGCCATCGATAAGCCATAGCGGCTGTCCTAGATGAGGTAGAAAGCCGGGAAATTTAAAGGAGTCGAGTAATCATCAATTCAGTCTGATTATCCAATTCAGAATTCGATCGTTTCTTCCAAATGTTCCGGATAACCGATAATCGCTTTTTTTTTTAAATAGGTCATATCAATTATCATAACTATTAAACATTGTAGCAGTAATAGTCCTACTTTTGTCAATCGCCCTTCAAATTACTAAGGCATTGCCGGCAGTGGCTTATAGTAGTTAAATAAACTAATTTTTTCTGTTGTTATAATTGAACAATTGCAGATGACCTAGTTATTACAGGAAGTCCCCTTCATCCAATACCTTGCTCTTGATATTTTTTAAACACAAACCAATGTTTAATTGTTTATTCCAATGTTAACTTTGCCGTAGAAAAACGACGGGCAAGAGCGAAGTGGCACTGCACCAGATATCCATCGGACAAGAGTCATTATACCAAACTGACAAACAAATTAAAATCAGAGATCAGAACATTCAAAATTCAAAATTTGTGTTACCGTACAGAAAATCTCAGTACTACTGACAAATCCTTATGGAATACCACTAGAAAACTCCTAAAATATAAAAATTTCAACCATCCACTTTTAACCAAATCCCAAACCTGGTCAAGATCTGATGAAGAAAAATCACAAATTTTCGGCCAGCACCTATTCAACACATTTAACCCTCACCCAGATATCCTTAATCCTACCCAGTCTGAATGCATTGAAGTAGAGTTAAGTATTCCTCTTCAGTTGTCTCCTCCTCCTAAAGCATTCCATCCTTCAGAAATATCAAACATTATACACAGATTACCCGCCAACAAAGCCCCTGGGTACGACCTAATCACATCCTATATTCTAAAACGCCTTCCTCGGAAAGCGATCCTACTCCTTACATATATATACAATGCCGTATTGCGTACTTTCCTGATTCCTGGAAATTATCCATAGTTAAGATGATACCAAAACCTAAAAAAACACCAGAACTTCCATCTTCTTACCGTCCTATATCTCTCCTGCCCATAATGGGTAAAATGCTTGAAAAACTCATTCTGAAACGTCTACATCCTATAATAGAATCCAACCAAATAATCCCAGATCACCAATTTGGTTTCAGAACATCGCACTCCACAATCCAGCAATGCCATCGAGTGGTGGACGTTGTCTCATCCGCATTAGAGCGCGGAATGTACTGCACGGGAGCTTTTCTCGATGTAGAGCAGGCTTTTGATCGAGTCTGGTATCCGGGACTGTTGTACAAACTCCGTAAATTCTTACCTTCTACTTACTTCCTTATTATCCTCAGTTTCATTCTACTTAGTTCCTACCTCAGTAATAGAACCTTTAAAGTAAACCATAATTTTTCCTACTCTTGCCTCTTTACCCAGTTAGCTGGTGTTCCTCAAGGTAGTATCCTGGGTCCCATCCTATACACAATATATACAGCTGACATCCCAACCCATCCAAGCACTGTCCTCACTACGTATGCTGATGACACATGTGTGTTATCAGTAAATAACGATCCATTTGTTGCATCCCAATATCTTCAATCCCATATCTCAAACCTTCAAGAATGGTGTCAAAATTGGAGAATTAAAATAAATCCTAACAAATCCCACCAAATTACCTTCACTCTTCGTCGTAAACCTACGAATTCCTGCCCTACTGTATCCTTTAATAACATTCCACTGATCCCTGTCGAACAGATACGTTACCTAGGACTCCATCTGGACAAACGTCTCACTTGGAATCCTCATACAAGACTGAAAAGACAAGAAACTGCTCGACGATTTCGCCTACTTCAACATTTACTGGACAAACGTTCAAAGCTACCAATTAATTACAAAAGACTAATATACATGACAGTTATCAGACCTATTTGAACATACGAAGTTGAGCTTTGGGGCTCTACTAAACCATCCAATTCATCTCGCATCCAATCCTTACAATCCAAAATCCTTCGTAAAAACCTCAATGCTCCTTATTATGTCACAAACAAACTCATCCATCATGATCTTAATATTCCCATATGTTGCTGATTTGGCCCAAACTAGATACCTATCCTTCCATGAAAAGCTCCATACACACTTGAATCCGCTAGTCTCTCGACTTGCTTCCTATAATATTCCTGATAACCCTCCGAGGCGTCTGAAAAGAAGATGGCCTCGAGACCTTCTACTATAAAACTTCATTGGAGTGCTATCAATGGATAGTTTCTCCACAAGTGATTTTTTTGTTCATGTCCTTTGTTCATACAGCCAATTTACTTGATGTAATGTTATTACAGTTGTAAATATCAATAAAAAAAAAATAAATAAAAAAAAAAATAAAATAAAACTTTGCCGTTGCTTGTATAATCATTAATTAATAACCGCCAGATAATAAAGTGTTTAATGAATAGACCTTCCAGTTGGTTGTTTGTACCTAGTGCCTGGAAACATCATCCTTAACTATATTAAAATCAATTCGATTCGTTGGCTTCTTCAGAAAAAGTCCTTTGTGTCTAATGGAAGCCGTTCCTCTCAGGTCATTGCCAGGTACAATCCGAATTAGATACGTTCATCGCATTTAAATCCGTATAAAGGAGTTATCTATAGCAGAACCCTAAGATATTTTATTTTTATAAGGGAGTGGGGTGTCTCAGTGATAAAGCACTGAGTTCCCGTACAGAAGGTGCAGGATTTAAATCCGGGTGCGGCAGATAATTTATTTAATCTGCTAACACCCGGGGATGGATCCTTTGGAATCTGGAGATCCTCCTGCGGCTCATCCAGCCTCTATAGTGTGGGTACCATAGTAAGAGGAAAAACCTAACAGTTAAACGTGTTCTCGGACAAACCACCACCATGGACAACTGTTGTCTTAGAAACTTTTCATTCTCTACCACTTACTGAACACAAGACCCTCTTAGGTTGTAGCGGAACAGTTTTTTAAAAATATGTATTTTTTATAACTAACAGTAAAGGGTAACATAAAAGAAACGGCTAAATAAATGTCTTGAAATGGGTTATTTTCAGCAGGCTAACAATATAACAGAATCCATCCTACTTTGGCAGTCACTTTAACCCTCTAAAATGTGTTTGAACTATTGAACTGTCGAAAAAATTATACGTTCTATTGTTGCTATGTTATTTTCCTATCTATCAGCATAACTCTTCAGTGATAATGCTAAGCCTATATCATACTTGAAAAAATATTTGCTTAACGTTTTCACGGAAACAGTAGGAAATTTAAATTGTATTGGAGATAGTTGGTGGGTGCAGTCAAAAAAACACAAATAAGTCAAGAATTTTTTTTATTTGTACCGAAGTTTCGACGTACTTTGTAGGTCATCTTCAGGGCTTTGAGAGAAAAAACAAATAAAACAAAAATCTATAAAAAACATTACAGTGCCAAGAATATAATAACATATAGAGTGAAGAAAAGTAAAAATAGTGACAGATATATAATTAAGGATAAAGAATATAAAATTACAGAATATAAAAAAATATAGAATTAAAGAATATAAAATTCCGCCTTCCGAAACGTCGGCACAAATAAAAATAAGTCTTGACTTATTTGGTGTTTTTTTTTTTACTGCACCCCCCCAACTATCTCCATTCTCCATTATATCATCCAGTCAACTATTTTCCTCTCTGACTTAAATTCTTCATATTACGCTATTTTTTTTTTTTTGTATTTAGGGTTTTTAATAAAAAAATTAATTTAACAAAAACTGTTTAGTGTTCCGAGTAAGTAGCTGGGTTATAAGTTGCGCGTAACCCATATCGTCCAGTCTGGGATTAAACATTTCTTTATAGAGTTACCTCAAGAACGAAATTTCTAATGAATAAAATTACTCGGATGTTAAAAAAGGGCGATGATAGGTTTTTAAAGGTTCAGAATAAAGACTCTGTATCAGAGTAGGTAAGGCAAGATTACATTCCAGACAATATTAATCCACTACTCTATAAAGACATATCTGCAGTCCCGGTGAATGAGTGGTTAGATCGAATATTGTCCAAAATGAAGTTCTTGTTTTTAGTGAATTGTGTTCTTCTGGTCGTGAATGAATGGCTTTGTCAGTCATTGGCTTGAATATAAGTTGTTGTTTATTTCAATACAATCAACTCCCTGTATAAAATTTGACTTAACCACTAATTCACCCTTGCTGCAAATGTAATATATAAATATGTAATTTATATAATCTGATATAGCAGATTTAGACAACTGAATCTAAATGATAAATCAACACATCAACAGGGCATAACACCAATCATTTTAATTATAATTGTAAAAAAAAACATTGACTAAGCCGTTTGGAAATTACTATTTAAATGTTCAACGATGTTGTATTAATTTTGTATAAAACATTACAGTATGAGTACGACTACGGCGAGTACACGATCAAGCCACCACCGAACGCTACGAACGGCCACGGCGGGCCCCAGAACGCTGGTACCAGCAGCAGCGCCGCCCCCATCAGCGTCAGCCCAATAGAAAGCAACAGCACTTCCGCCTTCGAAGGCAACAGCACCGACGTCAATGGGATCAAGGAGATCGACACCAACAGCACCGAGTCCAACGTGATCATCGAGAGCACGACCAAGCCACCGAGGCGGTGCGGCGCCGGTTTCTACAGGGACCCAGCAGGCAGGTGTCGGCGTCTCAGGAGGCCCGTCAAGTTAGTAAATAGTAAAAAGATAGCAATGGGGGGGGGGAGGTGAGGGCTGTAGCAGGTGTAGATATAGGTAGCAGTGGGGTAATAATCAGTGAGGTTAGAGGTAGCTGTGAGGTCATAAGCAATGAGGTTATAAGTAGCTGTGAGGTATATAGGTAGCTTTGAGGTATATAGATAACTGTGAGGTATATAGGTAGCTTTGAGGTATATAGATAACTGTGAGGTATTTAGGTAGCTGTAAGGTATATAGATAGCTGTGAGGTAAATAGGAAGTTGTGGGGTATATAGGTTTCTGTAAGGTGTATAGTTAGCTGTGAGGTACATACACAGCAGGGAGGTCATAGATACCAGCGAAGTAATAAGTAGCTGTGAGGTTATAGAAAATTATGTTGTATATAGATAGTTAGCTGCGAGGTTATCTGCGAGGCATCTTGATAGCATGGAGGTAAATGGTTAGCTGTAAAGTGCGTAGGTGGCTGTGAGGTACATATCTGTGAGATTATAGATAGCTGTGAGGTAAATAGACAGCAGGGAGATTCATAGATAGCTGTAATGTTTATAGGTAGCTGTGAGGTATATAGATAGATAAATACTTGGTCACTTCGATGACAGAATGTAATTAAATATATGATGACATCATATAAGATAAGGGTATCCAGATGCGGTCCTATTTAATTTTAAAATTGAGATAATGTTCTTCCTTTGTACAAGGAAATAATTTGCCAAACAAACCCAAATATGGATTTTATTAAACAAAATCTTTCTTTAGGTCCAACTCTTTATTGTATAGCCTTAAGAATAATGTTAATACACAAACGAACCTATTCCACTCTTAGCTGATTTATTATTTTATTTAAATCAATTTTTCGTTTATAATAAAATAAATAGGGAGCCATACAGATAAAACTGTAACAATAAATAAAGAAACAAAACTGAGCCACCCCAGTTGTAGAGCGGTGATTCGACGTGCCGAAGATCCCGTGTTCAAATCCGGCTGAAGCAAATAATTTCTTTAATCTATTACCGCCCGAAGATGTAACATTTGGGATATAATATAAATATGAATTTACAATAGGGGGTGGAGTGGCTCAATCGTAGAGCGCTGAGTTGCCGTGTTGAAGGTCCTCGGTTTATTTTCCGCTGCTTGCAGATTTGTTTAATCTGTTAGGACTAGGACACTCCTGTGGCTCACCCAACCTCTATAAATTCAGTACAAAAATAAAGGGAAAATATGGTGTCTGGCCATTTTACGGTAGAAAAAAAACACAATAATTTCAACACTTCTTCGTATACAAACGTAATAATAAAAAAATATTGACATTAAAAAAAAAACTTATAATGAAATCATCCCTATTATTGTACGAGTAATTCAAGCGCTGAGTTGTGAGTGATAACTCAGTCTTTAAAAATAATTATCTCTATCCGATATCGAAAGACTGGAAACAAAATCTATTGCTAAATACTTTTTGGTTAGCACGTTTTCGCCTGGAGGGTGTGTTGTTGTTGGAAAGAGGAAGTTTAGGATTAGGAAATGGGAGGACCACGACAATACTGGGAAGTGGAGAATACGAGAGAGTGGTGTAGTGGACAAGAAAGAAGTTCTGTGAAAGGAGTAGTAATTTCACAAGGAAGGGATCATGTTAAATGTGAATGAAAAGAGATGGTGATAACAGTCAGAGGGAGGTAATATGAGTTGGTAATTTTAATTTTCAAAAAAATATTGACATAATCTTACTTATTAGTTTTAAATCACCTGCCTATTGAACAAAACATGGCAAGGTGAGATCATTATAAATAATAAATATAAAAAATATCCTTTTTAGGATTTCAATAACCAAGTTCATTATAATGTAATAGTTCATTACCTGGAATAAATTAAACTTTTAATTGGATACCACGATTGTTAGTTACTTGACAATGACAAAAACTTTCTACAACCTGGGGGGGGGACTTCATTTATTAACAATTACGATACCTTTATATCCAAGCATAAATAAAGAAAGTGTTTCGATATCTGATACTGTTTTTTGGCGTTTCGACGATTTGGGACTGAATGGATAATGGTTTCAAAGTGGAAATATTATTTTATGTATCAGCAATGATTTTATGTCAGGTTTTCTTTTCTAAACCATAATTCTAAGACATTTATTTTTTTTTATATCAAACTCCTTAGGGCTCCCAAAAATCAGTAATGTTTCAGATTACCTTTTTTTTTCAGTTCCCCTAGGATATGATGAAACATGAAAAATATCATTATTAATAATTAAATCATGCAGCATGCCGTTATTTTTGCTTCATTTAACGTCATTTGATCCTATGGCTAATCGGACCAGGCCACAGTGATTGTCCTAAATTATCCCTATCCAGGTATAATTGGGATAGGGATCTTTAACAAGTACATGACCACCTAGGGTCTGGATCGTTATTTTAGTCCCTTCCGAAGGACGGCATGACTAAGAGTTTTGTACTCCCTTTAAAAAATTCTAAGGCTATGTGCCGGAGTACGTACCCGCTCTCTTGGTAATAGTAGTTTGTTATGCTGGCCACTACACAACAGGTGACCCACACAATGCAGTAAGGTAAATTATTTTGTTCACTCGTTTTACCACATGTTTCTAACTGGTGGTACTGGGAGGATGGGTTTCTATTTATACATTCTTTACCTTATCTAACGTGTAGGTTTTTTTTATAATGACTTGGAGGTGAGAATCCTGGTTTCAGATTACCAATTTAATGTATTTTAATTCATACTTATGATGATACAGTGGAATGCACCGTTTGATGGCATTTCAAAGTGGTTCAATTGCACCTCCTTGATGACCTTTAAATCGCCCCCTTCTTCCGCCAAGTTCCTCCAAACGATCCGCTCAGCGAATTTAGAAATACTCCCCAGAAGACCATTAAACAGAATTACTGCAGCGGGAGAATGTGCTGAGTGTCCATTTAACGGTCTTCCGACTGCCAGGTCATCCTCAAGTCGCATTATAACTGGTTCCTCCGCATTCTACCAGGCAGCGCTGCTTGCCACGCCCCCTCGCTCTGTGGAAGCTATCTTTGATACATATGCAAGGAGTCGATGACGAAAATGTCAATGAGTGTTCAATAATCCTGTTTAGCATCGCTCTTGGGGTGGTGTCTTATGAATTGATACGACTTGGCCAACTGCGTTATGATGGACCATACAATTGAGAATTACTTTTTCTGTACCATCACACTTTTTTGTTCTCGCTGTTTGTGGATTGACTGTTTTAAGTAATAAATCTACAAAAGTTTTGGAAGTCTAAAACAAGTAAATGTTCAGGCCAATGTTAGTAAAAGTTGCACATGTTCAGTTAAATTTTTATATAGATAGTTTCAATTATTTAATTAACGTAGAGAGAGAGAGAGAGAGAGAGAGAGAGAGAGAGAGAGAGAGAGAGAGAGAGAGAGAGAGAGAGAGAGTGATACTTAAAAATGTGGAACTTCGTGACGGAGCTTTAAAAACTAGTTTAGTCACCTTAGTATCTGACCCGCATAGCTTATGTGTTGAGCGTGTGAGGTATTTCACATAAAGTCATGTTGCCTGAAATACAATTTCTATTTTACTATTGAAAAGTAAAAAAAGACCTCACATAAATGTTAAGACCGTGGATATATTCCAACGAAAAGCCCTTAAGTCTCCAAACTAAAACAGAAAATGTATTTATCTGTCCGATATTTCGCCTATTCAGGCATCCTCAGGGTAGAAAGAGAATAGTTGCATTTGAGCCTTGGAGGTGGTGGGATTGTTTCTTGGATGCATTATTCATTCTTTGTTTTGTTGTTATTTTCTTTCTACCCTGAGGATGCCTGAATAGGCGAAATTTCGGACAGATAATTTCATTTTCTGATTTAGTTTGGAGACTAAGGGCTTTTCGTTGGTATTTTCCCACGGTGTTAGCATTTGTATTTTAACTTTAAGATTTTTACGAAACTTTTTAAAAATATTTATTACCATTATCATTATCTTTTTATCTCGTATTTTTAAAAAAGAAATTTATCGCGTTTGCATGATTTTGATTTTTTTTTTTATTCCTAGAATATTTCCATTCTGACTGACTCTAAGTTGTTCCTTCGTTTCTTCAGCCTTATTCAGTCCGTATTATGTTGGTTTTCTTTTTATGGAACTCCTCATGTTTTATTAATTTATAAATACGGGTAAACTTTAACTTTGTAGCACTTCTATTAAAAATTTTACTAGAACGAGAGCCAAAGCAACAAACCATTTGGTAGTTTCTTTCATTTTTGTTTGAAATAAAAAGTTATTTTCTTTGTGAAAATATTTTGAAAAAAAACCTTTTTTTTTCCCACAGTGAATACACATGTTTATAGACATAAATAATTGATACCCACACTTGTATGTTCAATATATATATATATATATATATATATATATATATATATATAGAGAGAGAGAGAGAGAGAGAGAAGAGAGAGAGAGAGAGAGAGAGAGAGAGAGAGAGAGAGAGAGAGAGAGAGAGAGAGAGAGAGAGAGATCTTAGACATCTACACTACATAAATACAGGTCTATTATATATTTTGTATTATATATTTATATATTTTTTTTTCACAGATTGTCCGGATTATTGAACCAAGCCAAAAATAGAATATCTGGATAGTGCCATGGTGGTTTTAGTTAGTGTATATAAAACGTAGGTTATTTATTTTTATAATTTCAATAAAAAAATTACAAACTCAGCATTACTTTACTGTCCCTTTTTCCATCGGTTTACTTTGTAAAAAAAGTTCTAGACATAGCTATAAGATAAGAAATTGTTGATTTGGTCACAGAAAGTTTCTGGCATAAAATTAAGGCAATAATTAAGTCTTCAATTAAACACAATAATTGCTGTTTCATCTTCATATATTTATTATATTACATATAATGTCCTAAATATATTACATACAACTGTTCTATTTATCGGCACTGTTGTATGTTTTACATACATACATAATGTTGTATGTAAAATGTTTAGGACATTATATGAAGATGAAACAGAATTATTGTATTTAATTGAAGACCGGAAAGAAAAAAAGTTCATGGATGGAGTTTGATGGGATAAAATAAATGACAATATTTATTGGCGGTCAAGATAAAATTAAAGGATATATATTTAAGGAAAACGTCTTACTTAGTGTTCTAAATTAAATTCTTTTTAAATAACAAAAGAATTGGTGATCATTTTGTAACGAGTATTCTTTTGTTTGCTAAATTCGTCCGTCAGGTGTCTCTACCTATCTGACCTCACTTAACTGAGGACCGTCATTCCATACGGATGTGTATAAGTGGGTTATATGGCCAAGTAATTGCCAAATTTAATTGTTTTTACCATATCGTATCTTTGCGGCTCAGTGTTGGTGGTGTTACGTTGATGTTACAATATATATTATGGTTATGTTTTTGGAGTTGGCATTATGTTACCGTTGATGTATAATATAAGAATACAACATTTTTCTTTGGACACTAGTTTTTGAATCAATTTGGACCTTGGACCGGAAAACCCCGCAACCTGGTCACAAATATTATGGCGCTCGAATACAGGGACTGCAAAAGAAAAATCTACAGATAAGTTATTAGTTGAAGATTTAATTATTATATTAACATTTTTTGAAATAGTGAAGTTAACTGATAATAGTTTTATAATAATAGTAACAGGATAATTTTTCCAAACAATACTTTAATATTTTTTCTAATGTTTAAATATAATTTTCGTATTAATCGAAGGTACTAAATTTCTGTTGACGGAAGCAAAAGGTTTGGCTTAGACGCAATTTTGGAAATGTAAAGATAATTATTTTTAATTTATAATTTTGTATCAACAACAAAAATTAAGAATTTTTACTTAAGGTCGTAGAACGACTTAGTTTGTTTAACACATGTTTTGAAAATTAAAATCTACTAATATATGATTTTATTTTGTATTTTTACCGGAAGTTTAAATAGTTGAATTGAACATATGTTAGATTAGCAAGTAAGCATTAAGTTCACTTAGAGACAACAGCTGTTGTTTGTTTCTATTTAGCATTATCTTGTGTTTCCTTTTAAAAGGAAAATATTTGTTTATCTATGGCTGACATATGAAAAAATTATATATTAAGTTTGTAAAGGACGCTTACCGATTTAATTTAATTTGTTAGTTTTAATAAAATTTTATTAATTTAATTTTCAGTATTTTACGACCTTTAAAGGTTCTGTTGGTATTTTTTTTCAACATTTACTTTCTTTGGCATTTTTTTTTGTAACTTTGGGTAACGTCTTGATTTATTGTCACAATGGGTGATCCAGTCGTTCTAGTGTCAGAGAGGGAGGATATTTTTGCCGCAGTTCAATCCATTTTCACAAAATCCAAATCTTTGAGTACCGATTCAGCATCCGCTTTTAAACCCGCTTATGACCGCTTACTCAAAAATGAAATCCGATTTGAAGAAATTCAATCAAAAATTCGGATATTTAATGCAAGTATAAAGAACAAAAGTGAAAAACTCGAGACAACAGAAGTACAAAATTCATTTAACGATTTAGTTGATATTACTAAAGCGAATTATAACAAAGTGGTGCAATCTACCTGCCCTCCTGAGAATAAACCTGTGGTTGTCCATTCTCATTCTATTCCTCAGGAGCTACCGAAAATTGACTTACCGATATTCACAGGGAAATTAGAGGACTGGAATGGATTCTATTCCCTATTTGATTCTATGGTTCATAGGGAAGAATCTCTATCGACCATTAGGAAATTTTACTATCTACGAAGTAGCTTACGCGATGAAGCTCTGTCGCTTATCTCGGGCTTCGCATTAGACGAAGCTAATTATCCGCTCGCTTACGACGCATTGGTCTCTCGCTATCAAAATAAAAGGCAACTAGCCAGATTTTATATCAAGAAGGTGATGGATTTTACCCCTTTAAACAATTCTTCAGCGTCTAATTTGCAGAGATTTTTATCTGAGCATGAAAATAATTTTTCTGCGTTATCGGCTTTAGGCATTGAAGACATGGGGGATTTCATTAAACTTCATTTAGCTCTTAATAATTTAGACCCAGGGACTAGAAAAGCATTCGAAGAACGAATAAAATCAGCAGATATTCCCTCTTATAAGGATTTGATTAATTTCGTCACCGAACGGACTAGAGTATATGAGATGATGGCTCAAGAAAGCCGATCAGAAAGGCCTATCATAGAAAAATTCCGCTCTGCGAATTCCACTAAACGATATAACAAATCCAATTCCGGAAAAGAACAAATATCTCCGGGAATTTTTACTGTTTCGCCATTGGAAAAACAAACCGATGTTGCTGCTAACACAACGAATCACGATCCTCAATTCGACCAGTTCGAAATTCAGGCAGTTGGCTCTAAGAAACAGGTATTCTCTCCGACTGATGTACAATCAAGAAATAGTACCGAATCGATTCTCTAGGAGAAAACGTGTCTAAAAGGCTCAAAACCGGCTCTACCAGCTAAGAAATTAATTTGCTGGAATTGTGGTGGACCGCACGTATATTCGAGATGTCCGCTACCACGAAAGTTGTTCTGTTACCTTTGTGGTAACCCAGGAGTTTCCATTCACGCATGTCCTAAATGTACTCCGGGAAATGTGCAAGGGAATCGGAAGTGAGGGTCATTCCTATTCCCATGGTTTCAGCTGACCCACCAAGTACCGATTTACCTATTACCGTGCCTTATCGTTTACCTTTTTGTACCGCTAAATCTGATATCGTTTCTCCTTGTGTCGTATCGAATTCTCCCGAAAGTTCTACCGTATCTTGTTATATTTTACCGTTTCCTAAACAGCACTATATTGATTTCCGAATAGGGAAACCTGACAAAGGAGGCCTGTCCTACTTGGCCCTGTTTGACCCTGGTTCCACTACCTCATTTGTTGGACCAGAAGGGGTTGAGATTCTCCTTAAATTGGGATATGAAGTTGAGAAAATTCCCGAATTTAATATTTGTGTCGCTAATGGAAGCTCTGGTATTGTTGATGAAAGATTCTCCATTTCAATTACCGTTGGGTACCGGTCATATGACACGAAGCTTTACGTTCTAACCAAGCTTCCATTTATGTTTCTTTTAGGGTTAGATTTTATCGTTAACACAAATATGAGTACTAATCATCGTGAAGCGACATGGTGGTTTCAAGATGACCCCGACCATAAGTTCTCGTTTCGTCAAGATGTTCAATTAGTAGAAGTGGAAACATCAAAAATATGCGGCATTAGTTCACTTGATCCCTTAGAAAGGGTGGATCTGGATAGAATAGTCAGTGAAGGTTTGCGAATTCTCCAAGATTCTCCAGGATTAACGACGCGCATTAGCCATAAGGTAGATGTTCAGGATGCCCAACCTATCAAGCAGCGCTCCTACCATTACTCACCCAAAGTACTTGAGGCAATGCACCAGGAGTTAGATCGAATGTTGGATGAAGACTTAGTGGAACCTTGCCAATCTCCATGGTCTTCCCCGGTAGTCATGGTTCGTAAGGGATCCGGTTATCGTTTTTGTATAGACTTTCGTAAGGTTAATGAAGTCACTTGTAAAGATTGCTATCCTATGCCTAATATGACATCTCTCTTGGACGGACTTCGACAGGCTAGATATCTCTCCAAGTTTGACCTCAAGCAAGCATTTTTGCAAGTGCCCCTTGCCGACGAAACTAGTAAAGACATTACTGCGTTTACAGTTCCTGGCAGAGGACTATTCAGGTTTAAAGTTATGCCCTTTGGGCTGACGAATTCACCTGCTACCTTTCAGAGGTTAGCCGATGCAATATTTGGACCCGAACTTTACCCTTACGTGGTAGTTTTTCTTGACGATATTTTGGTTTGCACACCAACTTTCAAACTGCATTTGGATATGCTAATGGAAGTGTTCAGTCGACTTAAAGCCTCAGGTCTACGTATCAACCCGGAAAAATGTGAATTTGGCTGTAATGAAGTTAGGTTGTTGAGGCCACAAAGCCAGAATGTTTTAAAATTTTATAATTATGTTTTGAGATTTTTAAATTGTATAAATTATTTTTGAATCATTCATTCTAATGGGTAAAAAACTTTTTTTTGTCAAAAAATGTTTTTCTTTGTTTAAAAATACGTGTTGACTTATTTAGTCATTTTTGATTTTCTTTTCTTACAAGTATATTTTTATTTTATTTAAATATGTTTACTGATAAATTTGTACCTAGTGTATAATTTAATATGTATAAAGTATATCAAGTTTGTTTATGTACGAGCTGAGCAGCCGATGCGTAAACAGAATTGCTTATTTATTACGGCAACTCGCACCGCCCTACGGGATTAACACACGGTGCAGAGTTCCTCTCAGTTCTGCAGTTACGTTCACAGTGTACACAGTGAAATAATATTGGGACCGTGTCCTCACTTCTTCACTCCAGTATCTTCCGCGTAGGAACAATCAAATACGATCCTGGTCGTGATGAACTGCAAACGGTTTTATCATTATTATTACTATTTTATAAATACATTTAATTTTTATTAACATTTTTTTTTTGTATAGAATATTTTTATTTGGTTATGTCTTTTTTATTTTATTGCAATTATTATATTTTTTGGCAATTTATGATCATTAGCATTGTTTTGTTTTTTTTGTCATTAGTATGTGTGTGTGAGATATTATTATTATTTTTCATTTTTGGTTTTCTCACAAGACATCATTTATTTTGAATAAGCAATAAATATTTTGTTATTTTTTTTATTTTATATAAATCTCATTATTTTATTTCCAAGAAGAGCCCATTGCACTATCCAGCCACTTTAACAAAACATTTATTTGACGGTTCGTGCTCAACCTTTTAATTTGCGAAAGGCAGATGGCCGCCACATAGGTACTTGGGCTATCTGGTTAATAGTGATGGCTTGAGTGTAGATCCAGATAAGGTTGGTTCCGTTACTTCGATTCCTCTTCCCACCAACGCTGGGCAGCTCAGAAGATTCCTTGGAATGGCAGGATGGTATCGCCGTTTTATTAAAGACTTCTCCACAGTTGTCTCTCCGCTAACAGCTTTGCTTAAGCGTAACGCTAAATGGATCTGGTCAGAAGAGCAGGACGCTTCTTTCAATGCTCTCAAGTCAGCACTGACTGAAGCACCAATATTAGCTAGGCCAGACTTTAAACAGCCTTTTCAATTACAGACGGACGCCAGTGATACAGGTCTTGGAGCGGTCTTGACTCAAATACAAGACGGCGAAGAAAGAGTCATCGCTTTTTGTTCTCGTACCTTAAGTTCAGCTGAAAGGAATTATACCGTAACCGAAAAGGAATGCCTCGCAGTTCTGTTTGGTATCGAGAAGAATAGGCATTACTTGGAAGGTTATCCATTCACTGTAAT
Source organism: Arma custos (assembly GCA_037127475.1). Lineage (NCBI taxonomy): Eukaryota > Metazoa > Arthropoda > Insecta > Hemiptera > Pentatomidae > Arma > Arma custos. The sequence goes on along the minus strand of CM073760.1, from coordinate 97,507,866 downwards.
AACTGACCACGCCAGTCTGAAGTGGTTACTGAACTTGAAAAACCCTTCAGGTCGTTTGGCTAGATGGGCTCTTCGCTTGCAGCCTTACAACTACAAGGTGGAATATCGAAAGGGGAAACTCAACACAGTGGCCGATGCCCTATCACGAATTGCTGCAATCACAGTATTGTCTACCAGTTCCGATCCTAATTCTACTACCGATTCTGTTTCGACTTCAGGAACTCTCATAGCGACCGACGAATGGTATAATCAGAAATTTTTTCGAGTCCAGAAGTCCCCAGAACTCCACCCTGGATGGTCGATAAAAGATGGACAGCTATTATACCATCGAAAGAATCCTTTGAAGGGAGAGCTAGAAGACCTCAGTGAGGAATGGAAAGTTGTCGTTCCTAGACATTTAAGGGGAGCAGTAATATATGAAAATCATGATCTACCGCAGTCAGGCCACCTGGGGATAGATAAAACTGTTTCTAGGGTTAGTAGACTATATTATTGGCCTGGATTGTACCGAGATATAAGCCAGTATGTGAGGCAGTGTGAGTTATGCCAGAAGGTCAAACCCAGTAACACGCCACCTCGTGGGTTAATGTTCCCTCGCTATAACAAGCAGCCGTGGGAAATGGTGTCAGTTGACATTATGGGTCCTTATCCTAGGAGTTCTAGAGGCAATGTATATCTACTAGTGTTTGTAGATTTATTTAGTAGATGGGTGGAATTATGTCCCATCAGAAAAGCTACCTCTTCGGTTATTGTAAATAAATTGAAATCCCGCATAATATACAGATATGGCGCACTGCATAAAGTAATTTCCGACAATGCGAAGAACTTCGTCAGTAATCTTGTAACTGAAGTGGCTAAGGAGTTTGGAATCAAGAGAGAAACTACTCCTCTTTACCATTCACAGGCAAATCTGACAGAACGAGCGAATCGGAATATCAAGCAACTTATCGTAGCGTACCTAGGGAAGAAACACCAACGCTGGGACGAAAAACTAGGAGAGATCCAGTTTGCCTTAAATTCCGCCGTTCAAGATTCGACCAAGTTCAGTCCTGCCTTCTTAAATTTTGGTAGAGAACTGAGGCCTCTACATCAAGCTAACGACGATGATATCCTAGTGGCTGGCACAGACGAACATGCTGCTTGGGCCGCTAGAGTGGGCAGACTGCCTGAAGTTCATCATCTAGCCGAGGAAAATTCTCTGAAGGCAAGTCTAAATCAGAGCAGTCGTTATAACTTGAGACGCCGAAAAGATCGTTTCCAATCGGGGGACCAAGTCTTAAAGATGAGGTTTCAGCTATCGTCGGCAGCTGATAAACTCGCTGCTAAACTGAACCCCAAATATGAAGGCCCTTTTACGGTTGTTTCCGTTACGGGTGGGGGATCCTGTAAACTGAGAGATGAAGATGGAAAGATAATAGGCTTATGGCATCCCTCAAAACTTAAATTATTTTATCCAACCCGACGGACTTAATCGCTGGAGGGGAGTGTGTAACGAGTATTCTTTTGTTTGCTAAATTCGTCCGTCAGGTGTCTCTACCTATCTGACCTCACTTAACTGAGGACCGTCATTCCATACGGATGTGTATAAGTGGGTTATATGGCCAAGTAATTGCCAAATTTAATTGTTTTTACCATATCGTATCTTTGCGGCTCAGCGTTGGTGGTGTTACGTTGATGTTACAATATATATTATGGTTATGTTTTTGGAGTTGGCATTATGTTACCGTTGATGTATAATATAAGAATACAACATTTTTCTTTGGACACTAGTTTTTAAATCAATTTGGACCTTGGACCGGAAAACCCCGCAACCTGGTCACAATTTGATAAATATTTTTTTTAAAGTGTATGCTACAATATAAATGATTTTTTTTTTTTTTAGTTTTATTTCCAATCATTTCAATCCTCATCAACATTGTTGATGTTCATTTTCGGTTGCTACTTAAACACAGTTTTTTTTTTAAATTAGTTTATTTTTGGGGGGACTGATCAAGATTTCATACCTATAGATTAAACATTTTGTATTTTGTAATAAATTAAATTAAGATCGACATCTATAGCCCTCATTTGTTTTCTTCGATACGCGAAAGGCGGATATAGACGTTTTAATATCTAAAGATTAAATTAATTTGAAAATAATTTAGGATGAGATATATGAGAAAGTTATATATATTATAAAAATAACTTTATTTTGCAAATGGTTTTCTTTAACATCACCGTTTAATAGAAAACAAAATTTAAAGATATAAGAAGAAATATTTCTAATACCGTATACGAATTTCTGTTATCATTTGGATCACATTGAAAGAGGAACCGAAAGAGAGTACATGAGTAGATTCTAGGAGCATTTTAGGAGCAGAAAATTTTAATCCTAAAAATAATTGAAATAAAATAACTGATAACAAAGAGAAAAATATTACATCATTTATTCTTGAAAGAAGACTAAAGAACTGTTACAAATTCTACAGTGATATACATTGTTTTAACGGTTTTATAGTGCTAACAACACAGGCCTAGTATAGTAGCTTACATCTACAAGCACATGCCATGAATTTCTTTAGACGTCATTTACGCCGAAGTGTTATCATGAATTTTATTAAGTTAAATTATTTATTTATATTTACAACTGTATTACAACAATGCAACAAATAAATGATACATAATGACATGAGATAAAGGCAAGTAGAGAGGTAGTACTCATATAATGAATTCAAATTAGAATGTCACGCTGCCAATTTCAAAAAGAATTTATAAGTACAAAATCGTACTTGTAAGTACAATATAATCATTTGTTTTTCTTGTTTAAGTTGATTTGGTCGTATTTTTTATACTATCTATTATATCCCATTATATTTATTTATACATCATACACACACATTAAATTCTCACGAAAATAAATATACAGGAAATAAATCTCTAGATCTCCTTTAACTTTTCATAGTGAAATATTAATTAGCCATCGGTCTCCAAGTTTAGATGTGCACTGTACCTGAGACTCCAATGAAATAAATGTCAAGATGAATCCAAATGAAAACAATTTCAATGCGGTAGGCTTTGTATATGAAACATAGTGAGATTCAGAATATAGTTTGTAGATTCGGTCATGGCAAATGTAGCACGACTGTTTTAACAAATGTCATAAACTTTGGGTTATTAAAACTTAAAATAAAAATACTTGGGGTAAGTAAAATTTAAAAATGCAAACATGTATTACTTATTAATTTGACAATTGAATTACAACAGTATTATAATAGTTAAAATACATTAATTGAGTCAATGTATCATCTACGATCCAAAAAATCAAATTATTGATAAACGAATAGACAAAAACCAAGCAAAACTATAACATTAAATAAAGGCAAATTGACGATTTATCTTTAATATTGTAAAAACATTAAAAAATATACATGATTCCAGAACTAGTTTTCAATCGTAGCAATTATTAAAATGCATTACAATACAAATGCCTACTTCATGCCCATGCCAATTGTTCAATTAATTTTAGCAGATCTAGAAAGTGAATATCGACTGTCAATGGTTCTTACCCTCACAACATGTAATAATTTCTTGTGAAGAGAATGGCCTGTTCGACAATGCAAGATTTCAACTAACATCGTTAAGCATGAGGGCCTGCTCTAAAGAAAGGAACCTACCTCCTGTTAACAAAGATGACAGATACGTTTTGCACTTTGCAGCACTTGCTTAGTCTAAACTTTGAGAGCGCTTATATTTCTATCATCATGAAAAAATATAGGAAGCAATCAAATGACTCATTATCTCTACCGTACTAATAAATATTTAAGACTCACAATGGCAGTGTTTGGATATGTAGTCAATCAAAGAAAATAAATATTATTCGTTCTCATCATGTATTGTTGACTGATGCTTGATCAATTCCGGTATTCAAATTTCTCGAACGATTTAAAGATGACGGTTTCTTCGTTACAGAACAAAGCATCTGCAAGAAGACATGTGAGGTCCGTAAGGTATGGCTCGATTCTAGCTGCATCCAAAAGTTTATATTATTTTATAACAAGCGTAGATCGGCTTTGGGGTAGCCAGACCCTCCAGTTGTAAGCTCTCGTGGGATACTATCAAGTAGTTACTTGGGAAAAAACTGGTACCAGGACGAGGATGTTGACCACGGCATGCCTAGAATCGCCTATGGAATTGAAATATTTTCAGTATAGTGTGTCAGCGTCATAAGCGATACCATTATGGTTGTAATGGTCAGTCACTCCCATTGAGACCTCACTATTGATCCAATACTAGTTCGAAAAAACATAGTAAATCGGTCAATGAGAGATAAGGAACAGAATTGGCGCGTATGGTACTCTTTGGCGTATAGCCTTCCAAGATGTTTCTATATTTTTTGTTGGTCACCCGAGGAACGTGCGAGTAGCATACCTTCTAGTCACGTATCTTTTCCATCCTCCACAAAAATCAGAGCGCTTAAAAAAACTGTAAACGCAACATAGTCATCTTCAACAGAAGAAAAAAAATGGGGCGATTTTTTTTTTCACATTTGTCTAGCGCACACCTTTCCTCACTACCTTCCCTGCTGAGAAATCTTGTCTAGACGTGTTTTTTTTTTTTAAATGATGATGACCCTTATGATTATAGTGCGTGCATATATAATAATAACATTGGGGGCATGATAGCAAATTTAACGCTAAACAAGAAAGTACTGATGATTATAGGTCATACAATGAAATCTTTACGAATTATGAGTTTTTAAAAAGTCGACTAAAATCAATAATCGATAGAGATGCAACTTTTCGACGAATAAGACTGACCGAGCCAATAATGCAAAAACTTATGCAGTCTCATAATATTTATATAGAAACAATAATTCGTAAATATTAAAATTTCTATGGTTTATACATTTTATATGTAATTATTATGATTTTTTTGAAAAATAATTAATTAGTTTCACCAAAAAAAAAAGAAGACTTGACTTCTTATTATTGACCTTTACTTAATGCTTATGTTCAAGTGTTGTAATTGTTATAAATTTAATATAATGTTCAAAATATCTACAGTGCTTTTTTTATTTCATAATAGTTATTAAGCGATTAAGCATAATCCCTAGACCCATTAAGTGCTGTAGTGGTACAGTTTTTTTTTTCATGATTTTCATTTCAGCTCATTATAGTGCTAATATAAGGTTGTTTCCAAAAAAAAAAATAAAATAAGGATTGAAGAACCTCAACCAAACAATAGTTAAAAGAGGTTCATCAGCAACATATAATTTAAAAAATCGTGCCAATTCCGACAAAGATTATATTTGATCTAACTAAATTTTATTGGGCTCATCCAATATATATATACGCTATAGCTTCATAACGTTAGTTTCGATCATTTTTTTTTTTATAAAAGGAATTTTTCTATTTTAATTTCCAAATAGTGTTGAAATAACTTTTTTTTTTCATGTTGTGCCTGAAAACTGGTCGAATCATCTCTTGCTGAGCCGAAAGATTTTTTTAGGGTTAAAATATTCAATGAAACTGGAAAGGATTGTTTGTTCTTTTGGGAGAGGGTCTATATTCTATTCTATTGTAATTTCATATTTGTCTCGCTCACACTTTTCCTCACTATCATCTCTGCTGCCGAATCTCGACTAGCTTTGTTTTTAATATGATGATGTTTATGACTCTTATGATTATGATCTTTATTATATATATAAACAAAGGGTGTACTTAAAAGAAGAACAATCTTGGGGACTTGGTAATAAATTTAAAGCTAAACAAGAAAATACCAATGGACACGGGTCATTCATTGAAGTCGTCATAATGAATTGAGAAAAAAGAAATTTATAATACTAGTATAAATAGATAGTATAAATAACTGAAACTCTAATCATCTTTTCTTATATCCTTCCTGATTGTAGGCTAGAGGTCCCTTGGAAGAACCAGTCGTAAACAGACAGAGAGCATTAGTAGAAGGTAGGCTGGAGAGAGGACTAACAGTGCTGGGAGTCCGTTAGATACCGTTATGATCTCACATCCCACCACCACTCGCTCTCTCATGACAGATTATAATATATTCTGAATCTGAAAAAAAAAAATACTCGGAAGGCTTAAATGAAATCTTGTATGTCAACATAAACTGTCAGCTATGGGGCACGTCTCGTCTAGAAATCGCGATTTCACGGCGACAGCGCAGACCAGTTTCAAATATAAATAATGTCTGAATTTAATGTTGAACGTTTTGTTAGAATGTAGTTTAATTTTATCTAGTTTATAGTTGATCTAGTTAAAAAGATAATAATGTACAGGAAAACGAATTGTTTGAGGAATCTTTGTAGAACGCTTGGCAAGTTTGATTTTTTTTCTCAACAAATCCTGAGTGTTTTTCTAACGAATTGTGATAAAACAATCATCCCTACTCTGGTGTTTTATTCCTTTAGCCTTTTTTTTTAATGTAAATTATTGTACTTTAATTTGAAGAAACGTAGCCTCCATTATTTTTTCTAAAATTATACATAACCGACTCCTATTATGTTTTTATTGCATCGGAGAATGACATATAACTAAAGATATTAATTGAAAAATTGAAATCAAAAAGCCTAAAGTCTCTAAACTAAAAACATGAAACATAAATACCTGTCAATATATCAGGCATTTACAGGACAGAACGAGAAAAATAGCAAAGGACGAAAAAACGCACGCCCTAATCCAAAATGCTTCCAAACACCAGAGGAAACATCTCATCACCAAGGCCCAAATGCGCAACTAGTGAATCATAAGGAAGGTGGAAAAAGTTAGATGAAAACAGCCGATTTTGTCAGGTATAACTGTCCCCTCTAAATAAAATAGGCTGTTTGGTTGAAATTTTTCCACTAATGTCTTAACAAATATTTTAGGTCTCTTTTGAGCTTTTAGTCACGAATGCTTCGCGTGATCTGATGAAAGGCCTGTATGATGTATAATAATATTCATATGTATATAAAGGGGTTATTTTAAAATTATTTACCATAAATCAAATATATGATTAAAAATAATAAATAGGTTAGATAATAAATCTAAAATTATAAAAATGAAAAGTCATATTTCTATAGCGATGTTTTTCTTACACTTTTTTCACTTGAATGACCGTTAAAACGAGCCGCTCCGTTCATTGAATCCGTACAGCGCCTGAATAAAAGTCGTTGAATATTCCCAGTCTCCGTGGTCGAAAGAAATGACTGTTATAAAAAAGGGCCCCCCCATCGAAACTGAATTAGGAAGAGAATAGTGAGGAAGAGGCCACCAACACGTAGCCAGTTCCCTGGGATCAGTCACGGCAGCATCCTGTTTGACCGCAGAGCAAAAACCTTCTTAGCCCGCAGAGGATTGTTATTTCCGAGTACTTTCCTCTTCGTATTGGGATATAAGAACAACTGTATATGAACTTTGTGGTCATCTAAAAAACAAAATAATAACAATAAAATAAAAGTAAACTAATAAAGAGTTTTGTTCAGAGACTCCAATAATTAGCTCCGAATTATGATCGTGCAAGTCGGATGAGGAGATCCCAAAGGATTGCCAAAGAAGAAACCGTTTATAATTGACGGACTAATAAAAAGAAATATTTCTGCCTGATATGATGTAAAGTATTAATGATGAAAGAATCTTGAACTCGTAAACACCAACGCAAAAACCTCCTTATTCCACAGTGGATTATCTGAAAACACTGTCCTCTTCGCACGGAGATGTAAGAACAAATGTTTATGAACTATATTGACAACTACAAAAAAAAAAAAAATAATATTAATAACTGAACAAATAATTGTGTTTTTCAATAAATACAATAATTTCCATCGAACGATGGTCTTGCAAGTCGAATGAGGAAATTCCAAAGGATTTCCAAGGAAGGTACCTTTTGGTGATTGATCGGCTTATGTGCTATTTCTCTCTGATCTAAAATAATGTATTAGTGTTAAAAGAATCGTGAACTATACACGCAACGGAGTTTTAATGGATAATAGAGAAATGATGAAAACAAAAAACCTGTACCGCACAATCCATGAAGGGTCTTCGGTTCAGAACGTGGCAGACTGTACTGTTTCTTGGACAATTCACCGTCGGGAGGTGATTCATCCTATATCACGCTAGACCACCACATTTTTCCCTAATTTGGGTACCGACTTTATAGAGGCAGGGTGAACTCCAAGAGGCTCCTAGATCCCAAAGGATCCATCACTGGCTATTTACAGATTAAATAAAATCTACCACAGACGGATATGAACTTAGTTCCCAACCACTCAGCCACTTCGCTCCAAACTGTTCCATATATTTTTTTTTTACACGATGAGCGATGAGTAAATGATTTGGATCGCTTAACTTCAATTCATTCATTTAATTCATTCTTTAGTCCAATTGAGAACTCTAATGATAAGCCCTTTTTAGTGGAATATCATCTTCTGAATGCTCCCGATAAAATTTTCTATCTAGCTAAGGAATAGTTTATTTTCAATCAGTCGCATGGTTCATTCCAACATACAATGGAGTTTTACTGAATCGGTGAATCAGAGAAAGAAGCAAACTTTATATATTGGCTGAATCATTTTGATCTAATCTTTCAATAATTATTTCAATACTGTAGTCGCAGTTATTCATTTATTTTTTTATTGGCAATAATTAATAATGATGATCTTTGATGAGGGAATCAAGGCGTAACTGCACATTCTAATATCATTCGGGCAGTTCGGGCAACATTCCCACTATCCGTTATCTATCTCTTGGAGATGACCCTTATTCATGGGCATTTGTGTAGCTAGAAGATGAGACATCTCTGACTGAATAGAAAGACGAACATGCGAAGTCGAGGAAACGGTTGATAAACAGTGGAACTGACTGGAGGCTCAGAATTCTTCTACCTTCGTAGGCCTTAGGACGTCCTGAGAATCTTTACAGCAGACAGTTCCTCCTGTTTTGCTAATGGTACTGAGTTATATTAATTAATTGATCTCACGCAAAAACGATGGTGATTAAAGCTGAAAATAGGTTAGCTTGTGAAGAGCGCGCTCCTTTCTAGTCTTTAATCTTTGATAGAAAATTAATTTTTTTCTTTTCGAAAAACACCTCACTTATAACTTGCTACTGTATTATCAATAGAAACGACAGTCTGTGATTTTTTTTTTATTACGGTATAACAGCAGAATAGTATTTTTTCACTTCCGATGAACTAAACCTTTGTTAGCTGTCTTGTTTTAAAAGCAACTTACATCATGATGGGCTGTATTTACGTTGCAACCTTAGCTAGTTATTTTTAAATGTTTACCAAAAATTAACACAAAGAACTATTCTTAATATTGAAACTTTAATTAAAAAATAAATATATGTCTGTAGGCGATTATATAGGTTTTATTACAAAGTGTTGTCATGTTGACAGTTATCTTATAATAAAGAACCTGTAACTGTTTTGTTATTAAAAGTGGAATTTGAAACTTGCCATTTTTTTAAATTTTTCATTTGTTTTTTCCATTAGTAGCTTATCATTCCTTAAAAAGAGATAAACTATTTATTAGATACTGACATTTTGATGAACATTGTAGGTCTTCTTCAGGGATGAAGATATTATCTGCTTAGGACAATTTTCGTCCCCATTTTTTATTTTAGGTAAAATATAGATCGAAGATAGCAAGATACCTTTTATGAATTTAATGATGAAAAAAAAAACACTTTCAAATTCCACCATTTGTAACAATAAAAATACAGAGAAAATAACAGAAAATTGTCAACATGAGATTTATCAATATGTATCATGCATATCAAATTTAAAATAAATTAAAATGACTTCTTGTTCATAATATGAATATTCCTAGAACCTTAAATCCATTGAAACGGATATTGATTGTTAAGAAATTATAAATCTGATTCTCCATAGATAGCCAGGAACTTCAAAACAAATTGTGCGAAGGATCAGACAAGGACAGAAGATGGGTGGGAGATCCTTTCCTTGATCGAATAGCAAATTCCTGTCAAGAAGTGACGTAGGTCTGTTATACTTCTTCTTACTTGAAGGATCGGTCTTTACTTGTGATGTAAGAGCCTTTTATGACTAAGTAGGTTATAGTTATTAATGAACGGGATAAATGAATAATGATTTAGTAACGTTTTCTGATCTTTCAGGCTAAGAGCAGCTAAGGCGAGGGGTAGAAGACCCAGATGAAGGCCAAGAAAAAGGAGATTAGAAGTAATGAGCTCTAGGCCAAGAAGAAAGGAGTTAATCAAGGCTTTTTCAAGAAGTAGTCGCCTCAGCTCTACTAGCCAGCACCAGCACTCCGCTAAGTATGACTTGCAATTAGCATTGAACATTTTAACAATAGCTATTGATAAAAAAGTGTGATAGTAATTTATTTATCAACTGTTATTATTACACATTAAATAAAAATAATTAAGTTCAAATGGGCATTAGGGATTTTCGTAAAATATTTCAAGTTGTTCTCCAGGATCTCTATAACCGAAGAAGTACTTATCCAGTTGCACTCAATTGGGTTTATTTGATTAAGAGATCTCCTAAATATTTTTCGAAGTGAACACTTTAGCCACTCTGAACTATTTTCAGTAGGGGAAAAAGTTTTTCAAAGGTATTTTACCGCCGGTGCTACATACTTGTGACGTGTTGCAAATTTAGTATAAAGGTTAGAATTGGGTTGATATCAGAATAATAATTTTAACTAAAAGGTCGTTTAATAATTGTGAAATGCTTACTAATATAAAATTAAAACATCAAAAACTAGTTCAAGTTTTCGTTTGCCTAAAAGATTTTATTTACCACAGTTCTATGTCTTGTTTGAATTCACTAATGGATGCAAAAAGCAGGAATTTATGTGGTATAAATAGTGTAACTGTATACTAAATATTATTTCAATTATTATTATTTTCATTTCATATACTAATTATTTTAAAAAATAATTAGAATGCTAATAGATGTGAAAACTAGACTAACGTTGATAATTTCAATTTAAAAATTATTAAATTTAAATAATTCAAACAATGGATTCAGTAATTCAAAAAGGTGTATCCCCAGTGTTTATTATAGCATTTAAGGTTTATTTCCATATTATTAACAGTTATTCCCAAGTTTTGAGTTTTCAATTCTGTCGGCAGTCCTCATGCCTTTTTTTTAAATTTATAATGGTGATTTATTTTTAATTTTGAGATATTGATCCGTGTCAAGCTTATATACATTTCACGTGCTAATTACTGCCTTGCACAAGACTGTAGACTAAATAAATAGCAATATTCAAACTAAATTAAGTGAAATTTAAAAAGCCCTTTAATAGAAATAAATTTCTAGAAACTGTTTTAAATCATACAGTATTGACAAAATAAATCTATTATACAAAAAAATCTACCATTACTGATCTTGTGTACGGGTCATGAACCCACACCAAAATTCACAAAATTCAACTCCAAGCCTTAGAAATGCAATATCAGAGATGGGTGTAGTGTAAAACAAGGAATGTTCATATGAATAACTTCTAGATTTGATATCAGTTGAAGAAGTTATTATAAAACTAGGTTGAAAAGATTTGGGCATTTCTTAAACTTCTTCACAGAAGGATGTAAGAAGAAATAATAATAAAGTAATTCGTAGCAAGACCTTTGGATCCCGTTCCACAAACACTTGCAGATGCTTTCGAAACGATGGCTTGAGGAGATGGAATTGATTAACATCTCATTAGATTTAAAACTGCTGAATCGGCATTTGCTGAATTTAATGAGGCTATAGAACTCAACTATCGTAAATTAGATTCACGTATTGATGCATAGACCGTTATCGATTATTCGGGAACCTCCCAGATAAATTATTTTAAATGGTTTTGACCTAAATGTCCCAAGAAGTTCTATAACCCTAAGAATATAGAGAGATATGAAAATATGATCGAGTCTAAGTCAAGTCAGTGTTAGTTGAGTAAAAATTCAGTTTAAATAGGTCTACTCCGTTTGAGTCTTGTAATAATTGAATAGTGTTTGTGAAGTAATGTAGAAATAGAAATTGGGAAAATATATGAGGATTTTTGAACAGGAAATGTTACAATGTTATGTATAATAATTCTTACAATAACTATTCATTCCTTAATTCTATCTAGTACGGTTTTAATATGTAGAGTGATATTTACATTAATCGTTCTGTAGGCTTATGAATTGTAGAAGGTGTATAAATACGATCAATAAACTGATCTGGCATATTTTTTTGTTCCAAGAAATCAGTTTTGCCAAATTATAGTTTATTCATCTTAACGAATATGTATTTTAATAGAAAGGCCACTTGTTTTATACGATTGTCGACAGTACATTGCAAAAACACCTTCATTGAATTGACTTCACGGACACGGATTAATAAAAGACTGATGTATTGTATTAATGACAAGATGCCTGGTCACCACGGTAATAGAACATAGAACCGCTCTGGATTACAGAAAATTTTAAGTAATTTACACAGAGAAAGGAGAGACATTTTTACCCCATTTCATTGAAAGTAAAAAAGACTTGTCTACATGGAGATATATGAGTGATTCTGTTCTGCATTTTTATTAATGGTTAATTAATTCTATAATTAATTTTTTTAGGTTTTTAATGTATATAATTACTCTATTTTATTGACAGATAAATAAATAATGATTTAAAATATTCCGTGCCACGGTACAGACTGATTCATCCACGATACTGGCATTAAATAAATTTGATAGACATTATTCATAAAAACTATTAAATGAATTTATGAACATTAGGATTGATGGATTAATTAGTTAGGTTACAAAAAAGAAACAGCGAATTTATAGGTTAATTGTAGAAATGGGCAAAACACGGAACTGACATTTAAGTGATAAACAGTCTGTTTTTTCTTGACCTTGAGTGATATTATAAATGACATATGTTTATAAGGATCGTATTGTTACAAATGTTTATAAATACATTGTTAAAAGATGGTCAGTGAATCTTCCATATTTCTCTGAAGCTTCAATAACATAAGTTGTGGGATTTCCCACATCGTCTTATACTTAAATATTATAAATTAATATCGATATTTGGAAGCAATATTAAGATTATGTATAAGGGCATATTTTAGTATTTATTTAAAAACAGGTGGGCTGAATACACTGCGCCTGAAAACATCGATAAATATCCCGCCTGTGCTGTAAGTGTTGCGGGTTTCGACCCTCAACTGTTGCAGGCGCTAGTTCGTTGCTCCTTCGCGACGGTCACGGACCTCCTGCGTCTGCGGTCAACCGTGATTCGATGTGGTTACTTCAAGAGAATCTTTAATGGTCTCTGATCTTTAGCCACAGTCCATTCGCATCCGCACTTGTCAATACAAGGCATCCTATTTTTTTTATTATGTGTTTTTGTATAGCCACAGAACAAACAGCCTCAAATGAACAGGTTCAACAACAAAGGAATCGTCTCCTTTAAAAAGTCTATATAAGAACCCACATGTCTGAATTGCGTTCATAGCAAAAAAAAGCGCAAATTGTTATGTGTGAATGATAATTGAACAAATATCAGCTTTTTATATAACCTATTGTAAAAATGAAATTCACTAGTACAATGTATATATATATATATATATATATATATATATATATATATATATATATATATATACATATATTGTCTGTAATTTAATTATTTTTTCAAAAACTTGAATATATTAATATTTTTTTAAATAAAAAAATTAATATTTACTTTGAGGCAAAATAATTCACTGCCGTTTCACATTCGATTACAGTATTTCAATTACAATTACAAATTTTTATTCTGCTACTGGCATTATCTTAAGCATGAAAACTACAGATTGGCTTGGTTCTAAACTGTTGAAGAAATCTTTTAAATAATAATAAATGTAACAACTTCACTGAATAAAATTTCAACAAAACTCATTATTCAGGTAATTTGGCTCACTCAAAAGTCTATATTAGTTACAAAAAAATTCAATCGATTATAAAAAAGAGATATATATATAAGAGAGGAAGATGGAAAGATATATGAGGAAGATAATAAGAGAGAGAAAGAGAGAGATTAAGGGAGAGGGAGTTTGAAGTGTCATTCAGATTGATCAATGTTAGTAATGTCGTTGATTGGCCGAGCTAATAGCAAACTCTTCTGACTTATAGAAAATAATTAGTAATAGGATGCATCATCAGCAAAGAAAAGAAAATTCTTTAAAAATTCCGCTATTGAAAATAAAACATAAAAATTATTAAATACGAGCTGCACGTCTTACACAACAAGCTTTTGTTGCAACTATTCCTGGTAATTCCATTTGTTCATTTCATTTTGTGTTTCCATTCTTCTTCTCCAGATTTAACAAAACAATTTTCTCGAATGACTTACTCCAAATATTTGAACTTCTTTACCCTCATCATATTATAATAATAATTACCTCGTAATATTATTATTCCCCTGTTGCTAGGATTCCTGAAGCATTGTTTGTATTTGGTTTTCTCTGCAGAATTTCTTAAACCTGTTTTGTTGGCTCACAATCAAGCGATTGATTTGCTCCGCAAAATTAGTTAAATATTCAGAAAAAATAAATCGTAAATGCTAGACATTTTATTTCAATACCTTTCCGTTTTTTTCTAATGATATAGGCAATATATGATCAAATTCCCTCAGTGTTGGATCCAAATTCTTACTGGTTTTTTCCCAAACGCAGTTGAATAGGAAAGGAGAAAACCATTTCCTTGTCTTACAACTTTATTTGTTTTGATGGTGTAGATAACTTCCCCTGAAATCTTACATTTGATACGGTGTCTGTGAGGGCTTCACGGAAGAAGTTTGTAAATCTTTGTTTGACTCGGATGACTTGGTCTAGAGTTTCTCTGTCAACAGAAGCAAAAGTCTTTTTTAAATGTGTAAATGTCACGGTGTATGTTGTTGTTTTTCATGAAATGGTTGATTGGCATTATCAGTCATCCATGAAATACCATGAGAAATAATCCACCCTGATATAATCGCCTTATATGATTAGGCAGCGCCAATTTGATTCCAGGGAAGGCTGATTGGTCATTTCGCATGGAACAGATGTTAGTGTAACGGAGAGAAGAAATCATTTCTACTGATCCCGTTAATGACGCGGCAAACCTGCTTTGCATTACAGGTTCTAGTCCGGCTCAGGTGCCCTTATAACTGTTTATGGAGTGAGCGGATCTCAGTCGACAAGATGCTTCCACTCGCCGCTCTACTCCTCTTCGTCGGCTGCCTCTCGGCCACTCCGGTGCTGTACGACCAGAGGCAAGAAGGGGAAGTCAACGTCCACGCCCACCTCGAGGACATCCTTGTTCTTTGGGTGCCGAAAATGGGCGACGCGATAGCTGCGGTACCCTCGTTGGTGAATCTCTTCTCCAGGCACCATCAGGAAGCGACGCCGCCACCCGAGTTCGAATCCCCAGAAGGCAACAAGACATTGTTAGTCCAAGAGGCTTTGGAGGCAGCGAAGCAGGAACTGGAAGAAATCGAGCATCACACCGCCAAGACCGAACAGCCCATAACATCAACTTCCGAATCGCCTACAACGACAGATAAACCATAAAAGCCTAAATAAATTACTTTTAATTAGTCGTTTAGTATCATATTTGCAATAAGTACCTCTCACCAGTAATTCTTTTTACTAAAACGTAAAACATACGTATAACATATACATTTTTTCACATTTAAACAACAGTCAATTTATTATTAATTGAGCGTTATACTATAAATAAAACGTCAATTGTATAAATAAAATATTTAAATATACTATTTATTATTATTTTACCTTTATTAACAAATTCCAAAAAATACATAATAAAAAATGCATATACAAAAATAACTATGCAAAGAAACCTATAAATAAGCAAAACTCAAAAAGAGACAAAACGGTTATTAGAATACAGTTGGAAAAATAAAACCCCCAGTCTCTAAAAACCAGTAAAATAACCTGACTGATTTTTCATTGACCAAAGGCTTTGTTATTTGGAGTTTTTCCAAAAAACAAACCTTATTACCCCATCCCCTAACAGATTATACGACTAGAAAAATGTTTTAATACAGAATACTCCGGCTTCCTGCAGATGGCGTGCCTGCGGTGGTAACAACTCCGGGATCTGGAGCTTTGCCGGAATGAAAACATGTTTAATTTTAACATTCACATAGTATTATATTTCCTTTAAAAGTTTTAGTAATACAACTAATACCCTGGTTTTCTGATTTTCCGATTCCATCCAGTGACACCTAATTCTTTTAGGTCCTCTTCAACATATTGCATCCCCCCTCCGTGATTGGCCAACTCTTTCCTTGCCAATATTGAACTCTTCAGGATCATGCTCAGACTCTTCTCTCAGGCATTCTTATTACATGGCCTGAGGATTCTATACGTACCTTGATGAATTGAAACCATATGGGCATCCTTATACAAATAACGCACCTCGAATTAATTAATCCGAATTCTATTTCCTTGCACCATCAAAAACCACACTATAAATGTTCTTCTTTTTTTTCCCGTTCAAGTTTCTGCAGCGTAGGTATATAATGGTCTAATCATATCAGATGCATTTATCGTAATGCTCTTTAATAAAATTATCATAATAAATTGAGACAACCACAATAATACTATGCTACATACATTGGTAATATGTAAAAACCTTCTACAAACCACGAAAATAATAATCAAGATAATAAAGATAGTTTTTACTAATTAGAAGATGGTTCACAATCATTATATTCGTTTACTTAATAATAAATGAGAATTGTGAATTTATTTTATTTATGGCCCAAAACAATTTCAGGGAGTTTTAACTGTACCTCTAAAAATATTCAAAGTTTTTTTTCGATTTGCTCAAGGAAGAGATCCAATTATACAATTTGTATATTTATAGATTACAAAGCCCAACAATCTACTAATTTGCAGGTATGGAATTAGAAGGAAAAAGTATAGAAACACGTTTATAAACTTTAAAAAAGAGAAAAGAAACAAATAATAATAAATAATAGGGGTCAGGGACAGTTATAAAAGGGCCCCTAACTGGATTCGCGACCTTAATAGGATAATGGGAACCATTACGAGTTCCTAACGGATTCCACAAAGTCCAAAAAATATTTCCCTAGAACCCAAATCCTATTTTACGTCCACCCACGCCAACGGCGCAGAATGAGACGTACTTACAGCAAACGATATATGTTTGATGAAGCGTTTCTAGATGAAATGATAACAGAAGTATACACATTTCCCATAATAAAATTCTCTTTTCCATATTAAAGCTCATGATGACTTGTATTTTTGAAAAATATTAAAAAAAATAACACTTAGATACTTTTAAAAACACATATGACTGATTATTTAAATTATTTGAGCTTATCTTTAATATGATACTACAGCTTAACCTTTAGAAAACTATTGCCTCAGATTGAATATTATTTGTAGAGTGATTTTAACAATAACAGGTTTTATTTGTTGAAAAAAAACCTGTAACCACTACAACCCATGAAGGGTCTGGGGTTCAGTACATGGTAGAGACTGTACTGTTTCATAGACAACGGATCTGCAAGGAGGTGACTTGTCCTAGGCCGCGCTCAACCGCTAGATTTTCCTCCTATTTTGGGTATCCTATTTTTATAAAATAGGCCCCGGGAGGGTCCTAGATCCTATATGATCCATCTCCCGCTGCAAACAGACTAAATAAAAGTCATGGCCTGCAGCGGGATTTGAACCAGGATTTCGGGCATGGCAGATCAGTGCTCTACCACTGAGCCACTCCGCTCCCAATTTGACAATGGGAGCATTTCAAAATTATTCATTCATTATGGCCTTCGAAGTAAATTTTTGTTTTTGTTGTTTTTATGTATATAGTATAGTTGAGGACAATGATTGGTTACTTTTAGATTATCTTGGCTATAGATCGATGTACATAGTTATAAATTTTTAGATATTGATATAGTTATAATTTTAGGTATCGATATAGTTATTACTTTTATTGGTTGAAACTCGCATGAAATTCTATTATTCGATAAGACGCTAAGTTTGTCACACATAAAAAAAAATCATATCAAGCTAACCCTGCTTTCTCTTTTTACATATCTGTATTTTTTAAAATAAAAAATATTTCTTTTAATATGTTATATTATGTTTCATGGAATCCAGCACATTCAACGTCGATTATTTATTTTAGACTTCAATCTGCATGTATATGTGTGTAAAAAATGAAAGTAAAAATGCAAGAAAAAAAAATAATATTATCAAGAAACCAGTGGGCTTATGGCTATTCCACAAACTATAACAATATTGAAAAGTAAAAACAGGCCTTACATAAATGTTAAATTTTTTTTTTCTTGGATTTTTTTTTAGAAGAAAACACTTTATTGAAGCATTACAATCTGCCTCTTGTGGGCAATAAGTAATGGTGCTATGTAGCTACAATCATTCCATAAAAAATCAATAATATAAACGAAATAAATGCATAAATAAATATATACAAGCGAAAAAATATATACAAAAATAAAAATATATATATATATAATAAAAAAATATAATAATAATAAATAAAACATAAAAGAAATATACTGTACACATTCATACTCTATTTACAATTTGCCTGGGGTCCCCGAACTGAGCTTCTTCCTCATGAATGAGGGCAAAGCAGGAGTCCGGGAGGCCCCAGCCCCCTTTCCCAGCCGCGTCATTGGCATTAAACGCCAATGGAACGCTGGTTAAGGGCGCTTCACACACACACAGGTCGTGAGTGGAGAATCTGGCCAGTGCCAGTACTCCAAATAGCATTATTATAACAAGTCTCGGGGCCATTGCCGGTTTAGGCGGCTGGGTGGATTGTATGGATGTGTGGAACTGGATAATGACTGAGCCAGGGGATTGGGATGACAGACAAGGTTTTGGTGAAAGTTTGAGAATTTAGTAGGGATGAGGTCGAGGACAAAAGGAATGTTGAGATCATTATGGAGGGTTTTGTTGGAGACATAATAAGGAGCGTTGACAATAGTTCTCAGGACTTTGGATTGAAAGGATTGAATGCGTCTGATATTCGATTTTTTTGCGGTCCTCCACAGTTCCAGTCCATAGGTCCAGATAGGTTTGATGACGAGGAAGCCATTTCAGGATCTGGATGAGATGATAGGATGGCTGTGTCGTCTGCGAACGTTGCAAGGAAGGTTTCAGGAGTAGTTGGGAAATCAGCCGTGTACAATATGTATAGGATAGGACCCAGGACGCTGCCCTGGGGGACTCCAGCTTGAATTCTTGGATTTTTACTTTCATTTTTTCATATGGTCTTTTGTCTTATCTTTTTGTGTTGTTTACTATTATTTATTTTTTCCTGTTGTGTTTTTGTATGTTTAATTGTCAAATTATGAAGTATTTACCAGCTATTTTTATCTAACCTTATCCAGCCGGGGTCGAGTAACCTTCTTATGATTCATTAGTTGCATTTGAGCCTTGGAGGTGGTGGGATGTTTCATGTGTGTGTGTGCATTATTCATGTTTTGTTTTGCTGTATTTCTTTTTCTACCCGGAGGATGCCTGAATGGGCGAAACATTGGACAGATAATTTCAAATTCTGTTTTAGTTTGGAGACTTAAGGTCTTTTCGTTGGAATTTTTCCACGGTTTTAACATTTATTTAAGGTCTCTTTTTACTCTTCAATATTCAAACGTATATTTACAAAATGTGGATTAGGTGATTTTTATCTTGTGTGTATGAGTATGTTTTCCTAAACCACAAAGTACTGCTTCGTATGTACAAATACATCTAATATTATATTATAAATAAGTTGTTTGTTTCTTAAATCTTGTTTAGATGACTTATGATGTCATTGTCTTTTTTTTTGTATCAATCTTAATATAGTTTGTGTTCCATGTAAGTCTCTTATCTAAGTATAGCCTGCTGGAAAACCGTTTATCCGTTTTCGAAGGTATTTGACATTGCCGTTTTTGATTTCTGGATATGAAGTTCTCGGTAGTGAGAAGCTAACGTGGCTGGATGATATGGCCACGCTCAACAGATGTTGTTATTCTCTTTGTACAACCACCTCTCTACGCTAAATAGATGGTTTCTAAGGACTTTAGGAAATAGATCTTGGTTGGAAGAAGAGATGGCCGTATCGCTTTCATCATTTTCATCGGAAAGATCCGAAAGGAGAGGAAAATAAGTCTTGTTCAAGATGAAGTTATAGACGAGGCTAAGAAAGAGAACAACTTTCTCTGCTAAATGAGGAAGTATGAAGGAAGTGATTATTATGAGATTATTACCACGAGTTTTTTTTTTGCTTGGCAAGCAATTTATTATAGATTTTTTTTTTGATCAAATGCTATAAAATAGTCTTTAATTTCGTCGGAGATAGTATTGTCCTCAATAGCGTTGGTCCATGATACTTGACCTAGATCTCTGGCTATTTCAGTAGCTTTATCCTCGCCTGTTATTGCCCCGGTGTTGTCTTTAAGTCGCAGAGGTTATAGAATACAATATTCTTTGACATTCTTGTAGCTGTCCATACTGTCCGTACTAATCCGCCACAATGGCTTATGGAATTTAAGTAGAACATGTAGTTGTTTTTAGACATTGATAAATGTTTTTGGATGGCGCGATGGTTTTGTTGTAGTGGGCTGTTTTGTTAAGTTTTGTTTTGTATGACGGATTTATTTTTCTTTGAGTTATGATCCTATGTTTTTCTCTGATGGCATGTAGTATTAGCTCAATTATCTTGGAATATAGTTTTGTTGATGTCGACTTTGCTTCACGAATACCAAACTTTTAGATACATTACGTTAATTGCATATTGTCTTCGGTTGGGTAAATGCTTATATTAGCGCGATAAAATAAATCTTACTAATATTATAAATGTGAAAGTTTGTATGTTTGTCTCTCTTTCACGCAAAAACTACTGAACGGATTTGGATGAAACTTTACAGTAATATAGGTTATACATCAGAATAACACATGGGCTATAGCAAGCGCTGATTTAGGGGGGCGCACGGGGGCAGGTGCCCCCCTCCCCGACAGTTTTAAAGTTACTTTAAAAAGGACTGTCAAGAAACTTTATGTGGTAGTCTAAATTCTATGCGTGCGAAGCCGCGGGCAAAAGCTAGTAACATATAAAGAAAAAGTAAATAAAATCTTAACTGCTACTAAATTGTATTGACTTATAATTTGGGTCAAACACTACCTGCCACATAGAAATTGTTTTTCTTATATTAATCATCGACCTTATATTAATGATGGACGCTATAAGGGGGTATACAAATATCATTCCAGTGTAATACGCTTCGGCTCATTCGGCTTCAAAAAGTTGGTTGGTTATAGGCTGAGGTTTGCTTCGGCCAAAGCATCTTCCTGCAGAACCGTTGACATACTCATTACAATTACAACAGTGCACCCTTTACCCAAGACACTTGGGTTGTAATGTTTTTTTTTTGTTTCGAATCTCCATTTATTTATATAAAAAAAATATTTACAATATATATATATATATATATATATATATATATATATATATATATATATATATATATATATATACGGAAATAATTATAGTAATTTTTCTACCCGGAGGTATTTTAAGCAATACATAGAATGAGTCCGCTGAAGGCGGGTTCTCTAAACCGGCCAAGGCCGCTGATTCTATACATTCAAAGCAGGGAGAGACCGCTTTAAGGGATTAGGTGATAGGAAGAAGAAGAAAGGGGGAAAGAAAGGAAGAAAGGCTTGGACAAGGGAGGAGGCCAATGAGAGCACGTCGACCAAGGGGACACAGCCTTGCCACCTCCCAGGTCTGGGAGGGGGAACTATGTCTCTAAAGAGTGGGTTGCTACAGGCCTTCAGCCCATCAAAAAATTTGATGTGCCTCCGGCTAATGTAGTTAGTTATAGACGGGAGTTTCAGCTCCTCATAGATTTTAGTATTACGCGCCCTTTGGAGCGACGTGCCTTTAACTATACGCCTAAGGATGGAGTTCTGGAACTGCTGTAGACTTTTTAGTGTGGTTTTGTAAATATGTTTAAGGAGCGGCGCACCATGGAGCAGCGTTGGTTTAATAACCGACTTATAAATTTGGCATTTAAGCCGTAACGACAGTTGGGGCGAAGTGAGGAGGTGGTAGAGCCTATTGGACTTTTGTCGGGCCAGTTTCAGCCTCCCCCTGACGTGACTCGAGAAGGTAAAATGCCTATCAAGAGTGACGGTAAGGTAGAGGATAGAGTTAAATACACGACGATCTTCATCTTCAATTGTGAAGGTCCTCGGTAGGAGCTTTTTACCTTCCTGAAATGACATCACGATGGTTTCACCCTTCCCATTCAGCGCCCTGATGCCATTCAGCTTTAAATCATCAATAATTGACACCGACGCCTTTTGTGCCTTAAGGGCATGACGGGCGTTGGCACCTGAAGCATAAATCCTATGTCGTCCGCATAGGCCGCTACTACCGCTCCTTCATGCTTAACCGAGACCACGGGTACTGTGAATATCACAAACAACAGTGGCCCCAGTACAGACCCTTGTGGTACTCCACAGGTGGTGTTGCTAGAAGTCGAGTAACTTTCCCCGACTCGCACGACGAAGGATCTTCGGCTAAGATAGCTTCGGATTAGACGGCATAACGAGTCTGGGAAGTTAAACTCTTCCATGCGTCGGAGTAACAGTGTGTGAGACACACTGTCGAAGGGCTGAGTGCAATCAAGGGATATAAAGGCCGTGGCTTTGTTCATGTTCATATGCTCTATGGTGTGCGCTTGGAGCTTTGCCAGGTGATGGTCACAGGAAACACCTCTAAGGAAACCAGTCTGTTCTGGGGGGATAATGTTTTCCTCTCTACAGTGGGTCAGCAAATGGTGGTGGACCAGTCTCTCGAAAATTTTACTCATATGAGAGAGCAAGCTGATCGGCCGGTAGTGATCAGGTAGTTTACCAGACTTCCCCGGCTTAAGTAGTGGTACTACAACGGCTTTTTTCCATGCTTCAGGAAAGTATGAGATTCTCATTCAGGTGTTGAAGATGTTCAATAGGAAGGCTTTACCTTTACTAGGGAGCATCTTCAACATGACATAAGGGATGTTGTCTAGCCCAGAGGATTTTTTACCTTTAGTGCGCCGTAGTACCGATTCAAGACCTTTAAAGGTGGAAAAAATGGAAAACCTTGGGTTGTAATGGTATGGGTTTTTTAGTTTTATTTTGTTCTTATCGTAAATTAGTATTGAGAATGAGAACGCATTTTCCTCTTCATTCCACCTATTCAAATTAAGCCCTAACTGGTTTCAGAAGCTGCCAATCTTTTCTAGGAATTGAGTCTACCAGCTTTACAGTTAGTTTCCCATAATCCATTAGTGGTATGCTAGTATCTTTTATAATCTTTGTGTGTTAATGGATTTTATTCCATAAAAAAAAAATAGATTCAAGGTTTCGTAAAACAAACTGACTATGCATATAACTCAAAGAGGTTGAGAAAAAATCATAAGAAAAAGTGTTTCCGTTGGCAAAATAGCAAAAAATGCAAAGGGACAATTATAGTATTTTTGCAGGTACTGGAATATTAAATTAATGATTCTACGATTTAATCTTGAAATACAAGGGACTCATAGATAATTTGTAAAGACAGATAATGAGAAACGGAGACCTAAAGCCAGAACAGTTAGGTAGATCTCATCACACTTAGGTTGGGTGCTCCTACTTAAAAACCTGGATAGCGTGGCAGGGTTCTTTGATAGTACAACCGACTTAATCAAGAGGGTCTTTCCTTCTTCCGGTCGATGCCATTGAGGGCGAGAAACCAGTCTGGGTTTCTTTGATCTCCATAGTTCTTCAGGGGAAACGGGATTTGTGATAAAAGGAAGTTTGATGTTCAGGAGCCAGGTAGAAATACCGTGGCCATTACGACTTTCGTTTGTTGAGCCATTTTGGTCCAAGAATGTATCACCGGGCTATTCTTCCTGTACTTTAAAATAGTTTAAACTGTTTTCATAATGAACTTAAATTGGATTTTAATAGGTAGGAGAATTTTGGCAGCGATAAACTTTTGCTTCGTAGTGATAGGTCTTATAAGTGTGGTTTACCATTGTAAGTAAGTAAGCAGCTAATCTTATTTTATTAATTTTTTTCCTTGATAAAGAAATGAAAATGAAGAAAAATAAAATCCTTCATTTAAAATTTAAAATTCTTGGGTTAGAGTGTAGTAAGTATGTTCCAACTTTTCTAATGCTAATTTAATAATTTTTTTTTTACTTTATAGTGATTATTTTTGTAAAGCGCTGAATTGCTGTTTTGAAGGCTTTGTGATCAAATCCGGCTTTGGCAGATTCATTATTTTATCGGTTTACAGCCATGGACCCTCCAGGGACTGATAAAGCCTCTATAAATCGGGATCCTTAATGGAAGGAAAGCCTGTAGCTTAAGATTTATCCCGGGTAAATCACTTCCTTGCACAATCTTAGAACAGAATAATAGATGGAAACAGCAGCATTTACAACACAAGATATTTTATGGTTTGCAGTGAAACATTTATTTTTTTTTGTACTGCATATAAATTATAACGTACTTAGACTACCACATCGATTCGGTCTTCCAAATCATCCTATTTGGAATACTTTATGAGGTATATAAGGTATGTATACCTAATGTATACAAACATTACAAACGTTAGGTATGTATACCTAATGTAAAATAAATAATACTTTATAATAAAGGGTGATTGCATAAGTATTGATTCATTTTCCTTATAAATATCGATCCATTTTTCCTTGCGAACTACAACTTTTCTTTTCTTTTTTTTCCAGTGTGTTTCACTTCACTGAGCAAAATTTATGAGGACAGGATGTTGGAATTTGAATTTTTTTTTAAATACAAGATAAGGGCACTACCCGGCCATGGGGCATGAACCCTCCCCCCACTATTGTTGTACTTGACTAGCGTCACCGTTAGGACGTGAGGCAGGAAAGTCAATGCCTTCTAGGTCCTTCAAGTGTAGGGTACTTAAGAGCAGGTTCTGGGATAACGGTAGGTAGCGGGCATGACTTGAATATTGAAGACAATTTATATTTAAACAAGCTTTACCAATTAGTCATAACATTATTACCAATAGAATTACATTTTTTCATTATTACGTTAAATTATGAAATCAGATTACATTACTCTTGGCTCCAAGACTATTCAGTCTATTAAATATACAACAGTCAAGTTTGATGACCTTTAGCAATCAAGCTAATAATTTGGCTGTAGCCAGTTTTATTATTGCCTGGAATATTGCTCGTGCCAATGGAGAAGGAGAGTTCATTAAAAAAAAAACTAGGAAGATGTACTTAAAGTTTTAGACCCAAATAATGCAGCATTGCACAAAGTTGGTTCCTGAATTCCCACCTCGAGACACAAACCGAACAACGCATAACTGCAATTAATAGGTCTCTTGAATGTAATTTTAAAAAATGATTCGAAGAACTGTATTGCATTCAGCTTAGCCCTTATCCTGTTGTTTTGAAAATAGTGTTACACTATGTAAATTACATTCGCACCAATGCAAAAATCATCGACAATTCAAAAATTTTCTTGAAGAATTAAAGAACGAAGAACTTCCAAATGACATTAATTTCTTTTGCATTGTTTGATGATTACAAAGTATTAATTCCTTTTGTAGATTTGTTTGAGCCGATAATTGCATTTCTAAAAGAAAAGGCAATAACCTATTCAGAATTAGACGATGATGAGTGGTTACAAGGCTTAATTTTTTTGAATGATGTCATGGAACATTTGCAAACACTGAATTTACAATTGCAGGGGAAAGATAAAATAATATCTGAGCTCTCACAGTGTACTCGTATTTAGTTTTCAAACCAAATTACAACTTTTTCAACAACAACATTTTGTCATTTTCCTCAAATTAAAAAAAATTGTTGCAATATTAAACAATAACAACTGACCGAGTATATAAAAAATCTAGAAGGAATAGTGACGGAATTCCAAAATAGATTTCTGTTTAAAATTATTAATTGAGCATCATAGGCTTTGGGGATCGTAGGTATATCTATTTTTTTCGTATCTTGCATTATTTTTTTTTTGTTTTTGAAGACTGAAAAATATTTAAATGAAGAAAAATGAAAAAAAAATTGTCATGTTCTTGATTAATTAATCCAATAACACTTCTGAATAATATTTATTAACCCCAATTTGAATTTAGTTTTTTATGGAGAATTAATTCATTCATTGATCCAATCTCTTATATCCTTACCTAGAAAAAAATACCTACCATCACCTGTAATTAATGCTATTACTTGCTTTCTTGAACTAATTGATATAAAAACAAACAAAAAAACGTGATAAGCTATCCTTCTTCTTTTTCTTTTGTGGATGTCCCACTTCTCCGTACTATTTATCCCGGAAGGAGTTCTCACGAGATCGCACGGGCAACAATCACGGATGACAGGAATTTCCCATCGCCAGTATCTCTGAAACGTTAAGTCTACCAAGTACTGTGCAACTTGGGGCCACGCCGGCCTACATAAAAATGCTGTTTTATCGTTTATGTACTCTCATCTAGAGGACTTTATTCAGCTAGAGAAAAAGGTGGGAAGGGATGAGAAGGAAGAACTAATGATAATGATAATTGCACACCAATTTAACCTTAACTGTATTTAGTTCCTTATTATTGATTTTCGTTTATTGAAATTTGGTTTACGCATTTTTTTACCTCGGAATATTTCTTGTTTTATTCATTTAATGTCACTTTAAGCAACCATGGCAAATCGGACGATGCTACAGTGGGAGTCTTAAAGATTGCCTATCCAACTATAATTACAATTGAGATCATTATCAAATACTCTGGCACCGCAGAGGCTCGAGTATCCTACTTCATGTCCCTTCCGATGGACGGCACAAGCATGGATTTTTATTCCCTTTAAAAAATAAAAAATACTAGTGCTACCTACCGGGCTGCGAACTCGGGACTTTGGTCATAGGAAGTTGTTCTGCTAGCCACTAGACCACAGGTTTTTTTGCTAATAGGTGCCTCTCATTCTGAATATTTTCATAGGCTATTAACTGCTACCACAATTCTTTCTTCAGGAATAATATATTATTAGGTTCTCTGAAATTAACAAATATATTCTGATCTCTGCCCTTACTCTGCAATGAATCCTGTATATATCATGTAATATATACATGCATATGTAATATATTTAATATTTTCTGTAATTAACGAAAACACCTTATAATATTCTGTATTAAGCCCCATTAATTGTGTGCTAGCCCCATCGTAAGGTGTGCTAACAGCAATAGTACAACCAAAGAGATAATAATAAGTCATAAATGCACTCCAATTCAGGCTAAACTGTTTTTAATTTCCTATGATTGATTTTCGTTTATCGAATATTTGATTTATTCACTAAGCTTTTTACTTCTGAATATTTTCGATGAATATTAACTCCTACGACAATCTTCTTTCTCCCTGAAAAATACATTATTAATCCATTTATCACGTATTTCTTCTAATTTCGACCGTGCTGTCAAGTGGCCAGATTAAACATTGCCAGTCGTAGATTATGGCCTCTAAGCAGAATGACCAGCGAAACGTAAGAAAGGCAAGAACTTGACGATACTATGGAAACGAGAAGAAATAAGAGATGAATGGGTTGAAAATATTCGCCGTGACGATTTAAGAGCGTATTTTGTACATCATTAGGTTATTTTATTTAATTATTTTTATTATTTAATTAACGAATATTCCATAGATATTGTGTATTAATGAGACTTTGACAGTAACAGAACAGCCAAAGATATAATTATAAATGCACTCCGATTCATAGTGAGCTGTACTCTTCTCATACTGGTAATTTAAAGCCATTTTCATAATATTTACTTTCTATATTTTATAAACCTAACCTGTACCACTGCAACGCATGAAAGGTCTTGGGTTGAATACATCGTAGAGACTGAAATGTATCTAGGACAAAGGTTGTAAAGGGAAGTGATATGTCCGAGACCAAGCTGAACCATCAGGTTATTCCCAATTCATGGAATATCCAATACAGAGGCCAGGCGAGCCCGGAAGTTCTGTAGACCTCACAGCTTCCCTCCGTGACTGTTAAATACCTTAAATAATCTATCTGTCATAGTCTGGGGTTTGAACCCGGAACTTTCAGCATAGCAATTCATTACTCTACACACTGAGCTACTCAGCTGCTGAACACAGGTAATATTTCTAAAAACCAAAGTGACGAAAATTGTAATGTGAGCTCTATCACATTTCTAAATAAAAAACTGCGTGAGAGAAATAAAAATCTTACTTTAAAAACAGTGGGAGGAATCTCGACATATCTGCTTCTCTCGACCCGCCTCCATTCAATATAATAATAAAATAAAATAAATAAAAAATAAAAAATATTGATCACGATTTTACCATTTTGTTTTATCGTTGCACGAAATCATTCTCAACGTAATTACGAGCGGAATATCAAATCTACAAGAAATGTTTATATTGGAAAAATAGTTAATGACTGAATACAGTTTTTCGAATTCGAGGCCGACTTAAAGGAACACGCTTTTTAGACATCGAGAATTCCTCCGTACTAATAAGTGACGAAGAATGACATCCAAGATCCCCAACCGGATATCTCCCTGCATGACTCTCTCCCCTCCATGTAATCGGCAAACAGAATAAGTAAAGTGGAAAGTTAGGAGAAAGCTGGGACGCTCAGTAGACCGCTGCAGTCGAGATGGCCAACATTCTAGACAACCCTGTCGTATCAGTCCTCACCATATCCATAATCATATTTATATTCTTCAAGTTCTGCATTGGCGCCCAGGACGTACTCAAGCTCGGAGAAGAAGTCCACTGGGACCCATAAAAGTTGGTAATATTTAAATATCTATCTAAAATATTCCGGGTGGAGGTAAAAAAAAATTGCTCTAAAGTAGGGAGAACTATTTATTGAAGAGCCACTTTTAATTTTAATATTTGCCACATGTAATTTTAATTGTCTGTATTTTGCTTATTTAGCCCTGAAGAAGACCTGCAATGTGGGTCGAAACGTTAAAGGCCCTCCAATAAACAGTTCTCCCTACTTGTATATCTATTGTTCTCTGCAATTTTTAATATTATTCTCATCTTCATCCTAAGGCATTTACTACAAAAGCTTCCTCCATTGTTTTAAATGTATTTTAATTGAATTAAGTGTTAGATACTTAAAATTCGTCTTCAACAAGAATCATTTAAAAGTAAGGGGTAATTATTCCGCAGGTTATCGCTTCGAGTTGAGTCGAAACAAGTTTTAAATTTTCATTCGTTTACCTTATAATATTTTCCAAAAATACAAGTTATCATGGGCTTTAGTATGGAATGCATACATTGCTCATAATTACATTCTATTTTCCACACTAAACTTGTATTTTTGGATATTATTAAAAATAAAAGTAAACAGTTAAAACTTGTACCTCAACTCGAAGCGACAACCTGGAGAACAGATACCATGAAAGTTTTAGATTAGACCAGAACAATCCATGCACATGAGTATATATATACATAAGTATGGATTTATATCAATGAGAGTGAGAAATAACTAAAATAGAAATTTAGTCCAATAAATTATTATTGGATACAAAAGGAAAAAATCCCCAAAACAAAGTCTTAAGTCTCCAAAATACAGGAAAAAAACAACCGAATTGTTAAAGAAAAAGGACTTGTTGGTTTTTCCAGTATTTCATAGACTTGAGGCTTTATTTTAGAGATTTTGCATATTGCATTCTCTATATAAGTAGGTTATATCTATATAAATATAGATATATATTTATAAATATCCGGTGTGAATGTGGTTGTATAAATACATCTGAAATGGTAAAAATTAAAAAAATACATAATATAATATAAGATAACGTTATTACCAGTACAATTTCTTTTTTAAAATCAAATGTAATTTTTACTTATGGTGTAATTACTTATATATGCTATTGGAGACTTTTACTGAGAAATTATCCCCTGCAATGTTTCAGTTAATTGAAACCATTTTCCTTAAAGTCTTGAATTCCATTTATTATAACTAAATGAAGATTACTACATCGTACAAGATAACCAATCAAAATAAAATTGGCATGTCGTAGGAGCAGACCAACCCAGTGGTGTAAGCTTGAACGAGCAGGTCATTTTGTAATTTCGTTCAATTACAAATAAGAAAAATCAATCAACATAAACAGTATGACTGCGACTAAAGTATACTATCCTTAAAGCACCTTTACATAGGGCACTCTTAACTTATCCTAAGGATTTTAAATCACCTTACTATAGTTTGTGACGGGGCGACCTGTGGTCTAGTTGCTAGCGTAACTAACTAAGCCCAAGATAATAAGCCCAGCAGGTGGCCCTAGTATTTTTTAAAGGGAATAAGAAATCCTTAGTTACACCGTTCTTCGGAAGGGAAGTTAAACGGGGGTCCCGAGCCTGTACGATGTCTGGTACTTGTTAAAAATCCCTATCCTAATTAAACCTGGATAGGCAAAATTTAGAGCTCTCACTGTTTCATCGTCCGATTAGCCATAGCAGCATAAAGTAACGTTAAACGAATAAACCCTACAGTTTGTGAAGGCCAAAACTATCACAGAATAGTATGAATACAGCATTCGAAATAATGACCTATTATTTGTAGGTCACAAAAATAACTTAATTATAAAAATACGTAGCTTTGCCCTATTTTATTTACCCTGGTCCAAATCGGTGTCACTAGGTGACTGTTACTTTTATAGATTGTAATGGTCGGAGGAAGAAATTCAGTTCACGGTTGGTTACTTCTGTACGTGGGTGTAGTATTGCTTAGTAAACTGTCTCGATAAGTTCTCTCCGTGGCGGGAAAAAAATCCGAGTTGTGGATTATCTTAAAGCAAGGAGCACAATCCTTCCTGGTCTAATGAGCACGAGGATTTACTTTGAGCATTTATTATGTTTTGTAACATACAAAACATAAACCTTCTACAAGTTGAGGTTTATCAGAATCCTATTGATTCTGAGGAAACTTCAGTTGATGGCCGTTGCAGAACTAATCCCTAAACTCTTTGCCTTACTGGGATTCAGTTCTTTCATTTATTCTAACATGTTGGTAGTGAATAAGGATTCAAACTAGAGGTGATATTAATATTGAAATGTAAAAAGAGACCTTACATAGATGTTAAGACCGTGGAAAAATTCCAACGAAAAGCCCTTAGTCTCCAAACTAAAACAGTAATAGAAAATATCTGTCCAATATTTCGCACATTCAGGCACCATCAGGGTAGAAAGAGAATAACAGCAAAACAAAATATGAATAATGCACCCAAGAAACATCCCACCACCTCGAAGGCTCAAATGCAACTAATGAATTATAAGGAAGGCTACTCGACCCCAGCTGGATAAGGTTAGATAAAAACAGTTGATAGATACTTCAGAAAATCAAAATTCAATATACACTCACCAAACTTCAAAAAGCACAGCAGGAAAAAATAAATATTAGCAAACAACACAAAAACTTAAGAAAAATTCCAACGAAAAGCCCATTTATATTGGACAGATATTTTCTATTTCTGTTTTAGTTTGGAGACTAAGGGCTTTTCGTTGGAATTTTTCCACGGTCTTAACATTTATGTAAGGTCTCTTTTTCATTTCAATATTAATATATTTTGTGGAATAGCCATAAGTCCACTGGTTTCGTGATAATGTTATTATTTTTTTTTCTTGCATTTTTACTTTCATTTTTTCAAATGGTCTTTTTTCTTAAGTTTTTGTGTTGTTTGCTATTATTTATTTTTTCCTGTTGTGCTTTTTGAAGTTTGGTGAGTGTATATTGAATTTTGATTTTCTGAAGTATCTATCAGCTGATTTTATCTAACTTTATCCAGCTGGGGTCGAGTAGCCTTCCTTATGATTCATTAGTTGCATTGAGCCTTGGAGGTGGTAGGATGTTTCTTGGGTGCATTATTCATATTTTGTTTTGCTGTTATTCTCTTTCTACCCTGATGATGCCTGAATGGGCGAAATATTGAACAGATATTTTCTATTTCTGTTTTAGTTTGGAGACTAAGGACTTTTCGTTGGAATTTTTCCACGGTCTTAACATAGAGGTGATATTTAAAAAAAAAAATAATATACCTACACATAATTAACTTATTTATTAATGATAATTATAATTATACTGGAAAGCTCTTGACATCACTAGAAACGGTAATAAGAGTTGTAATTGTAATGAGTTTTAGGTTATGTAGTAACTTTATCAATCTCTTTATTCACACTATTATATAGCTGTACATCTCCAGCGGGATCGTGTTATTGCTTATATTCCATCTCCATTTCAGGACAATGCCTGACTTTTCCCTTTATTCACAACGAAAATAACACCATTCCTCTTCTCTATGTAAAAGATACTCGTCCGGATAAATTCGACTTAATCACCTATTCCACATAATTCATATAAATTAATTAAAACATTGAATTACTTCCAAAAAAACTGTTGAAACGCTTTCTGAAAAAATATATTTATCTTTCATTGTAGAAAACACGAACTATACTTCTGCGAAAATGGTGTATCAAATATAGGATATATTTTTAAATTGTATCATTAAAAATTTGTGTGTCACAATATGGAGACCTATCTCCATTTCATTCGGGAATCTAGCACCAAAAGCACTAAAAAAAAATATGCTTATGAATATAAAGAAGCCATTCTTTACAGGGAATGCTAATATAAGCAGTTGAAAAATATACCACTCTTTAAGATAAGAATATTTGGTACAAAGTAAAGCATGGGAGTACATCAGGAAGAATCTGAACGGGTGAAAACAATTTTGAAGGTGATTCTTATTAAACAAATTATGTATTTTTAATTGCATTGTCTCCCCCTCCCCGTTCTTTTTTTATATCGGTATATGTTTTTCTTATATGTGCTGTGTGAGTTTTAGGTGACCAAGGTCTCTGAATTGATCGAAGAACCGATTTCCCGCATATAATTGGCAAAATTTAGAGTTCCACAGTATCATCGTCCAATTAGCCATATCAGCATAAAAGTGGCGTTCAATAAACAAACAAATTCCCGCAATGCAATTTTGGTTTTTGTAATCCTTATTCCATCGATGAGTATGGTTCTTCCAAATATGGTTATTTGAAATTATATTCAACAAGCCCTACACAAAATATTTAAATAATAAATGAATGCGCCAGAATCGAACCTCACGCAATCTTTACTTCCAGATAAATCACCCCTGTTGAAGGGATGAAATAGCAAACACAGCTATAATCAAGCCCACCTAAAACCAAGAATCGGCAGAAAAACTATTGAAGGACAATTCGTCTTACCCTGTCAAGGGACAAACAAACTCGAAAGAACGTTTAAAAAATATTTCTTCAGGTTTCCTTCGTCAATGTCTATCTAATAACGGTTCTGCCTTTCTGAAGAAACTTGGTTTTTATTATTTTTCAACAAATTATTTTTTATCTTTTTTTTATTTTATAACTCGTGTTGGATTGTGAGGTTTCTTGTATTACTTAGCACTAAGAAAGAAGCGTCTATTATTTCACCACACATGATAGAACACATGTCTTACTTTTCCAGCTTGGAAGAAATCATTGCTGAGATATTTTGAATTGATATCCATCAGCAATTGTAAGGCTTACAATAACAATAAAATAAAACTATATTTGAACATAGGCAAAGAGATCATCAGAATACATTTTATCTTCAAAGGCCAATTATGGTATTGTGTGAGTATGCCGATACTTTCTCGCGACAGACCTATTTAATACCAAATTAATACTATTTAAAAAATTCTAAACCAGAAATTTCGTAAGTAGAATTTCCAGATAATTCAAAAAGGATTTCAGTAATTATGTAAATAATTATGCGAGTAAATTATTTAAACTCCAACTTCTAGGAATTATTCTGGAAATGATCCGGGAGCACTTCATAGAAAAACATTTGGTTGCAACTATTAATTTTTTATTTATTTAAATACCCTTCCTTGCCTAACGGCAACACGGGTTTCGACAATACTATTTATTACACAATAATTGTATCTATTGTCTATAATCTTCCCACTCTAATTTTCTATGTTTTTCATTATGCCTCCAAGTATTTCCTCAACGTAGCACGCACCTTTTGTGGTTGTCGCCCACCACCGATCCGACTCATCAATGGGTCAACAGTCAACAGTCAACAGAAATGATATTGTTCGGTAGACCTGCTGAGCCTTTCTTTTTAAGGTTAAATTTGTATAAATCTTCACGCAGAAGTTATATAGGAGCTGCTCCTGCTAATAGGCGAATCGCCTCATGAGACACACTCCTATAAGCTCTAGTGACTCCCAGAAGTTTCGTCCGCTGAGTCGTCGCCAACCTGCGCTTCTGCCGACATGAAGGATTTTTGATTTACGCATACTGCAAAATGCCTTGAATGCAATGGGGATGATTTTGTTTGCAGCTAAATGATCTGAAACTCGTCGACATATTGAAACCTAGCTCACAGAAAAGTGATCTCCAGCCATCACTTTTTTGCACAATCGTTGTTGAGAAACACCAATACCTCTCCTGGTATTTTATATGTAGGTATATATAAACATAAATATTTATTTATCTGATCATTAATTTTAGAACATGAAAAATATGTGACCATCTACATCTTTGGAATGAGCACACAGATTATTGTATCTCCAATGTTAGTGCGAAGGGGTATTTCCACTTCTTAAACAATAGTAATTGAACTAATCCGACGCGCTATCTTATAGTTTGATATGTTTAATCTCTAAAATGTACAAACACAATTTATCAGGCAGTATAAAGCATATAACGCGGTTTAACTTTTATATAGTCAACTATTAGAGTGAAATAATATTTATGATCTAAAGAGGAATACGCTGTGGGGGAGGGGAAGGGATAACTTTGAAAAGTTGATTCCATACCTATCTATGTATGTATTAAGAGATTTGAACAATACTTGCTGCGACACTAAAGCAATAAAAGAACATAAAATAAAAATCATGTGAACTGAAAAATATAAATAACAAAGCATTGAAAGGTATTTGATGATTATAAACACAGGTGATCGCAGGTGACTGCTTGCTTTTTTGTTCTTACTCCTGATGATAATGCGTAAAATTTCGTTTTGATAAATTTGTTTTTTGGAAATGGTCGATCGCTCACTTTCCCTGTTGTTATGTCATTGGCTTTCTCTAGCTACCGCCCAGTGATGTCCTCTTTTTCTCTTCTTCATGCTCTTGTAGCAGAAGGAGAACGGATTTGAACGCTTTTACCAGCTCCCGCAGTTAGGGGCGTGGAAGGAGCGGGAAGAATGGACGGGTCCTTTTCTTGACAATTGACTCCGAAAGTTTGGGAATATTTTTTTTGTAGACTAACTTTCAAAAATTGGCGTCAATTATATTTTGAACCGTGAATAACATGTCAGGGCAGAGATAAATCTCTTATGACTTCATCAATGGCGAATAGTTGATTGGGAACTAAGTTAGGTTAGGTTTGGATGGGATCAATTTAATATTGTTCACAACAGTCTATGTAATATAATATATAAGTATTATCGGGTTACCTATTCCGCTGGTTGCCAGCTTGGTATTAGGGGTAGTTGAAGTCTAGTCAAGTTACTTTATTTATAATTATTGTAATCCATAAAATTGGAATGGTTATAAAAAAATTGGATTGAAAATATTTCTCTATAAACCAAAGTGACAGCTTATTTGAGAATGACTAACATAGCCAGTAGTGGATAATTCGAGATGAGCTAATTGATGAGTTATTTAAACTGGCTTTATGTTCTTTTATACTCGTCTGAGAAGGCTAATATAAACTTCATTATATGTAAAGGAATAGGAAGTTATGCCAAATCCTAATTCCAAAATAAGTACATATTTGCTAAGTTTGTTAAATTCTAGTTTTTTACTTATTTATTTGGAACAAGTAAGATTTATTACAGATCAACTCGTCACGTGGAAATGACGTATCTTGACTTCACTTGACAGGACTTAAATTGCCCCTACCACCAAGAATATGAGTGAGAGATGCCTTGGTTACGTAGATTCGATTTTCACCTGTTTCAGGTGTTAGCTTCACGGGATATTCATTCTGTTTAAAAAGGAAGGTAAAAAGGGGGAAAATCCCTCCTTTCTTCCTTCTCCCCGATTTATTAAGATAATGAGTTGTTAAAAAATGTTGTTTAATCGATCAAAAACAACCTAATTGCTAATGATAAAACACAGCTTTTATTATAATTAAATAAATAATATAAATATTTGGATGTTTTGAAAAAATATCAGTTACAAAGAGATAATCCGATACAGAAAGTGAGCAACGGCAAGTATATTTTGGGATTTTTAATTTCAAGCTCTAAACGTTATCTAAACTCCGCACTTATCAACACAAGTTCATTAATGAGTATTCGAGGTTCAATTTACTGAAACCTAAACTTCTTGGCTTTTAAATTAATTAGATTCGTTGACCTAACTAATTTTATCCTTGGTGAGACCTTTACTTACACTTTAAAGGAGCACTTTCTGACACGATCAAGCATGTTGGTTTTCAAATCTTTATTTCAGTAATGGGGGAGACTAAAGCAAACAAATGGCATGATCTGTTAATTTTATACCCAATATGAAATAAAATATACAATATTCTAAGGATGCACACCACCAAAAGCGAAGTTGAACAGAG
Source organism: Arma custos (assembly GCA_037127475.1). Taxonomy (NCBI): domain Eukaryota; kingdom Metazoa; phylum Arthropoda; class Insecta; order Hemiptera; family Pentatomidae; genus Arma; species Arma custos. The sequence goes on along the minus strand of CM073760.1, from coordinate 97,471,247 downwards.
CTTAGCATATCTCCAAGAACTTCCAAAATCTTTTATTTGGTTTTGGAAGCAACGCTAAACGTTTAGTCACCGGGCATCGTAATTTTCGCTCAGTATTGGTCAGTCAATAGCTCAAGTGTAGCCATAGGTCAATAATTGATTTTCGATTTTATTTTAGGATTTAATAACATTTGTAATCAACATTGACTAAATCCATGTAAAGTATATCTACATTTTGTTTACCGAATGTAAGTCAGCTGTGTTAATTTTTAAACTTGAAACACTAAAGAATTTAATAATAACCTAATATATTTAATAAATGATCAAAGTATACTTACACAATATGTTTGTCTTTTATAATTATTACGAACACATGTTTTATTGTCAATTAGATGTTAATGGAGTAGATTTGGATTTTTAAACATTATTTATTATCTAAAAACATGAATCCTGCAAAAATAACTGCTGAGAATCCTCAAAGCTCACAGATATCCATCGTCTTCGAAAACCCTTTGAAGGCCTACTTCTCAGGAGAGATGATTTTCGGAACGGTGAAGTTCATAGTGCGAGAAAATCAATCAGTTCAGAAATTCTGTGTGTGCTTGCGAGGAGAATTCTATTACAGGAAAGGCGACACTGAACACACTGAAATCATATTCGACGAGACCTCGCCGACGGACTACAGGGGTGCAGGGGAAGGCAATATGAAGGTGGAGTTCTGCCTAGCTCTCAGACCGATGTCTCCTAGCTCCATCCAATCTCCTCTCGGTGGGATCAGGTACCACGTCCTGGCGAAGGTGGTCTTCAGGGAGGGCGGTTCCCTCCAGGTCACCGAGACCTCGGAGCTCATCTCGGTCAACCATCCTCAGCCGATACCGGACAGCTGCTCAGAGAGGCGGGCGAGGACCTCCGAGAGGGCAGGGCTCATCTGCTGCATTGGGTTCATTGCGGCAGAGCTGTCCATCAGCAGTGCCTTCCTGCTCAGCGGACAAGCGGTCTTCGTCAGCGGCTCCGTCTTTAACGGCACTCACACCAGCGTCCAATCCACTGACATCTACCTTGTCCAGTTCTTGCAGCGGCAGAAGGACGCCAGGAAGATGAAGAGGACAGTGGCTTCTTTGGCAAAGGGTGCCGTCCTCCCGGGCAGGAGGCAGACCTGGTCCTCGGACCACTTCGTTGTGCCACCACTCCCTCCGACATGGGGCGACCTTTTCTTCAAGACGTGGTACGAGATCATCATGGAGATCCAGAAGATCAGCGGGAAGGTGATCAAGTTGAAGATCCCGGTAGTCATTGGAAACATTTCTGCTACCGAATACAGCTTTCCGATTAAATCTTCTAAAGGGCACAAGATAGAATGGAAAAGCTCCGAACCGCAGGCTGAATCAGATGAGTTTACCCCACTTTATGTAAACCACGCGACGTGAATAATTTTACTTCCTTAATTGTATTATATTGTAAATAACATCTTGTAATTTTACATTTTACTTTTTGCAAACAAATTAACTGTCACGAATTGGTTAAAATAACCATGAAAAAATAAACTTTTTCAGAAAAATGATAATATTATTTAAAAACTTTTTCGTCGCCCTTTAAAAAACACATGTTGCATGAGTTTAATTTTAATAATCTTATCTTGATACTCATTTAATTTCATTTTTCATTTTAATAATTTTAAAACGTTAGTTCGTAAATTACCTGCAGCAAATATTTTAAGAATATTTTAGGAAACAACTTGTATTGCCAGCTATTAGAACAGTTTGTATATGTATATATTATGTGTATGATAATATACTTGTATGTACATATGTATTTCATGTTTCGTTAATTATCTTACTAAAAATTGTATATCATAAGAAACTTTTTTTGTATCTCTAAATCCTCTGAAATGATACCAACTCATAATTTATTTATTATTTGTTTTGTTTTTTAGGTAACAAGAGAAACACGAGAAGAGTTATGTTGTACATAAAAAGCGTATACAGCCTTGATGGAACAGATTGTGGATCTTTTTCCGTTGGAAACGTTTCTGTGTGATATTTTTGTTTAATTATTTTATGTATTCTAATGTGATTTGTTAAATATATTTACCTCATTATAGTTTTCTATAAATTTCACCATTCTCAACCCTCAAAACAGAAATAAAAATTTGTGTGCTTTCCAGTTACCTGTATTTAAAATAATAATTATTTTGCGTGATCTTAATTAATAGAAATGATAAATTGAAAATTTGCTAAGCGAAAGGGGTAAACCTTGATGAAGACAAAACTAATTAGATTTTCATTCCCAAGGAAATGGCAATGAACGTTTGGGAATGGTAACGTTGATGGTGAATAACTTTTCAATTATTAACATTATTAAATTTTTATTATTGAATTTTAAGATGAATATTAGGAATACTTATTAAATAACAAAACTATAAAGTCATAAACCATTATTCCACTGGCACTATTAATTTATTCCCTTCTTTTGAAACATAAGCCTAAACCTTTTCTCTTATTAGTTGTTTATTATTTTTTACTTTTTATATTTAGCACATCGCAGGAGGCTTCGGCCTTCAATGTAAATCCTCTTAAGTCAATGTTTGTGTGAATTTTTTTCATTATGAATTCCATTTTCCAAGTAGGTACTCTCATTTATGTTAGCTTCATGAATTGAGAAAACAATTAATCAGAAGACAAATCATTCAAATATCTTTAGAATCTAAGGGTTCACACTGTTTCATGGATAAAGACACTGGATTAAAAAGAAAAAAAAAATACGTTAAATTATAAAAAAAAATTTTAAATATTCAAGACGGTATTGGTTAAAAATAAATCATTGAAAATTCGTGCTTTTACGAACACCATAATCTATCTGATCTATCTATAAATAAATATATATCTATATATAAGAATCTATAGACTCATTATCCATAGCCAAGATAAAGTAAAAGCAGCTAATTGCCAGCCATATTATGGTGCTAATGGCTTTCCTGTTTTGCGCCTAAAACTACCTAACAAGAAACTAATGGCAGTTGAATGACCTCGTAAAGAAACAAGATACACAACCTGAGGGGTTAATCCACAATGATTGTTAAATAGATATGATAATACGTGAAGAACGAGATCGAGAAGAAAGGATTCATGCTAAGGCATTAATGCTAAGGGATGCTCCATCAACCGATATCTACACCTAAAGGTATAACTATGTACATCGATCTATAGCCAAGATGGTCTAAAAGTAATCAATCGCCGTATCTTCATTATCCTCACCTACACTGCATAAAAAATAAAAAAAATAAAACATTTACTTCGGAGGCCATAATGAGTGAAGAATTCTGAAATGCTCCCATTGTCAAATTGGGAGCGGAGTGGCTCAGTGGTAGAGCATGCCGGAAATTCTGGTTCAAATTCCGCTGCAGGCAGTACTTTTATTTAGTCTGTTTGCAGCGGGAGATGGATCATATGGGATCTAGGACCCTCCTGGGGCTCACCCAGCCTCTATAAAATATTAAAAAAAGTAGGGAACCCATAATAAGGGGGAGGAAATCTGGCGGTTGAGCGTGACCTAGGACAAGTCACCTCCTTGAAGAACCGTTGTCCATAACACAGTACATTTTCTACCATGTACTGAACCCCAAACCCGTTCACGGATTGTGGTGGTGCAGGGTTTTTTCCCATTGCCAAATTAATAAATATTTTGAATTAATAGTGCAAATATCTTTCCACAAATCTCAGAAATTATTTCTTTTTTTCTTAATTTTTCAGAAAAAAGATTACTCTTACATGCTTGGCAATAAATAAAATAGAGATACAAACTTAACTGATGCGCATTTCCTCTTGTCGATTCCAGTTTACGGCGCCTCTGAAACGTGGCAATGATGTTCGCAATGTAACATTATTATTATTATTCTTGAAGGTTTCGCAATGAGATCTTGTGGGGCTTAAATCAGCATATTAAAAAAGTAACAAATGATCTTCAAAACCACAGTTTTCGCATCGCATCTAGGTGAATAAAAAATATACAGTGGTAAAACTTTAATCACTGGCTTTTATTTCTAACATTGGCCACATAACTGTTCTAAAGAAATTTCTAATTTCAGCTCGGCAGAACGAAAATTTGGTCTGAAATAAATTAATTGATTATATACGTTAACAGAGCTCCAACTTTGTCCATATGGTTGACATTCTCGTGCTCGTGCTCAAACTTTGAAATATGGATCAGTGACACAGCCAAGAACTAAGCTGATCTGCCTACCTTGTGTTGTCGGTAGATGACTAGTTAAAGACCCATAATGTAGGTTACCTTCAGAGAAAGACCAACCAGTTTCATAACTTGTTCTCTGCTCAAAGATCTTCATAAACAAGAGTTTAAGCAGTGAACCTGCCAGGGAAAGATGGCTTCTGCAGAGTTTATATTATAATATAGTATAAACATACAATAAACTCAGGAAAAAAATATTATTATGTAATTATATTATATTTTTATGCTATAAAACTCTTGCAGAGAATAGGATAAAAAAGAGAGGTATAATATATGTGTTATATATGTACATATCTACAGCCCCGATGAATAACTGGTCAAGTAGAATTTTCTACAAAATGAGTTTCTTGTTCTTAGGTATGCGGAATCTTGTTATTTTCATAGTGAATAAGTGGCTAAGTCAGGTTTGAAAAAACAGTTGTTGCTTATATTACAACTCCATTTCAAACCAAAAACTACACGATTTAGCTTCCTACAATACTATAAATAATTCTGGGCCAAATTCTACTTAACCACTCATTCAACAGACCGCCTGGGAAAAACAGGTGGTTATCTGGGAAAAACCGCGTGCTGTTGGCATCTAACTTAACAGTTAACCAAGTAAATACATAGCTGGCTGTATGGATGGGAGTATTCAATGCCATAAATCAAAAAATAAAAAATCTGTCACTCATTCAACAGGGGCTGCAAATACATAGGTATATAAATTAAACTCTTAATGATCATTGAACAATTAAAAACGATAATGAAACACACCAAGTGCTATGTGATCTTATTTTAAAAGTCTTCAATTTTAAGCAATACTTATATCTGATTGTTTAATTACTATAATCAATTTATAATACTTTTATTTAAGCAAGATAATTATCATAACATATGTTTAATTCATACGCATTTTAATCATAATCACCTGTTTTAAAAAATGTCTAGTTAAGAAATAAACTAACACATATAATTTAAATAATATAATTTGAACAAACAAAATACATTAATATTTATAGTACAACAGCTCTTAATAATAGAACCAGGGAATTGTATTTTTTCACACTGTAGCAACACATCGTTCATACACCACAATTTATTCGTAATAACTCATGTAAAAATTGAAATTTTTAGGATATTGCCCTGGATAGGATATGTCATATTTCATATGATATAGCATAAAACAAGGCATGCATGAAGACATGCTTTAACATATCAATTATGGTGCCGAAAAATACCGATTATGTAAATAAACAGTTTTCAAGAAATAATTTAATTTTATGAACGACATTTGTTCCTTCTTTATGGAATCAATGATTATATGTAAAAAAACATTTAAAATATTTCACTAGTAAAGGCGTCATTGGTCTGTCGTTCACAATGCTCCTTTCATAACGCAGAATTTGTATTTGAAAAATCAAAATTATAAACGCATTGTCTTTCACGATATTCATGCTTAAGAGTAATGAGATATTTATTCTTATTTGTTTTGTTACTAATAAATAAATAAATAAATAACGATGACAATTAAGCAATATGTTGAATTTGTAAAGGATGTCACACAGCCATGATTTGGTTAGGTTCAGGAAGATCTGTTCAATCACTTATGGTTCTTTTGGAGGACATTCATCAAGAAATTTGCTAATCTGTGTTTGGATCTGGAAAAAAAAAATAACATTATACCTTTCGTCAATAAACGACTATTTATAAATATACATACATTTAAGATGATACATTTCTTATTTTATAAATGAACATTTTTTATTACAGGAATTTGAGAAACAAACTTATAGTAGTTGAAGGAGGAAAAACTAATTAATTTTGAAGTGATTTAATAACCAAACCGATTTGGCAAGGAATCTTTTTTTCCCGCAAATGTGAAACTTCTTGTTTTCATTTTTCAGTGCGTTTCGGAATCGACGAATTATTAGCACTTCAGATCAGCCATTGTTATCCTTCAACTTGCAGAAGTTTCCTGAAATTTTCAATCAACTTTCTTTTATTTTAATAAGATAAAAATTAGTTGAAAATATACCCGTAAGTTTCAATAGCACACATAATGCAATACCCAAACCTATCTGTAATAAAGGTCACCTAGAAAATTCAGATCGTCAGCCTTATCATTAAGAAGAAATTCCGTCACAAAATAGGATATCTTTAAAAACCGAAACAAGTATAAAATTCGTTTGTACGCTACAAAGGAAATCAAAGAAGGACTGGTTTGATGTAGGGAATCAGAAGCTTTATTCGGTCTCGCGGGAATAAAGGAATATTGCAAATAATCTTCACCATAGTAAGAGGAGAGCATATGACAGGTGAGGATCGGAACAACTGCAACAATATTTTGTCAGCGGGTGAAGAACATTAGAAGTGTTAGAATCCTATTAATCACTATTCAATTAAGATTGCTGAAGTGAGCAAAATATTTCCTGGGCCTGCTGAATCAAAGCATCAATTGGGTGCAGAGAGGAAGGACCTAACTCATGCAATGAACGCTCTGCCGGTTGAACCAACCTACACCTAGGGTTGCCAGGCGTCCGAATAAAACAGGACATATTTAGGCTTTTTGATTGCCTGTCCGGCCAAAATAAACGGTGTCCGGCTTGTGTTATTTTTCATTAGAATTGAACAACATTTATGGTAAAAATAAAAAAAGCATGATTCTAAATTTAAAGAAATTGTCCGGCTTTTTTATCCAAACGTCCGGCCAAACAGGCTACTCTGTTCGGCTATTAGGTTTTGCGATCTGGCAACATTACACCAAGAGACTTGGCAAGAGGAAATCCTCACCATTATAATAAGTTTCCAAGAGTCGATTACACCCCAACCAATCTTATCAAGTATGGAGTTGAGAATTTATGGAATGAACTATTTGAATTCATTATCATGATATGTCACCGAAATGAACACCGAAGAAATGCGAAATGAATGGGACACATCAGAGATCCAAAACACAAAAAACTGTGTGGAAAGCGGTTTCATGAAATCCGTTCTCAAAAAGAAGACGATGATAACTTTTGTTTTAGACTTCATATGTATTAATTACTGGCATTTCCTGTAGAATTAACCTGTATACTTATATAATTTTATTTTTGGAATGGTACTCTATAAGCCTTAATTTATCCCATAATTTCTATATACAAACTAAAGTTCCACCTTAGTTACTCCGTCCTTCGGAAGGGACGTTAAACGGGGGTCCCGAGCCTGTACGATGACAGGTACTCGTTAAAAATCCCTATCCTAATTAAACCTGGAGAGGCAAAATTTAGAGCTCCCACTGTAGCATCGCCCGATTAGCCATAGCAGCATAAAGTGACATTAAATGAACAATCAATCTAAAGTTCCAGAATGTTTAATTGAAAAACCAAGGCAACATAAATAATAAATCCAAGTGTTCTACACAACTGATTAACTCTATCTTGTTAAAAGAATGTTTATTTCTAACCTAGATGAGGACATCCGGAAAAGTGACAGAATTTTCTTTGTAAATTATGATAGGCAAACTAGAAAAGCCACCATTATTCGACTATGAATGGAGAGAGTATGAGAATGCAGCGAGATTGATTGTTCGCTAATGAGTAGCCTATTATTGAACGACGCATTCACTGATCGATTGTTGTTTGAACGCTTCCGAGTTCCACTTTCTTTTCGGCAAACGTTGAAAGGTCATTGTCAACAATGATAGTCATCTCATGAGAGATTTCTCCATTTTTAATAAACTCGTTTGAAAAGGAGACATTGTTGTCAGGACGCATTGTATAGCCTTCCTTTCTGACATTTTTTTTTACAAGAAATTGTAGCGTTTCAATAAAAGATGTTCGACCTAGTCATAACCCTTTATTCTATAAGATATAAGGATTTTATAAAGGTCAGAGGAGAAAAATGGAGCTTACGATAACAATTAGTATAATGAATAGAGGGAATATTAAACTTAATTTTCATATCAAGTGTAAAGAAGAAGAAAAATATTGAGTAAACCTCGAAATAAACTGAATTTTGCAAAAGGGCCGTGAAATTATTTACATTTTTTATTGACTTCTTCAATTGAAACATTTTATAATATATAATGAAATGTGCAATATCTTTTGTATAGCGCATTCTACATTAGCATTTGGTTAGGATGTACAAGCAACTTAAATAGTATTCAACAAGAGATAAAATAAATTAATAAAATCTGGTAAATGACTTACTTAAAATACGTAGTATTATAATTCAACTATAAATTTCGAAAAGTGCTCTTCAAAAAATTTTTAGGAGCCAGAAAAGAAAAACAAAAATTCATTTTGAAATTGAAGACTTATTTGAACAGATTTTATTTTCTTCTTGTATTTAACTTTTAATTACTTATTTAGATAATTTGTTACTAGTTCATAATTGTATAGATATTTACATTATTTTCAGCTTTTATTTTATACCTGACACAACCTCCTACTTCTCTGACTCTTAGTTATAAAAGTAAACAGGATACATTGGGCAGGACTAATTGCACGTTTAGGAACAAATAAAGTCCCTGGAAGAAAAAGTGCATTGAACCAGAAGGGCTGGAAGACCGAGGCTCCGATGCATCGCGATGGGTGGATTTCGTAGCTGCCGACGCTCGGACTATCCTACACATCGTAACTGGAGAGCAGCAGCGGGAGGCCTTGTCCGCGCGCAGGATGTAGAGCCACCTATTTATGTATGTATTAAATTTCTATCGAATACAATTCTTCCAAACCGCAACCCTTTGTGCCCAGCATTTTGCTACAAGCTGATATATCTCTAAGACCTTAATGTCTCAAATATTGTAAATTTGTCCCGAAATGCATATATGCATATTATGAAATTATTGCAATTTTTATCACCAAGCTAATCCATTAATATTAATGGGCTATTAATTCGAACTGTTAGTTTCAATCTTGATCCTTTTGATCTTCTCAAGTGCCTGAAAAAAAAATGGCTCATGTGAAACATTCTCACATAAGACAGCCGTTTTTGAGAAAGGTGCAGAATTTTGTGACTTAAAGAGAAAAACAATGCAATACAACAAACTATTTCTTATCTTTTTTTATGTTATTTTTTGTTAGCATTGTTCTTAGGAAAGAATCGAAATACCAACAGATCCCAACAACAAACCCCACAGAGGCGTGCCTTCTGCCATCTGTATTGAAGCCCCTCAAGCCTTTGTTGTAAGCACATTGTTGAGCCTATGTGCAGTTATGTAGTCAATTTTTGAAACCGCTAATCTCTTCTTCATCCGTGGAGAATACGAACACTATCCAACGTTATAGTTTTTTCTTCTTGATGTTTAATTTGGTTCAGATTTTAAAGGCGTTTAGAGTAACTATCAGAATTCCTGGGAAAGGTTTAACACGCCTGAAAAGAACCTCATTAGGCAAGCAGCAATTGATTTACGTGTTAAATATTGTTTAATTATTATGTATAAAAAAATTGAAACATTTTTACTTCTTCATCGGATCATGTAGCTATGAATACACTGTTTATAATGTTTTGCTTTTAATATTGAAGACATGCTTGTAAATCGTAATGATAAAGTATCTAAAATTATCTCCTACGCGATGGTTGGAGCATCGATTAATCTTAGAGTACAGAAGGCTAGAGCTACTGTGCATTAAAAGCTCCTATTATTAGCGATACAAAATCCATTAGTAGTGTGTATTCGTCAGTTAGGCGCTAATATACTTTAATTTAAGGATATCAATCAACTCTAAACGTTATTTAATATACACATACTGATATCCGCGTGAGGTGGAAGGGTTGTATGAATGTTTTAGATTTCATATTTTGGATTTATGGTTGAAATTTATCCACTTGAAGTTATATAATTTCACCTTATGAATGATATTATTTTTAATACATAAAGAATTCTATTTTTAAAATGGATATTAATTTAGTGTGTTAATATTTGATAGAAAGTCAACAAACAGATATAAGGGTTTTATAGATATTAATACTGGTAATGGAAGAAGCATAATTCACTATTCACATTTTCATTGTTATGTTAAATTGATTTAATCTAGTATAGATGTTAAACGATCATGATATTTTTATTTATTTCCCGATCGTGGGTGTTTGAAGCGTGATTTGTGTGTTTCTGAGAAATTGAGAAATTAGATACAAATTCAAATTTAATTCAGACAAATTTTATGGTTTAGGTTTATTTATTTTTTTTAAATCATGCCATACCTGCCGGGCTTGCTATCCGCCAGCTTAGGCTTGAGCTGGGACTCAAAGAGATCGGAAGGTGCGACAGCCAAGAGTGCCTCGGCCGGGGCCACGACCAGGGTGACATCGCTCATCTGGACCCTAAAGTTGTCCGTCCCATTCTGCCTCTGGTCGTAGATGACGTCCTCGTCCTGACCAGGGGGAGCTGCCGCCGCTATGGCGAAGAGGAGTAGCAGTTGGAGGATCATGACTGGACGGGCGGGCGGACGGCAGGCCGATATAGGGGACGGCCTAACGGTACCCCCCTCTAACTGGACCCGTCGCGTGAGCTCAAGCCGGGGCGATTCAGGACCACCCTCTGCACCGCGCGCTATCCTAACAGTTAGTATACGGCTAACATCTTTCCATGTATCTAACGTGTATATTTATCCAATTTCTTAAACTTAAATCTACAGCCCCAGTGAATAAGTGGTTAGGTCGAATTTTCTTCAAAATGAGTTTCACGTAAGTTTAGGGAATCGGAACCGTGTTATTTTCGAAGTAGGGAGATGCTGTCAGGCATTGGCTTGAAATGGACTTATTGTTTATATTCCAACTCAATTCCAAGCCAAAACTGCGAAAATGACATGATTCCCCTTCCCTCTATAGCTAACTGTCTCTGAACAAAATTCGACTTAAGCACTTACTCAACGGGGCTGAAGAAACAAACGTAAATTCTACTCCACATTTTCTGCTTCAGATGAAATCCAGCTCTTATTTTAATTAAGAAATCCAGATAATATTATACAATAAGGGCTTCTGCCAGGAAAAAAAGGTGTACACAGTCAGAAAAACATCTACCGCATTACTATAATTATTTTTTTATCCGCTATCTCATAATATATAAAATACCTAGAAATATCTACAAAACCAGACGATGGTGGCGCTCACCTGTGGTCTAGTGATTAGTATCCTAATACAGAATTCGCAGTACGGCAGATATGCTTAGAATTTTTAGGGGCTGAAAAAATTCTAGATTATGCCGTTCTTAGGGAGGGGCGTACATTGGGGGTCCCGAGCCTGTGTAGTTTCAGGTACTCGTTTAAGATCCCTATCCTAATTAAACCTGGATAGGCATAAGTTAGGTAGCATCGTTTAATTAGAAAATATTATTGAATAATGGCGTATATCAAGTCAAACCTCCTTCAATTACTCAGTCACTAAAACAACTACCACAAAATAAGTAAATTTGTAATTTTTGTATAGTTGCTTTAAAGCAATGCGTATTAAAAATAAAATAAGAAAAATAATGGATACCATAGGATATAGTGTAAATGACAGAAGAGTAGAAATAAATAATATTTAAAAAAAAACTTAAAAAAAAACAGCAGAAAAATTTATGTGACAGAAAGAAAAGGACTACGATAGGGTTTGGAAGCTACCTGAGCTATGCTAAACCGCGCTTTTGGTGGGCGAGCACCTCAATTACATCATGCTAGGTAGACTTGTAAACATTTAATAAGAGCCAGCATTTTCAGGCTGAGCAGCAGCATGGGTTCACAATGGGAAAAATCTTGAGGATACATGACTTTTGGCCATTTTATGGCATACATAATTGTCCTTCAGAGCGGCTAATAGGATTAACAATGGATCGTTTTCGGACCACTTTTTCTCTTGCTGATAATGTGCATCTCATGAGACGCAGAACAGTGCGCGCTGAAGAAGCTGTAGCCGCTGTGCAGGGAAGTATTGAAGAAGATCCAAATCAATCAATTCGTCGCCGTTTTCGGGAACTGAGGTTGTGTCCTTCTAATTTATGGAAGATTTTACCAAAGGATCTTGGCTTAAAAACTTTCAAGATTCAACTCGTGCAGGAATTAAAGCCAAACGACCATCAAATGCGCGCCAATTAAGGAAATGGGCTGAAGCAAAAATTTATATTGATATTGAATTTCAATTCAAAATTTTGTTCTCCGATGAAGCCCATTTTTGGTTGAATGGATACGTAAATAAACAGAATTGTCGCATTTGGAGTGAGGATAATCCACAAGCTTTTGTCGAAACGCCATTACATCCACAGAAAATTACTGTTTGGTGTGCTTTATGGGCAGGTGGAATCATTGATCACTAAGTCTTAAAAATGTTACTGTCAATGGAGAACGGTATAGGGACATGATTAGAATTTTTTTTGTACCTCAATTAGCTGACATCAATCTTGCTGACATGTGGTTCCAACAGGACGGAGCCATATGCCACACAGCGCGCGCTACAATTGATTTACTCAAAGAAACTTTTAATGAAAGAATAATGTCACGTAACGGTTCAATTAATTGGCCACCAAGATTGTGTGATTTAAACCCATTGGATTATTTTCTTTGGGGTTATGTAAAGTCACTTGTCTAAGTCGATAAATCAGAGATAATTGAACACCTGGAAATAAACATTCAAAGAGTTATTGGCGAAATACGGCTGCATATGCTGCGAAAAGTTTGTGAAAACCGGTGTTCTTGATTGCGCCTTATACGCGCCAGCCGTGACGGCCATATTTATACATTAATGTCATAAAATTTTCTATCCAATAAAGCCCGTTTCATTGATATTAAAAATATATTTCTTTGCTTTATTATGATTCAAACTTGTGTAACCTTAAAAAAAAAAAACACCCTTTAATCATGCTCACTCTAAAGTTGATTTATAGCCGAAAATATCTCAATTTTATAGCTGATATATCTCTAAGACCTTAATGTCTCAAATATTGTAAATTTGTCCCGAAATGCATATATGCATATTATGAAATTATAGCAATTTTTATCCCCAAGCTAATCCATTAATATTAATGGGCTATTAATTCGAACTGTTACTTTCAATCTTGATCCTTTTGATCTTCTCAAGTGCCTGAAAAGAAAATGGCTCATGTGAAACATTCTCACATGAAGCCATCAATATTTTAGGGTTTATTGCATTTTTAAACGTAAATCGAGTCAGAATAAAAATTATTAAATATGCAGATAATAAATATAAAAGAGCCAATGTGGTCTCAGATTTGTACAAAAATCTATAACTTTAAAAAGTCACGTAAGAGATAATGTTTGAAAAACTCTATTATTTATTTCAAGTAAAGAGTCATGTAATGATTAAATAGAAAGAAACAAGCTGTTACTGAAATTTTCAATTTTCTGCAGCTGTTCAACTGATTTTGAGTTATGCAAGATACGAACGAACGTATACTCGTCTACAAAGAACATGTTCAAGTTAGTCAATCCAGGAAGGATGAAAACGAATATTTCTGTTTAAATCTGGATTAAAACGCTCCCTTAATTGTATACAAGGAATTTATCTATGAATGATTAACGATAATATCAATTTTTTATCGAAATCCTATACATATAAAATGCTTTATCCTGAATGCCTGAGGGATCAACGCAAAGCCTAAACCGCTGATCGTAGAGACCTGAAACTTGGAGGGTGTGTTCTTTGTATGACGTAGGCATCGGATAAGAAAGGATTTTCCGAAATCCTACCCCTAAAGGGAGTGAAAAAGGGAGGCAAAATTTGTATGCTTGCTCACGAGTTTCTTACTCGCATAATCTAAATATTTTCGATGAACAAAACAAATCAAGTAACATAGTTCTAAAACCGGCCATTAATGCGATGACCCGGCAGATAGCCGGCCTCATGCGAGACTGGAAAACATCCCTCTGGCAAGAGCAGTTGCGTCGGACTCACGATGACCCCCGTCAGTTCTGGCGGCTCGTCAAAACCAACGTAACCAAAAAGGAGTGGAGTGTTTCTTTCATCTGGAGGCAACCTGCTGATGCCTGGAGGACAGGCTGAACTATTGGTGAAGGCTTATGAGGAGAGAGAAGCTGCTCGGCTGTTAGATGCTCCACCAATCCCGGAAGGACAACTACCGTGCCCCAACGGGAAGCCCACATTCTCCACCTTCTCCACCTTCGGTCAGCTCGAGTCAGTACTACGACGCACGAAAAGTAACATAGCATCAGGACAGGATGTTATCTCCTATGTGATGTTGAAGATGCTTCCTAGGAAGGGTAAAGCCTTCCTATTGAACATATTCAACACCTGCATGAGGATCTCGTACTTCCCTGATGTGTGGAAACAAGCCGTCGTAGTGCCACTACTCAAGCGTGGGAAGAGAGTGGGGGACAACCTGAGTACTAGGCCGATCAGCTTGCTCCTTCACATGAGCAAAATCTTTGAGAGACTGGTTCACCATCACATGTCGAAGTACTGCAGAGAGAACAACATCATTCCCCCTGAGCAGACTGGTTTCCTGAGAGGAGTTGCCTGTGACCACCACCTGGCTAAGCTGCAGGCGCACACCATAGAGCACATGCAGATGAACAGAACTACGGCGATCATTTCACTGGACTGCACCCAGGCCTTTGACTGTGAGTCTCATGAGTGGTTACTCCGACGCTTAGAAGAGTTTAGCTTTCCCGTTACTCTATGTCGTCTGATCCAAAGCTATCTCAGCGGAAGATCATTCGTCGTACGAGTCGGTAACAGTTACTCGACTTCTAGCACCACCACCTGTGGAGTACCTCAAGGCTCTGTATTGGGGCCACTGATGTTTGTGATTTTCACAGCACCCGTGGTCGCAATGAAGCATCCAGGAGCAATGGTAGCAGCATATGCGGATGATATTGCGATTTACACCACCAGCATCAGCACCCCACATGCCCTTAACAAGGCACAAACGACTGAAACCATAGTAAACGAGCTGAAACTGATTGGCATTAGGGTGAATCCGTCTAAGACGGATGCCATCGTACTGTCATTTCAGAGTGTGAGTAGGAAACCTCTACCGAAGACTTTTACCATGGACTGCGAGGATAGAAGATTATCCACTTCAATCCTCTACCTTGGCGTTACCTTTGATAGACATCTCACCTTCTCAAAGCACGTTCAGGCAAGATTGAAGTTGGCACGACAGAAATCCCACAGGCTATACCATCTGCTCTTGTCGCCACAGCTCTCATTGAGGTTGAAATTACAAATATCCAAATTGAATGTTGAAATTACAAGTCCATCATAAGAGCTACGTTGCTCTATGGTGCACCACTACTGAGACACCTCTACAAAACAACGCTGCAGCGCCTGCAGCATTACCAGAACTCTATCCTTAGAGAGATCGTAAGTGACACATCGCTCGAGGGAGCACATAACACCACCATCCGGGAGGAGCTTCGGCTTCCCTCGGTGCCCGAGTACATAGGTCGGAGGCACGTCAAATTTTTTGATGAGCTGAAGACCTGTGCGAACCCCGTATTTAGGGACTTAAAACCACCCCCCAGACCTGGGAGATGGCAGGGCAGTGTTCCCTTTGTCGATGTGCTTACATTTGATCAAGGGATGGGGTAAGTACTCTCTTGTCCTTATCCTTCCTTCCTTCCTCCACTTTCTTCCTTCTACAACTATTCTTGATCCCGCTAAACAGTCCCTCCCTGTTTTGTATTATATAAAGTCAGCGGCTTTGAGCCGGTTCGAGTAAAAAGCGCCTTCTGCGGACTCAGCCCATTTGTACGCCTTAAAATACCGAAAGGTAACAGAAAGCTTTGGTTTATATAGAAGCATTTCCAGCAATTTCTGTAAATTTGTATCATATTGTAAATAAAATTTTTGCAGGATGAGAAAAAAAAAATTCTAAGACGGATGCCATCGTGATGTCATTTCAGAGTGTGAGTAGGAAACCTCTACCGAAGACTTTTACCGTGGACTGCGAGGATAGAAGATTATCCACTTCAATCCTCTACCTTGGCGTTGCCTTTGATTAGACATCTCACCTTCTCAGAGTACGTTTAGGCAAGATTGAAGTTGGTACGACAGAAAGCCCACAGGCTATAACATCTGCTATTGTCGCCACAGCTCTCACTGAGGTTGAAATTACAAATCTACAAGTCCATAATAAGACCTACGTTGCTCTTTGGGGCACCACTACTGAGACACCTCTACAAAACAACGCTGCAGCGTCTACAGCATTACCAGAATCCATCCTTAGGAAGATTGTAAGTGGCACATCGCTCGAGGGAGCATTTAACACCACCATCCGGGAGGAGCTTCGGCTTTCCTCGGTGCCCGAGTACATAGGTCAGAGGCACATCAAATTTTTTGATGGGCTGAAGACCTGTGTGAACCCCCCTATTTAGGGACTTAAAACCACCCTCCAGACCTGGGAGATGGCAGGCAGTGTTCTCTTGGTCGATGTGCTTACATTTGATCTAGGGATAGGGTATGTACTCCCTTCCCCTTTTTTCTTTCTACAACTATTTCTTGATCCCGCTAAACGGTCCCTCCGTTTTGTTTGTTGTGTAAAGTCAGGGCTTTGAGCCGGTTCGAGTGGAAACCGCCTTCAGCGGGCTCAGCCCATTGTGACGCCTTAAAATACCGAAAGGTAACAGAAGGCTTTTGGTTTACATAGAAGCATTTTGAATTGTATTGTAAATAAAATCTTGGAGGATGCGAAAAAAAAAAAAGTTCGCTTCTTCATACATCATACATCCGTGTTAACGTAAAGTACATCCTGTTCTCGTTGAATCTCTACAAAACAACGCTGAAGTGCCTACAGCATTACCAAAATTCCATCCTTAGGATTCCTCCCAGACCAAGGAGATGGCAGGGCAGTGTTCCCTTGGTCGATGTGCTTACATTTGATCTAGGGATGGGGTAAGTACTCCCTTGTCCTTCCTTCCTTTTCCTTCTTCCTTCCTCTCCTTTCTTCTTTCTACAACTATTTATTAGACTATTTAGACTTTGTTCGAGTAAAAACCGCCTTCAGCGGACTCAGCCCATTGTAACACCTTAAAATACCGAAAGGTAACAGAAGGCTTTATAGAAGCATTTGCATGTATTTATTGTATATTTGTATTATATTGTAAATAAAATTTTGGAGGATGTGAAAAAAAAAAAGTTCGCTTCTCACTGCTGCTGTATGACAAGTGAAACCGTTATACTAAGTAATCCTTTTCAATAAATTCAATAACACTACACACTGTTTTACTGACATGGACAACAGTAAACTCCCGTTTGTTAATCAGTGTCAATGTATGTTTCACGGCTGTGCTGAAATTTGATATGGATAATTTCAAGCCTAGGGAAGGACATAGGTTACTTTTTATCAACACACTTAAACTATAAACTTAAAGTCCGCTTGATATATATGTCACTATAATCAGTAGTGGATCTAGAATAAGGCAAAGATAAGATAGTAAATTTAAAATATTTTATCAATACAGACTTCAATTGGCTATTTATTCCATGAACATTAACAAAAGCAGTATATTTAATCATAAATTCATATTTATTAACTCAATTGGAATGCCTGAGAAATAGGATGAAAACAATCTTCAATGGATTAAACTGCATATGGTCAAGTAAGCAAATGGCTCTAAAGCGAATAACCACTGCTTTAAGGTCATGGGAGGTTCAGCAGTTCTACCAGATAATCTCCATGTATTGATCAATAGAATATCACTGATGGAAGATAATTTTAAGTCAATACACCCATGATGAATGGAACTGACCTAAGTACTATCCCAAAGAAATATTTTTCTATTCTTTTAGGCTTCCACGACCACTATTATTACAAAAGACTTTGTTTATTTCTTCTGGTTTAGACCGTGTAGATAAATTTCTCGCCAACGTTTCGTGAACCATGCTGCTGACTTTCTCAGGGCTAAGCTGAGACGATTCTCATCTCAGCCCTGAGGAAGTCAGCAGCATGGTTCACGAAACGTTGGCGAGAAATTTATCTACACGGTCTAAACCAGAAGAAATAAACAAAGTCTTATGTAAATATTTTTCTATTCTATGGTTTGAAGTTAACAAGGAACAGCTTTACCATGAGCAAAGAGATTGCGAGATTGAACACAGACTTTTTATGTCCTCGCTGCTAAGCCCTGAAGAGCACAATCTATCAGGCACTAAAGACTTCTGCAAAAAAAAAAAAAAAAAAGGAGGTTTAAGTTTGGACAGAGTGAGATTTCTCAACTTGTGCATGTAGAATACAATTATAGCCCTTGACTTTTCCTTAGTGCAAGGGTGAATTAAAGGTTATTTACCATCATCATATCATAATTCGCACTTGAAAAGGCCATAAGAGACTCAGGAATACAAGTCACTGGTACGATTCTGACTAAGTCCATCCAAATAATGGCCTGCGCGGATGACATAGATATAATCAGAAGAACACAGAGGGATTTACAGCAAGCGTTTCTTGCTTTGAAGAAAGCTGGCGAATGGGTCTTCAAGTGAATCAGGCAAAGACTAAATATATGCTTGCTAGCCCTTCAAGGCAATCAATACCCTCTATCACATTTGGCACCAACATGTTTGAAAGAATCAACAGTTTTGCATACCTTGGCTCTTTGGTCGAAGCGGATAACTCAACTGGAGCAGAAGTTCAAAGAAGAATTTTGACCACTAATAAGTGTTATTTTGGGATGGCAAAGAGTCATCTAATATCAAGAAGAGCAAAGATGATACTTTACAAGACAATTATCATGCCTGTTTTAACTTACGGATCGGAAACCTGGCCTCTGTCCAGGGCAGATGCCAACAGTTTACTGCTCTTCGAAAGAAAAATATTAAGAAGGATGTTTGGAGCAGTAAGAGCTGGCGATCAGTTTAGACTCAGGCAGAATGCAGAGATATATCGGATGCATCAGGAGCTAGACGTGGTTCAGTATATAAGAATAGCTAGGCTTAGGGAGGCTGGGCATGTGGCCAGAATGGAGGACAACGCTACTCATAAGAGACTGCTATTTGGGTACGTTAACGGAAAAAGGAAACGTGAACGGCCACAATGGGCAGACGAGGTCGAGAAGGATGCAGGTAGCATTGTTGGATCCAGAGCTTGGAGGGCCTTGGCACAGGACAGAGAAGAGAGGCGACGCCTTGATGCGGCCAGGTACTGGGTCGTAGAGCCAGTGTTGATTGGTTGATCATACCATAAAAAATAAGAGTATAAGGCCTAGGCCATATCTAAGGAGAGAAAACTGTGTCGACAGCTGATGACAAATTTTATGCATATTGCTTTACTTGCAGTAGTGGATTATTATGCCGGAATGCATAGGATCACGCACACTGCACAATATTTAAGAAAATAAAGCTATATTCACACACATGTGTTGCCACAAGTTATTAAAATCCTATATTCATTTCCTTAGGTAGCCCCTGGCATTAGCATTCCTTCCTGAGTTGCCTGAGATGCATAGCTATATTATTAAGTTTTAAAAAATTCAATATGTAGCAAAATTCTTATAACCTAAACATTTTCCAACTTGGGACAACATTAGAAAGCCAAAACTGGGCAAATCTCACATTGATGGAAAGCCTAAATATTTTTCAAATTTTAGGATAAGCAACAGTGATAGGTATAACCATTCATACTGTTTGATTGCAAGTATTCCATATCTCCCTATTATATAAAAAAATATTAAATAACTTTTTATTTTAATTTTATAGTGGATGAAGAGTCCAGGAGGAGATAGCTGGTCGAGGTCTGTAGGAAGAAATTTGGATGGATCGAGAGTCATGGAGCTCTGCACTGACTAGTCGAGGCAACCCTTGTTACTATGCCTATAAAGTAAAAAGTAATTATTTTAAATTATTACACATGTAAAAATTTAAGGTGGTCTAACCACAGCACCACATTGTTTTTAATATAGAATAACATGGAAAAGCTACTTAAGCCTGGTTATTTTAAGGAAAATGTCGCCACACTCTCTCTCTCCTTCACCGTTATGTGGTTAATCTTTTAAGGCGTAACAAGATGTTTTTCGTGAACATCTATTTCAGTCTAGATACGTTTGGGTATAAATTAAATATAGTATAACATTAGACATACCGAAATGTTTCATTATTTAAAATAAATCACATTAAACGAACTGATTTTGAAGTTAAAGATAGTTTACTTCAAGTATAAGCTCTGTATTTTTGTTTTATTTATTCAGGTCTATAGTACTTTCTTTTATTTATTTTTGTATATAAATGTGTCAGTAAAAGGTAGCTGACAGGTGTTTGGATATTGTAAATGGCCTCTCCAAACATTTATATATAAAACAGAAGTTTCTGACGTGTAATTAATTTATAAATATATAAGGTGGGATGAAATAAAAATGGGTCGTAAAAAATTGAATTTGACTAAAAAAGAATGCCTAAAACGCTTTTGGAGAAAGAGCAGAATAATGGTGATTGATTAAAATTAAAAACGTATTCATTATTACGATAATTTTGAACATCACAAAAAACAAAACTAATTAATAATGAAGGAAACAAATCTAGCTAATGACAACTGAAAACTTCCAAGCTTAAAAAAAATTGCAGCATTTAAATGTTTTACCTTTACTCTCAAAACTCACCTATTGCAGTTTAGACCGAGTCGTTATAATTTTTCTGTAAATTAGTATAATTAAAACTTTATTTTTTAGAGAGTGGGGCTCCAAGACCAGGCATGTTAAACTTTATCACTTGAACTGAATTCTCATTTGCCGGTAATACATAAGGCATTTATTTGCACTTTCTACAGTATGGTGCATGTAATTACAAAAATTAATTGTGTAAGGCAAAACTTCTAAACTGTTTAAATAAATACTATCAGGGAAAAAAATGTTATAAGAACTATATATTACTATAGGGAAATTAAAATATAAGTTCATTCAATAAAAATTTATTAATGTGCCAAACATATTAAAAACAACAATGTATTTCTTGTGGCATTCCAAACTATTAATACAATCTTATCTTATCATGGAATCTCGTGAAGGCAAAAATGCAATAAAATTCAGGATAATAAAATTGAATCTATATCTAATTTAAAAATTAATGTATATAATATATCAGTAATTAAATTTAACACAACATTGTGCAAGTATAAACAATGAAAATAGATCATCACAATATATTTTAAACATTTCTAACCAACATTCTATAAATACTGGAACTTTCTCCTTTCTGTTTTGTGCCAATTCAGTCACAGCAGAAATCGATCTCATTAAAAAAAAAAACATTAGCACCAACTACCCACACCATAACATATTAAGAACAATCCAACAGAATACTGCAACACAATAAAATTAATGGCAAAATAAACAAACATATAAAAACATAAAAGACTTATGGCATGAGATTAATATAAGACTTACAACTCTACTTATATTGTAATAATTACAATTTATAAATTTCAAAATCTTAACAGCGCCTTCAAAATCTTATACACACTGCTGAGGCTTTAACAAACATATAATTTATGAAAGTTAATAATTGAAATGTTTAAACAATAACACGCAATAATATATAATTTAATATCTAATAAAAATACTTTAAAATCAAATATAGAAGGCACTATATATCATTGGATATTGCTAAATACCATTATATAATGGTAATAAAATTTTAAATCAAACGATTAGTAGACATTCAGTGGGACGCTTGCACAGACAAATAACTAAACAAAAAACAAAAGCAATCAGATAAATAGCAAATAAACTAAGTATAATATCATAAATGATTACTTTAGCTCTGAATCATATTAATAGTAGTTTCTATACTTAATAAAGTTTCCTTTTAGTACATTAAAATAAAACTGGCTCATATCACTTCATGTTCTAAATTAGGTATACATACAATGAAAATGATAGTCGGTAATGGCAAAATACTACAAATTGACAGACGGTGGTTTAAAAGAGAGATCATATAAAGACATTAATTAATAATAAGTGTTAAAATATTGACAAATAAAATAAAATCCTTAATTATGGCGAAAGCAGCTATTATAATATTAGGAACATTTTCTGGTATAATATTGAACTCGACCAATTTTTAAAAAGTAAAAATTAAAATAAAACTAATCATACTGCTCAACTCAATAATGCTGAGACTAATGATGACAATAGAGTACAGTAGAACCTCGATTATCCGTCAGGGTATGGGACCAAGATGGTGATGGATTTGGGAAATAGATGGATATGGGAGTGAGTCATATGTCTCATACATGTGTGTGTATATATATATATATATATATATATATATATATATATATATATATACATATACACACACATAAATTGAACAATATATTTCAAACATTCGACATTATATATGTACTCCTAACTTATTTACGTACTAAAAAGGTACACATATGTAGTAAAAATATTTTTAAAAAAATAATAATTACGTAGATCGATGGCTAAAAGCTCAATCATTGTATGTCCAATTTTTTGCTCTTGAGAAATTAATATAAATTTAAATGTGGAGTTTAGCTCTTACCTCGTGCACAAACGTAGTATAGCCCTTCTTAATAATAATTAAATGATTATATAGAAGGGACATACTCTAGGGGTCCCCTGCACGTTTCATTCCCCGAGGAATATCATAGATTTTTGATTTGATTGAAGCATTTTCACCTTTTCGTAAATGTTTTACAATTTCAAACTTAGTGGAGAGATCTAAACTCTTCCTTTGTCTTTTTTTCCGACATTATTATACGTACTTTTAAGAAAACAAGTACGAAGACTGAGGGTAGTTCAAGTGAGGAAGCTACATTAGGTAGAGATGAGAAGATAATTAATTTCGGAGAAATGTGAGCGAGGATGCCTAGGTTTTGAGTAAACAACAGATTCTAGGAAAAAAATTTGTTAACACACAATGATTGATTCTTAGTCAGCGTCTATGACTTTAGCAACCAAACAAAATAGTTACGTATTTTTTTTTTTTGTCAAACTGAGGTGACGGTTAATAGAGGTTTTACTGTATAAAAAAAGCAAAAATTAGTAAAGCACAATCCTCCTAATTTGTGGTGTAATTAATTTCAAATGGTTTGAAATTTGAAGAAATAATTTTAAATTAAAACTAAACTTTACTACTGTATAGAGCTCAAGAAATGATTTGAATAAAAAATTACAAGATTTCAAAGATCTTGATTAAAATCTAATCCGAAATATTTTAATTGAGAATTTACGATTAGGCCTAGTTTGTAGGAGCTTAGCACAAAGCATGAAATCTTAGAATTAGAAGCTTTTAGGATACAATATGAAATGTATGGTTTAGTAGAGGCCCAAAGCTCAACTCCTTATGTACAAACAGGTCTGATAACTGTCATGTAAATGAGTCTTTTGTAACTGGGAGCTTAGAGCGTTTGTCCAGTAAATGTCGAGCAGTTTCTTGTCTTTTCAGTCTTGTATGATTCCTATCAGAAAAGATAAAGAGAAAATGAAAATGGAGAAGCCTGTTCTTAATTTCTAGGCCTTCAACAGATTTCATTCACTCTTGATCACCAATTTACAAATTTCTAGCAATTCAAAATTTATATTTATATTTTATAGGAATTGCAGTGGGTTGCTTTTATGAACAATTTATGCTAAGCCTATAAAAACTAGGCCTAAAATGTATAAAATAAATAGAATTCACAAACACTAACTAAGGAAGCATAGTAAAAGGCTAACAGTAATTTTTAAAAAAGTAGTTCCAAAGGAGATAATTTTTATCAGAAATATTAAGTAGGCTAAGATTTAATTCATATTTGTGCTTGAGTTTTAATTTGCAATTGTAAAAAATTATCGATAGCATTTCTTAAAGTTATAAATTTAAAACAACGAAAAAAAAGGCCATAGCCTGACGGAGGATTGAATGCATCACAAAAAATAAATTGATTTAATTATTTGTAGAAAGGAGATAGTTGGGGAGTGCAGTAAAAAAAAACACTGAATAAGTGCTAGACTTATATTTATGTGCCGACGTTGCGACCTACAGTGTAGGTCATCTTCAAAGCGATTTGGAGAGAGAAGCCGTTGGGTGCACCGGCTGACTAACTAACTGATTGTTAACGGCTTAAGGGCACAAATCGCCCTGAAGATGACCTACACTGTAGGTCGAAACGTCGGCACATAAATATAAGTCTTGTACTTATTCAGTGTTTTTTTTTACTGCACTCCCCAACTATCTCCTTTCTACATTTGATCATCCAGTCAACTATTTTCCTCTCATGATTTAATTATTCAATAAAACTAACTGTTAAATAGCTCTCTAAAACTGTTAGTATTTTCTTTGGTGTTCATTATCGCAAAGATGATCCCCGGATGAAATTCCATAATCAAAATGTCGAACCATTGGATTTGACTAATGCTTTTCATTTTCGATCAATTACATCTCAAAAAACAAGAGTATTTTAATATTCAGATCTGGAATAACAAAAGTTCACTGAAAATAGTCCTTAAAACTGATTATTAAAAAAAAAAAAGAAGAAAAAAAGTCTAGCAGTCTCAATCTCTATACCCCACCACCACATCATTTACCCTTATATTTACAATATAATACTTTTCTCAATGGTAATTAATGTGATATTTTAATACTTCTCAGCCTTACACAAAGTAAGTAAAGTAGTCACTGAGGCTCGTTACCAATTGCAATTGAATATTTGATATCTTACTTTGATAAAATACTTATACCATAATAAAATACATGCATGATGATTTAAATTTAGTTAAAAATATAAAACTTTCCATGTCTAACCTAAAGTAACATAGTTCTAACACAATATGTTCAAAAATAAACATAAACTGATTTCAGATTTTCCTCTTTAACTCAATGCAAGATAAATTCATAGGTAAGAAGTTAATAATCAATTAACAAATATAAACAATCAGAGGCATGTAGTTTATCTCTTAATATTTTACTTTAACTAAAAACAGTGATGTATTTAAAAACTGGAAAATTTAATCCATTAAATACTAATTTAAATAACAATCTTAACAGAACAATATTTGGTTATTATCTTTAAAACACACCTCTTAAATGGTTATCAACACATTAAAAAAAATATATACGAATACATCCACAAACTTCATTGAATAGCAAAAGGATCTGTGATCTTAGCCACAACAATAAAAGAACAACCTCATTTTACTATTAAAACTATGGACATATAATATGTGATGTATGAGTTTGCTATTTAAAAAACCCAAAAAATGAGACAGTTCACGCTTGATGAAACCATAAATCAAAGCAGACCAATCTTCCTTTCCTTATCGAACAACTAATCAGAAGTAGTAGAAATAATAGGAACTTCCAGCAACATGAGATGAGAGTGAAATTGCCAAGTTTTAACGACTATCTCAGATTTCATCTCTTCCAATGAAATTTTATTTAGAATAAAATTATAAACACAGGTTGCAGAACTGTCTATGAAAGATTAATTAACAATGTCAATCATATATGTTAGGAGTTACTGGCCCCAAACAGCTGAGAAGGATTCCAGTGATTGCTACGCAACAGCAGACCGTGCCGCCAAGTCGTGCAGCACCTGAAGATAATAATAAAAAAACAGATTAAATGAGCAGAATGAAATGAAAAGATTAAATGAAACAAATTATATTTCTAATGTTTTAACAAAGACAGTACCTGGGCCAAAGGTGTAGGGAATACTTGCCGCCATTGTAATTCTCGTAAAGTTTGTTCTGTCTCAGTTAAGGACATATTTTGTACTTCAAGGCAAACACTCACAGTAGTCTTCCAGATGGTTTCTAAAATAAAAATACCAAAAAAAAATGTATTAACATTGATTATTTATATAGCCTATTTGAATAAGTGAATGTCAGGAATTACTAATATAGAGAAGAGCTTAAAATTTTAATTAATGTGAAATTTTGTTAAAATCTTGTAAGGTAAAAACATGATATCTTTCTACTATTCATTCCCCTCATTTAACCACCCATTATACTATACAGAAGTCTTATACTACACAGAAGTCAATTTTTAAAAGCCAGTGGTGAACATTACTCAGTTCATTTGAATGAGTCAAATCAATTCGAATTAATTAAGCCCTGGTGCAAATATTTTTGTCCGTTATTTAAAGGTGTCCTTTAAAGGGAGGTTTTATTTTTTCATAAATATGTATTTGTACAAATGAGAAGGTGAGTTGCAAAACTCGTTTGTTCCACAGGAACACGTTTTTCAGGAAACTCAAAAAACTTACCTCGTCTTGTAGAGTGGCCAGATAAAAAATTTTTTTTTTGCTTTCGAAAGGTACAGCTTCCCTGTGGAAGTGAGCTTGGAATGAAAAAAATTACTGATTTAATGATAACAAAAAAAAAGTAACTAAGTATGAAATGAGAAAGTTTTTTCAAAAAAATGGAACGAACGAGTTTTGCACCTCACCTACTCAAATTAATTCTCTCTTATTCAATTTCCCATGTGTTTAAAAGGTAAGTAGAATAAAATAAAAAAAACACCGCACGGTTTTTGAGTGTTCCCGAAACTTGTGTCCTACCGATATTGAGTCTTTCCGCTAGCGCACGTACACTTAACTTTTCACGGTCATAAACGTCGATTACATTTATTTTTTGTTCTAAAGTGAGTCTCTTACATGAGGGAGACATTTTCAGCCGCCTGTCACGAGGGTTAGAACAGAATTAAATTTTAATAAAGCAAGTTCGAGAATAAAAAAAAAGTATTTATGTGGAAAACCTTTACTCAAAAGTAAACACAGCTGTCCCTGTTTTCTTAGACTGGAAACAACTAATTGCTTCCGAGAAATGGGAAAGGGATAAAGTCATACTGTCCATCTTTTAGAGGTTTTTTTAATCGATTTATAACGAACACAGCCTGTCCGTGACCGTTAATGAGAGGTTTCATTAAATAGAGGTTCAAATGCCTTAAACATTGTATTAAAATGTTGGTGCAAAAAAAATCGTCCGGTAATGGGGAGTGACCGCTATTTAGGGGTGTCCGTTAATAGAGGTTTTACTGTACTATCTCTTCTATTTCATACAGATATAGTTCCAATGATTCAAAAACCATTTTAGTAAATGCAGGTTGATGTAATCTTTACTATCACATGTGTGCATAATATTGCCAAACTTTTTATATGATGATCATAATAATAAGCTAATAGCTTGTTTAAATTTGGTTTTCAGTTATTTTTATTAATACAAATTCAATGTTTTAAATTACAATCTAATAGTCTAATTTTTAAAAAACAAATATTCACAATAGTAAAAATAAATACAATGAATATAAAAACTTTAGGTAAGACCAAGGATAATAAAAAATAGGTGACAGGACAAAATCGGAGATCTTATTTTATATCAACTATTGAAAATTAATGATAGAATAGGAGTTGATTTATGTCTCAATTAAAATATTGAATGAATGATAAACGTTATAGTATATTTTTTATGAAAATTCAATAAGAACAAAATAGTGGAGAAAAGGCAAAGAAAAATTAATATAAATAAAAATTAGGAGAAACAACAAAAGGAAAGTGTTTGAAATTGATTTGCCCTGTCAGGCTCACTGGTCCAACTATGAAACGAAATAAAGATACTACTGTATCAAATTATTAAAAATTGAACTATTTACGGGATGATTTGATAGTGCAAAAAGATGCAACAATATTAATATCATCTGTAAGCGGAAGACTACCAAATCTATTTATCTTTTCCTCCCTCTGAATTATTATTAGCAATTGCCAATATTCAGGAAGTCCTAAATAGGATCAGTGATTGGGCTAACCTGAATAGACTGAAGTTAAATGATATGAAAACTTAGGCCAATATAATTGGTTTTAACACCCTTCTTAAATCCATCCACACCTTCACCACATTAATCTTAAATAATCCCCCCAATACTTTCAGTTCCTCTGATAAAAATCTAGACATTACTTTTCATTAAACCCTTTTTTGAAAACCCCATATCGCCCACATGTCCCAACAATCAAAAAGCTCCCTAAGTTATTCTATCGTTCCCGTCTTCTACACTACCTATCCTCATAAAGTCTTCTCCCACTTTGACTACTTTTGAGTGGTAATGGAAGGTCTCTTGAAAGTGTTGAAGATGGAGGTGAATCATGAACTCCTCAGTGTGGGTTGTCATTGGTGCATCGAGGAAGTCTCATGTGTCCCATCTCTATGATGAGTTAAAAGTGCATCTTCCCTCCCTATTTTCTTCCTATATTTCCAACGCTCATTCCTAAACAAAGCCTTTAGCTTTGAATATCCCTCATGTATCTAGTCTCTAACAATTCAAATCCTATATTCAATCCCAGGAAACAAGATCTTGCTTTTCCAACCTTATACTCATTCCCAGAGAACCAAAACATTCGAGTGTTCCTTTCTTCCCCCGTCAACCATAGTAAGTAGAGAACTCACTCCCGTTTAATATCTACCAAACTTCTTCCCTATCCTCAATTAAACCCAGGCTTTTCCAAACTCCAACCCAAACAAATGATCTCTAATCATTTATAATTATAAGATCACATCTATCAGAAGTAACTATTGATATATTATTATTTTTAAAGTGAAACTTTTATTCTATCGCCCCAAAATTTTTTGCCCATCTATCAGCATGTCGTGTTACCGCTGGAGAAGGGATAAAGTGAAAGGAGCATGACAGGATAGCCTAGGCCAATATGGCGGCACCCAGTCAGCTGACCGTGTAGCATTTATATTCTCACTTATTTGTGCAAGTGTTCCGTGGTATTTGGGTGTTTTGATCTGTGTATTAATGTACATTAGCTTTTTAATTTTATATATAATAAAATTAAATAAGTAAAAACGATTTGTTTACTAATAACAAATCTCTTCAAAGACTATCAAATCTTTTTATCAGTGTGTATTAATTTTAATTTTGATATATAATAATATATCTAATTATTTTTATACTCTAAGACATAATAGCTTACAACACCTGTATTGTTATTCTAAAGAGACTTGTCCCAGAATAAATAAGGACATTATTATTATTATTATCTTGTTCTTTTTCTCGGTTTCTACCAGAGAATGGACCTACCGGGACATAAGTCAAGGGTTAAGAAGCTAGAGTTTGTATAGTGATAAAATACATCAATGATGTATAAAATACATCAATATATAATCACAATAAACACTTTATAGTGAATATCCCTCTTATATAATATTGCTCTTACTTTTTAATATGCATTTATCATCTAAATGATTGTATTAATAATGTATTCCGTACTCTAATACGCAAATTGAAATTAAATTTTAAAATTGAATATTTTGTCTACTATTGATTTCCCATTATCATTCCCATTTTCAATAATTAAGTTAAGATTAAAAACGCAATTTTAATACCCTAAATCGAATAATTTTCCAAATATTTTTAGTTAAATGCCTAAAACCGAAAAAAAGTTTACTTGCATCGTGGTTTCATACAGCCACACAACTTTTTTTTTTTTTACTAATAACAAACTTCATTATTGTTTATATGTTTTATTTCCGTTCATTTATTTTTTTATTATATTTACACACATAAACATACAGTACTGTGCGAATTAATGTGAACACGTGATAATAATACAAGTTTTTCACAGTTGGCAACACGTTTATTTGTCAAAATGGTGGCTATTTTGTGTTCATGTTTTGTCAATCAGTAAGTTACGAGACACAACAAAGCTACAGATGCGTTAAATTTTGTTATTTTTTAGAAGTACAAGTTTTTGGCTTATTTAACCTGAACTAAAGTTTTTTTTTCTTATTTTTGAAGATGGATATTTCTCTGAAAAAAACGCACTATGATTGTTACTTTGAGTGAACACACATCAATGACTCAAAGAGGAACACAACAAGGGCTATAGTTAAAGCAAGACTTGAAAAAATTGATTGCACAACAAAAACAAAGCTGATTGAGGCAATAATAAAGACATGGTTTAGGGACATGCAAATATCAGAAAATTGTAAAAAACATGTTGATTCTATTCCAAATCCTGTAAAAGAAGTCATTAAAGTTAAGGGAGCACCTCTTACTAAAAAAAAACTTAATTGTAATTGTTTCTGTGTATTTTTTCCTCAATAAAGAATATTTCTTATTTTTTCTAATTTATCACTTGTGTTCACATTAATTCGAACTGTACTGTACATCAAAGTCGAAAAAAAAAAAATAATGACCCACCAAGATTTTTAAGCGAACGCTGATAATCCACAGGATCTAATGCCATAAGAGCTTCAACACTTATCACTTCTGCCATTCCTTTAGCACCTTGAAGAAGAGGATACAGACCAGGACTGGTAACGATAGTCGATCCTGCTCTAACGTGGTCATTTACAAGTTGGCGGAGTCTGTTGTAATCCTAGGACAAATAATTAGCAGTAAAAAGATGTATTTATGAGTATATACCTGAATTTAAGGCCAATTATATACTGAGTTATACAGGCCACAAACACACATGTATATAAATATTAGAAGTACTATATTTCATTCCAAGAATGCATAATAATGAAATCAGCTGCATATATTTAACTAAAAGCACTTAGTAACTAACATAGGTGGCCAAAGAGATGTACAAAATGAAAGATAAAACAAGCAAAACAATGATTATCAAAACAGTGATAATTAAAACATCAATATTTTTAAATAAAAAACAAAAGTGACATAAGTAAACAACATATTGCAAATTATTAGATACAAATTCAATTTCAATATGCATCGATAGAATAAAAGTTTTCTTACCAAAGTGATGTTTATGGATGCTGACAAGAAAGGAAACAAACAGAAAATGGAGTGTTTCTTTAAAAGTGTTTTTCCTTAAGATGTGGACCTTTATCAGGACTAACCGATACAAGATAAATATTTGTAAAAAAACAATAAATAAAAATCTCTTATAGTAAACAGATCACAACAAATTTTCTTACTGCAGCTGCTTTTCTGATTCAATTTTTTTCAGATCTCCTGCCTTCTTAGATACCTATTCAATTCCAGTGAACTACCTTACTTCAAATAAGTGTACTTTCAGATGGTGGTGTATTATTTCCACAAGAAAGCAAATAAGTATTTTATTTGCTTATAAAGACTATATAAAGACAAAAAAAAAAAAAAAAAGGGAAGAAGGAAAGAAGGAAGAAAAAAAAATACTGATCAATCCATATCGGACATACTGTAGTTCTTAAGTATGCATTTAAAACAAACAAATTGTAATGTACAATATGTCCGATATGGATTGATCAGTATGCTGTGTATTACGGCAATCCAATATAGTTGGACAGCATTGATGCAAATAAAGCATTTCTCTCTCTAGATAGTATTTTCAAGATAGTTTAGTTTGGTATTAATAATGTTTTTTTCTGTAATCTTCAAATAATTGTAGCATGTTGTGTATTCATAGTTAGGTTAATTGGGGATTACTACTATTTTACATTAAAGTAACCAGTCGAAAAACTTACTTAAGTTTATAAAAAGAGGGTCAGAATACGCTATGAACATAAATAGTATAGTGTAGTAACAATTAAACATATGCTAACAATAATTTCAAACACAATTGAAAATCCTGAACAGTAAGTGGATCGAAGTTTGTTAACAAAGTTTAATTTTCTGATTGCAGTAATTAACAGTGAAGACTTCGACCACAAAGCCTGCTCTTTTAAATCAAACTTTAAGGATGAGTTACAAGCTTATAAATTTATTCATTACTGCCAAACCCAATATTAACATATTCTTTCAACTGCATTGAAAGTCAGTTACATCAAAGTGATAAAGCCAATTGAAATAAATCACAACAAATTCATATTTGTTAGATACTTTATGAAATGTTTTACTTTATAATGTAATTGGTTCCTTAAAATGTTAAATTGTTCTAAATAAAAAAAAGGGAGGCTAATAGAAACTTTTATAGTAAAAAAGAATCAAATTGGACGAAAAAAGCTAATAATTAACAATAAGAGTCAATGATTAAAAACAACTGAAGTTTATTTTTCAACAAATTCAAAACATAAAAATAATATAAAATAAATAATAAATTAATTAATTTAATAAGCTAAAATAAAATTTAAACTAACTTTTCATCTTTAAATGTCTCACGAGTTAAATAAAAATTTAATTTAATTTAAAAAGTAATTAATTAAATTTAATGTAATTTAACTTCAAGAAAAAAAAACCCTGCTTCCAGTCAATTATTTTATTCTTTATAAACAAAACGTTTCGACACTATGGTGTCATTCTCAATCATTTCCTTTTCTGCATCTTTTAAACTGGAAAGTCAATACTTTTAAATAATTCTTAAGGAGATCTATAGTCCTCCATGGTCAAAAACTATATTGCATTACAAAAACCAAAACGTTTTGTTTATAAAGAATAAAATAATTGACTGGAAGCAGGTTTTTTTTTTCTCGAAGATGAAATTTACAATAAATCCAGTTTAAAAAAAGAAAAAAAGGAAATTATAAGAATGTAATTTAACTTAAAAAAGAAAATTTTGGAAAATTGCAATGAGAAGGCGAGTAAATTACATCACAACATAATGTAACATCAATAAAAAAATTTATAGTTAAAGCATCTCTAATTTTAATTATTGCTGCAAAAAAAACAAACAACAAAATTACATGAAATGAAGACATGGCTCTAATAAAACTCTCATGCACTAAATTGAATAATTATCTAACAATTCAATGCTAAAAAACTATTATACTTACTTGTATTTATATCCAGGTAAATACCTGATTAAGAAATGCAAACCATGAAACATTTATTTAAAGTTATAATAACCAAAAATAATATAAACTCTTAATATTAAACTTAAATAAATGGTTTCTTTTGAGTTTAAAGACAGAATAATAGTTAGAACTACAAAATTAATTAATCAGGAAATGAATAAATATAGAATCATTAAACCCTCCAGGTCGTTTAAAACCATAGGGGAGTATTGTGGATGTGCTTCCATCCATGACAGCAGAGATAAATCAGAATAATACAGTACAGGAAATGCTTCTATTATAATCAATAAGAGCTACAAATGAACAACAAAGAGTCTTTCATGAAATTTAAAAAATAAAAAATCCATCAATCATGAAACTTCATACAAGATATTATTACTATATTATTAAGTTTAAAAAATTTACGGTACTGGAGTTTTTATAAGGGTCGATCAGCATGGTATTTAAAACACTAAATTTGATAAAATGATACAACCTTTAAAATTTTAATTTATTATTAATTTTATTAGAAGGTCCAATACCCGTTAACACAGCAAGAAAAATATGAGTAAATCCAAAACTTAAAAAAATAATGGATAAACTATACACGAATACTAATTTTCACTGATTAAAAAATATAGAAGACTAATATCTAAATTAATAGGTCATAGCTAAATATGTACGAATTAAAAACATACCAGACTTTTATCAATCACTTGTGTCCAAATCCGTGCAGGCATGTGAGAAGTATCGGCCATACAAAGTATTCTTTTACTGTAGTTATTGTTATGGGGAACTGTGGTCATACAACCATCGGGAAATGTATCAACAAGTACCACTGAATTTTCCCCACCAAGGTAAGACAAATCAGGATGAGTTTGCATATACCAATCAGCAACAGTTGTACAGGTAGAGTAAATTCTTTTAGCTATCACTCCTTTAACCATTTTATTTTCTTTTGTATATTCTTCGAGAGATATACCATCACACCAAGCTATGATTGTATCAAGAATTATTTTAAAACTACAATGAAAATCAGCCAGAGGAGAATCCATCCTAATAGAAACCTTTTTCTTGCATAGTGGGCAAGACCAGTGATACTTGTCAACAATTCTAGCTCTTTTCCATTCCATAGGCTTGCTTCCTTGGCATTCAGGATTCGAACATTTTTGAGATCTTCTTAATAAACCAATATCCTTTAGCCATTCGATGAGTTCCCCATCTTTTCCCTCTTCCAAAAGTGGTTTAATTGTCATCTGGAAATATTCTGTGAACCTAAAAAATAAAAATATATTTAATTGATATATATACATAAAGTTAAATGCTAATGACCTTGAAAAATCAACTAAGAAGGCAAAGGATAAAATATAAATAAATAAAAAAGGGACTTAAAATTAAACAAACATGTTATTCACAACAGTGGTGATCTTAAGAAGATGAATCCAATCACCGGAATAAATGATCTTCTTTTAATAATATGAAATAGGGGTTTGTAGTATGAAAATATAATAAACTGGCAACACTTACTTTACACTAGATTTTAAAGATGCATTTTCGTCGTTATACTCAGAAGTATCAACTCTTTCAATCTCCATTATCAAAATCGTTAATTAAACACACAAACAGAACAAAAAAGAACAAAAGAATTAAAACAATACAAGGATTAACAGCCCGCCATTTTGAACATAGAATGAACTTTATTTTCAATCGTTTCAATCAAACTAACTACTTATCAGCATATCGATTAAAACAAAAAAAGTCATAGTTGAGGGAGTGATAATAAACGAATAAGATGTCTCAGTTACAGAAATAATTGATAATTTTCAATAAGAATGGAACTTGTATTCTAAATGGATCGGGATATTTAATTATGGACATTAAAAAATAAATTATGAAGCAAGTGCTGCTATCTAGTAATGGGAACTGTTTCGATAACCAATGTTTACCTTCGTGAAGGCTAGGTTATAATCATGCTCATTTATGTTTTTAAGTTACCAAAATAAATATTTATTTATTTCAATATTTTAAATTTTGAAGTTCTCTAACGAATCTACGAGATAATGGAAACTGATCGGTCAAATCTTTGTGGTTGCAAAGGTATCAGAACTTGCTTGAAATGTGAACAACTCTTTGACATTCCCTGTAAAAATAAATCAATTGATGAAAAGGTAATGTCATGTTTCAAATGCGAGTGATTTTTTATGAATATTTCCCCGAGTGAACCTTAAACTATATTTTTGAAAATTTGAACTTGTTGCTGTTAATTTAAAAAATGATTTTGCAAATATTTGCTAAGAATTAAAGAATTTTCTTGTGTATTACAAAATTAAAAAAAAATAATGCCTTTTATTATTACTCAAACCAAATTCCTGATTGTGATCAATTGTAGTAGCAGAAAGTCGTTTCATATTACCTTAAATTTATCAATGATTGTTAGGTTTACTTTTGAAATAAACCAGTCTTATGATTAAATCAGATTTTCATCACTTTAGATAATAAATCATTTATCTTATTATTAATTCCATGAATAATTATAATGTCCAAATTAAAATTATATTCCCAGAATAATAAGTATCTATTTCTTACTAATTTTGATATTCTCCTTAAGTGCACTACTGTAGCTGAAATTTATTTTTGTCCTTATTCTTCTTCTTTATCTTCCTCCTTAGTGCATCTTGGCGTGGAGATGCCCTAATCCAGGACAGCCAAGCCCCTCGATCTCCAGCCACCGCTTTCATCTCATTCATATTTCTTCCCTTCCTTTCACCAATCCTTGAGATGTGGTCCATCCATTGAAGTCTAGGTCTTCCTTGAGGACGGAGTCCAGTAGGCCTAGCTTCAAAAAACTTTTGTGGGTCCCGGTCCTCTTCTGCACAGATGACCAAACCGTCCCAACTGTCTCCTCTTCACTATTTCCCTCAGTGCAGGCACTCCCAGGTCTCCCCTTATCATCTCATTCCTAACTCTATCCCTCCTTGTTTTGCCTGCCATTCTCCGGAGGTATTCCATTTCAGCAGTGGTAACCCTACTCCAGTGCTTGTCTATCGGGACCCAGCTCTCACTTCCATACATAAGGGTAGGTAGATATATGGACTTAAATATGTGTAATTTTACACTGTTTTCCAATCCTCCACTGAGTTGCATAGCTGGTAGTATATGCTATTAGCTTTCTTAATTCTGTTTGAGAACTATTGGTCCAGTTTCCTATTATTTTTTGTTAATATTTTAAACTGCATTGCTAATAATCTTATTTTAGACCATGTTTTTTTGTTTTCAGGCATACTCTGTTTATTTTTTCTGTATATATTGCAAGAGGTGTTATCCTGGTCTCAATCCTGAAATAAATCCACATCCATTTCATACTGGAGAACCTATAACTATCAGCGGAATTTATGTTGGTGAAGATTTTTTATCTAGTGCAGAAGAAGCTCAACTTTTAAAAGCTCTAGATGCCTTGTCATGGGATTGTTCTCAAAGTGGAAGAAGAAAACAAGTATTCATATAATAAAATTATTTTAATTATGTTAACATTCATTGCACATGATTAATGAAATTAGACTATTATACCAATCCTTTTTTTTTTTTTAATGTGGAAAACTACTCCTATTATTCCTGAACCAATTTTATTGGATTTTTAGTAGAGCTTCTTAATTGCACTATTTATTGCTATGATATAAAGATTTTTTGGTTATTTAATCTTGTTAAATTATAATTATAAATACTAAGTTCTTTGGCCAAAATACCTCTGCATTACTAGATAGTTATTTTTAAATAATTTTTATGTAATGGTTCCATGAAAGAACAACATTCATTTATAGTGTGTTCAATAGAAAAAACACGACTAGCCTCTAAATAATTTCGATATTGTTCATCTGTTCTTTTAAAGTTTTGAATAAAGATTTCCAATGAATTCTATCCTTTTATGTTGCAGAATTTTGGTCCAAAATGCAATTTCAAGAAGAGGAAATTAAAATGTGGTGATTTTAAAGGATTTCCAGTATCGACTAAATTTGTGCAGGACAAATTTAAAGAAGTCCCTTTACTTGAAAATTATCGAACTGTTGAACAATGTTCGCTTGAATATAACCCTGATCGGGGAGCCTCTATAGATCCACATATTGATGATTGCTGGATTTGGGGTGAAAGGATAGTGACCGTTAATATGCTATCTGATTCTGTATTGACGCTCACGCCTTATTACGGAAATAAGTATAATATAGACTTAGCTCCAATGAAATTTGTAAATTGTACACCAGATGTTGCCATTAGAATACCAATGCCAGCCAGATCCCTTATCATCCTGACTCAAGAAGCAAGGTAATTGCTATTAGTATATTTTTATTTTTTCTAGTTGTTTAATTATTATTAAATTTTCAGATGTCTTGTAAATAAAAAATTGTCTGTATTGCTTCTCCATTAAATTTGTTCTCCTTTATTGTTTTATTTATTGGAGTTTTTCCATATTTTATGTTATTTTTTGCAATCACCAGGATATTCGGATAATTTTAAAATCATTTTTGATTGCTTACTTAACAACATACATACACTGCTGGTACAATAACTTGCCTAGCAAGTCTGGTTTCCTCTGTGATATTTCGTGCAAATATTATTTAAGAGGTTATCAGCACAGATTAATACATAAAACAGTGTTATATGTACATAATACACTACATTTTTTTTTTTAATGTGGCAGGGTATTTTGGAATGAAATTATTCTATCAAATGTTTATTCTTTAGGTATGGTTGGGAGCATCAAGTTTACAGAGATGATATAAAAGAAAGGAGAGTTTGTGTTGCATATAGAGAATTCACACAACCCTATCTTCCTGGAGGAGAGCATACCGATGAGGGTATCCCAATTTTAGAAAAAGCTGAAAATTTTTTCTGATAAGATGAATTTCAAAATATATTGTTATTTGTTTTATATAATTTAAAAAAAATTAACCTGCCTTCTTAGAATTCCAGTTTCCCAACTTCCTTTCAAATTATTATTTTTTTCCTTGTTTTAACTGGGTAGTTCTATCTGCTTTATACTCATCTATGGGATTCATATCCATTAGAATTATTAAGATTATTACTAAATTAATTAGATATTATACAAAATGATTGATTATCTCCATGTCTAGTTAGGGGCTGACATCGACTTAAAGGTTCTTTTAGGCATTTTCACATCTTCTTTTTATTAGTAATAGTTTCAACAAGTTCAATGAATATAAATTCTATCTAGAACACAAAGCAGTTTGTTACCCCATATTACACTGTTGAACTTTTCATGCTCTAGTATTCTGAAATTTAATCAAATCTAGTAAAGATATTACGCAAAAATTTTCCTTCATTTTGATAATAAATTTGTTCATTTTTTATTTAGAGTTATAAATGTGATATACTAGTACAAATTGCTGGAGAAAACCGGCCTTACAGACAATAGCTTTCCTCAATTATAAGATGAGTTCAACCTATGCTCATGATAACAAACATTTTATGACTACAGCATTTTTTACTGTTTCCTAAAAGATAGATTTTAACCATAGGTGAATCATGTGTAGTATTTTAAAAGTAAATTACTTATTTTTAATTTAAAAAGTAACATTTTTGTTACTCCCATCATTTTGTAGATATCATCATAATCATAATGAAATGTGTAAGAACAAAAAAAATACTGGTTGATATGAATAAAATATTCTATAAAATTAGTTACATAAATTCTTTCAAATTATGTTTTATATCATATATTTATTTAGATACATATAATTAAATATTAAAAGGTGATGGAGTACATTACTACAGTAAATATACACTAAAAAAGGTTGTGATAATCTAATGAGCCAAAGCAACTTGATGTTTAAATATTTTTATTTCGGGTATATGAGATTTATAAAGACTAATTTTTGTTATGTAAATTATCAATTAATAACATGCTTCATAAAACTCAAAACAAACCATTTTTTTGTTTGTTGTAAAAGTCGTGTAAGAAATATTCATAAATTTATAAATTATTTTAAATTGAAATTTGTATTTTAACATGAAGGTTAAGTTATTAATTTGTATATTGTTTGCCCATTTGGTATTGTGGTTCTTTAATATCAAAACAGTAAGGATCATAGGCTGCTGCGTTGAGTAGCTGGCTTCGTATAGCCCATCGCCGATATTCCCTTGCCAGTTTCTGAGCTTTTAGCATTTTTGCTAGATAAAAAGAGAAAAGCATTCCGAATACCTATCAACAGAAACAACAGTCAATTAAAAACAATGTAATTTGTTTATATTTTTGGTTAAAATCATAACAATTACCATTCCATCAATGACTTATTCTCATTATTGAATAGTAATACAAATACTGAAAAATTATAGCATTAAAAAATGAAATAAAAATAAAGTCGGGATTGAGGTTGAAACCGTTTGTACTGGCCATGAAGTGACCCAAACAGTTATACCAACTCCGAAATACCCCACAACCATGGTCATAAATCGTAAGTTCTGATTAGTTTTGTAGAACTAACTAATCCTATTAGTTATGTTACTGCTTTTTCTATTTATTTTATTATTATTTAAGTTTACAATTAATTCTTATTAAATAACAAACATGGTATAAAGCGTAATATATGTAAATTAAAAATAAAAATTCTATAATTTTAATAATTAATTATAAAATAATAATTCTAACCTGTGTGAATGATAGCAAAAAAGCACTGATTGTTAATATTTTGCTGCTTTCTGTAACAATTGTTTTCAGGATGAAGTGACAACCGATATTATATGTGCTTCTACATGAGTTATCTTCTTCGTAAGCACAGCATGACCTAGGAATGTTGCTGTTGTTATAAATTAACTGCCAATCTCTTGGGCCTGAGATTCCACAGCAGTGTAACTGAAATATATTAATGTTATCATACAAAAAACATTATAATAATTTATTTTGTTTTGTTGAGAACACGGAGATGTAGGATCAATTGAAAAGAGGGGATATGGCTGGCCGTGAAGCGAAGCTAGGATAGCCTAGATGGATAAGGCGTCACCACGGAGAGGTGAAGGTCCCGGGTTCGAGTCCCGGTCCTGGCCATATCTTTTCTTTTCAAATAAAATATTTAAAAAAACATTATACTCTAGGTTTCATTAATTAATAAAGGACAAATTTATTCAATATTCTCACGGTTCTTAATTATTTCCCACATAATTTAGTTCTTACTATTGGTAAAAAAAAAATTAAATCTAGATTTTGTTCATAAATTGGTCGAATATTATTATTTAAAGTATCCAGAATCTATACCATAATTTGAGTTATTACTTGGACCTTGATTGTTTCAAACTACACTTTTGTTTCAGATCATGAAAATATACTTACATATATTGCATAGTTTTTCACTTACCTCATGTTGCAAATTATCGAAAACAATCTGTGAGTTGTCATTATTTTTATAAGAATGTAAGGTTCTGTTAAGATTATGAACAATTTCAAGATCTATAGTTGACATTAAAATATTATTTGATAATCCTGCACATAGTTGTAATATAGAAATCATTCCCAGAAAAGTTCCAAACTACAAATAATAATTTTAAAAAAATTATTCTTTAGTTTAAAAATTAAATATTTTTCAAATGCATAACTTCCACTTACTGTCATTATCATTATTGAACTTTCTTTTATGGCTCCTAAGCATCCTAAACAGGCTATTCCAAAAATGGTGAATCCCACAGAGACGAGCAATGTGGCAGGAGAAAAAAATATTGTTGCTAGAAATGCCGAGAATTCTTCATATATGGAATTGATAGTGGTACCAATTATTATTAGAGATATGCCTGTGATCTATAAAAAAATTACAAATATTACAAGGTACTCACCATTTAAAATAGTCAAGAATTGATTTATTTTAATTTAAACAAAATAAAAATAACTAGCAATTTCTTTGCTATGTTTTATTTAGATGTAATTGGTTCAAAAATTTAAATTGAAAAAAATATTTTTGAAACTCCTGGGTATTTTTATTTGATACAAATTTATTATTAATTTCTGAAGTTATAGATTTTTATATTATAATTATGTTGTATTAATTTTATATATTTGATTATTCAAATGTTTTAAAAAGAGAATTGTTATTGAATCTTAATAACATCATGAGGCTTCCTACAGAAAAGAAGTTTTATAAGAAATGAACATCACTTGAGAAAAGTAATTGTTGTTAGTAATGTGGACCGTAAGCCCATTTGCAACACCATTTCACAAAGGTCAAAATAAATTAAGGAAAAGCTTGATTTTAAATATATGATAATCCTTCATCAAAAATGCATTATAACATATTTTATTTTTTAAAAAACCCTCATTACTCTGTCTTGAGGATTTTCTCCCTCCCCCCTTTATTATTATTAAAGAGTTAAAATTTATTTTAGATAGCTTTTTATCAATTATTTTGTAAGTTTTATTCAAAAATTACAGTCTAAGAGTTACAAAATTACTCAAAGACTTGTAAAGATTCTTTGTTTTTTAAATAAGTCTAATTAGTTTTTTTTATGTTGTCCAACAAAACTTTAGTTTTAGAGTTCATTTTAGGGTTTCATTGGTGTATTAGAAATAAAATCACATGGTGCCATTAAAGTGACATTCCACCACCATATATATTTATACCTTTATATGGAACTTAAACATTTGTTTTGGTCCTGACCCAATCACATCATAAAGCCCTCTATTAATCCAACTATATGATTACTGTATTTGGGACTAAGTAATAGATAAGTATGATATAATTGACCAAAAATTTGAACTCCATAAAATAAAGATTTGCTGAGGGTCAATCATTATCTCTAAAATCCAGCTTTCACTCAATTTGATGTACCAGCTGATGTTTTTTTTTTTAATCTTTATTTTCCGTTAGGTAAGATCAACTTATATAAATCCAAGGCAGGATATTTGTCTGAATAATAGGTGTTTGGTTTTGTCGATGAGTTATGGGATCCAGGGTTTGCCCCGTGTTTCAGGTATCAGTGAGGTCTGGATCGACCTCGGTAGAAGCCACAACATACTTCATTAGGGAATTGTTTTTTTATGGAACTTTCAAGTAACCGAGCTATAATCGTGTATGAGATATCTTTCCCTATTGCTGTGGAATCCTCTCAACTGTCCGACTGAATCACATCTATCCATTAACCTTATTCCTTAGGTGTCCTTCATATTGTATCAGAAAAATGTCGTAGCTCATCTGGAGAATTGGAGCTTTAATATATCTTT
Organism: Arma custos; assembly: GCA_037127475.1. Lineage (NCBI taxonomy): Eukaryota > Metazoa > Arthropoda > Insecta > Hemiptera > Pentatomidae > Arma > Arma custos. Next base: position 97,429,241 of record CM073760.1, on the reverse strand, counting down.
AAAATTGTCCTGTTGATTTACTAATAATCTAGAGATAAAAGTAGGAATGGATGGTTATTAAAAAATTACCACACTATTCCCTCTTCAGTAATTAATGTATTGGTGGGATTTATTTGTACTGCAAATTATGCATATCCACAACTCATTCAAGTTTAACTCAATTTAGTTGTATCCAAAATTATGATTAAATAAAAAATTCATTTAAGATCATAAAAACCTTAATATATTTTAGATCCTAGGTATTTAGATGTCAGAATGTTGCCACGGAACGGGCTTACTTGGTCATCACAGATGTCCAGAATTTTGCAGAGTATGTGCCAATTTTAGATGCAATTTCTTGGTTGATGTTTGAAAGCATATATAAGAATAGGATTTTTCTTCAATCAGGGAAGGAATAAGATAACCAAGAATAAATTAATTTCATAGGTGAAGGCAAAATAAATAAGTTTTTTTTAATTAATAAATTTTTAATTTTTAACTACCTTATACATCAATGCTCAAACATAATAAATATTGTCAGATAATATTAAGAAAATTAAAAAACAAGGAGGAAATGGCAGAGGTTACTTTTTTTTTTTTAAAGCACCGCAATCTATGTGCCTCTTTTTTAGTGAACACAAGTGTATACTTAATGATGCTAGATAATCTAATACCAATCATACAATCATTTATTTTAAAATAATTTAGACAAAATTATAAATTATATAGAATATTCACACAAATGAAATCTTCAAACATGACATTGAATATCTAGAAATCGACGGGGATCGCGATAATAAAAATTAATATTAAACAATATCTGTTGTTTTGTTTTTTCTTTTGATCTGTTTAAGCTAATATCTGGTAACTGTTGTTATTTTATGTGTATGTGTTTATAATAAATATAGACTTTTTAACCTTGAATTCTCTTTTTTAAAAATCTATCAGATAATAGGATTTGCAAATAAGCCTTCCTTAAAGTTATTATCATTTTAGTTCAAAATTAACATTAATATACCTAGAATAGTTACTTCAAAAATTGAATATTTAAAAAAAATATATTGGATCAACATATCAAGCTAACAGAACTTGAATTATTTAGTTTTTAATATATATTAAAATAAGTAAGTGAACTGATTACACCAAGATTGCAATTCTCTTCATTCAAGTTAATAATAAATTTGTAGTTAATTCTGTGTGACAAAAACAGACATAATCTTTATCTCTTTAAAACTGTTTTCTTACATAACATAATTACCTTTACATGTTCAACTATGTGTTATAATATATATTAAAATAATGAAGATAATACTTGTTACTTACAACAAGGATAATGCTGAAAAATATTATGCTGAACTTTATGCATCTTATTCCAGTCCCTTCATAGACAAGCAGCATTTTTTTTTTTAATTTTATAAATTTAATATTAAGGATTGAGACATTTGAGTTTCACTTTTTATCTAACTGATAAAGTGGCAGTAGATCAAGATAACAGGTTAATAAAGTCATTCTGATCCCCACCTTACTTAAATACATTGAAATGAATATAAAACTACCTCTGAAGTAAATGGCCTCACATTATTGATTTCCTATTAATTTAATTTTAGACCTAGGTTATTTATAAACAGAACTGTATACTTGTGCAATAGCATGTTTAAAATTCCTACTTTTCATAAGCAATTGTATATGTATGTCTACTTATTAATGGATTAGGAAATAATTATATGATAAATGCTGAAAGATGGTAGATCAGGATAACCCCTTCTTTAATTTGATTGTAAAAAAAAAAAAAAATTTGTATTAAATTATGGGGGAAAATAATTATTTCCACTTGTAGAGCACAAAAAAAAAAATCTACAGTACAAATAATTTCAATCAAGGTTGAACTAGCATTTAAAAAAAAAAGAATAATAGAAAGTTCAACTGGATTAATGCAATTTAATATTTACTTTTTAATGTCATTATATTGGGTTTTGAAGTTCTATGGAGGTTAAAACATAGAAAGGAACTATTGCTATGGTAATCTAACCTTAATAAATTAAATTTCAATCAAACCTTTATAAGCTAAAAAATAAAAATAAAACCAATTGAATTATTTATAGCCAATAATTTGTTTAAAGAACTTAGTTTAATAAATCATTTTTCTCTCTTTTTTATTACAGATTTAGAAAAAGAAATATTTCTAAGCTCTCAAATAATTTATTTGATTAAAAAAATAAAATTATAGTTATAAAGATTATAAAATTAGTTTTTAAAAAACACCATCAAGCTGTAATTTTTTTATTAGTGTATTTTCGTGTTTTCATTGTGTAATGATAACATCTCTATTTATAAATGAAATATATTTCAAACCTTTCTTTTTTATCCTCACTGAATTATTACACAGCAAAATTTTAACTTTCATATAAAGTGAGTTTAAATTTCTTATGGGAAAAATAAGAAGAATGAATAATATAAGAAATAAATTTAAAAAAGGTTTTATTTCTTAACAAATATGTCATTCATTTCTATAAATTTGCAAGACTTTAAATGAACTTCACGTAAATATTTTTAAAACTATTACAACTTTAAAAAGGTCATACACTCTATTGCTTATCATATCTATGAAATTAAGAATTTAAATAAAAGGAGGAAAAAAAATAAACAATACAATTTGTTTATAACAATCTTCCAAAGGTTTCTTTATTTGTCTAATATTTACATTGTTCCATAAAAAATACAAATGCTAGATCTTGATTTCAAATGAAAACCCATGTTCAGAAAAAAGTTCAGCATAGCTACGAACATATTTCTCACAGGTTTCGATTCTACTACTGCAATTAAATACTATAGACCAAAATTTGAGAAATATTAAACACTATAGTACTTAAATATTAATAACGGATACACAAAGATTGTTTGTTTAAAAATGAATATAAATTTGAGAATAAAATTTTTTTTAAATTAAGTATTGAAATGGAAGATCTACTTGTGATAAATTCTCAAGAAAGGTATTATTATATGTTTTTTAATAGCAAATATCCCTGGTTTTAAAAGAACTCAAAAAAACAAATGATTTATCAGGAAAAAAAAACATTTTAATTAACATTTGTTACAAAATAGCCTTATATACTAAATATAACTTTATTTATTTTATGAAAAATGTACAGGAATAAGATTTCTTTAATCACAAGATTTTCAGACCATATGTTTAAGAGGAAACATTCCTAGAATATAAGTTCAGAAGGCACACAAGTGATCAAAATACTTACTAAGATGGCAATAAACTCAATAGATTAAAATATTAGGATATTTAATCCTGGGCAAACAAAAAAGTATGTACATCAATTGCTGATATTCTGTAATAAAAAGGGTTTTCAATAACTTTGATTTTAATGCTTAAACTGTCTCATAGTTCAACTTTCTTATGTATTTTCCCAAATAGCAGGCAAACACTATTCCAATGAACTGAAAAATGAAAAAAAATATTGATTAAAAAAAAAATAATAGTAGTTGCAATACCTTTTGTATTTGATTCATCATTAATTTATTGAACTTTTGTTTATATTCAGAATACAAAAATAACCACATGCCAATTATTGGAGGCATGCATAATTTCCTTGTAAACTACAAAACTAACTTCAACACACACAAACACTTAAATAATAATAATAATTCCAATATTTAAATAGTGTTAGATCAAATATGTTAATAGAATCCATGTCCTCATCACTAATTCAGAAGAAGCAAATTTAGAACACTTTTTTTACACACTGCCTCAACATGAAATTAATCTATTTTGTTTTTTTCTTCAGTAATAACAATGAGCTATCAGATAATGATCAAAATGGGAATAAAGACGAAGATAACAAAAAACTCTATCCAGTAATAAAGTGATTTGGACTTACTAAAAAAATAGATCATAAGGGACATCTATATGATGAATATCGATAAATACATTCAAATAAACGACTCTTAAAAAAGAACAAAAAAAAGTTCCTTTCAAGAAGAACAAAGAATTTAAAAAAATATGTTACAAAATATACATCTGAATATATATGAATATAATGCCAACATACGGTACAGACAACCAAAACTATTTCAGTTGCTTTCTTTGCTAGTAAGTGAATCTTTGAGAATAGAAAGATTGAAAAGTCTAATAACCACTTACTTATTTATTATATAATTTATAAATTAGATCAATGAATTTGGAATTGATGGCCTAAAAGTTCAACACTTTAAAGTACAAACAAGTGAACAAAATAAACTCAATTATAACTTTTTATAATTATTGGTTGACTGTTTTGATTATTAAATATATTTATTTCAAAGAGAAAAGATATGCCCCGGGCCGGGATAAATAAACTCAATTATATTTAATTAAAAAAATTAGCATACTATGCTTGGAATTACTTTGATTATAAATAATTCATTTGCGTAAACTTAATATTACAACTAATGGATACTGAAGTATTTGGATTAATAACAAAATTAAGTCCTGTTTCATAAAGACAAAGACATGATTAAATTATGATGATAAACCAAAACTATAAAATCTGACAGAGCAAGTTTGCAGTTATAAAAAATAAACAGGAAATATAAAATTTTGTAAACACCAAACAAATAAATAAAACATTTTGTAATAGCAACTAAATAATCAATATACTGTCATCATCAAGGATGAACTTGATCAGTTTTTTTTTTATATGGAAAAAGTTGTGAAAAATTGAATTAAATTTCATAAATACTAAATTTCAGATGGTATCTCTAATCTTATTAGAGCCAGATTCGAATCAACTTTAACAAGGAAACATAAGGTAGATAATACTAAACAATAAGTTACAAATTAATAATTATCATTATAATTAATGTTTAAAGAAATGAAGATGATTTTCTAGCTATAAGTAAGCAATAGCTTAGAAATTAAAGGCTCAAAATTAATTATTATGAAAAGCAATACTTAATAAATTCATGAATAATCAGTTAAAAAAAAACTTTACAAAGAGTATCCCCTTAATTAATGCATACACAGCTACCACGCTTAGTAATTATTCATGAAAAGAACAAACCTAGCACAAATAAATGATAAATCCATGTTTAATAATAAAAGGTATGAAAAACAATGGAAATAGAATAGAACTGGTTAAACATGTTTCATAGCACATTAACGTAATTAGAAACACATCATCTTAAAGCATTAATGAGTCAATAATAATACAAATTATTCACACAATAAAGATAATTTATGAACAATTACCTGTGCTGCTATAATTGAGAAAGCCACACCACCAATAACAGTTGTACTGTCTCTCACTACTTCAGTAAGCTTCATTCTGCATGAGTTTTCGTAAATAAGCTTAGAATCTTGAGTGCAGGTCATATTATTAAGGACACCATGGACATCACAACAAGATAAGGGAAGATAACCAACAGCAATAATCCAATCTTTGGGGCCATCAATTCCACAACACCGGAACTAGAAAAGAATTGAAAAACAAAAGAATAAATATTTAATAAGATTCAAAATTCGAATTACCACTACATTAAGGTATGTGATAATGATTAACTCATCCAAACAATTTATTATATCTATAAATTAAATCCAAAACATTAAAATCTTACTAATATAAACGGTCAAAACATTAAACTCTTACTAATACAAAGAGTCATAACATTAATAATTTAAAATAAGCAAAAATCTTGTGATATGAAATTTACAGAATTAAAATAAGTAATATAATACAAAGCAATAATTGCATAATGTTACAGGAGAATGTGCCTGTCAAACCAGTTTTGGATACCTGTAATTATCACATAGGTTATGAGTGATTAAAGATTATCAGAAAATATCAATATTTTATATTCAACTGCTTCAATCAGTATTTTAAGCAATTGATAGAGCTATTAAGGCAATAAATATAAATAATCTTAGTTACCTCTTTCTGAACTGCATCCCATAATATCTGTATATCAGTAACATTGGGATATTGCTTTAAGGTATCATGGACCTTATTATCAATGAGGGCTCCGGTTTGATTAGCAAGAACATAACCAGTAACTCCACTGGCAAATTCAAGAATCATGACAAAAGATAATAAGACGCTGAACTAAAAACAAGTTAATGTTAAAAAAATACATAAAATCAAATAAAATTAAATTCACTAAGATCCCTTTCTATTACTTACAGTCAATACCATACATCTATTTTCTCCTATTGCTCCACAGCAGCCAAAAAATGATACTATAAATATTATCGATCCTGAAGCTATTAATAATGATGAAGCTGAGAAATAGCGATCATCGATGAAACGTACATATTCAGTGAAGTAAGATTTAACAGCAACACCAACAAGAATTAAAATCAAACCAGTTAGCTATAAAAATGTATTTAAATCAATACTAAAGTCACATGTAATTAAATACAAACTAAATTATGTTAATTTCACTTTATAAAAACTAAAACATAAAATCGTGCAATACTACAAATTCATAAGACAAAAGACATATGTGACATTAAGTAAACTCACTACCTCTGTATATATACTTAATATTGTCTACATATATATTTATTATTACAATCTTGCATGTAAATGAGAACTGAACTATTGTGAGAAAACAGGAAAAAACTTGTTTCACAATACACCATATGAAGAAGATAAACTTAAATAAATTAATAAAATGCAAAGTAAACTTACAGCGAAAAACAAATTAAATATAAAAAGTATTCGCTTAATAGCTTTTACACTAAATTCTTCAAGCATTTTAAACAACTGAGCTAGGTACACTTCTTATGACAAAACTTAACAGTTCCACTATCAGATGCAGATTGAATGCAAGTGCGGCTAGTGAGTCAACTTCATATCGATATGTCAATAGTAGAATATATCATGTAAGTGTATTGATAGAAAGTTTGAAGTATTTCGTTTGAATTGGCTATTAATATTAATCAACATAGTTATCCACCAATAAATTAAACTAGTGGTATAAATAAAAATGTATAAATGAAGACTTCTTTTTTCCTATAATAAAGATTAGGTTTTATCTAGAATATAACAATATAATAACGTAATCGAACGAATAAATCGATATATTTATTTAAACGGGAAAAGCCTAATGCGTAATATATTTAATATGGGAAGAAATTTTACATGCTTATAATTTTGAGTATTATTAGCGGTATGTAACATTTAATTTGACAGAGACCTAATAATCGATATTTACTGAATGGGCAGGATGATTATTAAAGGAAATTAAATAACAGACTTATTGAGCGAATTAATTAACCCTTGGATCTTCCCAGGTTTCAGATTGTTGCGCAAGATTATGGGCCCAGGAATCAGTTGTTTAATTAATCTTCAAATATCGGAGGCCTGTCGGGACCGTTTATTTTTTAACCCCTCCATAAAACCCGGTAGTTTGTTTTTAATTATAGGTATTCTTCATATGGCTACCACTCAAGAGTACCACCTCTTTATTAATTCAGGCGCCACAATAAGAATTCAGCAGTAAAATTCCTCTCCAGAAAATTAGAATTTTTACTGATCTGACTTAATATTAATGATTGCTGTTACAATCTAGTAGATCTTGTATATTGTAGATGGATATATTTATTGATACTTTTTTTTTGTATTGCGATCGACCAAGAGATAAACAAATCCCAACGGATGAAGTTGAGACCTGACACTAATTACCCTTACAGTAATTTTAATTATTTCTGCCTTATGTTAGAGAGGAAAATAGTTGACTGGAAGATATAATGGAGGGTGGAGATAGTTGGGGGGTGCAGTCAAAAAAATAACAAATGAGTCAAGGCTTATTTTTTATTTGTGCGGACGTTTCGACCTACTTTGTAGGCCATCTTCAGGGCTATTTAGCATTAAGCTTAAAATTCAAAACTCTTTGGCGTTATCTTAAAATCTAAGAATGGGTGAAAAAAATTAAGAGAGAGGTAGAGGGAAAATAAATTATAAATAAATGTAAATACCTTTGTTTACCATTAAGCCTCTACAATACTAATTAACAATCTGCCAATATATAGAAATCATTCCAAATTAAATGTTAATGTTTGTTTCTTGATTTTTTTATTTACTTAGCAACCGGTTTTACAAAACAGGAAATCTAGCCTTTCAAATATTTTAAGAAGGAAGACATTCGCGGTAACCTTCTCAAGACATACAATATAATTTTAGAATTATATTTAAAATCAGCAGTTGGAGTATTTTGCCCATCCCAGGATCAATCTATTAGGCCCATGGTCAATTTTTTTTTTTTACTATTTCTACTGCCTGCTGGAAGTTGTCAACTAATACTGCTTCGTCTCAATGTTGACATCTATGTTAGTGCAGCCTTAAGAACAAACCAAAATTAAATTTGTAACTTAATTTTGATATAATGTTTTGACACTATTTTTGATGACTTGCGACTGGCCTAGAAATAAACACAACCCTTTTTTTGTTTGATATGATAGCAGTAATACTCCTAGATAAGATGTTATTTGGACAGGGGTAATAATTTCAGAATCCTTGTGATGTATACTCTTGGTTAGATTGTGAGGAGTCATCTCTATTCTTATTCAAACCATTTTAACCCCTTAACGCTCGGGTTTTTTTCCCAAAACTGTAACCAAAAACATCAGGTTTTATTATTTTGTATTTAAAAAGTTTATATTCTTAAAAAAAGAGAAGTAAAAATAGAACAAAAAATAGTTTTATTATTTCAATATTATTCAATATAGTTCAATTATTTCTAATCAAAATAAATAGAAATTAACATATCATACGAAATTGAGTAAAAATGAATTTTTCGTTTTTTTTATACAATGAAAAAATCATTTTTCATTTTATTATAAATTAAAAAACATTTTCATTTTATTATAAATTGAAAAAAATCATTTTCATTTTATTTTATTTTAATATATATAATTATAATCATTCAATTATCATTTCAAAAAATAACATTGAAAAATGACTTTTTCATTTTATCATACAATGAAAAAATCATTTTTCATTTTATTATAAATTGAAAAAATCACTTTTCATTTTATTATAAATTGAAAAAAATATTTTCATTTTATTCATTGGTGGTATCGGCATCGAGCCTTTGGGTTCGCTAAGCCTCATAATATAATTGTTAAAGTATTTGTACAGAAATGGACAGATTGAGTGCCTCAACAATAATTTGGGTAATTATTCCGCAGGCTATCGCTTCAAGTTGAGTCAAGTTTTCATTTGTTTTCCTTTTTATATTTTCCAAAAATACAAGTTATCGTGAGATTTAGTATGGAAAAGAGAATGTGATTATGGGAAATGTGAATATTGCTGTAATTATTTTGTATAGAAATGAAGGATCCAACAAACATATATCATCCATACTTCAAAAATAAAAGTAAAAAAAAAAAATTACCCAGAATTACATTCTCTTTTCCACACTAAAGGTCATGATAACTTGTATTTTTGGAAAGCATTATAAATGAAACGAATAAACAGTTAAAACTTGTTACTCAACTCGAAGCGACAACCTACAGAACAGATACTATAATTTGTGTAAAACAGTTCATCTAACTTTAAAAAACTCTTCAGTTGGTATAACAACCTACTATGCCCAAGTTGATGGGTTCACAGCCAGGCATGTGGTCTTGGAATATTTTTGAAGGAAGGAATAAAAAATCCTTGGTTGTGCTGCCCTTCGGAAGGGACGTACAATGCAGTTCCCGAGCCTGTGCAGTGTCCATTAAAGATCCCTACACTAATTAAATCTGGATGGAAAATTTAGGAATCTCATTGTAGTATCGTTTAATTAGCCATAGTAGCATCGAGTGATGTTAAATAAATAAATAATATAAACCAATCTTCAATTAAAAAAGCTGTAGACTGCAAATAACTAATGAAAAAATCTATCCATACCTTATGATTCTAATTGTATAGGTAGAAACCGGACACCTTACGAAAGATTATTTGTTCACCAGAGAAGCTCGATCAATGACAACCCTCTTCCATCCTGGCCCTCTATTCGCCAAGTGGAAAAGCTAAGATGTGGATCCTGTTAAAGAAGTTGAATGATACAATCCTCAGTATGGCTCATCTTTTTTTCAAGTAATGGTTATGTTATTAAGGATATAACAAATAGAGATAGATGAGAAGGATATTGCAGAAAATGAATGAGGGAGCAGGGCTTTAGAAAAAATTTAATCCGGGATGGTAGAAATGAAAACACTGCTCAATTGACAACCTTACAATATTATTAGGAATATAAAAAAAAATATATATGACCATATATGATCAGGAGGACCTCGTTGCTGAAGGAAATGAAAAGAGTGGATAATTTTAAATATTTGGGCTCTGTAATGGAAAAGAATGGAACATCAGAAAAAGAGATAAAAACAAAGGGTAATTACAACCCGCAAAGCTATTGGCATGCTTAAGTCGATCCTTTGGAGCAACTAAATGACCAAAGATACCAAGAAGCTCATATACAAGTCAGTAGTTGAAAGCATATTGCTATATTGAGCAGAGACAAGTATGATAAGTGCTGCTCTAGGAAAAAAGCTACTTGCTACTGAGATGGACTATTGGAGGAGAGCTGTCAGGGTATTCAGACTAGAAAGAACAACTAATGCCAAAATTAGAGAACGGATGCAGATTCAACAAAACGTCCTCCAAAATATATAGAAAAAAAAATTAGAATGGTCATCTCAGAAGAATGAAGGAAAAAAGGTTGCCCAATTTAATTTTCAATTGGAGTGCCGAAGGTAGGAAATGATGAGGAATACCATGAAAAAGATGGTTAGAAGGCATTGAGGAAAGTATGCACGGCCATGGTCTGAGGCAGGAAGATATACAAGAAAGAAAAAAGTGGAAACACGAATTAAAGGAAATTTTTGGTTGAAGGAAACCCTTAGAGAAAAATAAAAAAATCTTTCAATAGAAGAAATTTATTACAAAACATAAATATATATATAACAAAAAATAGCTATTAACACGCATTTAAAAATATGAGCTATTAATAAAATATTTTAATTACAAATATCACAATACATACACATTTGAAATATGGACACAAATCTAACATTAGTAGATTTAACTATGGCTAGTTATTTATATGTAGTATTATAAAAAAAAAAAACTTTTACTAATACAATGAAAGCAAATATTTTAACATAATAATTTTTGAAAACTTCTTTAAAATATTAAACTGTGTTGGTGGTCTGAAATAAAACATTTAAAAATTCAATAATTCTAACAATTAAAAAAGAAACAGAATAAATTAGTTTTTTCCTCAACTTACAAAGCGTGCTTATGCATTTAAAATTTCAAAGGAAATGATCAAAACTGTACTTTAGAAGTAATATAGCCAACATCAATATGCTCTTAATATATTTATATATTGGGATGTATTTATACTTGCTTGGTATATATCAAAGTATATCCTTGGTAGGTGAGAACATCCATTTACAAATATTATCAGAATTGTAAAAGTTAGTAGAATTAACTAACATAAAGAATGAACTTATAAATTCATAATATGATTATTCATGAATAAACAAAAGACATACAGGATATTAGAAACACATTTTTTTCCCAGTAAAAGTAAATAAATCTTTGAAATGTAACTAACAAATGTTACTCTGATATCCAAATCAATAATTTAAAAAAAATAATGTAGATACCAGGTTTTTAAATATTTAGAATTAAGATATCAATTTATAAGTTGTATTTGTAATAGAAAGTAATTAAACAGTAAACATATGGTAACTTCACTCAAGCTTGCAACCTTAATCTTTTGGGAATATTTATTGTCACGTAATTTTCATCAATTAGCACTTAATTAGAATAAAAAACAATAATAATTATAGTACTACTATAATTGTTACAGAAATAATAGATTAATTACAATTGACATAACTGATGATAACAATGATGGTAATTTATTCATCAATAATAATTTAGAAAAGCAATGCAGAAAAAAGGTAACTGGCACAGAGATTCAGTAAATGCTCATTTTAAAAATATTTATTTAAAGTTCTAACAGTAATACTCAATACATAACGATACTATCATATAGTCGAATGCTGACATATTAAACATTCATGTATTGAAAATCTATTTTTTTTTGTCTTCTGACTTTCTGAAACTAAAATGAAATATTTTCATTTTGTAAAAAAGGAAAAGAAAATAGAACTATAATAGAAGTTGTATTATTAAAAAATCTGAAGTAAAAAAATTGTGAGAGTTAAAATAATAAACTGTACAAACTTGTGCCCTTCTTTTAACTCTTTACTTATATTTTTATTTTTTATTCAATTCTAATAGAATGTGTACAGCATCGAAAATTTAGCTACACATACTAGCTTATAGTACGTGCTGAATCATGGAAAATTATATCTTTCTATACATTGATTTTTTTAAATTATCATCAAGTTCAAGACACCAAGCGTTAAATATTTTAAAAAATTGATTGAGGGATCAACAATAAAAAAAACTTTGCAGAATTTAAAAAAACCAAAGCTAATTTTTAAAAAATGAAGGCACACATTATGCATTATGCAATTAAAACATTAATTTATGAAAGCAATGCTCAAAGTGTAAATTAATTATACTTTTAAGTGTAAAATTCAAATTAAAAAAAATCAACATGAAAAATAATATAATAAATATATCACAGTTCTATATATAAATGTCCTCTCCTAAAAGAAATATAATTATGTATGTTATTCTACAATAGTCCCATTATATTTAAATTATTTTTTATATATTTGTTGCGGGCGTGATTAGAACTGCATTCACGAGATGCATTACATTACAACAATTAAACCCATTAATTGATATTTTAAATTAACTTAACATCTTACTGCAAGAGGATGAAAAGATCACCCTATAAATGCTTATAGTATGAACTATTGTGCGTTAATTGAAAAGTAATCTTAAATATTTTGATCATATTATAATAGTTAATGATATTTCTATTATTAATATTACTGATAAATTTCCAAACACAAAAAAACTTAATATTGCTTTCTAGGATATATTTTTAACATCTAAATTAACTGAAAATAATTGCTCCCAAGGTGAACGTATCGCATCAACTATAGAAGAAACCTGAGAATCACAAGTGCATTTAAGAGACCAAACTTCTTCTAAGGCTGCTTTTTCATCTAAGAAATGCAGATTTACAATTAGTTGTCTCCTTTCCTAAGAACCAATACAAGCAAAATTAATTAATTGATATAACATTGAGGTAAAGTTAAAATAGAGCTATATATAAAAAAAAAAATAATGACATGTCCAAAAACAAATTTATGGATAAATCAAAGGAATAAAAAATTAAATAACCATATAAAAATAAATGGTCCAATGTACCAATAACCTGTTAAAATCAAATCAAATTAATAACAGTTTTTGAAGCCAATCCAGCCTAGTAGGGATAGCATAACAGCCGACAAAGTAATATATGAAGTATATAAGCTAATATTTTATCTTTTGAATCTTATTAAGTAACTTGTACAATACGTCTCGTCCGAGTGGCCATCACATCAAGAGCAACATTCTCAAACACTTGGAAAAAAAAAAAACCAGTATCACTACAACCCATGAAGGATCTGAGGAGCTGAGGTTCAGTAAACAGTATTAGAGACTGTACTATTTCTTGGACAACAGTTTATTTAACACTTGGACGTATTGAAAGTTAAATAAAATGATTTGATTAATACCCTTATGTATACAAACTAGGACAAGAAACGCAGTCAATTTTTAGTTTTATTGTTCACTATTGGTAAGTAAAATTTAAATAACCATCTCTTTTGGCCCTGTTTCAAGAAGATTTGGGAGGTAAAAATCAATTATAAAACAAAAATAACTTTTATTTTTATGTTATGTTTTTTTTTCTCATCCTCCAAAAATTGTATTTACAATATGATACAAATTTACAGAAATTCCTGAAAATGCTTCTATATAAAAAAAGCCTTCTGTTACCTTTCGGTATTTTAAGGTTACAATGGGAGTCCGCTGAAGGCGGTTTTTACTCGAACCGGCTCCAGTAAATAAAGCCGCTGACTTTATACAATACAAATACAAAACAGGGAGGGACCGATTTTTATGTATTATAAAATTTAATTATTTATTAAATAATAAAACTTACAACTTCTATGAGATTAGACATCTCTTGAGAAGAAATGACAGAAGGAACAGAGGCCGTTGCAAGCCAAGACAGCTCTCCAGGTACAAGATGAAATTCTCCAGATGTCAGAACAAGGCCACCTAATCTCAATATTTCATCTTCAACTAATACGAAAAAACAAAATATTACTATTAAAAGATATAATAATGCTGGAAAAACACTTTTTAGGTTTAATAAAAATTAATAACTTTTTTTTTCACAAAATAAACATTTTTTTATCACATATTGAATAATCTGCAGACTTATACTATATATGGGTGCAAGGAGGAGGAGGAAGAGAGGGTGCAAATCTAATGTTTAGTTCTACAGAAGGAAGTTGGGTAAGGATTTCAACAAGCCTGGAAAAAATATTTAAAAATTGTTTTATATACATAAATAAAATTCATAAATATTTTTTTAAATTAAACTATTGCCAGTAAAATATGTTTGATTTGAGTTAAGCATAACTCGCAATGTTTCTTTTATTTTCTTGTTTCCCTGAATGATGTGTTATAAAAAATTAAATGAATATTAACTTTTCTTGAAAAAAAGTTTCACACCAAACTCATATGTAGAAAAAACAGGAAGAGACAATTACCATCATCCTTAAGAATTGTGATTGAGAGGCAGATGGTAAAATAATTGACCGTAGGATCTTGAGATTTGGAACTGATTGAGCTCGAAGAAAGTATAGCCTGCTGGAGAGCTAATTCTGAACTACTGTTGCAATTATTTTGTATTTTGATTCCTTCCAGTGAAAGACCTAAAAAATAGAAAAAAATAAATTTAAACATGAATAATTAGGAGACACTTTCTACAGGATGTAAATTACTATTCAATCCTGAAATTTATAACTACATTTACAATAAATGGAGTAAATATGTTCTTTTCTTGAAGGACTCGAAATTCATAATATGTCAATATGTCTATAAAAAACAAAATAAAGGTGAATAATGCAATAGGTGGAATGATTAGTTTCTCCAACTTATTTATATGGATACAAATTTGTAAAAACGAAAAATGCTAACACAGGTGACCTCAGAGAACGTTTTGCAGCCAAAAAAAAACAACTCAAAAATTTAGGATTTATTTTGTTTTTTTCCCTATAATTCCCAAAATAATTCAGTAAAACGAGGGCCACAAAAACAAACTTTTTCCATCAGTGGTACTAAATATGGTGTTAAATAAAGTGTAAAAGGTAATAGAGTGCAGGGAAACAACAGTACGAGTTATAACGATACAAGCACAGAATTTATTATGATATAAACACTTGACAAGACACTTCACACAAAATGGCAGATGCAGTCAACACAACAACCTGACCGCTAACAGAGGGACTCGCCACACAAAGGCTGTTGTTGCCAAGACACTGTGGTGCACAGCCAACATGATCTCAACTGCCACTACAGTGTTATCTGTCTATATTACAATATATACATAAGAGGAATTACTTCAACACACCCTCCTAATTCCGCATTACAAAATACAAATAAAATACATAAAAGGAATTATTACAGCAAGCCTTCCTAATTCACATTATACAATACAAATAAAATAAATACAACTAATTACTTTAACAACCTAATTCCAAATAAAACAAATACAGGGAATTACTGAAACAGAATTACTTTAACATCCTGATTACAAATAAAACAAATACAAAGAATTCCACATTACACAACACAAATACAATTAATATCCTAATTCCATATATACATGTTCACTTTCACAGATTTATACCTTAAGTCCAATTCCAGTCCTTTATTATAACAATTTATTCCAATTTCGGTGTAGACCTCAATATTTTTTTTTCTTACTTTCCACATTAAAATATTAACATCATCTTTATTACTAGAACTTCTGATTATTTTGAAAACACTATGATCGTTAATATTGTCAACACTTTTCAAACTCTGACAATTGGCCTTTCTTTTATTCTTATAAATGATATAAGGGAAACTCACAATTTCTTTATTAGACACTCTTGACATGTCTACTGATTCACAATGTACCAAAAATTCCTTATACGAGCATATTCCCTTATCTCCTGTTGACTTTAAACTAGACCAATTAAACACAAGTAAATTATCTTCAACAGTGTCTTTCATCTCGTTAAATTTGTCTGAATTTACCTCTTCTTTCTGATTCCATACTTCTGAACTGTTCACTATTTCCTTAATATTTAACTCTTTCATCTTGTTTAATAAATCTGGTTGGTTTGCTTTGACTTCTTTATTAACTTCTTCCAGATTTAACTCTTCACTAAAGTTTATTTCTTCCGGATAATAGTCTGTTCCATCTTGATGACTTATTTCTTCCAGATTTATACTTTCACTTGAGTTCATTTCTTCTAATTTGTCTATTTCTTCTACCTTTAGTTCTTCACTATAGTTTGTTTCTTCCTTTGTATTATATGTTTCTTCTGTATAACTAATTTCTTCAAGATTTATCTCCTCACTATGGTTTATTTCTTCTATAAAACTAGTTTCTTCTATCTTTAAACAAACTTTAGAAATATCATCAATACCAATAACATTTGCAGTGGCCCCAGAGTCTATCACAAAACAAGCTATCTCTGATGAACAAGGGGCTTCAGCACTGTTATCCAAGTAGGCGGTGAAGTGAAATTCGTTATCAAATTTAAGATCGGAAGTGGCAGCAGAATTCTTATTTTTTAATTTCGGGCAAACACTTTTAACATGACCTCGATCTTTGCAGTAATAGCAAACAACATTTGATGTTTTTATGGGGTTAGTGACCTTTGAATTCCCATATTTCCAGAATTTACCTTTAGTTCTGTAGGTTGCAAATACATTCTGTGATAGATCATCCTCCCTTCTCATATTTCTCTCATACTCCGACAAAAGACAGTTTTTCACATATTCCAAACTAAGTCCTGATTTGTCCTTATTGTACACAATGTCTAATACTGACACCACAGAATCAAACTCTGACGGCATTGCAACAAGTAATTGATTTACTATCTCTTCTTGTTCTAATTTTCCACCAGCCACTCTTACATCAGACGCCATGGATTCAAACTTCTGAAAAAACTCTAGTAGAGGTTGATCATTGTTGTACACCATGTTTCTCCAAGTTCTTTGCAGCATGACAAGAGACTTCATACCTCGTTTTTCATAGGTTGCTAAGAGGGCTTCCATTAATTCCTTTGCAGTCTCCTTCTCTTTAACAGTGCAAAAAATATTGTCTGCAAGACCACTAGCAATAACATATTTGGCCTTTGCATCCTGATCATTAAAAATTTTAATTCCCAAACAAATAACTAACCACCAGTGTCTGTCCCAAAAACTTATATCCATTCCAAAATTCGGCTCTACCGTCAACAAAACATAACAAGTACACATAAACCTACACTGGGCCCATAACCTGTTAAATAAAGAGTAAAAGGTAATAGAGTGCAGGGAAACAACAGTACGAGTTATAACGATACAAGCACAGAATTTATTATGATATAAACACTTGACAAGACACTTCACACAAAATGGCAGATGCAGTCAACACAACAACCCGACGCTAACAGAGGGACTCGCCACACAAAGGCTGTTGTTGCCAAGACACTGTGGTGCACAGCCAACATGATCTCAACTGCCACTACAGTGTTATCTGTCTATATTACAATATATACATAAGAGGAATTACTTCAACATATGGATGTTCCTTGAATAAGAGTTCTCAAAGAGATATGCTCATAGATAAAAGTACACAGTTTAGAATGCATAATCAATTATGCTGAAATTTTTTAAATCCAGAACAACTTTTGACTTCTATATTAGATCTGATCTAATTAAAAAATATAAAACAAATATTAATACCTTAAAATTTATTCCATTTAAGAAAACATAGTGAACTTTTCAATAGTTTTAAACTTACTGTGAAAAACAAAATTCAATACCTTTCAAAAACTTAAAGAAATTCTGATTCCTATTTTGGTCCATCAATAGAGCCATATAACAAATATGTTTAATCTGTATTCGCGCTCCTTGTTGCCAAAGTACAGGTGCAATTTCTTTGACATCTTTTAAATTATAGCAATCAAATTTAGAAAGCCAATCGCATGTTTCTTCTCTAAAAAATAAATTGGAGGTAAAACACTGAATAGACAGAATATAATACTGATTTAGAAACTGTCACTCACTTGAAATTGGTTCTAGAATGATTCAAGAAATAAATTTTTAAGTTGGAAATAACAACACATCCATCATAGTCAGAGCCTCCAGTTTTCCATAAGTGACACTGGAAAAAGACTTTATTATGACTCTGTATTTTAAGAATGTAATAATAATACAACCAGTACAGTTCTATTTTCTATAATTATGAAATCCAATAGAAAAAAAAAATCTAACTTTACTCTAGTGCTATTGACAAAGTAAGAATTCTTGAGTAAAAGGGTGGATATATGAATGAACGAATGGCATCCATATTTTGAGATGTTTATTTCATTTAAACTATTATTGGGTTTATAGACAGTTTTTCAATCTAATTTGAAATGTGGTTTTAATTGCTAGCATTTGGGCCATTTTGAATTTTAAGCCTCAAATGAGTAAGAATAAAAAGTGAAAAGATCTAAGATAGAGCTAGCTGGGCAAGCCTTTTTGGGAAGGCCACATTGGTTTGTTGACCAGAATTGAAAAATATAAACAAACATGTTTAATGGATGGAACTTAAAAAACGAACTTTTACGAACTCGATGAAATGAAAAATTTATTTGTTATTGTTATTTTTAATGGTTGTAAACACTTTTTCAATCCAAAAAGAGTCAAAATAAATGTACAAACATACTCTGGCTATCATCAACAGTCCTTCATTATCATCTTCAAAAAGCATCTGATACAGGTATAGTTTCACCCTTGCATCAACATCCATAAAATCGACGTAGGAATAAACATCACTTTCATTTTTCCAAATTGAAACAGGAGTCACTTCTTCAATTGTATCTAAAATTAAAATAAATATATTTCACATGCTAAGGAAGTAATTAATAAAGTAATAAAAACAAAAACATCAACTAAAGTGAAAGGTTAAATTTAATAGAAAACCTGGGGCAAGAGGCTCGGAACTTGGAGAGCTTTCTTCCTCGGTCAAGACCTCTTCATCAGAAAATCTCTTTCTGTTAATATTAAGAGCTTCATATGCTGTTATTACACTCTCTGTTAATGAGCCTAACAATAAGCAACTTTTGTTTATAAAGCTAACACTCCATAAAACTTATAAAAACATTGTTACAAACTTCAGATATTAATGAAATTAGTTAATAAAATTAACAACAAAAATAGTATCAAATTGAGATAAAAAATGATCAGCACCTGAAGAACTGCTTTCAGTTAGATTGGCAAATTGAGAATTAATTTCAATGACTGTTGCTAACTGAGGCTGGGCACTGGCATTTAGGCTTTGTTTTTCTTCAAATGAAATTTTTCTTCGAGGTGTTGTGCTCCTGCAGGAAAGGAATTTTATTTGATAATTAATTTACCAAATGCAATTTCAAAATACTCAGATAAAAGTGATATGTTATACTACTAATTACACGTGACATTAAGCTTTACTGAACCATATTTTAGAATATATTTGTATTACCTGCTATGTTCATCGAGTACTTCAATGCTGCTTTGACTAGGGTTACTAATAACCTCAATATCACTTTCATATTTTTGATTACTGAATTTCCTTTCATACCGTCCAGGTTCAAGAGAAGCAGCAGAGCCTATTTAAAAAAAACAACAACAACTAAATGCCCTGTTCATCAATTAACTGAAGCAAAGAAAATTAGATAATATTTTTTATATAGAGAAGATAATATAGATAATATATTTTACAGATATATTCAGTTCGATTAATATTTCTATGAAATTTATGAATAAATATAAACAATGCTAAATAAAACTGTATTTTCCAAGTTTAAAAAACAACCAGAGTTTCAAAACATCAATGCCATTGAAAAGTATTTTTTACTAGCAAATTTTAACCTTTCATTCTATAATTATCTTTTAACATTAGAATAAAGTATTTTTAACAAAAAAAATATTTAGTTAATATTTTTTTAGAAATATAAATGAATGAAATGAATTTAGAAAATTGAGAATAAACAAACACTATAACACTAATTTGGTGACATCTCCTAAAATGCTCTATTTATAGGATTTTAATTTCTAAAAACAATGCATAAATATATAAATATAGAAAAATATTGATCTCATATTATTTTGTCTAGAGCAAAAGTGGTGTCTGCAAATGTTGATATTTTGGGGCTTTATTGTATTTAAAATGTAAGTTTTTATTCCCTTCACAACATTAAAAAATTGAGACATCACTGGTCAGAAGAAATGGACTTATTTTTACATTAATGATGAGCATACAATTTTCAATTTAAGTCAGTTCGAATATTGAGTTCATTAGTTTATGAAAGCATGTGAGAAATTGCCTACAGTCAATTCTATGATGTGATTTCTATAAAAAATAATTGATTCCTTTTCTTTTTACTTTAGGGAATATCATTGGCTATTTCATTTTTGAAGGAAAAAAGGTCTCAATAAGATGAAAATTGATTTTTTTTTTCCATAAAAATTGGGATTTGATCAACAAGTGGTTACACATCTATATAAATTATAATAAACATGTTTTCAATGCCAGATCTATGATAAAAGAAATCACATTGATGCCAAAAATATAAAATAAAACTTGGTTATGTCTGTATGAATTATACCAAAGGACTCTGTTAGGTAACATTGCCCCAATCATTACCTCCTGCACTACTGTCTGGAAGGTTTTAAAAGATATGGTATTTCCATAAAAGATGTTAATCTTTATTTTGTCAAGTTTACATAAAAGACATGATGGTAGTGAAATATTTAGAATGGTTTAGAATATTTAGACTACAAAAGAAGTCTTATAACAACAACGGTTATACTCTGGTGTTGAGGAAAGTAGGAAATCCATACTGCCCTTTTGATCCACTAGATAACAATAGACAAACAATTAAGTAATAGTTCACGCATAAAACATACCTAATTAACTGTTATTTTATTTTGGGCTTAAGCGATACAAAATTTGAAAACAAATTAAGAATTAATTAAAAATTAAACAAAATAAAATTACCAAGGTTAAAAAGGAAATATAGAAGTGAAAAAAGAAGGAATGAGTAAAGTAACATAAAGCAAAAAGAAAGTTAATGAGTTAGAGGCTTACATTTTGTTTTCCAATCCTTAGAAGCTGTCTCTTCCGCCTTAATGCTACCCTTTCCTAAAAATGTACATATCACATTGTCCGTTTGCATGCAAAGGTTTATTGGTACAGTTAGAAAAACAACCAAAATAACATTAACAAATCATTTTTGACAATTAAATAAGCTCCTTTCTTTTTTTTCATTCTAATAATATGATTTAATTACATATCTTAATATGTCTTATAAACTTATTTCGGCAATTAAAAAGATTTTAAATTTATATATAAATATTTATTCATGACATTATATATTAGATGATAATACGAGATGAAATTCATAGCTAATAAGAAGCTTAATAAAAAACATCACATAATAAAAAACAAAATAAAACATGAATAGTTGATAACAAAAAGCAGACAAGTCAAAAAGTTTTATGTATGTAAAAGTCCCAAGTCTCAAAGTAAAACTCAGCATTACCAAGAACAAGTACTTCTCTATGGAATAAAGAAAAACGTAAAAGTTTTATTGATTTATCAAAAGCCACATTTTTGGCTTGTCCAGTTTTTACATTCAACTCTTCACAAATATTACAAAAAAAAAAGAAAAGAAGATATTTTTGCCAAGTGCAATTTATGGAATGAACATAATACAGCAAGTGTAATAAATAAAAACTATTTTTTACATAACAAAATATCACTCCGTTATTATCTGTTTCTAATAATTTATGATTGCTTTCATTAAAATTCAGCAAGATTTGGTAGAAAGACTTTTACGTAGAAATGTAGTAATGTAAGGGTACTTAAATTGTTTACTGGCCCAAACCATGCTTGTTAAAGTATTTTTTAATATTAATTGCTTTACATTCCATTAATTTAATTCATCCGTCCACATATTAGGAATAAATTACTTTGAACAAGACATAAGCATTAACATTTTTGAATTAGATTGATAACAAGCTATTTAATATAATATATTACTATCACTCCAGTCCATACAATCAATCTAAGAAAATCAGGAGATAATTATTTTGACTAGATTAATATACTTAATAATATGCTGAGGTGAATGGAAAACAAATTCAAAGTAAATCACTAAGTGCTCTAAGAGAGAAAAAAAATACAATAAAAAGAAACCTGTTCTTAATAGTAGTTGTAAGAGCAAGCCAAAAAACTGGGAGTGTAATAACACCTCTTGAATAATTTTTTATTTGGCAAGGTGAGGGGTTGTTAGAGGAATAAATCTTTGTTAATCTAATTCAGAACTTCTATTTAATGATTACAAAAAAAATCAGAATAAAATGTTTAACTTGAACACAAACTTGACGAGAATAATTCAATAGCAAAAATATAATTAGATATTGATATTTTGACTTTTGTTCTAAGTAAACTCATTTATTTTTTGTTGTACAATACTTACACAAACATCACTGAACTTACTGAATTACATTATTGCAATTTTTCAACTTTCAACATGAACATCTCCTCAAATTTTCCCTGATAACTGCTAGATTTTACAGATGAAAACAATATTTTACTGAATAATGATGAATGAAAAAACCTCCAAGATTCCTATTCATTATAAAAAGTTCACAAGGCGAAAGTTAAAAATCACATTTGAATGGACTCATTTTCAGACATAAGAACTTATGCAAGACATGACAATCACATCCCCGACAACATTCACATAAAGCAGAAGAGAATCAAAATGAATGATCTATAAGATTTGTTTATTTTATTAAAAACCTGGAAGTAAATTAGTTTGAACAGAAACAGCGGATTAAACAGGTTACCAACCAATTTTATTCAAATTAAGATGACTGAAATTGATTTTGTAGGTCAGATAGATATCGCAACAACCTATCTCCTACCTTGCACTACAACGGACAGATTCTGAGAGAAACGGCTGGAAAAAGATCTATGGTTTGCTGAGTGATTTGCTTCTTTGGTAGCAGTAAAAAGTAGATTAACAAGAAGAGTTATACATATTTTCTAACTTTAAGGGTTATATGTAACTTTTTACTTATTATGGAATATAAAATTTAGTTAATTGTCCATATTTCATGACACAATGTAGACTTTTAACCTGAATTTCAATTTCTTAATATAGAGAAACTGAAGCAAATCACAGAATAATATGCGGTACCAAGTGAATCATGAGTAAGTAAAAGTTAATAAAAACATATCTTTATTATTTCAAAACCACTCCACTGAATTAAATATTATTGCTTTAAATATTAAAACATGTAGCTACTTTCTTAAACAAACAAAAGGGTAAATCTCTGAATGATAATCACAACGGCCAATAGGTTTGAACTGGATAAATCAAATATAGAACACTTGAAAAAATATTAATACATTTTATTAATGTCTCATCATTTATGCCATTAAAGGCGATGAAACTTTATTTAATTCCGACAGCTAAGTTATATTTATATCTTAGTTTAAATCAACGAGAAGAATGTATGCTATTAATGACTTTATTTTAAATTCACAAAGTGTCATAGGAAAGATTAATGTTGAATAATTGAAAAAACAGATGAATAAAAATGTATTCATTTTTTATAATCATAAATAAACTGATTTTAATCTATGTAAAATATAAGTAGCTCAGATATACCTCACAGAGTTCTTTAAACAAGGTTATCTATGGCATCATAAAAGAACCATAATAAAAATAAAAAGAGAATCAGTTACAACTATAAATATTGTTTTCACAGAGTATGATAGGATATATTATTATTATTTTATTATTATTGCAGATATTTCTGTAATAATTATTGGTATGATTTTATAGTTTCACCCTTAGTTTTGTTAAGTATAAAGTGCCAAACATAGTGATCTCCTACATGTCATTATTCCAACACCCATGCTGCCAGAAACTTTTCTTAAAACCACTTTTAAAAAAAATTTCAGAGCCATAGAAATAGTGATGATTAAATTTGATTTCCAACACTCAAAGCAGTGAATCAAAAGTGAAATTAATTAGCGAACTTCACCTGGCATTTACTAAACTATATACCTCAGTTTGGATAATAGAACTTTAAAAGTAAATTGATTTGATTGATTAACTTACCAATGCTGGATTGTGATGAAGAATGACTTACAACAGGAAGAGGAGTCATTTTTGGTTCGGGTAATCGAGGTTCTTCTACTTCAACCACTAAAGTGCTGGAGCAAATTGTACAGCTAATTAATGATCCTGTAAAAACGATTAGAGATTGATAATATATAAAAGAAATAAATAGTGGAACATTAATTAATAAAATTTGAGGCAAGCAAGAAACAATATCAGACCTTTTGCTCTGAAAGCACTTGGAGTATCACGCACAAACAAAGCCGTGCATTTAATGCATTTGTATGTTCTTTGGTTCATATCACTTAGAGGCCTTGTCTCAAGAATGCTGTACATTTTCTTCAAAAGAACCTGTTAAAATAGTACAAAATCTAAATTAAAAAATAATTATTTATATAAGTAGTTTGTATAATTATCTGCGTAAATATAATAAATAATGAACATTAATGGACTCATTTTCAGACATAAGAACTTATGCAAGACATGACAATCACATCCCTGACAACATTCACATAAAGCAGAAGAGAATCAAAATGAATGATCTATAAGATTTGTTTATTTTATTAAAAGCCTGGTAGTAAATTAGTTTAGACAGAAACAGCGGATTAAACGGGTTACCAACCAATTTTCAATCGTATAAAAGTAATTAGGAAGTGGAGTGTCTCAGTGGTAGATCACTGAATTGCCACAGATCCTGGGTTCAAATCCCGTTGCTCTCAGACTTTTATTTAATCTGTTGGCAGCCAGAGATGGATCATATGTGACCACTCAATCCTTACTCAGCCTCTATAAAGAGGTTAAACAAAATAGGGGGAAAATTTGGCAGTTTAGCATGAACTAGAACAGATCACCTCCCTGCACAACTGTTATCTAAGAAACAGTACAGTCTCTACCATGTACTGAAAAAAATTAAATTACAATTATTTCACAGTATTTTCCATGAATGCATTAGAGCAACAAATATTATGTATATAATTATTTTGAACATTCTTCAAAATATTACTTTCTTCAATTTTTCTTAAAAAAGTGAAGGAAATAAAAAAAAGAATATATTGCATATATTTTGTCACCAAAGTAAATGATTTTCTGTATATGCAATTTCTAAATTTACCTGAGCATCAGCATATTCCATTATGTATGTTCTACTTCGTTTGTCTTTCTTTAAAGTGTCAAATTCTATCTCAACAATAACAGGATCAGACTTTATTTTAATGCATGACTGCACAGAGCTTAATGGCCAATGTGAAATCACATGATGATTAGAGGTACTACGTTCTTTCAATTCACTGTAAAAGAAAAACTGATATGACCCACATATAATTACAAGTAAACCACAGTTTTTCATTTCAGTTACATACTCCTCAAGTAAAACCAAAATAACATTTTGAAATGCTCCAGTACTGTTATCTTTTCTTTGGACGTGCCATAAAACTTCATCTGGAATATAAAAAAACATTTCTTTAGTTATAAATTAATAATTTAACTCATAATTGATGAACCTTAAAAAAATAAATTTCTACCTTCCGTGTCTGAAAACCCACTACTATCTTCAGATAAAGAATCTGAAGACTGATACGCTGCATTGTCATTGCTGTTATCATTTTGTATTAATGGAGTATTAGAATCAGAGTAATTATCATTAAATTTTTCAGTTTCATTATCTAGAATAGCCAATTTTTTAAAGGACTCCTCTGATTCTTCAGTCCCTTCAGCCTTATTTTCATGATTTTCTTCAGCCTTTGTTTCTTCAAGAATCTCTGCACTTATTTCCGAACTTGCTACCATTACATCAGTATGTTCATGTTCCATAGGTGGATCCATTTCTTCACTGACATCATGGGCATGAACAGTAGCACTTATCAATATTTTCGGAGTTCCAACGTTATTCTCCTGCAACAGTTCAATAACTACATTTTATTCCAAAATTAAAAAATACAATAAATAATCTACTACATTTAAGTATTTAATAAAATTTTTATATTAAGACTTTGCACAAAGTAAATTTTAAAGAAAAAAATTTAAAATAGTCACTAATTCCATATAGCATTCCATTTTAGCAATATTCTCCTAGATATAATAAATTATATAAACATTAGTTTTTATTTTAAAAATTTTCACACACAACAATTAACTTTGTACTTCAGTAAACCTTAATAAAATACAAGAAACTATTGGAAAACATAATACTTTGAATTTCATATGCGTTTAAAGAAAGAATTATGTGAAAACCAATGCACTCGAATATGGAGACTGAATATTATATTCATTATCAATATTCATGGAATATGAAGTCTCAGTTCCCAAGAATGTAGAGTGATACTAACAATGTATTCTGATATCTAACCTCCTAACCCTACTAATCTAATCGAGTCCTCAAAAAATTTAATTCAGAAGTTTGTTAAATACCAAGTTGGAATTATTTATTCTAATTATTCAAAAAATAATACCATTAAATGTATATTGGGTTCCAGTTCATCAATGATGGTGTTCATGTCAGATAATTGTTTCATCAAAGCATCTTCTTTTTCAGATGTTATTTCAACATTGTCTATAGGGACACTGTTTTCAATAGGTTTGAATTCAGTTTCTGTAATAATGAATATGATGTAAAACTAAGAATAGTGAAAAAAACTTTTTAAAAATAACAACATTAATTAAATGAAAATAAAAACCTTTTTTTATGGTGGTTTTAATTTGTTCTCTCTGCAGTCCTTCTTCTGAAATATCCAGAATAACCACCTCCCTGGGTTTACTTAATTTTTTACCACTCCTTTGACCTTTATTTACTTTTTTTGATCCTGAGGGTGCCTCTAATGAAATATAAAATGATATATATTAAATGTTTACAATTCACATAACAGTGTTTTAAAAAACAAACAGAAAAATTATTAAGGAGCACTAAAACTCTACCATCTCTGATTAAAGTATTCAAAGTAGAAGAAGAACTATCTGTGTTAATTATACATAAATCCGATCCAGTACACCATCTTCGTCCAATTACAGACTTCTCACTACTTGAAAGTTGCAGATGATCTAAAACAAACTATTAAAAATATAATTTATAAGTATTCTCAAACAGTGAACTACTAAGGATTATAGAAAACAGATAACTCCCTTACTTTCTGAGAATTTACAGTTGTCGCTAGTGCCGAAGAGACATAAATACGGTAGTATTTCAAAGAGCTGACTGGATTTTCATACATGTTTAAACATTCTAAGTTTTTCAGGGATGTTAAAAATAAAAGCTCAGATTTCTTCGCTATCCAGTTAAGTGATAAATCAAGAGTGTTTAAGGCGGTCAATGCCTGTATGCCTAAAACAAAATTAAATTAATGGATTATATATATATTTATTAATAAAGCTATTTATAAGCATAAAAAGAATTTAGCACACTTTAAATTTAAAGTTACTCAATTTTTATTGTATAAATGTGTTAATTAGTTTATTGAAAACATAAGAGAGGACTTGATATCATAATGTTAATATAACTTTGACCATACCTGATAATGTAGAAATGTGGTTATTGCTTAAAACTAAAACTTCTAATTTAGTTTCAACTTCTTGGCTTAATGATGGACATCTTTCTAGATGATTAAAGCTGATATTTAAGCATTGTAAGTGATCTAAGGACTGTAATCCATCAATAGT
Source organism: Arma custos (assembly GCA_037127475.1). NCBI lineage: Eukaryota > Metazoa > Arthropoda > Insecta > Hemiptera > Pentatomidae > Arma > Arma custos. The sequence continues at coordinate 97,401,232 of CM073760.1, read as the reverse complement.
ATTAAGCTTGTTATAGCTCAAGTCTAAATGCTGAATCCATGGCATATGTTGAAAAAAATCTTCATCGATATGACTAAGTTGAGAATGCCTCAGGTTTAAATATTTCAGTTCAGCCCATTGCAGTTTTTTTTGTTTAAATATCACATCTATATATTTAGTGCTTCTATTACAAATAAAGGTTTCCAACTGGGTTTTCAATTTATCTATTCCAATAGTGTTATCCAAGCAAACTCTAATTAATTCTAAATACCTTAGTCTTTTGAACTTCCTGAGATCAATCACACTATCAAAAGATTCTGCAGATCTTTGAGAAACTTCAAGTTTTGGGATATTATTAATTATTCTTAAAAATAATTCTAAGGCTTTCCTTTGTGATACACTTAATATAATATCAACAGAATCATTCTCAACAATATCCAAAATTTTATTTAATTTATAAAGTAAACTAGAATTTAAAACAAATTTATTCTCTCCAGATATTAATTTATTTCTACATTTATTGGGCTGCACTATCAGGCGCAAAACTTCATCTATTTCATCTTGCATTTTATTTTCCTCTTATAAGAAACCACCATCAGTCATCACAATTATTAACTAACTTATGTAATAAAATCAATTTAAATTTTAGATCAGAATTTAAATTTATTTAGAACGTCACATCACAACAAATATGTCCCCTTGTTTTGAACATCAGCTGATGATTCATAACAAAGTTATGAAGGTTATTTTGAATACGAGGTAGGTTATAGTCATAGAGTGCCACTGAAAACACTAGGAGGATTAAGACTTATAAACGTGGTTGTTTTTTTGAAAATATATCTGGTATTTGTTTATTTAATATGTCAGAATATCAATTAGCATCAAAAGGAGCTCTGAAACTTAAGGGAGATGCTGGCATTAAAAAGTAATGGCTTTACTTTATTTTATCAGTTTTTATTTTAATTGGACTACATCTAAATTATTGAAATTTTAGGAAAAAGAAGGACAAGAAAAAAAAGAAAATTGTGGAAGAAATCATAGAAGCTGGAAAACCTCAAGTTAAAAAAACTGAGCAACCTACAAAAGCAGAAATAGCTTTTCTAAAGATGCAGGAGAAAGTGGTTTGTTGATAATGTTTTATATTTCTTTTTAAATACTAAGAACATATTTATGATTTATAAAGTGACTATTTTTCTGTCATTTAGTACTATTTAAGTCATATTATAGTGAAAACATAATAAACTTTTTCCTTTTAATTCCATTAGCTTTGTAAATCTAAACTACTAGTAGGCTGTGAATGGGAATATACCAAACAAGAAACCTATTAAATTAGTTATTCTTATTAATATGAATTTCTTATTGACTATCATCTGACCCTTTTCTACATTACCGTTATAACTATGGTCAACTATTCATCTCAATAAGAAACCTAATAAAATAAGTCCTGATGATTCCTGAATTAACAATAATTAATTAATTAATAATTTTGTTTTGTTTTCTGTAATTTTAGAAATTCAAGGAGTCTTGCTTGGAATTCTTCATTTTTACTATAACAATTATTCCATGTGTCAATTTGAGCTTTCGTTTTTTTTTATTAATAAACTATGGTGATTATTTATTGATTCAGTATTAGTTCCGCAGGTTGTCGCTTCGAGTTAAGTCAGAACATGTAATAACTTTTCATTTGTTTCCTTTCTCGAAAATAAAAATATTCTTATTACTGATTGCATATAGATAAAAGAACCAATTTACACATATTGTTTAGATTATATCATCACATATACTTCAAAATGTTTGTTAAAACATTCATTTCTTGACAAAATGATTTCCGAAATGTGTATATTTTGCTTAATTACACTCTTTTTTTCATAGTTAAAGTTAAAACTTGCGACTTAACTCAAAGTTACCTTGATTATCATTGTAAAATGGGATTTACACTTAAACACAGTTTATGCATGTATTATCTACGTATACTGGGAGGTTTGTTAAATGGTTTTTAAATTTACATTTATGATAGTGAAACGTGTAGTTCCTTAAAAGTTTTCGTTTTGTTGTACTCTTAGATAAATGGATGATTAAATTCTTTTTAATTTAACCTTAATCAAAATAGACACTTCGTATTCACATATAGGTAGAGTTCAATTGAATTTGATCTATTTACCACCAGTATTATTATTTCACTTCTTACCTTCTCTGTTGTTTTCTGAGACTATAAAATAAGACAGGCTTTGTTATTGAAAACAATTGTTATTTTGGAGTTATTTGATTCAAAAGTTATTTTAAGTAAGTTTTAAATTTGGTATGCATGGTAATGCATTAGTAACTTTATATTATATGTAGTTATAATTGAATATAAATATAATAATTGAATATTATATAAAGTTATATTGATATTGTATGATATATTTGAGATAAATCATCTTGTTGCATGATGTTGAAATTGAATTTATTTTTTCTAATTACATTGAGCATTATTCATATTTTCATGAATTTGAAATGCATTCTATTATTTGGTAATTATTCATTTTATCCCTCCTGTTAAATTTGTTAAGCTTATCGAAATGATTTTTTAATACCCATGGCATTTCCAAAATGCTGGAGGAGTACTGAAAGTCAGTATGATAATTAGTTTGCATTTTTATTTATTTATAGCAGCATTTTCTCAATGGATCAACTTGTTTTTTACTTTACAGGTTCTTAAGTATATGTTAGTCTGTTCTTTATATAGGAAAGCCATGTTATGAATTTTAATTTGATTTCTATTAATCTTGGTTATGAATTTAATGTTGATTCCTTTGGTATTAATTAATATATTTAATTTTTTTTAGGAAAAGGAAAGAATAATGAAGAAAGCGTCAATGACTCACAAACAGAGGGTAGAGGAATTCAATAAACATCTTGATAGCTTAACAGAACATTTCGATATACCAAAAGTCAGCTGGACAAAATAATGTATTTGGACAAAAATATATATATGTATATATTCACAAAAACTTTTTATCTCATTGTATAAAACTGAGTTTTATTATTGATTTTTATTCATAGTTCGAAAGTTAAGTCTTTCTTGTGATTATCAGTATCTTTTTAGTTTATTCTTCATTATTCTTGTGTTTTTTATTTTGAAATGTCAATAAACTTTTTTTTTTATGACCTCTGTAGATTGTTTTGATTATCCTTTAGAAATAACTTTATATTTCATATGCTAAGTATGATTTTGTTTTCTTTAACGTTGGTTGTAATGAGAAAAAAGAAAAGAAAGTGGAATGGGATGGGTTAGATAAATAACTTCATTTTTGTTTTTGCGATGTAGCATTTAATTTTTATTAAAAATTAAATGTTATTTTTCCTCTTAAGTCCACCATTTTGTCAGATTTTTGACACAGCATTTCATTTCACTTGCCAATAATTGATGTGCAAACAGTAAATTTATCAATTAAGTTTTTGAAAAACAGTAATATATAAATAAATCCATTGCTAGAATATCTTTGGAATATTCCAAACACAAATTGCTGAATCACTAATATAATGGTAAATAAGCGACCAGCCACCATTTCACTGATTTTCACATGAATGAAGATCAGATACAACACTTTTCCATTCAACAATCTCAAAAGATGAATCAACCAATTATAGCATATCATGCCAATCACATACTGTATGTTACTTTATGAATTTTTGCTCATACATGTAGGCAGATTTATATATATTTATTACAATTTACTCATCAAAAATGATTGCGTATTGATAATGAATAATTTGAGGTGTTCGATTTCTGCAGATTTGATATCGTGATGTAAAGTTATAAAATTATGAACAGTTTATAGTACTTATTCAAATTTTGTAGTTTTTATGGTACCTTTCAAAATTAAATTTTGTAGCACCACATATGACATTATTACAATTGCATTGATTACTCTAGCGAGGAAGCGAATATTGCAATATTTCAGATCTCCATTCCTTCTAGCTTTCATAGCCAGAAATGATCCACATGTATAGGCATGAATACCATTACTGTAGACATTTTAATCTCCAACATCACTTATTTTGCTTATGAATAAACATATTGTAAAGACCTAAAATTTCTTGCCTCTACTGGTTTTGGTACTGGATCAGCATGCATCTGTAAACAAAGAAATTATAATATATAAAGTTCACTAAAAATCAATGGCGGATTTATTTAAGATGTATTGACCTAGGTTCATTAAATTCTAAAAAAAGTAATAATTCACTTTAAACAAATCATACTTACCACAAGCTCTGGTGGATAGATTGTAACCCTTTTGAAATCAATATAGTAAGTAAGAATAAATGAGCCAATAGTTATTACAGTTATCCATTGGCTTAATCCTGATGTGATGTGTTCCGGCCAGCCGGGTTGTGTGCTATTCCAATGGGCAATAACTGACCTATTAACGGAGCCGTAAACATCTGAAAATTATTTCTTTATTAACCCTTTTCTTGGTAATGTATCTGTGGAGATACATCAGAATTTAGCGTAATATATTTATTAATGCTCTTGGGAATATATCCCACATGCTACATGTGATTTTTTTTTAACTACCCTCATGAGATTTTTTTTTTGACATCCTTGGGCCATAAGAGTTAAGTGATATGAACATTATTTTGATATTAAAAAAATAAAATTCTACCAAGTTAAGGAAGAGTTAAAACCAGATAATCTAGAGAGCCTTCGGAATTATGGCAGGGAAACATGCTGGTGTTAATGATAATCATCCTTAGTTAAAATAAAAATGCTTTGGGAATAAGATAACATTTCGCTCCTTTAAAAGAGCAACATTATTACGCTAAAAAATTAATTTTTCAATAGAGGTATCTGAAAGTTCCATGTGATTAAAAAAAATAAAAATCTGGGTATTGATAAAGCAAAGCATCCCTTTTGTAATGATGATATAGGCTTGAAAATTTTCTGATTTTAACTTTATTCCCATAAAACTTCAATTTCAAATATTCAATAAAATTCAAAATATGACTTTATTAAAAAAAAAAACATGTTGGAAATGGAATATCAGATATGTCCTGTCTGAATTAAAAAGCTTCAACCAATACAATTGTAACTGAAGGCTTAACTCAAAAATGCCAATTTTTGAGCTGCGTTGTTCTTTTGAAGGAGCGATTAATGATTCATTAGAGAATTTGTGCTATTTGTGTTTTTAAAAATTGATTACTATTATAAATAAATTGTTTTACAATTACCTATCAATTTCTGTTCGGCAACCAATTCTACAGAGATAGCGATAACTATTAAAATAGTTGCCATCATTCCCAAAATTCCTCTGACGGCGACAACCCATAAGGCTGTCATTTCTGGAGACATCCAGAAAGAAATTACTGTCTGAAAAAAGAAGGGGAGTTTGGTCTATTTATATTGGATTTGTTCCCTAGAAAGCAACTAAATATAAATTGAATTACTTAAATATAGAAAACTGCTGATTACGAAATGTTGTAGGAATAAAAAAGAATACAAATTTTATGTCGGATAACATAACTTTTTTAATAATTAGGTAAAAAAGAAAATTTATATACAAACCTGAATGAAAATATATACAGCAGAACACCAAAAGCATAATAAAATGCCACAATCATGTACTGGTGATAGGTGACTAATTTGAAAATTAGCAGCTACATCCAAACCAATACACGACAGGACACCGGCACAGGTTGCTATTGTATTGATCATTGCTACATATTCCTTAGATTTATTTATACTTTTTGCATTGAAGAATTCAGAGATCTGCTTGTGCCTTACATATACAATAAATAACACTGAAAAAGAAAATAATTCCATCATTATTTTTTTAAACATAATAATCTCTTAAATGCATTAGAATTTATCTAAAAATTTCAGTATTTTTTTTTTGTATTTACTTAATACCATTTAAGATTTGGCTTAAAATTAGTAGCCAATCTTGAACAAATATTTTGGAACTAAATTGATCGAGAGAAAAAATGTGATGTAGTGAAGCTACTAATGATAGCACAATTTAATATTAATTACTATGAAAAGTGGTCAATACTAGTAGAGCTGGAATATTTTTTTATTTATGGCATTAATAGTCATTATTATTTATTCAATAATTATTTTATTAATATTTATAACTAGTGACCTACAAGGGTTCACTAAATCCATTTTTTCGAAAGCCAGAGTTCCATATTCCATAGGTCCCTTTGGCTCAACAAACTTTGTAACGTTATAGTACGTGTATTTTCTTAATTAACACTTACTTTATCCCCCTGTAGTAGAGTGTACGAAAAGAAATATGTTATTTAATACTAAAAAATATTTTTTCTATAGTTTGAGTGAATATACTGAAAAATAAATTTCGACTTTTTTAAAAACTGAAATAGAATATTGTGATAAGTAGTTTTAAATGATTTGTTTTACATTTAATCATTATGATGTGCATTAACATTTATTTTTTGTTCCCACTGGTAATCTGAAAATATCTGGTATTCATGAAAAATCTGAAATAGATGACAAGAAAACTAGTGGGTAAATTTTATTAATATATAAATTTTAAAAAATCTAGGTCAAGTTTAAATTATTGATGTATTATGTTTATTATCCTGCTAATATTATTAAAAAAGAGGTTAATATATTCAATTTATCAAATCTATATGATAATGTCTTAAATGATAATAATTTAAATGAACATATCTACAATAATCTAATAAAATACAGTGAACAGTCAAGCACCTTTGAATAATTAAAAGGAAATAGGATTAATTGTTTTTTATCTTTGCAGATTAATATGTATTTAATTACTAATAATTAAATAAACTGTATTTTTTCTATACTTACTAAGTGCTACTGTCAAATTTAATAACATCCCAAAGACACAGCTTTCGGGCACACTTGCACCTGTGTCACTAATTGTTGGCAAGATGTAGTCGACGTGTTGTAATAATGCTGAAATGAGATACCTACAAAAACATCAGTATTATTATATTTTGTTTTAGAACACAGAAGTCATAGAAAAGGAAGAAATGCTCATTCAATAAAAAGTTATTGTAAATATGTATTGCATTAATGACATTTTTTTTTAAATTTTAACAAATCAAGAGATAATATATTATAGAATTTATTATCTAATATATTATAATATACTATAAATAAATTATTACTGTGTTTTGTTTTAATAGAAACACACTTTTGGTTAGCAGATCATAAGGGTATGGAAGGAAAACAATTATTATTTCGTTAAATTAATCATACAATACAGTAAGGTGCTAATAAAATTATGAGTTACCTGCGATGTTTAGATCAGCATTATAACCTACTGTCGGGTATATAGCTATTTTTTTTATTTAATTTCTTTCGATTCATTAATCTCTAATTGATCTTTTGTTTATGTGCTAATTATGAAAACAATTGGATTTAGAAGCCGAAACATAATGTCCAATATCAATAGCTATTTTTTATTTATTAATTTTTTTTAAGCCAACTTTTATTTTACATGTTGTAGAAGTAACAAGAACCACCTGCTGTGCCCAAGATTGCAGGTTTACAGCCTGGCATGTGGACTTAGGATTTTTTTAAAGGGACTAAAAAAATCCATGGCTATGCCATCCTTTGGGAGGAACTTCATATAGGGGTCCCAATCCTGTGGGATGTCAGGCACTTATTAAAGATCCATGATTAATTATTAAAAAATGAATCAAAATAGTTAAGCATTACATGTATTTATTATTTATACGCGTATTTCCTAATTTTTTTTTAGTTAAAACTTGTAAGTGAACTCAAGAATAATTATTAAGTTAAACTAATCATACAAGAAGAAGGAATTAAATTATGTATTGTTACATACTATATTTTTAATTTAAGTATTCTTTGTTTACATTCGAAATATAATGAGTCTAATGATAACTCTTATCTATTTTTTTATGTCAGACAACAGATTTATGCCAAGATTATGTCTTTATTATCCATAAATTAATAAATAAATTATATTTCTCAGTACTTTAATTGTTAATATAAATTAATGATGTGGGATAGTACCATTAAATTAAAATGAAACTTATCAAACTTTCGCAGCTTTTGTGTTGTTTTCATGACAAACGGACATACATAAATGTCTCACATTAAAACTAGTCCACCGTTCTCCAAAGGGTGGATATTTCTATATGATATTGAAAACTTATAATCATGTAGCCAGTTCCATTATCTAAATCTAATCTTAAAGCCAACCAAGTGAAATGATGGTTGTAGTTGAAGAGTTTGATCTGCTTCATCAAAATCCAGATTACCAATCACACTGACTTTGGAGAGTAGTAGCGAATTCCTGAAAGATCTGCATTGATCACATTGTAATGACGGATATTTCAGATGCTAATCATATTCAACACATGTCTAATTTTTTATCTTCATATAAAAGAAGGAATATGAAGGCCTCAAGATTGATGATCAAATGATGAACTGTTAAGGCTAGTAGACTACAACAGGCATTGAAAACAATATTAGAATGCATGTAAAGGTGTAAATTGAGGTTTTCAAACATCCATGTACCACTTGCAAGGCCTTTCTCTCTTTCTGGGCGTCCAAGGGATTCCCTATTTACGATAGAAAAAATTTACTTTTCTGGATTTACACAAAAAGTGGTTCCCTTAAAGATTCCATGTGCTACAGGCATTAAGAAAAGTAGAGATATAAAATAAGGTAAAAAAGTTATACGATCTTCGGTTAGGAATTAGCAGAAGTCTATTACTTCTAAATTGAGAAAATTCTTTACTTCAAAATTACCCTAAACTCGAGGGTAATCCAGGACACAAATAAACTTTATACTTTCAAAAAGCTCTTTTTTTGTGATGCCTACTAACAAAGATTTCAACGAGGTCTAGTAGTTAACAAAATAACCTGCTGTGCCCAAGATCGTGGGTTAGCAGCCCAGCAGGTGGCCATAGGATTTTTTAAAGGTAGTAAAAAATCCTTAGTTAGTGCTTCCGAACGACGGGGACGTAAAATGGAGGTCCTTAAAGATCCTTATCCTAATTATACCTGGTTAGGCAAAATTTAGGACTCCCACTTTAGCATCATTCGATTAGCTGTAGCAGCATAAAGCGGGGTTAAATGAATAAACAACAACAAGATGTCAACGAACTTATCTTCGATAAAAAGGACCGCCGTAAGATGATGCAGCCTTGAGTGGACGAGATAGGCCCGGCACAACAGAGGATGAGGTCACTAACCCAGTGATTGAAATATAAGGTTAAGCCTAAGTAAATAGCTCATATTATTTATTATTTTTTCATTTCAGCTCTTATGATGCTCATTACGATCCGATGTTTCAAAGCATTGACTGGGTTGCCTTATCTAGAGACATTTGAAAAAAATTGAAATCCGGGACTGAATCCCAAAATTTAAAAGAATATTTTTAGCAGAGTGCATTAACATTTGTAATAATTACATCAATAATCATTTTTATGATATCACACGATTGCGCCGTCATATAACAAAAAAATATTTACTTATGGCTCAGGTAGTGTCACTGTGTAGTGTACTGTTTGTTATAGATATCAAGCTTACCAGGAAATTCTTCATCTCTCCTTGAAGGACCTTGGCACCGAATTACTAATATTTCTGTTAATTGTAAGATATGGAATATTGTCTAGTATTTCGTCTAGAACATTATCTAATTGGCATATGATAGATAATGTCAAATATATATATAAATATAAAAGGTCGAGACTGAAGTCTCAAAGTCAACATTACACTAAATACCATAACGATGATAGATTTTGAATTTTACATCATTAGCATTTTCGAAAATAATTTTGTAGGGTGTTTTGCTCTTAATGCTTGATAAAATTGATACGTACGTGAAGTGGACTTGTAAACTCACATACTTCATAAATATTTATTTCTCTAGGCCATATTTTCATTTCTTTGATTTTTTATTCTACCATTTAAATCTAATTACTTTATACGGGACTGCTAAATAAAAACAGTTGATCACAATCTAATTTTTTTAAAAACTAAACATCAATGACGTCAGGAACATAATACCGTCCTACTTACATGTACTAACCTACTAAAGGTGTAAAACCCTAAGGTTATTGACACCTATGAATTGCTGTATAAGCTAAGTTATAATATAATAATACTGTTAGCGATTTTTGTCCAGAATTAATTGACAGTTAAATAAAATGAAAATACTTCACACCCACAGATGAATTAATCACTAAACCATAAATTGAATTTTCAAAATTCAAACTAATATTAAACTAGTGTTTTGCGAATCGGAATCTCACAAAGGCATGCATTTTTAAACTGTGACAAGGACAGTGAGTTTGCTTTTTGATAATATTGATAGTATCGGTCGGCAACTCGTTTTAAGTTGTAGGTTTTGATGGGGATTGCGAAACGGTAATGACAAAATAAATTTCATTTATCTATAATAAAAATAAAAATAAATAATAGTAAATTAAAATTATAGATTACTTAATTAATTTTAATTAACTGATAATTAATTTATAATAATTAATGAATTAATTTTGGTATAATAAATTTAATGATTGGGAGGAATTTGATTAAAGTTGTAAAGTTTCATTCAAGGACTATCGTAAATTTAGGGAGGGGCTTCTAACTGTATAAACTAAATAATTAAACAAAATTATATTATTTAGGATTGCCAAAAATACCTGTAATAAAAAAAATAACCTGCGAATATTTTTTAAAATAATTTATTATTATGTTTCTGATTATGGTTTCAGAAACATTACTTTTACATACTGCCCCAGATTATCTATCAATTGTAAGCGAAAAAATCTTCAGAAGAGTCTAATGAAGCTGGATTTGGGACAGTTTTAATTTTAAAAAATGAATGTAAGTAAATGATCATCCATTACATTAATAGAAAGTTAAATGAATTTTGGATTTTACTATTTATATAGAACAAAAATATATTTATAAGAATTATTTAAAATTAATTGATTTTGAAAAAAAATACCATCGTATTAATTAACCCATTTTTTAAAAATGGCTTACGTAAACGTCTAAACTACTTACTGATGGTATTCCTGATTATTTGAACAGAATAAAAGTGTCAAAAAAGTACTCCTTGAATTCGATGAAAGGAAAAATAAGAATATTGTGTAGGGATCTAATAATTTGCAATAACATTTGCGAACAAGGCTTTGTTCAATATTAAATAATAATAGTTCATATTGTACTTACGTGATGAGGAATGTACCCGGAAGTGCAAAAAATACAGTCACTGGAAAAAACCTGAGTTTGGACGCCATTGATGAGACGTTCCGAAACTAAAGTCGAGAGCGAACTGAGATCTAGGCAGAATCTCTTATTGACTGATAGGGCGCACTCGAGAGATAAGGGCTATCACAGGTGAGTGAATCCCGGGCAAATTGATTGATAAGAGCCACTGCCAATTCTGTTATTCACCATTTCACAAATTTAGAGACGGATAAATGGATTTTTAAATAATTAATTATCACCAGGATTCCCAGATATTATTGACATCTGGTTTGTGCTTAACTTGGAGAAATATTTAATTTAATTATCAAATTCCCATGAAATAAACAATTAAATATATACTGTAATAAATAACTAAACTAAACTTTAAATAAAGTGGAATCTTAAATCTTAAACTGGAATATAGTTCGAGTCTTTAAGTAGTATTGTATTAGCTTTAGTTCTTATACATTGTTAATTATGTAAATAAATATGGGGGATGAGAAAAAAAAATTTATATAAGTACTCATTTTATTTTTTAATTGTGAAGAATCAAGGCGTTAAAATAACCAGTAATGAATGCATTTATAACAATTTCAAATTTTTTTCCCCGAACCATTCGCCTATGTACACGTGTAATCAATTATCTTTAATTTTTATTAAGGATTTTCTTTTTAATGTATTTATTAAAATTTACAACTGTATACTGAATACACCAAGTAAACATAATGAAAGATAAATCATGTCCCGAGATAAAGGCAAGTAGAGAACCTACTCAGTAGTAGTACTCAAATAAAAAGTTCAAATTAGAAGGTCACGAGACCATCTTCTTTTCAGACGAATCGGAGGATTATCAGGAATTGAAGAAGTTGCGAGGTTAGAAACTAGTGGGCTTAAGGGGAAATAAAGTTTGTCATGAAAAGGTTGGTATCGGATTCGGGCCAAATCAGCAACTAATGGGGCATTAAGGTCATTATGGATTACTTTGTTCGTAACAAAGTAAGGAGCATTGAGGATTTTACGAAGGGTTTTGGATTGTAAGGATTGGATACGAGAGGAATTCGATGGGATAGTGGAGCCCCAACTGTAAATCCTGATGGGTCTAATGATTGTCATGTATATGAGTGTTTTGCAATTATGAATAATTGTAATAATTAACTATGTAATTATAATTCAATATGACTTCTTGATACATACATAAGTTTAAATTGACTAGGTATTCATAAAATACTTTGAATATTTGAAGCAAATATTTTAATCATTTAAATGTATATTAAATATATTTAAATATATATATATATATATATATATATATATATATATATATATATATATATATATATATATATATAAGATAATTTCTGCTGATGATAGTATAGCTTATTTGTTTTTGTGAAAGTAGATTAAATTTAATTACTGATTACATTCAACTGTTTACTAAAATGAGCATTACTTCTGTTATCAAGAAAGTCTAGGCCTGTCATAAATTATCAGCCTATTTATTGATAATTTTCCCATCAAATGACGTGCTCTGGGTTTCAGATACAAGCACTCGAAATGCTGATACCATCCCTTGAGAGCTTCTGGGAAATTTCAGAGGTTCTTGTCGGGTTAAAAATAATCCATGACAGACACAAATATTAACAGATTGGTACAAATCTTATCTGAACAAGAGCAAAAAATTCCCGAGCATTTTAACAAAAGTACGTATCGAATAAAGAAATTTCGCTATGATATGCGCAAATTTTCTAATATACTTTTATATTCTATTTATAAATATTAAATAATATGGGAGAGTAAAGTCGAGTTAGAATTTTGAAAAAAACATTTTTTTGCTTTGCTATTAATTTTTCCTCTCACAAAACGGCATTTGAGACTAGGCGAATATCATTACTTTTCCTTTCTCATTTTCGTCCTTGTTTTCTCCCAGTATTTCTTTATCATTTCTGCTTGCCTTTCTATCTTCAATCACGCCGCACCCTTCCGTTATTCTTCTTTTTTTTTAACAAGAACCTCATTTTTTTTAAATAATGGTATAAAATACTCAGAGGGTGCAGTCAATGATTACACAAAATAAGGAGACTTATTTTATTGTTCCAACATTTCGGCGTAAGGTGTAGGCCATCTTCAGGGAAGTAAGGAAAAGGGAGGGGGCGATGTTAGCCGGAACTCTATCCAATTTCAACTAACGACTGACACTCAGACAGTCGTTAGAGAAAAGTTCTTACATTAATTAGTTTATTTATTTAAACGTTTAATTTTCAAATGACCATGCGAATTCTTTCAATATTAACCATTTTTTTTTTTTAAGATTTTACTTGTGGAAATTAACTATGTCATTGAAATGAAAAATCTCTTTTCTTTAACCCTAGGACTCACCCTGGGGTCAATGTCAATATTTAAACAATATTATTATTTCTAATAATTTGTATACAATAAAAATGCCAAGACTCAATCAAAACAATTATCTATGATCATTGAGTCCTTAATTAAGACATAGTAGCTACAAATTTAACATATACATAATTAAAATTTAAGTAGAAACCTCTATATATTGAAGATTTTAGTGGATAGCGATTCGATTTGTGGAGATGATTTCGGATTGCCTTCGATTTGTAGGGTCTACATGAAAGTAACTGGGGAATCACTACACAGTAAAGAACGTAATAACTCATGTACGCTTAAGGACCTGATGGCCGAGGGGGTGGGGAGAGAAGAGATATATGTGATTTTTCTTATCACTGATATAGTTGATTTACGTAAGTAAAATCTTTTTGAAAACAATATTCTCAATATCCAAAGCATTCGCATGACTTGAAGAAAATTAAACTTTAACAAAAATAATCTAATTAATTTTAACACAAAAAACATCGACGACGATCCGGTTTGGGCCTGGTTTGACCTCTCTCCTTGGTTGATAGATGCTTATTTTGTGGTAGTAACGAAAAATGGACATTGTCATTTTCTATCTCTGGTACGCATCAACAATCTTGCAGGATCAGTACACACTGGTCTACAGTTTGAAACAAAATACAGAAAATGATGTACAACTTCAATAAGATATACTTTCCACCTCAACATTACCTTTTTATTGTTATATATTAACACATTGCCGTCCGCTAATGTTTTGATGAAATTTACTGTAAGGCCGGTGATTCCCCATGACTTTCATCGTAGGATCATTCCTTCGGCCGGCGTTCCTCTGGAAAGTGGGCCAAAACTTAAAATTTGGACTTTTTGGAAAAAAATACCAATTTACCAAGGGGGTGTAACTCAGAATCTATTAGAGCTATAGAGCCGCGGTTGGATTCAAATTGTAGCAAATTGAATCTAAATTAAAAATGGTCACCTATGGTTTTTTTTTTATCAAAAACGCACCGATTAGGAGATAAAGGCAAAAAACTGAATTATCTTCGAAAATTTCGAGGTTTTCGATCACCAAAAGTTTTCCCATCCGTTTTTTCGGTTGCAAATTTGGATTTACACTACTCAGACATGGCCTTACAACATAAAAAAATGCAACTCTCTTCAATTTATTGCGACCTAAAGCCCTTTTTTGGTACCTGGCCGCTGGAGTATAATGCAAGAAACAGCAATGATTGTGATTTACAAGTACGCAATGAAATATTATACTTATATAAAATCATATCTATTAATCTGCTTATGCTACAGACTTTACCATGTTCTCAAACCAAGACCATTTATGGGGTATAGTGGTTTTTATACTAGTTCGTTCAAAAACCACTTCAAATTTTCATTGTAATTCAAAATTCACCAACTCATCGGTTTAAATTAATAATATTATGTATTCCTTAAAAATTCTTTACCACTAAGATTGACTATTTAATACTTAACATGCCAGGCTATTTTTAAAATTAGCTGTGGATATTCGATTTTCCATCAGTATTTAGAATTCCAGAAAGTGGCTTCTTTTTTTGTCAAATTATGAAATATTATTGCATATCCAATCATAAATATGTAAAAAAGGCTCTAATATTTTATTTATTTGATTTAAGATAGTTTGGTTTAAATTACCGTGTTGGTTCCTGGACTATTGTGCTGACAATGATGCTAAAAATCAATGTACTAAATTTATTTATGTCAAGTTATAATTTCATACTATATTTATTCTGTTGCATCAATTATTTTTTGTATACTGTTACGGGCTACTGGGTATTAAAAATGAATTAAACAATTACTTAATTAAAGATACTAATATTTATTAACAAGAGTGATTAAAAGAATACAATTAAACTATTAACAATTAAATTATTGAACTAATATAAATTTATGATAACAATATTCTAAATATTTATTATCTAGGCCTAACTCCTATTTAACTATTACAATAATATAAGATATTACTAATCCTAGATAGCTTAACTAGTTACAATAGTTTCTATGAATATATTACACTACAATTTATAACTAATAATTAACACTTACAGTTCACTAGTCCACGGACCGTAAGATTCTCCAAGTATGACAAACTGACACACAGTAACAAACAGAAACAGTTTATTACACTCGCGAGACTGTCACAGTTCACTGATACACTTATTACACTGACCGATTCAACACTGACTAGTTTATCACACTTACACTCACTTATCACAGATCTTCACTGGTCTTCTCTCAGGCTAAGACTGACTGCCTCGAGTTGAGGGAAGTATTTAAAGAGGCAAGGCCGAACATTCTAGAACACGGAGGGGCCAGAAAATTCTGGAATCTTCTTAATCCTTTTCCGACAAAAGAAGACGATCTAGAAGAGTCCTAATCCTATTTTAACTTCTCCTGCCGACGGATTTAAGCCGCTAATCCTCTTGCTTCCGTCTTCCTGCCGGCGCCCGTAACAATACATTACAATATTAGTCCAGGATCCCTGGTACATTTTTGCACTTGATTACTATCAAGCTGAATCTTCGTGAATAGCTTCGTTCTGATGAGACGCCCAACAATTTCCTTTGCGAAAATTCTCGATTGTGGTAGCTAACAGAGGTAGCAAGGATAAAATATGTCGATTTGATGATTCTCCAAAATTTAAGGATAACTTATCACGCAATTTGTAGGACAATATGACTGTTAAATTATATAAATAGTAACTAAGTAAAAAAAAAAAAAAAAAATCAGCTGGTTAGTAATCATTTGTCATCAAAGATGATTACTAACCAGCTGATTTTTTTTTCTTAGTTAATATTTATATAATTTAACAGTCATATTGTCCTACAAATTGCGTGGTACGTTATCCTTAAATTTTGGAGACTCATCTAATCGACATATTTTATCCTTGCTACCTCTGTTAGCTACCACAATCGAGAATTTTCGCAAAGGAAATTGTTGGGCGTCTCATAAAAACGAAGCTATTCACGAAGATTCTGCTTGATAGTAATCAAGTGCAAAAATGTACCAGGGATCCTGGACTATATTGTTTTTTAGGATCAAAAGAGGATAATTCCAAATTTCAAAAATTGACTTTTTCTATTTTTTCCATTAGTCAAAAAATACTTTATGCTCCCGAAACTTCAGGTTCAGAAAAGGAATAAAACCATGTGAAATAAGGTGACAAAGTCTCGCGTTAGAGAAAATTGCTTTGACTAAACTAGCGAAAATTTTTAAAAAGTAAGTTTTTGAAATTTCGGAGCTATCCGCATTTGATCCTGTACGTCCCATACATTTTTCTAATCATCAGTATGATTAGTGTTATTTTTATATTAAACGATATAGCAAGTAAAAAAATTTAATATTTTTTAAAATCATTATTACAGCTCTCCAAACACTGATTCACATGCAAAATTATTTTAAGCTCTCTATATTTTTAGTGTAAATTTATTAATATTATTTTAATGATTTGTACAACATAATATTGCGATACTATTTATGGAATATATTGTTCTGATATATATTTTTATGGTGTTATTAAATATATATATTTTTTTAGTTATGATTACAAATCTATCTTTTTATCTAATCTATAGAATTACATAAAATGCAGTTAGCTTATTGCATAACACATTATAATCCAACTGAAGAGTAGATTCATATCCCGTTAGCACAATATATAATTGAATCAACAGAATTAATAATGGCGTCCCTTAGGCGATTTTCAGGGTCTAACATTTGTCTGATTCATAGAGTGTCCTTGTTTCTGGCGGATGGAATCACTTACTACTGACTGATCTTTCAATAGGGTATTCTATTAACATACATACCAATAATTGTCTTCAGAATTTTAATTTAAACAACACTAAAATTTCAGAAGGAGGGGAGTGGGTTAGTTAGCTTGCCGGAGGTCCCGGTTTCAAAACCGGCTGTGTCAAATATTATTTAATCTGTTAAAAGCCATGGATGGATCCTTCGAGATCTGAGAACCTTTTGAGGCTCACCCAGCCTCTATAAAGTGGGTACCCAAAATCTGGCGATTGAGCGTGATCTTGGACATCATCTCCCAGGAATCATCACCCTGCACACCCGTTTTCTGAGAAACAGTACTGTTTCTTCTATAGTCTATACGACGTACTGAGCCCAAGAACCTCATGGGTTGTTGTGGTACAAGTTTTTATTGTATTCCTTCATTTAAATAAAAAGTTATCTCTCACTATTCTTACCAGGATTTTTAGGATTAACGATTGCTATTTACTAGTGCAAACTACATAGCACATCATAACAAACAACATAGTTTTAAAAAAAGTTGTGCAGCTAGCTGAACTAAAAAGTAAAAAATGAACAAGTAGAGATAATTTTCAAGGAATTTAAAATGAGAATAAAGAGTTCAATGAAAAAATTAATTTAATTGTAAATATGCTCGAATGCTTGATGTTAATTGTTGTAAGCATTCTATTGAGTGGCACTCGTAAATTTAAACTCTTTTGGAATATTGAGTGACACTCGTAAATTTTGACTCTTTATGAATATAGTTTAAAAAGCATCCAACACTTTTTTACGGTAACATGGATTTTTTTCCCAAACTCTGTTCTTTTTTTAAAAATACTGAAAATTATTTTCTATTTTTTAGTTTTATTTCCTATCAAAGTGTATTTTTCTAGTATTTAAGCTGTGTTTTTTTTAATTCCAAGATTTTCACTTAAATATTTTATTCAATGAATAGCGTACATTTTAATCATACTTCGTCTACTAACCAACATATTTATTATAGCACAAAAAAATCGTCCTGTCATGCGCATGCTTTTCTCTCATGGAATATTTGGTTTTATGCGAGATAATGTTTCGGACCATATTAATTGCAATCAATACTCATCACTCCTATGAAAAATATAAAACTTCTAACTCGCCGTAGTTCTATGTTCTATTCTGGGTGGAGTTGGAGATTCTTCTTTGATTTCCCTTCCATAATTGTACCTTAATCCATATCAAACGTTTATATAATAAAACAGTTTTTTAGGTCTTGCTGTTCCAATTTCTAAAATGTCTAATATAGCCTTCATATTGATTTACAGATGTAATTCGTCGGTTCTCCTTCAGAAGAGAACAAATAAGAGAGACGTACGCCGTGAGAGATACGGGGCCATTCATTAGAAGGCAGGTAATTGTGCAAGCCCCCCTCCACAGGCCCGTGTTATCGTCGGTTTATCGCCTCATTTCCTATGCGACTCCACATCGGCTCGGTCATGAAGGAGCTCCTCTTCCAGGTGTTCCTGGTGGCCCTCGCCTCCTGCCAGGACGACAAGCGATACCCCTACATCCAGAGGCTGCCTCCAGACGGTGGCCCGGCCGCCGCGGCTCCCAGGATCGAGGACCTCTACCTCGACAAGTACCTCGAGACTCAAGACCCCAAGTACTTCGACCCTCTGAGGTATCCTACCCAACCGGTGGATCCTCTCCTGCCCCAGAGGGACAGAGATGGTACTCCCGTGGACGTCCGTACCGATTACCTCCCACAGGGCAGAGTCACCTTCCTCCTGGAGCAGGCCAATGACGAGCTGTCACGGTTCTGTAACAATGACGTTTCCGCCCACTGGGAGTTCGAGACCAATATTAACGAGGCGACGCAGATAAGAGCGGTAAGTCCCCATTGTACCTTATCAGCACCTGTTCCATTTAAGGAATACAGTAGAGAAAGTCTTCTACGTAATCTGCACCATAATAAATTATGTTAAATATGATAATTGTTGCTATAACATATATAAAAAGAGCCCAACATACTACAAAATTACAAAAAAAATCCCCCCAAAACATGTTTTTTCGAGTTGCTTTAGATAAGTAGAACTAGATTTTGTTTATTACCTATAAAATTGAATCCATTATGCTTTAAGTCTTGTTCTAGCTTAACAGTTTTAATGAGTTCCACCTCAGACAAGGTTTGCCACTTCTCAGTAAGCTTTGCGTAACTTAATACTTTAAAAGGAGTAAAAAGTGACAATGTACTGCCACTGTTAATGTTTAATCTTCCAAAAAATAGAAATTTTCAGAATATTTATTCAATGTATCGCAATGGTATTTCTAAAGTGACATGAGTCAAAAACCTACATTTTTGGAAAAACGGGAAAACTATTGGTGAGCTTCGAATATCATTAGGATACTAAGAGTGACACAAGTATTTTCTGGCAAACTCTGAAGATAGGTTGACAGAGTTTTGATGGGTGATAGGGAGATATTTTCCCATTTCCTTCACGGTCATAACTCACCACCGAAAAAACTCTGTTTTTTGAGTTATATCACTGAAGAAATACTAGCACTTTATGAGTGTGTTTTTCAAGTCACAAATTTTACTATGTCAAAGAGAAAATAAATAATTATCATTTTCAATAAAAATGTGCTTTACTTTCATGATGGTATGTCATGATTATAATTTTTTCCAATAATTTTCCGAAATTAGACCTAGTATATTTTGATTAAAAACTTCTTAATCATCCCAGAGCAAGCCTATTATTTTCAGATCTAGTGCCGTGACAACGTGTTTAAGGTATTTGATTAATCTAGGCTCACTGTAAGCGATGATGGCTCCGATTTCACAAGGAAGGTTCTTGTAAAAAATAGTAATGCCCTATATAAAAATGAAATTAAGAAGTTTCTTTGCATATTAATTCTCAGTAATTTTCAGAATATTATTAATTCATAATTGAATGGAGCAGCTGATTTTTTTTATATTATCTTCTACTTTCTTTTATTTGATTTCTCTAGGTCGTCTTATCCTAGAGAAAAGAAATAAAAAAATATTATATATAATCCGCCCTTAAGAATGGAGGATTTCATATAAAATTATACCACCGTAAAGAATTATTTTTTGAAAACAGTAAATTTTTAGCCATTTAAAATATACCTTCGCTATTATGCTTAGATTCCAACATATCTTTTCATGATTTAAACTATATTAAATTAAACACAGTTGAATGTTATATTCTCGATTTATATATCCATGATAGATAGCCTCAAAGAAAAACAATTCTTGAACGGCTGTTGCCTGAATTGAGAAATAAATAAAATAAACAAATGAAAGGAAAAGGACACGGTGAGCCCCATCACCGGAAAAATCTAAAGTTAATAAATCAATAAATAAATTAAAGCCTTCCATGTTCTCATCCTTCTCTTAAAATGTGCGCAGTACAGCAAAAGATATCCTCTCCAACTTAATCCTGATCGAGCTTAGAAACCTTCAAATCTAAAGGAGCTAAGAAAAAGACAACAAAAAAAACGGCTGCTTGAATTTTTACAAAGTATTAGTATTTTGTAATTGAAGTAAGTAATAAACTTTCAACTTATAACGTATAGGGCTTATTGATCTTTGTTGCTCGATCTTAGCGGAGAAATAAATGGTCGGGAGACAATAATTGTTATCTGTCTGAACTTTTGAGCCATCATCAAAAATCAAATATATAGAAAGCAAAAGTAGCATTTGGATAAGGGAGATTCTCGGAGAAAATTACATTTTTTTTTTGTAAAACAACCTAAAACCAAGTTTCTAAAAGTAAATAACTCCTGTAATTCGATATTCCTGATACCCGACATCCAGATATTGACAAGACTCTGAAGATAGTGTGCCCTATTGATCAAACTGCTGTTGGTCTTATTCTAAGCCAAATCTATTCTTCCGAAACGTTAGTTTTCGACATATTCGTTATAACGGAACGTTTATTTTCGAACCTTTTCTAGATTTAACGAAAGTTGTTTAATCAATAGCAAGCTCCAGGTTTGCAATAAACCGATCAAGAAGTAGCCTTCTTTGGAAGGAAACACTGCATAATTTTCTGTTTTATGGTTTCCATTATATTGTGTATATTTTTATAATAAATTAGAATTATCTCGGAAATTTATTTCATTGATTTAAGTTACGCCAGTTCATATAGTACATTGTTATTAATGTGTACGAGCAAGTATGTTTTGTGGCTGACGTTGTGACAGGTAGATAAAAAAGTTAAAATGTTGGAATCGCAAACCAAAAATCATTTCATTGTTTAATCACCAAGAAATATCACTTAGATCATTTGATGTGGACAGATCCGTACACCATATTTAAAACATATGTATTATCCATTCACTTATCAGATCCTGATTTGTTAAAGTAAATCCCTATTACCATTTCGTCTATTTTATATCGTTTAAAGGCATTAAAAAAAATATGACTAAAAAAAGTAAAAGAAAATAATTGAATAGTGAAATCTTATTTATATTTGTTTAAAAAATAAAAGGCTATGATTTCTGTTTATTTTTGTCTACGTCCGTGAGAAGTTTGTTAACTTTCATTGTTATTCTCTAAAATAAAACATTCATCGCAGCCTTAAAACCCATAAAAAACTTAGTTTTTTAATACAGCAAAGATGTCAAATAGAAATAACAAAGGTTATTTTCAGAATTTATTAATAATACTTTACAACAAAAACAACAATAATTATTGAATAATCGAATTTTGTGTCACATGCATTTCAGTTTCCGTAGAAAATTTTAGATGTTCTATGTACTATATATGAATTAGTGAAAAGACTATTAATGCTAATAAAATTTATAATTGATTTAACCAATAAACTTCATGATTGAAGAGTATATAAGAACTTTTCTCAATATCCTCTTCGATACGTTAAAATTAATTATACATAAACAAACAAGGATAAATTGTTCACACATTATTGATTAACTGAAATGTAAAACACTTCCTCAGTTTGTTAAATGATTACTATTGAGCACCAAAGTATTCTCGATATTATTTGTTTGTAGTAAAGAATGAAATAATAGTATTTTTATAAATATTTTATGTCTTATTTTTATAAAAAATAAGAAATTAAAAGCATAACTAAATAGATTTTTATTACCAGAAAATAAATCGTAAATGGGTCATCATCCCAGAAGAGACGATATCTGTTGTAGATGAGACATATACATTTTTGGTTTGAGTTTAATATTATTATTGTTATTATTATATTTAAGTATTAAATTATCAATTAAATGAACCAATGGAAACGCTCTACATTCCTTGTATTACATACCTCTAAAGGGCGGTAACATTTCATGATTTTTTAGGAATGTCGAATTATATTTGTCTAATATATTATAGAAAATAGACAAATATATTTGGAATATTTCTTGTCACATATGGTCTACGACGCTTTTTGAATTGACTCAGCACGAATTTTCTCCTATAGTTTTTCATCGATGTCAACGATATCGGTCAGTTATATATTTTAGTGTTTTACACAGTGTCAGTCTGGCATCCTCTAGCCCCGATTGTGATTACGCTATCTCTTTTTATTCCTTGTCGTAGCTTTCATGCATGAATATTTTTTAAACATCTATTAAAGTACAGTATTAAGAAAATTTTTCAGATAAGTGAAAGCTATTCATATTTCCTTATTTACTGATTTAAAAAATAAAATTTCCATTGCGACACAAGAACCGACGAGTATGCTAAAACCGCATCGTGGTCAAGGCAGCCCATAGCCAGTTTCCTAACCCAAGGTGTGGGAACGAATTAAAACACAATTGTCGATGAAGAAGAATGAGACATTGAGGACCCCGGCAGTTACTGGTAACGATCTGTCAATCATATCTTGGCTTTCATACATGTTTCTTCTCTGAGCTGCATAACAGTTGCATTATCTAATATATATAAATAATTATACATACAGCATAAGTAATGATTGCAAAATCATCTAAAAATTTTATCTAGATTTTTGATAATGCATTCAAATAAAAAGAAGATCATTCCAATATTTAAAAATAAAATCAAATTAAAAATTCAATATAGATTTTTTGATAAGATGTTTTACTTTATCGTAATGTTGCTTCCTTGACATCGTTTTATTGGCTTCTATTGTACGAACATATGTATGTAACGGAATCTTTGAACTCGATTTTGGACCCCTTCAAAACGTCTAATATTGCACAAATCTTAAGAAGCAATGACAACAAAATTTACAATGTTATTCTCATTACGCTGATCACGATCTACAGGATTAGCGATTTTTCGTATACAAAGATACGGCGGTGTTTTGTGCCAAGGCATATATGGCTTGATTTTCGAGACAACCATACAACTACTGGCAGCATTAAGTGGGGAGTTTCGTATATTTTGAAGATTTTAAAATAAACGCTTTAACCATTAATTGATAAAAAAATAATCAAAAAGGATCTTATGAGTTTTAATCGTTGATGCATGAAATAATAGATCGTTTGGTAATCATAAACGACTAAAAAAGCAAAAATATATACTAGTTTGAAAAAACCGAAAATCACGCTTTAATAGGAAACAAAAATGAAAATCACAAAATAATTTTCAATAAGTTAAAATAGCAATATAATTATGAACAAAAAGATTCATTTCATTGCGATAAAGCATGGGTACTTTTTAATATACTTTTAAAATGGCTCTACTTTTACCAATATCGATCAATAAAATATTTACGACAGTTAAAATCAAGCACCTTAAACTTTTTTACGATAACATGTTTTTTTTAGTCCATTACTCTATTATTATATTGATTGTATTGAAAAGTATTAAACTTAAATTTTTTTTTAAATTGAAAAAAAGGGAATTTAAAAAAAAATACACTTTAGGCGTTATTTTATAGAATTAAGAAGGACGCAAGAATTAAGATAAATAAATAATAATAAGTTTTGTAATTGTTAATTTAATTAATTTATTTAAAGAATTTTTGCTACTCTAAAGTTCCGCGGCTCTCAGTTTGGGAAACATTCAGTTGAAGGAAATAATTACCTACAAGAAATGTTTCGCAATTATATTGCTCATTGTATATTCATCAAACATATTTTAGCTTTGTTATAAGTTTTAATAAGGAAGGTATTTTGTGCGAGAGTCATTAACCTTTGATACATTATGTGCAGCTTTGTTTTAACTTAGCAAAAATCACTGTTACTAATTTTTACTATGATTGTATCAATAGTATCATTGACTATCGCTAGTTTCATATTTCTTTTTATATAATTTTTTTATCACTTAGCACTTTGCAAAGATATATTTTTTAAACCCTATACATATTTTAAATTGTATTATGAAATTTAGAAGAAACGATTTTTTTTTATATCCAAATGGACCTATACCACTTTCCAATATATCATCTCATATATATTATTCAAACTTTTGTTCAAAAAAGGTTTGGAGTTTCGAATAAGGTAGTATTTAGAATTTTTCATTGTCATCTTGTTTTACCACAGGGTTGGTAATAATATGGAATAAATTATAGCTATTATCCTACTCATTACTTATTTAAGAGTAGTTTGTTGGCTAAATTTAATATAACAAATAACCATATTTTTTTTTTTTTAATTGGGCACCTTAAACTTTCACAAATTTATTATTCTCTTCAATATGCCTTAAGAATTTATGAAAATTGTGATAAATAATCCAATAAAACATCTTTTTTTAAATTCTATAAATTGTAATTTTTTGTATACTGTTATTTTCTAACAACTTTCCTTCTTAAGGGCATATATCTCCACATTGTCCAAGGCTTAATTCTTACTAATCCAAAAAAAAAAAAATTACTTCTTCAACTTAAACAGGGCTAACAAATATACAGTTAGCAAATACACAGGGTGAACAATATTCTGAATTGTATTCCAGAAAAATTTAGAGTTATAGAAGCATTAGTCCAGTCACAAGCACAGAATATGTTTTGGTTATTTGTACTGTTACATATTTATAAATCGTTGAGAGCTGGGGTAGGAACTTGGGCAGCCATTTTTATTATTAATATATTATATTGTTACGACGAGTTAGCTTAAAGTAAATATGGAAGCGAGATTAAGGGAGAGCTGGGAGCGGTGACATTGGAACATGGGAACTCCTTCAGCTTCAAGTGAACAAGGATATCTTTTCATACCGGCACGCCTCTTCTCATTGCAAAACCGTTTACCTCTTTGGAGGAATCCTTTCCTAACATTAAAGAGGTCATTCACGATCATTACGTTCCAATCGGTCCACGCCAAATGGAATTGTGAACAACCCTGGGTGTGAAATCCAATGTAGAGTGGCTGGAACTTTACCAATCCAAAAATCCATTCTGTAATGTCATAATAAATTCACTCTATCCTGTCGTGAATGTGCAAAACAGATAAAGTGCAAATGAGGCGTTCAATATCAAAATCGTGTACCTTAAAATTAAAAAAAAAATTCACTTTTTGACTTTTTCCCATTTTTCGTTAGTTTAGACAAGTTATGCTCCATGCTTCCCAAACTTCCGATTCAGAACCGATCTAAAACCATCAGAATAAAGCGGCAAAGTTTCTTGTTAGACAAAATTGCTTATCTAAAGTAGTGAATAATGTGAAAAAGTCAATTTTTGAAATTATGGGATAACTCCTTTTTATATGATATGAGCTCCTCAAATGTGAATTGCGCGGTTTTTATGCTGAGCTTAAATCTACAGGCTCGGTGAATAAGTGGCTAGGTCCGATTTTCTCTAAAGTGAATTTCTTGTACTTAAGTAAGCGGAATCGAGTTATTTTTGAAGTGAATAAGGAGCTAAGTAAGGTATTGGCTTGAAAAGGAGTTATTGGTTATATTGAAACTCCATTACAAGCCAAAAACTACGATTCCGTTTATCTGAATGCAGTTAACTCTCTCTGGACAAAATTCGACTTAACCACTTATTCTGTATATATAATAATAGAACAAATTGTTAGCCAATAAATATGGTATTAAAGTTAAAGAAAACTATTGAATCGTAAATGTTTAAAAAATTGATATTAATGATTTTCAATATCAATTTAAAAATTTTATGTCCCACTTGCTGGACACACAAAGTTACTATTAGAAACAGACACATTACCATAGAATCCGACAAGGAGACTGAAACGTCTCTGGAGCAGGGATGTAAAGAGAGATGAAACACACTAGGAGTACTTTCAATGGGAGGAAGCACTCACGATTCCACGTGAATCCCTGAGGAGAGGTTAGCAAAACAAGATTGCAAATACAATATATGCCAAATAGCATTTGCCATTTTTTTAATGCATCAATATAACAATTGAACCTTTTCGTGCATATATATTTTTTACTACGCGTTAAAATATCCACAATTTTTTATTTTATTTCAGATGGCATTAAGATTAACTCCCCAAATTCCTCTCGGTAACATAAAAAATAAATCACTCTCAAAGGTCGTGATAGTGAAAAACTAATAGAATTGAGTAAGGAGCCGCCTGGTTATTATTATTCTTTGTAGAGTACTGTGGTGACATCAGGCTTGTAGAGTACTATGGTGACATCAGGCTTGTAGAGTACTGTGGTGACATCAGGCTTGTAGAGTACTGTGGTGACATCAGGCTTGTAGAGTACTGTGGTGACATCAGGCTTGTAGAGTACTGTGGTGACATCAGGCTTGTAGAGTACTATGGTGACATCAGGCTTGTAGAGTACTGTGGTGACATCAGGCTTGTAGAGTACTGTGGTGACATCAGGCTTGTAGAGTACTATGGTGACATCAGGCTTGTAGAGTACTGTGGTGACATCAGGCTTGTAGAGTACTGTGGTGACATCAGGCTTGTAGAGTACTATGGTGACATCAGGCTTGTAGAGTACTATGGTGACATCAGGCTTGTAGAGTACTATGGTGACATCAGGCTTGTAGAGTACTATGGTGACATCAGGCTTGTAGAGTACTATGGTGACATCAGGCTTTGTATCTTCTCGCTTTTGTTGAGTAAACAAACAGCAGATATATTCCCAAAGTTAAAGGAGACAATATTGCGAGTATTCAATCAGTATTCTAACAACAGATACACCTGTTATTCCTGTTTTTATTGTCGTATTAAAGTATTTCTCATTCATAATGCCGTTTCTAACTACTTAAAGCAGCTATCGGAATAATATATTCATAAAATCATCCTGGAAGTATGTCAGTAAACAAGTAAACTTAACTCGCTGGAATACGAATGAATGTTGTTTATTGCCGAGTGTTGAAACATTTGATGGTCCATAGTTGAAGAAAGATTGAAATATTGCCTTTCTGAATAGGAGGGACTACTTACTATGGAACTGTTGAGATAAAGGCACAAGGCTGTATTCATAACTTGAAAGGATCTCTTTCAAGACACCGATGTCGTTTTAGGATTCATTACGTAGCATTGTGGTATGAATTCGTTAACCTTGAGAATGATCATGTCAAGTACATCGTGGTACAACTGCTTCAAGGGATCAAAGGGGAATTGGAATATCCTTGCCAATATTTACATACATATATACCTTACTAAGCTCACAATTAATTACAATAGACTCATCTTAAACATGACTATTATAAGACCTATTTGGACTTACGGAGAGAGCTTTGGGCTCCACTAAGCCATCAAAGTCCTCTCGTATCCAATCCTTACAATCCAATATCCTTCGTATAATCCTCATTGCTTCTTACTTGGCTACGAATAAGGTCATTCATAATTATCTAAATATCCCACTTGTAGCTGATTTGGCCCGAACCCCATACCAATCTTTCATGACAAACTTTACTCCCACTCAAACCCACTAGCTGCAAACCTAGTTACTTCTTCAATACCTGATAATCCCTCTAAGTGTCTGAAAAGAAGATGGGCTTGTGATCTTTTAAGTTGAATTTGTTATAGGAGCTTATTTGTTATTACCACTTGGTAGTTTCTGTAGTTGCCTTTTTCCATGTCATTATGCATCATTCATTGAAACACATCTTGTTCAAAATAACGTAAAATATGCCTGATTTTTCTTGGGAATCTTGGAACTTCCTTCTTTGCTGTCTCCTTGTGTTAAGGAGCGACTTCTATATTTCTTCATATAAAGGATATTTGAGGACCTATAAGACTTGTGAAATCATTGATGATATATCAACTAATTCCATGAGAACTGTTCAATGAGAATCCTAAAACGCCACATTTGTTTCATATTATTATGGTAATTAATTTTTAAATTCCACCAAACAATCCAATACCAAACCAAACTGATGGATAATCCTGGTGGATTCGATGGTAACATACTAATTTTTTTATATACAATATGTTTTTTACCATTTTCGTATGTCAGCCAATCATAAATTTCCAAATTAAGTTTCTTAAATAGACTACCGGATGAGATATTTTTTCTAATTAATTCCCAATTATTAGGTTTGCATTTACTGAACAGAAACTGATATGATATTTTAATTGTGACAAGAAATAATATTTAACAATAATTTATTAGAAAGTAGTTGTAATAATAATGATGTATTAGAAATTTAGACCTTGAAACGAGAAGTTATTCTACTTTTCTTAGAGAGGATCGCAGAATTGAAGTTTCTTTTACCTTCATTAAACACTTTGAAACAGGTTATCAGCGTTTTTTATGTTTTAGAGTTCTACGCGATTTGATATATTTAAGTTTAGGTTTCTTTATTTTAATTATTTTAAATTGACTATTATGGGGAAGGTTTTTTTTTTATCTATAAACACTTCATACAATTTTTTGTTTTTACTGTGATTTCCATAAGACAACTTATAGGGCACTAAAATTAAGTTGCGCTGTAGTAATTAATGTGGAATAAATATAATTTTATGTAAATGAGGAGGCGAATAAGATAAATATATCATCTTAAAAGGGTACATGGCTGCGACTTCTAGAAGTCAAACTTCTTCCACGCATCGAAGCAGGTTTAAATCTTTTAATATTGGTCGATATTATTATTCTTGGGATAGTCAAGAAGAACCAAAGACAAGACTCCTTCCTCTTATATACAAGTAACAATTCCATTATAACATTTATTTGATAAATAATTATTTTAAAAAATAGTTGAGACCTCGGGTAAATATGACAGACAAAATCTTAAGATCTTATAAAATACAACTTGTTGTTATTTTATTTGTATCATACAAAATATACTCAATTTTTGCAAGATCGTTCACTTCGCAATTTTTATCAGTTAAGTCTTTGAATTAGCTTTGGAGACCTCAAATGTCGAATAGCAGGCAAGATAAGATCTTTTCTTAATTTCAAATAGTCGTACGAGTCAAACAAGACATGTTCGGCGAACCCAACAATGGGCGGCCAAGGGCGTGCGAAGTCGGAACCTGAAGAGCTCTTGCGCAACCTCCAGAGGCCAAGGCCCTTCTTTCTGTGTCACTGTCGGCTCCTTCTCGAGGATCGTTCGGCTAGATCTGGGATTATTGGTGCCCGTTGGCATTGGGGTAGGCTCTAGAGGAATCCAAGTACTTGAATAAATGCTGTCTAAGATTTTGTTAATATTGTTTATCAAGGAAGTCTCTTATGTCATCGTTATTCGCTAAAAAAACAAATTCATAATTTTAGATTTTTTAGGGAGAGTGGCTTAGGGAGCGCTGAATTGCCGTTCAAATCCAGCTGTGGTAGGTTTAATCTGTTATCAGACGTGGTGACTCCTTTGGGATGTAGGATCCCCTAGGGGTTCATCCTGCCTATATATATACAACACAAGGGGAAAACTTGGTGGTTGAGCGGGATCTAGGAGAAATCATATCCCTGCACAATCGTTGTCCAAGACACAGTACAGTCTCTACTACGTTCTGAACCAAGACCCTTCATGAGTTGTAATGGTACAGGATTTATTTTTCAGAGGGAGAGAAGCGAGAGCATTATGGATTATAAAACAGAAGTAATTTTTAGCTGTTAATTATTTTGTGAACGTCGAAATAAGGTTATCTATAAAAATAAATGAACTTAGCAGCAATGTGCTCCCTCATGACAATTACTTTTTTATAGTTCTTCTTACTTCTTCCTATAGTTCAGCGCTTAATGAACTATAACAATATCGTAGGAAAAAGTATTCTATTGCCAAATAAAATAAACTATCCTACTAAAGGTCGTCAATATTAGAGGCCAACAACGAACGCCAGCTGATTTAATTTTTCAATACAAAAAACGTTTCTATGAAACCCTGGGGTACACCCACTGTTATGTTTTTTCTCAAAACGCGTTCTTACCGTTATTATTCATTAAAATTCAATCTTTTACGAAACCACTTTTATTTTATCCCATCTTATATATTTATAAATTTATTACAAGTTGGAAATTTTTTTTCTACATCTTGATTCTGAACAAATTGAAAAACTACCAAAACGTGACATAATATCCTCAACCGCTGGGGTACAGAAATGATAGAAAGACACTAATTAAGTGTTGCTTATTAAGCTTTGTGAAGTGGGTAACACAAAGGGGAACACAACTCCAGATATTCACATATTCTATCATCGAAGATTAAACAAACGCTAAAAACCACTTTTGGTTTATAAACTCCTCACGATGACACCAATTCGTGCCGAGATATGGCTGACATTACTCTCGAATGAACGATAGAAATAATGAATATTCTTAGGAAGATGTTAAATTCTTTAACGTTCAATCATAAGAAGCAGTGTTACGCTAACTGTATAAAAATCATCCATTCGCTACGCAATTAGTTTCCAAGGCTAGTCAAAAGACATCATCGGAATAGCAAGGTGGCCAAGCCTGTTAGAATATTGCCAAACATATGAGCTTCATGAATTGACATCGAAATTAAGTTTTTTTTTCTAGATTGTTTATTTAATTTATTTTATTATTTTATTATACTGACTACTATTGTATAGTTATATAAATTATATTACTCATATTTGTTATAATCGAGAATGTTCAGTTAACCAGCACCACAGAAACATTGATGGCACAAGGCCAACTTCCGCAATGCGCAAACGCAATATGACATTGCAGACGAATGAGTTTCCCTACCACTTTCAATGAATGGAATCATAAATAAATTATTCTTTCCCAATTTTCATGATAAAAAAGAGAAAAAGGCTTGATAAATGGTGAGATTGGTTGGAACGGAAAAATAAGAGAAGTTTTTATTTGAATATATAAAAAAAAATTAACGTATTCTTACAAAACGTTTAATAAAAATGTGTCATCAGTTTAATATGAAAACCTTTAAAGTTCGATTATTTAATTTAAGGTGCCATTTCTCCACCTTTGGCATCCTATGCTTAAACTTCTTTCCCTATAACGAAACTGAGACTTCCACCTATACTGAAACAAAATTATTCTTTTTTTATTTGCTTTAAATTAGAAAAATTAATTTACTTTTTTGTTTTCTTAAATACAAATACACTTCAACCAAAAAAACAAAAACAAAAAAACGATGATACTTCAATTAAATCAAATTTCATCACAGACGGGTCAGCACAGCCATACATTGACATTGACATTGACAAACAAACGGGACGGACAGAAGTTTACTATTTTTCGTGTTAGGATTAGTATATATTGAATTTATTGAGAGGGATTACTTAGTATAACGGTTTCACTTGTCGTAGGGCAGCAGCGAGAAGTGAATTTCTTTTTTCCCGCATCATCCAAGATTTTATTTACAATGTAATACAAATTTACAATAAATACCTGAAAATGCTTCTATATAAATCAAAAGCCTTCTGTTACGTTTCGGTATTTTAAGGCGTTACAATGGGCTGAGTCCGCTGAAGGCGGTTTTTACTCGAACCGGCTCAAAACCGCTGACTTTATACAATACTCTATATAATACAAAGTAGTACACAGAAAGGTATTACAATAATTGATAGAATTTGTAGCGGGAGTGAATAATTCTTTAATCATTTTTCATTAATAATAAAATCATTCTTTAATAATAATAATAATATTCTATACACACACACACACTCAATCAAACACACACACACACACACACACACACACACACACACACACACACACACACACACACACACACACACGCACGCACACACACACACGCGCGCACGCACGCACGCACACACACACACACACTGCATCGTACAGGAGACAGATGGTCTCATTGTATCGAAGAGGTTTGCTGAGAGTGACAAGTGTTTTTCGGACTGTTTCTTACGAAGCTGTATGCGTAATTGCGCGCATGCCTCCGGTCGAGATGCTAGTGGAAGAAAAAAACAGATGGTACCTAACGGCGATTCCGTGGAGTGTGGAAAACAGGTGTAGGGAGGTGGTTTTAGTGGGTAACAATCCCACACACGGATAGGTATGGGCCTATCCGCGTCTTTTGAAGATTTCCACCTGCCCACGTAAAAACAAAACAAAAAAAAAGCACATATACGATAGATACAAAAATAAAATATACGTTTCCATTTTTTTTTCGTTTCCATAAAAAAAGTAGGGCTGAAACTCCTTTCATTTCACTTTCACCAATTAAAACACGTCTTCTTCCAGAGTCCAACGCCCTCCGCCGTACAGCTTCTTCAATCGTTCTTTCAACATGTCCTATGATTGAGTTGTATCGCCCTGTATAGCGTTCAGAATACTTCGTGAGATACGGCCGACCAATGCAGCTTCTAAAATTTTCACGTCTGACTCGAATATGGTCCCATTTTCCTGTCGTGATTCAATAAGAGTATCATAATCTGGTCGGCGCCTTTTATGAAGTGATCCAGATCACCGACCGAACCTGCCTCTTTTTGTTTTGCCCTCTATATTCATGAAAAATCTCATTACTGCTGCTTGTGTTCTGGTTTGGTGTTTCTTTGTCAGCATCCATGATTCTGAAGAGTACGTGAGGACATGGAGGAATGTTGACTTAAATACATCTACTTTAGTTTCCTTTTCTACTTCTCTTCGTTTTAGAAACCTTTTCTTAACCGCTTCAAACATCCTGCCCGCGGCACCGGTTGTCTCGGTCACTTCCAAATCGATGTATCAATTTTCGTTTAGATGCACTCCCAGGTATTTGAAGTTCCCCACTTGTTCCAGGACTTTATCTCCAACTCTAATGACCCTCATTATTCTCCTTGGCTTCTTTGGTGCTCTATGGTGTGCGCCTGGAGTTTGGCCTGGTGGTGGTCACAGGCAACTCCTCTCAAAGATGTTCAGCTAACCCGCGGCGTCATATAGGAGCCACTCGAGTCCGCTCGTTATTCATCGAGTCCTTCCTTTAGTCGATCGGGCTTTTTCATGTCCGGGGCCGGAGTCTGCTCTTTCATGACTGTGATTGGATGGTTTTTGATTGCTCGGGCACTGATTGGCTGGAACTCGGCTTGATTGGTGCAGCTAGGTTGATTTTTTGTTCCTTCTTCTGCGCTTTGTTAGGGAAGGAATCTTCCCTTCAGTCTCAATTAAGCCTTGAGGAAGTCAGCAGCATGTCTCGCGAATGTTGGCAGAAAATTCACTGACACGATCTACCCCAGAAGGAATAACTGACGTTTTTTGCATTCTGTAATTTGTTTAATGTATGTTCGGAGAGAAATTTGGTGTAATTGCATATGCTCTATGGTTATATATTAATACTGATACGGTAAGTTGCTGCATGATGTAGAGCGCTGAGCCGCTGTGCCGAAGAAGCTCGGTTCGTATCAGGCACACGCGGTTAAAGAATTGATATTAGATAAATTATTTAATCCGCTAACTGCCATGAGCCCTGTGGGACCTAACTTCCAAGATATGATGGACCCTGCTGGGGCTCACCCAGCATCTATAAACTGGATTACCTTAATGGAAGAAAAATATGGCGGTTTAGTGTGATCTCGGCCAAATACCTCCGTGCACAACCGCTGGCTTAGAAACAGTGCAGTCTCTAATGCCAAGACCCTTCATGGGATGTAGTGATATAAATTGGTGATTGCTATGGCTTTAGTTTGCTAATAACATTTATTTTTTAGAAGAAATAAAAAAAAAATAAAATTGATTTTTAGTTGATGGACATTTTTATATATCATTAAAACAATTAGTTGCTAGGATACCTGAAGTCACTCTTAGAAGAAGTCACACTTGAATGGTTGTGGCTTTGTGTGAGTCAGGTACTTCGTTCTTCCATTAGTTGCATTACAGAAATTGCATAAGACCAAGGAAGAGTAGCCTAAAAATTACGTTAATGCAGTGTCCTAAATTGTTCCGATACATCTCGTACATGCGCGCATCGAAAGTCTTCATACGAAACCAAGTATGAATACTTTCGATGATGAAATTGGAATTTCCGAAAAAAAGATACAAAACTTGACCCGAATGCTGCAATTTAAAAACAAATTAATTATATAAAAATAACCAATTATCTCCTTAACTTTTTTTTGTTCGGTTCTTCATGTTTAACAACCGTCCTTCACTGCAGACATTTAATAGTTCTTCAACAATGTTCTCACGCCCGAGGGTGATTCAGACCTCACAGGAGTTCACGTGCAATGAGGAAACCTATTTAATGATATCTTCTAGGAATCCAAACCATTTTAGATTATTTTTTTTAACAATCCTTATATATTATTAGTTTTTTGTCACATTAATTACTTTTAAAGGAAATACTATATTAATTTTTTTCCCAAAAATACAATATCAACCACAAGATTTTGGGGCCAGTAGTATCTGAGGAACTTGCCACAGGTTGGAAGTGCCACTAGACATTGCAATTACGGTGTCATTGTAAATTTTTTTTGTTATTCCTTAGAAATTATCAAATTTCAATTTAATAAAAAGGTTCAACCGATTAAGCATGGTTCATTAAGTTACTACTATCCCTAAGCAATGATAAAATAGAAAATAGGCATAAAAATCATGGTTTCAAAAAATTCATACAAATATAATTCCGGGTTATCAGGGAAGTAAAGCGAATAGCATTTCCATTAGTTAAATATACTAAAACATATTTGCATCCTATGCTGATGAATTATGTATATTCTCTGGTGAAAGCTCCTCGACCAAAACTTTTTTTTTTTAAACCAGTATCACACAAATTCACTTAAACGTATCTTGAATCATTTTTAAACTGTTCACCACATAGTAGAGTCTTTACTGTTCCTGAGACAGCAATTGTGCAGGGAGCGATTTGTCCAAGATGACCTCGACCGCTAGGCTTTTTCCAGAATGAACTATATAGAGGCTGGGTGAGCCCTAGCAGACTCTACAGATCCGTGGCTCTTAACAGATCAAGTAATGTAGCTGCCACAGCCGGATTATAGCCGAGCATAATTTAAAACAAAATATGTCTGAATATTTTTACTTTTACTATGCGCATTAATATATACGAATATTTATAACTAACTTTTGCCCCCGGATTCGCTAGCGTGGTATTTGGCTTGCCACAAAAGTTTCGTGACATATCATTTTAAATAAATAATTTAATTTTTTTAACTGTAACTTACTCGTACATCCGAAATTTCAGACGTCTATCTTCAAAACTGGCGGATTCCATACAATCTTTAAACCCCTATTATATTAAGGGGGAAACCCTCGGGGGTCGACTTGTCAAAATTCCTTTCTTAGTGCTCATTTAAGCTGTACATAGAACCTATCTGCGAATTTCAAGATGCTAAGTTCAGTGGTTTCTGCTGTGCGTTGACCGCTGGGTGTGTTAATCAGATTACAGTTTTATATAAACTTCACATGTTTGGTGTGTTAATAAAAAGTAGCCTATGCCCTTCCCCAGGCTTGTAATTATCCATACCAAATTTCATCACAGACGGATCAGAATAGCCGTGAAACATACATTGACACTGATTAAGAAACGGCACGGAAAGAAGTGTACTGTTGTTCGTGTCAGTAAAGGATTAGTATGGTATTGACTTTATTGAAAAGGATTGCTTAGTATAACGGTTTCACTTGTACGGCAGCAGCGTGAGGTGAACTATGTTACTTGATTTAATGTGGGATATAGATATTATTATGTTGATATAGATATTATTATTATCTATATACCACATTAGATCTTACAGTCAACTATTTTCCTCTCAATCATGTTACATGATTTATTCTGTTCATGCAAAAATATTTAGTTTTTGCGAGTAAGAAACACGTGAGCAAGCATACCAACTTTGCCCCCATTTTTCACCCCCTTAGGGGAAATCCTTTCTTGTCGGATGCCCACGTCATACAAAGAACACACCTTCAATGTTTCAGGTCTCTACGATCAGCGGTTTAGACTGTATGCGTATTCTATCAGGACAAACCATTTTATAAATATAGATATTATTTTTAATTGAAATACAATAATATGTATTGATTTAGATATATGATGATCTCTGAGAGAGATACCCACAGTTGGCTGCGTAAATCTCAACTATAAATAAATTAGCACCCGCATGCACCACCACTTCATTAGAATACAAAATAAGGCTTGCATTGCTTAATAACAACTCGCTATTCCATGACATGGTTACCTAATGCCCTCATTTAATAATACCAATGGTTGAGATTATAGCTTCATCGTTCTGAAAATTTCGCTCCCTAAGAGATATACAGTAACTCCTATACACCATAACTTATTTACAATTCAGAATTTGCTTTAAAGTTCAAATAACCAAAAAGAAGAAATTATGTATTATCTCCGAGATGCACAACAATTACATTAAATTTATAAGTTCTGAAAGGAATATCCGTTCTTAACATTATTTTCACAGGGGTCGTCAGTTGCCCTATCTAACGCATTAACTATCCACAATACGCCGCCTATCTTGGTCCCATTATTCCACTTCACTGCAACCTAGTTCTGCTGTTTTGAGTTTTAGAATAATTCACTTATATATTTTTCCATCATGTATATGTATGTATGCGTATTACATGTATCCATTCCTCTTCGTTGAAACAAAAAATGTTTAAAATTGCGTATGATTATACATTATATCAGTCCACTAAGTTAAAATAATATTGTCAACACGATTTAGGACTTTATCAAAAATTGTTAATATACCGAGATCAGCTGAGATTGATTATCTTTTTATTTTTTTCAACTTCTAAATAGTCGAGATATGAGAGGAAACGAGAATGAAAATTCGAACAAATTAAAAAAAATTGGTTTTTGTTTTGAAGACAAAAGATTTTCCCTGGCCGGGATTCGAACTCGGGTCGTCTGCATCACCGTTGCAGTGCCCTAAACGACTGAGCTACCAAGTCTCGTATCCAAGCCAGACAAATCCGTTCTCTTCACCGATCTTATATCTCCGTGTTCTCGCTATTTAAAAAAAAATAAAAGAAACATTTCATTTCTGTTCCAACTAAATTATCGAAAAATGGTTTTAATCAAAATATTTCATACAGCTTTTCTTCAAAAATAAACTCGTTTTACCTATGGAAAGCATATTTCTTGAATATACAGTAATAAAAATTGGTATCATATTTCAGGGCGGAATTTCACTATATTTTTTCTTCTAAAATATTTAAGACTAGCTGTGCCCGCGACTTCGTCCGCGTGGAATAGTGACTTTGGGCAGCAAATTTTAATTTTTTAGGCTAATTACTTTGCATATAGAAGTGTTTTACTGCAATTAGCTTCTTCAAGTACTTTTTTATAAGCAACGTTGTTTGTTTTCCCATATTTTGCCAAAACATAGAAATTTAGCCAAACGTATTTTATGTAGTAAAATCTAAGTAAATAAAAGAATGGTTAATTTAACAGACATCGGAATTATTAAAGTATTTTAAAACTACCTCATTTCTAATTTGCAATAGCGAAAATCCGGTTATCAGCTTATATTATAGTCAAATAATTTATTTGATTTGTCTGTACTTTAATTTTTAGGGTTATATTAACGTTTTAAGAAAGTATTTTAAATAGTAAAATCTATGTAAATTAATGAATGGTTAATTTAACAGTCATAAAATTTATAAAATTATTTTGAAACAAACTCATTTCTAATATGATGTAGTAAAAACTCGTTCATTAGCTTATATTATAGTTGAATACTTTGTTTTGTCAGTATATATTGTTTGACTTTAGTTTTAATAGTTAAATTTAAAATTGCAGCGATGTGCGCAGTTTTGAATCCGGGGCATGACTAAGAAGCTAGGGTACGGAATACAGGTTCAATTTTGACGAAGTAGAGAGGAATAGGAGAATAATTAAATTTATATATTTTTTATGGTTATATATACGTTGTAAGAAAGGATTTGAAATATTAAAATATATGTAAATTAAAGAATGGTTATGAAAACTACGTATTACGAAAATACACACGCAAACCAAATAAAAAATTAACGAAAACAATGGTATTTTACGAAAGATTTTAAACAAAAATCTAGTTACTTTATTTATTTGTTTAAATCAGCTTAAGAAAACGAAAAATTGTACTGAGATTGTTCGTTATTACAAAGGATTTACCGTTATTAGGTACCTACCATTATTGTTGCTGGGTTTGTTTCACGAAAGACATTAATTAAGTAAAACAAAAATTCGTGTTAACAAATCGCATTGTAATCAATTTGCAGTAAATAATAATGAATTTGCAGCTGAAAAAAATTTAATATTCGCACACGTTTCGCACCTTAATCTGCCCTCACATGTCTGCCGGTTCGGGTAGGCACACTTAGGCATATTTCCCCACCTAACCACATAAACTTTACATATTTCCATACAAACTTTCATCGCCTATTTTCATTTTACACTCTAAAGGGCACATTTTTTACAAACTTTAAATGCCATATTTATTTATATCTAATCAGAAGCCTAAAAAATAAGTTTCAAACTTCTAGCTTCAAAATGACGAAACTTCCATAGAATCGTTCATCCCCTATTTCAACCCTGTACAACCATTTTCGCATTAAAAAATAGCCTATGTCATTTCTCAGGCTCTAGACTATCTCTATACCAAATTACATTTAAATGGGTTCAGTAGTTTAGGCGTGAAAGCGTAACAGGCAGACAGAGTTACATTCGCATTTATAATATTAGTGTAAATTGTACTAGATCACATGATACGTTTTCTCTTATTTTCCATTTTTACGATATATGTTCAAAAAATAAAAAAACACGTATTTCTTTATTTTTAATGTAGAAGCTGAATCTAGAATTTCATTATGCTCGCTTTGAAAATGAAGTTTTTTTTTATTACGTAGGCTGTCACCCTTTTCACCCTCTTAGGGGACGAATTTTCCAAAATCCTTTCTTAGTGCGCGTTGGCCTTATAAAATGTACCTACCGTCCGAATTTCAAGTCTGTAGCTTATGCCGTTTTGGCTTTGCGAAGGTATTTTCAGTCAGGACGAACTCTTTTATATATATAGATAACATGATACGATTTCCCATATTTTCCTTTTTTACGGATCGATTTTCAAAAAATAAAAAAACACGTATTTCTTTATTTTTAATGTAGAAGCTAAATCCAAAATAAATGTACCTGCTATCCGAATTTCAAGTCTGTAGCTTATGCCGTTTTGGCTTTGCGATGGTCTTTTCAGCCAGGACGAACTCTTTTATATATATATAGATAAGCATTCGATCGTTTTTCTATGGTAATTTTTCTGGTCAATCAATTGAAAAAATATCTATTATTAGTAAAATATATCAATTATATTACGGAATAGTGGATTCCCATTCTAATAACAGATTTCCCCACAATTACTATACACTATTAATATGAAGGCTGTTTGTTATTCACATCAGTTTATTAGAATTAGTCATCATAAGGATTTTCTTACTTCTTCTAAAATAATTTCGTTTCGTAGACCATTTTTTAGTTCGTAGTCTACTTTTAAAAAAATCTCCTTTTAACAGTAAAAAAAAAAACTTTATTAATTTTTATATTCTGTACTAGATCAAGCTGCGGAACAAATCTAATATTGGTGAACAAAAAATTAAAGAAATAAGATTCTAAATAATGATCTATAACTTAGCCGAATGATAACCAATAATTAATTTAATTAATTCAAAGTTTTCTGTTTTAAGATTTAATGGTAATTTAGAGTAACTGTTTATATAAACAGTAATAACTTTTATGGTATTACTGTAGTGTGTCATTTTTGTTTCTGCTAAATGATATATCATTTAATGATTCTGTAGCCTTGGTGAATAACTGGGTAAGTCGAATTTTGTCCAGAGTGAGTTCATTGTATTTAGGCAATCGGAATCTTGTCGTTCTCGTAGATCTTGGCTTGAAATGAAATTGTTATATAAGCAATGCCTCAATGCCAGGTCATACCCTGACTTAGCCCCTTATTCACTACAAAAATAACAAAATTCTGCTTTCCTAAATACAAGAAACCCATTTTGGAGATAATTCGACTAAACCACTTGTTCACCGGAGCTGTAATACTGGAGCGTTGGCGTAGAAATGTTAGTAAGCCGTGAAAAAGTAATTTATACTAGACAGATATAGTAGATGGCAGTTCATGCTGACTCCCTTGTTTTATACCTTTAATTTTGCAACGGAAACGGACAATCCTCTTAACCCAAATTTTCACTTTATCCGTAAAAGAAAGCTAAGCATGTCGTACTAAAGTAATACTTTTTATATTAATAACATTTTTACTATTTCAGCTGGAGGCTCAGTTGGCCTACACGGAAGCACAAGCCGCGGTGAGCGACAGGTTGAGGCAGATACCCCTGGAGAGGGTGAGGGACACTCGCCACATAAGGGCCATCAGGTTCTTGACGAACATCGGGATAGCCGCCCTTCCGAGGGATCAACTGGACAGGGTATGTATCGTAGCAACTGATATTGTAGCATTGTTTATAATGGGACAGTTCGGCTCCCCTCTATAAAGTTAACTCTCTCTGGACAAAATACGACTTAGCCACTTATTCACTTCAATGTTTTCAAGAGATTTGGTTGGAGTATTTTTGTCTGCATTACTCATTTATTGATAAAATTATTATTTGTTTTATCGAATCCGTCATAGCAGCCACTAGACTTGATGAATTGCTAATCATAAACATTGCAGATAATGTGTCCTCCCCTCCCCCCATTCTCATCTTCCGAAATAATAAAAAAATGAACATGAGATAATTTTTATAGTTAGTTTGATTTATTTTAGTATTTTTTTATGCAATGAGCTCTTATAAATTCGTTTAAATCGCATTATATAATTTTGCTGAAATTTGTCCGCACCATAAAAATTGGCGCCACAGGTAAGTGCGCGGTGGCGGTAATGCAGACTTATAATCGCCTCTGCATTGTCTAAATAATTGAGATTAAACAATATGCTTCTTTAAATAATTTTTTGTGTATTTAATGCTCATAATAATCAAAAGATAACTCAACATAGCTGTAAGTTGCTTAATTTTGGATAGCTGTAGGAAGAATAATGGGTATAACTGTTTTTAAGTAATATTATAATTATAAACTTCAATAGACAGTTATTTATTTGCTATCAAAACTGTGGAGAATTCGGTGTAATTTAATGCTGTTTGTTATTAATTTTCAGTACAATCGCCTCATCAATGATATGCTGGCAATATACAACACCGCCACCACCTGCGATTATCATGATCCAATAAAATGTGATCTGAGGCTGGAACCAGGTAACAGTTATTATCAGTCAGAAAGTTATTATCTTAAAAAATAAAGTAGTATCTATAGCTTAAATAATTTTTGAAGATTTTATAATGCGCTATTTATGTTGTTTAAAGCCTCTTTTCTCAAATAGGATCTAATATTTCTTAATAGATTTGATTGAAGAAGTTAATCTAAAGAGGAAAGTATAAAGAATTCTATTCTGAAAACTCCTATTAAACAGTATAGTAATACTGCTGGTAACCTTATGTAACCAGAACTTTTATTGGCTAGATACTCAATACTTAATATATACTTATTAACAATAAAACCTCAGAATAAGTAAGGGCCGAATATTTATTTTTTAGAATTATTTAAGAATTTGTGTGTATTCATTTTCCTTTCTATTTTTTATAATCTAAACCTTACCACATTTCTCTCGATATTCTAGACATCTTGTACTTTGGAATTATGCTTTTGTAGGAGACACTAAATATTCATATTATAATAATTTTTATATAAAACAATATAAATACTCTGAATTTATTTGATATATCAATTATATTTAGAACATTGATATTGTTTGAGATATAAATAATTACAATATGAATATTTAGTGCCTCCTACACTTCATTAACTAGCATCCTTCATTTAAAACTTTATTATGGAATTGGCTGTAGTATTTATATTTTGGCACAAAAGCTCGATAAAAATAATTGACTAAGTATTCGGTATGCTTTACACTTAATATCAAGGAACAGGCTTAGCAAGTTTTGGAAAATACGAATGTAGACAAGATGAATGATAAATGATTCATTCATGATGAATGAATTTGTTATTATAAGAACATTATGTTGATATATTTGGATCGAATGACTTGAATCCAATTTTATTCTTGTTCTTAGCTACAGATTGGAAAAATTTCATCAAAAGAAATGGGTCATATTGAGACTAATTCTGGAAAGCCTATACAAATTTTAATATTATCTCTTAGATGAATGAATGTACCTATCAGTTTGAAGATCATCCTTTATTTGTGATGAAAAGGGGATCTAATGACAACTATTGTTTCAGCTATGGCCATAGTGGTTTTCTAATAACTTTAATTTATTTATCTTTGTAATTTTTCTTTTTTCAGACTTAGCATCTATTATGGCTAAGAGCAGAAATTGGGACCAATTACAACATTCTTGGATTGAATGGCATAGGAAAAGTGGCCAGAAGATACGAGACTTATTCGAGCAAATTGTAGATCTTAGTAATTATGCAGCCCGATTAAACAGTATGTTATGATAATATTGTTTTCCATTTCTGTACAGTAAGTTATATAAACTGGTCTGGATTGAATAAAGATTACAGAAAATCAGTTTGTAATAGTTAAATTAATATTTTATGAAGAGGTTTTTATATACATAAAAGTAAATAAAATATATTTCTTTAAATTTTCATGATTACTGAAACAATGTGAATTATTCAAAAAGTTTAAATTTAATTGCTATACTGAAGAGGGATATAATAAAACTTAGTGTCTAAGTAATTTCAGCATAAATATTTTTTTTATTTCAGATTTTACAGATTACACAGATTATCTCTTATTTCCTTATGAATCACCTACCTTTATGGCTGAAATACATGAAACATGGGAAGATATCAAACCTCTGTATCTGGAGTTACATGCCTATGTCAGAAGAAAACTAAGGGATCTTTATGGTCCAGAAAAATTAGGACGGCAGGCCCCTCTTCCAGCTCACATACTAGGTATATATAACATCTTATTAATTAGTATACTTATTTTATTTATACCATATTGTTGATTGTAAATAATAAAATATTATTTTAAATAATATCCAGGAGAAATATATTTTTAACTTAAAATTTTAATGCTCCTGAAATGTTTGAGAATAATATTTCCTTTTTATTTTTCAATTTATTTTATCTGCTATGGATATTTATAATTCTATCTTAATTATTAATTTGAGGCAAGTTTGATATAAATAAATAGATAAATTAAGAAACGAAGATGAAGAAATAGAATTAGGGGTGCTTGTGGTGGAGATGACCAATCTTATTAATTGATGAATATAAAACAACCTGGAAGGATATTTAGTGATTTTCGAAGAAGTTTGAAAAAAAAAAATTGGATAGAAAGAGATTTGTAATTAATTCTATATTTTGGATACAATTTTGTTATAAAAAAAATGTTTTCAAAGAATAATCTATATATTCCATTTTAACACATAATTATTTTATGAAATATAATCCTCCAAGGAGAAGTTATTTGTTGCGGTGACTTTTAATAAAGGAGATACAAAGCCAAGTTAAACCTATTGATTGATTACCCACTAATTGAATCACATCTACTGTTAATGATTTCTCCACAATATTATATTTTATTATATCGTATTTGATTACTATTTTTTTACAAACAAAAAATATTTTGTAATTTATTTTATTTTATTTGTTATTAATTGTTATAATTTTTAAATATTTTTGTTTGAAAAAAAAAGATATGTCGAGGACCGGGACTCGAACCCGGGTCGCCCACGTCTCTAGCATGGTGCTCTCCCAACTGAGCTAACCTGGCTCGCA
Organism: Arma custos; assembly: GCA_037127475.1. Lineage (NCBI taxonomy): Eukaryota > Metazoa > Arthropoda > Insecta > Hemiptera > Pentatomidae > Arma > Arma custos. The sequence goes on along the minus strand of CM073760.1, from coordinate 97,356,856 downwards.
TTTCGGTCAGACACATCCTTTCTTTTCACTGATTCCATATCCCTGTGCGGGGGATTCGGGTTGGGAGAGCACCACGCTAGAGACTTGGGCGATCTGGGTTCGAGGCCCGGTCCTCGACATATCTTTTCTTTTCAAATAAAAATACTTAAAAAACATTTTGAATTTCTAAATAGCAATTTAAGAATCCTATTTTTAAAAGGTAATGCAAACCGAATTATTTATACATATTAGAGAAGAATTGGTTGACTGTAACTTCTAATATAAGGAAGAAATAGTTGGGGGTGCAGTCAATAAAAACACCTTAATAAGTGTAACTTATTTATTGTGTGCCGACGTTTCGGCCTACAATGTAGGCCATCTTCAGGGCTAAGAGAGAGAAACAAACAGAAAAACATATAAGAAACGTTGCAGTAACAAGCATATGATGACAAGTAATGTAGTAATGTGGTACAAGTAAAGTGGAAATTAAAATTCTGTGACCTCTTTTATATTCGTTATCTTTAATCATCATATCTATTCACTATTTCATCATATCTAGTCACTATTTTAATTTCCACTTTACTTGTACCACATTACTACTTTACTTGTCACCATATGCTTGTTACTGCAACGTTTCTTATATGTTTTTCTGTTTGTTTCTCTCTCTTAGCTCTGAAGATGGTCTACATTGTAGGCCGAAACGTCGGCACACAATAAATAAGTTACACTTATTAAGGTGTTTTTATTGACTGCACCCCCAACTATTTCTTCCTTATATTTATACATATATTTATAATGTGGTAAAAAACGCTAATTTTCAGGAAATATGTGGGGCCAATCTTGGATTAACGTATTGGATGTCACAATACCCTATCCAGGAAAATTTTTTCCCGATGTATCTCCTAACATGGTTCAACAGGTAATTTTATTTCGGAATATTAAATACTTTTTTATAAGATAATTAGATTAATTAGATTGAACTTGGTACATTATAGAAAGTGTCATTAAAAAAACCTTTTTATTTTTAGGGTTACACCCCTGCCACTATGTTTCGGCTTGCTGAAGACTTCTTCTTGTCCCTAAATCTCTCAGGAATGCCACCTGATGTTCGTGAAAATTCACTCTTAGTAGAACCACCTGGTATTCTAGTCATATGTCAGCCATCAGCTTGGGATTTTTGTAATAAACGAGATTATAGGTAATAAAATATGATGAAATATGAAATATAAATGAAATAACTGTTGATAAAAAATTCCAAATTATTACTGAAGATCAATTATTTTGTGATCATATCACAGATACTTCATAAGCTAGGCGGAAAACTTTATATCATTTAAAAAAAAAAAAAAAATAAAATGTATAATCAAAATAATCACCATTCACAATTCAGTCTTGGAATGATGCATAGATTATTAATAACAAATACAAAACTTAACAAATCTATTAGTTTCTACAATTATTACAAAATAGTATAGTAAATTTAAACTAAAAATCAAAAATGGACTTATTACGATTTTGTGAGTGAGATTATGAACCAAGTTTTGAAAAATAATTCTGAGAATATTATTTTCAATAATTAACCTTTGTAATAGACTGAAATATAGAATTTTAATTTCAGAAACTTTAGGTTTCACTTGACAAAATACATTGAATAAAAATCAAATTAAAAAAAACCTTTCATCTCTTTTCCACTATCCTTGGTTTAACTATTGGTTTAAACCAAGTAATTTTTATTTTTTTTGTAGCAACTTAGGCAAAGCTTTCTTTAATAATCCAAGATAATTCTCAAAACTACCAATTTCATCTGCCTCAAAATAGCAAATAGTTAAACTTTATGAAGATAAAGGAAAAAATAGGCTAATGGATACATTATTCTAAGATGGTAAAGAAAAAAAATGTATTTCTTTATTAATAAATTAGTATAGCTTTTCTTATCAACAAATTGTTATAAATCTAATGTATATATTTGTGTTGATGTTTATAAAATGCTATATATAAATTTTTAGGATCATGAAGATGAGGAAAGCATCATAAAAATTAAAGTAAATAAATAAGGAAGGAATTTTATTATAAGTCTTTTATTTTAATAATACTGAAACATTTTTTATTACTTGCTACAAAAGATAAATTAAAGAAATAAACAAACTTGATGAATAATTTGCATTTTTTTCTCTAAAAATATTTTTCTTGTATTCGCTATTTGAATGTTATAATGTCATCCTTATATTTACCAATTCTTTAGTACCTCTAATAATACTTGTTTGCTAATGGTTCCAAAAGTATTGAATTGTCAGTTTAAATTTATCCTTGTGATCATCTGACATCTGACAATCTTTTATGCATTAATAATTTTAAGTATTTTATTACTCTATCTATATTCCAATTTCCATGTTCTATATTTCTCAAATATGCTGAATATTTCTTATAAAATTTGACCGTGGGTCTTTGTAACATAAAGTGGTTCATCTCATTTGAATCAAACCAGGTTCAAATTTTCAAAGCATTAGTCTTTGAATGTTTAGTGGATTAATGGAATACTGATTTTTTATCTGTGACAAGGTATCATAAAATTAATTTAGTATTAGTTGGAAAATATTATTTGTTATCTTTAAATTTCAATGTTTTGAATGATATGAACTCTTTATAGTATTGATTTTATTTTTCTGGTTTAAAATACAAATATAAATGTTTCAGGATAAAGATGTGTACAAAGGTAACACAAAGTGATCTGGTTACACTTCATCATGAAATGACTCACATAGAATATTTTCTTGAATATCGAAACTTACATAAAGCATTCCGAGATGGAGCTAACCCAGGTAATTATTCACAAGCAGTTTTTAAATTAGTCACAAGTATAAATAATCTATAACAATCATACAAAAACTCTTAATTCTGCAACTCATGAAGGAACTCTATAAGGACTGTGCTATTACTAAGTCAGCAGTTGTGTAGTAAGGATATTTATCATGTTTGATAAATAAACAGGCAATTGAGCCAGGTTTTCCTCCAACTATGGGCACCCACTTTATAGAGGCATGGTAAGCCCCAGGAGGTTCTCCGGGTATCACATGGTCGATAAATAACTGATTACAGAATAAATAATTTATCTTTACCCTCCCATGGGTTGTACAGGTACATTTTTTATTATTAAAAGCTGATTCTCAGGTAGGCAGTATGAATTGCCTCAATTGTTAAAAATCGTGGTTTCCAACTTCAACCTTGTTGTTTTACTTTTTTGGCCATCTTAAAATACCACTTAGAAAATATCTCAATGTTTCCAAATAGCACTTTAAAGAATAATAAATTTCCTGTACACATTGTGTAAATTATACAGTCTTTAAAATTGCACTCACTTATTTTAAAAAAAACTTATTTAAAAAAACATTCATAATTAGTTTCAAGATGATAAAAATGTTCAAAAAGAAAGATGTTGTAAACTTGTACTTTTTCCATAAGAGCAATCCAATCCATACAACATATCAAAAAATCAGCGTTACAGTATATGTATTTTTATGGTCTGCTATTCTACCAGGGAATGGGAGATTCCAATTTTGAGTAGTGTATGTAACAAAATTTAAAATTATTTGTACTGAATTGAGGCAGAATCTGTTCCCCAATGTGTTTGTTCTATGAATATTTAGCCTGCAGCACTTATTTCCAATCTGCATTATCATACAGTCATATAATCGTGTGTATATGTTTTGAGCAACATCATAGTATCTAGCCATAATATTGCTAGCCATGACATTGCTAAATTACTATGTTATATTACTCATTTGGCTCAAAATTTAGTATGTTTTAATTGAATACACCATAACTTTTTCAATACTTAACACTTTTTAGAAATTATAGATGAAAAAATGAAAAATGTTATATAAAATTAAGAGTTTCTTTTAGACACGATTTCTTTTCCAGACTGCTTGATCTTACTGGCAGATTTTTATTGTCTAAATGTCAATACTCTCAAAAATCAAAAGTTGCTATCAAATTTTATATTAAGAAAATTCATTTTGTTGTGCAGGTTTACAGATTATTACTTTATAATGAATTCTTAGATTAACATACCTTACATATTTGTTTGTTTGTTTCAGGTTTTCATGAGGGAATAAGCGAAGCAATAGCTCTTTTTGCTGGTTCTCCAAAACATTTACAAACTTTGGGTCTCCTCTTTGGGTCTGAGGATGATGTACCACATAATATTAATTTTCTTTATTCAATGGCACTGCAAAAGCTTCCATTTTTAGCTTACAGCCTCGCTCTAGAATCTTGGAGGTGGGATGTATTTCGTGGTGAAATCAATAAGGAAAATTACAATTGTCGTTGGTGGGATTACAGGTAATTTTTTTATTTTTGATGTAATCCTTTGTATAAAACTTTATGAATTTCTATATCTAAATTCATTCTATAAATCAAATGGTTCATTAGTGCAAGTATCCTAAAACTGTGTAATCAATAATTGTTTGTTTGTTTATTCATTAAACGTCGGATTTTTGCTACTATGACTAATCGGACGAAGCTACAGTTTAATATATTTTCTAATTTTTTCCTATCCACGTAATATGAGGATTGGGATCTTTAACCAGTACCTGTACTCCAACAGGCTCGGGATCTCCATTTTATGTTCTTTCAGAAGGATGGTATAACCAAGGATTTTTTATTGCCTTTTTAAAAAAAAACCCTAGGGCCACCTGCCAGGCTGCAAACCCATAATATAGTAGTATAGTAGGTTGTAATACACTAGACATTGGCTAATAATTTAATATATATTTTTAACTTTAATTACTATTACTTTGCCTCTTACATTTACGATAAATTTTAATGTACTTACATCTTTCTCAGTTTTCCTAAAAAAAAAATAAAATAATACATACTCCGAGAGGAAATAAAAAGTATATATTTATATGGATACTAAAGGATAAAAAATAGAAGATAGAAGTAAGTTTCCCTACTGTTTCTAAAGATGCTCATATATATTCAATTTCATTCATTAAAATAAGTAACAAACTGGTATGCATTTGTCCAGACTCAAAATATGCTCTTAATGCTATGGGAAATTCTTTTTCAGTGAACATAATGTACACTGAAATCTTGATAAACTTAAAAACAAATTGTAGTAACAGATGTTTTAAACTAATCAATAGTCACTTTTTTAAAAGAAAAGATGAATGGCAAGAATGGCAGTACATTTGGTTTAAAGTACTTGACAAAATATACTAACAACTGAATCCTATCTACTGCTGAATTATACCATCAAGAAGAGATAAAATATTGCTAACACGTCTAATGAAAGGACTCACAAGAGTTAAGCCTCCGTCTAAATGGCAAATGAAACAATACCTCTATGTAACTTTTGCAACATACATTTGACAGTTTTGCTAATTGGGTTGGCTGCAACTGTTTAAATTTCCTTAAAATATAAACACTCTAATGTGTACATATTTTGTTTGTCTAAAATATTAATTTAGTTTTTTATATTCCTTTTCGTGGGAGCAGCATAGCTCAGTTATAGAGCGCTGAGTTGCTGTGCTGGATTCAAATCCAGCTGTGGTAGATAAATTATTTAATCTGTTAACAGTCACAGATAGACCCTGTGGGATCTGGAGACCCTCCTCAGGCTCACCCAACCTCTATAAAGTGGGTACCCTTAATTGGGAGCAAACCTGGTGGTTGAGTGTGATCTTGGACTAATCACCTCCATATCCTAGGAAATGGAGTAGATTACATATTCTTCTAAAGAAAACAACCGTTGTCCTAGAAACAGTAAATACTCTACAATCCAATTAACCAACATGGGTTGTATAGGTACAGGTTAGGTTCTATCCATTTTCTGATTTTGATTATATAGAATAAAGGTCATGTTACTATCGTCGTATAATTTAAATATTTTCTAATATTTTATCTGTTTGGCAACAGGAATCATTTTGGAAAATAAATTTTCTTTTTTTGTTTATTATTTTACTGTATTTGTAGTTTGAATAACAATTCCGTGATGATGTTTTGAGTATGTGTTGTTGTTTTTTCCATTTTTCAAAATTTTATCAATATTAGATGATTTTTTTTTTGGAAAATTTATCATTTAACATAGATATGAAGAAAATTTCTCATTCTGTGAGAACATAACCATGATCTAATTATGTTTTTTTTATTGGTTTCAGAGAAAAAATTGGAGGTGTCAAACCACCAATTTTGAGATCAGAGAAGAATTTCGACCCTGGTTCAAAGTATCATGTTCCAGCAAACATTCCTTATATCAAGTAAGTGCTTTTATTTTATCTCAAAAGTATGATGGCTTATGGTGTTCTCTGACTCAACATTTTTTAATTAATTTTCCCCAAAAATTGTTAAATGTTTCATAAAAAGTACTTTATAAATATACCTTAAAAATTAAAAATTAAGTAATTGATTAAATTAATAAAAATAAGTTGGTTTAAAGTCAAAAGTATCAACTAAAGCCTTGGCACTTATTTGATGTTTATGATTTATCTTGTCTTTATTTTCTTATCAATAGCCTCAAATTCATTTTTCTTACACATTTCATACTATTAGATTAATATCTTATACATGTTAGGTTTTTATTGCTTTAATAATGATGTATAATTTGATTCAATGAGCATTTACAAGATCTAAATATTTTTATAGATGATCCATGAAAGCTTTCTAACCATAATAGCTATCGTTCATCAGTAGAAGTTTTAAATTTGTATCCAAAAATCATGCATTCATACAATAAATAGATACTGCATGTCCTTACCAGGTAGGATTATCTGTAGACAGAGATTATCTGTCTTATTAATCAATATTACCAAATTATGTTACAATAGAAATTAATGATCTGTTTTACTTCAGATTATATTTTTCTAGATTTATTTAAGTTTTTTTTCTTTTTTATTCTCTTCTCTTTGAATTTAGTAAATCTAATTGGGATATTGTTAATTGTCATCTATTCTTTAACTGTAGAATATAGACAGTATAGGTAGCTTATAGCTAAACCTCCTTCTTTCTGACTTCAATATCAAAAATATAAATTTGGAGAGTGTTATAAAAAAAATAATGCTAAACTAAATATTTACATTGTTTGAATATGAAAAAATATAATGATTTCCATATTAAATTTTAAAATTAAATCTATAGGATACCTAAAAACACACACATTTTACTTTTATTTCTAAACCTTTGTTGAATTTATATTTCCTTTGTTCATAGGCATATAAAAGGTCATGTTAATCCTTTTTAAGAGTGAATATTGAATAAGAAGTACTTTTAAGAGTTAAGCCATATAACATTTCTTGTAACGGTCTTATTAAGAATAGTTTTGTTGATGACAATATTATGAAGTTTTAGAATTCTAAAGCTAAGATATCAAACACAACAAATTATTATATCCCTCTTAGCTCCAGGATATTTACATTTTAAACATACCTTAATAATTCTGAGTTTTTAAAATTATTCTTTTTCTTCTGTGACTTTTAGGGACTTGGCCTTCGCTATGGCCAGATTCCCATCATCTACAGATAATCCTCTATATAGTGAATCTCATCCAGCCTGGGCCTTACTTTCCTTTTTTATTTATTTATTTGTATTTTGGTTCACCGTTTGCCATTCTTACTCCGTGCCTAAACTGCTATTAACTGCTTTATTTGATATAAATGGGAAAATTAACTGATCATTAAGTGACTATGACATTCAATTTATAGTTCTCTAACTGAGAATCTGCAGCTTAAGCGCTCTAACTCAGACTCCATTGGTCTCAAATCCAGTGGTGTGGCTGGAAGAGAAACACTGGGACCTCCTGTTGTCCGGCTTTGCTATCAACAGGAAGAGGGCAGAGCTGGGATCAGAGATCCCTCGGATAGTGTAATTGTATTATTTTGCTTTCCAATAAATGAATCTTTAAAAAGACAAGTTTGCTATTATTTCTTGTCTTCCATTGATCATCCATACTATACCAAAGACCTTTCAAAGTAACTTATTCCCCCAGATCTACAGTATCTCTCATTTTTGGGTCAGGAACCACGTTTCACTTACATTTATAACAATTTGCGCCAAGGTCACATTATAGACGAGTAGCATTGCTTTATATGAAAGATTCAAAAACTGCAATGTTTTCCAGAATGGAAAAATACAATTGCCTACTTCATTTTCAGAAGGCATGCATGATGAATCAATTTTTTCATGTTACCAATAACCCTTAGGTCATGAAGTCGTCCAGTTTTTTTAATGTGTTGTGGAACAGTTGTATATGGTTTTGTTTTTTTCCACCATCACTTTTTGATGAACTCTTATATTTATTTATTTATCTCAAGATCCATTTCCCCAGCTTCTTCACTCATCTGTAAGACTCCTGAAAGTTCCATTTTCAATCTTGGCTTTATCACTACCTCTTTAGCATAAGCTATAGACAACAAGGGTTGGGTACATCTGCTATTTGTCGTTACTTATTGGGTTCATTCTAATTAATCTGGGCTCTTATTCTTGCACGATATAAAGTAGTAAGGGAGGAGGAAAGAGAATCTTCCTTATGTAAACCGTTCTCTTTCCCAAATTCTCCTGATAGTGTGTTTTGGATCCTTATCCTACATCTGGTCTTTTCTTAGGTCATTGTAGTTAATCGAACTAGCTTTTCTGTAACTGTAAGAGTTTTCATATCTTTAAACAGTTCATTCTTAATGCACTGTTAGATCTTTAAAACAATTATTAGTAACAGTGAACGTCTAAAAGATAAATAAATAAATAAATGAGTATATTATATATTTGATTTTTGTCGAAACCATCTTACCCTCTTGCAATACCTATATCTTAACAGAGGAAAGAAAGTGCTTCTTATTTTAAGGTACATTGTCATAACAAAACCAACCATTCTCAATTCATTCTCTCTTGTTTCCTCAGGTTTTCTTTTAGTCTAATATTAGGATTTTTTTATATTTTTGTTTTCTAAATATATTATTAAAATCTTCCACAATTACTTTTCCAATGTGATTTCTTGTACAACCAAACAACTCAATTAGCCCTCAGTCAATCAAATAATCTATACTCCATACTAATTGCTTCTGTGCTTTAATTTTCTGAATGAAGATACTGAAAATCTTCTTTGTTTTATTAATGTATATTTTTCTTTGCAAAAAGCTTTCCTTGGAATGAACTTGTTTTAGGTTAGGTCTAAAATGTCTTGTCAGGAAGGGAATTTGTTTTAGGGTATAAAATTTACAATAATACATTTCAGTTTTCAATTTCAATTTGGGATTTAACGAACCTAATGTAAAATTTTACCGAAGTACTCCATAACATGAATTTCATTTTATTCCATCAGTGGCTATCAGAATGAGTTAATAATTGCTATGTGAATAATTTTCGTCAGACATGCTAATTACATTGATTTATGTATAGATGGATCTTATTTTCTTGGCTCTGAGAGAGACAACCAAGACTAATAAATTAGTAACGTTAAAGTGAAACAACCTGTAACGGAATATGATTTCTGTGCTCACGGTATTCGTAACAGTACATCAATATTTCCAGCCCGCTAGTCTAATTGAAGATGACCTATCTTGACAGGCTTGTATAACTATCCATGGAATGATGTAATAGTTAAACTTCGAAAATATTTCAGATGAAATATTCTTTGGCAAATTTTAGGAAATTCTAATGTCTTTAGACCATTAGAAGATGGACTTCCTGAAAGGGATTGGCTGGGAGTGATGCTGCACGAATTGTGGACTAGAAAACAAAATGCTTCAAGTCTTAATAAGTTTAATAAGTTTTGAAATTGGAAGTGAAAGTACTTTGGGTGAATTGAGCAAATAATTTCTTGTCAGAGCAATTGCTATATAACCAGTCTTTTTGTTCGCAATGAATATCTCACATATTTTAGAAAATGGGTAATGCATTTAGCATATCGCTGCGTAGATGATTATTAACTGGTTGTTTTTAATTGCAAGTTGGTGCATCAATCAATATAAGGTTTATATTTTACGTAGGGACTTCGAAAAGTCGTTGGAGGCTGCAAAATTAAGCTCTCATAGCGGATCGTCGTTGGCTTATGAAAGTGACTGTCCGAAAGAAACTATTTGTTTTGAGCTTTTATCAAAATCAGTAATAAGTATCGATGTTGTAAGTCAGACGTATATGGCTAGGATAGAAGTATTACATTTCACATGCAATGGATCTTCCAGCTTTCCTCGAAGACCCATCCTTCCAGTTTACGTCGAAGCATCATCTTTCTTCAACTATTCATGTAGTTCTAAGAACTGCCTTACAAAGAGATAGAATACATTAACATGCAGACAAAAATATGAGGTTGGTTCACCTATGATCTTGGGATTTAGGTATACCAACCTACTCAAGGTCGCGGGTTCGCAGCCCGGTTAAAATTTTTTAAAGGGAGTAAAAACCTTTAGTTAAACCGTCCTTCGGAAGGTTCCGAACTTATGTGAGTCAGGTTATCGTTGAAGATCCTTTTCCCAATTATACCTGGATATGTAAATTTATGACTCCCTTTGTAGCATCTTCCGATTAGCATTATCAGTATTAAATGACGTTAAATGAGTAAACAAACGAACACTTGCAATATAAAATTAATGCTTAACTGGATATTTCGTTGAGGATTAAAACCGCGTAGTTTGGAAGTAATCACCGCAGATGAATGAGAGAGATAAAATCACTGTTTCGTGCGACAATAATCGCTCGCTCATTACCGCGTGATTTATGACACTCTGGTTTTTAAAACGTTGAAGAACTCGTCTTCTGAAGCACTCGATAACAGTTCCTGAAACAGAAACCTTTTTTCTTGTTTTCTTTGTTTAATATTGACGCTGAGCAATACTTACCAGACCTTAGTGGGGAAAAAAATACCTCTACAACCCTCGAAGGATACGAGGTAGAGACGGTACTGTTTTTGTTTTTTTGGCAGAAGTATTACATTTGGTAAAAACCTAAAACCATGCCGGTTAATAATCAATTATTATTAACTTATCGTATGTTTATTATTTAAAGTAATATTTTCCCCGAATCCTAAGAATCATCCTAGAAGTTCAGGTCCATGGATGACGCGCTTAAGTTACCTTTATAGGTAATAAGTTCAAATTAATAATTTTATATGAAATAATGTTATTTTTCTTCTTTTTTTTATATGAATATGCTCATATGGCTGTTGCATTATGTGACTTTAAAAGAGTAGTCATGCTGCGATGCAGGTACGGGACTAACATGACAATGTGAAAGCGAACTGGGCTGACTGACCAAGGGGTCATGTTGCGTAAGCTTCCCTGGACATCCGCTCACGCACTTGTGCGCTTCAATCTGCGTAATGCCATTGTTTTGCACATGTAGGTGGCAGATCGAGGAACTGTTTAACTTATGCTTTCAGAACGAAATTTGGCGTTTTAAGATTAAGTACTTATTAGAACGCAAATTCTGTTTTATATATTTAAGATTTGTTTGAATAAATGCTTATTAATTTCAACCGGAACAACGATCTTATTTAAATTTCTGTTAGGAATATTAAATTACATCTCTGCTTTATTCTATTCAATTACGTTAACGGCATATTATACGTTACTTAAAGGATATTTTCATTACAAATCTTTCTTCCGCACTTTTCCAATGTAGATTCTCATGCATAAAGGTTCCCATAATTTATATTCGTTTCCTCCACCTTATGTCATCTTTGAGATAACCGGCATTATCTTCCTTTGGTTTCCTTTACAATTATTTTAGTGAAATTAGATCTGATGTTCTTTATCAATATCCAAAGCGTAGTAAAAATTGTTTCCTCTGCCTTATCTAGGATACATTTTTTCCTCTGTTGGTTTTAGTAATTACAAGTAATATTTCAGTAATCAAATGTATACGAACAAATAGTTGTCTATAAATGGAAATTACCAATACTTAAAAAAAATATCATCCTTAGCAGATTTTTCAACATACAAGTATCCTGTCATGAAATATACGATTTCTCTTGTATCGAGTATTCTGACCAACCAAGCCTAGGAATGATAGTGGACACACGGCTACTCTGGACATCCCTTTTCGAATGAAAAAATAATAATATTGATAATCATTATAATCTTTATGCTAGATAAGAAACCGTTCATGACAAATTAGTGCAATATTAACAAAATTAATTTTAATAGGTAATAAGCCCAATCAAAGTACATTAATAAAAATAATGAACAAAGAATAACATTAAATTAAATTAAAATAGTCGTACGTGGAACAAGTATACAATAGTAACTTACAAAAACTGCAACGATGTGGGTCAGACTTATCAACATTCCTCCTCAATTTATTAGTAACAAGATCAAGTATAAAGATATTCGACTGGAACTCATGAAATATGATTGTTATACAAACGTTTCCTTAAACATAACGCTCAATCTATTCCATCAGTTCCACATGAGAACGTTTTTGAATGAGCTTGAAAATGGATTCATCAAAATAAATGTTTAGTTAATATAATATAAAAAATTAAATTAATGATCATTGCCAATATCCTTTCCTGAGATTATTTTCATCGCAGACCACGTTCGCTGGTTGCAAATACATTTATTTTTTATTTATTAATTGATAATATACCTTTTTTAAAAGCATATTAAGTATTTTTATCTTTCGCTAAGATGATATAAGTTGTTTATTATAATAAATACGGTTTCATTATTTTACTTTATTTTTATTTATTATTTCCTTTCTTGTTTCTAATAGGAACACGTGAAGATCGGCACAATCAATGTTACAGAGATCTAATGTAAAATATTTACATTTTTACAAAAAATAACAAATTATCATCAATCAACAGTGATTTAGGAAACCGTGGTAATTGGTATGAGAAAATAATGAAACCAATATTCACTGAATAATAGGTTAAAGAAAACTCCAAGAAAAATTAGGTGAATTACATCGCGTAAGGAAGGCCAGCGTGGGACTACAGCCAAAAAAACAGTCGTATGTGTTAATTTTTCTCTTTTTAAAATTTATTTTTATTACCTTGAGAATTGAATATGAAATAAACTATCTTAGAAGAATGTTAGAACATTAAAATCTTGTAAATTTTTATGAAATGGATTTGAATTGCTATATCTATTCACAAAATTAAATTTTATCTGGAGAATTTAAATATTTCGTTTTCGTTGTTGATTATGCTTAGAATGATATATTTGTTCATACTTGAAATTTTGTTAAGTATGTTTTATTTAAATTTTGTGAAATGGTTCATTATCATAATCACTTAACAGCCTTTGTGGGCGGAAGGGGTCGAATTGAATACAAATTCAGGTTTATAAAAAAAAAAGTATAAAAATATATTTAAGTTAAAGTATAAAATAGATCACAATAGCAATTGGTAAGGTAGTCATGGTAACTTAGTGATGATATGACTCGTATCCTCCTCCATATCCGCCTCCATATCCGCCTCCGTATCCGCCTCCGTAGGAATGTCCATGATCATGAGAGTGAACTGGGATGTGAACTGGAACCTTCACTTCTACTGGGTAAGGCACCTTCACGGGGATCTTGATCGGTACCTTCACTGGGTAAGGTACTGGCTTCTCTACTGGGTAAGGCACTGGCTTCTCAACTGGAACTGGGTAGGGCTTAGGGATGTGCACTGGGTAAGGCCTGTCGACTGGGACCTTGACTGGGTATGGGACGTGCTTCTCGACTGGGTATGGGACTGGCTTCTCAACTGGTACGTGCACTGGGTACGGCCTGTCGACTGGAACCTTGACTGGGTATGGGATGTGCTTCTCGACTGGGTATGGGACCTTCTTCTCTACGTAGACTGGGTATGGTTTTGGTACATGAACTGGGTATGGCCTGTCGACGGGCACCTTGACTGGGTATGGAACGTGTTTCTCGACGGTGACTGGATAAGGCTGAGGTACAGGTACTTTGACGGGGACTGGTACTGGCTTCTCTACGTGGACTGGGTATGGCTTTGGGATGTGGACGGGGTATGGCCTGTCGACGGGGACCTTGACGGGGTAAGGTACTTTCTTCTCGACGGTGACTGGGTATGGAACGGGCACCTCCTTGTGGATGGTGATGGCCTTGATGTGTTCTTCGTGCTGGCCGTATCCTCCACCATAGCCTCCGCCGTATCCGCCTCCATATCCACCTCCGTATCCACCTCCATATCCACCTCCGTATCCTCCAATATCCCCACCATGCAGAGACAGACCAATGTCACCACCAGAGATCCCGTGTCCACCACCGTATCCACCATCGAAACCTCCTCCATGACCAAAGCCGAATCCTAAGAGTCCTCTTTTTTCTTGTTTCTTATCATCGGATGGTGCTGCTTGCTTCTCGGTCTTGGCTTCGGCTTTCTTCTCTTCTGCTAACGCCAGCGTTACCAGGGCCGCCAGCCCCAACCAAAAGATCTGGAATAAAGGCAAATTACAATGTAAATATAATCTTAATTTTCAATCAAGTTAATTTTTAAAAATATTCCTTATGATGGTAATGAAAAGTGTAAGTATGGAAATGTTTAATGGTAAAGTAATTCGATTCCGATACGACACAGTCTTTAACATCCATTGATTCTACTAAACATCGCCTGTGTACCATTGTATTCTAATGTTGAACGTGCATCGGCTCCATTATGAAGTATCGCTGACAACTGTAATCATGCCGGCTCTTTAATGATGCGATGTGATATTGCTAGGACGTAAAGAGGTAATGAGTGCTGCTCCGGGTTGGGCAATGACCTAACCAACACCGGAAGCCATACGAGTATGTCCCGCTGTGGTAACTTTTAACGTCAAAACGGTGAAAGTTATATATTACTCGTGCGTTGCGTGCAATAAAGCTTTATTTTGCAATATATTTTATAATGAAGGATATTGTAACTTTTTTTTCCAGAATGATTAATGTGCAGTTATTCAAATGAACGTGTGTCTCTCCTACTGCAGTAATTATATGTTTTTTAAGACATTACAAAATCAAATTGCACCAAATGACATAATGTTACGCTATTTCTCTCGTATGTGATAAATATTTAATTCGTATTACGGAGAGAACTGCGTCATGCAAGGAAGAGTAACTTGAATAGAAGCAGTGGAGTTAAGCGTTAATGACTTTAAACTATTACGCGGCGAATACTGATTCACAGGTCTGTTGGCATTGTAAACGTGAAAGTATCAAAGTCGCTTTGTCGTTTGGAGAATGTTTAATTAGTTTTAAACATCTGTGCAGCCATTCATGCTGTGTGTAATTTCCCGCCGTTGTGTTAAGCAAGCGCTATAGTAGAGTCAATGAGATTTTTAGTGAAAAAATAACTTTTGATGACTAGATCTCTCGAGCCTAGGTTGCACACAAGTATTCATTTTACATTACATTTTACAAATATGTATGTAACTTCAATATTCACCTTTGATTTTTGATATAGAAATCGGATTTTTGTTCAACCTGTCATAATTGCTTGTTTCAAAACATTTATGTTCTGAACTTCTCGAGTTCAAAACTGCGAAACAGTTTATAAGAAATTATTTAATGCTCAGCTTGTTCGAAAAGGAACTAAAACTTCGATTCTGAAAATATGGTTTGGAATAATACAATCCGTGTTAACTTGTGAATAACATCCTTTAGAGTTGAATTTTATGTTTTTAGTTTGGTTATGAGTTATGTTTCGTTTGAGATACTGAGATTTTCAACTTGGAGATGAATTATGGTCATCTATAACATGCATGTATACTATGAAGATTTTTAAAAATTATAACGGATCGCTGCATAATATATACGTTTATGCATTTCCTCGTATATGTACTAGCATGTATTGATCGATCTACCAATTGCTTTTACTAACTAGCAGGAAGCAGACCGGCTAAAGATATCTCTGCCGAGCCCGGGGCTAGTGCGCTTGGTATATAGTTAGTTATACATACTTTTTATATAACGCTACAATGAAATATGCACTTTTCCTGAGCGGCCGGTCACGTTATTAGAAAGTTCCGAATGCACGATGAGTTAAAACAATGAATAGGTCACTACTGCATTTTATGTAATGGTGGACATTCGTGGTCTGGGGACGTCATTCTCGTTGCATTAAGAACGCTGTGTATGGCAGGACGTTTAATATTCTTCCTCAATTGATTCAATTTTTTAATATACTCTAGGGGAAATTTCGGGATTAAGATATTCCACAAAAAATAAAATAAAAAATTAATGACATTAGTTAATTTAGTAATAATGTTTTTCGATATGATCTTAACAAAACTTATCTCTCTTCGTCAAAACAAGAAAAAAATAAGGATAATATGAAGTAGTAATATATTTATTTTCCTTCATAATTACTCTTGAATTTTGCAAGAAGTATTGTATTAATTATTATTGAAAGTATTAGAGAAAACAGTTTTTCAGAACTGTCTTGGTTTTTAAATGCTAAATTTTATGAAGCTAGAAATATCATTTTTCCATTTGTAATGCGCTTTTACTAAACATAACCTTATCATACAGTAGTAATGAAAAATTCTTGTTATTATTATTAATTTATAAAATGCAGTTTTAAACATTTATTTTATACCTTTCTCGGTTTTGCAAGCTTCGAGTTACTTTTACTGTTTGTTCTTAAAACCTGAGGAAATTTTTAAAAATTTAAAAACGAAATTAAATTGGATTTTAAATAGTGGGATTTTCTAATCAGAGAAATTTCGATTATTTAAAACTGAACTTGAGATATGAACTTATATGGATTGCTAATGACATTTATATATGCAATTAACGATTCCTCATTTTTTTTATGTAATGTCTAACACATAGCGATGATAACTAAAGTAGAAAAGGGCACTCAATATTTTCAATGTTTCATCTAGTATTAATATAAAAATTTAAAAATGAAATAGGAAAAAGAACAGAAAGACAATTTTTCAGATTTTAAATATATTATTATAACATTTTATAAATTTATCGTCTGTAAATTCCAAAGCCTCGGGTTGTGCCGATTTCTCGTTTTTCAAACATAATAAAATGAGAGTATAAATATTAAATCATTGGCTAAGGTTCGATTTTAAATTTGTTTTATAATCCGGGTATTTCCTAAAATTCATACAAAAAGATGTATGACATTTTTCACTATTTTACTTACTTTGTTGAAGGCTCTAAATTCGAACAAGTAAGTGTATATTTCTAAGTATACGCCGTTTTAATGAGTTTCCGAATCAATACTTGAATTTCATAACTAGTCTCTTATATCGTACCATGGAAGGCGACACTTATGAATCTTCATTTGTATAAACGCGCGTGTTCCGTGATTTGTCATGCTTTATGGGGATCCAGGTGCCAGAAAACGTCGAGAAACACGCTACGCATTATATCCACTAGCTCTTGCGAGGAAACGTTTGTATTTTTTTTTTTCGAACTCAACTCGGAAATATGAACCACGGCTCTAGAAACCTCTTCGACAACATGCATGAGTCCGTGAGAAACGAGATCTAATGGCGAACATTTGGCTGCCGGGTTTCGAAAGAGTGTTAAGTGACTATTTCATATACGGCGCAGTTACCTTGCCTTGCGGAATAGTATCAGGCAGTTTCCCAATATCGAAAACTCGTTTTCCCTTTCTTCCTAGGTATAGGAGTTTTCTCTTCTGTTTTGCTAATTTGGGGATTCCGTGTGAAAATTATTTTATAGAAATTAGATTCGTTTTCAAATACAACAATTATTAGTTTATCTCAAAATCGTCAAAAAAAAAAAAAGAAGAAGGAAAATCACATCAATATTAGCTCCGAACTGAGAATTTAATTATAAAATAGTTTTGGTATTATAAATGAAACTCACATATTTGTTCACTTCCGGCCTTTTTGTTCTGACGTTTACTATTGTTTTTGTGTTTTTTTTTAAATAACGAGCCAGATGCATCGATCCATATATGAGCTAATGACGAGGAAGTAGATTGCCGAATTTCACGAATTGGCAGGGCCGACTTATTCGGCTCAATATGCAAATGAACGACAGGCCTCCGATTTTATCGAATTATTTTCGTATGCTGGGCGTGTTTTGTCTCAAATAGCTTTCACCCTTTAGAGCCTGACCGGGTTATCCCGATGTCGTAACAATCTGGACTCCCGAATCGTTTCCTGAATGTGTTCCAGACGAATCTTGTCCGGACGAGTTTCAAAGATGGAATGTCAAGTTACGTTAAACGGAAGTTAGAGCATTTAATTAATTAATGGTTACTGGTTTATTTTAGCACCCGCAATCTTACGTTTTTTTATTTTTGTGATCTGACTTTTTTTCAGAACGTACCTCTAATTTCGGCTATAAGGATGAGTTATATATTCACTTGTAATATAATGAGTTGACGTAATTTTGTGGTATTGTTTAAAACAAAATAAGACCAGATTATAGTTTATGAAAGGAATTTTCCCCAAAGCATAAGTTCTGAAAATGGGATCATTGTCTGTTAAGCGTAAAAGCCGATTGATGTGGAGTCAATTAAATAATTAAATTTAGTAGTTAAATTTACTTGGCAAATTTATTTTGATTTTGAAGTAAAAAAGGTTTTTAGAAATATATATTATTCTAAATTTACAAAAGATTGCTCCCTGCTTGGGGATTAAAATATTCAGTCCCCTGGTCACAATACGGTTTAAATAATTTACTTATTAAACAATAGCATTTTAAATTCTGTGAACTATCGGAAATTCCGTAGAGCAAGATAAACGTTGATCGGTTAAGCGAAGTTTTACTGTACCTAATAAAATAAGAATAAAGTTTCACAATGACTATAGAAAACCAAAATATTAATGACAAAACATTGTAATGCATCTATTAAAATTTTAGTAAGCTGATTATTTTTTTAGTTATAGTTTTTTCATATAAAAACAGAGCCACAAATTGGCCAATTTTCGACTTCTCAATCTGTCTGTTAGTTATCCATTTTCTGGAATGACACTGTGGCTGTTACATTACTTCAGTTACTCAAGGAAATATATAAAAGTATTTTAAAAATATTTAGAAATATTTCAAAGATACGAAAGTGTAGTATGAATTAATACTTAGTTTCTTGTAAATATACGTTTCCTACTAAAAATATAAATAAAAAATAGTAAAAGCTTCGAAAGTTTGGACTGTAGAGTGTTGAGTCACTTAAACAATACCCCACTCTGTGTTATTTAATATATATTTTAGTGTTATGGCTTTTCTAACGTTTTAAAAGAGTACAATTCAACTGATGTTCGTTATAACTTCTGGATTCAGTAGAAATTTTAGGCATAACTTTTATCCCTTAAAGCTGACTACTTTAGCACTTATAATAGATATTTATATTACGATTTGTTTATCGAAGTTGTACTTTTAAGTTCTGTATGTTTTACAAGTTGAAGTTATGTTTTTAACGTGAGATCTATTTCAGACCCGACATTGAAAATAGACGTGCTGCATTCAGGCGTGGGAATGCTCAAACCGCATTACTCTTGTGCGGTTCGTGTTTTGTTTCGCTTCTTGTCTCAACCAAATGTTTTCATATATCTCAAAGTAAGGCAAATGATTTATGTTAATTGCAGCGTATCTCTTTTTGCATTGTTATCCTCGGTAGATATAATATGTTTCGAATTGTCTTTGAAAAAGTTCGAAATGGTTTATACAATAGAATTATTTTCTAGTCTCTAGATTTTAACAAGTAACTGGAAATTTTAGTATTTTGAGATATTTTACAAATTTACTACAAGAACTTTTTGACTAGAAAGCGATTATCTCCATAGGTTTTTAAAATATTTTTTATTTTTTTAAATTGTATCGCGTCTTTATATAAATCTTAAAAATTCAAAAATTATTATTACTTAATCATCGATTGGTTTATGTATTTTTTACGAAAATAGAGAGGTTATTCTGAATACATCATATTGTCCATGATTTCAATTGAATAGTAATTCGAATGCGTCTAAAAAGTAATAATTGAAAAAAAAAATAGCTTAAACGGACTATTTTCGATTTAATTATATTTTTCGTTAATATCCAAGTCGAAAAAAAAGAGTAAAATTGAAAATTCGAGTTATTATTTTACAGTTTCGAAAATGATATTTAGTATGTAGAACTTGAATTTGATTCTAGGTCAGTCTGAAATTTAAAGCATTAAGCTTTGGTTCGAATGTTTTTTCGTTGATGTTTTCTGTTTTCGCTATGTTTTGTCGTCCTGTTTGGTTTTTGCTACGTTATGTTGTCCGTTTTGTTGCTTACCTTGCTCTGCATGTTGTGTTACTCTGAGTTACTATTCCGAACTGACGATCCTACCTTCTTCCGAGTCTATATACCTCTCTTGGAGCCCCCTCCAACCTCTACTGCACCCTTACACAATCAGTAAAAGTCCCCACTAGCCGGCAACTCGGGGATGCTTCAGGAAGAAGTGTCCATTCTCGTGTGTATATTTTTATCAATTTTTATCTATATTAAGTTTATATTAAATATTATAATTAAAAGGGAATTCCTGACTGACGAACATTCAGAAATATCAAATTATAGTTCTTGAACTGAACATTTTTGAAAAAACATATTCCAAATTGTGTATTAATAAGAATAATACATGTTCAATATTCAATTTATTTGCTCAATATTTTTTGCTTAATTTAAATAATTCAAAAAATGGCCATTCAGATTATTAGTAGATTACCTACTTCACTTACATGCTTAAATTACTATTGAGTTGGTAATATGTCTGTATACTTATTTATTTTTCCATTATTATAAAATTCTTATACCAACTGTTTAAGAGTTGAATATAATTTAAATTCAATTATTTTAGTATAATTTCAATTTTAACGATGTACAATATTTACAATTTTTCTACATTATTCATAATAGAATTTATAAAAATACTTATCATGGATTTTGCAGGATCGTTATTCTTAATAGAATTTATATTTATGTCTTTTATTAATAAATTACGGATATTATTATTAATGTATTTATTTTTAATGCCACCATGTTTTATAGGTTTTCCAATATTTACGTGGATTTATGATTGAATATATTCAATATAAAATCAGGATTTTTTGTATATATATATTTTATTTTTTAGAAAGTGATAAAAAATACTCTGAATTAATCAAACATATTTGGGAATAGTTCTAAAAGTACATTATATAGTTAATAATAAATATGTATGAGAGGAAAATAGTTGACTGGATGATCAAATGTAGAAAGGAGATAGTTGAGGGGTGCAGTAAAAAAAAAACACTGAATAAGTACTAGACTTATAATTATGTGCCGACGTTTCGACCTACAGTGTAGGTCATCTTCAGGGCTATGAGAGAGAAACAAACAGAACAAAAAATATAAAAACGTACAGTAACAAAAATATGGTGACAAGTAATGTAGAAAGTAAGTAAGTAATGTAGAAGACGAGTAATGAGTTCATATTTTTAAGCACTATTTTTAATTTTTTAATTTTTCAAATTTATTATTCCTATCAACGATTTTTCAAACAGTTATTGTACACAATAGTTACTGTACGATAGTAATACTATTATTCACATTAGTTATTGTACATACAGTTCCATACTTTTCATTTTATTTATATTTCTAACTGTCATTCTACGAGACACCTTCCATTTCTTTCTACTTATTCCTATATTATTATGTCTCATACATTTACTTATATAACCTCTAGAAGTCCGTTATCATACATTATATATCTTTATTTTACTAGTTTTTCTAAATTCTTCATGTTCCAACCTTTTTTTATATGTTAATATTCTCATTTTGTATCTTTTGTTTACCTCCTCTTTTTTATTTCCCTTTATATTATTTTTACTTTTCTATCCTTTCTGTACATTTATTTTCTGTATTTTATTTTATATTCGTTATCTTTAATTATTATATCTGTCACTATTTTAATTTCTTTTCATTATCCTTAATTTTATTATATCTGTCTTTATCTTAATTTTATTATATCTGTCACTATTTTAATTTCTTTTCATTATCTTTAATTTTATTAAATCTGTCTATATCTTAATTTTATTATATTCTGTCACTTTTTTAATATTCGTTATATTTAATTTTCATATCTGTCACTATTTTAATTTTCTACATTACTTGTCACCATGTTTTTGTTACTGTACGTTTTTATATTTTTTGTTCTGTTTGTTTCTCTCTCATAGCCCTGAAGATGACCTACACTGTAGGTCGAAACGCCGGCACATAATTATAAGTCTAGTACTTATTCAGTGTTTTTTTTTACTGCACTCTCCAACTATCTCCTTTCTACATAATACTAAATAATACGTTATTATTACTCAAAGCCCAGATCGTAGTGGGAACCTGTCTTTGGTTAGGATATTTTTGAACTATGTGCTTGTGATGTGTTTTTTCCCCCTTTTTTTTGTATCTTTAATTTTATTATTCAACGGTTGTCTTACTGTGGTCTGGATTGGCGGATTATCAACAAGTTCTTTACTTTTATGTTCCTTAGGGACTTATTTATTTCATGTTTGGAATTTTTTCACACATACTTATACAATTATTTTTCATATCTTGTTTGAATCTTTACATTTACATATTAATATTGCAGAAGATCAAATGTACAAATTAAGGGAACTGGCATGCTTTATTTGGATATTACATGACAACTATCTAAAGTCTGCCGCGCTATCCCGCAAAAATAGGAGTATCAAGGTTCACCCATGAAGCAAAAATGTTTTAATAGATTTTTTAAGGATTTTATATGGACCATCTAACAGAAAAATGTAGCCAAGTCATGTATTTCAAGAATGTGTATGACATAAATGTAGGTTTTAATTTTACTGCCAGGTCACTACATGTTTAGTTCTTTTTTTATAACTCCTAGTGTAAAGTAGTTTTGTCAATTTGTTGAAAACATATTATATCACGTTTTAGTAATTTAAGCACTAATCTTGAAATTTAATATATATTACCAGTAAAAAAATATATAAAATATAATTAATAAATATATTTGATAAAACAATGACGACCCCTATTTGAAAAGTAGTCCAGTCAAGAAAAATATCATTGCGCATGCGTTAGGGGAAGTGATAAAAATTGCACTGAAACTTTTTTACATTGTTCTCCAATTTAGGAATAGTCGTATGAGCCGTTATTGAATTGCAGGTATGTCAAGGGAAATACTTTTAGCGAGGCGAAAGTGAAGGTAGTGAATGGAACCTGATAAAGTTGATATCGGGCATTTTAGATAAATTAGGGACATTTACCAAACTGCACAATCCCTGAAAATTGGATTTCATGCAGAAGAGGTCTGTCAGTATTTTATATGACTGACACATAGTTATACAGGGCCGAAACACAATGCTGATCCTTGATGTCTAATACTTAAAATACGAACAGGAATTTTTGATTCTGGTGAGATATCTATTTTCTGAATGCAATGACTGAATGATATCTTCGATAGTGAGGCACAAAGCAAATGAAAAAAATAATGAAGGAAATCAATGAATCTCTCACAAAGCCTTTTCGTATATCTTCATTCTTTCGATTTTTATTTTGTTGACTATGATTTAATGAAATAGTGTATCATGATGCGTAGGGTATTATGCCTCTAATCTCAAGGTCCTGAGTTCGAGAAACGCTGTTGCAGTTAAACTATCAAACAACATTGAACACAAGATCCCCCAGATCTATAAAGCTCAATCAGCCTGATCTACAAGCCTGAATGTTGAACCTGACTCGTCCTAAACTACCTCTTTCAAAACCATTGGCCTAGAAACAGTACACTTCCTACTGAATACTAAATCCATGTTCCTTCATAAGCTATAGTGATACTGATTTTTTTTTAAACCTGGAGTTACATCCTTGATGGACGGAAACATCACTCGAAGCTTGACATTAACCTAATAAACGTATGTAAACAGTGATATATAGTTAATTCAGTTTTATACTTGAAGTATTCATGTTAGAGAAGAAATAGTTGATTGGAACTTCTAATGTAAGGAAGAGATAGTTGCGGGTGCAGTCAATGAAAACACCATAATAAGTGCATACTTATTTATTGTGTGCCGACGTTTCGACCTATAATGTAGGCCATCTTCAGGGCTATGAGAGAGAAACAAACCGTACAAAAATATAAAAAACGTTGCAGTAACAAGAATATAATGACATGTAATGTAGAAAATTAAAATAGTGACTAGATATGATACAATAGTGAATAGATATGTTAATTAAAGATCACGAATATTAAAATATTTACAGAATATAATAAAATTAAAGTAGTGACAGATATAATAAAATTACAGATGATGAACAGAAATGAAAATAGTGACAGATATAATAATTAAAGAAAACGAATATAAAATACAGAAAATAAATGTACAGAAAGGATAAAATGTATAGATAATATAAAGGGAAAGAAAAATGAGGAGGTAAACAGAAAGATGCAAAATGAGAAGATTAAAATATAAAAAAAGGGGTGGAATATGAAGGATTTAGAAAACAACTAGTTTAATTATAGATATAAATTGTATGATAATAGACTTCTAGAGGTTACATAAGTAAAATGTAATAATATAAGAATATGTAGAAAGAAATGAATAGGTATCTCGTAGAACGACAGTTAGAAATGTAAATGCTGTTTTATCATATCTAGTCACTATTTTCATTTTATACATCACATGCCACTATATTCTTGTTACTGCAACGTTTTTTATATTTTTGTTCTGTTTAACTTCTCTCTCCACGCCCTGAAGATGGCCTACATTATAGGTCGAAACGTCGGCACACAATAAATAAGTATGCACTTATTATGGTGTCTTCATTGACTGCAACCCCAACTATCTCTTCCTTACATATACTTGAAGTATTCGTTTGATTTTATTCTCTTTGTAAATAAATGACTCATTTCAATCATGTTACCTAAACAGGTAGTTATTCAAAAAGGAGACAACAGTTATTCTAAAATTAGTAAAAATAAATCAATTTCCTTAATTATGCTCTAACCATCTATTCATACTATTTCCTTATACAGAAAGAAGTATTTAAGAATTAATATAACAGTTAATATTGAGTCTCGCTTCTCGCTTGGGTTATACTCTCAAAATTAATTGGCTTGTTTCATTACCAACTTTGACTATTGTAAATCAGGTTTACAAATCAGTATCATTTACAAACATAATTTTCCGTCAGAAATTGCAAACAAAAATTTAATATTTGTCAAAACAAGCAAGTAAAGTTGACCGGTTCTGAGTGTTGAGGTAATGAGGCCACTGCTCACGACATTATAATTTCTTACAAATGGATGGATCTTCATTCACAAGATTGCTGTTTAATCATTACATAACTTCTTCGCAGCAATTTTTACTTGTACTCAAAGTTATTCCACGTCTTTAAAATCCAGTGGGCGTGTTTGACAACCCAAGTTTTTTCAATTTCGCTCTTAATAGGTTTGTTCTAAAATACTTTTTTTTTTTTTAACTTTCCATCATTTCTCTAAGATATAATATTTAATTTAACTTATATTGACATTACCATTGGAATCTGTTGTTTTCAGAAATAATAAAATGTATTGAAAAATAATTTTGCAATTAAACACATACTTACATAATCATTATACCAACACTCAGAACTGGTCAACTTTACTTGCTTGTTTTGACAATTTAAAAAAAAAATTATTTATTGATATTTACAACTGTATTACAATAATACAATAAATAAATAGGCTAAGTAGATACATAATGACATAAGAATGACAGTAGAGAAACTACCCGTTGGTTGTACTCAAATCAAAGTTCAACTAAGAAGGTCATGTGGCCATCTTCTTTCCAGATGCCTCGGGGGATTATCGGGAATTGAAGGGGAAGCTAGGTTTGAAACTAGAGGGTTTGAGTGGTAATGAAGTTTGTTATGAAAGGATAGATAGCGGATTCGGGCCAAATCAGCAACAAATGGGACATTAAGGTCGTTATGGATGACTTTATTCTTAACAAAATAAGGAGCATTGAGGATTTTTCGAAGGATTTTGGATTTTAGAAATTGGATACGAGAGGAATTCGATGGCTTAGTGGAGCCCCAGACCTCTAGCCTGAAACGTCGAACGGTTTCTCGTCTTTTCAGTCTTGTATGAGGATTCCAGGTTAATCGTTTGTATCAATCCTAATCGTTCTAAGTATAGGATCTGTTCTACAGGCACCAATGGGATATCACCAAAGGATACTGAAGGGCAGGAAGTCATTGGTTTACGACCTAAAAGTGTATAACTGATTTAATGCGATTTTTGAGAATTTATTTTAATTCTCCAGTTTTGACTCCATTCTTCAAGATCAGTGATATGGGATGGGAGGTTTTGGGATGCAATAACTGGATTGGTGTTGACTGTATATAACCAAAAGTGTTTATAAATGTTTCCATAAAGAAGGACGTAACTCCAGGTTTGAAAAAATCAGTATCGCTACAGTCAATGAAGGAACATGGATTTAGTATTCAGTAGGAAGTGTACTGTTTCTAGGCCAATGGTAACTGGTTAGGATTACATTTACATTAGGATTCAGGATAAAACAGGAATGTCAGACCCTTTTCAACATACAAAAGGATACTAAGTAGATTGTCAGATCCATTCAGTTTCCCCTTTAAATATCATTGCAGCTTCCTTTAGTAGACATAGATAGTAATTGAGTTACATGATACGCAGCAAAGTACTTTGTTATTGTTATACGGAACAGTTATTATTAATTAAGCATTTAATAATTAATCAATCTATTGCCTCAACACAGATGAGTAGCGATTCTGGACCCTCTGGTCATAAAAAAGTGAAAAATACCCACAACTGTTTAATACCTATATACCTATTTACTATTGTTAAGAATATATCATAATTATTAATGTATTAGTTACTAATAATTATTAATAATTTAAAAGTATTATTATAATTGAAAGGAATTATCAATTTCAGTATCAATTTTCTTTGGGTATATTGTTGGGATGAATGAAATTGGATTGCTGATTGGTTATTCTACATCTAGCTTCTGTTAAAATTTATAGAATTTTATCTCACTCCATGCTAGCATAGCAAATGGGACGAAGCTATAGTCAGAGTCCTTAATTTTGCCTATCCAGGTTTAACTAGGATAGGGATCTTCGAGTACCTCAATGGCTTGGGACCACCATTTTACGTCCCCTCCAAAGAACAGCATAACTAAGGATCTTTGACTCCCTATAAAAAATCAAAGGCCATCTGCTGGACTGTTAACCCACGCTATGCCCATCTTGGGCATATTAGGAAGTCACGCTAACAACCACACCCCAGGTGACCCCGTAAATTAAAATTCGTTTTCGTAGAAACAACTCTATCGTATTTATATTAATATATCTTTTATTACTATTGTAACGTTTTATTTTTTTTATAACTAATTATCTAGTTTTCGACATTTTTGAAATAGCATTAATTTATTTCTTATTTGTAAGAATGTGCTTAAAAAAGACAAAAAAAAGCAAGTTATTTTTTTAATACGACTTTATTACAACAATTGTCATATGTCGTAAGCTGACAATGATTTTTTCCACATTTCCCGGTCCTGGCAGTCCTCCTCTGTAAGCCCTCTCGCTGCCATTCCTTCCTGCAATCCATCGTACCATTTCTTTGCCGGACATCCTCTTCTCTTCCTCTCCTTAGGAACATAACATTTATATTACTATATCTTTTATCACTATAGTAACGTTTTAATTTTTTTTATAACTAATTATCTAGATTTCTACGAAGTTTTCTATTTCTTGGGCCATCGACTTTCTGACATTCTCTTTACATACATGGCCGTACCAGCTCAGCTTTTTGGTTTCGATACTGTACAAGATATCGATTTCTCTGATCAAGTGGTTAGGGATGTGCTGGAGTTTCTATATGCTTCTACTACGTCTCCAGAAATCCATCTCCATCGCTAGGAGTTTCTTTTCTATGTTGGTAGTGATGGCCCATGTTTCTGAGCCATATAATGCCACACTTTTGACAAAGGAGTGGTAAAGTCTTTTCTTTGTAGACAATTGAACTTCCTTGCTCCATAATATAGAATTTAAAATTCTTATTGTCTTTCTTTCTTTCGTGACCTTTTCCTTTATGGCAAGATCGCAATCAGTTCTAGTGGAGAGCCACCTACCAAGATATTTAAAATTTTCACTTTGGGTAAGATTCCAATTCTCTAGTGTGAGGAGAGCATAATCTATATTCAAAGCCAAATATTCTGTTTTTTCTTCGCTGATTTCTAGGTCTCCCAATTTGTATGCATTATACAAGCATAAAAATCCTTCCACTTATCAATTCAGCCCATTCCTTTGTAAGATGATAAAACTTTTAATTAATTAATTAGCATAGTAAATAACTATACCACAACTAATGAAGGGTCTATGATCCGGTGATTAGTAAGGAAGTGCAGTTTCCTGAGGACAGTAATGCAGGCAAGTGATAAGATCAGGGTCACTCTTAACTAACAAAAATTATAACTAATAATTAAAAAGATAAGTGCCCGCTTTAATTACGTAATAATGCCCCCGACAGGTCTATTCACGACTGATGAGAGGGAATAAATAATTATCTACCTTAACTGGACTCGAAAAAGGGTCGGGTATTGGGTGACATGTGTTCAACTGACTCAGCTTCACTTTCTACTAAATTATCTAAGGAAGAATCAATCGTAGTCAGTCTTCACCGGACGATTCCGACAAGCATTGTCCTGATTATCATAATATAATCTTCATATATCGATCACATCATAGATTTACAATCTCTATACTAAATTCGATCGCAGATGATATATGAAATGGATTAATTAAAAGATTAAATCGATATTCGCAATCGATAATGAGTGACTTAACAGACGGAGGAAATACATCTTGTGGATGGATCCGTTACGTAAAATCTAGTCCGGCACCTGAAGCTGAAGCAAGAACATGTAGTGAACTTACATTTGCTTCTAGCCTCAGCCCAAAGTCCTGCTCTGCTTAGTAAGTAACTAGAATTTAACTAAAAGCTACCCAAAAAGTGACTCTCATTGCTATAGGACTTTGCTGCATTGTTTTTGCTGTCTTTATTTTTTATTTAATAAACCTCTAATTAAATTTTAAGAGAATTTTTACAAGCTATAAATCGAGTCTCGTATGTTTCCGGAGCAAAAATAGTTGATAATTTCTATTAATTCTAGTAAATTTTGTTTTAAAAAATATTGGACTAATCTCTTCCTCTTTGTAAAATTCTGTTACAAAAATTGATATTTCCTGTTTTAGTAGAAAAAATCATTTTTATGGAATCAATTTAGTAATTCTGCTAACGATCTAGTAACATATAGATTTTTGGAATAGTCTTGGCTCTTATTTTTAACTGTAATAGACAAATAAACAGGCCAATAAAATATATGGCTACGTCTTACGTTTCTCGAAGAAGCCAATGAAAACGAAGGTGGTGAGAGATCTTCGGGGTTACAGGATCTAGTCTGGAAAGACGTACTGTTGGGTATTGTCTTTCTTCTTTCATGGAATGATATGTCCTATTACCTTAGCATAAGAAACTGTAACCTAGTAGGTTGGTATAACAACATACTATGCCAAAGATCGCAGGTTCGCGGCCTAGCAGATGATGTTAGGATTTTTCAAAGGGAATAAAAAATCGTTGGTTATGCCAAGTAAAATGGCTATTTTGAGTCTTTGCTGTGTCTTGTATTCTTTGTTAATGATTCCTATCCTAACTACTGTATACTTGGATTGTCAAAACTTAGAACTCCTGCTGTGGCATCATCCGGCTAGCCACAGCAGCATAAAGTGACGTTAAATGAAATAAAAAAACTTATTTCTTAATTTTTTGATTAGTGAAAATAAATGGATTCAATTTTGTTGTTTTTGGTAGTGGTAACAGTGGAGACCACGATGTTGCAAGTTCCGGTCAAGTAATAGTTAAGGAGTAATAAGTTGAGGAGTAATAATTAAGTAATTCGATAAGTATGTTACGTTTTGATGGCTTATGTAAAAGAAAAAATAATTTAATATGATGATGAACAATTTAATGATAACAACTATCGCCTGTTCCGAATTCCTTTCAGACGCTTAATGTCCATATAAGCGATTCACCGAGCTTGAGCAATCGGAAGATTTAAAACTGGCCTGGCCACTTCTCGCCTCTTTCACAAACAGCCCGGATGTGAATACTCCCTTCTTTCATAAACAAGCCACGTCAGTCGCTAATATTTTACATCTTCGAAAACTTTTCCTCTATCATTTAAAAAAAAATTATCCACATGGTTTTTTTCTTCTTAAGTAAGAGATACGTGAAGAAGTGGGATACCCCAGTTGGACATCCGTGCGTGGGTTCATTCCTGGTTGTAAGGTAATTCATTTATTCTGTTATATCTACCAAGGATCGACTCTGGATTGAGAGATGCTATTGAGGCTTAATTACTTTCTATAAAGCGTGTACATGGTCCTTCATTTGCTGGGGTGTGTAGTGTAGTGTAGGCGTTTGGGAGTGATTATTTATAGCAGTTGTACAATACCACTTTTTACATAGTACTGTTTACCTTCTTAGGTACCGGTTCTGGATTCTGCATTTGATAAATATAATTTTAAGACGCATAGGAGAGGATTATAATTTCTGAACCATTAGATCAATTATACTTATTCTTATACTCAATAATAAACTTAAAACGAATCAGTATCAGATCGGTGGTTCGCAGCCCGGTAGGTGGTCCTAAACAATACAAACATTTATTTTCTTCCAAAATATTATCATGGATTTTTTGTTATGATCTAAACAATCTTCACCATCGGATGGGGACACATGTGGTGTGATTGTTAGCAAACAACCTTCTACGCCTAAGGTTGCGGGTTCGTATCCCTGCTTAGCTTTGGATTTTTTTAATGAGAGTAAAAATTCCTTTGTAATGCCGCCCTGCGAAAGTGACGTAAATTGGTATTCTGCCTATTCGTACATTAAGCCAAGGAGGTCTATAAATATATTGTAGAGCTCTATGAACAGAAGAAGTGAATTCATAGTATTTAAGAAACAAACTGGATTTATCTTCAAAGGTGTTAAGGTTTATAAGTCAATAGGAACTTAATGTTATTTACGTAAACTTGTTAAATTAATATAATAATTACAAAAGACTTTGTTAATTTCTTCTGGTTTAGACCGTTTAGATAAATTAAGTCAACCATGCTGCGAATCAAGATTCTCATCTCAGCCCTGAGGAAGTCAGCAGCATGGTTAGCGAAACGTTGGCGAAAAAATTTATCTACACGGTTTAAACCAGAAGAAATTAACAAAATCTTTTGTAATAATAGTGGCCGTGAAACCTAAAAGAATATTTAATATACTAATATTAATTTTTTTCTAAGGATTGGGCATCCATTTTTTTTATTAAAAAAAAAATAGATATTTCGACACTGATGATACGATAGAAAAGGCTAGGATTTAGAAGAAGAAAAAGTATATGTATATTTTGATAAGCGTTTTTAAACTGTTGTATAATGATATAAAAACCTTCTTGATTGGTGAATCGATATCATGTAATTATTACGAGGCAGAATGGATAAACCAACCAAGCCATATTTGTCAACTTGGAACGTAATATATTTATAATTAATTTTTACCTAGTGATGTTACGTTACAAGAAAAAATGTCACAACTTTTTATTAATTCATCATTAGGCAATTAAATTGTTATCACTTGCTGTTTTTTTTATAATAATGAGTGTAAAACGGTTATTAGAGATGCGAATGAGATTACATAAGGCTTCAGTTATTCTTATCTAATAGGAACTTTAATGAGGAGTATACCTGTACTGAGTTCGCATATGTGAGGTTCTTCATAGGACTGTTGTATTTTGAAGTATGCATATAGAGATTTATTATAAGTGTGTTATAGTACGATATTTTTTATTTTTATAGGTATTGTTTTTTATTGATTACGGTAATGTCTCGAACATTTAACGTTCGCTACACTTCTATAGCTTTCATAAATAATTCTAATATAATATAATATAAAGATAAAATAAATTATAACAAAAAACATTTAGTTACAA
This sequence comes from Arma custos, assembly GCA_037127475.1. NCBI lineage: Eukaryota > Metazoa > Arthropoda > Insecta > Hemiptera > Pentatomidae > Arma > Arma custos. The sequence continues at coordinate 97,324,928 of CM073760.1, read as the reverse complement.
TTTTTTTAATAACTCTAAAAAAATATTATTATCATAAAAATGAATAATTAACTATAAACCGTAGCTTTTTAAATTAAAAATGAAGTCATTATTATTAAATATATATTCTATATGTTTAAGTTGTTAACGTAAATTATATAGTAATTTTCCTTATTACCCTCCTAATTTTTGAGTCATTTGAATGTACCAATCTCAAGTAGCTTTTCATTTGCAAAATCAAAAGTCTATAAGTCTTGTTTATAAATCAACGTCCTCAAAAACCCTTGAATTTTAAATATCCTTTATTCTTTATTTTTCTTTTTTTACTTTCTGGTTCAAGATGGCGACTGTAACATCATAGATAAAATGAAAAATTGAAGAGATAATGATCTTTAAAACATTTAAGCTATAATTTTTTCGAGTCGATATGAAATTTTATTAATATATTGACCTCCTACGATGTAGTTGTATTACTAATTTTGTCAGGTACTGCTTATATTATTACTGTATGAAATACTATATAATTATACGTATATAGGAAAAATATCTATATTTTTGAATATATTTATTTTAAAGAGAAAATATATGCCCCCCGGCCGGGATTCGAACCCGGATCCTCTGTCTCTCCGTAGTAGGGCTCTATCCATTTGAGCCACCAGGGTCGCCTGCCGGCAGAGGCCAAATCTTTTCTCTTATCCAATCCCATGTCCTCGTGTTCTCGCAATTTTCTTGCGATGTATACACGAGAACGAATGTTCTTTGTACATTACTTTTAATTTTAGGATCTTGTTGACTTCGAACCGAGATCCTCTGTTTCACCGTGACAGATCTATATTTTTGCTTTGAGGGATTTTTTAAAAGCTCTATTTTACATATCACTGTGTTTAGTATTTATAAACGTTTTATTGTGTCAGTTTTCAGAAGTTAAAAATAGAGTTACTCAGTCTAAAATAGGAATACAAAGTGTTATTCTAAGTCTTCTTGTGATTCTAAAATTTCGCAGGTTTATAATTATGATGGATTCGACTTGGCTAATCAATTAGGACTTTCTTAGACCTCTTTCGGCTTACTATTCGGTTTTATTCCAGATTGTTTTTCTCTTTACTTTTGTGTTTTAGCCAAATAAATTTATTTTTTGTAAAAATCTGTTACTGTTAAACGTTTTTTACGCTTGGAGGGATATCAATGTTCTTTAAAAAAATACTTACTTTTATGTGTTTGAAAAAACGTTTCAAAAATACGTTTGATTATTTATTGCCTGAGCAACGAAATCGAAAGTAACACACTTTTCATTCCGAACTTCCTTGTCCATTTTGCAATTGATTTTCTATTGACCACAAGATGACCTCGCACTTTGAAGGAAACTTTAGAATTGTTATAATGTTGTCCATGTGATTACTGGTTATATGTTTGCAACAATCAAAAATGCTTTTTTTCTTTAATCCAATCTGGTGCTGTGTGTTCCTAAAGGTGCCCTTGGGAATAACACGAGCGTGCCTGCTTTGCGACCTTACTGACTTTATTGGTATGGCAAGTTATCTGGTCTAAGACCGACTTGGAAGGAGCCATAACTTTAAAATCAAACAACTGTTTTGATTCATAAAATCCATAAAAATGATCGCTCAAGGAAAAATGTAGCGTTTCACCTTGGATTTTAATCTGTTGTTTAATAAGCTTGCCTCGTGATGAACCCTTGAAATTATTATCGATTTTGATTGGTTGACAGTGATCATCATTCATCACGGTCAGTATAGGGTCAACATTGTTTTTTCCAAACAATCCACCATTTTACATTTACATGGGAAACATATACATAGCATTTTGATATTGTATCTTTTGATAATGAATTGTTTCTGAATGATACATTCAAAGCTTCTGATCGCGGAAATTAGTCTTCCGATTGTTTATAATTTCACCAATAAAAAAGGAACGGCCTATTGAGGCAACGTGTTCAATTCCGCTAGATTAACTACTTTTTCCATTCTACAGCTTCTCCTTTTTTCTCTTTTTTTCGGTAGTATAATTAACAATCTAGACTATGAATTATGCCTTATAATCTTTGACATAAATTTTCCCATACATTTTTCATACACGTGAACCAACTACGCTGTTGATTATAACAATTAAATTAAAGTATAAAATTTATCCGGAAATATTACTTAGTTATATGCTTTAGATATTCTCAACGAAATGTACTTCATTTTCACATATGATTTCTTTTTTACTGGACAAATGTAACTATTTCTTCCTTTTCGTCAAACCGAGCTGACCTTTAGCTGTCGAGAAGAAACGTGATGAACCGCCTACGGCTAGATCACTCACTACAATATCAGTGCAGGACATTATGGCAGAGTGTTAGGATTATCAAAGATAAACGGGATACATTGGACTAGGAACGGAAACCACAAATATCTTTCCCGGATATCATTGATGCTCAGACCTAAACTTGAGGTACTTAATAATAAAGGCTGGATGTGCCTCAGAAGGAATTCTTACTTCGTAGATATTACCTTCAGTATATTACTGTAGATATTTAAAGAAGATAACAATGATCTGTAACAATTGAGCTACTCATCTTAAATTTTACCTTAAAATGAATAAAATAAGCGAGAACATGAAAACATATTAATACATCTTATGTCAGCCTTCTTTACCCGTAGAAGATGCAGAACTTTGAAATGTTTAATATACTAACCTTAAAATGAATTGAGTAATTACTGAAATCATAAATTCATCGATGGAATCATAAACCTTTTTATGATCCTAAAAGGAAGGAGAGAGTGAAGAATTAATGGTGAGTTATGCTTCTGTGGCCTTTGTTGTGGAATGTTGTGTAGTTGCTGTGAATATATGATCTTACGGTGTAAATCTCCATGACGGTGTGTATAGTTTATTTATATTATTATTCGTGATGGACCGAAGAGTATAAAAAAATTAACTTAGAAATTTTGGATTGTGTTATTTGCATCTGAGTCAAATGAAGATCTGTAGTCCAGAAGATGTAATAGTTGTTTGTACTCCCTTGTGTGTTCTTTTATTTTTAATTTTGTAAATAGTTATTTTATAATTTTATATTAAGCAATATGTTTCATTTATTTCAGAAATTTTATGTTCCAATTCGTTTTTAAGGATGGTTATTGCTCATCGTATTCTTAGACGGTTTATTGAACTGAACTTTTTTTTTTTGTGGTTTGGCAAAAATTTCGGTATATGTAACTGAAAATATGTTGGTAAGGTTAGAGCAGCTTTGAGACGAAGTTTATTAGAAAAGATTGCTGCAAGCCCCCGTGCGATTAAACGCTCAATATAAACTGGCTCCACCTGTTCTAGGCTACCGTGTTATCTAACCCAATGGGCATTAAGCCTCGCATTTTACTTCTTTCTTGATGTTTATATCTCCCCGCATGCATCATTTCCTCCTTTTACTCCCTATAAATAATATAGAGGAACAGTTTTTTATGTTCTTTAATCAAAATTAACTAGTTTGAAATATCTTTTATTGCTTTCAGTTTTTTATTGCTTTAGAATTTAAAACTAAAATGTTCGTGTTAGAACAAGGCATATGCCAGGTTTCTTTTTCTTTAATATCCGAATTTCCCTATCTTCTTTCTTATTTTCAGATTCTTTCTATTTGATCCAATTTCATATTTACCTCTAGGAAGAGTAGTAGCTATTAAATATTCACACTTGTTCAATAATAACTACTATTCACACGTTTTATAATAACTTTTTGTCATTATGTATACTAAATCCGAACTATTTAAATTTGTTCATTTTCTGTGAATTGATAGATAAAAGACAAGCTTAATGCTTAAGCCCTAGGGACTTTCGAGATTCATAATGCCACACTCTAAATAACATTATATTAAAAATATAAGTGCATCATGCTAAATGATTATAATGAGCATATTGTTCATTTCTCTTATTGACAATTTCGGATCACGTTACTAATTTATTCATTTCTTTTTTTCTGCTGGAGTTTTTGTTGTCTCCAATATTCCTTCATGCGTTCACTGGCCTGTTTCTTTTGATCCTCTTCAAGTTTCGTTCAACCATCTCTGGTCTTTTTCATCCCGAAACCCTCCCAGATTTTTCACTCTACTTCTAAACCACTTCCTTCTAGCATATGATGCTCTGTAATGTTCAACTTTTCCAAGTCCTTTTTTTAATTCTTTAATCCACGTTAACTTCGATATCAGAGGTTATATTTTATAATTCATTTTTATATATTACACTTTATTATCAGAGCTAAAGTGGGTCACTTGAAATTATTAATATTCAGAAATAATTGGTCATCCATTGGTCATAAGTTGCCAACCCCTGCCTCAGGTAATTAATTAATTATTTTAATAAAAACTCTTATAAAAATTGGTCAATTATTTAAATTTGTTCATGCACTACAGTTATTTAATTTCAGGTCATATATCCCAGCCTGGTTCAGGATTTTTTTAAATATTTCAACTGGTATTAATTAGTTATAGATTTCGCAATCATTACCTGTATTTAATTAGCTGAGATATACTTACTTATGTTGATAGGCCATTAAGATTATCGAATTTAGAAATCGTTTCATAGATCCGATCCGGTTTAAACGCTCAGCTCCGAAAAAGAAAACAAATGTGTAAACACGAAAATAAATAAGATAAAAAAGGAGAAATTATTTAAGGAAACCTGCTACACAGAACGAGCGTGATGCATCTAATGGGTTCCCGATCCGTGACGTAACTGGAGCTTTGATAATGAACTCCTTCAGGGTTAGGCGTCGCTCCTCCGAGCTCTTGTGCAATCTTATTTATACATCTGTCCTCTGTTTCCATTTCTCTTTCTCTTTATATAAAATTTATTACCTATTCATTAAATTCAAACACGAAAGGTAGCGAGCGTAAATTATATCGCTTTGTTTAACTGTTGTGTCCATTGAAAGATTGTCGTTCAGTTGCGGTGAAGTTGCTGAGTTACATTACTGACATCTCTAAATAATTATAATGAAGCTAATATTACTACTTCTGTTTATGTCTTGTGTTTAATGTCTCTGAACTCCTCCTAAAAGCTTGGACCTATTATTAAGAATTTTTTCGTGTGTGTTCAAGTGGGTTAGAGAATAGTTAAGATTCTTAAATCGATCCTATAGGCAAACATTTTCTCCAAATCTTTTTCTAATTTTACTTTACAATTTAATTTTACTATTCATAATTAAGTCATCAGGCTTACTCAGTTCTCTCGTGTATTTCCTTCTTCTAAACAGTATTATTGAGGTTTTCATTTTTTATTTCTTGCACCATGAGGTTCTAGGATTATTATTGTTAATATTATTGATTAGGTCCAATTTTTGAAAACGTAACATACCTTTTACTTTGAGTTACTTTTGTTTAGTTTTTTTTTCTACCAGGAAGATAAGTTTTACAAATGAAGTTACAGAAGTTAAGATACTGGATTTTTTTTTCCATCTAACATCTCTTTATGGTATTATGGCTAATCCAACAATGCTGCGGTTGATTTTCTATTTTTCGCCTATGCAGGTATAATTATGTTAGGGATCTTTAACGAGTATCTGGCACCGCAAAGGCTCGACAACCTCATTTTACCTCCCTTCCGATGGGTTGCAAAACCAAGGATTTTCTCCTCCTTTCTGGAAAAAATCCCAGGGTAACCTGCTGGGCTGCGAACCCGGGACCTTCAGCACTTGAGATTATTATTATTACCTATATACTACTATAGGTGAGCCCAAGGGCAGGTTTAAAATATGATGATAGAATAGTTATATCTAAATGTTATCCATCTGTGGTTTTTGCAAGTTGACCTCAACAAATATTTGTTTCGCAATATTTGACATTTTATGCAGTTTAAAACAGCACACTTAATTAATATGTGATTAAATAGATATGAGAGAAAGGAGCGCAGTAGCGTGCAATTGAATACCTTACATTATAAAATTACTCAACAATCACTAATTATGAAATATATCATTCGACTAATTAGCTTTTCGAGTCAAGTAATCGATTATAGAGTGGAAATCTTGAAAATATTCTCAATTTCACGGAGGGAAAATTGTTGTTATTCATGGAATTTTTTTCTTAGCAGGTTCATCCAGTGTTGCTTTTAAATCGTGTGCATCTCATAGCCCCAGAAATAGATTGAGAATGAACATAGGTTTTAAATGTCCTTTAGAAACCGAAAATATAACCCACGGATCAATATTACCTGCCCGTCGACAGATTGTTCTTTCACAATTTCCAATCTTTCTTTGAAGGAGAAAAACATTTCGCATTTCAATACTCTGATGGCCCAGTCACGAAACTATGGATCAAGACTGAACTAAAAGTAGTTGTCTCTCTCTAGATTTATGGAACACAAATAATTTTACAGGTACATATTTAATATTCAATTAAGTAATAAATATACATTTTATCTGAATTGTATTTATATTTCAATTGTATTGTATTGAGTTCATATAATATATGATATAGGATATGTAAGTTTTAAACGATTTAAAACAATTCTTAATTTAAATATTTTATTTGAAAAGAAAATATATGGCCAGAACCGGGACTCGAACCCGGGTGTTTCACCTCTCCGTGGTGACGCCTCAACCATCTCGGTCACCCTGGCACGTTTCTCGGCCAGCCTTATCAATTCTTTTCACCAATCCTATATCTCCGTGTTCTTGCAATTTGCGATGTACAAACGAGGAGGCATTACTTTATTTTTGGATCTTGTTGACTTTAAGTCATTAATATTATAATTTATTTAATTGTTGTTGTTAATTTGTTTAATGATATTTTATAATTAAATTAATTCTTAATTTATTTTTGTAATAACAAAACAACTAAAAGTTGAGAAAATGTGAAGTATTTTAATGTTGAAACTTAGCGATAGTTTCAAAAGTAAAATTAGTTTTAACTAAACATATGCAATGAAAGTGATTTATGAGGCATAACGTTCCAGAACCTTGTTTTTCCTTTTTTAGCCTTTAGTTGGTTTCATTCTTGTACAGTAAACATTTGTTTATGTTCGCAACTATTTTTTTTTTTAATTTGAAAACAATGTTATTTGCAGAATTTTTCTTTATGTCGTTAGGTAAACTAACATTTCAGACAAACCATTATTCATTTCTCAAATAACAAAACATTATAAGATGTAGAAACAGATTTATTGTTTCTTAGACAACACACTAGAAGAAAACAAGAGACGTATTCCAAAATGACTCAATAGGTTTAAAAAAAAAGAGCACGATGTCTAGCTAATTATTTCAAATCGTTTTTTTAATTACAATATTGCTATCCAAATAAACATTTGAAATTATTGAATTAATTTATATTAGTCGTTCTCATAATAAAAGAGCGCCTAACTGAGACATTTTCATGCCCCATTAACTGAATACTATACTACGGTTACTGCAATACTCTTTTGTAAATAGTTTTCATAGCGATGAATTTTTTAGATGACAATTGTATTTTATTGCTCAACATTTTCGTCAATAAATAATCTATATAGTCATCCGTATGCTATTTTAATATGATTAAGCCAGATTGCTTGGTTGTGCTAAAAGGTCTCAATATTCCAATGTCAACAAGGATCTTTAAACTCTAAAGAACTAATTAGTAAAAGATAAGGTTTGAATCTTTCATGTCGTAGCTTACTTTCTTTGTATTTTCATCAAAGTTATAATTGTTTTAATTTAGTAAATAAAACATTATAACATTCCTTTTTAGTTAGCGGATACTAAATAATATATAACTGAGTTTATGAATTTAGTTTGAATAGATTATTTTATTACGATTTCTTTGTTTAACGTTCAAACAATAATAAAATATTCTTAATAACCTAATTCTAGTTTCAGCGGAAGGTTGTATAAGAGCAGGGAAAAATCGGGAACATAGGAATACTTCCAGTTAAGGCTTAATAGGAATCTGTGTGAGCCTCAGGCGGATTTGCAGATCCCACAGGGCTCTGCAAATCTAAATGAATTCAGGGATGTGATTTTACTTTCATTTATCTGAAGAAATACTTCTGTTTTTGGCTTCCCCCCTTCAAAATTGGAGTTGTACTAAACAAATACAATAAGAAAAATCCATTTGCAGTTTTTATCAGATTCTACTAAGCTGATTATAAAACATGGAAAGCAGCCACAAATTCAAAAAGGAAATGTACGTTAATAAAGCTTGTTCTGCTTCCATTACTTTGATTTTATGATGTACCGGTTAATTTCAGAGCATTATACCTTATAAATTAGGAGGGATTCATTACGAAGATATTGAATCGGGAAGACATTGATGAAAGGTCGGGCTGATTCGATGTAATGGTTTGATTCACACCGAAGGATGATGAGTTAGCTATCGGCCTGTTCCGGATTGTTCCATTCGGCAACGGCAATCACAAACGGGGCCTGATAATTTACTCTAAATGGCCCCTAATTGTGGCTCCATAAATATCTCATATTTACACACATGGATGACTGGATGGCGAGAGTCCGACGTGCCCTCATAAGCTGCACGGTTCATCCTCGATGAAGGCAATGTTATGCAACACTTCTTTAATTTAGTTACATAACCGATAAAAGTGCATCTAAATTCAGATTATATCTTGAAGCCATATTAATGAGCTGATGTAAACAGAGCGTTAAAAGATACAATAGTGCAACGGGTGCGATTCGAGTGCAGGATGGTACGAGAACTGCGCAACTCAATACCATTTTCCATTAGACGTGTTTTTTATTACTTCCTCCACTGCCTAAGGCAGGGCTTTTTTTTTTTTATCTTTTAGGAAAGTAATTTTTTGATTTATTTATCAAGTACTTCCATTAAAAAGCTCACTAAATATTTTATTATTGTTTCTGAGCCGACTAAGGTAGGTATTACCTAAAATGTACTTCCATTTAAATAAAAATAAATGATTTAATAGAGCTAGCAATAAATATAGTTATTTTAGGATTATGTTTATATATCTTTAGGGAGCGGTGTGGTCCAGTGGTAGAGCGCTGCTTTACCGTGCCGAAGATCCTGGTTTCAAACCCTGTTTGCTGGCAGAGTTTTATTTAATCTGCTAGCGGCAGAGATGGATTCTATGTGATCCTGGACCCTTTCGGGGCTCACCTAGACTCTACAAAGTGGTTATTCAAAATAATGGGGGAAATCTGGTTGTTGAGCGTGATCTAGGACAAATCACTTCACTGTACAACCGTTGTAAAAGAAACAACAGTCTCTTCCATGTACTGAACCCAAGACCCTCCATAGGTTTTAGTGGTACAGATATTCTTCGTTGTACGTTAGTTAATTCCTCCTAAACATTGAAGCGATATCAACGACTTTTTTCGTGAGTCTTCAAGTGAGTTTATGTTCACAATTTCGTCCGATAGATAATTTTTTTAAAAAATATCCTTCTCTTGTAAGTATTTTATATATGTATATTCTATTCATATTGTGTCTATTCATTGTGGTATGAAAATGCTTGAAGATATTTTTTTTTAATATCATTTAAATCCGAAACAAAAACTACTCGTCGTAAAAATTGTTAGAGGCTTTTCTTTCTTACTATTAATTAAAACAGTTTTAATTTTATATTTAAGACATTTAAGCATAGGGTATACAGATACTCGTATACTCACACGTAATTGATTGTAAAATTTGTGATAACTATACGCGCGATATCGTCATGTATTTTTTAAAGTATACTTTAATCAGAAAGATACACATAATTACAACTTATTTAAAAACTTTTAAAATGTTTCGAATATATATATATATATAAAAAACCAGATTGATATTGTAGTAATGTTTAATGTTGAGATAAAGTTAAAACCATGAAAATGAGAGAAGACTTCACTTCACAACGTGTCAAAACATTAAATTATTACTTAACAAATTAAAATTGATTAAATTAAAAAGTCGAAAATATAAGATTCCATTTACTAAAAACATTAAATGTACATTAATATATAATTTTCGAAAGTAGTTGACATTTCATAAAATGAGGAAAGCATTCCTTTGGCGATGAAAAAAAACCTTCCATTAGTTTCATCGCCTCTTATATTTCGTCATGTTTATCCAGCAAGCAGTTGGATAAACCTCGAGCCGTTTGAGAAATTGGATTAATTTAAGTTCAGAGTTATATTGTACGCGTGAAATTGCAAGTAGGCAATAAATAAACAATCTAAGAAGCATAGACTTGAGTTTATCAAGTTTTCGCATAAAACTTTACTTTGCTGGAGTATTATTTCTTTTACTAAGCACATTTAATTTCACGGTCCTCTTTTTCACCAATAATTTGAAAAATAGAACTCAGACTAAATTTGAGGTTTCACCTTCCGAAAAATATCTCCGTTGCTCTACAAACAGCCCGTGCTTATTTCCTTAGCAATGACTTTTGTATCATAATACGGTTTGGTCCACCCAAGATTGCTATTTATATTTTAAAGTACAAATGAATCATATTAATTAAAACTATAATTGCGAGGAACTACGTATGAATGATTATAGCCTAGTCTAATATGACCTCAACGGATTGTTTTGCCAAGGACTATATAATTACATTAAGATCAGATATTCTATAATCTTTATAAGATCTATAATCTGTTTATCTTTATAGATATAGTACGTAGATGTTTCCTGTAGATGTATTCCTTTAGATGCTTTCAGTTGTGTCTACTGTATGATTAGATTCATTCTAGAAAGAAATCACTGCATTTTATAAACTTAAAGAAAAGATAAATAAATCAAAGAGAAGTACCAGACTTCGTACTGTTCAAAACTGTAAAAATATCCACTTTGATATGTGAATCCATTCTGTATATTAGTTATTAGATATACCTTCAGGCCAGTCTTCCCTTCCAAGGAGAAACTGTTATATTTTTTCAGAGAAGCCTAGCTTAGTTTTACTATCTCTTCTCCAACCCTCTCCCAATAATTTACGACTTTTTCTGACATCATTTCAGGTAAATATTTATTTAGGTAATAAAAACGGGCCCTTCGAAAGGAACGTACGTAACCAGTTCCTCGCGCGATGGTTTCGTAACGTTTATTAGCTCTGATACGTTACCGATTGGAACATGATTGAAATTCTACTATCTCTATATTATTAATTACTTGCAAATGAAAGCCTACATCAGTAAAAAGTATCTCTCCCTTTCACTTTAGATTTATGTTACTTAAATTCGTTTTCTGACATGAGAGCCTTGTGATTACTCGGAAATCGATTTACTCTAATAATTATAATAGGTAAGTATTTGAGAAAATGTTTGAGTATGCGGTAACAAAGTTATACAGAGAATAAAAATTGTTTCTTGTTTGAGTTTCGAAGTACCATGCAGGCCATGAAAACCAAAATAGGTAGTGTTAGCATAAAGGTTTAGTTACAACTGTAAAAGTAATATCAGGGGCTTAAATATGATGAATACAAATATAGCGATTCTTTACTTCGTATTAGGTTTAAGAGAGCGTGTGAACTTAAACCATTCTCATAGTAAACCAGTCTTGCGTGTACGTTCTTCCCCAATCCTCTTAATTCGTTCACTATGTTCCTATGTATAGTTCTTTCTTCCTTTCGTTCACCCATTTTTTCCTGGCATCTTTGGTATCAGTTGTTTATTAAATTTATGTTTTTTTTTCTATATCCATCCCAATATTTTATCCGACCATTCATTTAAAAAGCTGAATTAAAACAAAATAAATAAAAATTCCGTTTCAGAGGATCCTTTATGTACCAGGATTCTAGCTTGGATTTTGTTGTCAGATAAGGTTTATTGCTATATTTTCTTAATTATTAGGACGACTCATAAATATTTAATATTGTATATTCTTCTTTAAGTATGTTGCCAAGAAAGGTTGTAATTTTGGATCTTCTGAACTTTGGTGAATCGTGTGGTTATTGTTTCGCCTACTTATTATTTTATTATTGCGGCGCTACAACCCGGTGACAGGTCTTGGCCTCCTCCAACCGTTTCCTCCAATCGTCACGGTCCTGTGCTGACGCGATCCATTTCCTCACTCCCAGTATGCTTCTAAAGATATCATCCGACCTCCTCAGCTTTGGTCTTCCTCTCCTCCTTGTTCCATGGATTGGTTGGGTCAACTATACCCTTGGCATATCCCTATCGGCCATTCTGGCAATATGGCATACCTTAGCCGCCTGAATTTTATTGTTGTAACAATTTCGGCTTCTCCAAACGCCGTATACAGCTCCTGATTTCTCCGGCGTTTGCATTCTTTCCCAACTTTTACACCTCCAAAAATTCGTCGGAGAACTTTTCTTTCAAAAATCATGAGCTCTTTTTCGGTTACCATAGATGCTGTCCAACATTCTGATCCTTACAGGAGTACAGAACGCACTTTTTATAGAGGTCAAGGTTGGTCTTTCTTGAGAGTATTCTATTGCTGAGCTGTCTAGCTAGACCAAAGTAGCATCTATTAGCTGAGGCAATCCTCTTACTAATCTCCACATCGGGGATGTTGTCTTGCGTCACTATAGATCCCAGGTACTTAAACTAAGAGATCTTTTCAAACTTATGCTGCCCTATGGTCACTGTCTTATCTGGTCTCGGAAACTCTTCTGTAGCCATGTACTTAGTTTTGAACTCATTTACCTGTAGTCCAAGTTTACTGGCTGATCTCACCAGAGCCTGAAATGCCTCACTCACTGACTGAAAGGAGCGTCCCACAATAATAATTGATATACTATTTGTTTATACTTTGCGCATTAGAAAAAAAAAAAGTTAATGCATGTTTCGCTTGTCCTCAATACTTCACTCACATTATTACATTCTGCTACGTAACCTCTCCCATACTGGAATGTCCATTTATATACGATTGTAGGAGCGATCATTGTTCTGTCATCTCAATGGTTATAAGAACCTAGTATATAGCTTGTTATGTAAAAGAGTTACATTTTCTTATAGACATAATATTGCAGAAGCTTGGCCTCCATTAAGAAGTTGATTGAAGCGACGGGCCTTCCGCCATGTTTCCTATCAAAATGTTCTTGCGTTCGTCAATTAGGTTTTTGTATGTTATAGACGTCAGTTAACGGTTTTGGATTATAGGAATCATAAACCATGTCGGCTTTATCGTCGTTTTAGCGAATTACCTTCATAAAAGAAAGATTATTTGAACTGAAGGGTGTTTTCTTTTTTTTTGACGAATATTTTCACGGTCTGTGGCAGCCTTTAAAGCCGTAGTTTTATCTCTTCTGGTTGAATTAGGCGGTAGATAATTATTTATCAAATTATCTCTTATTGCTTCATCCCGCGAACGTGTTCTGCCATTGGTGGGTACGCTCTGGTAGCACCGCGAGGCCTTCTGGAGGACGTTGCAAAATCTTCTCCGGTGATGAAAATTCTTAATGACATCCATAAGAGACCATCGAACCTTTCCCTCGCTGCTTTCCTCGAGGCATATCATAATCCGATTAATTAAAATAATTACTATATAAATATATATATATACATATATATATAATTACCATCGCTACGTTTGGGTTTAATTACTTTCTACTTACAACAGATAATCACAGGCCTTGAGTGCAACTGTTTAATGGCCAATTAATTAAATAGAAATATTTGTTACCGCGTTTATCACTATTTTTCACATAAATTTTCATTTAGAATTTAATTATTTTAATTTATGTCATTTAATTTATTATTTACATAGATTTTTTTAAATATTAGCCAAAGCGTTTTAAACGTAGTTAAAAATAATAATATCGAACAATAACCACTCGATGTTTGAGAATTACAGATACAATGAGAATAAGCAGAATTCAGTTTTATGGGCACCTATAAAGAATGACAAAAAGGGTATTCACTTATCTTAAAAAGCTGAAACTGTCCAGCAGAATTACTGAGACTGATAGGACATCGAAGAGACCTCAGGCTCCGGATAGCATTGAAGGAAGTTCTTCACTAAGGCTGGAACTTCAGCTCCGGGTTTTCAAGGAAGACCAAAGAGAAAAAAAGGCACAATTTGGACGCAGGAGAGAAAGCAAAAACACGGAGAGAGAATGAAAGAGATATGGAAGAAAACAAAAGACGTATTCCAAAATGAGTTAATAGGTTTTAAAAAAAGAAAAGAAGCACGATGTCTAGCTAATTTTTTCAAACCGTTTTTCTAGTTACAATATTTCTATCCAAATAAATATTTGAAATTATGGAATTAATTTATATTAGTCGTTCTCATAATAAAAGAGCGCCTAACTGAGACATTTTTATGTCCCATTAACTATATTACGGTACAGCAATACTGTTTTGAAAATAGTTTAGATAGCTATGAATTTTTATATGATAATTTTATCTATATATATTCATCCATATGATATTTTAAAATGATTAAGCCAGATTGCTTGGTTGTGCTAAAAGGTCTCAATATTCCAATGTCAACAAGGTCAATGTCAATAAACTTTAAAGAACTAATTAGTAAAAGATAAAGTTTGAATCTTTCATGTCGTAGCTTACTTTCTTTGTATTTTCATCAAAGTTATAATTTTTGAATTTAGTAAATAAAACATAATAACATTCCTTTTTAGTTAGCGGATACTAAATAAGATATAACTGAGTTTATGAATTTAGTTTGAATAGATTATTTTATTACGATTTCTTTATTTGTTTAACGTTCAAGCAATAATAAAATATTCTTAATAACCTAATTCTAGTTTCAGCGGAAGTTTGTATAAGATGTGATAACAGAGATAGTGAAACAAGGGAAGCCTTCAGCAATCTGATGCCTCATGTAACAATATTGCAACTTCTAACCTTCCTTTGTTTCTTCTTCTACTCTCAATTGTTAGATTAGCAATCCATTCCTTTCTTTTAACAAGAAAAAACGACTTATATTGTATATTATTATATTAATAATAATAATAACATAACGATTTATGTTGCATCTTAAATAATAGTAAGTGTTAATTTCGTTGTTAAGTTCCGTTGATTGTAATTTGTTCCATAAAATTACAGTACTTAAAGGGAGGAAAATTTAGTCTTAAATCTTATTTAATAATTTAGGCCTAAAACATTTTAATCCTGTGATTCATTACCCCATTCACTCAAATACTTCACTTATTTATTTCACGCATTTCACTATGATACACTTTCTTCAGCATCGATTCCGCTGTATTTGCTACATTAACCATCTCATGGTGTTAAGTGTAAGAACGTGAAAACTTTATAGATCTCTAAAAAAAATAGGATAACAACTTGCCTAACAGGCACAGGCTGTGTTAAAGGATTAATCATATGACAAAATTACAGATTCCAAAAATCCATAAAACTCGAAAAGAACTTGGTCACACCTGTTTTTTTCTTCTTCTTCATTCTATAAATGATACTTATCAAAACTCGATAAAATATTGAAAAATGGGCATTGAAAAACTATTAAATTTGTTGATTATACTTTTTGAATTACTTTTAATAAGCTAATTCAAGTTTTTATGCCATTAGTATTAATGATAATAAATTGCATAATTAAATATATATAATTGCTATAAGAAATAGAAAATAAATAGTTAATTATTATGACCGTTTTAATTATCTAAGTTATAATTTATGGCGTAGTAATAGATCATGTGTGTGTTCTGTAGGACAATAGCCATTCCAGCCTTGATTTTAGTGACAACCTGAGAGTGTTTAATTTAATTTGTCTTTTGTTTATTTATAACAAACGAGCGATGATAATGTTTACAAACGGTGAAGGAATCATTACAATTTAAAAAATCATTTCCTTTAAAATTACGGGTAACTTGTTTTCATATCGAGCTGGCTCAGATGAGCTGGCATACCCTGTATTTAACTCATGAGGATCTGCCGTTCGGAATGAAGATGGTAAGATTGCTATACCTGCTGAAGCAACCGATCCGGAGTGTTAGAATGTAATAGTCACGTTACGAAGTAGAGGATTCTTTTCTAGCCCTGCAATTTAGGAGTCACTCGGTGGAGGATCTTCCTCAAACCTTTTGATATTTGTTACGGAATAGGTTAGTTGGGTTTGTAGATGCGAATTAGTGTCAAAGTATGAATTAATTATCATCAATGTCGTGTCTCCTATAATAAATGAAATATAATACCACATTTCGTCAGTTTGAGCTCATAAAGATATGTGTCGGTTCAGGACCGAAATTTGTTTGGCGGGCTTTGATGAAAGGGATAATTTCTAGCCATTAGAGAGCAGTTAGTTGCCATGCCGAAGGTCCTGGGTTCAAATCCCGCTGCTTGGCATATATTGATTTAATATGTTAGCAGTCGGAGATGGATACAACGGAATCTAGGACCCTCCTCTGGCTTACCCAGCCTTTTTAAAGCGGGTACCCGAAATAGTGGGAAATCTGGCGGTTGTGCTTGATCTAGGACAAATCACCTCCCTGCACAACCTCTGTCACCGAACCAGTACAGTCTCTACCACCTTTGAACCCAAGGCCCTTCATGGGTTGTAGTGGTAAGTTTTGTTTTCTACATACCGGTTCTTTGGATCTTATGCTAATCATCATCAAGACCATTCTTCTCTCCCGCTCAAGAAGTGTATGGTCACCTTCTGTACAGCCCAGACCAGTCTGTACGATTCTCTACCATTTCCTTTTTTTTATTCCCTTGTAGATTTCTCTTCGAAAATCATTTTCGATGATCTTCAACTCCTTCCAGGGTATGTCGGGGTCTTCCTCTGGACTTTCATCCGTTGACCTTAATCTAGTCTGTTATCTATGTTAGTATCTTGGCCAGGTTGTTATTTTCCATTCTGAAGACATGTCAAAACTATTTTCTTCGATAAGAATTTCTGTTGGTTCCACTCTTAGGTTTGATCTTTAATCAATTATTCAATTTTAGTCAATACAATTAAACCATATAACATGAAGAACATATTCATTTTGGAATACATATCTAAAAATTGTTGAGTTTAGAAGAGGTATGGAGTTACAGAAGATGTGATAAAATTTAGCATTTCCTCCTAGGCAATAAACGTTCCTTTCGTACGCAAGCCCCGTTGAATTGAAATTTGAATATGTTCATTAAATAAAGTGCTTACTTTCAACTTTGTCACGAAATTATACAGTTCCCGCGCAGTTTGTCAAGAAACCTGATACTGATGTTATAAAGTGAATTAAAGAGTCCACGCTTCCTACCGTTGATTATTTATCCTGAATAAGTCTTCTTAACGAAGAAAATTAATAAAATATTTAGTCATAGTTTTTTCTTTTATTGTGTAATTCTCATTTGCAACTGCGTATTCGCACATCCAGCAAGTTTGATCCAAGTGTTTTTCTCTTTGCTATGCTGCATAGAATATCAAGTTATGGAAATGGAAACATCAATAGTTGAGCAGTCTTTTTAATCTTTTCCTATCAATTTAATACCGGGTAGCAGGGGGTAGAAAAGCGGAAGAACGGGTGGATTTTGTGTTGATGAGTGGAATGTTGTGTATTTGTTGTGAATATATGATTTTATATGGGGAATGTTCACGTCGTTGTTTGTCGTGTGATTCGAAATGAACCAAGGAGCATTAGCACTTTTTCTTAAAGTTTTAGACGTGTTTTGCTTAACCACAAAGTTGTGCTGTATATGTACAAATAAGTTTTAGTATACTGTTATAGATTAGTCGTTTGTATCACAAGTCAAAAAAATTTATTGTAACTTTTTATCGATTTATATCAAATGGAACTTACTGAATTTTTGTTTGTTTACTAAACTGTTAATTTTTTTTCAAGGATATTTATTTCACAGCCCAATACCATATAACGTTACTTCGGAGTACTTTTGAAAAACAAAAACAAAATAATTTTTTCTTTTATAATTTTTTACAATCAATTATGATATTAATGAGTATGTTAGCTCTACCATTGGTTCTTAAGTAGTTTCAGAACTGGTCTTTGGATTGTAAGCCTCCTTTCTTCCACTTCTCTTTAAAGATAATAATTTTTTCCACTAATGGAAAATTCTCCTGTTAACAAGTTTTGTTGTTATTAACTTGTTCAGGGTTCCTTTTTTATAGTTTCATCAGGCGCTATAAATTAATCGATGACATCATTATTTTTCTATGATATTATTACGTGAGAGGTATAAATGACGTATAAAATTTCTGATGTGAAACGCGATCTCGTCAATGTTTATGTTGGCAATAATGACTCGTAAATGGTTAATAATATAAAAACTAATAAATGAAGTCCTTATAAAGTTAATAATATAATCTTAGAATGGCTTCGTAATAATTTTATTGCGATAACTATTTGATTTAACTGTTTAAGTCAGGCCTCTCTTGACGAGACCCAGTGCAAAATAATTTAGCGGGTAGTGTCCGTTTTTTTGAAAATTTTGACATTGACTTTACTTCTTCTATTTCAGGCTTCTAATAAAATAAATTACCTGATAAAAATCATGCACGTGTGCTTTTAATTAATTGGTTATTAACATAATTAAACAATAATTAGTAAAAATTTATTAGTTTGGGATGGGTTTACACTTTCTTCAAGAGGGGTCCTAGGTAATGACAGTATATAAGTTTTCTCTTTGCTCACTAGTATTATTCAACACTTCATTGTAGAAGAAATATGAAGTAGCTAATTGAAGTATCGATTGAGAAAAAATTATTAACTTTAAAAGTAAGTCTTAAAAGAGCTTTGTCTATCAAAGGATCAGAGGAGGAAAATACCGTCAAATACTTTGTTGAACGGATAGATGTAGATAAAAATAATAATTTGCTATATGGGCTTCTCTGTCCAAACAGTGAACTCAGGAAAAGTTAAGATCCTTTGATCTAATTTGATTTTAAATGATATTATGGGATGCCACCTGCAGATAGTTATAACTGAACAGCAATACTATACCAATAATATCCTTTTTCATTTTTATTTTTTGTAGTTTTTTTTTGTAGTGGTGATCATGGTTAGAATGTTACATATCAATTTACAAAAAAGGAGCCCTTTCGTTGTATGTGAGTACTTACATCGTTAGTGCCTGCTGTTCTTCCTTCAACTGTAGCTGTCCATCCTTATAGGTACAGGTACTAGGGGACAGTG
Organism: Arma custos; assembly: GCA_037127475.1. NCBI lineage: Eukaryota > Metazoa > Arthropoda > Insecta > Hemiptera > Pentatomidae > Arma > Arma custos. Next base: position 97,305,965 of record CM073760.1, on the reverse strand, counting down.
ACCATTCACCTATTTATTTACATATTCCTAGTATTCTAAATAGTGTCTATATTTTTTATCATCCTCTGATTACTATTACCGTGTTTGTCCCTTGAATCTATTTGGTCTGAAGTAGTTTTCTTAATTATGTCCATATTTAAACCATTAACTAGGACCTAGGATCTAGGTCCCTCCTGGTGCTCACCCAACCTCTATAAAGTGGGTACCTAAAATAAGGGGGAAAACATGGTGGTTGAGCGTTCTAGGACAAATCACCTCCCTGCACAACCGTTGTCCTTGAAACAGTACAACTCCTCTAGCATGTACTGGAACCACATACCCGTTCAAAGGTAGTTGTGGCACAGCTTTTTTTTTTTTTTAAACCATTAAGTAACAGCATTCAGAATTTAACACAGCAGATTTTAGAAGACGCAAAACTGTTTCGCCACCAGAAGAGGATTCGTCATCGGAATTTGTCGATCGGATTCAAGCATGTTTTATAATAATAGGAAGTGGTATAGTAAAAAAAAAACTAATTGATGAATGGTTATTACCCATTACTGTCCCTCGGAACCAGTTTATTATGCGGATGACTTGGGATAGTTCCGACTCGGTATATAACTAGGAAGGATGATATACGAGAGAGCGAGAGTGAGAGTGAGTGAGTATGTTTGTGTGTGTGAGAGAGAGAGAGTGAAAGAGAGAGAATGAGTGGGATGTGTAGCAGGTCCCATATGACCGATTGACCGGGTTCTGGAACGGTTACTCAACAGTCCTCGAAAGTCGGACACCTCTCCGTTCCCTAGATCACTTTCATTAAGCTCACCATTTACATAAAAGGAACTCATACGTAACCGGATCCTATTGTTCTCGCTCGCTTGTCACGGGTTATTTTTTTTTATAATAGTTACTTTGTTTTGTTTAAATAACAGTGCACTTGTATCAGTATAATCTGTTTCTTGCACTTAGTTCTCGACTTATCTTAACCAATGTATCACGATTTGTGTTTTCAAATATAGATATTACGTAACTTTTAGAATGGAATACTTTTCTGTTTTATTTTGTCAGGAACGATTCTGTTTCTATTTATTCGTTCCGGGAAGTATTCACCCGCTCATTATCAAGGTAAATGATTAATATCAAAATCACGTTTGCATCTTTTTTTATGTTAGCTGCTTTAAGTTTCATAACTTCAGGTTAAGCATCAGGGGATCTACATGGGTATATAATTCTATTTTTGCCAACATTCATATCTTCTTCCTGATTAAATATTAAATTACGAATATATCTACAGCCCCTGTGAATAAGTGATTAAGTCGAAATTTGTACCGAGAGATTCAACTGTGTTGAGTGAAGCGGGATCACTCTCGTAGTTTTTGGCTTGAAATATAGTTGTAGTATAAGCAGTGACTCCTTTTCCAGCCAATACCCTACAAACCCTTATTCGCAAAGAAAATAACTCTATAACGCTTTCCTAAGTACAAGAAACTCATTTTGAGGAAAACTCGACATAACTATGTATTCACCAGGGCTGTAGAGTAATTTTTATTTTATATTTGTGTTTTAATGATAGAAAATTTTTAATAAAATTACTATAAAATTTTGCTTATTCAAGGTATCTTTTTCCCTTTGTTTAACGTCATTTTTACTGCTATGACTAATCGAACGATGTTACAACGGATCCTAAAGTTTGTCTATCCAGATATAATTAGGATAGGGATCTTTAACGAATACCAGGCAGCGTAGATGCCCGAGATCCCCCATTTAAGGTCCCTTCCGAAGGACGGCGTAACTAAGGATTTTTTACTCCTTTTTAAAAAATCGTGTGATCATCTGCCGGTATGTAAGTCCGCGATCTAGATAACTTTTTTTACTAACAAAGATATATAAACAACAAATAGATATTCACGAAACATAGTGTTCATATTCTAGATACAGTATAATTTATTATTTCTATAAATTTTTTTTATCTGTTTCTAGAACTTTTTTTTTATTCCATACTAAAAGAAAGTAGTGTTTCAGTAAATTACGTAGGATATAAAAATAAATATATGGGCCGGTGTTTAGTCATTAGCTGTATGACCTACTATTTTCTCGTTTTCCTGCAACGGGGTGTTGGTAGTATTATTGCATCTATTTCAATTTATTTTTAGATATAATGATTCAACCTAAATTTTACTTAGAGTTTTTCTTTTCTATAAGTATAAAATAACCTTAAGGCAGTATTCATAGAGATGAAAAAAAAAACGAAAGGAAAACCGAGGTTTTGCTGAGAGATTTTGTTATGATCGGCATTTGTTGCCGGTTTTCTTACCTTAAAACGTGAAAAGTCTAAAACTGGTGGCTGTGGTCCATACAGTCTTGAGACATAAATTTACTTTTTATTAATTACATTTTAGGATTTATATAAAAGAAAAAATGAAACACCAGCCTTATTCCTAGGGCAATGAAGGGAAATAATTACTGTTTTTATTTTATGCGTTCGATTTAATATTATTGCAATATAGTTATATGATAAATATTAATATTCAACTATTATAGCGCTATCAAGAGGTCTAATTAAAATTCTGCCATTCGATCAGATATAAAGAGATATCAATAACATTAATTAACCCTTTAAAGTCAATGTACAATCGTTTTTATTACTGTATTTTAATTTATAACTGGCATTAAATACTATTAAAGATAATAATGACATTAGATTATTGATAAAACTAAGATTATTAATAAACAGAGATTATTACTTTATTACTATCGAGGTATCCATGAATAAATAGTATAGCAAATAGTAGTTGAAATATAATAGTAGTAAAATCTTAATAGTTTAAATGAGGTCTTCAAAATGAAAAACGTTGCCGTCATTTCGCAATTGCTTCGATGTTGGCTCAGTCAATTTCGACGTAGCTATAATCTTCTCACCTGACGCTCTCTCTAAAAGTGATAACACTTAATTGCTTCCGTTGACCTCCTCATTTTATTTGACCGTTTTAGTTTCCGTGACTCTAGTATACTTTTCGTAGTTTCTCTAGTATCTATATTTTCCTGGTTATGATGTCATATGGCAAGCAATTTCTTCATATGTTTTTTTTTTTTTAATTTCTTCATTCAAATTGGGATGGTTGAGAAAGGAGCAATTGACCAAAATATGTTTATCCATATGTGTGTTTGCTGGAAAAGGAAAGAGAATTACATTTCATATTAAAGATACAGAATATAAGTGACTTCTATATTTTTTATTGTGTTATTATTGTTGTTATTGTATTTATTTTTTATTTTATTTTTTTATTTTGACTCTTCTTCTCTTATAGGATGAAAACAGTTAAGGATCTTTTTTTTTTCTTTTTTTTATGGCTGTAATTTTCAGTTCTAATATTTGGCGGGTTTTTCTTTCGACCGAAAACTATGCGATTAAGTAATGTAAGAAATCAAACATAATAATATAGGTAACGTTTTAAGGTAAAAACAACAACATTGAAAAACAACTTACCAAATTTAATTCAACATATTCCAAATAATGATATTAAGTTGTCCCAAATAGCTAAAGTTAAGTAATATTCCCTTCTTAAATATTTTTTTCTAAAAACTTTCCTTAAAAATAAAAACAAATAATTAAGGTAATAATAAAGCTAGCAGTGATTCAGGGGTAGAGTGCTGAGTTGCCGTGGCGAAGTTGCTGGAATCAAATGGGATCTAGGAGCCCTCCTGGGGATCACCCAACCTCTATTAAGTAACCTGAATTGGATAGAGAAAAACAAATATTAAAATCTAAAAAAATACTGCGTGGATTCCTGCTTCATACATGATCAAATTGACTCGAAGTTGAGAGTTAAATTTTTAAACAATCATGATTTTTTTTTAAAAGAAAGAGTATCACAAACAACTTTTTTTTGTTTTGGTTGTAGCTAATTCTCTCCATTTCATCGATAGTACTTGTTAGATGCTCCGAATGCTTGATAATCTAACAATTGATAAATAGTTGTTGATCCTTATCTCAGCAACTCTCAAGCAGTATTAAATTCTTCTGGATTTTGATCATGCTAAAATTTTAAGGCATCCGATTAATTTAGTCTTTTAAGTCAAAAGCGATGAGAAAAGTATTAGGAATACGAACATAGCCACATTATCATGTTGTGAATTAGATGATATAAAAAAAACTTTTACTTTCAAGTTAGCAAAATAGAAATGCACAAAAAAATAGTTGGAAGGAAGTGTGAGCTAAGCGTCCTACTTCAGTTCTGATGAAATATCGAAATTAATGAATCATTTGCACCCTTTAGAGAAGGAAGTGAAAGGAGAATGCTAGCCTTATTTTTGGGACATTTAAAAAAAAAATTAGGCATTTGGTGAATAATTATCCTTCGACATCAGCTTAAATTGTATACTTGTGAATAGTTCACCTGTGGTGTAGTGATTAGCGTAACAACCTTACCCTTACCCAAGGTCGCAGGTTTGAAGCCTAGCAGGTGGCCTTGGGATTTTTTAAAGGGAGTAAAGAGCCCTTGGTTATGCAGTCTTGCGGAGGTGACGTAAAATGACGGTCCTGATCCTATACGATGTCAGGTACTCGTTTACGATATGTTATAGCATCGGCCGACTATCCAAAGTTATAGTGACATAGAATAAATAAACAAACAACTATTGAGTATATTCGTAGTTTTCGTTATCATTTGGTATTGCTTGCTTCCAGTTTGCTAGATCACAATGCTACTATCTAAATTAGTTAAAGAGATAGATTTACTCCCTGCCTGAAATTAATATAAAAAGGTGTTCTCTATGGGCAGCTTGTGATTTCCACAATAAATTCTCGATTTGTTGCCTGCTACTCGATCAACTGAAGAACGCTGGAGGTGTAGCAGTTATGTTTTCAACACAATAATTAAAACACTGTGCAGAGATCATTTTGTAGAGCCCTGAGTTGCAGTTTTGAAGATACCGAGTTCAAATCCAACCGTGTTAGATATATAATTTGATCTGTTAACAGCCACAGATAAAGTGGGTACTCGTAATTGGATAGAAAGCCGGATGTTAAGCGTGTTCCTAGACAAATAACATTTCTACACAACCGTTGTTTCAGAACCAGTACATCCTCAACCATATACTGAACCCAGTTGAGAACTGGGGTTCTAGTTGTTCAGTATTTTCTTTAATAATAAATAAGTTGAAACTCTTTTTACAAACATTGAAAATCTTAAGGATATAGTCTTGTTTTTATGATTGCTCGGTCATTGTGAAGTCGCCCGGAAGGAAAAAAAGTTCCTTTCTAACAGAGCATGAGACATCATCCGATAACTCGTGTATGTAGGATAGGTGATTCCTTGGAGTTACCCCTTGTAGTTGTACGAATCTTTGTTCAGTCTCAGTCGATTCATTAGTTCGATAGTTTCCGATTTAACTTTAATTAGGGAGTAAAAGTTTCTCAAATTCTGCCAGACGACCGCTAGAATAGCCTCCGTACCTAGTTGCATAATCACCGACAGACCTCTGTACCTTCTCCTCTTCTAATTAAACTAGAGCATGTAACAGTCCGACCACACTACTTCACTCCTAGTTGCATAAAGTGCATTGCATATATTGCACTTCACCTGCTGCGTTTTTGTGAATTATATCTGAACCAATTTGGCTTAAAATGCATTAATGAGCCCAATTCTATAAAATTGAAAAGAAATCGATAGAATACATACTGACGTGGTAATACATCAGTTTCGAAGATACTTTCGTATGATGGTATCATTACTTGTCCTTCTGTGTATTACTTTTGATTAAAAATGATTACATAAATTAAGAAATTTTTAATGCATTCATGTTTCTGTTCAGTTTCGACCGTTTAGTCAAATTCATTGCCGATGTTTCGCTGGCCATACATGGATGCTTCCTCAGGGCTTAATCTGAGTTTGAAAATGTTCTTCTCAAGTGTGTTGTTTATAGAATCTGGGCCGTAGGCGGAGCGTTTTTCTCCCACGGACCCAGAAGCTATAAATACCAAAGTACAGAAGAACATTTTCTAAGAAACCACGCTCAACCAACATGATATTCCTCTTCACGTTCAATGATAAATATTTTGAAATATAATTTTTATTTTTTATTATTTTTTTCCATTGAACTATTTATTTTGAATATAGTTTTTTTCTTGATGTTTTGCATAACTCTGTTTTAATACTTATTTACATATCACACTGGAATTTCTGAAGTGACACAACTAAAAAATCGGTGTTTTTGGATAGTGAAACATGACCATGAAATAAATGGGTAAATATCTCTTTATCACTCATCAAACTGTATCAACAGAGCTTGTCTGCCAGAAGACATTTGTGCCACTCCTAGTGCGATATATCCATTCAAAAATTGGTTTCATCATTAGAATCGCCAAATCTGGAATATGATTACCAACACATGGGTCGTTGGATGGTATATTCCTTGTATTACTATGTTACCCAAGGCATCCTGACCCTACTCCAACAAAACTCTATAATTACTAAACTCGGTTGATTTGATTGCCTTTTTAAATTCAGATATGGGTCATAAACCACTGACTATGTATATTAAAGCCTTATCACTACGTTCCATCTTATCAAGATATAATTACGTAAACATATGTTCTAGCCTTGCATTTAATATAGATTTAATTGTGTGAAGTTATGACGGTTTTATTTCCTGCTGTTGAGAATGTATCTAGTTCAATATTTATATATTTATTTAACGTAACTTGATGCTCAATCATTGAGAATAGGATCATACGATGCCCCAGCGGGAGTCTTAAACTTTATCGAGTACCTTTTCTTTATGAGTACCTGAGGCCACAGGCTCCTTTTATTCAGATCATTTTACGCCCCCTCCGAAGGATGGTACATCCAAATATTTTTTACTCCCTTTAACAGGCTGCGAAAGGTTGGTATGCTATCCGATACACCAAGAGTGACACCTGATTGTATCGAGTGGTTCTAGAGAAGATGAGAGTCGTAGACGCGCATCATAAGTATTTTGTCGAATTAGTCGGTCGCTCTAGTTCTGTTTCTGAATTATCCCTGGCAGAGTATGTGAGCGTAATTTAATATTGTGTATATAGTAATAATAAAACGTACTGATGGTAAAAAAAGCTAAACAAATATTTAAAAAAAATTAAATGAAGTGTATTCAAGATTAAAATAAAACAAGTAGTTTTTATCATGGTATCCAATATAAAAATAAACCATTTTACAATCACTATATTAATTAATAATGTAGTAATTAATATAGTATCACAGAATAACTAGCATATACCGAATGCACTTGTTAACATTTTTTTTCATTCGCTTCCTTCTTCTATGTAGTGTGTGCGTTGCCTACTGGCAGACTAACTTGTCTAATTAGAAACCGGTATAGCTTGTCAGTAGTTCCATCAACGGAAGTGTGTGTGAAAGACATCCGGTCATGTTTTTTCGATTGTAGCTGCGCATACACAAGATGCTGACTTCCTCAATCTTCAAGTAACTGGAAGAAAACGGTGATTGGGAAATGAAAGTTTTCTTGATACATCATCTTACTTGATTCACAGTCTCAAAAAATTTGTTAAGAAATTAAAACACTTAATTACAAGAAATAGTTTTTCACCTACTGTTTAGTTAGTACATATGCTATAAATTTATGAAGTATTGAAACAATGAATTTTTTATTTGATTATTTGTCTTTAAAAAAAATAAAACTGTACCACCACATTCCATGAAGGGTCTTGGGTTCAGAATGTAGTAAAGATTGCTCTTTTTCAGACAATGATTATACAGGGAAGTGATTTCCTAGATTACGCTCAACTGTAATTTCCCCCCCCCAGTTTTGGGAGAGTCCCAGGAGGGTCTTAAATCCCAGCGAACAGTTTAAATAAAATTTGAAGAGAGATTTGAACCCAGGACATTTGGCTCGGCAACTCAGCGCTCTACAACTAAGCCACTGCGCTGCCTTTAGTATTTGTCTTTATGATGATAATTTAACCATGTAACTAACATTTTATCTCGGTAAAAAATACCAGTTGTGTCACCCGTTAAAACTTTGAATTTTGATTAAAAAAAAATCCTTTAAATAACCTACACCACTACAATCCCACGAAGGGTCTTGGATTCAGTACATAGTAGAAACTGTACTTTTTCTTGTACAGTGAAGAGATTTGGCCAAAATCACTCTCTACCATCCCCCCTCCGAAAGGATATCGACTTTATAGGAACTGGGTGGGCACCTGGAGGTTCTGCAGATCAAGGCTAATGCATAATTGTAATTTCATTTTCATTTATGAGAAGAAATACTTCTAATTATTTAATGTTGGCTTATTATTTTAAATAATTACCATTTGTAAATATCATTTTTAATAATAAAAAGTAAAAAGATTCAACATGCCTTCAAATTTGGAGTTCTTGTAATAATACGAAAGCCGGTTATAAAATAAAGGTAGACAAAATCTAATCCAGAATAATTCTCGGAACTCGACATTCATAACCAATTAATTGAGAATATTACATGCCAAACAAAGGATTAGGCATTTTTCGGATTAGATATTTCATACTCTCATATTTCAACTATTTATGAAGAAAGGCAGCGAGGAATTTAATCAGTTTGTCTTCTCGTTATCTACGTTATGTTTATTTAGTGATAGTTAGTTAGAGTCGTTCTTCCATGCAGTTCTATTAATGCTTAGGCTCTCTCATGACAGATTTATGGAATACAATAATTCGATATAACCTCAGGTATTCATCAGCCAATGAATCTATTACATTATTCCTAACCAATCCACCGCAGAAAGAAACAAGAATTGTCAAATACGAAGGTTTCCTCAGACCGGAGAGATGAAAGATATTGATGAAGAAGGTAGGATCCTTTACGGTTTGAGCAACTGTAACGCAACAATTTAACCGTGACATTCTCGTTTTCTGCTTCGTTAGTCCTTAAAGGATCACTACAACACATTGCTGACAATTACCTTTTCGTTTATTATTAACCGGTTCAATGCTTAGCAAAGAATATGGTATGATCATTAATTTTTAGAGAAGAATACGATTTTTTTGTTTGAAAACAATCGATATCCCAAAAGCTAATTCTATAAACATGGTTCTGCAACTCTCACTCCCTCTCTCCCATAAGCAGACAATAAACTACAAAATTCAATAAACCTAAAGTCAATTGATTGCTTTTAGTTTGTTTGTTTATTTAACGTCACTTTTTGCTGCTATGGCTAATCGGACGATGCTACAGTGGGAGCTCTAAATTGCTTTTAGTTGTTTTATTTTATTTATTTATTGTGATTATTATACCAAGAAGCAAAAAGGTTACTAATTTCAAGTTTTAATTTTTTCTTTTTTTTATAATCTCTCAGCTGTATAGGAAACATTTTTCTGAGGTATAATAAATTTATAAGACTTGTGCGGGAGGTATATTACCGATCATCGATCTAATATACAAAGTATTAATATAGGTCAAATTAATGAACAGGATATAGGCAATTAGTATTAAAAAAAACAAAACTAAAAAGTACTTTTAAAAACAAAAATTGTGAAGAATGAAAATAACAATAAAAATATATTCATGTTTGGGTGGAAAATAGTTGACTAGATAATAGAATCCATAAAAAAAAATTTTTAATTTCGAAAGTATAAAAAATTATGTACAAGACTGTTTCGTAAAAGCTTTAAAATTCCAATAATAGAATTCCAAGAACGCGGTTTGAGAAAGAAAGAGAAATGAACAAATACAGCAATGGGACTTGGACTGATTTGAACAATTGTACAATTGGAACAATGGGAGTTAGTACGCCGCAAGGCGGGCCCCAAGCTATATTATATTTAAGTATTTACAATTGTGTAATTTTCATGATTTATGTGTATTTTGAATGAATTAAGAATAAATTTGTGTGGTATTTTTATGGAGACTCTAATGGTGCTTATAGTACCATAGATATAGTATAGTAGTATTTTTATTTTTAAATTTTTTTTTTTTTATTCCTCCAAGATTTATTTACAATATATAAACTAAAAGTCCTTTATTACCTTCCACTATTTTAAGGTATAACATTAGGCTGAGGGCGGTTTATACTCAAACCGGCAGAAGGCCGCTGACTTCACACAATTCAAAACAGGGAGGGACTGCTTACGGGTATGGTAGTTCTGAGACAGTTCGTTATTTAGAGGGAAGTGGAATCGAGCCATTCTCATAGTTTTTGTCTTGAATAGGAGTTATAATATAAGCAATAACTCCTTTTCAAGCCAAAACCCTAATCAGAAAGAACTAGTGAGCCCCATCACTAGAACCCTCACTCCTTCCATCTAATTAATCTTAAAGAAAATTCAATGTACAGTCCTCTCTTAAAATGCACCTGGTGCGGTAAAAGAGATAACCTGTATCATTATTAATATTAATATGTTATGTTCAAAAATTAATAAAAGCCAAGGGGTTAAGAAAGAAAAAAAAGAAAAAAAATTTCAAGCCAATTTCTGACTTTTTTTCGCTTCGAAAATAATAAGATTACGATTTCCTAAGTACCAGAAACTCATTTTGGAGAAAATACGACATAATAACTTATTCACCGGGGCCTTAAGTATTTATTTTATTTACTAGATATGTGATGGGAATATTGAATAAAAAAATAAGAATATGTTTCAGCAATGCTCCTACTGGACATGATTCAGTAGCTTGGTGATTCGTACAACCACCGAATAAATGCGGTTGAGTATATTCGGGTTGCGTCAGTTTGAGGGTTTCGTTGATCGGACAGTATGGGTTAGTTGTGAGCAACCGGAGAGCTAGGTTGCTTCACGATCTCAACCAAAGGTTGCAGCAGTGGATGGATCCATGATATGCTTATTGAGTGCCGATATGAGGTGTGAGCACTGAGATCTGGCCTTGTGGTCGGCTTTGTACCCTGTGGTCTAAGTCTCAGATTGGATTACGACCATGGACAGTCTAGGAAATTAGTTTAATCAACTTCCTCCTCAAGGAATGTTGAAACTGCATCTGCTTCAAGTTGCGATTATTCCATTCTAAAAGTGTTTATTAATGTCCTATGCCGATCGCTTTCACTAGCCACCCATTAATAATGTTTTTGTTTTTTTTTTGTATCAATATGATCTCTATGAAAGTATTTTATCGCTTATTTCGTATAATATAACTTGTAGTACAGAGTAAACTTACAGTTTATCACTTAAATGCCTGTACCGTGTCCTGTCTATACCTAGAATTTACCTATGAATTAATTTTTTTTTGCCGCAATAAATAATCCAAACTAAGTAATCGATAAATCTTAATTATGATTTCATAAATAAATTCAATGATTTTTCTGAGAAATCTCTACCGAACTTATTTTGTGTCAGTTCCGTAAAAGTTCAGTGGCATGGGAAATTTTAAATTTTAAAGAGGTTTCCAACGGCCTCGACATAAGATTCCATTATTCGTCATATAAGCAAAATAAAAATATAAAATAAAACAGAATATTTAAGAGGAGCTTTAAAATAAATTAAATAAGACGAGTATCTAATATGAACAGTCTCGTAAAACATTGTAAGATAGAAAGACACGAAGACAAATTCTCATTCGAAACTTTAAACATTTATTTACGAATTGATTGATCCGTACCAATTAATGATTGAATGTAGTACCAATCACTTAAATGATTAATTATGTAAATACAATCTTATGTTAATTAGTGAATGTTTTTTGTAACGTAACATCACTTCCTTAAGATGCTCATTGGTTGCATGAATAAGATTCGTGGTGATGGCCGCTTCTCATGTCATGAATTATTAATATTCCATCTTGAACTTTTGGTCTGTGTCAATTCCAATGTTGTTTCAATATTCTTCAACGAGGTATGATAGGAAGGATGTCATAAAGGGTAGTTTTGCTTTTGCTAAATAGGTCGTATGGAGAGATGACTAACCCAAAGTGATTTGAACTTTTTTTTGGCCAGATAATGTTATTCCAGTTAGCTACCTGTTGAACTCTGATGGCAGGATAAACTAATGATGAAACAAGGTATAAAGTGGCAGGGAAGTATTGTTTTTTTGTGTATGTATTTAATTCTATTTCGTTTCCTTAACTATCCTAGGAGGGAAAAGACACCGTCCCAACAAAGTAGGAAATATTTCAGGTAAATTTTCATAAATAAATAAAAAAAAGCATGTACCACTACAACCAGTGAACTGGTTTGGGGTCCAGCACATGGTAGAGACGGTTCTGCAAGGAGGCGACGGTCCTAGGTCACGCTCAACCGCCAGATTTACCCCCCTTATTTTGGGTACCCTATTTTTATAATATTTTATAGAGGCTGGGTGAGACCCGGGAGGGTCCTAGATCTCATATGATCCATCTCCCGCTCCAAACAGACTAAATAAAAGTACTGTCTGCAGTGGGATTTGAACCAGAATTTCCGGCATGGTAACTCAGTGCTCCTACCATTGAGCCAATCCGCTCTCGAGAACGGCACGACCAATTCGACTTTTTCGAAAGAAAAAAACCGTAAAAATGACGAGGGAAATCTACGGTGGCCGAAATACCTTGAAATTGTCTAATTTTTTTCAGTTTTTGGCCTGTATCTCCTAATCGGTGTTTTTTTTTAAAAACGACAGCATAAGTAACCATTTTTAAAGTAGATTAATTTTTTTACAATTTGAGCTAAACCGCTGATCTGTAGGTTTAATAGATTCCGAGTTCGGCCCCTATCGTATAATATATAACTGGAACCTTACCTATTTATCTCCTTATCTATTTATCTAATGATCCTTACCTATTTATATAATAGAGTTTGTCCTGACAGAAAAGACCACCTCAGAGCCAAAACGGTATAAGCTACTGACTTGAAATTCGGACGGTGGGTACATTTTATATAGCCAACGCGCACTAGCAAAGGATTTTTAAAAATTCGTCCTCTAAGAAGGTGAAAAGGGTGACATACCTTTGATAATACAAAAAAAAACCAAGGTCATTTTTTTAAGCTCTATGAAAAGGACATATGCTCCTTTTTAATGCACATAATGTTTGTAAGGGGTTGAAAGAGGGTATTAAGGTTTGTATGTAATTTTTGTCATTTTTGGAGCTAGAAGCTTGAAACTTATTCTTTAAGCTTTTGATTAGATATAAATAATATGACATTCAAAGTTTGTAGAAATTGTACCCTTCAGGGGGCAAAAGAAAAAAAGGGGATAAAAGTTTGTATGTTACATCTTTCCATTTATGTGCCTTGGTCGGGAAATTTGCCAAAGTGTGCCTACCCGAACGAGCAGACATTTGAGGGCAGACTAATGTGCGAAACGCATGCGAACATTAAAATTTTTTCAGCTGCAAAGTTTCCTTTAACGTTATATGGTTAGCTAGTAAGTAGAAGTTTTATCATCATCGAACAAGAATCGTATAATTTTTTCGAAACAGGAAAGGATTATTCGAGGTTTATGTTTTGGAAAATGTTCTTAATTGTCTGAACGTTATCAGAAGGATATTTCCAAGGTGATGAATGTTCTTTTTTTAACCTCAATTTACAGTTGTTTATGCTTTGTGTAAATTTCTTTTTAAGGAGCGAGGAGAGAAATCTTCCCTTCCTGAATGAAGTTGGAGGTTGTTAAAAATTTTCCTCCCACTGTATCCTCCCTCCCACTTTAAATAAACGAGCTCACTCTAGTTACATTCACCTGGGTTCTCCTAAAGGAGAGAACTTGTTAACGGTTACAATAGAGATAAAGTGGTATCTAACATCATTTCTCTCCCCTCGTTAATGTTGTTCATTATAGCTAACAAGATAGCGGGGTAGCTCCGTGGTAGAGCTGGTAGAGCGCTGCTGAGTTGCCATCCCGAAATTTCTGAGTTTAAATCTCGCTGCTGGCAAGACTTTTATTTAATCTGTTAGGAACCGGAGATGGATTCAATAGGATCTATAGACTCACCCAGCCTCTGTACCCAAAATAACGGGGGGGGGAATCTAACGGTCGAGCGTGATCTAGGACAAATCATCTCCTTGCACCTGTTGTACCAAGTAGCACTACTGTCTCTAACAGGTAGTGAACCCAGACCCTTCATGGGTTGTAGTGGTACAAGTTTTTATTTATTTCATTTTATTTATTTATTTTTTTATAGCTAACAAGGGATATCGAACCATCTGCCAATCCTAAACAGGCTATAAAGAGTCCTTTATTCACTACATAATCAATTAATTTTATATCGTCGTGTCAATAGATATGTGTGTAAATGATGTAATACAAATTTACGAAATTTTAAAAGGCGAATGAGTGTTTCCACTCAAACATTGTTCATTAATGTCCTGTACTGTTTGCTCTCACTGTTCATCCATTAACAATGTATTTATAATATAATATATTAATAAAAAATATAATCTTCATGAACTATATTCCATCACCTCCATTCTATTTCTAGATTTTACCCATGAATTTATTTTTTTTTTGTCGCAGTAAATGATCCATACTAATCAATCCATAAATCATAATGTTTGTTATGATTTATGGATTAATTACATACAATTCATAAATAAATTTAATAATTTTTCTTAAGGATTTATTTGATGTCATTGGATTAATGAATCAGTACCGTGGCACTGAAAATATGAAATTTGATTATCATTCTCGATATTTTGAAGTTGTAGCGAAGTTATCTTAGTCTTTGAGTCATTTTTACAATAAAATATTGTAATGATATTTACTAAAAAGGTTTTATTATGGAATTAATAAATCCTTGATCAAAAAAGTAACAGTTAGAACTGAATCACCGGAATATCTAATATTTGAAGAAGCAAAACGAATAAATTTGCATAAAAAAGGAATTTAAGACATAGAAATGAAATTATTCGTATCAATGAAATGAAGTATCGCTTTCATGTTAATTTAAAACCTCCACATCCAGTTAAAATAGATTTATTTAAACTGTTTTTTTTATAAAATTCGATTTTATAATATTTATAGAATCTGATTATTCAATACATAATTACACAAACTATTTTATTTAATCTTCAAACAATCAAACAGAAGGTAGTTGCTTGAACTTCTTTCGTAGAATACCTATTAGTCACAGAATACCAATGATTAATTTTTTACCTTAAATAAATAAAAAATCTTAAATGTCTTGATTTTTTAGTTGTTTGTCTGAGGACCTTTTTCCTTTAGGAACTGGAATGTCCTGAAAAGTGCGATTTTAAATTTAAACATGACGAATAATGAATTGTTATGTTGAGCTCAGACCGATCGAAACCTTTTTAAAATTCAACAAAATGTTCCTTCCCCGCTTTACATAAATTACAATCCATCATCTTCCTTCCATGTCAACATCGATAATGCAGTCCGTTCGAATTTCTAAATGCTGAATGGCAATTTTTTCTGTTATTAACCTGTCAAAGAAATAATTTTCCAAGAACAGGAATCACTCTAATCAGATTTTGGGTATATTATTATTTAATTTATTGAAATTCAGATCATCTGAAACAGGCGAAGTTATACGAGATATTTTCGATTTGTAATAAACTTTACAAATTTATTTGTTTTCTGTTTAAACGCTTTTTTACAAATTCAAGCTTATTTAATATACTGTAGGGAAGAAATACCAGTTGCCTTAACTTCAAGAATAACGTGCTTTCCTGAGTGTAGTTTTTCCGAAAATCCCTTAAAAATAGTAATTTAGATCCTTGTTACATGTTCTATTCAAATGGGAAAGGTGGAATGATTCTCTTCTTGACTATTAAGTTTTTATCTCAAGTTAAGTAAAAACTAAGCTATTTGACTAAACAAGCGAAAGCTGTTAAAAAGTCTATTTTTGAAAATTTGGAGTTATCCGCTTTTGATCCTCAACCCATGTGACCATTAGTTCAACATGCTAAATTCAACAAGATATAAAATAACATATAAGTAGTCATAACAATTTTTTCTAGCTACGAAACACCTCCACAAGGAAAAACCACACAACTGCTACAACACAACTGAATATTGGAACCGTTTGGAATAACAACGATAAACATCCCTTTTGCAGTTATTAAATTAAATTTGTTTTCAGCTTCATACAAGACTGAAAAGATAAGAAACCGTATAAATGATTTCTTCATCAGTATCCGGTAATAAGATCCCACTGGTGCCTGTAGAACAGATCCGATACTTAAGGTGGCATCTAGACAAACGATTAACCTGGAATCCTCGTACAAGACTGAAAAGACAAGAAACCGCTCGACGTTTCCGGCTACTTCAACACTTGCTAGACAAACGCTCTAAGCTCCCAATTTATTACAAAAGACTCATCTACATGACCATACTACGAACTATTTGGACTTGCGGAGTAGAGCTTTGGGGCTCCACTAAGCCATCGAATTCCTCTCATATCCAATCCCTACAATCCAAAATCTTTGTAAAATCCTCAATGCTCCTTATTTTGTTAAGAATAAAGTCATCCATGATGACCTTAATGTCCCATTTGTTGCTTATTTGGCCCGAACCCGCTATCTATCCTTTCATAACAAACTTCATTACCACTCAAACCCTCTAGTTTCAAACCTAGCTTCCTCTTCAATTCCCGATAATCCTCCCAGGCCACCTCTGAAAAGAAGATGGCCACGTGACCTTCCTAGTTAAACTTGTGATTTGAGTACTACCAGTGGGTAATTTCGATACTTGCCATTATCTCATGTCATTATTTATCACTTAGCCTATTTACTTGTGTCATTATTGTAATACAGTTGTAAATATCAATAAAGAAATAAAAAAAAAAAATTTTTGTTTTCTTGGGAATTAATGAACAAAGCATATATTTTGTTTTTATTGTCGAAACATCTTGTTCTATACATGGGTGAAATACAATTAGGAAACTTTTCTTTCAAAACTAGCCTTATTTTATCTTGTATGTAGATGTTCGAAGGAATTTCTGGAGTTTGTATCTGTAACTTAGGAAACCATTAACATACATAAAATGATTTCGAAATTCTTAAATTAAATTTAAATGTTTCTACGACTGAAGATTCGATCATTGAATTAAATCAGAGATTACGATTAAAGGATGGCTAGGTTACATAATGAACAGCCGGATCGACAGGAGCTCCCAAACTTTTTTTGTTAGAAAAGAGTCGCTCTGATGAAGAATTATTCTATTCCCCTAAGTAAAATTTCAATTAAAGTCCTCTTTTTTTAATTATTAATTACATAATTAACTTCACCTTCTCATTATCTTATTTCACAAAATTTGGGCTTAGTAAATTTAGTTAATATTCTACTTTTTCTGGGGACTCCCAGCCTCAATAAAATGGGTACCAGTAATTAGAGGACAACCGGGTGGTTGAGTGTTGTCTAGGAAAATCACCTCCATAGGCATTCGTTGCCTTAGAAGCAGTACAGTCTCTAGAGCAGTACCGAACCCAAGACCTATCATGGTTGGTGTTACAGGTTTTTAATATTGAAATATTGCATTTTGTGAATTTGAGTAATTCTGATAATAGATAATAGAATATTCACATTCTAAATTTGTTTTAATAAATAAATATACTAGGATAATAGGTCTTAAAATCATCAAGTGTTTTAGTTTCATGGTGAAATCTGATATGTTATATAATTTCAATATTTCAGATTTTGATGTCCCAAGATACTTCCGATCCGAAGTAATCCGCCATTTTCCTTTTCTGGTCTCGGAACGTCACAAGGTATCCCAGATTGATCTTTGGAACAGGACATACTCCCCTCCCCTTCTTAAAAAAAATAATTTTTGGAAACATGAAAGCAATGAATATTTCTTCAGATGCCCCCTGTAGGATCCAGGAGAATAACGGTTGTAGCAGGAATCGTGATTGGCAATTCTTTTTAGACGTTTCGTAATGAGGATAATAAGAGTAGAAGAGACCTACTGGCTATGAAGCAGGCTCTTTCCTTCTTAGTAAAATTGTTATGGACATTGGAAGCCTTCCCAGGCTCAATTTCTCTTTCCCTTTCTCAATCATCTCCGTCTCTTGCAAATGCACATGCTCATCCAACTTATTATTATCTCTCCTTCTGCAAAGAAATATCCAAGATAGTTAACAGCTTCTAATCCCATCATCCCTTCAATGACATTTTCCACCAAATTATTGGATCTACTTCCTGGAGTTTCAAAATACCCCACAAATCCATAGTACGAGTATTCTCGTATAAAAGGGTTAATTATAACGAATCGGACTGCTTTTTGTGAAAAGGGCTATCTTGAAGCCTTGAAACTATCCTGAAGAATTCAGAATCGTTTCATCGGAAGATCCATCGAATATTTCTTCTATTGGAAGTCCGTGATAAAATGGCTTTATCCTACTTTCCGATAATAAAATGTAGGTACTTTTCAAGACTTCATTTTTCTCCTCTTTTTTTAGGTATCCAACTCTATGGAGAACCTCTTGGAGGCTTTATCTCCCTTTATGATTTCTTATTTATATATCTAGTACCTCCTTATAGTAAAAGATCCCAATATATCGTTTTATATGTAGTCCATTATTGATTTTTCTACTGTTTATGTATTTATGGATTTTCCTCAACCGTTTCCTTTATCTTTTGCTTGTCATTGTTTAATCGAGTCATCATCGTCGATTTTAACTTCAATTGAAATAGGATTAGGAGCAATAATTTATTTTCTATCCGATGTCTTTTAAATTCCTTGTTCTACGAACTACGAAGATAACACGACTTCGCTCCCCGAAGTTCAAGAAACTCATTTTGGAGAAAATTTGACTTAACCATTTATTCACTGGGGCTGTAGATATATTTTTTATGATGATCTGATTCATCCTTTTAGTTAATAAACAGTAGCTGAAAATCTTAAAATTGAAGTGTAATTCGGCCGGCCTTGGAGAAAACCCAGTTCCAGTTCCCCGGTGAACTGATGACCCCCTGGAACGTGTTCCAGTTACGTAACAGTTACTCAGAGCCGACTACTTAGCCTATCTTAGAGAAACTTCCGCCGCTGCGAGTGGCCCTACTGACCACACTACCTCTCCAAGATGTGGCCAAGAACCGCTTTCGTCGTCCTCCTTAATTAGTCTGATTGCGCAATATCCAGGGAATCACCTACGACAAGTTTTACACTCTTCTCAAGTCCTAATGAACTTTTTATATCACTTCCTTTAATAAATATTTTTTATCCAATCGCTTGTGTAAGCTTTTGCACGCACAAATGTACAATGTATATATGCTATCATTTCTCACCTCTATTGTTGAAGGGGTTTTAACTATTTGTATATGAAAACAATTTTTTCTATGTTATGTCGATTAATCATCCGAATCATCTGATTTTATGTATATGCCGATTTAATAATATATTGCACTTTATTTGATTGATTTTTTAGATCCAAAACATTAAAAAGATTAAATCCCCACCTCTCATTCTTGTTGATATACGAATCGCTAACTTGGAAAAAGGTGACTATTCCACTTTTTTAAATTTTAAAAAATAGCTATTATAATTTAAGTATACGTACATACAACTTTTCAATTATTATATAATAATAAAAATGATTATTATACAACATTAAGTTTAAAGTTCTTATAGCAGTAGCTATATAAAATATTACATAACACTAAAATATTGTCTCAGTTCACGAAGGTTAAATGCTAGAGGAGAATAAACGCTAATCTACTCATAAATACCCAGGCCACCCTCCCGAAATGCCAAACTCTATAACGATCCACAGGCGGAGTGAACCCGACAAGATGCGCGATCTAACGTAATTTCGGGCCGCGGTGAAATAGTCACATTAGCGAGGGGTTGCGTCATGCACTGCGGCCCAACTTCTTCGAAGGATATCGCCCATTAGGGGTCCAGTGAAAGGGTCTTCGGATCGGGTCGGCCTTCTGGGTCTGCCGTCTGATCCTGGAGTAGGCTGAGTCCATAAGTGTTTCCAATATGAAATTGAGAAAAAACGAAGGGTAGAAAATTGGAAATCATGTCTAGGATCATAGATTTAAAAAAAGAAGATAAAATACGATTAACCAATAGTTCCAATATGCAGTGTTTGATCAAATTATAATGTGATTCACGAAATAATTGAAAATGATTATAAATTCTGCTTAAGAATTTTCTCCTCAAGTAATTTTGTCTGGTATCCTTGGCCTAATCCTTTATACAGCTGACATCCCAACTCTTCCTAATACTATCCTTAACACGTATGTTGCTGATACATGTGTATTATGAGTCAACACCAATCCAGTTATTACATCCCAAAGCCTCCAATCCCATATCACTGATCTTGAAGAATGGTGTAAAACTGGAGAATTAAAATAAATTCTCAAAAATCGCATCAAATCGCTTTTACCTTACGTCGTAAACCGATGACTTCCTGGCCTTCAATATCTTTTAATAATATCCTACTGGTGCCTGTAGATACTTAGGGTTGCATCTCGACAAACGATTAACCTGGAACCCTCATAAAAGACAAGATACCGCTCGACGTTTCAGACTACTTCAACACTTACTAGACAAACGCTCTAAGCCCCCAATTAACTACAAAAGACTCATCTACATGACCATCATACGACCTATTTGGACTTACGGAGTAGAGCTTTGGGGCTCCTCTAAACCATCGAATTCCTCTCGTATCCAATCCCTACAATCCAAAATCCTTCGTAATTTTGTTAAGTAAAAAAATAAACAAAAAAATCCTCAATGCTCCTTATTTAGTTAAGAATAAAGTCATCCATAACGACCTTAATGTTCCATTTGTTAATAATTTGGCCCGAACCCGGTATCTATCCTTTCATAACAAACTCCATCCCCACTCAAACCCTCTAGTTTCAAACCTAGCTTCCTCTTCAATTCCTGATAATCCTCCGAGCCGTCTGAAAATAAGATGGCCACGTGACCTTCTTAGTTGAACTTTTGATTTGAGTACTATCAGTGGGTAGTTTCTCTACTTGTCATTATCATGTCGTTATGTATCACTTAGCCTATTTACTTGTTGTATTATTGTAATACAGTTGTGAATATCAATAAATTATTTTTTTAAAAAGAAAAGAATTTCACGTAACCTCATCTTATCATTGTTTTTGACTAATTAATTTTATGTGAGCATTGTTAATTTTATTCCCTTCTATTTTTTAGTGTTTTTTTTTAAATTTTATTTATTGCCAATTTAAATTTCTGTATTATCTACTAAATTAAATTTGGTGTTTTTGTCTTATTAATTTTGTTATTAACTATAAAAAAAAAATGGACAGAATAACATTTTGGGATTTGCTGTCTTCGAAAGACTGTGAACTACTTCCAGAAGTTCGGAATATTTCATAGCTCAAATTATGTGAAAAAGGTCATCAAATGGATTTTGGCAAGGGTAGAAATAAAGATGTTTTCTTCAAAAGTGTTGGAAAAATAATATTTGAAAAGAAGCGTGGCTAGAGAGGTCTGGCATTAGCATTTTACTGTCACATTTGGTAGTTTTATTATTTACAATTTTCAAAACATCCGTATATTTCAAATATTCGTATGTTTCAAAACCATAACTTTAGCTCATTTGGCTCAATACAACTAATTTACATTAGCATCTCGTAAATTATGTCAACACAACTGTCAATTGTGTAAATCAAAAATTAAGAGAAATTGTGATTTCACTAGATATTACATCTTCTTAATTAATTAAGAGCGTTCAACGACCAAGAAGGGAATTCTTCGATACAGTGTGATATTTTCATTTGGACTTCTAAATATTATTATAGGTGGCATTGTATATATAAAACTATATGTCCTATATATTACTTTAATATAAGGTATCCATCTGGCCTATTTCTACTCATCTTTCTTCAAATTTTCGGAGTTGCTATTTTATTTTATTCCAGACCTTGAAAGAATTTCTATTTAATTATTAGTTTTCGAAATTTTATGGAAATTTTAGAAAATTAAAAATAATCCTATAATAGATATTAGTGGAAAGATAAAAAAAAATGCCTTAAATCTCTAACCTAGAAAGAGAAAACAAAAATACTTGTCAATATTTTGCCTAATCCCAATAAAACGAATAAAACGAATAAAGCACATCCTTGACATTAATCAGAGGAAACATCCCACCACCAACATCCAAGGACTATGTGCAGTTTTGAATCATTAGAAAGGTTATCAGACAATAGTTGGGAAAGGTTAGATTAAACAGATGATAGAAAATTAAGTAGAAAATGCTGAGCACACTCACCGAATTTCAAAAAGCACGAAAGAAACAATAATAATACAATTAAAATGATACATACGACTACTTGTTAAACATAATGTTAGAATAACAGAGAGAAGTTGTGTAATCATTTTTTAACATTCGTTTCCCATACTATAGCTGCTATTAACACTATATCTGCATCCCAGGTTAAAAAGTTTTTAAATCGAATTTTGTATAGAGAAAATTCAACGTATTAAGCGTAATCGTCTCATTCTAGTAATTTTTGGATTGGAATGGAGTTATAATATGAGCACTAGTTCGGTTTCAAGTCGAAGTCTGACTTAGCCACTTATTCACAACGAAATTAGGACGATTTCGCTTCCCAAAGTACGAGAAACTAATTTTCACCGGATTTTGTAGATATGTTGCTAACGCTATCATAACTGCCTAGGCCTTGTCATGAACCGTTTCTAAAATTTGTGTTCCTTCAATGCGGAAAAAATTGATATATAATTATATTGAAGCTTGAAATTATTTATAAAAGATAATGCTAAAGATCAGATTTAAGATCTAAGCCTTCCTACTGTTAATTCGAAATGTTTATGGTAATCTTACAGTTACCCGTGAGCAAGTGAAATGAGCGAGCTGACTCGCCTGTCCATGCAGCAGAGGTACTCAACCCCGACAGCATTGGCCTTGGCGTCCTGTTGGTAAAGTCTACTCAGCGGATGTTTCGTACTTCTTTGAAATGTTTCTAGAACCCCAGTACACCTTCCATTAGTAGCCAGCCTCCTGTAACGTTTCTTACTATCATGGAACTATTGTTTTGAAAATTATTTTTTGTAACATAAAATGAAGAGGTGAATTAATAAATGTGAAATTCGCTGTTATGGGAGATTGATTCGATTGTACTTTTAAAAAAGTCTTCTTTCTAATAGTTTTAAATGCAACTGATACATAGCCGCATGGATGTAGAGGGGGCGGATTGGCCTACAGGTAGAGCACTGAGTTCCCAAGGTCCTGGATTCAAATCCGGGTAAAGCAAATTTTATTTTATATGTTAACAGCCGAGAATGGATTCTTTATTTTATATGTTAACAGCCGAGAATGGATTCTTTCGGATCTGAGACTCTCCTGGGGCTCACCCAGCCTCCATGAATTGGGTAGCCAAAATAGAGGGAAATATCTGACGGCCCTGCACAATCGTTGTCAAAGAAACAGTACAGTCTACTACGTACTGAAATCTCTCTACAACAAATAGATTGTAGGGGTACAGATATTTTCTTAATCATTTTTTTTTCAAATAATTACAATGACACCAAAATCACCAACGACATACATGCTGTAATGGACGACAAAATCTAACTGTGCTCATCCTACTTGATTTTTCTAAAACTTTTAATTCCTTGGCCATTCTATCCTTTTCACTATACTAAAATCATTGTCTTTTTCTAACAGTTCTATCCAATGGTTTCAATCTTCCCTCTCCGAGAGACTCAAGCAGTTTCCGTACGTAATCAATCCCTTTCCACCTTCCTCTCTCTCTGTCCTCAGGAGTAGCACAGGGCTCAAGCATCTCTACTCTTCTTTTCAACTGCTACATCAATGATCTTCCTAAATCGGTCCACCATTGTTCCTACCATCTTTATGCTGACGACTTCCAAATCTATTTGTCCTTTCCTCCTTCTGAGCTATTAACGGCGTTCACCAGTATTCAGGAAGACCAAGACAGGATTAGTGCCTGGGCAAAGCTGAACAAACTGGGATTGAACGCAATGAAAACTCAGGCTATCGTTTTAGGTTCCAATTTCCTCCTTACTTCCATCCACAGCCTCCCAAAACAAGAGTTCGCCTTTCTGATCTCTATATTCGTTCCCACGGAACCAAAGCATTCGAACGTTCCTTCCTCGCCCGTTCCATTCCCACAGTGTGGAACTCAATCCCTCCTAACATCCGTCATGCTTCCTCACTATTGTCATTTAAATCCTTGCTTTTCCAACATCGTCTGGCTTCCCAAAAAGATTCTCTTTGAGCAGGTCAGTCATTTGCCTAAAATTAAATTTATTGAATAATTTATCGTTATTTCGGTGTTTACTTTTGTTTTAAGAAAATGTACATCAAGTAAAGGAAGTATTACTTGCTAGTTCAAGATAGATCACTATCTGTTATTTGTCAGGATTATTATTCTTGTCAGGATTATTATTCTTGTCAGGATTCGTACTGTTTACTTATTTATTATTATCATTGTTTATATATTTTTTTTTTATTATTTCTTTCTGTCACTTTTTGTATGCTTTATGATTTGTATCATGTAGCCTTCTGGCCAGATATATATTATGTTTTTATTTCTGTTCATGTTTGTTATTCTAAAGGGACCTAGTTCCAGAATTAAGTTACTTTTGTATTCTCTCTCTCACTCTCTCTCTTTCTCTCTCCCTCTCTCTCTCTCTCTCTCTCTCTCTCTCTCTCTCTCACTGTATATATATATATATATATATATATATATATATATATATATATATTATAATTAAGTACTAATAATTTATAGAATGCAAATATTAATTGAAATAATCATATTGAATACAAGTATTATTTATATCTTTGATAAGATGGCAAAACAGCTATTTCCTTATGTTTTTGCATTGAATGATCCCGTTCTTAACGTAGATATTTTTAATATACTTGTTTTTATCGTTTAGTTTCACTGTTAAGTTTAATTTATAGTTTGCCATCATTAATAGACGAAAATATAGCTTATAATCTATATATCATATATATATATATATATATATATATATATATATATATATATATATATATATATATATATATATATATAGATCTATATATATATATAGATTTTTTCTAGGTAGATGTTGCAAAGTCGTGTCATTACTATCCTCATCATCGTGATATAGTATCTTTTTTTTTTAATGAATAAATGAGTGAACGTGTTTATTACACAAAATATAAAATATACAATACAAATCATTAAAATTTAACAAAAACACTCCATAGTCCGTCAGTCGTATAACACAATATAAACAACTATAAAAACATGATAAAAAAAACCATAAATGTTCTACTCCTTTCTCTTCCATAAGTCTTATTAATAAACATGAAAGTGATTGCTATTAGTGCAATTTTGTTTTCAGCATTGACATTTTTTATTAAGATTGCTACTCCTAGTATTTCGCAGTTGTTATATCATTCCTCGAAAAAACAAAACCTGTTCCATTGCCCAGGTCGCGTTGCTTTTAAATTCCATGTTTATAAATTAATTATCTAACGTAAGTAGAACGTTGTATAATTGCATTAAACCGGTAAGTCGCAACCTGAATTCAAACAACGAATTTTGTTAGAGATCGAATCTGAGATAGAAAAAGAGCTGCTTGTAGTTATATTTTAGTATCTTATCACATCTTGTTAATTTTTGCTCTATCTTAGAAAGGACCAGGAAGTATACGACATATCTCTCGTATGTTATGATTTGTAACCGTTATCAAAGAATAACAGGAACATAAGTATTCTGTTATCTGCAGTTAATAAAAAACATTGCATACCAGTGTTTGAAAATTATAGATGTAGTAAACATTAATAGGATCAATGCCCTTATTATAGACTGTTTTCACTTATGTAGTGTGAACTGATAGTTGTCTTCGACAATGTATTATATATTATTTCAATTTTTAAAAATTAGACACGCTTCGTTTCATGTGAAAAACGCTTCGTTTTTTCGTTCTCCATTATGTCACACCGTGTGGATCCCAGTCTCTATTTACAATTCAGACGATTTCGTGCACAACATCCCGACAGGTTAATGTTATTGTTACGGACCAATCATGAAGCTTTGGGTTCTCAATGCCTATAAGAACCTCATTACGCTTAAATCTCTAGCCAATTAGTGGTCTGGATATGTATGAGAGCTTTTTTTATTCCGGCTGTTGCTCCACTATTGAATACGGAGCAGGTGTCTAGCAGGTTATATAAGGTTTAGACCATACTAAAGGCACATCATAAATTATTTCTCTGGGAATAGTTATACTTTTGTTTTTATTCTAACTAAAAAAGAAAAAAATCTGTAAATTGCACATAGTTTATGTATCCCTCAGAAAAATAGGATTAATTAACGCAAACAAGAATGCCCTTAGATCATATTCAAACACACATCATACATTATTCCTCTGGTAGCAAGTGAATCTTTGAATTTTATATCAACTAAAAAGATTTATTTTTTCTGTAGATTTCCGTAGCTTTTGTACCCGTGAGCAAATAGAACAAATGAAAAATCCATAAAACAGTACCAAAAGTCTCTAACATACGGGAAAACATTTAATCAATCTACGTTTCATCAGAACTTACGCGAAAATAATAATTCACCTTGATGAAGATCAATTGCCGCACGACTCGTGTCAACAGTTCAAACAGACTCATCAACCAGAGAAAGTAACTTCACTATAAGACGTTCAATTAAAAAAAAACTAAAAAAAAAAAACTAATCGATTTTTTTTAAAAGCCTTGGAGTGAGATCGGTGTCTCTGATTGATGAGTTTATTTGGTCTGATGTCAGATGTGCTGCATTCCCTCTTAAATGTGCTGATGATACTTGAATTGGCGAAACGTAGACAGTTAGAAAAGGATAGAATCGAACATTCTATTTATTTATTCTTAGTACCTTTTGAATAAAAACCATAAACAGAAAAAGAAACATAAAATATATCTGGCCAGACAGCTACATAATAATAAAAATCATTAAGTATTTAAAAAGTTTTAAAATAAAAATGAAATAACTAAAAAGTGCGAATCATGGCAGGATATTAATCAATTATTGAGAATAATTTAATAACAACAGTTAATAAATAAAATAAATGCATGAGCTACTATACAATATTTTCTTTACATAATGTACATCTTCTTTACAGAAAAGAAACAAAAATAAAGCAATACAATAAATTATTCAATACTGATTCATTTAAGCAAATCATTAACCTGCTTAGAGAGCATATTTTTGCCTCTTTTGGTGAGCCAGGAGATGTTGGAAAAACAAGGATTTACAAGAAGACAGTGAAGAAGCATGACGGATGATAGGAGGGATTGAGTTCCACTCTGTGGGAATGGAACGGGCGAGGAAGGAACGTTCGAATGCTTTGGTTCCGTGGGAACGAATATAGAGATCAGAAAGTCGAAATCTTGTTTTGGGAGGCTGTGGATGGAAGCGAGTTATTTATAACTACTTTTTGCAGTTTTCCAATTGCATTTTACTTTTAGATCTTTTTTATTATTTAATGTAATCAAGGAATAAGCATTCTTTTTCGCCTTCGTTTTGGCCAACTAGGGACCACCTGCCAATTTCAATTCCTTCTCATTTGGTGCTTTCTTTTCCTCTAATATTCTCTCATCTTTTTACCATGTCTCTTCTTTATTTCTTCCGACCAAGGAATGAACTTTATTATTATTAAAGAAATTATTTCTTAAATAAAGTTGCACTATTTACTTGAAATCCAAAGTTATTTAGTAATATTGCTTAATATTACTAACATTATTAATACTCTTACCTCCACCCGTACCATTTTCTTCCCCGTATGTATAAATATATATATATATATATATATATATATATATATATATATATATATATATATTTATATATATCGACAACTAATATTATTCAAGATTATTACTATTATTAATTCGATTAATGCTGGACCTTCTTTTTCCATTTAAGATGCTTCTCAGGTTTGTAATAATTTCATCTCGTGGCTACGTAGATTTATATCTCAGATCCTTCTGATCTCGGTAAGTTGTACATCTCTCGCGTCCTTATCATCCGCAATTAGATAAGTTGTACGTTCGAGCTATCAGTTCCGTAACAGATTATTGGAACGTTCAGCTCAACTTGTGATGAAGAGAGGCGGAAGGCCGGGCGAGGACCGGTTTCGATTCTCGGCGATGATATAACTTATTCCCGTGGAGCCTTGATCCTGGGGAACAGAAAGACATTTAGCTGAGAGCTTCACGTTTAATTGGCCGAGCCGTGGCTTCCTACTGTATGAGCGCAACACATCTCTTCCAGGCTCCTGCAAACGCCTAACCTTCCACGCCGGTCAGATTAGAAGCTTCTAACATCATCTCGTAGTTGTGTTAATTGCTTCGGAAAGTTTGAGTATTTCCTTCGTGTAGTGAAATATTTGTAACTATATTTCCGCAGTTTTACATCCGTCGAATAACTCTATTTTTGGTTATACTTTTTGGCATTCTATACATATTCATAAAGATATTTCAATGCACCGCCTTAAGTTTCAAAATTTATATAATTTGATCATCATTCCACCATCGTCGTTTGGTCACAAATAGTTAGAAATCTACATTTTTAGACATAAATAATCAGCTAATTACCCCGGGATTTATTTAGTCTTAGATTTAAAGCATCCTTGAGGGGTGGGAGGGGGCGGAGTAGCTCAGTAGTAGAGCACAGAGTTCCCGTGCCAAAGACTCATGCTCAAATCTTCCTGTTTTATACAATTTGATTGCCTGTGTGCTATGGAGCCTCTCCCGGGGCTAACCCAACTTCCATTAATTGAGTAACCTTAATTGGGGGAAAACCCTGGCGGTTGAGCTTGCTCCAAAATAAATTACCTAAGCATAACCATTGTCCAAGGAACAGTACAGTCTCTACCTACTGATCCCAAGACCCTACTGTAGTGTGGTGTGGTAGAGTTTTTTTTGTAAAGCATCCAAACCTGTTCTAGAAAATATATAGGGACGTTATATCTGTATGTGTGGTTGTTTAATGTGTGTGCTTGTTTATTAAAGAAAACCAATACAATAATAAAATAAAAATAAAATATGTTTTTCAGATATTGATAGCATTATTAAATTCATGATCTGTTAGGTGCGAGGTCCTTATAAATAATAGATTAATTACTTGAAAGAGTTATTTTTAACAGCCGTGTAACTAACAAATACAGGTCGAAATTTTTATAAAATTAAAAAAAGTAAGTCATAAAAACGGGAAAAATACAACACAACAGTTCTGAATTCATCCAGTTACACCACAAAACGGCCGGGGATAGGTATGGATTTGCCATTGTAGTATAAATAAATAAAAGCTGTACAGTAATGAAGTAAAAATAAATATTAATTAATGAACGTGTTTATAATAAGTATAGACTGAAATAAAATAAATGAAGTGAATGAGGCAGTAACTAGGGATTCACACACAACCTCATTGTTAATCCAGCTGCTTGTAACTATAACTATCAATAGCATTATCACCGCAATAATATATTATCACTAATGTATATATATATATATATATATATATATATATATATATATATATATATATATATATATATAAAACTAATATATCACTGAAGTGAGGACCTCAAGAAGACAGCGTTCTAAAATTGTAGATGGAGCTGTCTCCTACGCCGAAATGTCAGGTGGTCTACAAACAAATAATCTCGGGGCCACGCTACAACCCGAACCCCCAAAACACCTCTCTAAACCACAAATCAATCCTTCACAACCACAAAACCAGCCCCAACAACCAATATATTCCATGAATCAAAATCCAAATATCCCGCACCAAATCCCTCATATCCCCCCTCCTTCAAATGCTACTGATCTCACAACACTACTCACATCATTCCTCTCCGAGTTCAAATCCATGGTCACACCACTAATATCTCTCCTAACAAATCTTGTTTCCCATCTCTTTCCTGTCCAACAAAATCCTTAAATGACATCTAGCTTATCCATTCTCCTTTGGAATACGAATGGTATTCGAAACCACACTGACGAACTAACATCTTTACTGTATGATAAAAAAATTGATGTAGCCTTAATTACAGAAACTCGACTGACCAGTAAACGGAAGCTCAACATAACACAGTACCAAAACTACCGGACCGAGCATCCTGATGGAAAAGCTCACAGTGGTACTTAGTCCATCAATCCCTCTCCCATCACTCATTTCCACTCTCATCAAACGATCTCCTCCAGGCTACAGCTGTTACAATCAAAACCTTTTCCTTTCCCATCACATTAGCATCGGTGTACTGCCCTCCCAATAAATCCATTTCCCATTCCGAATTCAGCTCTCTCCTGAACTCCTTAGGGATTCATTTCCTTTTAGGTGCAGACTTTAATGCGAAAAATCAACAATTGGGCTCAAGAACTACTAACACCCGAGGTCACATCCTCCTCTCTGCACTTAACTCCCATAATTCCAGTTTTATTTCTCCAGGCACCCCTACATATTGGCCCACTGACCCAAACCGAAATCCTGATCTCCTTGACTCCTTCATTCATGCTGGCTTAGGTCCCTTAAACTATTCCATAGAACGCCTTGATGAACTGTCCTCAGATCACAGACCTCTGATCCCTACCCTTTCTATAGTCCCAATATCCAAACTTCCTCCGCCATCATTTATTAGGGGACCAATAGACTGGAACCTATTTCACCAGCTTGTATCCGACACCATTGACCTCAGAGTTTCCCTAAAAACACCTCAGGAGTTAGATGATGCAGTCAATTCCTTTACCAATATGATCCACCAAGTTTGGACTGAATCTTCACCCCGTCCTTCCTTCAAAGTCCGCAAGAAAAATCCATTACCGCAAGATCTTAGGGATCTTATCCTTACCAAACGCCGTTACCGATCCCTTTGGCAAAGGGTGAAGTATAACCACTTCACCAAATTAGTCAAAAAGAACCTGACAACCTATAGATCCGAATCCTGCAAATCCTACCTTTCCACACTATCTGCTTCAGATAATTCCCTTTGGAATGCAACCAAAAAAATACTCAAATACCACTCTATTTCCCATCCTCTCCGACGTGAAGACAGTTCTTGGGCTGCATCAGATGAGGGCAAAGCAGAGGAATTTGCCAAACACCTTTCAAATACATTTATCCCACATCCTGAAATCCACCCTAACCACGTTTCCAATATTAATGAATTCCTTTCTTCACCCATTCCTCTATCCTTACCTCCTAAAGCTGTAAATCCCTCTGAGGTCAAATTTCTCTTACAAAAGTTAAAAGTCCGCAAATCTCCTGGACATGACCTTCTTACCACCCAGATCCTTCAACGACTTCCTCAAGAAGCGATTATTTTCCTTACCTATATATACAACTGTATCCTTCGTACAACTCACTTCCCTTTGCTGTGGAAACACTCCGTCATCATCCTATTCTCTAAACCTGGCAAACCACCCAATGTCACTTCATCATACCGACCCATCAGCCTGCTCCCTATTCTTTCCAAAATTTTTGAAAAAATCCTCCTGAAACGAATCCTACCCATCATCGAATCCAATAATATTCCTTCACATCAGTTTGGATTCCGTCCCAGGCACTTGACGGTCCAGCAGGGACTCCGAGTTATCGATCACATATCCTCTGCTCTTGAAAGCAAACAATACTGCACAGGCGCATTTCTGGACGTAGCACAAGCTTTCGACCGGGTATGGCATGCCGGTTTGCTGTTCAAGCTCAAAACCCAGTTACCTCAATCCTTATTTCTAGTTCTTCGATCCTACCTCTCTGATCGCTACTTCCAAGTACGCTGTGGTAACGAATACTCCAATCTTTACCCAATTCAAGCAGGAGTTCCCCAAGGCAGCGTCTTGGGTCCTATCCTATACATATTGTACACCGCTGATATCCCAACTACTCCTGAAACCTTCCTTGCAACGTTCGCAGACGACACAGCTATCCTATCATCTCATCCAGATCCCGAAATAGCTTCCAAGAACCTACAAAGCCACCTTTCACTCATTGAAATTTGGTGTAAGCAATGGCGGATCAAAGTCAACGAGGAAAAATGCAAACACGTGACTTTTACCCTTCGCCGGGGAACATGTCCTTCTGTCCAATTCAATGAAACCATCCTACCTATTTCCGACACAGTACGATACCTTGGCTTCCTCCTAGACAAAAGACTTACATGGAATCCTCATACCAGACTCAAAAGACAAGAACTTAACAGACGATTTAGCCAACTATACAGATTACTATGTCGGACCTCCGATCTTTCAATAGACAATAAATTACTAATATACAAGACCTAACTAATCAAACCTATTTGGACCTATGGACTGGAACTGTGGGGGACAGCAAAACAATCGAATATCAGACGCATTCAATCCTTTCAATCCAAAATCCTGAGAACTATTGTCGATGCTCCTTATTATGTTTCCAACAAAACCCTCCATAAAGATCTCAACATTCCTTTCGTCCTCGACCTCATCCCTACTAAATTTTCAAACTTTCACCAAAACCTTGCCTGTCATCCCAACCCCCTGGCTCAGTCACTATCCAGTTCCACACATCCATATAACCCACCCCGCCGTCTAAACCGGCAATGGCCCCGAGATCTGTTGTAATAATCCCATTTGGAGTACTGGCACTGGCCAGATTCTCCACTCACGACCTGTGTGTGTGTGTGAAGCGCCCTTACCAGCTTCCATTGGCGTTTAATGCCAGTGACGCGGCTGGGAAAGGGGGCTGGGGCTTCCCGGACTCCTGCTTTGCCCTCATTCCTGGGGAAGAAGCTCAGTTCGGGGACCCCAGGCAAATTGTAAATAGGGTATGAATGTGTGCATTTTATTTTATTTTATTATTAGTATTATTATTATTATTTATTTTACTTTATTATTTATTTTACGTTAATATTATTATTACCGCATTAATTTCTTTCTGTTACCGCATGTATATATTTTTCCGCATGTATATATTTATTTATTTTATTTTATTTTATTTTGTTTATATTATTATTTTGTTATGGAATGACTGTAAGCTACACAGCACTATTACTTATTGCCCATAAGTGGCAGATTGTAGTATTTCAATAAAGTGTTAATAAAAAAAAAAAAATATATATATCACTATCACTAATACTATAATTATCATCGCACCCCCGTTCCACTATTTTGGACGAAAAAGCTGAAATATGATAATGGACGAAATAAAATGGACGAAAAGGAAAATATGAGGATAAGATTCTTAAGGGCTATATAAAACTCATTGGATGAGGGTACATTAATATTTTATTCCATTAAATGCTTTGCTATTCTAAGGAAGTTTTCCTCCAAGAGTTTCAAGAGTTGACGGATCAATTAAATAGGACTTATTCAAGTGTGCACCATTTCCCACTAGAACGGAAAGGAATGCCAAGATCATACAGTTATAAAAACGAAAATTTTATGAGTTCTCATAATAAAAATAATATTTTGGAATGCACTTTTCCGAAATCTGCTCTGCTATTCGATGATGTTTATTTTTTTTGCGTCACTTTATGCTACTATGGCTGATGGCAACGCAACAGAGGGAGTCTTGAATTTTTCCTATCTAGGTATAATCAGTATAGGGATCTATATATATCCATGGATTTTTTACAACCTTTAAAAAAATCCTATGACCAACTGCCAACCTGCGAACCCGCAACCTTGGTCTTTGAAGGTTGATATACTAACCACTACATCATGGGGGAACCCATCCGAACTGTTTAGATATCAGAACTTAGTAAGGAATTGTGTTTACCAAATCATTATGGTTTTATTAGCTTCGTTGTCGCACCAGTTTTTTATATACAGCGGAATAATAAATAATTTATTGAAATAATTATTAATCAATTTATTATTGATAATAAAAAATATTAGAGTTAATGAAGGAATCACAAGCATTAACTAAAAACAAATTCATCATCCTTGAAATGTTTCCTTGTCAATAAAAGTTTCCAACAAGGTTGCACTTCGCCGATAGAGACTACTTTAAATGTAGTTGCAAGATCCCTTTAAACTTTAAATGTAAATCGAAGACCTCTGACCAGTCATTGCATCGTAACTTTCTATTACATAGCATTTGCATCTTCTCGCCGCATAACACGAACATATTATGCTCCTAATCTAACATAGTTTGTTTTCTTTACTTGTTTAATATAACTTCTTTATAACCGTTCGTGCCTCAAAGTAATATTTTATCTTGCCCATTCAATAATTATTCAGAAGTTATTTGCTCCTACTTGTATGTGATATAGCACCTGCTACCTCGTGACCATTAACCTTAGAGTGCCTAAGTTTTCGTACCGATTAATATAGTCATTTACTTACTAGCTTCTTCTTATGTCAGTTGCATAATGTTTGTAGTTCCAACCATTTCCGACTATTTAATCTTTTCCTTTTAATTTTATTTTTTTTATTTATTTATATTACAATCAAGCTCTTTACGAGCTTAATTTAATCTTTAACTTGTATTTTAATTATATAACCTTTATAATATATATTGATTTATTGATCTATCTTCTGAAGCCATTGTAAACTGTTTATAAAACACTTTACATTTTGTCTAATATTTTTAAAAATTAAAAGGTCACGATTGTGTAAATCTTTATGATAATGAACATCTATAATTGACAATAATTTAGAAACGTAAAAGCAGATAATTATGTCGGGTTTCGAGAGAAATGTGAATGAGAAGTTGGAAAATTTTAGTTGTTTTCGTTTTAGCTTTAACTCTATTGAGTCGAAAATAATGTGAACCGCAGAAATCATCTGATATCATTTATACATCTGATATCAGAGATAAAAAAATAAAATAAAAAAATAAGTGAAATGGTTTTACACTTGTTTCTCTATTAGTCTGTCTCTGCATGATTGGAAAAATTCGTTTTTACGACAAACATTCTAATACTCGAAATACATATACAAGGGAAATAAATAAAAAATCTATTAATTTTCAAGCTCATTTTCTCTTTGGCCTAGTGGTCGGAAATTCGTTAGGAAAATGAACCTCTAGCTATCCATTTTGGAGTTATAAGAGGAAAAGTGATTGAAATAACAAAGAAATTTTAAACTCCTTTTTCTTTTAGCCTATCTTTTATTAATTGAGAAATGGTGTAAAATGCAAAATGACATCACTTCTAGACGTAACATAATCTGGGATGAAATTCTTCGAAAGGTGATGAAACTCTTTTTTTTATTTTACATTTTAAAATAAAATCTTCTTAATATTCAAAATACACGTGAACGCGCGAGTGTGTGTTTGACAACACGGAATTTCTATTTTTAAGGATTCTATAAATTAAAAAAAATTAAGGATTCTATAAAAAAAAAAAAAATATTTAAGGATTCTATAAAAAAAAATAAAAAAATATTTTTCTAAAGAATAATATTTATTAAGTTAACACAGTAGTCGTTTGCACAACCATCACTATTACTGGATTAAAACTTTAATTTTTTAGGTCTGATAATTAGCGAAAATTGTGCAGTTTTAAAATAACTAAAAGTTGTTATTACGATTATTTGAATATTATTATTATGATTCCTTTATTGTTCATTTACGCTCAATCAGTTTCTCATCTCAGTGTTTTTATTTTTCTTTCGCTTAGACTTGCAGGAATATGAAGTTTTTGAAATGATTGATAGTTTATGTGCTTGTCACTATGTCTTTTTAGTCTTCTCCTAGGGACTCCAGGTAATAGAGAATAGGAAAGATAAAGAATAAGTGGATTCTGGGGATTCTTCTAAACGAGTTTATTGATGGTGTGGAAATAAATAACTAATAATGTAAAGTTGTGCGGTACCAATGTGTTCACTTTTATAAAAAAGATACTTAAAAAGTATTTAAATTTTCTTGTAATTAATTAATGTCCTTAATCTTTATTTCGATTTTTTTGTATACTTGAGACTTCACGTGTTTTGAATCATTACGTCAGAAATACTTAAGAGGTTTTGCGAGTATAATTTCTGGTATATTGAAGTGGTTAAGAAAAACCCGGTTATTCGGAATGTCATTTCTAGCTGTTGCCTTATGAGCATGTTTTTTTTATTCTTTTCATGTCAAAAAAAAAATAAATTACCCGTTCATTGCCTATTTCAACTTTCAACTTATTTCTGGCGCGTTCGGTGAAGGGATTCAGTATGCCTGTATTTTGCGGAGTTTATATTTTAGCAATATTTCATCTCTTAAGGAAGTATAACGAGAAAATAGTTTTTAATTATGGTTAGGATGCTGGGTTATTAGGTTAGGTAACCAAGGTGTGCAGCCTGTCTTAATCTCCTACTGACCCCTCGCGGAATCCACCTTTTACTAATGCTCTAGCACTTCATCCGTCCTTCCAGGGTCTGATGTAAACAACTATGTAATATAAAAGTGTGTTACATATTATATTATTTGACATTAATATCGCCCAATTAGGCCAATTTTTAAATTTTTTTTAACGAACTAATATTTTTTATTTTTGGCTTCGATTATTTTCAATATTTTATCTAAAAATAAATGTCAGATATCCTACAAAAAATAACAACAACATACTTTAAAAATTGGCATTTTTAAGCCTTCGCGTGCGGTATTAGATGAAGCTTTTTAATTCAGGAACGACATCTCTGACGATATTTCCAACATGCTTTTTTTAAATAAAGTCATATTAATATAGTTGTATCAAGTTTAAACTTGAGGTTTTATGGAAATATTGACATAAGTTAAAATAAAAAAAGTCTGAAGTTTTTAAAAAATTTCTAGTGGGTTATAAATGAATTCCAATACCATTATTACAATATGAATGCTTTGTTTAACCAATAACCAAATTTTTATTTTCTTTAAATTACATGCCTGGAACTTTTAAATAGCTTTATTGAAATGTTATGACATTGTTTTTTTATAAGGAGCTATATAAGCTATAAAAAATTTAATATCTTTTTCAAGATAATATCAGACAAATATTTGTCATACCAATAAATCTATTTGAAATATCGCCCAAAATATGGTCCTGCATCTTTGTCTAAAACAGGATTAAATGAAGTAAAATTTATATTACCATGATTAATTATAATATAATAAAATCTTTTTACATATTAATTCGTATTAAAGAAAATAGTTGAGATCACTTAGGGGACAAGGGAGAGTCTCTATATTAGGGAAATGGCGAAGCCACTTTTACCAATTTTTTTTTTATTTTAAATTAATAAGTGATATTATTTTGAGAGTAATGCGTTTGAATCTTCTGACATACTTTTTTATTTATTTGTAAATAATATTTAAAAAACTATACCACTACAAACCATGTAGGGTCTTGGATTCAGTACGTGGTAGAGACTGTTGAACAATGCATGTGCGAAGAGGTGCTTTATTTGTCCTAGGTCACGCTCAACCGCCAGGTTTTTCGCCTGTTAAGTTTGCCCACTTTACAGAGACTGGAACCCTAGGAGGGTCCCCAGACTCCCCAAAGTTCATCCTGGTTGTTAACAGGTTAAAGAATCCGCCACTGTTTTAAGTTATATGTAAAAGCAAACATATATAATTTGTTTCTGCTCAAGTGTTTATAATTCATAATACTTAATATTTAGCAACTGCAAATGCGCACTAACGTTATATAATAAGGAGCAAACAGTATCATGATTTCCGTAATGGAAAAGTCGAATTCGTTAATGATGTTCGAGACATTTATTCCGGATGGAGGTAATCAGGCCCACGAAAGGAGGCCAAGAAACTGGATCGATCGTGACCGTGGAAAATGGACAGTCTCTTTAGCCCATGTGCACAGATTTTTGAAAGATTGAAAGGTATCAGGGGAATAATTAAGATCTGATGACGGTACCTTACTTGATGTATTAGTAACAGTTCAATTTAAGGTAAACGTCATTTAAAATCTACACCTTAATAATGCATAGTTCAGGCAAAAAAATCTTGTACTTTCAGGCAAGCTAATGACCAACGTTACACTAAGGATGATTCTACACCTCCTGTCATCACAAAGATCGTTGAGTAGATAAAAAAACAATGAGTGAAAACAATTTGAGTCACTCAGTTGCTGGTTACTATTGGTTGTAAATGCAGGAGTGGATCATGAAAACTTTGAACTTAGCTGTGATTTGTATAGACGTCTATTAGTGTTATCTATTTATCGTATTTTTATATTTGGTTAGAGGGCCTCGAAGTTTTACTCACATAATTTGAGGTCCGCAGAACTAAAAAGGCTGGGAACCGCTGGCTTAGATAATATTTCAGTACTCTAAAATTAAAAAAAAATACTGCACATCTACGTTTTCGTTTTGGATTTCGTCTCTGCATAACCTTAATATCACAGTTTATTTGATTTTATTCCAGAATTATTTTCTGAATTTGTTTTGAAAATTTCTATTACAGAACAATCCCTGAAGATTTATGACTATTCATGCTTCCTACTCAATTTCTCTTTGATTTTTTTTTTATTTTCGAAACACGAAAGGATACAGCCATTTACAATTTATTGATAAACTGACTTACCTAACAGTGGGTTTTCCCTCAGTGACTCATATGGCGGAAAGTGGCCAGTATAGGAGAGGCATCATTGAGCAACACGAAAAGGCGTCGGTATACACTAAAAAGGTGTCGGCATAAAACAGAGAAATTGGAGAGCATGAAGAAACCTAATATCAACATCTTCTAGGTATTCATTACAGTTCTCTCTGCCAATCTGGTTCGGATTTCTGGAACCATCTCGCTGTTCTCTATTTATATCTCTGCTGACAGGCTTATATACAAATAAAAAGATCATGCATGGAATCATAAAGAATTATTACAGAATTTGGACAGTCACCAGATGTATCCAAGCATAGACCTAGTGAAGATACAGATGAGCTAGGTGAGTGATTAGCTCTAATAGGCAAGGGGACATATTAAGCGCCAACAAATAGCCTAGAGCTGATTAAAATTCTTCATATATTTTTTGCTATTCATAGAATCTATTTTCATAATACTTATAATATATTATAGGTATAATACTTATATCTATATGTATTCCTTTAATACTTACATATTTCATCCAGACTCACTGTGATTAGTCATCAGACTTCATTCTTTAATCAACGGTCGATGAAGCTCGAAATGAATGATTCTTTACTATAATAGCACTGGTGAGAACATATCTTAATAAAACAATTTAGCACTTTAGAAAAAAGTTAGCACTTTTCCCTTTGGGTTATAAACATTGATTACTTTATTTTTTATTAAACATAATAAACGTAAAAATTTAATTTATGATTTATTTTGTTTACTACTGCAAGTCTATAAATAATCAATGCTAATATATATGCAACCCCGATGAATAAGTTAAGTCAAATTTGTTCCAAAATTATTTTCTTGTATTGAGGGGAGCGGGATTGAGTTATTTTCTTAGTGAATAAGGATCATTCTCGTATTCATTGGCTTGAAATGGGGTTGTGATATAAGCAACGAGAATGGCACGATTCTGCTTCCCTAACTACAAATAAGTAATTTTGGACAAAATTCGGTTTGTTATTCACCAGGAATGCAGATATATGTGTGTGCTTTTGAGATATAAATTTGTTTGCGTGTGTGTGTTTATAAAATAGATAATTTCGATATATAGCAACTCCAAGTCTATTTGAACCTTTTCCAAATCAACTGTAACTTTTAACAAATCAAATGCTACCCTTTCCAAGTCACAAGCAATCCTTTCCAATTCAAATGTAACCCCTTCCGAATGAGTTGAAGCCCTTTGAAAAGCAAATGTAACGCTTTACGACTCAACTGTCACCCTTTTTATTTTAATTATAACCGTTTCCATTTTAATTGTCACCCTTGAAAATGTTTTGAAAATTTAATGTAATTTTAAACGAACAGTGTTGTTATACTTCCTCCTTAGGAATAAACACTTTTTTCAAATGTTATAATGTTCAGTTCAGTTTACATTTTTTCATTTTTTTATTTGTATTCCCTTTCATACATTTCCATTTATTCTTAATACATAATATTTTATATATAGTTATAGATATATCATATATATTTATATGTATTATATGTCTTATAGGCAAGACTATTGCACGTGGCATTTTTTTCTTTCTTTTTCTTGACTAGATGCAGAGAAGTCGAGAAGGATGTCATTTTCAGCCTGTTGCCAAAAGATGCATTATATTAAGCGGATATTCTCAATCAGGCGGCCATTTGTTCTGGCAGGACTGATTGCTTTTTTACGAAAGGAAATCATGACGAAATAAGTCATAAGAAAAACCGGGCGAGAAGGAATCCTTAACAATGAAGTTATAAAGGTTTCTTCACAAGCGGAGGATGAATATCCTTAGTCGCTCTCCTGACCCAAATCCGTCGTCCATTGTTCCTCGCTTGATCCCGCCCTCAATGTTTACTTGCGAAATGGGAAATTTTGTATTTTATTGTAATAATTATTCATAGTAGCTCTTATTTCTAAACAGGTTTGTTTACAGTCAGTCTACATTTTTAATAATATATTGTAAAAGTTGCTCATCCAAAGTCTTTATAATTTTTGTTGTATGAGTTTTCCAAAAGAGTTTAGAGTTGTTTAACGTTAAATTGCTAAATAAATGGCTGCTGTAACTAAATACAAACTTTCAGCTTAAAAGATATGTTATTATAATAAATTTAATCTACTTATGTAATAAATGTATAGGCTTAATAAATAGGTTTTTGTATACTCGAAGTATCTTTTTAGCTAATACAATCGAATAAGATTATCAATTTTTGAACACTTACTTCTATATGATTACGCTACCAAATTTACGTCAAGAAAGAAGATTTAATTTAATTACGTTTTTTATGAAATATAATTAGTAGAAAATCGTCAGTTGCTTAGAACACAATATACGTAAACGTTCTATGTACAACGTACCGTAATGTAGGTAAATACAGATTGACAGAGCAGTTGAACAAATCTATCAATTAATTTATCAATTATTTGCATAATTGTTTTTTCATACCAAATAACCCAAATTATTTTCGTGATATAGATTGGTTAAATCATTTTTCGCTTCCAATATTTAGGATATTTTGCGGCCGATCCTTCCAGTCTACCAACTGTAAGATTTTAGGTTTTCAATGTTGTATGTCTTAAGAATAGATTTAGATACAGTATATACAATAAAAATGTATATCTTAGAAAAATTAACTAAGTCTGCATTATTGACCTGGTTATAAAAATGATTTATGTTATAGATATATTTCCTCAAAGATACTGCATTAAAGTTGTTGTTGTTTTATTTTAAGACGATATACTCACCACTAGACAACATACGCCTATATCTTTAAGATAAGATATCTATAAGATAGTTATACGTACACACATTAGTGTGTTACATACATATTTAATGTATATTTCAGCAATTTATTCAATTTCTATATTATAAGCCGGTTAAGAGATGCAGATATATAGTTAATTGATAATTCTAGATGGATAATTAGTGTGCCGAATATTAATATCCGCATCTTAGTAAAACGTTTTTTTTTTGTTATCTTCATTCTTCATGACTTAATGCTAGGGCAATAAGCTGTGTCCTTAGCGCCGTTAGTGCTTTCCTGAAAACTTGAGCA
Organism: Arma custos; assembly: GCA_037127475.1. NCBI lineage: Eukaryota > Metazoa > Arthropoda > Insecta > Hemiptera > Pentatomidae > Arma > Arma custos. The sequence continues at coordinate 97,264,560 of CM073760.1, read as the reverse complement.
ACGACAGTTACATTTTGAAACTGCTCGGAAGCGAGCTATGATGTGATGCAGCCGCGGCACGCAACGGCTGCGCGGAACTCCGCATCGTTGTCGGCTCTAGGTCCCTTCATCATGCCATTTGTATCTTCATTTCGAAATATCTCATCTTTTCACAACTCTAATTACATGTTCTCCCTGTTAATTACTTAGGTATATTATTACTGATATCAGTAAAAAAATACAAATAAAAAAAAAATTAATGATTTAGCGGCACTTAGCGGAGTGGCTCAGTGGTAGAGCGCTGAGTTGCCATACCGTAGGCCTGGGGTTCAAATCCCGCTGCTGGCAACCTTTTATTTGATTTATGAGATCTAACACCCTCTAGGACAGGGGCCGATTTAAGGAGAGCACGGGGGCAAGTGCCCCTAGACGGTTTTTTGTTTACTACGGAGAATCCATTACAGCACATACTTATAGGCAAATCACAAGATCATAGTTGTTAAAATGTATGTATAAAATAACAGAAAGGACATGAGTGAAACTCTTGTCCATTTCTGGCTAGAATTGTGAAATTTGTTCGTTGCCTCCCTTTGACGCACTTAAAAATGGCAAAGCACTGCCGAGCGATCTTTCTCCACCTTACGCCAATTAAAGTCATATCTTCGCAGCAGGATGACAGAAGAGCGTTTGAATGGACTATGGCAGCTTTAATGTCATCCATCAAGACGTTGCGACAAAAATGAACGCTAATGAAGTGCTGGCTGGACATCTGGAGCAGGAAATAGAAGTAAATTGCCTACATTAAACATTTAATTTTTCTATGATTTTGATATTATATAAACCTTTGAAATCTTTCTAGAAATACCGCAAGCTTATTTCTAAGTTATTGTTGGTTATTTGTCCCTCTGCCCGTGGCCCCTCCACAGAAAAATATCCTGGATCCGCCCTTGCACTAGGGGCTCCTCCAGCCTCTATAAAGTGGATACCCAAAATAAGGGGAAACTCTGGCGGTTGAGTGTGATCTATGACATACCACCTTTCTCTATAATCGTTGTTCAAGGAACAGTACGGTATCTACCATGTACTGAACCCCAGGCGGGTTACAGAAGTACAAGTTGTTTTTGTTTTTTTAGAAAGTTCTTCGAATAATATTCGGACCATTATATGTCTTAAACCTAATTTAAATCCTTGCTTTTCCTAAATCTACTGACTTCCCAAAAAGATGCTCTTTAAGTAGGTTAATATTTTTTTTTTTAATGAATTCGTATTGAATAATTCATTTTGTTGTTAGTCGTAGTTTTTTTTTTGCAACAAATATATACATTATGTAAAAACAAATATTGTATCCTAGCTCATGCATTTAACTATTGTCATTAATTTATTCTAGCTCTTAAATTGCTTAATATCTTGAAAAGGTTCTTACTTTTTCTATTATTTTTTTTACTTTTTTGGCACTTTATAATAACTTCATGACTCATATTACTTAGCTTTCTGGCTAGATATGTATTATGTTTCTATTTCTGTCCATGTCTGTTATTCTAAAGGGTTCCAGAATAAGGTAATTTTTCTATTCTATTCAAATCTGGGGACTCCCACTGTAGCATTGTTCGATTAGCCACAGCAGCATAAAGTGATGAAATAAAAAACACTCAGACAAGTTATCGATTTGAGAAATCCAAACCAAATGTACTGATTAGAAAAAACTAATGCTACGGTAGTATTCAAACGAAAAAATGTATATAAACCAGCATCCCTGTATAAGAATTAAATTGATATTTTTATTCGGTATTTAGATCCCCATTATGAACAATTTACACTGAAATAATTGCGAGATCGTTGATAGAGTTACGCTGAGGAGGAACGTGCCCGACTGGCCGCTGCTATTACCCGAAGCGGCACGATAGGCTAGCATTACCATTACGTCGAGATGGCCAACTTATCCTGTTATCAATCTCTCCAAATGGGGCGTAACGGTTCTATTACGCGGAGATGTCTTCCCACGATACAGCTTTCGGCTCGATAGCCTCTGATTTAAATGCGTCTTTTTTACGTAACTGAAAAACCTTTTCGTGCTCATGAGAACAGAATTGAGGTCTCGGTTAGATGAGTGTTACGAATTCATCTATATTCAATGGCTATATCTTCGTTTTGCGTTTGCTTATTTCAATTTTTAATACCCCCTTCGCAAGGTGTTCCCTTTTTCCAAAAAAAAAAAAAAGAAACTAGGGGCATCTCGTTCTTAACTCAACAACACAAGAAGAGAATTGGTAGGTCTATTTTTAGCGCTGGATCGGATAGTGATAAACTTAGATTCAAAAGAAAGTAAACATTCCAATACATAATTCATATATGTCTAAAATATCCTGATATATGTAAAAAGGAAAATCTGTACCGCTACAATCTATGAAGGATATTAGACTCAGTACATGGCAGAGTTCGCACTCTTTCAAAACCAAAGGTTTGTTTGTTTATTCATTTAACGCTGCTATATCGGACGATGCTACAGTGTAGTCCAAAATTTTGCTTGTACAGGCTTAATTATGATGGGGATCTCTAACGAATACCTGACACCTAACAAGTTCGTGATCTCCATTTCACTTCCCTTCGGAAGGACGACATACCTAAGGATTTTTAGTTAGTTTAATTTAATTAGTTATGTTATCAACCACCGCAGGTGGTTCCTGCCTAAAGTTGTGCAGGAGGATAATTTGCGAGATAACGCTCAACCGCCAAGATATAAAACTACCCACTTTTTGGAGGTTGGATGAACCCCAGGTGGGTTTCAAAACCTATAGGGTCAATCCATGGCTATAAAAAGATTAAATAATTTAGCCACCACGTTTAAATTTCGTCTAGATAGGATTTCTTCATAGTATGACTAATAATATTCATATATACGAACATAGCACACTAGTAGTTCTAAAGTAAAAATTTTAAAATCGGTATCTTTTCGGTGGTGAGTTATGACCCTGAAAGAAGTGGGTACAAATTTTTATCACATCAAAACTGAATCAACCTTGCTTCATAGTCTGTCTGCCAACAGGCATTTGTGTCACTCTTGGTGTCCTAATGTGACTTTCAAGCTCAGCAGTAGTTTTTCAGTTTTTCCAAAAATTTAGGTTTTTAGCTTATGACACTAAAAATACTTATACCATATGATTGTTCATTCTAGAAAAATATTGGTCATTCGTTCACGAATATGAGCACATGTGTCAGATAAGTAAACGTGACGTGATCTACTAATGAGGAGATTAAAAAGTTATTTTGTAAAGAGGTGGATGAAGAGGGGGCTGTGTTAATCCACCTTCACTTGGAGTGGGGCTGAGATATAAACAAGCTTCTGTAGCCGCAAAGGCACTCTAGTTCACCCACTGTTCGGCTTGCTAATATTTCCACTCTTAGAAGAGTATGTCTACCATATCACGTATTTTGAACCGTCTAAACAATCCAACACGACTTAAATCTGAGCTGATATTTTTTTATGTTGGTATAATACGACCTTCTCTATCTCTGAGTGAGTAAAAATCCTTGGTTATGCTGTCGTTCGGAAGGGACGTAAAACTGGAGTCTCAAGACTGTGCGGTGTCAGTTAGTCTTAAATTCCCAATCTAAATTATACCTGAATAGGTATAATTTATGATTTAGCATCGCCCGAATAGCCATACCATTATAAGATGACATTAATAGACTACAACCTCTTTCATTTTTTGTTTCTCTCAACTGAAAATCACATATTAATCCTCCAGGATTCCACATATTAGTTCCAAGATACCGTGGGACCGTGGTAGACAAATAATTTAAATCAGTCACAGACCGATCCTGTAGTATCTGTTGACCGTTATTGGACTCACTCAGCCTCTGTAAAGATGTTGCTTATATAAAATATACCGTTGATTGGAGGAAAACGTGATCTTCTCTAAATGACCTCCCTGCACAACAGTTGGCGTAGATACAGGCAAGTCTCTACCATTTTCTGAAGCCCAATACACTTCATGGGATGTAGTCATGCAGTTTTTGTTTTTGTCTGAGATCACTGCGAGAACTAAATTATGGGGGCACTATTAACTTAATAACATAATATATATAAATTTTGCATATAAAAAAAATTCATCTTTCTACATGATGTAAAATAAATTGGTTCCATTAGAATCTTTCTTACTCAATATATACATTTTTAGATATTTATATTTTGAAGAGAAAAGATTTTTCCTGGCCGGGATGCGAACCTGGGTTGTCTACATCTCTAGTGCAGTGATCTAACAACTGAGCTACCAGGAGTCGCATCCAAGTAATCAAAATAAAAATATTTAAAAATAATCACCACCAAAAGAACAATAAATATAAAATTGACGTAAGTCAACAAGATCCCAATTAAAGTAATGTTCAATGAACATTCTTCCCTGTGCATACATCGGAAAAACTGCGAAGACACGGGGATATAGAATCGGTGAAGAGGATGGATTTGTCTGTCTTGGAAGCGACCCCTAGTAGCTCCGTGGTTAATATAGCATTGCACTAGAGATTCAGACAACCCAGGATCGCACCCCGGCCAGGACAAATCTTTTCTCTTCAAAATAAAAATATTTAAAAATTATCACCATCAATGGAACAATAAATAAAAATAAATTATAAATTTTTAGAAGTGATGATTATTCCTATTTTATTTAGGAATATTCCATTAGATTCCGTTCAAACCATATTACAAAGACAATTAAAAACCTACTAATTCGAACAATAAAAAATCAGTCTCTCTACTTTATAGACATGTTTTTGATAATCGTAGTAACCGTGTAATATTTTATCATCTATTCTCGAAGGATGGAGTAATTTTATAGTTGCATTAGATTAATGGGAAAATATATTATTAATATTATTTTATATTACATTTGCACCTGCATCAATCAAATTTGATCTCAATGTTTTAGATTTTTATCCACGATTTGAAGGAATATTGTTAAACTAATTAATGTTTTCTGTTAATGTTTTTAATTAACTATTAAATAAACTCCAATGGACAGGATTCTCATTTTTTTTTATTTATTCATATTCATTAATTTATGCATTGAAGGTCATTATCACTAGTCTTTGATGCTCATTTTCCTGAAACAAATATTTATTGCTTATTTGAATTGACGTTACGAAACGATTATTCTCAGTCAGGTTTTGTTATATTCGTCTGTTACGATCATTACTTGTAAACTTTACTACAAGAGAGTACAATTTAATCTCGGATTATATTGGAAGGAACGATATTCCATAACAGCCATTACAAAACGAGGAAGCGAAGTCCGTAATGTGTTCGGCATAAAAACTTAATGATTACGATTGGGGAAGAGTAGCAAACTATCGGTAAATAGATCCTATTATTTCCACGTTGCGTATTATTGAAGATTGTCCCAACTCACCAATCCTCATCATCTTGGGAAATCGTATAAACATATTTTTTTTAAAGTAGGATTGAAATAAATGCGTATTTTTTGCCATATCTTCAACTTCAAAAATTTTTTTATATTCCTCCTATTCTATATGCTTTAAATTTACAATTAATCACCTTCTACTTAGAATAATCCTGCTAATAATAATTACTGCTAATTATTCCTTGAAACGAGTATTTTAATAACGAATGGAGGTAGAGAAAAAATAATTCGATAAAAAAGTTATATGCTGTCAAAATGCGTTTTCAGTTGAGGCGTTGACATAGAAAAAGCAAGTGACACAAAATAATATTCCAGTTTGTTTCTATAGGCCGCTGCACACGGTCAGATCGGTGTGTCAGTTCGATATGTTCATTTCTAACTGTCACTTCTAACTGAACGCAACATTGGCACCCACACGGTCACTTCGGTGTGTCAGTTCAATGTGCTACCCCTTGGAAGCTCCAAGGTGTACCTACAGGGAGCTCCAAGCTGCCAGCTGGTCGTAGTACCACATTTTCGGTTGGTAAACGTCATCCGCACCCATACCGCTCACCAACCTCCCTACTTTTTTTATTTCCTTCCGAAAGGCACTTCCTAAACTGTTGATTTTCCTCGTTACTACCGATTTGTGTGCGAGGGGATCGAACTCTTGAACCTTTTTAACAAGAATTGTATATGAATCCTCTCGTTTTTGTTTGTTATGATAGTCCTTTGAGGTTACTTTTCACAAACATTCCTCCCCTCAGAACAGTTCTATAAATTCTAAAACAAAATATTTGCCCCAACTAACCATATCATCACTCAGTAATAAAAACACACAAAACGAAGAAATACAAACGAGGTCTTGAAAGCGATTGAAAGGGTGATGTCTATCCAAACGATACCTGTATGCATGTTCAGATAACTAATGTGACAATCCGAACTGACGCGACGGTACACACGCTCAGTTCGGACTGTCTTCAGTTCGGTGTGTCACATTTTCCACTAACTAGTGTCACTTTTATTTTCAGCTATCAAAAAATGTTTGCTTCTCCTATAAAATTAATTTTTAGTGACCTACTACCTTTTCCATGTCAACAGCTCAATTAATGTTTTTTATCAGAACCAAAATATTAGCATATCTGTACTAGAAAATTGCAAACTATTGAGAGAGCGAGTTCTCATTAAAAGTTCTGCAAAAAAGATCGACTGTGTTACATCGACCAAACTGTATTTTATATTCGTTGGATCGTTTAATTGAATCACAAAAGTTAACCGTGATGACTAACATTAAATTTAACACTTAAAACAATTTTTTTGTAAAGGTTATATGTATAAACAAACGAAGCGGGTATTGAGATAACCTAAGGTATTGAGGTAACCACGGGGTATATCCGTGGTAGAGCGCTAAATTGCTTTGTAGGAGGTCTCGGCCCGATCCGTTTCGACATATAAATCAGTTAGTGTTTTAACAACAACGGATGGGCCATCTGGACCCTTCAGACCCTCCCGGCGCTCACCCAGCAGTGGTATACAGTGGTATACAGTGGTATACAGTGGTAAACAGTGGCTACATTTAATTAGGAGAAACACTTGGCAGTTGAGTTCATCTCAGACAAATCACCTCCTTCTACATCCGTTGTCGTAGAAATAGTTACAGCCTCTATCTGTTACAGGATTGTTTGTAGGTCGTTCAATAGCCAGGGTTTGCATTAACAAATTCCCGTCCGCGAACACACGAATCTAATATTTTTTGGCTGAATCATGATTTGGTAACGGGTCGGGAGAAAAATTCCTAATAACTCTACCGGTATTAAGGTTAATCTTCTGTTAAGTGTCGGGAGTCTCTCGCGTAATCCTGTGATGTCAACTCATTCGCATTGCACGAATCATAATCATAATTTTGCCAAAATTCTATTTAATCTCTCTAACATTAATTTTACTATTAAAATTTGCAATCGTATTAAATAATACATGAATGATATATAATGGCAAGTAAGTAAAGGAACGTAGAGATATTGCTCATTGTTAGTGCTGGCAGTTAATATGGGTAGGTTAGAGCTTGTCTAATTAAAAACCAATTCTGAATTTGTAAATATTTCGTTTAGGAGCATGGCTAAAAACGGGTGACATAAGGCAAAACAGACAGATTTCAATAAATTAACGTGAATCTACTCTGAAAAATATTTATTTTAAATACATTTAAAATAAGTTAACTTTTAATAAGAGCCTCACATTTTTTTTTTTTAATAAACGATAACAAAGGCAAGAACTGACAAGACACTGCAAACAACTATCTTATCTTCACTTGACTTACGAAACAAAAACCCAGTCTAAATCTGTAACACTATAAGACCTCTTTGGACTAAGAAGCAGAACTTTATTGTTTTGCAAAACAAGTTCATATTCAAAAGATAAAAAAAAATTCAAATTCTAAAGAAAATTTGTTAATGCTTTTTGGTTAATTTCTCGAATGGTTTAATTCTTCGATTAGCCATAGCAGCAATAGCAGCATAAAGTGATGTTAAATGAGCAAACAACAACATAAGCGAGAATCACTTTACTCCAAACACATTTTGCCTTATGATAGGGACTAGAACATTTTGGAATTGTGAGTGAAGCAAGAAAGATTATAGGAAATACCTTGAAACCGAGATAGCCCGAATAGGTAGGAATGGAGGAAAAAATCTAAGTTCCTTAAGAGCTCGGATTTCAAGAAGCAGGATTCCAGCCTTGAATGTTATCCTTTAAATGGTTCGCTAAGCGCAAGGCGGTATCATAACATATGTTAACCTCGACATCACACTTCCCTGAGGAATCTGGTGAGAATTTGAGATCGACCCGGAAGGATAAGGACAGACGCTGGACTATTTAAATAAGGCAGGAGATGGCCTGAGGACTGACGGAAGTTACGTGTGACCATACTGTTCGTTCTTCGCTTTCTCCAGCCGTCCAGATAGCTCTACTGCCGGGATCCTGTATCCTATATCTTATCCTTCTTCCGCAGGATAATAGTAAAAAGTAGTTCATCTCAGTCAAAACCAAGCCACGTTTCTTCATCTTTGATTCACTTGTGTAAGCCATCAATTATCAAAATCAATGTCTTGCCTAATTCATACGAGGCAATCTCGTACTATCGTACTGATTTCAAGTGTAAAAGACACTAAGTATTTATATTATAATTATTCTATAATTAAAACTATATCAAGAATATGAAATGGTTCCATCTATCAATTAGAAATAACTGATAAAATGTCCGCAAACGTTAGGTGATAATCAGACCTTAAGATTTTCATTGTTTTAAGTTATTTAGGCATAGTAAATAAAAAAAACTTTATTCATTAAATGTAAACATCAACATTCATATTAAATCTTGTTTACTTCCATAGAAAATGTTTTGAGGTCCTTAGTTTAAATTTTCAATATTGCTACTTCACCCTGAAACACCTTATATAGTAGAGACTGTACTGTTTCTGAACCAACCATCGTACAAGGGGTTGATTTGGCCAGTTTTTTACCAACTAAACATACCCACCTCGTAGAGACTGGGTGAGTCCCAGGAGTGTCCTCAGATCCAACTACTGTAATAGTGGAAAAACTAGTACGAATATCTGAATTTTACCGGAATTTATTCTTGACTATTTTGATAGCAAGTCCATAGAGATTGTTATGGAAAAAATCAGGATGATATGGAGTTTGAGAAAAAAGATTGTTGGTAACAAGAATTATCACGACAAAAAAGGAATTTGCTACTTGGACTTTCTGTATATATCAAAATCAAGTACAGGCACCATTTCAAAATAATGTGACTGTTTTTAATCATTTTTCGTGCATAAAAAGATCAGTATAAATTTTAATTGCCCAATAATCTTGATGGGCCATAAACATCTTAGTTATATTAAATATTCTTTGTGAACTATGAATAACTTTTGTGATTGATACAAGGGACAGTTAATAAGTCAAGTGACAGTAATATTTTTTGTTGCGACAAGACTTGTATACAATTTTTATTGGAACACATAAGTGAATCAATTGCAACGATTTGTTTTTTAAAAGTATTTTAGTGATTTTTTATGTATTATTTGTTATATATTTATACAAATACTCTTATGCTAATTTGAAAATATTTCAACAAACTTCAGAGCTAGACCCTCTTATACTTGTATTAGATAAGCCGAGAAGTATTCCTGGATTAAAAGAAGATTACAGCACGAACCTATATTAAAAAACCATCAAACCTTATTAGGGTAGTCTGCGTAAGTATCCATTTTCGGAAAAGTATTTAACTGGAATCAGGTCAAATTTGGAACTCAATATTAATTGCGTAACGGGCATTAATTTTTTAACTGTAATAAACCAAATTATTTATACAGAATTAATAAATATACGTCGCATGGTGAAATAATCAGTACTGTTTTAATATTTTAAAGATTTATCTATTCCTAATACAATTCATTCCCTTCAAGTGCTGTTTTTCATATCATTACTGTTGATTTTTTTTTAATTTATTGTAGTAAATTTCTTGTTTATGATTTTCTTCTTGTTTTAATACAATTTTGATCAACTTACATGCAATATTTTAATTTATACCCTTATTCTAAAACATTGGCATCTGTGTGAGTTGAGTTACAAGTTTTAATTGTTAATTCGTTAAATTTTTAATATATTACAGAAATACAATTTTCCATGAGCTTTAGTATTAAAAAGAGAATATTAGAACAGAATAGAAAAATAATTGCTTTTAGAATAGAAAAATAATTTTATTCTGGGATCAGGTCCCTTTAGAATAACAGAGATGAACAAAATTAAATAAACATTTATCTGGCCAAAGAACTGCATTATAATAAAACAATATTTACATAATATCTTGAAAGTAAATAACTTAACAGGTATGTTTTGGTAGAGAATCAAAAAATGTAATACAAAAATAAAATAAAAAACAGACAAATTTACAATAAAAAGAAATAGGATTATGGAAAAATAAGTGAATAAATAATAGCATCTAATAATATAAAAACTGTTATGAGTGAGGAATATTTACAGTAATTCATCAATCGATCAAATTGAATATATCTATAATCATTTATTGATTATAGAGCATTTTTTTTTTTTTGGCGCTACAACCCTGGGTGGGTTTTGGCCTCCTCAATGAGCTGCCGCCATTCGGCTCTATCTTGTGCGACCGCCTTCCAGTTCTTGATCCCAAGTAGGCTTCGAGCATCAGCTGCCACACCATCGGCCCACATCAGCCTGGGCCTTCCAGCTCTTCGGGTTCGATGTAGTGTCTCCTCAAGTACCATCCTCGGGATTTCTTGTTCATTCACTCTGGTAAAATGGCCTGCCCAACCAAGCCTTCCTAACTTCACAAACTCAACCACATCCGGTTCACCATAAATGACATATAGCTCCTTGTTCTTCCTTATTCTCCATTCAGCCGCATCCCTGACTGGTCCAATAATACGACGTAGAACTTTCCTTTCAAAGATCATCAGATCCCTTTCGTCGTGCTTGGAAATGGTCCAGGTCTGCGAGGCATAAGTTAGTACAGGCCGGACAAGAGTCTTATAAATAATCATCTTTGTTTGCCTGCTGATGAACCTACTGCGAAAGATCTTGAGAAGGCCAAAATAGCATCTGTTGGCTGCAGTGAGGCGCTTCTTAATCTCAGCAGCCATATCATTTCCCGAAGTAACAAGTGATCCCAGGTAGGTAAATTCCTAAACCTGCTGGAATTTGTAGGATTCCACTACTAAAGGACTGTTATCACTAGCTCCGGTGTACATGTACTGGGACTTAGTCTGGTTAATTGAAAGTCCCATAGATGACGCTGCCCTGATGAGGTTTGTGGTGGCTCCGACTAAAGCTGATCTGGAACTGGCTACTATATCTAGGTCATCGGCAAAACAAAGAACCTGCACTTGTCGGGAAAATATCGTTCCTTGAGTTTGGATTCCTGAATCCCTTACTACTTTCTCTAATGCTAAATTAAAGAGAAGACAGGCAAGTCCATCTCCTTGCCTTATTCCCTTATCAGATGGGAACTCCCGGGAACACTCAGATTGTATCCGAACCTGGCACCTTACCTCACTCATCGTTAACTTCACAAGGCAAATCAATTTTGCGGGGATGTTCATTTCCTCTAATGCTTCGTACAGTTTCCCCCTCTTAATATTGTCATAGGCACTTCTGAAGTCCACGAAAAGATGGTGTCTGGGTAGCTTGTATTCATGGCCTATTTCCAGGATGGTTCTCAAGGTGAAGATTTGATCCACCGTGGATCTGCCTCGACGAAAGCCAGCCTGATACCCTCCAATCTCCTGCTCTGAGAATGGTGTTAACCTGTTGAAGAGGATGATTGAGAAAATCTTGTAGGCACATGAAAGTAATGAAATTCCCCGATAATTAAAGCATCTGTTTGGGAAATTAGAAGATGTAGGAAAAGTTTGGATTTAAATGAGGTTAAAGAAGACCCATGACGGATATCGAGAGGGAGTGAGTTCCAAAGAGAGATAGAACGGGCGAGAAAAGAACTCTCCAAAGTTTTGGTTCTATGGGAACGGATTAAAGATCGGAGGGGCGAGATCTTGTGCCCTGGGATTGGATAGAGGATTTGAATTGTAGGAGACTATAAATATAAGATGGATGTTGTGTTTTTTTTTCATGGAAGGGAAGAGCTATTTTAACTCAACGTAACGGCGGGACACATGAGACCTCCTCGGGGCGTCGAAGACAAATCGAAGCGAACAGTTCATAATTCGCCTCAACCTCTCCTCAAGAGCTTCAACTGACATTTCGGAGCATGGATGATAAATGTTAAAATAAAAGAAACGTTTATTCCTAGATGATGTGATTACCTACCGAAGTATAAACATTTCCCATAATTACATTCTCTTTTCCATAAAAAAGCTCATTATAATTTGAGCTTCATGTATTTCTTATGTATTCATGTATTTATAATTCATTTTAAGTTCATGAATTTTTGGAAAATATTAAACGGGAAACGAATGAAAAGTTAACTTGTGACTCATCTGGAAGCGATAACATACGGAATAATAATCAAACTTTTTTTTATTTAAAGTTAATGAAATATTTCATGAGATTTGGTTATTTCAATGAATGTTTATATTCTATAGTACATACTAGAAAAAATTACACATTCGAAGATTCTTAATTGAAGAATAGTTAGGTGAAGGCTTGATGGTAAGATACAGTTACTTTCCTAGCCTTAGTAGTTCCCACAGACTAGGAGCAGAATCCTCTCATATTTTCGATAGAAGCAATTAATTTTAAACGCCTTGAAAAGTCATTCGTGGATGTTAACTTGTGACCAGTTAGGTGCTATTACCCGACGGTTCACTCCTCATATGGCAGCCGGACCTTTCTAACTATTATAGTAAGCAATATTGCAGAAAATCAATTATAGCGTTGTACTACACTTTTCTTTTGCAATATATTTTTTTTTTAATAATAACAAATAACATTATACTTCGTTCAATCCGATTTTATGTTTCTATAGCATTATTAAATTTTAAATCGCCCCCTATGACTCCTGAATGGCACAGTCAATTAAGCGTTCAATCGCCAAATGAAAGATGTTTGTCTGAAAATTTGAATGGATCTTTATTACGAAACTTTATATTGACTAGAAAGTTGCGATAATTCACGTCATTGCTTCTCATGTTATTAAAGGTGAGAGGCCAAAAAAGTGATGTCACTCCATTTTTCACATACATCTCGTTAATTATCTTCACGTTGCTAATATTTATTAATTTATCTTCAAGCTTATAATCGTATTACATTTTAAATGAAATTTCATAAACGCTACCGAACGGAGGGCCATACAAAAAAAACTATAAAACCATTAATCATTTATTTTTGTATACATCATCTAACTGACTCCTTGGCTCATGACCTGACCTTTAGTGTTTGGAAAATGGTGTTTGCAACTACTGACAGAAGTCTTTCCAATCACCATTTTCCAAAGACTTCTGTCAGTAGCTTTATTCTTCCGACTTTGCATTTTCAAAGACCAGGCATCTTTGGAAACATCCTCCCAACGATTTCTTGGAATCTTTACCACCCCTTCATTATTTATTATTATCCCTTCTTATCACATTTTAACTTCTTTCCATTTTTATTTGTTCGTCCTTTTAATTTGGGTTTATATCCCTGTATAAATTGATTAACCTCATTATAAAAAGGTTGATTGTTATTTTTCAAATTTAGTGTCTTAATATCCTCAAATTTCTTTTTCAACACTTTTTTCTCTTCCTTCTTGCTTGTCTTCTTAGCCTCTCTTCACAATTAACAAATAAACAACAAGAAATAAGGTGTTTCTCTGCTTGCCTTTTTCTTATTCTATTTTTGTTTTCATTCTATCTACTTTATTTATTATTATACTGTTGTAAATTTCAATAAATAATTTTTTTTAAATCATTATCGTAATTTATCGAATTTTAGTAATTAATTTCTTAACCTGATAAAAAAAATTAAGAATGATGCAGAATGTTCGGAATTCTATATGTAAAATTAACACATGTGTTGTAGTCCACATTTCAAACGTGGATTACGTCTTGAGTAAACACCCTTAGTATCCTGTATAAACCTTCTCAGTATCTTGACTATCCCCGGGCCATAATAGGAGGAAGTCCAAGAGGAACTGGCCATCAAGAACTCCCAGAAGATGGAATACTCTATCCTGCTTCACATGCCTATACTTTACCGTGTAAATGCCTTATTAGATGTGAGCAACTCAGACCAAACTATTGATTTCCAGTTACATAAATTGGATAAGTGATAAATGCATATGCAGTCATGTGTAAATGTGTATGCTACACAAAAGATTGGTATCTTTGACCGCTTCGAGTTGACCACCAATCTATGCACAACTTTCTCAAGACCACAGGTATTATCGGAGTATTAAGAGGGTTATAGATGTGAAATAAGTTTCTCGTTTGATATCCGGATTTCGCTCTTGAAAGGGAGGTGCTGAATTAAAATTGGTTTCAACATCCAATATTGCAACAACCTCAAAATAAATGCATATATGAAATATATTGTTTATTGTTATTAGTTATTTTGAATTTCTCGGCTTATGCCGGATAAATACACCAATCCGGACCAAGGTCAAGGGTATGGTTTATTGTATAATTAATTTGGAATGTTGAGGAATTTTCTGACGATGCTGGCAGTTCTCAGCATAACAGCTTTCTGCACTTCTTGAAGTTCCCAGCTTATTTCGAGCGCCTTCTTAGATTTGACCGTTTCCTCAGGAATCAAACCATTCCAGGATACGATAATCGGTACTACGTTAACTTCCACCAATCGGTAAAGATGTCTTAATTCCTCGCACAGGTCTTGGTATTTACGAATTTTTTCGCATGATGTTTTAAATTATAATTATTATTATTATTAGTCAGATCAATTCCCTCCATTAACAAGGGATGCTACGTATTTTACTATTCTCTTTGTATGTCTGTGATCGGGAAACCATATTATGTGTCCATAGAATTTATGACATATTTTCCTTATGTTTATCTATAAGTAAGAATATTCATCAATTTCAGATGTTTTCTGTAATCCATATCCTTCTTCGGTCCATCTTGGCCCCAAAATTTTCCTTAATCATTTTCCTTTCATCTTTCTTTAGATTTTCCTAATCTTTTTTTCTTTTAAGTGCCAAGTTTTCGCTGGCATATCACATTATTGATTTGATTATCGTATTGTAATGTTTAATTTTTGTATTTAGAGATAAACATTTTTTATTGTAAAGGTTTTGCACCAATCCTAGGCCCCTAGGGGCTTGTTGTGTATATTAATATAACACATTAATAAATATTCATAAATGTCAGTTATTTAACTTTTTACCGGCTACTTTGAAACAAAACAGTAAGTTTTATTTCACTAGTGATGAATTTCAATAATAAACTTACGTTTAGTAGCACTCATTTTATAACAATAATTGAGCTAAATTTTCAGTCAATTATGAATTGACCGATCTACAAGTTTTATTAATTTATTTTGAAAAGCAATTATTTGAGTAATAACTTCTAAAAAATTTTCTTAACTAAATTTACTTTTAAATACCAACCAACAAAGCTATTTTAATTTTATATTATTGGAAAATGAACAAATAAATACCCCTCTAAAATATTAGAAAAAAATCGAAGTATAAATTAATATTTGCCTATACAAAATTTACTTCGAGACTTCTAGTTTCAGAATTTTTTTTATTTTATTTATCAAAACTAGCTATTATTTTAAGCATAAGTTTATTTATTTATTCTATGAAATGGGCAGGTTATTTTCTAATATTTTATTCAGAAATTTCCTAATGGAAACGTGTGAAATTGTGTTTCAATATTTTTTTCGTAGAAATAAACCATAATATTTCAAAAAAATTAAAATAAATAAATAAAAACCGATATTATAGATTTTTTTTTTTAAATACCCCAATACTTCAGATATTGATGTTTGCAGATATGATGGAAAAGAGGAAAATATTGAAGAAACTAATCCTTTTCAGAAAACATATTCTAAAAGGTTTACGAATAATCCAAATTACCTTCTGTAACATGCTCACTGCAAATAGCGCCGTAACTAGAGCGTTTCAAGTCCCCCCTTCTAATAGCCACCAGCCAAACGAGTCTTTTGGAAAACTGTAGCGAAGAATGTATTATGTAATATTAGAACACATATCCATAGCATGACTATGATCATTAAAAAATGTTTATAAGTGTATAAATAAAGCGTTGCGATTTTTTTTTTTTTACGAGGTGGTAAAAAACTAAATATTTTTGATAGATAACAGAACTTGGACAGAAAAGTGTTCGTTTAACAACAGCTTAGTGTAAGAACCTCTGCTATGAAATCCTTAACGACAATTACAAAAATCCAATCTGTTCGCGTGAGAAAGTTCGCGAGGATCGAAGACAAGCCTCATTTCACTTAATGAAATATCGCTAATGTTCTATTTTTTTTAAAAATGTTTATAGCTTTAATTATTTTATATTTATAATTAATCAAAAAAGGGATTAGATGGGAGAAAGCCAGGAGAGGAGTCCTTAACAGAGGCAGGTGGCGCTTCTTGTGCAAAAATCTCAACTAAAAATCGCACATTGATACCATTCATCAATATAATCGCTCCTTCAAAAGAACGACATAACCAAAAAAATTAGCATTTCTGAGTCAATCTTTCAGTGGCAATGGTATTGGTCGAAGCATTTTAATTCTGAAGCAACATGTCTGATATTCCATTTCCAACACTTTTTTTTTTTTTTATAAACTCGAATTTTGAGTTGTTTCACGTTTGAAGTTGAAGTTTTATGGGAATAATGACTGAAGTTAAAAACAAAAAAGTGTCAAGCTTTTAAAAAGTTTCTAATGTTTAATAAAATAATTTTAATACTATCATTACAATAAGAATGCATTTCTTTACCAATACTCAATTTTTTGTTTTTTTAACCTCATGGAACTTTTAAATACCATCATTGAAAATTTAGATTTTTTGAGTTACGACATTGTTCTTTTGAAGGAGCTATATGTAACATGCCATTATGTATCATTCATTATATTTACATGTATTATTATAATTTCAATAAATGAATTTTAATAAAAAAACATGTTAACAAATTATTATTTAGGATAGGTGTAGGTAATTATTAAATATGCGATTGATTACTTGTACAATACCCCGATTTTCATTTGTGTGTGTGAGTGGGGTGTGAAAATACCATGCAACCTATCTTATATCTGCATTTCCGGTGAATGATTGGTTAAGTCGAATTTCGTCCAGAGAAATTTAACTCTAAAGAGGTTAGCGGAATCGTGTCGTTTTCGTAGTTTTTGGCTTGGAATAGAGTTTTAAAATAAGCAATGACTCTATTACAAGGTTCTTATTTATGGCCAAAATAACACGATTCCACTTCCCTAATTACAAAAACTTCTTTCGCACATAAATTCTACTTAAGCACTTATTCACCGGAATTGCAGATATAAGGTGGATTGTATAATGTACGCATACCACCCTCAACACACAAAAATTGTTGTTTTCTATAAGTAATCAATCGTATATTTAAAAAGGACCTATAGCTATTGTAATTAACAATTATTTAAAAAATTCATTTATTGAAATTGCATTATAATTCTACAACAAGTATACATAATAAATGGTACATGCAGCATTGATAAAGGCAAGCAGAGACTACCCACTGATAGTACTCAAATTGTTATATGTTACACATCACTCCTTCTAAAGATCAATGTCATAACTCAAAAAATATAATTTTTCAATAGAGGTTATTGAAATTTCAATGCGAGTTAAATAAAAAAACATTTTCGGTAAATGGTAAAGCAATGCATTCCTATAATAGTGATGGTATTGAAATTCTTTTAGTAACCATTAAAATATTTTTAAAAGTTTGGAACATTTTTGAATTCAACTTCAGTCATTATTCCCATTAAACTTCGACTTCAAACATAATACAAATACAAATTTGACTTTATAAAAAATAAAAAAAGTGTTGGAAATATCAGATATGTCCCTTCTGAATTAAAAACTTTCCACCAATACAAATGCTACTGAAGACTTAGCTCAAAAATTCCAAACCTTCACCGGGACTGTAGATATAAAACTTACATTTATTATAATACATTAATAATATGTAATAGGCTCATTCTATTGTCTACATTTGTTATTAATCTTCCCCCTAAGGTGTAAACTAATTAAATACACTGAAATGATTAAAAAAGTTTTAATCCTATTGCAGCAACTTCGTGAGTACGGTCCTCCAGTTCCAGATCCATCGAGCTCTTTGCCTCGCCGCCAGGAGGCAAGCGCACACAAACCCGGCCGATCCTATTCACAAGTGCGACATCTACAGAAGTTCGGCGGCAGGAGATGTCTTAGCGTGAGTTATAATCATAATATTTATTCTATATTTTATTTTATATTTATAAAAATAATTAGGATGTTTTAAAGAACTTTGACTTCAATTAGTTCTCTTCAAGTCTGTTGAGGACACTATGATTTAATTGGGAGCAGTGAATACAACCTATTATTCATTTGTTGTTGTTTTTTATTCTCCAAATTCAATTTTTAGACAAAAAAATTAAAAACATTTTTAAGTTTCTTATAAAAAATAAATAAAAATTTCATATTTCTTTTTTATGGTAGTAGCTAATGTATTTGAAGCATTGCATATCTCAGTATCCTCTTGGCTTATTTACGGAAAATAAGGTCAAAATAATCCAAATACGATATTAAAATCAAATTAAGTAATGACTTTTATTGTTTATCTTCTTTTTTTTGTAAATTTATTATTTTAAAATGTGTTCCTTTTTCTGTAATTTTTAGTCTTTACTAGCTTTCGCCCACGGCTTCGCTCACGTGGAATTCGGTCTGCCAAATAAAGTTTCGTGACAGATCATTTTAAATAAATGATTTTTTTTTTTTTAACTATAAGTTAATCGTACATCCGAAATTTCAGATTTCTAACTTCTAAACTGACGGATTCCATACAATCTTTGAACCCCTATTATATTAAGGAGGAAATCCTTGGGGATGGAATTGCCCAAATTCCTATCTTAGTGCTCATTTAAACTTTACAAAGAACCTATCTGCGAATTTCAAGATGCTATAGGATGTTCAGTGGTTTCCGCTGGATGTGTTAGTCAATCAGGTTACAGTTTTGTATAAACTTCACCTGTGTGGTGTGTTGATAAAAAGTAGCCTTTGTCCTTCCCTAGGCTTGAGATTATCCATATCAAATTTCATCACAGACGGATCAGAATAGCCGTGAAACATACATATGACACTGATTAAGAAACGGCACGGAAAGAAGTTTCCTGTTGTTCGTGTCAGTAAAGGATTAGTATGTAATGTTATTGAAAAGGATTACTTAGTATAACGTATTCACTTGTCGTACGGCAGCAGCGAGAAGGGATTTTTTTCCCTAGCCCCTTGGCTTTTATTATTTTCTTGAATATAACATAATAAGGATACATGGAATAATCTCTTTTACTGCACCAAGTGCGCAGAAGTCAACTTTTTTTCACATCCTCCAAGATTTTATTTACAAGGTAAATACAAATTTACAAGTAAATGAATACCTGCAAATGCTTCTATATAACACTTATCAGAAGTGAACTATGTTCTTGATTTGTTTTGTTCAGCGAAAATATGAAGATTTTGCGAGTAAGAGACACGGGAGCAAGCATACAAACTTTTCCCCCCTTTTTCAGCCCCCTTTTAGGGGTAGAATTTCGGAAAATCCTTTCTTACCGGATCCCTACGTCATACCCTCCAAGTTTCATTCCAAGCGATTATCGGTTTTGGCTTTGCGTTGATCCGTCAGTCATTCAGGACAAATCATTTTATATGTACAGATACATGACAAGAACTTACTTCTGGGTTCTTATTTTTGGTATATAATTACTAATACTTACTGTACTGTTGATCAGATTCCATGTCTAGTTCGAACTTCATGTCTAGTTTATTTCATGTCACTTTGTTCTGTTATAACTAATAGAACGATGCTACATTGGACGTTCTAATTCTTGCATTTCCAGGTATACTTAAGCTAGAGATCATTAACGAGTACAAAACGCCTGGTTAAATATATCTATGTGCTAGTGTAAACGCATGTTCGTTTCCGTCATTTTACGTCTCCTCCGTAGGGTATAATCAAGAGATTTTTTCTACCTGTAAAAACACTAAGGCCTTCTGCCGGAGTGCGAATCCGCGACATTAGGCATATATACTTGTTATCCTGACTACTACACCACGTGTGACTGGATGTCTGATAAAGACCTATGTGATAAGTAGTTTCAAACAAATTAATGAAATGTTGGCATGAGCTATATCTTCATTATCGTAATATTCTACTGCTCATGCTTAGGGTTCCCATACCACACACCCTGCACCAAACTCCACGATCCTCAACTGACCGGATTCTTCTCTTCTTTCTCGCTCCGGCCCACATTCCCACAGGTAACTAATTACCTGACCGTTCCCCGAAGATCTGGAAATGACTGATGACGAGTTTTCAGAATCTGATTTGACGCCGCTCATGTAACCGCTGACATCTCAAAGGCCGCCTTTCTGTCCGCTGTCATTAATTAGATTTAACGCAAGAATTAGTTACGGTTGCCCGATACCATTATATAATACTGAATATTACTCATGAGGATTTTGTTCGGTCTTTATTTTATATCATAGTCGTTACTTGATAAGTAACTATGCGTGAACCCGCGCCCTTGGAGATAGAAGGTTGTTATACTAACCGCTACACCACAGGTAACCCTAATACCCTTCATAGATTTCTGTGCTAAAGTTATTTAATATAATTTCATCGAGAAGATTTAATGTACGTGAAATTAAAGTTATTAAATATTTATTCAGTATCATTTATTTAAAAAATCCAGTGTCAGTCCTCAGGTTGTCGTTTCGAGTTGAGTTACAAGGTTTAACTGTTTATAGATTTCATTTTAATATTCTCCAGAATTACAAATCATCGTGAGCTTTAGTTGGAAAGAAAAGTGTAATTATAATAAATGTGTAGCTTTCGGTATAATAAACGTTTCAACAAACATTTGTATAGATGACTAGCTTTTGCCCACGGCTTCGCTCGCGTGGAATTTGGTCTGTCACATAGTTTCTTTAATATAAGTTACTCAAACATCCAAAATTTCAGATGTCTAACTTCAAAACTGGCGGATTCTATACAATCATTGAACCCCCATTATATTAAAGGGGAAACCCTTTGGGGTGGAATTATCCAAATTTCTTTCTTAAATTATACAAAGAACTTATCTGCAAATTTCAAGATGCTAAGTTCCTGATTTGCCCATAACTGTGCACTATAATGGATTCTCCACAGAACACAAAAAACTGCTGTGGGGCTCGTGCGCCCGTGCCCCTCCCCCATAAATCCTCACTTGCTGTAGCCTATGTGTTATTCTGATGTATAATCTATATTACTGCAAAGTTTCATCCAAATCCGTTCAGTAGTTTTTCGTGAAGGAGAGACAAACATACAAAAATTCACATGTATAATATTAGTAAGATTAGCAGTATATCAAAACAAATAGTTTCACTCTTGTTCTTTCTGATATTTTAACAACTATGATAATGTTATTTTCCTTTAATTATGTACTATAATGGATTCTCCATAGTTCCTATAAAACTGTCGGGGGGGGGGCACCCGCCCCCGTGCGCCTCCCCCCCTAAATCCGCGCTTGCTATAACCCATGTGTTATTCTGATGTACAACCTATATTACTGTTAAGTTTCATCCAAATCCATTCAGTGGTTTTTGCGTGAAAGAGAGACAAACATACAAACTTTCACATTTATAATATTAGTAAGATATATATTTGGTGAAACGTTCATTTATTGATGGAATGATTGCCGAAATTTACACGTTTCCTATTATTACATTTTTTTCTATGAACAGTTAGAATTTGTTGTAAGTCAACTCGAAGCTACAACCTTTGGAACTGATAACAAAAATACATCATTTGATCAAGACAAAACCACTTCTCCAGTTCCTGTACTAAGTCTTCCTTAAATAATATAATTTTCTGCACAAAAAAATTTCAGGAAAATTAAACGTTTATAAAATTAAATTTATTAAAAATTTGTTCGCTCGAAATGGATAATATTTAACAACAAAAGTGGTAAAATGATAAACCTCTATCAGCTACAGAGCGCTGAGCATTTTAACAGCCAAATAATTTTAAAATGGTTTAATTAGCATCATATGTCATACTGGCGTTTAAGATATAAATCGGCGCTTTACGAACTTGCATGTGAGGAGTCACGTGTCGTGTAGTGTTCATCAGGGGCACTCTCGGCAGCGATGTCACGAGTTCTAACATTTTGGGAGGGTTGTGTCTCTGCGACGCGACGAAGACCGGAGGCAGCCCAGGTTGGAGCCTTAAGTGCTTTCTCTGGAGCGGCGCTGAAGGAGCCTTGTGGACGGGTAGAGCGGGCAGTGCCTGGGGGTAAAAGCCCAAGCTGTCGAGGTTCGAGGAGTTGGCGCGCATCACTCGCTCCACGAGCTCCACCGCTGACCTCCTGTAGCACTCCAATCTGCAACAAATCTTCCATATAGGCTTGTCCACATCACTAACCTCAAAGCGCTTAAATCCAATGTTATATATTATAAGCATCTAGAAACCTTTACATCGATCAGTCCTCTTAATTAGGAATTGATTTGTAACCTATGATAATTTATTGATTTTTTTCCGTCTTTCCGCAGGACATACGAGTACCACAAGATAGTTTTTGTTAGCCCTATTCTCCAATCACTGTCTATAGCTTCTATAGCTTCACTGACGAAACAGCCATACTTTCGTCCATTAAAAATCCTACCCTTGCCTCTATATCCATCAAAACCAACCATTTAGAAGATTAGAATAGCCACCGAAAATGGGAAATTAAAATAAATACGGCTTAAGCCGAATCACGTCAGCTTCGCCAGCAATAACCTATCGGAAAACACTTGGTATCTTCGATTTTTTTTTCTTTGTATTATAGCATCCACGATTGTCAAATAAAAACAATTGACAATCAGCAGGTTGGCTGTCAGTGGAATAGAACAAAATAACGTGAGAGGCATGAAGAACAGTACCCAGCGGTACCTCTCCCGTGGCTTGATTTAATTTCCTATGCTAGCAGATCCCTCTTCTTTCTTAGTTCTCTTTAGTCATTTTAAGCCATTATTTCTACCAATGGGTTTGGATGTCCGTGTAGTTTTTGTTGAAAGCGATTGTTTGTAGGAGTTCTTCAACCGTTGGTATTTTTAAGTTCGTATGCCAAGTTTTGGTGGCTTTGGTGACAAGTCTAAGTATGTACGATTATGATTGAAAAGGCTGTAGTCGTTTTCTGTGAGTCTGTTTAGCGATCGATAAATTTAAAACACATGTTCTGACAATATGCTACAAACAAGTATACAATCTAATGTACTACAAATCTTCACTAGATTTGCTAAATAAACGACTAATTTACACTACGATACCGAGATGTGTTTAAATTAATGGAGAAGAACTTTGGATTTCGAAGAATGCGAGCAATATGAAATCAAAGAAAAATTGAAAACGCTCCTTGGCTTGTTTCGAATCACACTATACACCAAGAATACTCAGACACATTCATTCACAACAGACACGCCACTTTTGAATCGTAAACACCATCATAATTAAAACATCAATTATCAAAATCTTCTAGTACCGTCGCTTCCCTCCTCTCTGGTTCATTGCCTACCTGTTAAAAGATCAAAAAAACATTGAGAACTGCCGACTGGCCATGAAGTGATCATCAACACGTTTCATTTTCCTGCAAAGCGAGATCATAAAACGAATCATAAATAATAAATCTGCTGCCTCCATTACAACGCAGTAAAGAAAAAATAAAACAAACCAAACTTTTTATAATGGGGGCACGGAATAGAACAAACCCAAGTGACCAAAGGTTGAAATTCGGTCGTTTTTATTATTTAGTTGTATTTGAGATAGTTTATTAATGTCATGAATATTCCTTAACACTAAATTTAGAACTTACCATGAATATTTTTATTCACAACACTTTATTGGCATAGGTTTATCGCACTACTTTTGAAGCATATAGTAATCAGTAATTACACTTGACAGTGTTAATGAGTAATTCAACCGATGATTCTCTTTTCTACTCAGTACATTTATATTTACCATTGATTTTCGATTCTAAACCCGAATTAGAAAAAAAAATCTACTAGAACCCTTTTTTCCTCAAATAATTATTAAAAACATTTGTCAACAAATACATTCATATTCAATTTTCGCTTCCTGATTTTCTTTAACGAGATTTCTTCTATTGTTATGTACGGTTTAAAACCAACAATGGAGATATAAAAGAATTTAAAAAACACATTTTATATTACAAACTAACCTCTGATATATTTCCTGTAGGGGTTTCAAATCAGGTTCCATTGAGAAGAGTGCCATTTTTCCTATCCGCACCCTGTCCGCGTACTTTTCTTCGATTTTCTTTCCCAGCTCCATCAAGAATAAATGGATTTTCACTTGCATCTGCCTGAATGACAGCATATCGTTGATGACTAACTGTTTCAGCTTCTTGTTGCATTCATCATCTTTCCTTATGAATTCTTCCAACATGTCAATTTCCAGTAGGGCGTTAGCAGTTTCTTCTTCTGCCGATTGCATTTTCATAGAGTAAGTGAGCGCGGCTGCTTTCGTATGATGGA
Organism: Arma custos; assembly: GCA_037127475.1. NCBI lineage: Eukaryota > Metazoa > Arthropoda > Insecta > Hemiptera > Pentatomidae > Arma > Arma custos. The sequence continues at coordinate 97,239,942 of CM073760.1, read as the reverse complement.
GGAAATTCACAACAGGCCGAATGATTACCAATTCCTTTTGTTCCTGTTTCAGCAGGGCACAACAAAGTTCATACTTCTCCTTTAGCGCTGTAAATTCGCGCGTCACTTTCAGTTCTCTACATCTAATATTCAAAAGATCTTCTCTCAATTCATTGATGATTGTAAAGTTGAACTTGATTACATCTTCGAATGAACGCAGTATGTCAAATGATTCAAAAAAATGTTCTTTCTGTAAATTTTCGATGATAGCCTCTCTCTTCTGTACTACTTCTTTCAGAACCTTCGCCTTGTTCTGGTTTTCTTTTTCTGTCTCTTCTTCTATTCTACGGTAGTAACTTTTCTCTTTCTGAAGCAATTTACTCAAGTTGTTTTCGTTTACTTTATCGATTTTATCGCATAAAGAAATGTGTTTGTTGGTCATGAATGCGATTTCCAATTCGAGATATTTCTTATAGTAATCATTATTGAGACCGATGCAGTCTTTAAATATTTGATCCTGTTTGTAAAATAGCTGGTTCACGGATTCGTAACCACTTACAAAGATGTCGTTCTTGCTCCTGTAGAAGTTGGGGGTCTGCTTGAAGCGAACCTCCGCGAGCTCGTTTACCTTCTGTAACACTTTTGTTTCTGATATATTTTGCTTGTTGATGAGCTCTCTGTCTAGCCTCCGGACTTCCCTATTGATCACGAAGAGGCGGCAGATTACGTTAATTAGGTTCCGCAACATTTTGTCCCGATCGATTTCGAGATTGGCTCTTTCAATTTTGGTATCTTTGAGTTGGGCACCGATTTTTACTGCGAATTTTTTCAGCTCTTTTAGAGTCATTTCTTGTGTTAGATAATCTTCTAAAGGAGTCCCTTCCGGTACTCCTTTTTTTTTTACTGTCTTCTTTTTTGCCATTGATATTCCAAGATATTCTCCTTAGTTTTACATCCGCTACTTAATAATGACTGCTGATGTCGCTGGCTGTTAAAGGTGAATCTTTAACAACATAGCTGAGGGATGATCTACTTCCTCAGATAAATCTTCTATACCTCAAAGCTTCCAATGCTATATAAAACAAAGATTAAGGAAACATGTTTTACTGTAGAATAGCATGCATGTTTTATTTTAAAACTATGTAATATTTTATTAAATTATAACACATGTTTTTTTTCTATTGGATTCTTATATGTAATATAAACCACAAACACTTGCATTAAACATTATTTATTAAACACAAAATGTACTATTTATTAGGGTATAATTAAAGTCTTATCATTGTTCAATCTACCTACAGTTTAACTCTTAACAAAAAGGTAATCTTTTTCTGTATGATGTACTCAATTACTAATAATTGAGGTATTATCTAACATGTAAAGGTGGGTTACATGTTACATGGGTCAATAAATACTTAAAAGTATTAAAAGTACTATATTGTGATGACAAACATATAGGAAAATATCATTTTCAGGGTTATTGATAATGAAATGGTAGAAGCAATGGAGAAAAAATAAGGCAAGAGGTAAATATGAGTCTTAGGTATATATACTACGAAAAAATGAATAGGGATATTGCTAATAATAATAATACATCAATATTTAATGTAGTATAATTTATAATAAATATTAATGGCTTTCTATAATGAAAGTAATATTAAAATGCTAGGCAAAGTAAATACAACAAAACTAGTGGTATCCCTATTCATTTTTGTGCAGTTAAGAAAATGGGTAATAGATAATAGGTATAACATATATTATATATCATCGCTGTCAAAACAATACCGCCTATCTACACTTTGGGCGATTTGCATGAGAGGAAAAAAACCGTGCCATATTTTATATTATCTTATGTATATCGGTTATCTTTCAATTGCTAATTACAGCACTGCCTTGCATTTAACCTTGAAAACTTTTTTTTTATGTTTTGTAATTCAACCTGTAGAATGTGTTACCATTACTAACTCATTTTCATCAAAAGTTGTAGATAGGCGGTATTGTTTTGACAGCGACGATATGTAATAAATAAGATTTTAAAAAACAATATAGCTAATCATATAATATTGCTAGAATAGTCCACTGTAGAAATATATATTAGTGAAAATTGATTGGGAGTTCCATCAATAAAAAAACATATTTACTGTATCCCAATGTTTTGGCATTAGTGTTACGCCACCATGGAAAGAATGAAGGAGAGATAAGCACCAACTAAATAAAAATACTGATTTAATTATATAGCCAAAATAATATAGCTGATTTTACATTCAATCTAAAATTTTCCAGCCAGTTATAATATTTCTTTCCTAATGGGACTAGTATTTATAGTCTAACAATTTAGTAAATGACCTGCAGCTGGTTCTAGGCATTTATGGCAGGTGTTGTGGGGAGTATGGAATTCCCCTGCCACACCTCTATTCGAAATAGAGTTCAAAGAAACCTGAGTCTAAAACACAATAACAAAAATAAAAGTTCAAAATGAAGTCCAAGGGGACGCAATACAACTACAATAACTTCAAGAGAATGCAAACGTATAACAGCGAGAACAAACTAGCAAAGAGCGTGTGAAGCAAGCAAGGTAGTAGGGGGAAGGATGTGGCTTTTCTATGAGCAACAGACCTTCTGCCCAGATCATTTACTAAATTTTCAGACTATACATGCTGAAAAAAAGTAAAGACTTCTCTGAAATCAAATCCTAGTATTATGAAAGGTCAGCATTTGTTGATAATTAAATTATAGTAATTATAAGTATTTTCTTAAGCCAAGTAAATGTGTATTAAATAAATATTTTCCTCATTAAAATGTATATTGTATGATATAAACGAACTTAGCAGCTATGATCATCTATTATAATGCCTAAGTCTCCGTATATTAGCTCTATCATTTTCTTTGCAGAAGGATAATGGCAGCAGGATCTTCTATTCCATGGCAAAGGCTTCTTTATGAAACCACAGGTGACGGAAAATTGGATGGCAGAGCATTACGGGCCTTTTTCGCACCATTGGAGGACTGGTTAAGGAATGAGAATTTGAGAACTGGTGAGAAAGTCGAATGGCTCTATGGTAAGTTTTCTTTTCACTTCTTTTTTTTTTCAAACCATAAAGTATGATATTTTTTTTCATCAATTTCATATTTTATATTTTTTTTTCTGAAAACCAAAAATTTATTTGTAAATATAAAAACTGAATCATTTAACTGGTTTCTCAATGTCTGGTATTAATATGGTATTAAATTGTTATATCGATTAAATTTTTTTAAACATTTAAACAAGTGATAGATTAAATGTGTCATCATAACTTTATTTTAGGTAAGGTAACATGATGAACAATTTTATTTTAGATTATAATAAAATTTTTATAAAGTTTATAATTCCATTTTATTTTATTTTCAGATGGAGATTATTGTAAATACAGTTTAGAAACAGCTAATTTGCAGGTCCAAGGTGGTTACTACAGTAGTTCCAATACATTTTACATACATTTCCCAATGTTTTTAATATTACAATATTATATAATATTCCTCATGCAATAATAAAATAATTAATGTGTCATCAGCTTTTGTAATATATGTCTGGATGTGTATAGCAAGAATGAATGAAACAATTAGCATGAGTGTAATGTTTTAATATTTCTATTTTAAGTATTGTTGTAATTTATTTTTATACCATTGTACAAATTGTAAAACTGAATTTTTAAGAACTTATTGTTAAGGATTATAAGGAATATAATAAATTTGTATTAAATTCTAACTATTGTTTTATGATATTTTAATAAAAAGTTAACCTATTTTTATGACAAGATAACTGAAATATTTGATGATCGTTACTGAATAAAATAAGTCTAAAGAAATAAGAATTCCACTCCTGGGCGATTATAATTATTTATTTATCACTTATTACTTGTTTTAAGGGAATATCCCCATACAAATTTGGTCTATCTCAAATTATACAAGATTTCACATTTTATTAAAGTTCATAACATTTTATTTATGGAAAATAAAATGTTAAAGAAATTAAAATTTACTTAATAACATTTATTATTGCCAAAAAATATATAAGTAAAATTGTTTCTACAAACTGGTTATATTTTCAAAATTGCTTTTAACAATATAAAATTTTAAAAATTATAACCAAAAAAAAAAAATTATAGAAACCACCAGGTTACATCAGCACATAAAAGTAACACAGGATGTAAAGGTAAGTATTGTGATTATTAGCATACTTAAAATAATTTAAGAAATAAATAAATGAAATAAGTTTTTTCTTAGTGTTAACAGTTTAAGTTCACTAAGCATAACATTAGATTTGTTAATGTCTATCTTAACATCTATATATACAAGATAATAGCCTACAAAAACTGTTAAAAAAGAAGATGCTAAAAATTACTCACCAATCCTCATAATATTTGAACACTAAGACATGTATTATAGCAATTAAATTAATAAAATTCTTAAAAATCATTGATTGCCAATATTGTAATATTATTTTATTTCACTACTATGTTGCCTTAATATAATACAATATATTAATACACTCAATTAATATACTGAATCATGTAATGTACTATAAGTTCTAGATGTATATAACCAATTAGAGGGAAAATTCTTTTAAACCAGGTATATTAAATATTTATAAACAAATGGAAAAAATCTTAAAATATAATTTCTACAATTAGTACTGACTACAAAATATATTTTACAAAATAAATTACTAATCATAATTATCACAATATAGGTTAATTTATAGCTTAAAAAATAATATTTATTCAGTATTAAATATGAGTATAAATTTATATTTACAAAAATCATTACTAATACAGTTAACTAAAATAAATTGTATTTTATTTTTTAAAATAAATTATTGGCAGAAAAAATGATATTTCTAAAATCATATTCAATCTTCTTGAGTCAACGAGAGTGCTATTTCATCTACCTGCCCTGAAGAGTGCACTGAGAAAAAAACAATATTGATTACGAAATGAATTAAGATTGCATGAAATTTTTTTAAATAAATATTTCTAAGATTGATTGCTTTAAAATGTTATACAAAACTTGTTTTTTATTTCTTTTTATGTCTTATAAAACTTTTATGGAAATTTGGCAAATTAATTCATTAGGAGGGGATTAAGTTGTAATAATTCACTTAACTGAGAATTTTCTTCCGATGGCTTTGTTATGTTAACCAGAAGGGAAAGAAGTTTGTGGATCAGATGGCTTGTATACTTTAATAACAATAACCTACCTCACAACAAATATAATCCATTTATGCATGAATTAGCATGACTTTATTCTTGAAACGAAGATAAAGCAGCAATTTATGAGGAAACCGAAGTATCTTTCCAAGAAAGATATACATTTTTATTTTTTCTTATATTTGTAAATTTATGTTCAACCTACTATAATACCGAATAATCTTTCAAGAAATAATCAGTAGTGGTGCCAAAATCAATTTTAACATAATCCAAATATCTTAAAATACGTATAAGTATTGAACAATTGAACAAGTATCCGAATTTACTTACCTTGGATTGCAGCCTACGCATGGCAATAGGACAGGGGCAGAATTTAACTGATTAATGGCTGTAACGTTCCTATGAAAAATAGCATTGTGATGAAATTGATCTTGAAGCGAACTAGCTAACTATCTCCAAGACCCTAATCCACTTTAGGCAAACCTACGGTTCCGAAACTTGGACTAGCACAAAGTGGGAAGATGAAAAGGTCCAAAATTTAGAAAGAAAAGGACTCCAATCTTTGATCCCATTAATTTTAGAGGAGAATGGCGACAAAGAGAAAACAAAGAAATTGATGACCTACTCAACAATATGGATGTATACAGTGATCAAGTAAAATCGTCTTTGGGAGCTTAAATGCCACTCCAAGTATGCGATGTTCCCCCTAAAAATTGGCAAGTTGTCTGTTTTCTCACATTTATGAGTATATTATAGCTCTTTCATCAATGATCAAGGAATTTTGAATCTTCAGCTGGCTTCTAGTAATTTTAATCATAAGTAATATTAACAAATAATATTACATTAGCTTAAATTTTATTTCTGATTCGTGGGGACGCTCTTAAAGGGATGTCTGGCCAATATAACAGTAAGATATTTCTGTTCATTGAATTGAATTAAATGAACTAATTTTATTTGTCTTATTTAATAGATTTATTTCTTAAACAATCATAGTTACCAAAGTAATCACCTCTCAGATGTTTTCTAAAAAAGATCACAAGACCTAAAGTAACCAATAACAATGCAACTAGTATAGCCAATCCTATGATCCCAATTCCTGAAAAGAAATCAATACATCAATGTATGCAATATATACTATTTACATAAGATAAAATGGTATGGGTGGAGGTCCAAAAAAGATTCTTAAATAGTAAGCAACTATGCAGTGAAACTTGCTGTGAACGTTATGACAGACATTACAGTTCTTAATCAGGTCTTGATAGACAGAAGTATGGAAGAGTGAAAATTAAAAAAGAGTGATTATTGCCTCTCCCATATTCTATCAAGCCTTGGTGAAGACCTGCAGTGTCGGTTATTAGTTATTATGTAGGAAACATCAGTTTTTTTTTGTTGGATTTTTCTTGAGAGTCATCTATTTTTAAAAGCTTTTTTACTCATTTAAGTATGAAATTTAATTTTGAAATGCACTGTTCAATGTGATAAAACAGAAAAATCAAAGTGTATTAACCAAATTACTGAATAGTTTAGTTTCAAAACTGATTCCTTACCTCAAAAAAGTATCCAGTCTTTTTTAGATATCCGACAGCATTTAAAAAAAAATTAAATAATTTGTTTGCTCATGTAATTTTGAAAGAAAAATTATACTAGTATATAAATGTTTTTTTCTTTTGAAAATCATCAAATTATATGTGCAGCTCATGTAAATAAGTGGGTACATAAAATTTTGTCCAAAATGATTTAATTGTGTTGGAGGAAGTGGAATCGTGTCTCGTTCTCATAGCCATTGGCTTGAATGGAGTAAACAAACAATAAATAAATCTATCTCAACCAGGCTGTAGATATGTACTAATAATGTCTGTTTATTAAATATTTCAGAAAATTAGAAAGGAATATTAAGGTTCAACTAATTGTTATTCGATTTAGTAAAATTTATTAAAATTCTGGCTAAAAAAGTTTGCTGCTTTTATTCTTGATTAGAAAAAAAAATCAGTAATAAAAATTAAAAAAAATTAAATAAAAAAATGTATAATATATATATATATATATATATATATATATATATATATATATATATATATATATATATATATATATATATATATATATGTAATTTATACCTGTCCAATCAGTGATTTTAACTGCATTTTGAAGGTGTTTTAGCTCACAAGGTACTAAAGGAATACTGAAATTTCCAGGCATCTTTGTGCTGAAAAAAAATAAAGCAATTGGATTTTTTTATTATTTTTATCAAAACAGTCTTCATAAAAAAGACATGGTCCATTTAAATTGCAACTGTAACAATCATTACATAAAATTTATTACTGAATCTACTATTTAATATTTTTTAAAAGTAGTAAAACATAAACCAAGAAATTGGGTGTGGGCATTCCTTTAAGACAAAAACAAATGAAGAACCTGGTTACTTTATTCAATCAAGTTGTTGAAAAACACCAAAGGCTAGAAAGTGAATTAATTACTGCATCATCACAATAGGCATATCATTTTCAGGGAGGAAGATAATAGTTATTGACATCTCTGGCCTAACCAGTGATTAAGATTACTAAGTTAAAATAAATTCTGAAATGACTTAAGAAAAATCATAGGAAAAGTCACTAAGTGGAAAAACATTTTCCCAGTAGTGTCAATGTTAATGCCAGAGTCAGTATTGCTGGTAATAATAAGATAATTTTGGAGATTCGGAAATAAATTACAAGAGAGGCTGGCAACTTCAGATTTCTGATAAAATACAGATTAAAATTTTAATTACTTTTTTTCGAGCTCAGAATATTAACAATCTCAGATGTCACAATGAATGATGGCAGATAAAATTCATCAGTTATGCTGTTAATAATCAATGCATTTAAATAAAAATACAAGATGAACGGTCCATTGCAGTTCTTAATATAGATCGAAAAATTACTTATATAAAGCTACTTTAGAAAATAAAAGCAAGACAGTGGCGCCAAGAAGTTAATACTCTCATTCAGGGTAATACAAGGCAGTAATCTAATATAATATGTTTTATATATACATATGTTCTCATATATACATATATATATATATATATGAGGTCAACTAATATTATTCAATGTTTATAAATATAGTTACCTCAAATTTTTCCAACCGGGGCACAAATAACAGTGTTCATCTTTTGACAGCATGTCTGTAGGAAGTAGAACCGTCATTCCTAATACTTCGAAATATTTCTCAGTTTCATTTCCATCTGACTCATCAATAATGGAGGGCAAAAGTTCTGTGAAGAGCTCTTGAATATCTGAGCTGAAATTATTCCATATGCAAAACACATAGAGACCAAGTGCATTTCTGATATTTGAACACTCAATTGAATTAGAAGAATTAATTTCACTACCATTGTCGGATTTGTTGGTCATTCCATAAGAACAATTAATGTTTACATAAATAGTTGATAAATGGATATTGTAAATATCAGTACTCTCAGGTATTTTTATAACATCTACCACAAATCTTTTGGGCGTAATACTACTTTCAGAGGAATTAGTGTCATTGTTTTGTAATGGAAAACAAATATTATCTTCTACCCTGTCATAATCAGGAAGACATGAGCAATTGTTGGGAGCAATACACTCACCTCCAAAACATCTAAATTCACAAGAAGGTGAACAACTCCCATATATATTTTCATAACCCGAAGAACAGTTGCAAACATCAGGCTCTATGCATATGCCATTTTCACAACTGGCACAGTATGGAATGCATTTGCCTTCATCGTCTAATATATAGCCATCGATGCAGACGCATTCATAGGGAGCCATGCATTGCCCATTAGTGCAATTATTACAAATCGGTTCACAGTGACCATCATCATCAGAAGTGTAGTTCTCATAACAGTTGCATACATTTGGTTTAATGCAGAATCCATTATGACAGCTATCGCAATAAGGCTCGCAGATATTGGATGAATCAGTCTTAGTGTATCCTTCGTGACAGGTACATGTATCTGGAGCTGTACAGTGACCATTCAAGCATTCCAATTTACAAATTGGCTTACAAACATTGGTTTGTATAGAATTTTTTCCATAGCCATTCCAACAAGTGCATTCATTATAAGAACTACATGTTGAATTAATACACTCAAAATCACAAATGGGTTCACAATTAAAGGAATCGTTAGAATTCTTCTTATAACCTGTGTTGCATAGACATTCATCAGGTTTGTAGCATACACCGTTTTTACACTTTTGAGAACAATGAGGTTCACAGAAAGAACTGTTGACTTTGTTGTATCCTTCATTACATTTGCAATGACCAGGTGAAGTGCAAATACCATTTATGCAAGCTGGTTTACAACTTGGTACACATTTATTGTTTTCCAAATGCTCAAATCCATGGAAACAGGTGCAATTCCCAGGCATTGAGCAGTGTCCTTCTATACAAGGTGGATCACAAATGGGCTCACAATCATAGGTGTTATTGTGAATGGTAATGTTTTTATACCCAGCACAACATTCGACTTTTGCACGTGTTACTGTTTTTGGCTAAAACAAAGTAACAAGCATTTGAAAAATGTAAAATCTTTTTAATAACGCAATTTACTCATTTTAAAAAAAGCTAATTTTCATTAAGCATTAATGAAAATTAGCTTAATTAATGAAAATTAAGCACTTTCAATCAAAGCTTAGAAATAAATTATGATAAGTCTGATAAATCAATAAAAAGGCAAAATAAAGATATTATCTCTAAAGATATCGCTCCTCTGGAAGTATAATGACCCAACTTATTGACTTTATTATCTTGGCAGGCTCATAAATGCATTTACTAGATGTTTATAAATCAAAATAACCTATTTATGTTTATAAACTACTCTGATAGAATAATTAAACCGTATCTGTAGGCCATTCTATTAAGACAAATTGGAATTATTTTTCTTTTGCTTGTCCTGTAAAATTTCAATTTTTTTTGTAGTTGTGTCATTATACTTCCGAAGCATCGATATGATAACAGGAGTTGTAATATTCCAGTTTCTGAAGCAGCTCAAACAAAGAATGGATTGCAGCAAAAGAACAAAAGCTTGATCCACATAAGCATTCATAACAGCTGAGTAAAGCTTGTATCAAAAAGCTACTATAGGACAATTTGCACTCAGTCCTGCTTTTTTCTTCTAATTCTGCCCTCGAACAGTTATACATCAAATAGATATTATATATTGTTTAAGATCAAGAATTACTTTAAATAGTCTAAGCAATTTGTTGTAAAATAAAATGAATGTTGGTGGTTACTGAATTACCATGCAGTTCATAAATTTGTTTCAGAACTCGAATTTGTTTCTAGTTTTGTTGACCTCAAAATAAATTAAACTGGTTTGGCAATCAGAGTACAGTATGAATTGGTAAAATTGGCAGGATAAAATTTATTTTGTTATTAGCCTTGAACCAAGGCTGATAACTAAATAAATAATAAAACTGTGGAGTCCGGGACCTTCAGATCAGTAACTCAAGCAATAAGCAAATAATTGTCAAGGGATTTCATGCTCAAGCTAAAGGATAAATCCAAATTTCCAGGCTTGAAACAATAAAAAAAATCTTATCCAACAGCCAAAATCCACTCTGACCTTTTGCTCTTCTACATCTATCGAGGATATAGCACCTTCTCCTATTTATGTATGGTCTCATTTTTTCCCTTCCTTGAGACAAATTTATAATTGCCTTATCAAACACTATCTTAAGAGAGGGAGGAGACTTTTCGAAGGGGACCTTTAAAGATTTTCTTTTTCGGTGAGAAGATTTAGGGTGAATCGTAAGAACTGTTGATACGCCTTGTCACCGAAAGTCGCTATCGACTACTCGGAATTCAGATAAGAAAGAGTATAGGAGGAAAGGTGGAAGAGGCATTTAAATAATACATGATATGTTAAATAAAATCTATTTGTCCTTTCACCCTGAAGAGTTATTAAGTGCATTCCCCAGTGTTCATGAAGACCTAGATAGGATCAGTGCCTGGGCAAAGCTGAACAAACTGGAATTAACCGCAATGAAAACCCAGGACATTTTATAAGTTCCAATTTCCTCCTAACATCCATCCAAACCCTCCCAAAATTAATCCTAAACTACCGCTCCTTCAGTTTCAGCTCCTCTATCAAAAACTTGGGCATTACTATAATCTTTCCTAGAAATCCACATCACCCAGATATCCCGACGGTCAATAAGTTCCCTGAAGTTATTCCATCGTTCTCGACATCTCCTTACACAGCCTACCCGCGAGCTGCTCATTTCATCTCATGTCATAATCCTCCACTTTGACTGCTGTAGTATGGTGTACGGAGGCCTCTCAAATGTGCTTGAGAACAGATTAAAGCAAATAATGAACTGCCCTCTAAGATTTGTCTTTGGTACCCCGAGGCGGTCACGCGTGTCCAACGGTTATGATGAGTTAAAGTAGCTTTTCCCTCCCATCCGCAGACAATATTTCCTCGCTGCATCCTTATCCCAATACATTAATCTTCAACACCCTTCACATATCTACAGTATCCTCCAATTCAAATCTTCAGTCCAGCACCATAAAACAAGATCTCGCCTTTCCGATCTCTAAAATCGTTCCCACAGAAGCAAAGCATTCGAGCGTTCCTTCCTCGCTCGCTCCATCACAGTATGGATTTCTTCTTCTTTATTCTTATTTAAATCCATGATTTTCCAACATCTCCGACTTTCCAAAAAGATGGCTGCTCTCTTAGCAGGTTAATCATTTGCTTAAACGAATCAACATTGAATAGTTTATTTTGTTGCGTAGTTGATTTTGTTTTTTTGCAAAGAAGATATACATTATGTAAAGAGATTATTGCATCCTAGCTCATGTACTTAATTGTTGCTATTAATTTATTTATTTTCTTTAATAGGTTTATCTTATCGTGTTATGATTCCTCCTTTTTATTTATTTTTTTCATTTTTATTTTTTACTTTTTTTGGCACTTTATAAAAACCTTATCATTTGTATTATGTAGCAGATGCATAATATGTTTCAGTTTTTGTTCATGTTTGTTATCCTTAACGGACTTAGTCTCAGAATAAAATTACTTTTATATTCTATTCTACCATTGGCTGTTCGAGTATTGGCGATATCTTATATGTGGAACGTTGTGAAAATTTAAATTTAAATCAGTTGTCACAAAACTTGCATATCGAAAACATTGCTGGATCATACATTGTTTTTTTCTTGTTTGTTTATTCATTTAAAGTCACATTAAGCAGCTATTGCTAATCTGATGATGCTACAGAGGATGTCCTAAACTTTACCGATCCAGGCATAATTAGGAAAATGTTTTTAACTAGTACCTGACACCACAGAGGCTTGTGAACACCCCCCTCCCCTCTCCCTGATAGGACTTGAACAAGTGATAAATTATACAAAGCCATTTCTTGGTATTTTATCACCTTTATCCACCAGGCAAGGACCTGTTATCAGTAACAACTCACGCGAAAATCGGAGGAGGCACGCCTGTCTAAACCAAAATGTTTTTATCGAACGATAACTGTTCTATTCTACCATTGGCTGTTCGAGTATTGGCGATATCTTATATGTGGAACGTTGTGAAAATTTAAATTTAAATCAGTTGTCACAAAACTTGCATATCGAAAACATTGCTGGATCATACATTGTTTTTTTCTTGTTTGTTTATTCATTTAAAGTCACATTAAGCAGCTATTGCTAATTTGATGATGCTACAGAGGATGTCCTAAACTTTACCGATCCAGGCATAATTAGGAAAATGTTTTTAACTAGTACCTGACACCACAGAGGCTTGTGAACACCCCCCTCCCCTCTCCCTGATAGGACTTGAACAAGTGATAAATTATACAAAGCCATTTCTTGGTATTTTATCACCTTTATCCACCAGGCAAGGACCTGTTATCAGTAACAACTCACGCGAAAATCGGAGGAGGCACGCCTGTCTAAACCAAAATGTTTTTATCGAACGATAACTGTTTATAATAAATGTTTAGAACGATCGTCCCCTTTCATTAAATTTCTGTAAAGATATTTTTATTTTTACAACGATTGGTTCATATGATTATTAATACGAATGAGGTTTAACTTGGTGGAGAAGTGTACTGAAAAAAATAGTTGATTGAAGTAGTTATGATCTAACCGCCTTATTACCTATGTAAGTCTTAATGTCTTTACATGAAATAATGAATATTACTCTGTTCATTGCAAAAGAAGACAAATGATAGGTTAGAATATCTTAGAAAAACCTGTGATTAGTTCGAAGTTTGTTAATATGTTGATTCAGTTTGTGTAAATAGGTATTAATGAATTCCATATGCTTTGTGATTAGTACAAATTGTGCTATTAACTTAAACAATCTGTATTTACCGAAGGTAACAGACTTCATCACACTGAGGCATATATAATTCTTTGATAGCCTCCAACACTGTACTAACCCATTATTTAACACAGTCGCACCGGCAGGACGACTCAGCGCTGGCAAAAACTTGTACAAACAATCGACTTGTACTGAGAAAAAACTAATTAACTCCAATCCTACTCCTATTATTAATGAGAAACCCCCATCCTCACCCATCTTTTAAAATGCACTTGGTGCATTAAAAGAGATTAAAGATATTCCGTCAATCCTGATAAATATCTATTTCAAATAAATAAATAAACCAAGGAGTTAGGGAAAAAAACAAAAAACAATCTGTATTTGTATTTAAGGGACGCCAAGGGAATTTGAAGCGGAGGTGATGCTAAGCAGGGTTGTATTATAGTAGGACTATAATATTTCCTAAAATAATACTTATACAAGCGACGGGTCGTGTATGAGAAAACATGCATCCGAAAGCGGTAAGCTGAGGTGGGTATCATTTTTTCATTAACGCTCTCAATATTTAAAAAAAGAAAAAGATGCGCTTATAAAGCTTGTACTTGATATTTAAGCCCCTTAAAAAGTGATTATACAAAAACATACCACTTTATGAGAGGCAATTTTAACTTCAGGAACATACTTCCAATGGTAATGCCCTCTTTCATAAACATGTTGCCAATCATAATAAGTTTCATAATAAGTTTGTATAAACGATTCTTCGACTCTGTGTTAAAATATTAAGGAAATGATTAATATAATAGCCAATAAACATGTTTATGATGCTATATAAGCTAATTCATTTTTCATCTATAACTTGTTTACTTTTTTTTTCATTTACTTTTAAAATATAAACATAACAGGAAGGTTGACGACTTTACACCAATATAACTAAAAGTATAGTTTCGTAACTATGTGACTAGCTAATTAAAAAATCTCAATACCGCTATCGCTGTAATCAAATACATTGAGGTTATTAACCACAACAATTTTCCAGTCAAATTTTCTTTATTTCAAAAACGTTTCGACTACATAGTCATTTTCAATTTTTCCTTCTTTTCATAAGCTTACTTTTACCACTTACAAGTCAATATTAGAATTGTCATTCTACCAATTCTTTAAATAAATGTCCATAATTTTAAAATATTTCTTACTTGGAGTTTCATTATTCTCCATGGTCAAGAGAGATAATTCTCTGTTATAAGCTGTAAGCAAGAGAGATTGACCATGGAGAATAATGAAACTCCAAGTAAGAAATATTTTAAAATTATGGACATCTATATAAAGAATTGGTAGAATGACAATTCTAATATTGACTTGTAAGTGGTAAAAGTAAGCTTATGAAAAGAAGGAAAAATTGAAAATGACTATGTAGTCGAAACGTTTTTGAAATAAAGAAAATTTGACTGGAAAATGGTTTTACCAAATTAATGAAACAATCACAAATATATAGTCCAGTGGCATCCACATTAAAAATTAAAATAAACTAATAACTAAATTATCCTCGACCCACTCGAATATTCACCAAAAAAATTTACAAAACAGGCCCATTTCTTTAGGAGTTAGTTGACCTACACGCGAACTGAATTTTTATAAATTTTATAAATAAAGATATACAATCTGCCTTTATATTGTATATCTTTATTTATGGCCTCCCCTAAGTCGTTTGGTTCAAACTAGATTGAAATATTCTTATCGTTGCACAACATAAATTACTGTTATTAACTTTTGTCTTTCTGTTCTCCATAATATATAATGTGTGTATGTATTGATTTCTGAACATTTTTAGTCACTTATCTTCTGGGTGCTTGCAGCAACACCTATATTTGTGATAAGAAATGGAAGCGTCCAGCGTGTTCTTTCAAACCCTTGATTTCGGGGAGTTGAGCGCTATTTTTATTATGACCAGTTATATTTTATCATTATAATCATATCAATCTTCGACGCATTTGCTTTTCATCCAACCAGGTTACCAATTTGCATATGCATAGAGATGGTATAGTTCTTAGACTATCTCTCTCTATTCATCTTCAAACCTAAGCAGGATTTTTCGTTTTAGCTTCATGATAAATCCAGTGATGGGAATAAAATGTTTTGATAAATCCGATATTAAATTATTATGGAGTTGTCCTTGAACACTTTCCAACTAGTGCTTTATGAGACACTAAGGGCAGCAAAGACCTCTCTTCTGAAGGAATTCAGTTCAATTTCATATACTCAGCAATTAAGTCATCTCCTAAATTTGTTTCGACCATAGTTTCCTGCTTCTTCTTACCATGACGTATATTTCTATCAACTGATGCTCTCTCTCTCCACGAGCTCTCTCGGTTGAGATCACTTTACCGTTGCAAGATCACTTCTTCCTTAATCATTTGTAGGTCTGCTGGACCATGAAATCCCCCTTTTCACAATCGCTCTCATTTGCTCGGCAAGACTTTAATTGTTTATTAGGTATATTCGTTTATAAGTCGACCTTGTTTCTAAGTAGTAATCACGGATGGCCTGTTTGTTCTCTTGAGGAGTCTAGAAGATTTTTTATGGTCTTTTTTGTTAAACACGAGAGGAGAGAGCCACAACTTGGAGTTTTGAGGACTTTAACGCAATGTTGTGTCCCTGATAAGTGACACAGGCTAGCTTACCCAGGACTGCTACTGAGTAGTACTCAGTAGTAGTACTAGGCAAGTGAGTATGTACTCAGTGAGTAATTATAACTGAGTCAATAATTATATGATTTGATATTTGTTAATAAAAGAACACTACCTAAATCCTTGCCCAGAAAGCTCAAAGTTTCGTAATCATTCGAGCTGGCGCGCATTAGACTCTCTATGTTCACTGCTATATTCTGGCATGAATCGTGTTGGGAACAAAGCAGGTAAATATTCCAAATGAGTTAAACACTTGATTAAGTCCAGTAGCAGAGAAGTGGTGAGTCATTCACAGAAAGAACTACGGTAGAAACAATAAAAATGAAGAGGGTAATGTTTTTCATGCACAACCGTATTACTTGGCTAATATTGATTTATTAATCTGAAATTTAAATTCTGACTCATGCATCGTAAATACGTTAATTCTAGTTGTCTTGTCATTTAGGTTTTTATACATGCTTTTTTTCTTTTTAGGAAGTTGAACTTATATTCTAACAGTGCATGCAATGTTATTACTCTAATTCTATTTTTATTTATTAATGTTTTCTTAGTCATTCTCTTTTTCTTTGTATTCCTTTTGGACTAGCTCCTTGTCGTTTAGTATTCATGCATACATTCACCATAATTGTTTTTTTTTAATGCATTACCAATAATCAATACTTTACCACCGTTCTAGTCCTCGTCTCTTTTTTCTTTATGTCCTTCCAACAATTATAATACCTGTTCCCGTACGCGCACAGGCGGAGTTCTGGCTGAGTGTATTCGTGAATGTAGGTTTCTGAAATTGGGACCTGTTCGCTTCCAAAATAAAAACATCATGAGCATTATTCGTGAAAAATATATATCATTAATAATAGATGCAACGAAAGGAAAGGTTTGATTACATCCTGAAAGTTGGTCGTTTTCTCGAAGGTAATTTATAGTTCGTTTATTTCAAGAACATGAAGATTACTATAGCATGTTTCTTAATGCACTATACTACGCAATATGATTTACAACTTAAAAAAAAAAAAAACTGTACCACTACAACCTATGAAGGGTTTGGAGTTCAGTACATGGTAGAGACTGTACTGTTTCATGGACAACGGTTTTGCAAGGAGGTGGATTTGTCCTAGGTCACGCTCAACCTCCAGATTTTTCTCCCTTATTTTGGGTACCCTATTTTTATAATATTTCATAGGGACTGGGTGGGCCACAGGAGGGTCCTAGATCCCATGTGATCCATCTCCCGCTGCAAATAGACTAAATAAAAATCATGGCCTGCAGCGGGATTTGAACCAGGATTTCTGGCATGGCAACTCAGTGCTCTGCCACTGAGCCACTCCGCTCCCTATTTACAACTTACAACACGTTAAGTATTTTCTGAATTCGCCGTATCCTTCGCATTTCGACTGAAATAAACCAGGCTTAAGGCAAATAACCATAGTGGAATAGAGTATAAAGATGATAGACTTCTTCAATGATCAGAAAGTAAAAGGTTTAATCAACTTATTAAAATGTTGGCTGTCAGGTTTCAGGTTAATCAATATAGTTTCTGGAAAACGCTACAGTCAATCAACTTCTTAAATATCAATATTAATATAAACATACTCCTATGATTTCCTTGCACATTATGTTCAACAGTTTGGCCAATTTTTAGCCTCATTACAGTTTTTGAATTGCCCTGCACTCATGCCACTATAAGCTGAAATTTGATTTTCACCTCATTAATATTTAACTTGTTTCAGGACGCATGGAGCTATTTCCTGAGTACCACTTGATGCAATAGTTTTGTCCTAAGTGAACACGTGAATGTTATCGTTATGAAAATTATCAATACCCAAATTAAGAACGGACATATTCCCTTTATAATATGAGAATATTATAGCCAACCAAAAAGTCAAACGGATAAGGTAATTCTTTTTGCAAGTCAAACAAAAAAGCGAAATAATAATCTGGATTGAAAGATATTTTTCCTGACCTTGATTTAGCGTCTTTCTAACTGATTCTGCTAGTCTTAAATGGATATCATGTTTCTCTGTAATTTTATTATTTTCTTTACCATTCCTTGCTTTAATTTTGATGTTTAATAAATCGCATTTGTGACAACGTTGATTAAAATGGAAATCGAAAATTTTTAAAGATATTATTATGTAAGTTATTAATCGTAAACAGCTTTTATTTTATTTTCCTTGCAATGATGCACATCTAAGTGAATCATTTTCTAAGTCCATTTTATAGACTTAAGCCTCTTTATAAACAGCAGGATTGTACTTTTGAAAATTATGGTTTTGATTATTGAAAGAACTCTGAAATCTTGTATCGGAAATGATCATATATGCTGGGAATAAAACTACAGACAAACGTTTTATTGTTATATAACTTCTATTGTTATAAGTACAGATACAGACAAACGTTTTATTGTTAGTTTATTGTTATATAACTTCTAGTTGTATATATCGCTATGGACAACCGGGAATAATTGACAAGGTGGCTCAGGGCTTAGGACACTTTTAAAATGAACGGTAATATATAAAAGGTTGAATAATATATATACATATATATATATATATATATATATATATATATATATATATATATATATATATATATATATATATATATATATATAAAACTCATAAAATATAAATACATCAACTAAATTCTAAACTAATTCTAACTAAAAATGAAAAATGTTTATTTAAAAATAATAACTTACTCATAGTGAATCACGCAGAATCCGTTACGATCATTTTTTTCTGCTTTACCAAGTTCTATTTGTAAGTAATAAAGGAACAGTAATACTCCCTTAAAAAAAGAAATAAAAATATTACTATAACAACTGCCTAAAAATATTACTATAACAACTACCTAAAAATCCATGGTATATTTATTTGTCAATTATACTATATATTTCTTTTTTTTATTGCTTTCTGAAAACTGAGTGTGATTTTCAAAAAAATAAGCTCGAAAGTAGACCATCGAAAATTACGAACACTTTCCAAAAAATCTGAAATAATTTCTGAAAGCCCTACAGATACTAATCAAGAAGTTTGGGGACAGTTGTTGCTGAAACATAAATGTGGGACTTGGAACCCAGTTTTCAGAGTTAGATGTTATAAAAATAATTTCTTTTTTAAGTCGTATTAATTCATAACAGATTTTCCAAATGTGTAATAAATAATTTTTACAAAAATCTATGCTAGCATCGTTATTGAAATTTGCATTCGTAGGAAGTTCCATTAATTTAAGCGCATCATGAATATAAAATAAGACACAGATGATATAATTTCAATCATTCATCTTTTAAAATGATATAAAGTTTATACTTATTTTCATATTTTTTTTCCTATTTTTATTATAAAGTTTAATCATATTTTCATTAAAAACTACACCTCTCAGCCGCTTTTTATTTAAGTTAGCTAAAGTAAAATTATTAGGGCCGTATCTGAAACCAAAACGTCATTTTTAAAAGAATTTTTATGATGAAACTTTATAGTGGTACTTTGGGAGACAAATAGTTGAGTGGTAATGTCATGAATTAAAAAACACACCGGAAACAGTTCTGGTATATTATTATATACAATTGTATTATTTGTTCTATTATATTATGTGTTCTATTTTATTATATCTATCTATCTATCTATATATATATATATATATATATATATATATATATACAAATATATAGATTATATAACATCATTATAATATATATTTCATCTTTTATGTATTGTAAAGGCTGTAAATTCATTCAATAAAATCGGATGGAAAAATACATAGATAACTCTAGTATCTACGTAATTGAAATAAAACTCCAAAGAATTCAGTAAATGTGTGAAAATATAAAGTGTATATTCACACTTTCGGAAAAAAAGATAAACCTTCCTGAATCAATGGGGTTATTACTTTTGATTTTGTTAAATTAATCAACAAAAAAATATTTATTTTTTTTAATGTGGCTCGAACACGCACAATGATGATTGAGACGTTTGATTCAAAAAAAGTGTTTGACAATTTAAATGAAAAAACTGAGTGGTTTTATTTTATTTATTAAATCGGAAAACGAATGAATATAAAAATTAATGAATTACTGATAAATTATTCAGCATTCGCCTTTTAAATATAATAAGCGAGGAAAAGAAAGTTTTATCTAATACAGTCGAGCTTACATCGAGCTTTAACAGAAATACTAAATATAAACATTAATACCAAATTTTATTTACATACGCGAAACTGTTAATTTCGCTTTGCGTACTGTAATTGACTAAGTCAAGAAAATATTCAGGAACGAAAATTCCAAATATACGACTTGAATTTTTTTAAATTTAGTGTCCGGGCTTCTAACTTGAAACGTAAACAACTAATTTGTACAAGCACGCAATTACATTCTACAAACAATAATTTCTTACAGTTCTCATTCGTATTACTTACTTCTATTTATATCTAGTACAATGCCGTATTAATATCAATTATAGCAGCTATGTTAACTTTTATCCCATTTTTTAAAAATTACAATAAACTTCATAGGACAATATTTTCAAAAGAATTCTGATTGAAATGATCGCTGGTATGTTTGTTTTAAATCGTTCCTAACTGTTCTGAACATTAGCTGTTGTCATTATCTTATTTATTAAACTACTACTGGATAAATTTTAAAAGATATTGCGCGTATTTTCATTTTGTTCATCGAATTCGGTATTCGGAACTTCTTTATCAAAAACATCCATTATGTGCTAATTTCGAACACGGTGAGTATTCAATCATATCCAATCACGTGATCATTAAACATTATAAAACGTGTTTTGGTTTCCAGACAACATGATTTCACCTGTCGAATGAGAATCATGACTATTCCAAACAACTAAACTGCAATATCTCGAGTTTTAGGGATTATTACTAACAACTAATATAAACAAGCCTAGTCCCTGCGCAAATAAAACACCTCTTCTCTCAAAGTTACTGATTTGCAATACATTTAAAAATATAATGGAAAGTCTATAATCTTACCAATTTTGCTTTCATATTAGCAAATATTCCTCCGAGCTTGTTTACAGGGAAATTTTACTTTCACTTGTGAAGAGAAGAGGAGCCCAACTAGATACATAGATAGATGACCACAATCTATCTCCAAGGATACCAACATCCTCCTGCAGAGATATTTCCACAGTAGGATGGCAATCTTATCAGTCGAAACAACCTTCTTATCACATTTCATGTACAACATATCGTTTTAGAACAATTCACGGAATCGTAGTTTCCCCTTAAAGTAACATTAATAAAACATGCCAAAGAAGAATAGTATATTTTGAGGTTTTACTTTCCAATCTTTAACACTTTATTTTATTTATGATTCCACCCATCCTCAAATAACTGTTTGACGTTTAACAATTTCTCTTAAAACAGTATGAAAGTTTTTTCATAAAATTTGAGTGATATTTTACAGCTAATCCTAATGATTAGAAAGAAATTATAAGCCAGCTATTAGGCAATGAGAAATAATTGATAATGGAGATGGATGAGGCCAGGAATAAGGATTTTAGGGAACTTGGTAAAAAGAAAATTATATACTGCTGGCAGAAAATTATATATTTTTTATTAAAATCAACCACAGTTAGCTATCAATTGGCAAAAATAATAACTCCAGAACCTTTACCAAAATTTCTTTGATGTTCCGAAAAACTGCAATCACACTGAGGCAGAGGCTTTCTAGTTTACTGCAAGAGGACCTTATACATTTCAAAATAGTTGTATACACCCTTAATACTCGTACTTTTTAACAGATAAATAAATCAGTCATTACTATCAAACAGAACTTTTTTTTATCTATTCATTTAAAAAAAAAACTAAATATTGGAGAGAAGACAATTAATCATCTCCTTAAGGGTTTTACTGAGCTTAATGGGTTGCATTTATGGAACTCAGCACTGGCTTAAGCAAATCTTTTCATTAGTAATCTGGAATACTGGCTAGAATCTCACTTACCGAAAACCAAGGCCATGTTCCTTCTTTTGGCATCAGTTATGAATTTATGCCTTATTTAAAACTCCTATTTATTAAAGTTTAAATTCCTTGTGTCAACTACTGGCACATTGTCCGCTACCCTATTTATTTGAAAGACTGACTTACCCATTCTAAAATGTTTGCTTACAATATTACAGATTTTTAACTCTTTTAAATCACCAGGAGAGTCAATAGTTCTTTATTTTATTTGTTGTTTATAAAGCATAAAAGAGTAAAGTTTACATCCCCTTTTAAAATTTTGTTCTCTAAGTAGTATAATATTTTAATATTATCATTTTTGCAAATTAATAAAAATAGTTGTAATCATTTTATTAATTTATTAACTTCAATAAATATCAATACCAACATAAATATAACTACCATATACCATACAATATATACAATACTAACATTAAATAATTTATTTGAAAATTAAATGTTTTGGAGTTCTGATCCAAATCCTAATGCAGTTCAGTGAGTCATAAGTATCAAATAAATTGTTGCATAAGGAACACATTCATTTCCACATTTAATTATTATTACAAATTCCTTATGCATTAAGACTGATTAAAGATTAATCCTATCGACAAAAATATAATAATCCACAAAAACTTATAAATATAATAATTTTGTGAAAAAAACTTTATAAATGTACATTTCTAAGTGTACTATTTTTTATTTATTTATTGTAGATCAGTTTCATTTATTGAAGGTATGGATGACAACAAAATCTTTCCCCTCTTTTTTATACATCAAAAAAAAAAAAAAAAAAAATATATATATATATATATATATATATATATATATATATATATATACATATATATAAATGTGTATTTAGGAAAGCATTACCAATTTTAAACAAGGAAAAATAAAATCTATAACTGATGAAATTGGTTTCATTTATTTGTTTTTAGTAAGTAACAGAACAAGACACATCATTTTCAACGTAGTTTTACAACATATAATTGCTAATGTAATACATTATTATCACTATGCATAAACATCAATGTCTACTAATGAACCGACTTATTAGTCAGCTGACACTCTTAAATACAGGTATTAGTAGGATATGTATGTTAATGGTTTAAAAGGTTATCAAAATATTAACAGGTACATAAATATCCACCTTTCAGTCTTTTTTTTAGGTGCACAATACATCCTGCTCTCTTATATACAAAAATAACTAAAATTAAAACTTTATTCAACAAAGAAACCAATTATTAAATTGTTATTAATACTTTTTTGTAGGGAAAATATAATCGCTGTACATTCTACTGGTCACATATTCACAACTCCATTTCTACAATATGACAATAATCGGAATAGTTTCCTACCACATAGTATAAAAGTTATACAAAAGGATAACATAAAATACTGTACTTTTTTTTTCTTTTTTTAAATCATTTTATCATCCATGAATGATATCCTTACAAGGAGTAGAGATAAATTCATACATTAGGCCTTCTGCATCTTAAAAAGGCTACCCAAAAGTTCAAGATTTTTATTTTCATCATTACAAGTTATTCTGAATAAAAATGGAAAGGACTTCTTTTTTAAAATCCATTAATCAGTGGATATTATTTCCATTGATTAATATAATCTTAGAAGAGTAAAATAAATTAATTAAATATTATAACTCTCTCAGCTTACAAATGAGATCAAATTAGCCGACCAATTTGCATGTAAATCTACATGCAAGATTCATGATAATTTACAGACATTTATTATCATAACAACAAAAAAGTTTAAATAAATTTTTTATATTATTATAATTAGTTTTTAATGCATAAAAAAGTTGCTGCATTTTTAAATATCGTAAGCACACACAATAGGGCAAAAGATATCAACTGAAACGTTGTTTATTTCATCGTTTTTACATGAATATGCACGCACATATAAAATGGAGGTTTATAAATATCCCGGGTATACATCAAAATATCACAAATCAAGCATCAGTTTTATTATAAGACAAAATCTATTTTAAAAAATGATTTTTAGCAATTTTTTATGATTCGTCGGCAGGCAACGCTCAAATGATTAGAGCACTGTCACGGAGAGGCAGAGGATCCGGGTTCGAATCCTAGCCGGGGGCATATCTTTTCACTTTAAAATATAAACATTTTTAGCAATCTTTTTATTTTTTTAAAAGTAATTTATGTTCTGCATGTTTTTTGCTATTATTAATTGTTACTGTAGCCAAATAGAGAAAATAGTAATGATTGCCAACCTTTTGTTACTCACTCACATGAAAATTATAATTTAATACATCTTTTCAATTCTGACTGCTTATACAATTTAATAAAAGGATTTAAGAAAATTTGTAAAATTAGACTGTGGTGATCATGTATTTAAGATACCATATTATTAATCTCAAGTCTGAAGAGGTGCTTGTATGAACACAAGTCTGGGGATTGATTTTTATTTGTGATTGAATGAGGAATCAATTTTTACTTTCCCATTCTAGCTAAAGTGAGATGGTAATTGTAGAATAACCCTATCTTTCTATCCTAGCCTGGGGGAGCCAGGAAGAATAAGTATCTAAAATCCAATATACACGTAAGTAGTACAAAATTTTGATTTCATAAATAAATTATTTACATGAAATTATAATCTCTAGAATTAATAAAATTGTTAATGTTGATTCAATAATTTATTGAATCAATAAAAAAAGTTAAAGGATAGTTCTTTAATCTTAACTTTGTTTACTTATTTCAAAATATGCAGATAAAACTTATAGTTTTTATTATTTATTTATTGCAATTTATGAGTCTATCCACAAAAAAATTCTGTACATTTCACATTTCAAGTTTATACATTGTTTAAATTTCAAGTAAACATGGATTAATAAATATTGAAACAGGCATGTGAAAAACTATGTTTATTGGTACATTTAACAATTACAATTAAGGAGGCTCTGGTACCATTTTTTTTTTTTCTGATACCTCCGAGAATTATTATGTATTGAAGGGTAAGCAAAATTTGAATTTTGGGTGTGTAGATTTGATTAGAAAAGGAGTTTACAGGATATAGGTTGGTTTGGTTATAAATATGTTAATAATTCAATATTTTATAATTTTGTTGTAAATGACATCTCGTGTAACTAATGCTTTATGGTGAAAAATTAAATTGAGATTTATTTTTGTCAAATGAGGATCAACCAAATTCTCAAGTCATCATTGCTCTGCTTTGTAATATCAACCTCTCTAAAAATTTAGTCCAATTTTAAATTATTGTTCTTCAGGAATTATTTATATTTTTCCTTTATGTTTAATATTAATTTTATCACTATTGAAAATAATTCGATAAGCTTTAAAAAGTTTGTAAAACCACAAATCATACGACTTATGTACTATTATCTTGGTAGTTGTAATATATATAAATTATTGTTATAATTAATTTTAATAAATCTTAATACTTTATATATTAATTCTTAAATGATATGAATTATTCTTCTCTCAGCTAGAAGCTACTTGGGAAGACCAATGATCATTTAATGCATAGTTTCGCAAAACCATGGGGATGTTAATTACTAAATAGAAAATTCAGCCTTACATACTTGTTTTTCTTTAATATTTCAAGATATGTTAGAGTATAGATGAAAAATGAATATTATTCAATATTTTTTTAATTGTGTTAGTTTTTCAATCTCAAAAATACATAGGTGTTTGATAGAACTGTTTAAATAGCAATCAATGAAAAAGTTATTTATTTAAAACAATAAAGGAAAATAAATGTGTTTATAGCGCAATAATGTTTTATTTATATATCCTGAAATTAATATTTATTTAAAATAATTGCTTTAACAAATGTTCTAATGGGATAAATGCATTGTATGAAGTTTTTAAATCAAATTAGGTTAAATCTGAACCATCTTTTGTCTTTGGGAAGATATGTCGAAATAATGTTAATTGTTTAGAATTTCAGAAGTGTATAAGGTTACACAAATAAATTGGCTCATGACAGATATAAGGATATATATTATATCCTTCAGATATTTTATATAAGATACTTTAAGATATAACCATAAAGATATGTGAATATTTATGGTTGTATGTCATGATAAGTAAGAAAGTGGTGACATTCATTTTATTTTTAATAAGTATCAATACAGCAGAGCATTAATTTTTAGGATGAGACTATTCTTGTACTCTAGTAACGTCAATCATTAACAATTAACAAATTATCCACGTTTTTAATATTGATAAATACTAATAAGATGACCTCAGCAACTTGCACACCATATATTAAGGTTTATAGTTTCATTAAGGTCATCCAGATAGAGTTGGGATGAATATTAAAGGCCAACCACATAATTTTTATGAATGATGATAATGTCTGAACAAATTGAATTTATAACAGAATTTCTTAATGAAATTACCCTTTATTAAGAAATGTTGTGGAATTTGGTAAATTAAATAAATATATTAGATTTTCTTTTTTTATATTCCTAAGTAGCAAAAAAGTATATTTAAAATAATTAAAAAATAAGTTTAGTCTATTTCTCTAAGCTATATGCACTATGTGTTGTAAAAATTGACTTAGGCCTTCTGAGAATTGTTAAGGGTGATAAAAATATATATTTATACTTCAACAGGAAACGGCTGAAATACAACTGTGCCGATTGTTGGTCATTACGATAGATTTACAGTAAAACAACATAACCCTCAATTTTTTTAAATTGGATTTTTGCAACATCCAGTTCTCTTTCAGTCATTTGACCCTCAGATCATATACTAAAAACAATGCCCAAGGATTGTATAACCAAAAAAATGAAGTTGATAATTCTAAAAAAAATTATTGAATCAAAAATTGATTTTTGAAAATAAAAATAGATGGTTACATTGTCTCATCTTAACATCCTTGGTATACATTATTAAAAAAATAATCTAAATTAAGAATTACTTCCAAAAGTAAGTGGCCAATAACTTTTAGGCCAAGGTTAAATTCAATGTGGTTTTAAATCCACTGTCATTAGCTGTAGCCAAAACTATTTTATCACCACTCAGAAACACCCCAATCATTAGCATTCCAAACTATTAAATCTTAATTATTCACTATTTCTTAAAAGACTAACATATATATTAAATCAAAGAATCTACGGCCGAGGTTTCAAAAATTTTTAATATTTAGTAATTCATTATATTTTTTTGTTTATGAGAATAGCTTTGCAAGATGCAAAATGTATTATTTCTAAATTGTAAGAACCACCATATTATATTTGAATAATTTCAATTTAGTAATGTTACCAATGCTGCTCTATTTTATAAGAGCTTATGTAACCATTGAATGAATTATTAAATGATTAACAATATATAATAATAAACAATAATAAATGAAATAACTAATATTGTGGTAAGCTTTCAATTAAATTAAACTTTAAATCAAATTTAATGAGCTACTAAATAAACTGACATAGTTTGAAAATTCAATTTGAATTTCTATTTATTTAATGCTTGTTATAAATTTAAATAATTAAGAATGCAAAAATAAAAGAAGAATATATGAACTATACATATTAATTAGATTATTACTAATTTTAGAAAAATATTCATTGAAGTTTCAATAGTGTTGGCTATTTATTATATCATTTTTTGTTTTCGTTTTGCTGTTTAATATAGGAAGCTCAAAAGTTAGGAGGAAATCATGGATTATTTTGAATTAACATAGGTTACTAACAGGTGTTAGGAAAAGAAATTAACAGCTTTACTTGTGATATACTTGGGAGTAAGGCTGAAATTATAAAGCATTTTTAGACCACTTAAAGAAGCAGTAATTTTGAAAAAAATAGATAATTTTTGTAAATTTACATTTTTATCAATTTATCATAAATAGCGTGAGCAATTAAAATACGTTAAAGCTTACAAATTAAGTTGGTACATTAAATTGTTTCACTGAAAAATTCACAAATAAATTTTTCAAATGCAATTTTTTTTTCTGCTGATTTGTTTAAACAAAAATAAATAGAATCATAACCAAACTGTATTTTTCAAATCAAGGGAGTTGTATTATCAATATAAAATCTTTCACTGGTAATTACATATAAGTATTCATTTTGTAAAATATGACTTTAAATAATAATATGACAGTAAAACCCTAATTATCCAGAAGAGAAATGTTTTGTTTGTAGCAAGTTGATAAACATGGTTAATATATTGGGGACTTTAAATGTTTTTAGTTCTAAAAAGAATACCTATTATTCTTAAGTTATAGATGATGTTATAAAAGTCTTGAAGGTATGGAATGATCATACAGCCTATTCCTATTTTATCTTACATACAAGCTAACATGGAGACAATTTCTTGTGTCGGGCATAATAACCCCGACCAATAGGGGATTAAATCAATATCTTTATGTCTAATTATATTTGTCTTTTTTGCATAAAATAATTTAGTCATGCTAAGCCAGCTTAAATTATGGCTACAGGAAGGCATCATGAGGTTCTTTCATGTTTTTTCAAGGTTGAATTGAAGTTTTCATTGAGTTTTTAAAAAAATGAGGTTTTTCAATTTATAATTTAACAAAAAAGAGAGTACAGTCCATGCTGGCGATGTTTGCCAGAAGAGATAAGGTTGCTCCACGTTTGACAAGATTGTAAACATTTCAGCAATTTTTTTTTTCATCAATCTTTACATATCAACTTCAATAATTTTTGTAGAATGCAAAAGTTTAATGGCAATCTAGAGGAGAAGGCTAATATTGTCACTTTCGACTAAAATAATCCACTTAATGACACAATCATTTCTGTGTTTCTAAATCTAATTTTAATGTGAGGCAATCACCATAGAAAAAATTAATATTGATTTGCCAATGTTAAGTGAACCATTGATGTATATGGAAAGACATACAAGAATAACCAGGTTTAGTTTCATCTTTAATATAAAAAATTAGTGCTTCCCATGTTGTCTTTTTTTTCCTTCTCTTCATATGTTAGTATGATTGCTGGTAATATTGTTTTTAAACAACAAGAAGTTAATTATGGGAAATCAAGGTTTTACTGATTTTTAAAATGAAGTCATTTTATCGAGCATATCTCTAAATAATATATATGCAGTTATGAAAATCATTTAAATTTAAGTCTTTTTAACTAAAAAAAAAATCAATTAAAATATGTCAAACTTTATTGAAAAAATTAATGAACTGAGACTAAAGTTCAAACTTTAGTTTGATCCCTAAATATTGGCATACAGTACTTACAACATTTTTCACAAATTGTTAAAATATCATCAGATTATTTGTTTGATAAAAATGTCTAATTCTGTTTATTTATTAAAATTGGTCTTATAGCTTTAACAAATTATATAATCAATGAGAAAATGTATATACTTTATGATGTATTATAGATTGAAAATATATTTGGTTTTCGTTGATGAGTTAATATTCAAATCAGATTTAGACAAGTTACTAAAAGATCAAAGTGAAAAAAGAAGTTTAGTATAAATTTAAATAAATATTAATTAAACTGATAATTTTTTTGATATAATGAGTTTGAAATGATGTTGGTTAGGTATCAAGAACTATAGTACAGCCATTCAAAAACAAATAAAAAAATTTGCTCTGATATCGACTATCAGCACTATTCATAATTATTACCTTGTTCATTTCGTTGATTAATTAACCTCCCCTAAGGTGAGATTTTAACTATCGTAAATCTTTTAATTAATATTGATATCATTTTTTATTTTTATAAATGACATTTATGTAGATATTAGGCATCATGGTAGACTGAATTTCTTTCTTGATCTCTATAGATTATTTAACATCCTACTGACACAAATCATTTCGATAGGCTCAAATCATTTATAGCTTCATCAAACTTGAGTTAATGAAAAATTTATAACTCGAAACCTTGTTTAAAATATTCATATTATTAATATTTTTTTCCAGCCATTTAGTTCAAATAACACTGAAAATTCCAAACAGTGTTTCTGGTCTGCCAGGAACGTCCAATACCGAAAATCCACTCCAAATATTACACCTCTACTCATCACTCACTGGGGGGATGGTGAACCAATGCTCTGAGAAGATATTAGAACTTCTCTACATCGATGAAAATGAATCTTCCAGTTTCAGCTTATGGGGGTTATGTTGCCCTCAGCGGATCTTGTGGTATCACTGGATTCTCAACTATGTGTACTTGCTCTACCTGAGGACCGAGGGGATTCTCAATGCCATCCATTTGATCTATATCGGGAAAAGGGATGTCAGGAGGGTCTTCAAGCATTTCAGGGCTAAACGGTTTTAGTTTCACATCATCTAACTGTGGCCAACTTTCCTGCAATAAAGATCATAAAAAATATTATGAATAGTGTAATATAAATTTACTACATCACTAAATGCCATAGATTGATACGGTTATTAACTCATCACATCTAATTAATTTTTAGTCTTAGATGAAAGGAAGTTACGGACTGTTAAAAAAAAATCTTACAATAGTAACAGGAATAACTTTAAATATGTAAGCTTCATTATCTTTATTACAATTTATTTTCTTTTATTTTATTGTTATATGGTATATTTTTTAAAAATATTTTATTTGAAAAGAAAAGACGTGACCAGGACCAGGACCAGGACTCGAACCCGGGTCTCCCACCTATCCGTGGTGGTATGGTGCATTAGCCACCTCAGCCATCCTGGTTCGCTTCTCGGTCAGTCATATCCCTTCTTTTCTATTGATAGGATCAGTGAAAAGAAGGGATATGACTGACCGAGAAGCGAACCAGGATGGCTGAGGTGGCTAATGCACCACCACGGATAGGTGGGAGACCCGAGTGCGAGTCCCATTCCTGGTCATATCTTTTCTTTTCAAATAAAATATTTTAAAAAATTCATTATCTTTAGTTTGAAAGCTGGATGGGCATGATTTTTATAGACAAGAAATAATTTTATCATATTTATAGAGCTTTTATAACTACAATATATATATTAAAAAGGAAAATAAAGTTTCAATTTGATCAAGATAAAAAAATGTGTCTTTTAGATAATGACAAAATAACTAGTTAATGAATATTTAATTATCAATTTACAAACCGAAGGCATCGGGCCATCAATAAGATTTTCAATTGATCTTGGGCTCGTTGAACCTCCGTCCCCTCTTTCCCTTTCTCTAGCCTTGGCTAACAATCTGTTCTCTCTTTCTCGTTCATATTGTCTTGCGCTGAAGCTTTTCGTTGAAGAGGTGCTGCTATGTACAGATGCTATAAGCAAATAAAACATTCATTATTTTGTTTAGGAAAATATTTCACAAAACTTGATGTATGTAGAAGAGATGCAATTTCATACATGCAATAAATGGCTCAGGCGGGATTTGATTTATTGAATTATTTATAAAAGCAATTATAACATGTGAGATTAGAAATTGGAGAACCATTAATAATTCTATTTATAGCTGTGTAAATCACATTTTTCTTTTATCAAATTAAGTTTGAATTTTGTTAATCATAACTTGTAAGTATTAGCAGTGATTATGTTTATTAGAAGGAAATTGTAGGTTACATTTGTTGAATTTGATTTTTAAATTTAGGTAGGGCTATCTACATTTTCCAATTTATTGAGTAAAATTAAAAGTAATGGACTATTCCAATAGTTTTACACAAATATTGTTCACCATTTTTTTCTTACTGATTAGTGAATTATACTCCTCATAAGGCCATTTCACTCAACTCTCAAACCTGCACAACAATCATTATGACTGAATACTGCAGAAATGACTGATGAAATGGGGAGGCCCAGATATTTGGCTGGCTTAGAAATCTTGTAAAGCTCGAGAAAAATGTATCAGGGTTTACTGTTAATCTGCAGTTTGTAAAAGTATGGTAATAACCAAGTTAGTAATAACCTTATATTGCACAGGAAAAATACATAGGTGGTTGTAATGACTAATACATCTGTAGGTTCAAAGTGAAGAAGATAGGTTATAATTTTAAAATATGATTTTAATGCTGAAATTATTACATAAGGTTCAAATGTTTTTATTTAGTATTGAGATTACCAAACTTCATAGTTTTAGTTTACTTTATACTTTTATTTAATTTTAAATGCTTTTTACTTTCATTTAACTTTGTTTAGTCTATAATTTTCTTTTATCTATTCTTTGATTGATTGATGTTCTTATATATAATTTAAAGTTTCAAGGTGAATTTTACAAAATCTATACTTCTATTCTCTACTTGTTTTCATTTTAACTTTTACACTCTCTTCTTTTTTTATTTGTTTTAATTACTTTTGTGTTAAAAAATTTCCAATACATTAACAAAAAGGCTGATAAATCTTTTTAACGATTCTTATTGTACTACTGTATTATTATTTTTTTAAAAACAAGTTTAAAATATATATTATTATGGTAATCTTTACAATTGTTTTATATGTTCTCTCAAACATTGTTTTTAAGAGTTCTTAGTTATTCTCACTATGGTAATGTTTGTTTGTTCATTTAATGTCACTTTTTGCTGCTATGGCTGATGGGGCGATGCTTCATTGGGATATCTGAATTTTGCCTATCTAGGTTTCATTAGGATAGGGATTTTTAACAAGTATCTGACATTGTACAGGCTCAGAACCCCCGTTTAACGTCCCTTCCGAAGGACGGCGTAACTAATGATTTTTTACTCCCTTAAAAAAATCCTAGGGCCACCTGCAGGGCTAAGAACCTGTGATCTTGGGCTTAATAGTTTGTTACACTAACCACTAGACCACAGGTCGCCCCACTATGGTAATGATTCTACTCCCTCTCTATAAAATATACTTTAATTTCAGCCCATTACTCCAAATTTCACAGTCAAGAACCATAAACACAACATTTCACAGATGTCCTTTTGCCAATTAACCAATTAAATTCACTGCAACTAAATTTATGTAACCCTTCTTAATACTCCTAATGTGAACTGTTTTTAATTATAAAAATCAATTTTTTTTATGCTTTAATTTTATACTGGAGAGAAACAACTCTGAAACAAAGTGATTATGATTAAAATCAACTAATTTATCTGTTAATTTAATGTTTATTATCTATATGTTGTAAATGACCTATATATAAAGCAAAACTTTTGTGATTATAATAACAATTCAGCTCTTCTACATGCAACAAGCAATATTTTACTAGCTAAGCTTGTGCCTATTGAAATGGCTAAAAACATTTGTTAATATAATCTAGCAAATGATACTAATTACATTTTTTTAAGGATATTTTATTATTTATTATTATTTTATTTTATCTAGTACCTCTAAGCTGATATCAAGTAGTATTTCCACTATTATAATTAATCAATGCTCTAAGATGGTAACTAAACTATCAAATAAGCTTTTGTCTATAATTCTGTAAAATCTAATATATCTGAAAAAGTAATTTATTATATACACTAACAATAATGCATTATTGAAAAACTTTTAGCTCTAAAATTGTGTTAAGTATAAATTCTATAAAATTTTCCAGTATCATTGGAAATTAAAGGATGTTTTAATGAAACAATAGGAAACTGTTCCACAGACTGTTATTTTTAAAAACTTATCATCGTATCGAGATTACACTAAAATTTTTATAATAAGGAGAGAAAATATTGGC
The DNA here is from genome assembly GCA_037127475.1 of Arma custos. NCBI lineage: Eukaryota > Metazoa > Arthropoda > Insecta > Hemiptera > Pentatomidae > Arma > Arma custos. Next base: position 97,206,252 of record CM073760.1, on the reverse strand, counting down.
TATTCAAATTCCAAATCTTATCAATTTTTAGTTTTAATTATATTCTTTACTAACTATTATTATGCCATACTGTAATTATATTTGCTATAGAATACTGTGTTTATACTAATGGTTGATTAATTAGAAACTAGAAAACAATGGCCACTTGTGCTTTGCCTTTGATCTAAAGTTGCTAAAAAGTTTAAAGTTATTTCTTACTAAAAATTATTCAGAAAATGTTTACACAATCTCTATAAATGATACCTTAAATTCAAAGGAATTATTTATTAAGTAACCATAATAGTGTGTATACTCCTGGACTTCAAATAGACTCAACACTTTGATTCCTAGTTTTTGTGAATTTCGAGGTTAGCATTTATTCAATTGTTTTTAGGTGTTAACTATAGCTTTCACATACTCCAAAAAAAAAGACAGTTTTTTCTATCCTGAAAATTTAGTGAGCTGAGACAGGAATCATACTCAACCACTCAGTAATGGGAACTTATGGAAACAAAATGTAGGGTCTATTAAATAGAAGTGCATCGCATTAATTAAAAATATTGCAAGCATTATGATACTTTATTATGAGATATTTTTCCTTGTAATTTTAATATTTCTCTTGGCAACTTAAATTTTTAAAAATAACTAGAAACAATGACCCGTTAAATAGAATGACATGAAAAAAAAAAACCTATTGAATAGCTATATTTAATAATATGCTGCTGAATGAAAAGAAGCAGTCCCATGACCTCTTACTTAGCTCAAAAACTGATAATGGCTTGTTTGAGAAATTAACTTCAGGTACTTGAAGAGGTGTGGATTTTTTTAATTAGGACATATAAAATGCAATATATTGAAAAAAAAATTTGACAAATTTGGAATATGGAATATTAAAACATTGCCTTGAAAGGAAGCGGATTTAGTAGAGGAGATGAAATCAAATATGATAGATTTAATGGGCATTAGCGATATATATAAGGAAGAAAGGTCACACTCATATATTCTGCTCGGGGATCCCTGCAGTAATGAGGGCAAAGGGAGATGGTGGAATAATTCAGAGAATTTATTTGGAGAATCAGTTCCAAGCCAGTAGTAAGTGTGGCAAAAGGAAAGAGCTGGGAGGAATTCGGACAAAAACTACAGAGTAGTTATAAAAAAACAAAATTCAAATTTCTTTGGAAAAAGATTAGGATAGTAATTAAACAGAGTCTATCGTATTTGATATCTGAATTTTTCTGATGAAAGGGAATAAAAGTTTTATTGTTAAATTAAGTAATCTTAAAAGGTGGTTTATAATTCAGGTTCTAAAAGGCAGGGTGATAGCCTCAGCCCCCTACTATTCATAGTTTTTATGGATGAGAACATCACCAACTCTAATCGGTAGATGGAATATGCGTCCTGTCGTCGTCCAGAGCCTTCTCTACGCTGATGACATCGTTCTTCTGGCGGACTCTAAGGAGAAGCTGCAGCAAGCCCTTGTGGAATGGAAAGAGGAGCTCCAACATAAGGGAATGGCAATAAATATTGCAAAAAGCAAAATTCTTGTTATATCTAGGCAGGAACTGGAAGATGTGCGTTTGCAATGCAACGGTGAAGTTCTCGAAGTGGTGGACCACTTTCCCTACTTAGGAACCATCATTAGCAGGTCTGGTAAAGTTGACCAAGAAGTAAGTAATAGAATCAATAAAGCGAATCAGATATATTACCAGATCTGTAATAGCATAGTTGGCCACCAAAATGTAGGGAAGGCGACGAAACTACATATATTTAAAGCAATATACCTCCCAACACTTACATATGGGAGTGAAAGTTGGGTCATGCTTGACAAGCACATCAGCCGGACAACAGGAGCTGAAATGAGGTACCTTCGCAGAATGGTCGGTAAAACAAGGAGGGACCGAGTGCGGAATACAAATATAAGGGATTAGCTGCAGGTAACAGAACTGAAGACCTCCATTGAAAAAAGACAGCTCAAATGGTTCGGCCATGTCTGTCGCATGGACGAAGAATGGCTTCCTAGAAAGGTTATGGAAGCCCGCCCGATAGGCAAAAGACCCCGTGGACGCCCGAGAATCCTCTATGAGGATTATGTCCAAAGAATAGGAAGAAAAAGAGGTAAAACCCTGGCTCAGATGAAGAGGAGTTGTCGGGACCGGGAGGAATGGCTCCATTGGATTGAGAAGAAGAAGAGGTAGCGAAAGAAGAAGAAGTTCTAAAATGTGAAACAAATTAAGATTGTCAATAATTTAAACCTTAAGACATTACGGAAAATTTAAAAATTCACAAAGCATTTTGGATTCAGGAGAATTGAATTGGTATATTTTTCACACTACACAGTATAATGGAAAGGTATTTGTGTACATGGTAATATTTAGTATTATGGCACAAAAATTGAAGCAATTAAAGAAAGAATTACACTAACAAAATTATAGAAAATCCAAATTAAAACCACTTTATTATTATACTGTTTTTCAGCTTTATTGCATTAGTGCTTTAAAAGGATTTCAATCAGTTTAAGATATTAAATAATGGAATGTGTGTTTAAACCAAAAATAAACCGAAAGCAAAAACAATTTTAAAAGTATTTTATTTAAAATGAAATCCAAGATTATTTATTGAGTTTTTTAAACATTTTAAACAATTTTTTGTTAAATAAAAATAAAATATGTAATTTAAAAATTAAAAAAAAAAAAAAGTCAGGGCATGGTAAACAGGCAACATATAACAGCAAAGTTGGTTTATAACACAAACAAGCACAGTGAAATATGCAAAATTTACTGGTGATTTTTAAAATATTTTTTGTCAATTAGGAGTTCATGCTCTATAATAAGACAAGTAACAAAATAAGATACATTTGTTCCATTTTTTAAAACACTGTTTTAAATGGTTATAATCAATTGTTTAAATTAATTAAATAAAAATTATTAACATTGTAGAGTCTGTTAATTATGTTTTTATTGTTGTTTTTTTTTTAATTCTACATTATTTAACATTTAAAAAGTAATCTACATTTCTACTTAAGCTTTAAGGCACCATACATTATTTTTCTACAGATTTTAATTCTTATGTGTAGAAAATTTCATTGCATCTATTTTCAATTCCAGTTCATGATCAGAAATAAATTTAACGTTTCAGATTTCTATTTCAAAGAAAACTATAATTTATATCAATAGAAATAAAGCCTTCTATAAATAAATCTTTTTAGAATATTTACTTTTAAAACTTTTGCCACATCGGTCTCTCTGAAATAAATTGAATATTTAAACTTTTTCTGATATAGATGTTTCCCTGTCATTTATTTTCAACATTAATAAAACTTTTAATATCACATGAAGGTTCTGCAAAAAGGTCTTATCTGATTTTTTATTTCAGAATATCCTTGGAAGTTTAGTAACCACTCATTTTGTAATTAAAAAACATTTTGACAAAACGGGGAGGGGGGCCTTTAAAATTCAACATATCTATATATGAGGCATATATAAATATTTCTTTTCAAAACAATTCAATTTCATTTCTCTTTTTGATGTTGTCTCCTTAATAATCATTGCATGTCATTGTAGATAGTTAAATGTATATAGAGAGACATTCCTAATTATTGAAAAATGATAATAAATTTGTTTACAATGTTATATTTTAAAATCCTTAAATAATTATTGACATTAACTTTGATGGTTATTATTAATGAAAGGGAAAACATAGCTTTCTGTCCTTCAACACTCTCTCTAAGCCTATTAATGTATTTATTAAAGTAGCATATGTCCAAATTGCTGAACCTGGCAGTATAGGACTAGGTACAATGTTTTCATCTCCAAAATTGCCAAGGGGCTAAAGGAAAGTGTGTGATAAAGGAGTAAAAATGGTTGTTATAAAATAAAACTAATGAAAATACTTATAATAAAATTTGTAAACTAATAAAAATTTCCATCTAACTATCTAAGATTAAGTAAACTTCCAAATACTTATTTTTACTTAAAGTTGTAATTCCAAAATAGAAGCATTATCTAGTAATGTAATACACCTATTAATATGGTTTCATTAATTTTTATGATTAATTATTTTTTAAGTTATAAAGAAAAAGCCAAAGTGTTCACTTTTTATTTTATTTATATTGAAATTATTAATATTATACAAAATATTAATTATACTTTAGTTTAGGGTTACATTTCATCATTACTATGATGAATGACTTTTTGATCATTAAAAATTAATTTTTATTAAAAATTAAATTTTCTAGATTCGTATAAATGATTTTTAAAAGTATTTATGATATATCTTTATCTTTCAACCAAACATATTTTATCATTATTTTTATAAAATACAAATTAGTCTGACGTGCACATAATTTTTTAAAGAGAAAAACACTTAAGTTTAGTATTTTAATAGAAATAATATAAATTTACATGTTTCAACAAGGAAAATGATGATAATAATGATAAAAGTAATTTAATAAACTCCAATTTACAAAATACTTAAAATTAATTGGATGCATGATGTAATGCTCATCTGATTTTAATTAATTAACTGAAGGGAAAATATTACAATGCAAAAAACCTAAATAGGAATGCTAAGATAGGCAATTAATCAAACAAATTCACTCAAATTTCTCTAATTTCAGCAAAATATATATTCCCCTATAGTCAGTAAGTTTATAAAGAAGAAATAACGTACGAATTGGTATCATACCAAAAAGAAATGACAATATCTAAATTCTGTGGCTGTTTCTAGACAACTATAAAGGATATTTCAATATGTCATTTAACTGTTTTCAGTGTCTTTCCTGAGAATATTTTTTCTTTATACCAGAAGGCAAATTAGTCTTCAAATTGAGAGGAGACAAAAGATAAAGATATTTTGTTCCTTTTAGCAATACCTTGTAATATTGTCCTTTGATTCCTCTCTCTATAGATACTTTATAAATAATGAATTATAAAATTGTGTTATTTTATGATAGAATATTACATACTGTATTTAACTTTAGTCATATCCAAGCTACAATTGTAATACAAAAAATTTCCATTTAAACAGGTAAAATAATGATGCCAAAAATGTATATTCCCAAAGGGCCTGAAGAAAAATGTTGCCTCTTGATCCTCAGAGGAAGTTGTTGAAAGACTTACACAACTAGTACTACATCCTGCTAGAGACAATCCTGATATAAATAGGTTGTTGTTAAGCTTGATTGGCAAATTTGTCTTAGAATAGAACTACTGCAGACAAAATAATATGGAAACGACAAGGGCCCGAAAAAGGGCTTGAAATAGACTGACAGTTCAGCTGTGGAGATTAAATCTTGGGAAACAAAGATAGGGAAATGATACAAGGTTTCAACATAATCCTTACTGTTCTTAAAGGGAGAGTTAAAATTCAACCTAGACCCAGCAAGAAATAAGTTGAGAGCAATAATAGATTTCCTCATACGTTGCTAAAATATAATCTCAAGAAGCTATAGTCATTGGAAAAGAGGCAAAACCTCCCAGCAGATGAAGCAGTTATGTAGGGACCAGGAAAAATGGTTACCATTTGTCAAGACTCCTCAATGCAAGGAATGGCACAAGGGGAAGATAGAGAAAAAGAAACTATAGTTTAGAATAAAGATATTAGATATAGAGTTAGAATAAAGATGCTAAAGTTTCTTTATACTCCTTTAAATTGTTTGTATTTACTTAAACTTTTCATGACCTTTAGGGTTAAATGGGCATTTATGATTATTTCACGCTTAAATACTGAATAATATTGATCAAATTATTATAAACATGCTTTTAATGAGTGGACTTGATCAAAAATATGAAAAATGTTGCTTATTTTGTCTGTATCATGAACTGGATGTTTTGAATGTTATTAAACAGCAATCCTATCTATTATCTACATTAGTGTTAAAATGTTAATAAAGTGTAATGCTGGCTAATGTTTTCTAAAAATTGCTGGCCTCACCGCGACCACCTTGCTGTCCTCATGAACCTGTCTTCAATAAATACTTTCTCCACCTTTCACTTCTTAATAAAATGATAAATATATACATAATTTCAAATGGAAACCCCATACATTACATCATATCATTCAGAGTATGTTTTGTCCATGGTTATAGTTTCGATACTACTGATAACAAAATATTAAAGATCCAATAAAAAAAGAAAATAAAAAGATCGAAACAAACTTGTATGTAAAAAGTGTTTTTACATAAATGTATAATGTACACTTTTCAGGTATTTAATAAGGTTGTTTTCATGTAAAATAATTTTCATCTTTTATATACCAATTTGTTCTCATTCAAATCATTTGTCAGACAAATTGAGTTTTTCACTCGATAAATTGAAAATATTCCATTCAAAATAATTTTAGAAAAATTAAAAAAAATTTTCCATATAAAGAAATCCTTTTTCAACCAAATTAACTTTATTTTTCTTACTAATAATAATCAAAATAATATTATTTTTAATATTTTTAAGTATTTGTTATTTATAAATGTTTGTAATTTTATAAATACAATAACATAAAATTTAAATATTACTTTTAATTATTAATTGGTAAGTATATAATGAAATATAATTGAAGCGATTGGAAAGACATTTGATTGGAAAAAAAATATCACAGAAGGGCTGGTAAAATGTATAATTGGTTAGGAAATTGTTTTAACTTGTGAGACAAAAATTTTAGTTCGATTGGCAAACTGCATTAAAAAAAAGAATACAAACTGATTAAGCCGTAAAGAGCTAAACATGTCTTGACAGCTAAAGTTGTGATAAAACTCACTAATTCTATATAAATTTTATATTACATTTATTTAAAAATATAAATAGCTCATGAAGAGAAAAAATGATTGTTTTATCAACTAAAATACACCTTCAGGAACGGTTATGTAGATTTAACATTAAGTATTAAATGTGATAAACAAATTAATTGCATGGAACAAATCATACCCACATTAAAAAAATAAAAATAATGGAAACTGGATTATTTTTAGTAGAAAATTTAAATGTACACTTTTTTATTTCTTTATAATCTGTTTTGTTAAATGTTTGACTAGGTTATCTCAGCCACTTATTAATTATATTTCAAATTATGAAGAAATATGTTTTTTTTTTCCTTATTATATCATTTTAAATTTTTAGAAAAAAAAAAAATATCAAGAATTGATTTTGCCTAAACTATCAGTTGAGTTTTTGTGCGCACTTAACACACAGGACATATAAAATAATGGGTTATTAAAACTTTTGGTATTATTAATTTGTTAGAGTCCCTATCAATTTGCATTTAAAAATAAAAACTGAAAAGATAGCATTGATTCAAACTCATTTAACCATTTAGTGGATGAGGGATAAATAATGTCCGATTAATGAAAATAATTCTAATCAGATTTCCATGATATGTGTTACTCTGTTGTGTAGAAAGGATTATAGACCTCTTCGGTTACCATGAGAAGGTGACAGGTGGCATGATATAAGCAAGATGGCCGCCGCCCTAGCAGCACCTGCTCTCGAAGATGGAACAAGAACTCCCCTGCTCCCTCGTGTGCAGCCGCCCCTCAACACAGACACTCCGGTCATACCTGAGGTAAAGTTTAAATATTCATGGTTATTTCTTACATCTACCCCAACCTCTGCTCTCCAACATTTGCATGCTATTGTTCCCATTTATTTAAAAAACAGCAGGAAGTAAGATCCCTTATCTGTCTACTGCATTTATTCTTAGCACTGCTATCATTGTTCCTTAATGTTACAGTACAAATCATACGATTGTACTTCTTAATTCCTAATACAGCTTTAATAATAAAACTTCATTGATGCAAATTTTAGTAAATTTATTTTTCATTTAATTCCCTAAAATTGAAACTAAATGCTTAACATCCCTGTGAATGACACAACCTAATAGAGTGAATTCCACATTAGGTTGGAAGTTAGTATACAGATGTTAATGGTGATCAGTAATGAGTAAATCACTTTCAATCTTCATTTTGCATTTACTAATAGTCAATAAAAAGGAATTTATTGGCTGAATGTACTCAATTTCAAATACAATACGTTTAGAAAAAACAAATCAAAGATCCTGCTGAACAACAGATCATATTCTGCTTAGTTCATTAGACGCTCCATATAATAGCAAATAGTAAATTTGGTGCATTCTCTATGTTCCATATTTTTCTTGTTTTCCAAGGATATTTGTTTTATAAAGCATATCCACTTTTTAACTCTGAAGGATGAACGCCTTCAGGTATTCGAAAATAAGCTTTTATGTAGAATATTCGGTCTAAAAAAGGATGAGACAACTGGGGAATATAGGAGATTACATAACGCGGAATTGCGAAGCATGTATCTGGTAAAGTATTCAGGTGATAGCGTCGCGAAGATTAAGATGGGCCTGTAAAGTTGGTGGGCTCAGCAATGAAGGAATTCCTAAGATGTTAATAGGCGCTGTACCAATTAGGAAATGTCTGAGGGGTAGACTGAGGCATAGGTGGGAGGCTTGCGTGAAGAGTGATCTGGCGAGTTTGGGTTTGGGTGGTGCTCCGTGGACGGAGGTTTGTAAACGGAGATTGGTGGCATCAGCATCGAGCCTTTGGGTTCTTTAAGTCTTTTATCTATTTATATTCACTTTTATTTCTGAGGTTTTCCACCATCACACCACATATAAATTAAAACCCATCAGTTAGATAAATTCTAGAGTCCATTTCATTGCTCCAGTTATGAAGTTACTTCTTCTCTCAGTCTTATCAAGTTAAAAAAATGTATCATGAATCATTTAATTTTTTGATTCATCTTAACTAGAATTGTAACAATCGTTAACGTAGATTTAGACTAATGGTAGCATTTAGTATGTAGTATCCAGTGTATTGAATTAGTAAGAAACCAATCAGTGGATAAATTAAGTAGTGTGATAAAAGTTTAAAATTGCAAGTACTCCCAGCCTTAAAAGTATACTTCATAATACCCATAAAGTTCCTAATTTCAATGAAAAGGTTGTTGTAAATGTTCAAGTTTCAATAATTAATACTAATGGAATTAAATTTTCTAAACACTATACCATAGCAAAAAAAAAATTAAAAAAAAATATCTCCTGTTTTGAGATTGTTTTTATTAACCTAAGCCTCTGTTAAGTATTTTTATTTTCAATTCCTAATATTTTTTACACTACTAACAATATTGAATTAAAGCCATTATTATTGTACAGTCTTGCATAAAACTGAGCATTGGAATTTTTTAAATAATATTTAACAAATGAAAACACTTAAATTCTTAATACTTACTTTTGGCATGTTGTTGACTAAGCATTTGGTTGTCAGGCGTTTTTAATAATGAAATGATTCTTGATTTCCACTCGAACGGAGAGTGGTAGTTCTAAACTGAAGACACACTTTGAACTTCAAAAAAAACCAATTATTCTTTTAATGATGAATATGTTAAGGTTTTCAAAATTGATTAAATTTATGATATGGTTTTCTATTAAAGCAACATTTAACCAATAAACAATACAAACTCTTTTCCAGTGTTTTTTTTTTCGTTTTTTTTTTTTTTTTTTGGATTGCATTTTCTAATTCAGGCCATTCAATACAACCATGCCAAAAGTAAGGATTGAAAAAGTTGAAACAAGGAAAGCAAAACAAACAAGTAATAATGCATTATGAAAATTCGAAAACTGGAAAACTAAAAGGTAATTTACATACAATAACAATAAATTAATACAAGAGGCATTAACAACAAGGAAACAGTTTTAAAATAATACAAGTACAGGTAGATGCCTATCATTTGTATACATCAAACAACCATCTATAACATACATAGGTACAACTCAATCAATAATCAACGGGAGCTTGACGACATACAACAACCAAAGGTAGGGTAAAGTATACCTTAAAATAATTCCAAATACAAGAAGAGCAGTGCTACATGAATAAGTGCAGTAGTGCAAAAACATCAATATATTGTTCTTATTTTTATTACATTGTAATTATTATTACAACATGCAAATGTTAGTCAAATGGAAACAGAGTTTGATAATTAGAATGTTTTACATAATAGAAATGTATGTTAACAATACTTCTCAAAGTGATTTTAAAACAATATTTGAATAAGTACATGGGTTACCTGCATATCCACTTACCTGACTGAGCAAAAATGATGGGAGGAGTGAGATTAGTATTGGCATAATGCCTGGGCCTTGAACCGACAAACAGTCTTAGGACGAAACAAATGAGAGCAGTGAATATGGCGAGCCCAGTGGCTACTCCAAGCAGCGTCGACTGATCTGTCGCTATCACCACCAAATCTAGGGCAGACTTGGGCATTAGCTATTGCAAGAAGTGATAAGATAGCTCAACGAGGGGCACCTACTACCTTGTGAACAGAAGACCCTTTTGATGGGCTTTTGCACAGTCACTGAGTGATATCCCTTCTTACACTGGCAAATGGCATTGTGTTTGATCTGGACACAGTCAGCATTTTGGTCAGTGTGAGTGCATGTTTGATAATAGAAGCACTGTTCACCTAAGCTCACAGCTGAAACAGCAATTATTTCATCAATTAAATTAGTCTTATAAATTTCTGAATCATAAATATATATATATATATATATATATATATATATATATATATATATATATATATATATTCTTTTCTTTATAATTTTGATAATTACAGACTTTTTCATTACATTATACAACAGCTTAATATGTTAAAACATGGCTTAATGTTTTAAAAATTCTAACAGTCCTCTGTGAATCAAATTAATAATTATCATCCCATACTTATTATTTTTATTTAAATTGAATAAATATTTTCCATAGTCATTTTATGATAACTCTTCTTTCACTAGGACTAGATATATATGAGTAAATATAATACTTCATGTTGCATTTATTTGTAACTAATACAACATTAACTAACCACATTGAGATAGCCTAGCTGATAGAGAAATGTTTTCCAGTCTGAATAAACCTGGATATGTCCTTGACTAGACACCACAATTTTTTATTGATGGAAGATCATTGGGGTAATTCAGGGTGAGAACTTTAACTAAGAATGTGCTTGATTAATATAAATGGTTATTTCTATCCTGGATAAAAGACATTTAAAACAAAAATTAAGAAATACTATTCTTAAAGAGGCACAGAAATATTATATCTCTTTTTATAAACTGTTGATCAAATTGTAAAAATAATAAATTACTAATATGTCCACAATAGATTAAATAGATTATTAAACTTTGCATTTTTAATAAGTATTTGGCTTCTATATGAAGTTGTTTGCATTTTTATTGACTCTTGGATTACTTATTTATTTTAATTATTTTGTAATTTTAATTATTTACATTGGAGCTGATAAATTTGGGATTCAAAATAGTAATGTTGAGGTTAGCATGCTCTTTATGCTCTCCTAGGACACTTAAAGATAATTTGGTCTTATCATTGGCTAATGTTCATGAAATATTTTAGTGGAGAACGGAGATAGTTGGGGGATGCAGTCAAAAAAACACCAAATAAGTACCAGACTTATATGTAGTAAGTGCCAACGTTTCGACCTATAGTGTAGGTCATCTTCAGGGCGATTGGGAGAGGAGCCATTGGGTGCACCGGCTAACCAATTATACATACATCTCATATACCATTATATATACATACCAATTATATATACATCTCATACATGAAATATTTTAGCTTCTTTAAAATACGTCCTAAAGAACAACATCGAGTTCCAGTGAGATTGTAACTATAGTTTCATAAATTATCATTTATAAACCAAAAAAAAAAGAAATTTTGAATAATTCAATTCTTACGTTTGGCACATCCAACTGACTCTCCAAGACGGACAGGAAAACCAGGTTCACATTCGCATATCGATGTCTTCTTATTACAGACGACGTGTGGAAGATTATCTCTACAACTGTCTTCACAAGGACCACCCAAAATGTCCCCTAGGACTTCTGGAACAATTAAGTTTTTATAGAATAATAAAGCACAAAACATTGTTTTCAATAATTACTTACATCGTAGTGCTTTACCAACTGAGCTAGCCTGGCTCGTAACACTGCCAGACAAATCCATTCTCTTCACCGATTCCATATCCCCCCGTGTTCTCGCAATTTTGCGATGTATACAAGGGGAAGAATGTTCATTGAACATTACTTTAATTAGGATCTTGTTGACTTACGTCAAGGTATTATTTATAATTATTTTATTTTAATTTTTAATTAATTGTTATCATTTTTAAATACGTTAATTGTTATAATATATACGGATATGTGGGAGACCCGGGTTCGAATCTCCGCCCTGGACAAATCTTTTGTCTTCAAAATAAGAATATTTAAAAATTATTACAATTAATAAAAAAATAAAATAAAATAAATTATATGTATTATTTTTTAAAGACATATAAAGTAATTACTCTCTGATAAATTGCCACAGCCAATATTTTTAATCCATTCATCAATTATTACTTCTGGTTTTGGCCATGGTACAATTCTATACCAATGTTTTGCTAGGCATGCTTCTAGCTCCTGTCTCAGATTTAGCCCAGAGGAAGCTAGTAGCATGTCTAGCGAAATTTTGGCAAAGAATTTGACGACATAGAAGAAATATTTGATGAATGGATTCAATATATAAAGTCTATTTTTTCCTTTAATTTACTCTTAAAAAACGAGAGTTCTTGTTGGAAAAACTTTTTTTTATCAGTGTCCTAACTTGAGATTGAGGATTTGTTGATTTTGTTTTCTAATATAGAACATATTGATAAAAAGTATTGATCATCGATGGATGCATCATGCACTCTTCTTGTTTGAGAATGTTTGAAACAAATTGATCAAAAAATTATCAGTTCTGATATATGTGTGTGTATATATATATATATATATATATATATATATATATATATATATATATATAACCCTTGCTGTCAGTGCTGGGAAAAACTTTTCTGGCCGACTAATTTAAATTTGCTTTAAGTTTTCTATCTTGTCCAAATAAACTCGTATAAAAAAGCACAGGTAATGTTTATATTACAATATAACATCATTTAGGAAGATAGTACACTGTAGTATGGAATGTGCCAATAAATAAACGAACCTTTCAAAGGGTTTCTTTGAAAAAATTATATACATACTTAACATAATTTATATTATATGTTCAAGAAAAGGTCTGTACACAAAATATGAATTATTGTAACTGTATGGCTTTAAGTTGATATATTGGTCATTCCATATTCTGATACTGTCTGAGAAATGTTGGTAAAGACTGAGAGTTAAGGGGAGGAAACATACGACTCAACTTATCCCAGCTCATTAAAAAGCTTTTAAAAAATAAAATGTTTTGATTTCTGTTTGTTCAACTACCCTTCTTACTAAATTACACATATAGAATAATTTTATCTCTAATTTAATTGAAAGTACGAGAGAATTAATAGCAAAACATGGAAATAAAGCATAAAAAAAAATAGAAAAAAAATTATGCCGTGATCGGAGTGTAGGAAAGATTAAATTAAATAGTAATTAAAAAAGGAAGTAGTATTAAGAGTGGAGGGGAGAGGTAATTAAAAATGTGTCATCGTAATTAAAATGAGAAGGCAGAGGGGAAAGGTTGTCATTATACGTTTGGGTTAATTATAAAATTATTTATAAACCATGACTGTATATAAAAATAAATATACATAAAATAGATTATATAAAAGAATATGTAAATATTTAAAATAGAGGGGAAACATATTAATAGATTTAAAAATAAATTAAAGCAAAAGTAAAAACAAAAAATGTATGTATTTGGTAGCGAGAAAACAGGTAATACAACAAAAATAATAATGCTTTTTTTGAAAAGAAAAGATATGGCCAGGATGGAATAACTTTAATTATGTAAGCTTCATTATCTTTATTACAATTTATTTTCTTTTATTTTATTGTTATATGATATAATTTTTTTAAATATTTTATTTGAAAAGAAAAGATATGGCCAGGACCGGGACTCGAACCCGGATCTTTCACCTCTCCGTGGTGATAGGATCAGTGAAAAGAATTGATATGGCTGACCGAGAAACAAGCCAGGGTGGCCGAGATGGTTAAGGCGTCACCACGGAGAGGTGAGAGACCCGGGTTCGAGTCCCGGTCCTGGTCATATCTTTTCTTTTCAAATAAAATATTTTTAAAAAAATATATCATATAACAATAAAATAGATTATAAAAATAATAATGATTTAAACCAATCTAAATTAAGATCCGAATACATGAAACAGATATGAGCTACAGTGCCCCTGGGTTGAATGAAACTGTACATACCTATTTATTTATATATAAATCAATTTAGCTCTTAACATATTAATGAACAATATGAAAAAAATTCTTAAGAGGTGAAAAAAATGAAAGCAAAAAGCTTAAATGTTGATACTAAAGGAGGCCCCTTCTGATATCGCTCTCATATACCAAACTACAGTAAAACCTCTATTATCCGTCACTCAATTTACCGTCACTCTCTGTTAACCGTCACCTCAGTTTGAGAAAAAACAAAAAAAGACATATATATATTGTTTGGTTGCTAAAGTCATATGCGCCGGCAATAAGAATCATTCGTTGTGTCTTGATAACTTCCTTTTCTAGAATCTGCTATTTATTCTTAATAAATTATTGTTTATTGTTATGTACAATATTTAGTTAATTATTGTAATTATCTCATCTCTACGTAATGTAGCTTCAGCAGTTGAACCACCTTCAGTTTTCATTCTTGTCTTACGCGTACTTTTTTTCTTAAAAGTACGTATAATAATATCGGGAAAAATGACAAAGGAAGAGTTTAGATCTCGCTACTAAGTTTGAAATAGTAAAACGTTTACGAAAAAGTGAAAGTGCTTCATTCCTTGGACGACAGTTAATGAAACGTGCGGGGAACCCCTAGAGTATGTCCCTTCTATATAATCATTTAATGTTTATTAAGAAGGAGCATACAACGTTTGTGCACGAGGAAAGAGCTAAACTCCACTTTTAAATTGGTAATAATTTTTCAAGAGGGAAAAATTGGATGATGATTGTGCTTTTAGCCATCGATGTACGTAATTATTATTTTTTAAAAATATTTTTAATACATACGTATACCTTAGTAGTATGTAAATAAGTTACGAGTACTTATATAATGTCGAATGTTTGAAATATATTGTTCAATTTATGTGTGTGTGTGTGTGTATATATATGTGTGTATATATATATATATATATATATATATATATATATATGAGACTCACTCCCATATCCGTCTATTTCCCAAATCCGTCGCCATATCTTGGTCCCAAACTATGACGGATAATCGAGGTTCTACTGTATTTAAATGTATATAAAAAAAATTAAAATAAACAATTAAAAATTATAGCTAAGGATAAAATCATTAAGATGATAAAACACAAACGACCACAATTTAAATACAATGTGAAAAATGGATTTAAATACTTTGTAAAAATAATAGGTGAAACAATGCGTAACCATCAGGGTAATAGTATTCAGCAATGTACACAAAATTAAGTATGTTTAGCTTCATACTTATAAAATAAATATACACAACTAAACATGTGCACATAAAAATATAAATTATAAATTAAAGAAATAAAATCTAATAAAAATCCAAAATAGAGTGTGTCCAAGAGGGAAGACAAACTGTATTATTCTTCCTAGGTATCTAAAAATAGAAAATGTGGTAGAAAAATAACATTTGTGATTAAACATTTATTATTTTTAAATCGATATTTCTAGTTTAATTGATTTTTTACCAAGATATTTCGTTTGTATTGAAAATATTAAAGATTTCGTAAATGCATATTTTTTTGCAAGGCCGTACGTAGTCTGGGGCGCCCGTTTAATTAAGAATTGATAAATATATAAATATTTCTTTTAGTTTTCAATTCAGAAAATTTGAAGAAAAGAGAGTACAGTAGTACAGTAGTCTGTCATTTGTTTTGTCTTGCTTTTCATTTTTAAGTGTGTGCTTCAAGTGCTTCAAGATCCCTCAGTGGCCGGCAAATCAGACTTTTCCTTTTCGAAACTGCTTATGAACCTTCTTTTTCTTCTTTTGCAGAGTACCTAATACCTGTCGGTACTTAAATATAATAAGATCTTCGTATATTTCCACAGGCTTTCAACATCAGGTTGTTTTTTTCAATGGTGGCACACATTGAGATGTAACTCTGTACAGTAACCTGTGCGAACCTCCTCGTGTTGTGTAATGGCTAGTGAGCATGTTTAAAGTAATTCGATAAAGTTAATCTCAAATCATCCAATATTGTTTAGTGTAAATTAACATGGCACAGTCGTAATTTATCATGGACTTTAATAACCCGTCGAATTTCAACAACTATGGAGACGATCTCGCCGAAAGTTTTCTGCCGAAATTGAGGTATACTTTGCGGTAACAGAAACGGAGAAGAAGCCTCGAGAGGTTCAAGTGGCAAGATTGAAAAATTTATAAGGCACGGATGGATTGCAATCATATACTATTATCACGACCGTCACGCCTTTTTAGAGAACCTTTTGAGCGGGTTTTCGGGGATCAAGAAAATAAATTATTAAGGACGCAAATAGTCTGGGAATATATGAAAAAAGTAGCCAAGAAAGATTATTAGTAGAAGACTATTCACTTGACAAAACTATCGAATTTTGTAAAACCATAGAATTGGCAGGAGCCAACATGAAACTGTTGACTACTAACAAAACTGATACATCAGAAACTTTCGAATTAAAACCAAATTCGTCGGATAAATCCAACAATAATTTTACGCAACTCGAGCCATCAAATCCTTGTGGGTACAAGCCTGCTTCTCGGGGACGCTGTCCTGCCATTGGTAAGCAATACTCTATTTGTCAAAAACTGAATCATTTCGCAAAGAAATGTAACTCTGGCACTAGGAATAGTAAAACTGAAGAATTGGTCGAAACAACACGTAGAGATCCTGGCATTTTCAAGCTGAACTCCTTGCATGTCTATTCCTGTAATATGAGGGGCAGCATGGACAATGAGTGGTTGGCGAAGGTAAAGATAGGAGATATAATTGTTACATTACTGGACACAGGCTCAAAAGTAAATGCCATTGCTGTGGGATTGTTGGACCTTATTCCTTAGGCGCCGAGAATGGCTAAGACAAACAACGTATCACTGAAATGTTTCAGAGGATTTTTAATTCGACCACTTGGAACTGTTTTCCTTCCATTGGAGAACAAACTCAAACGAATAACGGCAAGATTCATGGTGGTGGATGAAGGAAGAAGACCGCTTCTAGGTCTTAGGTCTTGCATTGACCTAGGACTGGTACAACGAGTGGAGGAGGCTCTGATCATTCAGAATTCATCAAACAAATCCAAGATGTCTTTAACGGCCTTGGTTGTTATCCGGACATTAGTAAGTTGAAACATTCTAATGATGCCACTCCAAGGGCCCATCCTGCTTATAGGATCCCATTCAAGATCAAAGAAAAATTAAAAAGCTGCTTAGATGATTTAGTTGATAAAAAAGTAACTGAGCCAGTGGATGAGCCCTGTGAATGGATCAATAGCCTTGTAATTGTTGAAAAGCCCGACTCGTCTTTACGTTTGTGTATAGATCCCAATCATTTAAACAAATTCTTACTCAGAGATTATTATGAAATACCTACTTTAGATGAAATTAGATCAAAGCTTGCTAATAAGAGCCATTTTTGTTTATTTGATTTGAAACATTCACCAACTTCGCCTTGACGATGAGTCCAGTAAATTCCGTTGTTTCAGCACTCCATTTGGCGTGTATAAATATTTACGAACTCCTTTTGGGCTTTCAGTTTTGCCGGAGTTATTTCAAAAGTTAGCTTTCAAGTATTTTGGTCATTTAAAAAATGTTGTTGTAAATTTTGATGATATGTTATATTTTGGCGAATCAGGAGAGGAACTTAAAACTACAGTTGATGAGGTGACATTTGTGGCCAGAAAATATAATATAAAGTTTAATGCTGAAAAAATTCAATATTTTGTAGATGAGGTACGATATTTGGGATTCATACTTACCAAAAATGGTTATAAAGTGGATCGAGACAGAATTGAATCCATCTTAAATCTGAAAACCCAAGAAGTGTAAAAGATTTGAAGAAAATATTGGGGATGATTAAGTTTTTACGAAATTTTATTACTAATCTTTCTGACTTGTGTGCACCATTGACATCTTTGTTGAAAAAAGATTCTGTCTGGCTCTGGACCGACTTTCGTAATAATGCTTTTGTCCAATTGACAAAAATAGTATCAGATATTTCTTTACTTGCTTGTTTTAACTAAACTAAATAAATAGATATCCAAGCGAATTCAAGCAGCCGTGCTTTGGGCTGCTCGTTGTTACAAGAAAGGAAGCCAATTTTATATGCCAGCAGGGCCTTGAATTCTTCGGAGCAGGAGTACGCTCAAATTGAAAAAGAATTGTCAGTGATTACATTTGCATTTTCCAAATTCCATAATTATGTTTATGGTCATGCTAATGTTACAGTATATACTGACCATTCACCTTTGGCTACATTGAGATGTAACCTCGATGAAACTCTGTATTGTGACCTGTCTGAGCCTCCTCGTGTAGTGTCATGGCTAGTGAGCATGTTGAACGTAATTCAATCTCTATTCATCCAGTATTTTTTAGTCTAAGTTAACAGTTTTAATATGCATTATTGTTAGTTCTGTTGAATTTCCGGGTTCTTTGTTTTAGTTCATTATTCATTTTATTATAAATTTTACTATCTGAAAAGTCTATTAGTAAGTCATACCTTATAGGCTCTATTCGCTATGGTCTAGTTGCTTATATACGGGAGATAATAATACTTTGTTAATTATTCTGATTTTATTTAAAAAATGGGTTAATGAATTAAAAAATTATGTTTATTTTATCGATTTGTAAGCCAGGAAGTTATGGCATTACTTCCTTATGGCAAGATCATTATAGGCTTCCTCCGCATCCTCTCCTCTTTTGTACTCCATCAGATATTTTGTATAATATAGAAGATAGGAAGCGAATAGAGGATAAATAGTACAAGATAAAGTGGAGTACAATAATACGATAGTCAATAGTTTTAACTGCTGTCTAGAATTAGTGAGTAGAAGATCTTGTATATACCATGTGAATTTCAATTCATTCAACAATAAAGAAATTTTTCATCTTGCAATTTTCGAAGCCTCTGTTAACTTTTTAATGGTATTGGAATACAAGCGAGTTTTTGGACTCCATTTGTAATTTCTTCCACTGCCTCTTCTGGCCCATATTCAATTTTGATAGAATTTGGGATTGAAAGTTATATGTCTATTCAATAAGCCATTAATGAGCGTTGGTTTACTTTTTTCATTTTTGGTATTATCACAGGTAGGATGCATGAATCGGTTCTCCAACACACGTTGTTGGGTGACGCTGAAATGGTTGTCTGGGTCGAATGCGAGAGTGTATGCTGATTAGTAGCCGGAGCAAACTTGGTTGGACGTTTATTAATTATTATTAACTAATTATCAGTTAATGGAGACTGCAGGGAGATTTCCCGCTTTAGGAGTAGGGCCGGTTAATACCAAAGGTTTTACTTAGATATCTTATTATTGTTTATTCACATAACGTCACTTTATCCTGTTATGGCCTCTCTGGTACAGATACAGGTTTAATTAGGATAGGGATCTTTAACGAGTACCTAAACCTTAGGCTCGGAACCCCATTTTACGACTCTTACGAAGGGCGGCATAACCAATTATTTTTACTCTCTTTTAAAAAATCCTAGGGCTACCTGTCGGGCTTTGAACCCGTGATCTCGGTCATGGTAGATTGCTATGATAACCACTACACCACAGGTGACCTTACGAACGGTACGAAAATTCTACCATAACCGAGCTAAACATTTTACATAAACGTTTTGACGTGAACTTTGTTTTCCAATTTAAATTTTTATGTATTATTTGTTATTGAATGCTATAAATCCTATATTAAATTCAAATGACTTAAATATTAAAAAATAAATTGAAGGAAGCCTATATAATGCATATTTCAATATTTAATATCTGGCTCGAACTTGTCAACGAAGCCCTATTTCTGACCTTCAATACCTCCCGGTTCTGCGGAACGGTATAACCCAAGCGCCGGTGTATGACACCTATTTTTTTAGTGCTACGTAAACAATTATAATTTATATAATATTTATGTATAATATAATCAAGACTTGTAATATATTATTTTTTAAGTATATTTATAATTTTAATAACCTCCTCTGTTCATATATTTTCAAAATAATACAGTTTAGAAAAAAAAACAATCATGTTTTTTTAATATTCATTATATTTTAATAAATAGGTGGACTCAATTATATCAAAAATATAAATGGAATAAAAACAATGAAACCTTTTTTTTGTCAGAATAGTCATAGACAATGAGAAATATGATGATTGAGGTTCATCATATGGTACAAATATTTATATTGTTTGTCTAATGCTTATTTTAATTCATTAGCTTATAAATAATATAACCGGACTTAGAGTTGTTCCAACAAATTTTTCTCTAGTTCTTGTTAATGATTCTTTTAGATATCACATAGTAAAATGAACTTTGACAGGTTTTAGGGAGCTCGTTCGATATATTTTTTCCCCATAATTTTTATGATGGAATTTACAATCAGGGTGAAGTCGGTGTAATCTTTCTTTATTCTGAAAGTCGCTATAAAAATAAATTATACTGATTGTACAATGGTTATTTTTTCTATATTATAAAATTATTGATAATAGTCGATTAGCAAACATCAATAATGCCGCCTATTTTATGTGGTAATTATTTTATCTAGCTCTTAGTTCGTTTTTTTTTTTTTTGACAAAAGCTAATAATTAAATACCTTTTTATCATAAATTATTTATAAATATTTATGTAAATTCTGTTAATTTAATATAATCCATACTTTGTTGAATTATTTTACCCTGCAAATCAATGTAAACAAATCTTCTAATTCTTAATTTTCGTTGATATATCGAAGAGATGTTTCGATATATTTTAAAACACCAGATATAGTTTTATTTGTTGAACATGGTATATGTTTTGAATATTTACATCCCCAACTACAGATTGTTAAGGAGATTTGTGACTTGACTTGGATAAAGCATTTGCAACGTTCATCTGTTACTGTGAAAAAGGTCATTGTGCTACAATGATAGATGGAAAGTAAAAAAATAAAATACTAAAAAAAAATTTTTTTTTGCAGTTTATTCAACGAATAGAAAATAATACTGATATTTATCCTCTAATCATAATTTTTAAAAAGTAGATTTTAATGGATATATAGTGATTATTATTGGACATTTACATCAAAAACTAATGGGAAGGGAATACAAAATTATACAATTATAGTTTTATACATAAATTATAATAATATAATACAAAAATTTTACTTAGTTAGCGATAAGTTATATGGGGCATAAATTACGTATTTAAACTGTTCTATTTTAAAAGTATTGAACTACTTCGTTCAAAATATATTTTTTTAAATTTATTTATTGATATTTACAACTGCATTACAATAATACAACAAGTAAATAGGCTAAGTGATACATAATGACATGAGCTAATGACAAGTAGAGAAACTGCCCAGTGGTAGTACTCAAATCAGCAAGAAATGGGACATTAAGGTCGTTATGGATGACTTTATTCTTAACAAACTGAGTAGCAATGAGGACTTTACGAAGGATTTTGGATTGCAGCGATTGGATACGAGAGGAATTCGATGGCTTAATGGAGCCCCAAAGCTCAACTCCGTAAGTCCAAACAGGTCGTATGAAGGTCCTGTAGATGGGTCTTTCTTAGTTAATTGAGAGCTTAGAGCGTTTGTCTAGTAAGTGTTGAAGTAGCCTAAAACGTCGAGCGGTTTCTTGTCTTTTCAGTCTTGTATAAGGATTCCAGGTTAATTGTTTGTCGAGATGCAACCCTAAGTATCGGATCTGTTCTACAGGCGCCAGTGGGATATTATTAAAGGATACTGAAGGACAGGAAGTCATTGGTTTACGACGTAAGGTAAAAGTTATTTGATGCGATTTTTGAGAATTATTTTCATTCTCCAGTTTGGACACCATTCTTCAAGATCACTGATATGGGATTGGAGGCTTTGGGATGCAATAACTGGATTGGTGTTTGTGGCGGCCGTCTGCCTTTCACAAATTAAAAGGTTGAGCACGAACCGTCAAATAAATGTTTTGTTAAAGTGGCTGGATAGTGCAATGGGCTCTTCTTGGAAATAAAATAATGAGATTTATATAAAATAAAAAAATAACAAAATATTTATTGCTTATTCAAAATAAATGATGTCTTGTGAGAAAACCAATAATGAAAATAATAATATCTCACACACATACTAATGACAAAAAAACAAAAAAACAATACTAATGATCATAAATTGCAAAAAAAAACATAATAATTGCAATAAAATAAAAAAGACATAACCAAATAAAAATATTCTATACAAAAAAAATGTTAATAAAAATTAAATGTATTTTGAAAATAGTAATAATAATGATAAAACCGTTTGCAGTTCATCACGACCAGGATCGTATTGATTGTTCCTACGCGGAAGATACTGGAGTGAAGAAGTGAGGACACGGTCCCAATATTATTCCACTGTGTACACTGTAAACGTAACTGTAGAACTGAGAGGAACTCTGCACGGTGTGTTAATCCCGTCTGGCGGTGCGAGTTGCCGTAATAAATAAGCAAGTTTGTTTACGAATTGGCCGCTCAGCTCGTACATAAACAAACTTGATATAATTATAATGCAATTGGGAAAAACCACAATGCAAAGCCTTATGTTTCAAAAAATACACCTACTTACCAGTCGACGTTTCGCCTATTCAGGCATTATCAAGACACCAAAATCTTGATAATGCCTGAATAGGCGAAACGTCGACTGGTAAGTAGGTGTATTTTTTGAAACATAAGGCTTTGCAGTGTGGTTTTTCCCAATTGCATTATAATAATTAATAGTGTTTCTTTTTGAGTTTTTGGCTCTATTTTAGCAAACTTGATATACTTTATACATATTAATTTATACACTATGTACAAATTTATCAGTAAACATATTTAAATTAAATAAAAATAGACTTATAAGGAAATCAAATCAAAAATGACTAAATAAGTCGAAACGTATTTTAAATAACGAAAAACATTTTTGACAAAAAAAAAGGTTTTTTACTCATTGGATTTGAATGATTCAAAAATAACTTATACAATTTAAAAATCTCAAACCATAATTATAAAATTTTAAAACATTCTGGCTTTGTGGCCTCAACAGTGTTGACTGATAATACACATCTATCATCAGCCTAAGTGGTAAGGATAGTATTCGGATGAGTTGGGATGTCAGCTGTACAAACTGTATAAAGGATTGGGCCAAGGATACTACCTTGAGGAACACCAGCAGATTGGGAAAAGAGGGATGAATGGGCATTATTATAGTATACTTGGAATGTTCTATTTGTGAGATAGGATAAAAGGATGAGAAAGTATTCAAAATAACTAAATAACGATTTTCTTCACACCCGTTAGATCACTTTGAAATCAATTTAGCCTCATCTATAATTGCATAGTTTAATCAAATTTATTGTTAAAACGTTAAAAAAACTTAAAACAAAAGATCAAAATACGAGATTCGCGCAGGTATTGTTATTTAAATTCTAAATTAAGAGGTTAAAAAAATAAATCTGATGCACGTATCACACACTTCAATTTATTTTCTATGGGAATTCCATTTACTTTTCAAGGTAGCCTTGAAATAGACAGATAGATATAGAAAAAATTTACAGGGCTTGTAAGCTGAATTGTACAGTGGTTTCCTCCATAGGATTTTAAATTTTATTTATAAAAAATAATTTCTTAATAAATAAAAATAAATTCTTTCCCAGATTAAAAACGAATTTCAGGAAATAAGATTAATAAAATACACGAGGAGTTATCTGAAAAAATACATTTTTCTACTTTTAAAAAATTAATGATAATAACAATTATTTCGGCATCTCATAAAGATAAAGAAAATTTTTATTTAAAACATCTCTTGACAGGAAAACTTGTGAATAATTTGACTAATTAACTTGAAAAAGCAGAATAATGTTTAGGCGACGAATTTTAATTCGTAACAAAAAAAATCTGAAATTTTGTGAAGAGGATATATTGTAATAGAATTATCTTCGTGCGGATGAATGTATTCTATCGAAAATCTATTGATTTGGGGAAAAAATAATAATTGTATTACAAAACTGTCGAAGTAACTAGAAAGTGGTGAAAACCTATTAAATATAACGGATTTGAAGTTAATAATTTTAATTTAAGGTCGTTTAAATGTTTCAATGAAAACTAAACAAAAACTTTTAAAAAATATTTCAACTATTGTTGTAAGTGAAAGCTGGGTATGAAGCACCTTATTTTTATAGTTCAGTTAAGGCAATGTATTTCACGCATTAGTTTTTTTTTTAAGTTTTTACATTAGTACAGAACATTAGCTGTTTTTTAAATTTCGGATTGTAAGTTTTATCGTGCTAAGAAATAATGAGGGTTCAATTGGATAAATAAAAATGAAATGAAACAATTTAAGTATTTATAATAAATTTGCAAATCATTAATCACGGCAATGAATATATTAGCTAAAGCTGGTTAAAAAACTTATGGACACTATCGGGTTGTTATGTAGTGGGTTGAAATGCCGGTTTCTAATAAATAGTTTAAAAGAAATATTTCAGAAATTATTTTTTAAAATAACCTCCATCCGGGCCATTTTGCTCTTTACATTATTAGTAATACGGAGTTGTTACAAAGTTAATAATAGATCAGAAAATATGTCGTTCGTAAAAAACCAAATGAGTATGTACAGCATTACCTAGGTATAAATAGTATTTGTATTTACTGTTATACAAAACAATTTACAAACAATTTAATACAAAGACCCTATCGCCTACATAGAACTGCGTCGAAACATTACAATTTGTCTAGATTAATTTATTTTTCATTTTTTTTATGAATCTTAATGCTGCTTAAACAGAGGTTACATATCTAAATATATTCCATTTGTTACGTAGTTCTTATTGAACAAATTGTATTTTGAGCAAAGCAAAGAAATTTTCCCCGACTCACTTTAGGCAAAAGCAGGTAGTGTCTGATAATTATCACTATTGATTTTCTCCGCATTAATCAGGTGAGGCTGTGACTGATATCAAAGAAAATTTAAATTCTTATTAACTTCTTCCTTGTTTAAAATTCAGTAAATATTTTATGAAGATTTCGAATTTATTTATTTACTTGAGATATCAAATCATACTGAAACATCAAAGATTTTGATAACACTTTTCCAATACTTAATAAAACATTTTACGATTTTTATAGCGTAACGTCAAAGAATACAGTCACCATGTAGTTAATATAATAATGCATTTATTCCATTACTTCAATGCCATTTTAATTTATAATAAACATAAAAACATAAAGCGCATCACATCTCCTAGTCTAGAAGTCGTAAATCATTTATTTTGACGTGCAAATACCTGCTAGTTCTTTACTCTTTCTGAAAGTCATTGTGTAATAATCTCATAATTTCGAGTGATAAAATTAGCAAGTTAAACGGATCTTCATTAACGGAATCGTTTATTACATTTTTTTTTTCAAATATTAGTATTACAATCTATATAAGTTGTAAAAATCAATACTTACGACTCTCATTTCATTGTACTACTTTGCGAATTAGAGTCGAAATTGAGGTCATAAGTTTATTAAATCATCAGACGTTATTTATTTATTTTTCTATTTATTAATTTCTTGTCCGTTTTAAAACCTATTACAAATGTTCGCATAAATGAAAATGCTTTTTTTTATCAATATCACTCAACACTTTTGTATTATTATAAACGGTATTTTTTATTCATTTTTTTACATTTTTTTAATTACTTCGATCATAGCTGAGAATTTATAGAATCATTTGAACCATAGAAAAAATCAATTTTAGGTCAAAAATTGATTGTGATATTAATTAATAGAACTGAGGAATATAAGAACTATAACTGAATATTATTTATATTGATTGCCATTGAATTAATTTAAAAAAATAATTGATTCTTATGCTGTGTCAGTTTCAAAATCGTTTTTAAAATGGCGATAAGCTGAAATGTAGAATATTTTATAATTTATTCCCGATTTAAGAAATAATGAATATTCATCATTTCAATTCTATTATCATTTCAAATAGGACCCGTTTCTTAATGTCGCGCAACATTTAATTCTTATCTATTTTATAACTGATAACGCCTTAACATTATTGAATACAATAATAAGAAGGCATTGAATTCCAATTATGCAATAAATAAACAACCGTTTTAAGCCGGTTGAAGGTAAATAGTGTTATTGTGTCAGAATGGATCAATGAGGCTGCGTTGCTATGGTAACTGATGCAACCCTACATTGATTGGTCCTGGGCTACCGTAAAAACCCAAATCTCGACCAATAAGATCCGATCCTTCGTATTGTCGAGATATCCTGGGACAGTTAAAGTCCTTCGAAGGGCTAAAGGGTCCCAGAATCCGTTTTGCGGACTCGTCTTGTTCCAATATGGAGGCTGGGACGGGGTGGGAAATCAATATACACCGGCGTAGTGAAAAGGCTCAACGGCTATTCCCTTCGACACTGGAATAAAGACGACCTGCACTCATCGGAGGGAGTTATCGGAATCGATACCGGGTGTTTGCTCAGTTGCTAAGACGTAGTTGTCTAGAGCGGCTTCGAGGATGGAGGACTCGGCCAAGAGCGATTCTTCTGTGAAAGAGGTCAAGAGGACCAGACCGCCTCTGAAGCTCTGCTTCCGGCAGAAGGTGGACATCGGCAGATCCAATATTGTACCTTTCAGGCCTAGTGCTTACGGTAAAAGCGAAAACATAATTTTAGCACAGTAGTCGTATTTCATAGAAATAAATTCTGAAAAAATGTTGTTGTTTTTTAGTCCACTACGTAACGAGAAAATTTTACGCCCCCGATTACTCGACCAAATGCTCCGAAGAGACGTACCAGAAAGTGAAAGAGGAGTACGAAAACGATCCTAAGAATAAGTACGGCTACCCGGTACTGGAGAGTCACAGGTGGTTCATAAAATCACTCTCCCTCTTCTGTATATACTACATATATCATACTGATGCATACAGATTTATTTATTATTTATTGTTTTAAAGATACGGCTGGTACTGGGACGTCAAATTCCACGATCCCGACTCGATCAACGATAGGAGGATCAATTTTCCGAAGACCAAACCTCCTTTTCATTTTCAACCGTTTTCCAAGTCGATTCTGTAAAAGCTTTTGACGCCTTGTGGCACTAAATATAGCCGTAATTAGCTATGTGTGTTATTGATTTACTTATTATTTATTAATCATGTACCTGTCCTGTTGATGACGGTGAGGTAGTCATCATCTGTCATATCCAGGGGGATGTCAGTCTGTGCTGAAGCGGCTAAGGCAGAGACGACGAGGATGGCAGTTAGCATCTCACTGAGGCTGCCAGCTCACCCCCTAGCGGACCTCCCTCCAACTAAAGTCCTCTCCCTCCCGCTCCTTGCTTTCAAATTAATTTTAAGTCATTTTTTAAGGCTGTTTAATTAATTTAGCCGAGGCAGCCTCGTCGAGACATATTAATGCAGAATTATAAACGGTATAAATTAATTATTTTACTTTAGGAAGCACTTAAGTAAAAGTAGATTTATTCTCACTCCGACCCCATTCACATATATACATGTATTTTTTTTCTCTTTTTCCCCCCATGGCAACCCCATGGAGGGACCGTTTATTAATATTAGGATAAGCACTAAGCTTAAATAAGCATATTACATGTGATTTGATATTTACAGACCAGTTTATAGAATTACATTCAAATACATTTAATTATTAGTTAACAATATAAGAAATTAAAAAAATACTGTTTGGCTAAATTGATAATTTACATAATAGAGTAAAATTAGAATTTAATTTGTAATCATAAATTACAAAATAAAAATAAGAAAGAAAAATAGTAAGATTTAACAAAAATAACAAATAAAAATATAATAACATATAAAAAATAAACAATTAAATAATAAATAAAAAATAAACAAACAAATAAAAAATAATAAAAAAGGTCAATTGCCTTTCTTTGGTCGTAGAGTTGGTGAAATCAATGTCTTTTATAAATGATAGTAAGCCTGTTTTAAATTTAGAGAAAATTAAGTGTTCTGTCTTAGGCCAAGTCCCTCGTTTGAATATTATGTTCGTTATCAATTTAATTCGTGTTTCATACATAAACTTATGGTTCTCGAGTTTCAGTCAATTCTTTCTACTTCTTTTTAGCGACATTTCAAGACTAAGTTAGTTTTATAATCATGCCCTAACAGTGAAAAAAATAAGCTCTTAGTGAATTATATTAAATAATACACTAGTCTAAGTCTAAATTGACACGTTTATGATATTTATACATAAGTGGACCTTACAAATTGATGACGAATAAAATAAGAAATTCTTAATAAAAATAATGATAGATACTAATGAATCTATAATGATTACATTACTCATTGATCATTAATTTTAAAAATATTTACGTTACATGCAAGTATTGGACAAATATTTGGCTGATTAATGTATTGATATCCAATACATAAAATTCATCACCAATTTATAAGTGCCAATTTTATGCATTAATACACGCGGCAATTTATATTTAGAACAGTGTATTATTTAATTTATTCACTAAAAGCTCATTTTTTTCACTGTTAGGGCATCATTATGAGACCAACGTAGTGGCCAAAAAGCGTTCAATACTTCTATTTCACACAGTGTAAATGATGGTATTGAACAGGGATTTTGGCTGATTGATGTGGCAACATTTCGTAGATTAGGCATAATTATATATATTTTTTTAATTTCTAATATGTAAATAATTAATATGTGAATGTTTTATGTATGTATGTGTGAAAATATGCCACACTCATTATGATACCATTATTCATATTATTAGATGCTCTTATCTACTGTTTTAATTTTTCCATTAGCCAATTTGTGTTTATTGTAATTTTTTACTCCATTATTTTTTTTGTCTTATGTATATTTTTTTCTCTATGACAACATATGTTTTAGTTCATATCTAATTGTAGTATTCCAATAATGTAGCCGTTTGGCCAGAAATATTTCTATTAATTTCTGTGCAATATTGTTATTCTTAAGGGTCCCAGAATAAAATTATTTTTCTATTCTATTCTATTCTATTCTAATTATGAGAACAATATTGTATCGAAACGTCACCAAAAGGAAATTAAAACAATAAACTGTATCGCAAGTATAATATGAGCACGGAATAATGCTTTCAATTATTCGATAAACTTTATTTCCGAGACTATATTATTATCATAACCATGTCCTAATAGGGGAGGATGGTACTTAAAAATTGATGACGATGTTATTATCAATAAACCAACCAAAATACCAGTTTAATACTTCCATGAATATGTAAATATTATTCAAAAGTAAGTACCACTTATGTATTAACATCGTACACGTGTCAATTTTATATCTAGACTAGTTTGTTATTATTAATATAATAATAGTTATTAAAAGACTATTTTACAAAGTATCATATAAATATTGTTCAAACTCTAAATTCGTGTTATTCAAATTTAATAAACACTTAGCAACAAAATAATAATAAAAGCTATAATGACTAAAAAATCGTATAAAAACTACTGATCCTAATTCACACCATCTGAAACAGAACATAGCCAATACACATTGTAGCAATCGTTAATCTTGAATCCTCATCGATACCTAAGTACCATTTTTGTATAATCGAACAGGTGTAGATGTTTTTATTTAGATTAGTTTTTTATTTACTATAATTCGTTAAAAGCCTATTTTTTCACTGATAGAGAATGATTATAAGAATAATATGATGAATGTATCAAAAGAATTAGATAATATATATATATATATATATATATATATATATATATATATATATATAAATGAATTTAAAAAAAAATTATTACTCATAGTAAAATGTTTTACTTTATTTAATTGTACTTTATTTTTTATAATGGAATTAGCCAAGTACCTAAGTATACCTATGTCCTAGTCTTAATTAGCACATTAAACTTTCAATCCATCTAAAAACCCACACAGTTGGGAATTCTTACTGTCTAAACAAGCTTCCTAGTTTTGTTGGTGTACCTAATCATTTGCTATAAATTTTACCTTTGTCTGTGAATATTTTACCTCTGTAGATGAAAACTTTTCGTTTTTAGGGAAATATTAGATATTAACAACTTTCAAGTACATTCATTATACGAACAGCTCTTCTAAACGATGATCCTCTGTTCACCCACCTTAGTGATGACACGGTGCGTTTCCAGAACATTGTGTTAAGGAGAATCCACCACTTCTCTACTCACTCCAAGAAATTGCCAGGATTTGTCGCAAATGATAAGATATGAAATCTATGGATTTCCTAAAATTACAGAGAAATCCCCTAATACAGGCATTAACACGTCACCGCCGATATGACGGAATAATGAAGAACTCTGAACCTAAGCATGCAAGTTAGTTTACGTTTAGTGTAACTTATACTTAATAAATAATAGTTTAAAAAACTTAAAGACAAGCTCTAATAAGAAACAACTAAAAATTAGAAAACAAATTTCAATTAGTTTAAACTAAGGCTCAGTGGTAGAGCGCTTAGTTTCCGTGCAAAAGGCCCTGGGTTCAAATCTGGCTGTGGCAGATTTTATTTAATCTGATAACAGCCGGGGATAATTAAAAAGTGGGGCTTCACAAAAGAAGCCCTTAGGCACGGCGCTTGGGTTATGCTGTTCCGTAATGTCAAGTGCAATTAACAGGAAAATATATAAAGGCTTCGGAATTTCATGTTAATAAATGTTTTCAATATTCATAGTTATATAATAAAGTAGTTACACTATATAATATAACAAAATAGCAACACTATACTTCCTCTCTCAATTTTGTTTTTAATTTAAAAACCTTCCTTGCCTACCATCCCAATCCCCTGGCTCAGCCATTATCCAGTTCCACTCATCCATATAACCCACCCCGCCGTCTAAACCGTCAATGGCCTCGAGACCTGTTGTAATAATGTTATTTGGAGTACTGGCGCTGGCCAGATTTTCCACTCACGTGTGTGTGACGCGCCCTTAACCAGCTTCCATTGGCGTTTAAGCCAGTGGCTCGGCTGGGAAAGGGCGCAGGGGCCTCCCGGACTCCTGCTTTGCCCTCATTCCTAGGGAAGAAGCTTGTAGTTCGGGGACCCCAGGTAAATTGTAAATATTGTAATTATGGTATGAATGTGAGAAATTATTTTATTTTTATGATCATTTTCGCAAGTATTTATTTTGTTTTTATTATCTACATGTATGTATTTTTATTTATTTATTATTATATTTTATTTACTTTTTTTCTTTATTGAATGATTGCATAGCTATTTAGCGCTATTCCTTATTGCCTAAAAATGGCAGATTGTAACATCTCAATAAAGTGGGTATTAAAAACAAAATTTAAACATTAATTTATTTATTTATCGTTCTTTTTTTTCTCGTTCAGACTAAGGATCACGCTTGCATTATTTTAGATTATATTTATTCTTCGGAAATTCCTTTTATTATACAGGTTTAATTTAATCGTGAAATATCAGTGATTAAAATAGATCTTTAAAAAAATCATTAAAATAAATTATGATTGATGTTGGTGATAGATTGATGAAGCTGTCATTTGACAGGTATTGCCCTATCTTCCATTCATGAAAAACAATCTCATATTCCCAAGTAAATATATATGGAACATTTAAAAAAAATCTCTCTTTTTAAAAAAATATATAGAAATGCGTTGTGAATAAAACTGCGTCATCATTAAGATTGATATTAACATGAAAAAACAGATACTAATATTAAAAAACCAACATTCGCGATAGTTTCGCATATTTATTAAAACCCGTTTGAAAACGAGCATTACACATATCGTCTCTGCCATTGCAAAGTATTGTATGTGAAAAAAACACAGATTTCGTTTTAGACTTATAGTAGTTGCTTTAGGATTGATAATTGATATGATATTCATATTTGAAACTGGATCACTCCTAACGCAATCCAATCACCTATATCTCGGTCGACCTCTCAGACGCTTCCCAGTCGGCGTAACGCTTATTTACATTTTAGGAATTCGTTCGTTATTAAACCCAGCAACTTTAAAGGCCTTTATTAGCGACCATGTTTCACATCCGTAAAGAAGAGTAGTTGGAAGAATGGTGATTTTAAAAGGGATTAAAAATGATTGGTTATGTCGTCCTTTGTAAGGGGCGCAAAACGGGGTACCCATGCCCTCTATACCATGTCAAGTACGCTTTAAAAATCCCTATCCTAATTAAACCTGAATAGGCAAAATTTAGGAAATAACCTAAACTTCCCCACTGTAGCATCGTCCGATTAGGCATAACAACATGTGATGTTAAATGAAAAACATATAAGAAGCAGATTGTTATTCGAACAAGTTTAAGGAAGTAAAAAATAATTCAAGGATTAAATTAGAGAAGGCTGCGGAAAAAAAAAGAGTTCCTATGATGTTAATAAAATTGTAAGAATGTTACCACAGCCCTCACTACCGTGTGGCGTTGCGGAATGGTAGTACACAAACGCCGTACCTAGTAGTATTGAGCTGTAAGTTCCTAAACCCAACACTTCAGAGTCCATCGATTGAATCCATTGTCTATGTCTAGCATCTACTAATAAATTATACAAGATTTTTGATCTAAGAGAAACTAACTTGAGAAGGTTACACAAACAAATCAGCAACTAACGAAGCCGAACATTTTCTAGTGATTGTTGACAAGCAATAGCACCAAGAATTATTAAGATCCTTCTGAATCTAGATTTACATTATTCGATTCAGCCATTAAAATAAATTGATTCATCTATCTCTTGTTGTGTTCACATAAAACTAAATTAAGTGGCTAACTTTTCTTTTTTTTTATATGGCCAAGCTCACCGCTGATTTCTCATCTATTTTCAGGAAAGTAAGCCAAGTATAAGAGAAGATAAAATGCATTTTTAAAGACAGTGCTCCCTAATTTATTCTACTGTACTTTCCCAAACCGTTCATTAATATTTTAAACATAATGTTTATGTTTTTTCTTACCTTAAAAGCCATTAAATGCCGCTCAAGCTTCTTTCTCGTTGGTGTTCACTACAGTTCTAAAGTGTTCTTCTCATAACAGCTTTCCAAGGGCAAACAAAAACTGATGGATTAAATAATAATAAATAATGGATTAAATAATGCAAATTGATTTTTTAAATTGATGTAAACTGGACTATAAATCTTTTGATTGATAATGACTTATAGTTGTCGAAACGTTTCAAAGAATTAAATAATTTAAGAAGAATAGATGACTGGATGATGTTTTTTTTCCAAGATATAAACATTTATTTTTTATTGACCAATTTAATTCTGGTAAAAACAATAACACATTCACCAGACCATCTTTTTAAGATTCACCAGATGCGCTCCATTCTTCTGCCTTCATGTTGTTGTGAATTATTCAAGTAAATAAATAAATCATCTGTGCCCCGATTTTAATTACATTATCGATTGAATGGAGAGTACAGATTGATTGTTTTTCTTTTAAATTCGGCGTTCATTATTTATTTTTCCAATCAAAGTTTATTAATATTTTATGCCACACTGAAAAAGTAAATTTTTTATACTCTGGAAATCAAGAGATTTTTAGGTGTGAATATAACTGATATGTTGTACTTGTAAAATGAAAAAATCCAAAAATTATTAAAAATTGTAAAGTACTTTAAGAAATGGGAACTTGTGTATTAGTCGGTCTGCAGGGACTGTTATCCTTCAATAGCCTGAACACTGATAATTCCATAACACCTAATTTCTTATTCATATTAATTGAAATTGAAATATACAAAATGTAAAAATGAAATGCTAAATCTAGACCCCACAGCCCACGGTCCTCTTCCTATATATTTTTTTCCATACACTTTCGATGAAAATATCTCCAATTCTACCATTTTCAACATCCATTTAGTGACCTATTTTCACGTAATTTCATCTTTAGAATTTTCCGCAACATCTGGAAGTATTTCACAGCTTCTTGTTTTAAAGACGGCTATTCCCAAAGTGTTATTCTGTTCATTATAAATTGGAAATTTGTCAAAAGGGATAAGACAAAAACACAAAATTAAATTTAATAAACAATAAATATATTTAAATAAAAAATAAATAAGGCAAAAACACTAAAGAAATACAGGAAATAATTTAATAACCCACACTCAAATAACGTAAATGGGACCACCTGTGCTCTAGTGGTTAGCATAACAAACTGCTGAGCCCAAGATCGCGGGTTCGTAGCCCGGCAGGTGGCCCTAGGATATTTTAAAAGAGAAAGCTATTGGTCACAGTCATGCAACGATGTTGTAATATAACAAGGTGATAAGTTCAATAAAATAAATAAGGCCTAATTTATTTGAAAAATAAATTAATAGTTTACCAGCTTCTTTGAAAAATTGTTCAGTAATCTTTCTTAATAGAGGAATTTATTTTCCAGAGTATGGTTATTGAAATTGATAGATATTGTGCAAGAGCTTTGTCGGAGCTGAACTTTTAAAAAGGTCAGCCTTTATTCTCCCGACCCCGTGGCTATTCGGTCCCAAGAGTACTTTTTTTTTAGGCAGCATTTTTGTGAAATTATTTTTTTATTTATTTTTGTTTTGGAAGAACGACCCCTTGAAACACAGTGACGTCTGCGAAACGTCATCCTCTCATGTCATTTGAAGTCTCCGAGATGTCTCTGGTATACGCCCTAAGGTAAAATATTAAATTATTTATTTATTCTATTCTTGGGTCGATTCTGTTTTCTTAAAAGTGTTTAAGATTCTCTCACTCCTAAAAATCAAACCGACATCAGTATTTTGTGTAGCAGTTATCTGGCAAGGCAAATTCGTATTTTATAGTATAATTTATTAATAATTAAAAATAAATAAAATAAAATAAAAATTTTTGAGTTAAATGCATTTTGTGAAAGTTACGATGAAAGCCTAATGGGCTATTATACTGATAAAAATGATCATAAAAGTGCCCATACCCATTGATCACTCAAGTGATGCCCAGTGATGTTTCAGTGGTATAAAATTTCGTTTTATCTGTGTGGCTATGTGTTAATAAGAGCATTTATAGGAAGAGAATGTAGTACCTTAGTGATAGAGCACTTAAGTTGCCTTGCCGAATCTCCTGGATTCAAATCGGGCTGTGGAAGATTTTATTTAATCTAATAATAATCAGGAATGGATGCTTCTGGGATGGGGTGGATCTGGGACCCTCCTGGGGCTCACCCTGCCTCTAAAAAGTCATAGACATAGATGGCTCTACATCCCACGTGAGAACAAGACCTCAACGGCCAATCATATCCTTAATTCTCTATAAAGTGGGTATCCAAAATAGTGGAAGAATCCCAAGGTTTAACGTGATCTAGGACAAATCACCTCCCTGTAGAGAATGGCTTATTCCCATCTCAGCCCTGAGGAAGTCATCAGCATGGTTGACGAAACGTTGGCGAGAAATTTATCTATACGGTCTAAACCAGAAGAAATAAACAAAGTCTTTTGTAATAATAGTAGTCGTGGAAAGCCTAAAAGAATATTTAAAATGAAACATATTTTTTTCGTCACGGCTTATTCTCCTTTCTACTATAATTACTGTAGCGCACAATCCAAACCTCCTCATAATTGAGGTTTCAAGTTTCAAGATGCGTAGAATCCAAATATGGAATTTTATAAAATCCGATCAGCCATGCAATAACCGATTAGATTTTTAGATTATTTTATATTATTTCTTTAATCTATTTATATTATAGATTATTTATATTAAATTCATTTCTCTTTATAAATTTAATAACAGTGTACTTATAGGATTAATTTCTTATTTATCGTACGGGACTCCGTTTCTATGAGCAAGATTAATAAAAATGCAATCTTAAGAAATTACAGAAACATTACAGAAAGGGTTTAGTAAAGTTTGAGGAGGGTTGTGCCTTTTATCGAAACTTGATTGGTCAATAAACGGAAAAGAATCTGATTGGAAACTTCTGAAAAGTTTTAATACAACGCTTTTCCAATCAGAAATATCTGAAATAAAATCGATTGCCCTTTAACCCTCTAACGCTAGACTAAACCTCAAGAAAGAAAAAAAAACTAAAGAAATATCAAATCTTCTCAAAATCTCTTAACTAAAGAAAATTTATTTCTAATTTCAAAATAAATTAGCATTAACTATAAAATTTTATTTTTTCGCTTTTCAAATGGAAAATAATCTTTATTCACTTATGTGCATCAATGATTATCTTATTTTACACCCACCACATCGATTTTTCAATTATTCAGATAAATTAAAAAAACATGATATTAAAATTATGGCATTTAAATACTGTAAAATTAATTTTTGAATTAAGAATCCCAATAATTATTGAAACGGCAAGTAATCGAGAAAAAAATACAACTTTTCAAAAGCCCGAGGAACAAAAACTTAGTGATATATTTATCAAGGTGAGCACTAACCTTTAAAATATAATAATTTCTCTATTTCAAATTATTCTCAATGTCTCATTAAATCATCAAAAATAAACCCTATTGTTTCTTCAATGATATTCATAACTATCAACCATATTAGTTTCGTTGAACATGAGAACAAGAATTATAAATTGTATATTATTGTACATTGAGATTCTTCACAAACTATTTTTGTATAAAAAATAATATGATATATTATTTATTCAGTTTGTATACAACAGTGAATTAATTTTTAAACATATTCTAGTTGTTGTTGTTTTTTTAATGTTTAAAGATGTAATGTATTTACATATTATCTTAAGAAGAAGAATAAAGAATTTAAACATCTTCAAAATGATAGTATCATCGTCCACCTGATGCCATATCATTAACTTTTTTTTTAATAAGGCTTGGTTCATTTTTTTTTTTTAAATAATTCGCGTTCCGTCAAAAAAGTTAAGATGGTATTATTTTTTAGATATTTCTACCAATAAACTATTTAATTTTTACTTATTGAAACATTTTTCAATCCGTTAAGAAAATAAACTGTTACGATTAAACTTTTAATTCATTGCTTAAAAAATAATGTTCTAAAAAAAATATGCAATAGTATTGAAATAAAATTACTAAGACAACAGTGGAATAAAAAAAATAGCCTTAAACCTCTGCCAAGTTTACTTTGGCAGGTATTTTTCTTTCAAGTAGATTAAGAGATTTAAGACTTTTCGTTTAAATTACTTCAATCATGTCTCAGCATAAATTTTATGATATGTGTTACACGCCTTTTTTTGAGCATTTTTTTCTCTCCATAATATAAAAGAGGTTTTTATGGCCAAATAATATTTCATTACAGATAAATTCTAAAATGGGAACGACCGTAATGAGGGTATCACGCTTCTTCTTCCCTGAATTATTTCTTCTAGCGTTATTCAAAATTATTTTTCTTCTAACCAGAAATAATCCACTTTGGGCATCTGTTATCACTCTACCCAGAGGATCTGATCTAAAAATTCCTAGATGGTTGAAACAAAATAAATTTATTGAAACAACGAATACAAGTCGATTTTAAATCGCACACTCACGGATGTGCATCCAGTGAGCGAATATGCAAACTATTTCTAGGCAAAAACAGGTAGTGCACTGCTCACTACTGGGCATCAAGCACTGCTGTTTCTACAATGAAATATTATTAATACATAAATATAAATAATGTCAACATCCAAATTAAATTTTCTCTCAATTGTATGAAAAAAATTTGTAGTGAACGCCGAGTAATATTTTACTTTACATATCGACATAACTCAAAAGTTGGCATTTTTTAGTTAAGCCTTCAGTAGCAATTTTATTGGTTTATGCTTTTTAATTCAAGTACGACATATCCAATATTCGATTTCCAACATTTTTTTTTAATCATGTAATATTTTGAGCTGTAGGATGTTTGGATTAGAAGATTTCTGGGAACAGTGATATAAGCTAAAATCAAAAGGTTTCAAGATTTTGAAAATTGTTTAATGGTTGATAAAATAATTACAACAGGAATGCTTTGCTTCACCAATTACCAATTTTTTATATTTTAACTCACTTGGAACTTTCAAATATCACTATTATAAAATTAATTTTTTTTTTAGTGATTGAAAAAATAAAAAAAATAAATAGTTTTATCACTATTGAAAAATAGTTTTTTCAGTTATGACATTGCTGTTTTGAATGAGCGATATAGGGTGTAATAATAGGGTTTAAATTATGAAGAAGGCGTATAATTTGTGAAATGGGGATTAGGGGTACTCCCCTAGCTCTAAAATTTTCATTTCATTATATTTTTTTATTATAAAAATTAAAATTAAGTTCATATTTACATAATTTTTATAATAGAAGATAATAATTTGTTTTCTCCCCTAATTCAGTCGAATCACAAGATGGAAATACCAGCGGAGGAGTTGAGAGTGGAGCAGAGCGCGTAGGATCGAACAAAGGCCTGACATCTCCCGCGTTGACTTTATCAGCCTTCATTCCATCGACTATTTGTGTTCCCGGCTCATCTATCGATGTAACTCTAGGGCTTGTAACCTGGATATGGCTCAAATAATAGTCTTTACAGACCAAAAACTATATAAAATATTACAAAAAGATATATTAAACATTATCTCCAGAACTATTTCCTTTAAATTCATTTAAATTCTAGTTAAATCATCCTTCTTTATAAAGAATTAAGGTCATTGACCAGCCTTGCATAGACTCTTTTTTTAATGCTTCCCCAAAGAAGGATAATTGAATCTTGTAAGGTGTAATATCTTCTAAACAAAGCGTTTGCTGACATACCTCCATAAGATTTCTTTTTTATCTAAATATGAAATTCAGGCAGAGATATAATCTTAGTATCCTTGATAATTGTAAAAAGTATTGGGTTGTCCGGAAAATAATGCAAGATTTTATGTTATCTTTAAAATATCTCGCCAAATAGTAAACTGTTTACGTTTGTTGGACTTTTGTATTTTATAAATGAAAACACTTATTATTGTTTGTTTACCTCTGTAAAATTTTGCTACTTGGAAATAATTCAGTTTTTATTAAGATGCCAAAGCGTGGATTTCGCTTAAAGCAAATTCTGTAAGAAGCTCTTGATGACGATGTTCTCCTAGCTTTGTTGAAGAAAATTCCTGAACAACTGTTCGAGAACTGGCCAGAGCCACCGGCCAATGGTAGAAAATAAATTGTTTAATAAAACTGTTTTTGTAACAAGGACGTTTCATCAATGCTTCCGTATTGTCAGCATAGTGAACTTCCTAGAGCTCCCTAAATGTATATACACATATACACAAGCTCTAAGATTAAGATAGAAGGAGAGAGGTTAGAGAGTAGAGAGAAAATGTTATGATGTAAAGACTTTAGTCACTAAGTTATCTTTAGATTAGTCAATAAGTTATAAAGTTAGTCCATAGTAAATAAGTATACCAAGTTAGCTCATATAAGTAAGTCCCTTTTATATATTTATGTTATATTTTTTCTTTTAAATATTTTCTTTCAATATCACTATAAATATATATCTTTCTCACAAGTTATCGTCCGTTTGTTGACTCTGGAAAGATCGAAATCAGCAAATCAATCGTGTATGACCATCTCAAGGCGATGGGGAAGGTGAAAAATCTTAAAAGTTGTCAGAACTTCTTTAGCGGCCTTTTTTGTCTTCAAGTCTCCCTTTCGAAGTCCCTGGAACCATTGTTAAATAGTGAATCCCCTAATAATGCCTTCACCCCTGACTTCGTGATATTGCTTGCCGTTTGGGCTCTGTTCCGGCCGAATTTAAACCTCTAATTTAAAATACATTGAGACATCTTAGTAAAGACTGACATATCTGTGGCACCTGTGCATAGTGGGCAGTCGAATTTTGTGAATTTCAAGCTATCTACTTAGAATGGTAATTTTTCTGAACTTATTTTAAGTTCAAGATTGGAGTATCAGCCCACGATTCACAAATGAATATCCTTCATTGCAATGGACGGTACACTTAGCGTGTTAGACACAAGGAAAGAGAAAAAAAATACGATTCTAAGTAGACAGCTTGAAATTCACAAAATTCGACTTAGCCCACTATGCACAGGGGCCACAGATATTTCTAGATAGAAAAATGTTACAGAGGTAAACAAACATTTTTACTTGAGAGAGGATTAATTAATTAATTAAGTATCTAAATTCATAATAGCCAAAAGTCGAACAAACATTAACAGCTTACTATTTAAGGGGGTATTATAAAGAAAACATCAAACCCTGCATTATTTTCCGGGCAACCCAAAAAAAGGAACCCTTAGAAACGGCGCTTGGATTATGCTATTCCGCAATGTCAAGTGGAATCGACAGGAAAATATCTACAGCCCCGGTGAATAAGTGGTTGTCTAATTTTCTCCAGAGTTTCTTCTACTAAAGTAAGTGGAATCGAGTTATTTTCGTAGTGAACAAGGGGCTGTCAGGCATTGGCTTGAAAAGGAGTTGTTTATATTACAACTCCATTTCAAGGCAAAAACTTAGAGAATGATACAATTCCAGTTATCTGAAAACAGTTAACTCCCTCAGAACAAAATCCGAATTAACCACTTATTCACCGGGGCTGTAGATATATCAAGGCTTAGGCATTTCATGTTAATGATTTTTTTCTTAAAAACAATAAAATAGTTATATCTCGGAAAAGACTGAATTAATTCCGAATATAATTAGAGATAACTGAATATTGTTTTTTAACTGAATAATTTGTTTTTTAATAACATAATTTGTTCAGTTCTGAATATTTCATTTTTTTTCGTTGTTTCGATATTCAGAAATGAGAATTAAAAATGACGTGAGTGGTATGGAGGGTGAAATATTGAATTTGACGGGCGACGTTGGAAGAAAAAAAAGCGGGGAAAAGAGTGAGGTTATATCTCAAGCTAGGACCTCTGAAGGGTACCGATAAAAAAAACCCAAATGGATAAACTTTATTTTCTTTGACTAAAAACTTGTACAATAATCGCAAAAGCTTCTATTGGATCAGCAATATTATCAATAAGTATTGACTTTTAGTTGCTTACTGAAATCAGCGTGTGAAAAACAAATCGGTCAATAAAATTATGAGGTACACTTCCATTCTGAGTGTTTTAACAAAAAATATAATTTATTATGGGCTAGAGCTATGTCATAAAATTAAAACATTATTTTTTAAAAAGAGAAAACTATATTAACAATACAATACCAAAGAAGATGAAACAGGTTATATAGAAAGACATGATAGGAATGACAAGAAAGAAATACAAAGAGTGGAAGATAAATTATGAAATAATTATTGAGAAATAATAAGACTGAAAAGAAATCAAGAATATAGTAAAGCATAGTAAAATTATTCATTAAAAAGTTATTTTGCTTTCAGAGATAGAATTTATATAATTGAAAGACCTATTTATAGATATATTTACATTATCGAGATATACAGGGTGTTTCAGAGTTAATTGACCAAACTGAAAATTTGAACTAAGGACCTCAAAACAACAAAAAAATTCCCTATGCAGGTATGTCCGCAAACGCTTTGTTTAAGAGGTATTCACATCTAAAGATTTCAAATGAAAACTTCATTGTCATGAATAATTTATGCATAGTAAACAAAACTTATTTTATTTGTTCCAACTACTTTATTCATTAAATATAAGGATTTACGTTCATATCAAGT
Source organism: Arma custos (assembly GCA_037127475.1). Classification (NCBI taxonomy): domain Eukaryota; kingdom Metazoa; phylum Arthropoda; class Insecta; order Hemiptera; family Pentatomidae; genus Arma; species Arma custos. Next base: position 97,164,515 of record CM073760.1, on the reverse strand, counting down.
GTTATTCTAAGTGATTTCCTTGAGCTTTAAGACATTCTCGGCATTTTTCTTCAACAGTATCCATGATAGAACGGCACTGGATTGGTGTTTTTTTTTTCACTAGGACTTACATGCATAGGAATTTTGTTTCTTGTTTTGAGATCCTTAGTTCAATTTTTCAGGCTGGCTACTTCACCCTGAAACACTCTGTATATATTCATTTACTTATAGTGTAAATAAAATAATTAATACATTTATTTATTTATTTAAACCCTGCCGTGCCTGTTCCAGGCAATACGGGTGTTAGCAGCGAGGTGTTGGGTCAGCCTCATAACTGCATGTTAGGCTTGATCTTCGATGATCAAATAATTAATACATGTATAAAAGTTTAGATAAAATAGAAATGTTTTCTGGATGGGGGGCGACCTATGGTCTAGTGGTTAGCGTAACAAACTACTAAACCCAAGACCGCTGGTTCTTAGCCGGGCAGGTGGCCCTATGATTTTTTAAATTGAGTAAAAAAATACTTAGTTAAGCTGTCCTTCGGAAGGGACGTTAAACGGGGGTCCCGATCCTGTACAATGTCAGGTACTCGTTAAAAGTCCCTATCCTAATTAAACCTGGATAGGCAAAATTTAGAGCTTCCAATGTAGCATCGTCTGATTAGCCTTAGCAGCAAAAAGTGACGTTGAATGAACAAATAAAGTTTTCTGGATGGTATAATTAAATTCCACTACAGTATTAAATGCTTACGCTTATTCATGTTTTTGATAAGAAATAAACTTGACTAAAGGGAAGTAGCGGGAAATGGCGCATTAGGCTGTAAATAAATTATGAGAGAGACAGTGTCATTAGGGCAACTCCTGCGTGAGGTGAAGTAGTTAGCTGGGGCAATGCCTGTGCTCTCATATCATCCTTGTCAACTCGATAAGTCACCGATTACATATCTTTTATAACACAAGTTTAACACTTGTTGGAGGAAAAAATCGTTTTGCTTCCAAGCTAAAAACAGATGATTTTAATTGTTCGTGGAGTAAGAGAATAGGTCACAACCACAGAACATAGAACTAACTAGAAGTGGCATTAGAGCCCGTTTGGAGGGAGGCAAGTGAAGCCAGCTCCCAAGCCGTCCCCCCACTCCTTCCGCCCCCTTACAGCTGAGAAAGTGTTGCAGCGCTCAGTTTATTTAGCCCAAGAATTCCTCGTGTTTTATCTTGTCGGGGTAAATACACCGTGGAATGTTCCAATTGGTTATTTCCTTAGTAATACTATTACTGGGGAGCAGCTGTAGACCTGATACCCCAAACAATAACAAATCTTATCTTGCCGGCAGCCAATATAGTACATTTCATCTCCACACCGCTCTAGTTACTTTAATACTTCCAGCTCCTGCACTACCTACTACCGTTCGTCTTTATGTGGTAATTTTTTATATATAGTAAAAAATAATGGGTGACAAAACAGGGAAAATGAAGCTCGTTCGGTTTATAGAGTATTTTAATTGTAAACTACATTACTTTTAATGTTATTGTCCTTTAAATAAAACAAGTTTATTATTCTTCGCACCTATCTTTTCCAGATTGAGATTGTCATTAGAAACGTTTCAATTCATGGTACATTCTAGTTTTTAAATATAATATTCCCACTGATGATTGATGAGAAGTGAGACTCGTCCTCTAGAAAATGTGTTACATTAGGAGTTTCTGCCAATGCAATGCTTCATTAGAAGTGATGCGAAAGCCCCCGACTTGCGTGAGAGTCTTTTATGCTTGTACCTAAACAATTTTTCACTTATTTTACAAATTTCAGTGACATCATCGCTTGGTAGGATCAACCCCCCTCAGTCCTTTATTACAATAAGTCGTCCATTTCCAATGGCGTTCGGGTTTGATTCTACAGCTCTCAAACATTTTTCACATTTTAATGTCAAATTCAGTCTTCTCTCTATAAATCCTGTAATAGAAATAAATCGTAGCGTGAAAATCTGAATGACACATTAGGTAACGATATGATTAAAATAATTTACTTATTATAAATGAGGTAATGCGTTTATTATTAATAAAAGTTGTTATCCTTATTTAAAATTCTTTGTAAAATAAACAAATCAATAAATAATGGACATGGAAAATTAGATAGGTACCTGATATGTATTCTACAACACCTTGTGACGTGTTTGAGCTACGTAATATATAAATATTTTAACCCTCTGTGTACCACGGCCTAATGAAACAAATAAATCAAGTAACAAAATAGTCAACAAAAAAAAGGAAGTGCTTATACAATGTAGGGCTTTGTTCCAAGTGAATTGAATCCTTCAAATAAGAAACATTCCAGTAAAATTTATCTATTTTTAGAAACAGTTCCTAGTAAAAATTAGTTTAATTTTGGCCATGGATTTTTTAAATAACTAAGGAGAAACCATAAAAAGGTGAAGTCGGATACCACGGGAGTCCCGGAAGGGCCCCAGCCAAATTTTTGAAATAGGGAATATTTGTAAAAATTCGAAAAGGCTCTCTAATACTTTCGTTTCAGTTCCTAATTATTCCAGACGGTTTTGCATTAAAATCCATTGAATGTGCCATTTCAATCGATTTCTTCAAACGAAGTTTCAAAAATTAGGAACATGTGGGACCTAAATTGATCCCATGGTACTTGGAGGATTAAGTGTTTTACATTTTGTGGTACATTTATTTATTATATATAGTTAACAGTTAGGTTTCGAACTTACAGGTGAAAGGTGAGAGTAGGAAATGGCATTCTTTGTACTGCATCCAAATGCAACACAAGGCATTTTGCTAAATACACGTTCAGTGATTAGATCAAAAACTATACAAAACACAAAGACACGACGAGATAACACAATGTTGAATAATATGTAAGTAAACAGAAGTACACGAGCAAAGTAAGAGAAGTAAACGTAGCGCTGCACCACTTGCTGGGGGTGGAAAGAGTGGGGGGGCCAGTGGGAGGTTGGCTTCACTCGCCGTACCTGGCATGCCGTACCTGGCATGCCGCTTCTAGTTGGTTCTATGTTCTGTGGTTATAACAGACAGGAATTAATCCTAACTTCTGTTTTATCGATATAAGGCTTTTGTAATGTGTATAATGTAATAGAAAGGGAATCTGAACCTTTTGATTGGTTACACCCATCAACATTTGCCAAACATTACACGCACTTGACACAACATAATGGAACGGGTACAGAAATCACTAACATATACACAGGCGGAAGTAAAGAAGGCAATAATGTAGGCTGTGCTTGGCTACTTTGGGACACGAATGGGAAGATGCTATGTGCCCAGTACAAACTAGGCTCTACGAGTTCCAACAACCAAGCTGAGAAGTACGCAGTCGTAAAAGCGGCAGAATTCCTTCTTGACCTTCCAAACAACATACATACAGACATAGTCATACACACAGATAACAAAATTTTGATACAATCAGTTCTCAACACAGACGTACATGACGAGCTTACCGAAAATATCAGAATGAACTTGTGCACACTTAGGCTTCTAAATTTCTCTGTAAAAATAATATGGGTAAAGGGTCACTCTGGAATCGAGGGCAATGAGATAGCGGATAAATTAGCAAAAGAGGCAGCACAAAGTGATATGTCTCCATCTTTTCAAAAAACACCAATTTCGTTGTTTGTTGTTGAGGGAAGAATCAATTATGAGGTGGAATGAACGGTGGACTATTTCAAATAAATCTCCTAGTTTGCATAGGTTCATTCCAAAACTAACAAACAATAACTACAAATTAATAAAATCCACTAACTACAAACTAACTCAGGTTTTAACTGAACATGGACATACCAAATCATACATACACAGATTTCACATAACCAACGATAGTACTTGCTCAATAGACAAAGAAGAACAGACATTTAAACATATAATATATGACTGCCAATTGTATGAAGGACAAAGATCAAAATTAATTATCTCCACAATATTAAGAGGGAAAGTTTGGCCAGTTGCTGAACATGACTTATACAATCACTTTCGACCCGAACTCACTAAATTTATATATAGTATTGATTTTGAAAAGTTGACATCCATATAAGAAACTCCCTGTACTATACTAGGTTAATTCGTTAAGTTAATTATGTTAAGTTGTAACAGCATGTATATAATAATGTCTTTTGCATATATTTTAGAATTGTCAAACTATAGTTAACTATTTGTAAAATGAATTTATAAGGCACATAGTATACTCACGTATGGAATGTGCTAACAAATAAACGGTCCTTTCAAAGGGTTACTTTGAAAGGAAAAAACAAAAAAAAAAAAAAATGTAAAAAAATCAGAATATCCAGAACAAAAAATTGCATTCAAACATTCTGTATCGTTCATAAAATATTTTTAATATGATCTTATTAGTCCTTATATGAAATAAAATAACAGTTCAAGCGTTCATGTGCTAATTTATTGTAACTTCATTTATGTTTTGAAGATAATTTTTATAAACTTTCTTACCTAACAAGCCCTTAAATACTTCTTAAGCTTCTTTATCGTTGATGTTAACAAAAGTTCTAAAGTTTTCATTTTATTTCAGCTTTCTGATTTGAGGGCCAACACAATTTTATTTTAAAAAATATTAAATTACGATATTTTTCTTTACTTTTTTTTTGTCGAACGTTTTTTAATAACATATATTTATATTAGCTTAGCTATATTTTTAATTAATACTTAATTGGTTTTCTTCCTTTCTTTTATTATTTTAAATTTATAATTTATTTATTAATGTTATCTCTAGATTCTAGAATTTATTTTTTTTTTTTTATTGAGCAAATATTGTTTATCCAATCATCCGTGCTCATAGATTATTTTTTATAAAAACATGTCGATATTTCGGATGAGTGTCGAATGATTTTATCTATTTATTATGATATTTTATCAAGGGCTTTCGATTCAATTAGCTAAAGTAATTTTCTCCTTTGATATATAGATGAAAATAGCTTCAATATCAGAAAACTCATTATTAACTATATTTAAATAATTATTTATTTACTTAAGATTATTTTAATTAGCTACTGTGTTATTAAACAACGCGGCTTGTTTTTCATATGATAATTTAAACCGTACAAGCTAGGGACCACCATTTTACGTCCGATCCGAAGGACGGCTTAACTAAGGATTTTTTAATCCCTTTAAAAACCTATGGCCACCTGTCGGGATGCGATCCCACGATCGTGTTATACTAGGTACCGTATTTTTTTGTAAATATTTTTTAATTAACGAGATACCGCGTTGATTATAAATTAAGCGGTAATTAAATGAACATAAATTTATTATGTCTATCGAGATATAACGTATAGTTGAATATAAATATTTTGAAGGAAATAGTACCTACAATTAAAATCCTAATCTAAGACACCATCTAATATCTCGCTGTAATTGAGGAGAAGGACCGTAAACACTCCCTCAGGAGTTTCATTTCCTGTTTGACTAACGCCGCTAGGATTAGCTTGTCTTTAATTTCGTTTTTAATCGTGTTAATAGCTCTCAGCTTAATTGAATAAATGCAGAAACTGCTTCCCTATCTAAATAGAAACATTAAAATTACTTTTAAAATAAAAAATATAGCGTTTTTTAGCTTGCAAGTTTATTTCAATGTATTTTTTCACATATATTATTTTCACTTACCTATTTATGAGATAAAGTTGAGGAAAACTTTGATTCTGATTTTTCAAAGGAACTAACAGTTTGAAAATCCCTTAATCGACATAAACCATTCTAGCGAAATGGTTAATGCGAACATAGTATATTTCCAAGTCTAAAATCTAGGTACAAAGACAAAAATTAAAATTAAATTTCGCAATTTCAATAATAAGTAATTATTATTATATTAAATAATATTATTTATTATTTATTTAGAGCGAAATGACCAAGGAACTTCACACAAAACACTATGACGTCGCGTTTTACCAACTTTCTTCATATTTCCTTCATGAAATTTTGTTTCCTCTGTTCATTTTGGTCCTGGTCTCTTCAATGACTCCTTCTCTGACATCGCTATCCACTTTTCTATCTTTTTTCCAAACAATTTATCGTTAGTAACATCACTTCGTTATATTTCGCTTTTTCTCAATCTATTTTTCTCAGCTAATCCATAATATGATTGACTTGACTTTGTGAATGTAATTAACCATTCTATTGGTAAGTGTTGTATGTGGAAGTATATGGATATGTCCATAAAATTTTAGTCGTCGTTTTATGTCTGCTGCCAGGATTGAGATATTCCCTGTGTTTTTTTTTTACTGTAATCGATATCCTTCTTCGGTTAATTTTGGACTAAAATGTTTATATATATATATATATATATATATATATATATATATATATATATCTTTATATTTATAGCACCATAAAACAAGATTTCGCCTTTCCAATCACTATACTCGTTCCCACAGAACCAAAGCCTCCGTGCGTTCCTTCCGCAATCCCTCATTCTATCAGCCATGCTTCTTCACTGCCTTCACTTAATTCCTTGCTTTTTCAACACCTCCTGGCTTCCCAAAAAGATGCTCTCTAAGTTAGTTATTAGCTTAAATTAATAAGTATTGAATAATTTATTTTGTTGCTTGCTGTTTTTGTTTATTTTTCGTAAAGAAGATATATATTATGTAAAGAAATTATTGCAAGCTAGCTCATGCGTTTAACTGTTTTCATTAATTTATTTATCCTCTACAATTGGTTAATACATTGTCATGATTCGTAACTTTTATTTATTTTGTTGGCACTATTTAAATACTTTATCATCTGTATTATTATGCAGCCAGATATGGCCAGATATATATTATGTTTCTTTTCCGTTCATGTTTGTTATTCTAAAGGGATTTAGACCCTGAATAAAGTTAATTTTCTATTCTATTATCCTACTATCATTATAAATGCGAAAGTTTGTATGTTTGTCTCTCTTTCAGGCAAAAACTACTGAACGGATTTGGATGAAACTTTATAGTAATATAGGTTATACGTCAGAATAACACACAGGCTACAACAAGGGCGGATTTAGAGGGGGCACGGGGGCATATGCCCCAGACAGTTTTTTTGTGTTCTGTGGAGAATGCATTATAGTACATAATTAAAGGCAAATCACACGATAATAGTTGTTAAAATAACAGAAAGAGCATGAGTGAAACTATTGTTTTGATATTTTAATAAACTTTTGAAATTTTTCTATAAATACTACAAGTTTATTTGTAAGTTATTGTTGATTTTTTCTCCGTCTACCTGTTATGCCCCCCCCCAGAAAAAATCCTGGATCCGCCCCAAGGACTACAATTTACAATAACGTTGTGTAATTTGGTCATAATATAATGATAAATATCAAGTAAGTCGGATAATATTCTGCCCACTGAGTAGCTTGCTCACGTGGTTATTTCTCGGAAAATCTACATATTTTCGCTGAACGAAACAAATCAAGTAACATATTTTACAGGAGTATATTGCAGTAGGTATAGGACCGCCAAAACTTAAAACACATCGATAAATTACCTACATATGTACATTATTCTAATCATTTTAATTTTTAAAGAGAAAATATAGGCCCTCGGCCGGGATTCGAACCCGGAACCTTTGTCTCTCCGTGACATCGCTCTACCATTTGAGCTACCAAGGCCGCCTGTCGGCAGAGGACAAATCTTTTCTCTCATCTGATCCCAAGTCCTCGTGCTCTCGCAATTTTTGCGATGAATACACTCGAACGAGTGAACATTAATTTAATTTTAGGATCTTATTGACTTACGTCATATTACTATTGATTTAAAGAGCGCGGATATATAAAGTCGCCGGCTAAAGCTAATGTGTGTGTGTGTATATATATATATATATATATATATATATATATATATATAGAGAGAGAGAGAGAGAGAGAGAGAGAGAGAGAGAGAGAGAGAGAGAGAGAGAGAGAGAGAGAGAGAGAGAGAGAGAGAGAGAGAGAGAGGGAGAAAGAAAGAGAGAGAGAGAGAGAGAGAGAATTGAATAGTCACAAGTATATATAATAACGGTGGTGTTTTGTCACCACATGATTGAGAACTATTGTTTTGGATAATAGAACATAATAAATATACGTAATTTAAATAGTTTTTTTTAGTACATGAAACCTAAAAACCAAAAAGTTACAGCTCTAACGCATTAAAAAAAAAAGGAAGGATTGCCGCAGAGGAATCCAACCACACAATAAATTAGTGGCTTTGCCCCGAGCGTAGTGTTGGCGTGCTAATGCAGATGTTGGGCGCGCTATCTCTCCCATCTCCCACAGTGGGTATCTATTTGGCCTTAGCCGATGTAGTCGATAGTCTTCAGTTAAGGTGGATTCTATCTGTAAAGAGTTATCGGCTGGTAGATCATATATATACATATATACTAGCTTTTGCCCGCAGTTTCGCTCGCGTGGAATTTGGTCTGCCACATAAAGTTTCGTGAAAGTTCATTTTAAATAAATAATTAAATTGTTTTTTAAAATATAAGTTACTTGTATATCCAAAATTTCAGATGTCCAACTTCAAAACTGACGGATTATATACAACCTTTGAATCCCTATTATATTAAAGGGGAAACCCTTGGGGTGGAATTATCAAAATTTCTTTCTTAAACCATACAAAGAGCCTATTTATAAATTTTAAGATGCTAAGTTCCTGATTTGCCTTTAATTATGAACCATAACGGGGGGTGGGGGCACATGCCCCCGTGCCCCCACATAAATCTGTCCTTGCTGTAGCCAATGATGTATAACCTATTTTAATGTAAGGAAGAAATAGTTGGGGGTGCAGTCAATGAAAACACCATAATAAGTGTGTACTTATTTATTGTGTGCCAGCGTTTCGACCTACAATGTAGGCCTAAAGAGAGAGGAACTTCAGAACAAAAATATAAAAAAACGTTGCAGTAACAACAATATAGTGACATGTAATGTAGAAAATTAAAATAGTGACGATTCTCCACAGTACCTAAAAAACTGTCGGGGGGCACTTGCCCGCGTGAGCCAACCCCCCCTAAATCCGCGCTTGTTATAGCCTACATATATGTTATTCTGAAGTATAACCTATATTACTGTAAAGTTTCATCCAAATCCGTTCAATAGTTTTTGCGTGAAAGAGAGACAAACATACAAACTTTCACATTTATAATATTAGTAAGATATATATATATCTATTTAAATGCACTTAAATCTTTGAAACCAAACTATATTTACTTACTGCATACTAGTAATTATGTGTCTATCTCAACCAGAAACAGTAGGGTTAATTTACATTGAAGTCGTCTATTGATTCTAACCATAGTATGAAAGATCATTGTGAATCCAATTTTCCCGTAGGGATCCCTACGGTCAAGAATTCTGGAGAATGGAATTGTTTCATATGAAATGTCCGTTTTCAAAGGAAAGGTTATTTAATAAAACAACTTTTTGAAATCTAAACTATTCTATTCAAAATATTTACTCTCATTTTCTATACATTTTTCCTAAAGTATCGAATTTTCGTTTAACATGTGGTATGGCGTTGTCTTGTAAGAGTAAAGGTGTTTCTGGTTTTTATTTATAGGTTTTTGTTGCACTGAGTCAACATCCCTGCAGTACGATGTGGATGTGATGGTTTCACCTCTAGATAGAAAGGAGAAATGAATTATTTATGCATCAATTGATTATTTATTAATTAAACTGTGTCAGCAACTGAAAATTTCGCAAACCTGCGGTGAATGGTTCGTTTATTACGACACACTTCACTGAACACGATGGGTTTGTTTCATGCTATTATTTTATTTTATTGGGCAGCCGAGTGCCCAAGTTTAAACTTATAAGAAAAATAAATAAACGAAAATCACGCTACATTCAATTTTAGAGATGGTAAATATGATAAAAAAAAGAGAGGATTAAAACACCTCATTACAATCTTTAAACATGTACATAGCAAACAACAGGAATCCTATGATTCCATTTTGAATTTTAGAAATAATAAAAACGGACTTTTCATATGAAACGACCCAATATTAATAAAATAATCGATTCAATCAGATGTTCTTGAGTTTTGCTAGAAACTAGTTTTGTCTTCCCCATCAAGTCTCCAAGAACATTCTTTGACTATATTTTGAGTTATAAGCGAAGTAAGATCGCATTGTATAGAGATGCTAGAATGTCCAATATAATAACTTATACAATTATATTTATTTCATTCTGTCGCTTAGCGAACGGGATTAGTAGGTTGCTTTGTAACTGTGTTCTAGGTTCCGAGTTTGAAACCGATTCTAGCAGATAAACTATTTATTTTCTTATAAGCTGTGAATCGACATTGTAGGATCTGGAGATCTCTCACTAATTAAATTCCATAAACCAGAAAAAGAACCAAACAGTCATGCTAAAAATTGTCTACCCAACATTAAACTGTTTGAATGAAATTTCATACTGAAAATAAAAGTTAAAAGCTACTTTTGATATAATCGACTTCTTCACAAATTTATCCATGGAGGAGGTTATAAAAAATTTAGTTCATCCTAGCCACATCAGCATAAAGTGATGTTTAATGAAAAAACAACAAAATTTCAAATGCAAAGTGGAATAAAATATAAAAAAAAGAACATACTAATAAGAAATGAAATGACTCAATAGAAAGGAATCAAATTATGCATATTAAATATAAATAAAATAATAGTTATCATAAGTAGTTAAATGGTTTGAAAATAGAAGGAATACTTTGGTATGAATGTATGAAGGAATTAGATAATATGGTAATAATATGAAGAAATAACAATGTAAAAAAATAGGAATGATAACTGATTATTTTGAATTTATAAATAAAGATAATAGCAAGGACAGTGAAAACAAACAAGATAAAACGGGAAAAATAATGATCTGTTATTGCAAACTGAAATACATACCCAAGATAATAGATAAAATTAAAATATGACCATAAAAATATTAATCCTGAGAATATAATTATGAAAATAATTGAAAATATTGTAACCACCATGGAAGATAAAATATATAATGAAAAGAAGCAAAATGTCATTTACAAAATAAACCATAAACAAGCTATTCGTTTGCAAAGCCAAGTTTTATAAAAGAAGACCTCAAAAACTAAAAACCCATATGAAACAGCATAAATCATTGTTAGCCAATTGTTAACATGTTTTCCACCTTATTTTATATTACAAAATTCTGATATGGTTTATGAATGATTATGATATACATAATATGTATAGCAAAACTCAACTAGAAACTAGTTTCCATTACAGTTCTTGCTAAATACTGAACTAAACACACTATTGATTAAACAGGGTCCAATTTTATTCTAAATCCTATAATACAGGTCAAATTCGTGAAGACAGCATTTAATAAACAATAGATATGTTTCTAAATAGATTGCTGTCTATTTTTGTAGAATTTCTTAAATTTATTAAGATGGAAATTACAAATTCAGTAATTTTTTTAATTAAATTATGTCTCTGTCACTTTAGTTAATGTTGACTAAATAGGCATTTTCTCTTACATTTTGGGACTAATGGGGAAATAAAACAAATTAAATAAAAATGTGAGACAATGGGTTAAATTTTAATGGTTGACTTGATGACTAGAAATGGACGTGACTCTTAATATAAGTGACCCAAAACTAAAATAACCAGGCTATAAAAATTAAGTTCCATGAGCAGATTCAGTATAGCTAAAGAAACTATTATTTTTAATGAATACTCTTAACACACTTACATTAATTACTTATAAAATGTTAAATTATAAAATATTATAATTTAACTGAATACAATATAACGACCCACCACTTTTTCGTCGATTTCAGCAATGCCTATGACAGTATCTTCAGGAGGAAACTGCATCAAGGTATGGAAGAAATGAATGTCCACAGAGAATTGGTAAGCCTTGTAGAATTTCTGATGAGGGAGTCGAGAAGCCAGGTCAAGATCCAGAATGACTTGTCTAAAGTATTCATGACAACTAGGGGTCTGAGACAATGGGATGGACTCTCATGCCTGTTATTCAATTTCGTACTTAAAAAGATCATAAGAGACTCAGGAATACAAGTCACTGGTACGATTCTGACTAACTCCATTCAAATAATGGCCTACACGGATGACATAGATATAGTCGGAAGTACATAGAGGGATTTACAGCAAACATTTCTTGCTTTGGAGAAAGCTGGACGGCGAATTGGTCTTCAGGTGAACCAGGCAAAGACCAAATATATGCTTTCTAGCCCTTCAAGGCAATCAATACTCTCTATTATGTTTGACATCTACACGTTTGAAAGTGTCGACAGTTTTGGCTCTTTAGTCAAAGCAGATAACTCAACTTGAGTAGAAGTTCAAAGAAGAATTTTGACCGCTAACAAGTGTTATTTTGGGATGGCAAAAATTTTAAGAAGTCATCTGATTTCAAGAAGGGCCAAGGTGATACTGTACAAGACAATTATCAGGCCTGTTTTGACTAAAGGATCTGAAACCTGGCCTCTGTTCAGGGCAGATGCCAACAGTTTACTTCTCTTCGAAAGAAAAATATTAAGATGGATGTTTGGAGCAGTAAGAGTTGGCGATAAGTTTAGATTCAGGCAGAATGCAGAGATATATCGGATATATCAGGAGCTAGACGTCAGTATATAAGAATAGCTAGGCTTAGATGGGCTGGACATGTGGCCAGAATTGAGGACAACAATACTCATAAGAGACTGCTATTTGGGTATGTTGACAGAAAAATGAAACATGGACGGCCACGATTAAGATGGGCAGACGAGGTCGAGAAGGATGCAGGTAACATTGTTGGATCCAGAGCTTGGATGACCTTGGCTGAGGACAGAAGAGTGGACGCCTTGATCCGGCCAAGACCCGTACTGGGTTGTAGAGCTAGTGTTGATTGATTGATAATTTAACTGACTTAATAATATAAATCTCAATCATATTCTCTAGAATAAAATTATAATTCTATATTCTGATTGGCAAGTTGTTTTGAAATATTGGTATAAACATAGCAAAGCTGATAAGATTGTTTCTGTAGTTTTTTTTTTATTTTGTTATGTTCAGCCATTGTTTAGTGGCTTGGGGCTGTTTATGCAATAGGTTGGTACAGCTGGAGTGGGGCTCTTAGTGTTTGGACTCTAGAGTCTAGAGACTTTCAAAGCAAGAAGCAAAGCTCTGCCAAGATCAGCTCCCTTTGGATTCCCGAACCCCTATCTACCAACTAGATGCAAGTGTCTATTCATGCACTTTGTCTTAGAAATCAAATACTGAAGGATGTGGTAGGAAGATGATTTTTCATCACCGTGGACCGTGGAGTTGGCGCCGTTCCTTTGCTATGACTGGATCGTAGTAGTGTGAGGCATCTGTGTCTGTCTGTCTCTGTTTTTGTATATTCAATTAATCTGTGCCCATATCCTAATAACTTGTTCTTTTATTTCCCTGCACGTTCACCTTTCACACTCTCTCTCTTTTAAAATATCCTCCACTTGACAGTCGACTCAATTGTTTATGATCCATTTTTATTATTCCATGTTATATGTAAAATAAAATATTGTACGGTAATCAATAAAAACTTTCTTATATAATAGAGAGAAATTTAAATTAAATATTACCATTAATTATATTTATGTATTAATCATATTTCATTCTAGAAACAGCAGTGAGGGATGCCAATCAGTGAGCAGTGCACTTCCTGTTTTGCCCAGATTGTTTGCATATTCGCTCACTGGAAGCAGCACAATTATGACTGTACCATATAACACCAACTTGGATACATTATTTTTGATACCTTTAATTTGTTGTAACTAATCTTTAAGTCATTTAAAGAATTTTTATGCCAAAATACAGAGGATAGAAAAAGAACATGTAAAAAAGTGAGAAATTTCGGATTTGAAGAAAAATAATGCTGAGAAACAATTCTGGGAATAAGAAATGTGGTGTCACCATTATGGTCATCCCACTTAACAATTGTAAAAGAAAATATTACTTGGTCATTAAAAAGTTTATACAATAGATTTTTATTTCCAGCTCTCCTTAATCAATCTTTGCCTGGTGCTCATTTTGTGCAGCCACTGGTCATTTATTAATTGTTTGGAAGTCTAGAAATTTTTTTAAAATGCCTCATAGCTTTTTATTCCAATTTATCATACTATGATGAGAGTAGTTTCCCAGTCCACCAGATGCAACATGAGCGACAGCCATTTTTAAAATGTTTTAGTGAATTTAATGAAAAAACAGGGTTTGCTGAAAATTTAATTGCGAAGTCATTTTTAAAGATGTCAGAATAATTTAAAAACCAGCGTGTTCAGCATGAAATGATCTTCAAAACTACTATATTTTCTTTTCCCTATCATGCAAGAAGTCAGTCAAAGTCTTTCTCTTATACATTTTTAGGTAGGAAAGAGACTCACTAATATTTTATTTCTGGGTTGAGTACTCATAATACTATCAGCAGCATAAGTTTTAGTCTTGAGAATGAACACCTTTTCTTTCTTCAGATTTTCAAAAATGACCAAAAGCGCATTAATGCCAATTTTCATCGGTCAATATCTGAAAAGGGACTGAATGAAAACAAATAAAAATTGTACATAACTTTCTTTTTACTAAGAATATCTCACAAAAAAATTATGAATGAGACTTAACTACATTCCGAGTTATAGAGCTGTGAGTTTCAATAAAAACACTACCTTTTTATTACACTCGTGCTAGGCTAAATTAGCAACCATAGGCTTAAAATTATCCTAATTGACAAATTTAAATGATGCTTCAATCTATAAATTATTATTTCGAGTTTTAAAATGATTAACTTAGTCTATATTTAAATGCAATACTTGAGTTAATAATGCCCATTTATTTAAAAAATATGTAAGTACGTTAGTAACTCTTTGTCATATGTTCACTGGCACATCAGTTCTCATGTTGCAACAAGTTTAAATACTGTCCAGACTACACACCGGAATTATATATATATATACAAATGTCATCTCACACAAATAATGACTTTGTTGCCTGTATATACAAAGAAAAAGTTGAAGATAAAAATGTTTTGGTGCATTTCTTTCATCCTTCTGGACCAAAAACTGGCTTTTAACTGTCAAAAAATGATACTGCTTGGATACATCCAAACAAAATAGTATGTAAAGTGACTCCATTGGAACCCAATGACAATGGTGTCTGGAAATGACAATGGTGTCTGGAAGAACACAACAGATAAACTGCAATGAAATATCATTTTTGGTAAACTCCTTAATCAAAATTACAGCTGGCAAGTAGTTACAAGTAGAGTTAAACACACAAATATAGAAAAAAACATTATTTTGTGTACATTTAAGGCCAGTGTAATACATGAAACATATAACTATACATTTCAATTGGAGTTTTGTTAATGTCTACCCAACCATAGGGAATCCATGATAAAACTATCAGGTAAATAAAAGATGTTGAGCAACAGTGACTGGGTGGGTGATTTGAAATGGATTGACCATAATAGGCTATACTATTAACAATTTGAAATGAATAATCAATTAGGTAATAAGCTATTATTATTATGAAGTATTTAAAGTTCAGTATTGTGTTTATAAGGTGAGAAACTTATCTCATGAAATAGGAAAACAATAAAAACATATATTTATTGCGGAATAATTTATTTAATAATTTTGGGTCAAAAGTGTTTCAATTCATAATTTTGAATACCGCCAAAGGGTGGGTGCCAAAAGATTTTTAACCATAACAAGATTCACAAGATTTATCAAACAAGGGTACAAAATTCGTCAAGACAACAAATTAAAACTTATATGGAATCAGCCTGAATTTCAATTTAAAAAAATAAAAACACAATTTTAGTCAGGCAATTTTACAACACACAAAATACAATTAATATGTTTATAACATGGCATTGAAGTGATGAGTATCTAAACCCATTTAATACTCTATACATTAACATCGAGCATTCTTTAATAAGATTAATGCTTTATTTAAAAAAATTAATATTTAATTGAAACTGCAATATAATTAATTGATTTTTAAGAGTGTACATAAAAAAATTATAAAAAAGTACTTATAATACAAGTTACAGTTTTGACATTAAAGTTTTTTATTTTAAAGGCCACTTATGGAGACCCCTGACTAGAAAAGAAAAAAAAATTGAAATCAAACTAATATTAATTATACAATGATGTGTGTTTATTTGAATGGAATGTTTAATCGACTTCTTCAATGGTAGGTCCAGCAGCACCTCCAGCATTGGGAGGGGCACCGCCTGGGAAACCACCAGGCATACCACCTGGCATTCCTCCGGGCATACCTCCACTCTGGTACAATTTAGTAATAATTGGATTGCAAATGGCTTCTAATTCCTTCTGCTTGTGTTCGAATTCTTCTTTCTCAGCTAATTGGTTAGCATCCAGCCAGCGAATAACTTCATTACATTTTTCCAAAATAGTGGTCTTATCAGCATCAGAAATCTTATCTTTCAGTTTTTCATCCTCTACAGTGGCTTTCATGTTGAAACAATAAGACTCAAGAGTATTCTTAGCTTGGATGACAGCTTTCTGCTTATCATCTTCAGCCTTGTATTTCTCGGCATCATTAACCATCCTCTCGATATCTTCCTTGGAGAGACGTCCTTTATCATTAGTGATGGTAATTTTATTCTCTTTGCCGGTAGATTTTTCGATAGCTGTTACATTAAGAATACCGTTGGCATCGATATCGAAAGTAACCTCAATCTGTGGGACGCCTCGTGGAGCTGGTGGAATGCCAGTCAATTCGAATTTTCCAAGTAAATTATTATCCTTGGTCATAGCCCTTTCACCTTCATAAACTTGGATAAGTACTCCAGGTTGGTTATCGGAATAGGTGGTGAAAGTCTGAGTTTGCTTGGTGGGAATAGTGGTGTTTCTTTTGATGAGAGCTGTCATGACACCTCCTGCAGTTTCAATACCAAGTGACAATGGGGTGACATCCAGGAGAAGCAGGTCTTGAACTTCTTCGGACTTGTCACCGTGCAAAATGGCAGCTTGGACAGCAGCACCATAAGCTACAGCCTCGTCTGGGTTGATTGATTTGTTCAGTTCCTTGCCATTGAAGAAGTCTTGAAGCAGTTTTTGTACTTTTGGAATACGGGTAGAACCACCGACTAAAACAATATCATGAATTTGAGCTTTGTCCATCTTAGCATCTCTAAGAGATTTTTCTACTGGTTCCATAGTAGATCTAAATAAGTCTGCATTCAGTTCTTCAAATCGAGCCCTAGTAATTGAAGTGTAGAAATCAGTTCCCTCAAAGAGAGAGTCTATTTCAATACTGGCTTGAGTAGATGAGGAAAGAGTTCTCTTCGCCCTTTCACAGGCAGTTCTTAACCTCCTCAGAGCCCTCTTATTTTGGGTGAGGTCTTTCTTATATTTCCGCTTGAATTCTTGAACGAAATGATTGACCATCCTATTATCGAAATCTTCACCTCCTAAATGAGTGTCTCCTGCGGTTGATTTGACTTCAAATATACCATCCTCAATAGTCAAAATGGAAACATCAAAGGTGCCACCACCAAGATCGAAAATAAGAACATTCCTTTCTCCTGAGCCCTGAAAAAACAATAATGGAAAAAATGAGAAACTTAAACAGGTTTTATGCATAGCCTATTAATTCCATCAAATATATTTCAGAAAATAAATTGTAATCATAAATTCAGAAGGAGTCCTATGGTCACATTTAGTTTCATCATGAATAACTATAAATATACAGCAATAGAATTAAAAATCAAGAGGAAAAAACTAAGCACATTAACATAAATGGCCTTAATCAATGAAAACTGCATATAACTAAACAGTTTTCATTGGTTAAGACCATTTTATGTTTTTGTATATATTTATTGGTAGAGGCCATTTTATGTTTTTGGTATATATTTACTTCTAAAAATTGTATAGCATTTATTACAAGTTTCAGTTAAAAAAAAAAACAATGGGAAATAATTTTTAAGATAAATGAATACCTTCTTATCTAGACCATAAGCAATGGCAGCAGCTGTGGGCTCATTAATGATACGGAGAACGTTCAATCCAGAAATGGTTCCGGCATCTTTGGTGGCTTGTCTCTGGGAATCATTAAAGTATGCAGGTACTGTGACTACAGCATTTGTTACAGTCTTTCCTAGGTAAGCTTCAGCGGTTTCCTTCATCTTGTTAAGAACCATAGATGAAATCTAAAAAATTAAAAATTCTTGATTTAATAAAAGTTATTAAAATATTTAACAGAGAAAAAATAGATTAAAATTACACAACAATTATGTTTAAAACCTCTTTCTAAACTTTACACCCTGAATTTTGTTCTATGTGAACAAAGAAATTAGATTAATTTACCACTAATAAACTCTTGATAAATAACAAGGCTCAGGTTGATTCAGCATAATTTTTGTGATCAGTCATGGTTCAACTTCCTGAGCTTCTCACGTTCCTTACCGATTGCCATGATTACCAATAACCGACTAATACAGGGAAACTTGGGTCAGTAGTGGTATATTTATAAAATTTGGAAGCAACCTATGGCTCAAGTAATAAGGAAAAATAACTAAATGAAATGAGAACCATTAACAGTTCTAAATTTTTAATATTTCATGGATAAATTGAAAAAAAAAAATTTTGAGAATTATTAATTCTTAGATGGCTAAACTAAATGCAACTTATATTAAAACAATTCATGGTCTTTTGTTTAATTTATTTGTAAGGCCGACTGTACCTGATCTAATAGCAAAACTTGATGTGACCTGCCCTAAAAATAAAGCTGCCATCCTACCTACCCTTCCTTAAAACATCATATCATGCTCCAGGTAAATGTTCAAATCTTATTTCCAGATTTAAATTTTATAATTACTAATATTGAGAAGAAAATAAAATATACCCTCTATAATCAACAAAAAATTATCAACTTGGGCTCAGTCGATTCCTAAGATCATAAAATTTTCAGAAGTGTCCTATGGTCTTGGTTATGGAATTTCATCATAGCCCAGGTAATAAGCAAATTCAATAAACTTAACAGGTCAAATAAATTTGTATTATTAAAAATAATTAATCTGATCAATAGACTATTCTAGAGAAATGGCATGTAAGTTTTTTAACCAATATTGTATACAGCAGAACATTCTCTAATTCGCTCTGTAAATGTAAAAAAACAAGCTCTGTCAATGTAACAAAAAACACAGCTACAAAATGTATCACAGAATTGGTCTCAAAACCATTCTTGAGCTTAACTGGCAGCATCTTTTAGTCTGTTAAATCAAGTTTGTTAAAAAAATTGAATAAAAAAAAATATAAAAAGATATTTGATAAGAGGTTTAACTTGGTCATAAAATTTTTGTGAAGCAACACTTATATATATATATATTAATAAATATTGAATAAGTAGAGCCAAAAACTCAAAAAGAAACACTAATATTTATTATAGTGCAATTGGAAAAACCCCAATGCAAAGCCTTATGTTTTAAAATTCTCCAGTAAAACATACACTTATTCAATACATATTCAAGCATTATCAAGACACAAAAAAAAAATTTACACAAAATAAACTGCAGTTGTATGTTGAGCGTCTTGGTGGTGGGGTGCTGTCTCAGGTTTGGAGCCTGTTTGGACTCCGAGTTAGTAACAGATACAGTTTTTCATTCAGCTTAGAGTTTAGTAACAGTTTCAATTGTTCATTCATTTAATTTTTTTCAAAAAAATAAGTTCTCATGAGCTTTTGTATGGAAATGATTGTGTAAATATGGGTAATGTAGTAGGATTATGGTAATCATTTCATCAAGAATTTAAAGTTTCAGCTTACATTTTAAAATATAGTTGATATGAGTTAGTTGAAACGTTTATTTCTAGATGAAATTATATTTCTCATAATTACATTTTTTTTTTAATATTAAAGGCTCATGAAAATTTTTATTTTTAGAAAGTAATAAATGGGAAATGAAGGAAAAGTTACAACTTCTGACTCAATTATAAGTGATGACCCTCGGAATAACCCAAAAATTATAAAAATGATAATGCAAATTGATTTAAACAAGGATTGTACAGAGCATTAATTCAAAGCCCAAGAGAAAGTTAAGCGAAGCACTAAAGCATTTCTTTAAGTAAAGGATGTAGATGAGCCTGGAGGCCTCAATAAGCATTAAACTCATTGAGGTACTATGAACTATCCAATTTAATATAGGCAATTAATTTAGAAGGCTGCTTATGTAGGAAGCAAACTTAATAAAAAATGTATTGCCAGGCAAATTTTTATTTAAAAAAAAAAAAAAAAAAAGTAAAATGTTTAAAAGCTTGAAAAAATGTCACAATTTTAATGGGAATAGAGTTTATTAAGAGTTAAAGAGGTATTAAAATTACTGGCTAACTACATTTCACATATTAAATAAAACATCAAAACCTGAAATATCTGTTGAAAATACAAAAAGATACATACCTCCTCTGGGAAGAATGTCTTGTTTTCTCCTTTGTATTGAACTTGAATTTTTGGTTTTCCTCCATCGCTAACAACCTCAAATGGCCAATGTTTCATGTCAGACTGTACAGTGTGGTCTTCAAACCTCCTACCAATTAACCGTTTGGCATCTATAAAATAAATACATATAAATATATATGATTTACTGACAAAAAATAAAATTCAAAGTGATAATTCCCAAGTTTATTCATGAAAGTAATAAGGCAAATGAATAGTGATCATAGAATCAACTTACCAAAAATTGTGTTATTGGGATTCATGGCCACTTGATTTTTCGCAGCATCTCCAATGAGACGCTCTGTATCTGTAAAGGCAACATAACTGGGTGTTGTCCTGTTTCCTTGATCATTGGCAATAATTTCTACCTTGCCATGTTGGAAAACTCCAACACATGAATAAGTGGTTCCTAAATCAATACCTACTGCTGGGGCTTTAGCCATTTCGTTGTTTTATAAATCTAAAAAAAAATCAGAAAAATTAAAATCTTGCTGCAGGTTATTAACAACTACATATTAAGTTATTTGATCCACAAAACCATCATTAGTATTACTAAGAGGAACCGAAAGGAAGAAATATCTACAGTTTAGTGCAAGTCATCACCATGCTGACCTTGAAGTACCTAATTATTTAGGTATTACGTTTTTCAATAACCCATTTAAACATTTAATTTCTATAAACAAGAAAACTGATTGATTCCATCAAGAAATAATTAAACAAAGACAGAATAAATTTCACTATCTTTATATTAGATGGAACAACTTCAAGGTCACTTGGTTAATGGAGTAAATGGATCAATAATCCCAAGAACCTGATTAAAAATATGGAATAATTAAAGCTCAAAAAATAACCAGTTAAAACAATATTACTATAATGGAATACATAGAACATTAAAAAGACGCCATTATGAAAACTGAACAATGTGCGCTTAACCTTCAAACGTTTGTGAAACGATCGTTTACGAATATTCACTATACAAAAGCTATACTTTAAATTATTTAACAATCCATAAACAAATGGAAAAACATCGTTACTAAGAAAAATCTGAAGTAGTGATATGTATGGAGCACATGGTAACATAAATCATTATTTTAATTTACTGAAGATATATTCATAACTAATGAGTACTAACTATAAACGCAACTAAAATAAACAGTAAAGCCGGAAAAAATATTACCTTAAATTACAGTAAAAAAATTGAGAAAATTGTACGCAATGTTCGTCTTGTTCGAAATCTTGTCTCAAAGTGAAGAGAGTGCGGAACCCCTTCTAGTTTTGTGCCAAGGGAATCGTTCCAGACTGTTCTAGAACTATTCGACCAATCAGGTTGAAGATGACATTAGCTGTAATGAAACGGCAGCGCTCATTGGCCGTACAACTGCGTCACTGTAAATAAAATCGATTTTAGAGGCACTATAGCAATGGCGAATCTGATTGCTTTAAAACTAAATATAATATTTAAAAAGTTACAATGCATGAGAGCGGAATCCGTTTTTCAATTATAAAGTGCATATGTTTATTTTAAAATTTAAAACACCTGTTAAAGAAGAGGTTTCATTTGATTATGCCATTTAGATTCATAACGCACTTTGCTTTGTTTCAAATTTCTTACTTTTATAATTACCAAAAAAAATAAAAATTTCTACGTATTAAAAACTAAACCTTGATAATACAGTTAATACTAGTTATCCCTTTTTAACTTAGATTAATATATTTATTATAAAATGGTTGAGAGAAATAAACTCTGTTTCAAGGTTATGTCTTGTTTCTCATTAGCATGTACACATAGCTCGATATACTCTATTGTATTTCAGTAATATTTTTAAGGAGTAATACAATATAAACTAACACTACAAAATGTTCTATTGGCGTCAAATTAAGTTCTAAAATATAAAGAGTAAACATTTGTGAATAATTTTTTCTATTATTATTTCTTAAATGTTGTTTTATTTCTATAACAATAGACCTTTTATCATACCAAGTAGCCTAAAAAAAAGTTTTTTAGAGAATGAGTGACAAACGAAAAACCGTTGGAAGCTTGGGGGTAGCTTGCTTCACATGGGACAATAGCTAGTTAACGGTTATTTTACTAACCACGTGCTTCTTGGCAACAACGTGGTGTAGTATGCTACCAAAACTTTTTAACAACCAGCTCAAACTTATGCCTTTAATTTGTATCAACTTATTTTATTTTAATTTCAATAAAATTACTAATGTACCTATGAGAATCATTCATGTTTTGTCTCGGTATATACTTTTAACCTAATCATCTTTATAAGGGTAATAATTACAGTTTCAATTCTAAGTTTATAAAGAAGAATTATTTGTAGGGATAATGCTTATTTCCTATGGTAATTTTAGTTTTGATTAATTAATGTAACATGGTGAAATATTAACAAGCATATCTGCTCTGATGGTAGAAACAAAAAAATACCATAATATAATAAGTCTGCCTTTAACAATAGCAGTAGTTGGACAGTTGCAAAGTATTGCTTAAATTGTGTGGAATAATATAACTCAGTCAGTAAATTATGAAAATAATGACCTGTTGGATATAACTTATTTTAACATCTTTAGTTTCTAATATCAATTCTACAAGAGATATTTTAATATTATATTATATTAAATAATATAATTTAATATTATATTATACAATGCAAGTAGGGCAATGTCATTTTCATGGCCAGAAGTACAATTTTTTAATTACATGTGATGCCATTAACATTCCAAGTATTTGTTATGCAAATTTACATGAATGGTGTAATGTTTTTATTTATTGATTACTTTGTTTTGTTTAATTAAATGTTATGGGAATTTTAAATTTGTAGGGATAATGCTTATTTCCTATGGTAATTTTAGTTTTGATTAATTAATGTAACATGGTGAAATATTAACAAGCATCATTATCTGCTCTGATGGTAGAAACAAAAAAATACCTGAATCAGTTTTAATTAAAGTTTATAAATAAACACAAATGACTTTGTTTATAAATTTATTTTGTCCAATTCCAATATTTTAATCATTTAAAACTATAGGTAATCTAAGGGTCAATCCATATGAAGTGATCCAAAAAAAAATAAGTTGGTTGCTTGAATGTTTTAAAAAAGATTAACATTTTTATATGTTTTTACCAAACATTACAGAAGTTCAAAACAGTAAAAAAAATTTTTTTTATCTCACATCGTTTATCGACGTTTTTTGGCTTTGAAAGCATTAGCGATAAATTGATTATCTCAGGCTGGGTTAGTGCTACAACATTGCAAATTGTACCATTTTTTTTTCAGAATTTTCTGCTCTACAACATTGGTTCCTACACATTAAACCATATATTCATTATTTACACCTCAAAATATTCTTCAAAGTATAGTGATTAGAATTCAGAAATTCCAATTTTTAAGACTACAAAAAACCATGAAGGAATGATTTATCAGAGTTACAATTTTTTTTGTAGCTAGATAACATAAAGTACTTACTGAGAATTGAGTTTGAGCTTCAGCAATGTTGTCCTTATTTTTTTATGAATTTTTAAAATTTCATTTTTTTGAAATTTTTGGAATTTTGAGGTTCAATATCTTTGGTGGGACTGGATGAAAAGTCCCCGTTTTTGCACATTATGTAGACCTATGTGATGCCAAAGTGGGGTAAAAATTTTAACTTTGATATCTTACTATTAAGCAAGTTATGAATTTTTATAATTAAGGAAAAATGGCGCGAATTATACTGAAATGTTTGGTACAATAGGTGATCTAGAATGTGTTTTTACCCATTATAATGTTGGTTTCTTTAGTTTTAAAATGTATAATGTACATTTTAAAAACACCTCCACTATTAACATGCCCTATATATATATATTTATATATAAACCTGAGAAATAAAAGCAATAATTAAAAGTACATGTAGATTCAGTACTAAAATTTTATCATTTAATAATCAATTAGTTTTAATTAACTAAAACATTATTTTTATAACATATTCTTGGCCTATTTCACAAGCTCTATATGTATACAGTAACAGCTGTGGACATGAGTCCAAGCAACAAGACAGGTCTGAACAGGCGCTTGGCAGACAGGGCTGTACAGGCGCTTGACAAACAGGTCTGTTCAGGCGCTTGGCAGACAAGTCAGTACTGGAGTTGTAGCTGGGCCACTCCCACTACTGCACTGAAAGCTCTGGCTCAGTGTGTCCACAGACTTGTAGTAGTGAGGATGGTGAATTGTAGATACATTTACTTTATTTAGTGTCTTTTATCAAGTTATTATAGCAAGTGCGGTACATGTGAAAATTAATTTTTATTTTATTTAAGACTAGTTTAGTGTTTGTTTTTGTAATGGATGAACAGTGTTCTATTGGCCAGACAATAAGTGAAGTATGCCACAAAACTTTTTATGGATCAGTTTGTAAAAACTTAAAACATTTAAATGACTTTGAAGGAGATGGACAAAAGTTATTCAAACTTAGAGTAAGTTCTTCAGTTTCAACAATCTGTGAGTACCATGAAAAAAAATACATCCTTAAGTACAACCATATCTTTGGGAAACATTGCTCTGACCCATTGAAAGTTCATAAAAAACCTATTGCCAAGGGTTTAAGAGAAATTAAACTTGACCATTTGTCCTTGTTAAGTAGCAGTGATTCTCAAATAAGACAGAATGTAATTCCTGGTAAATCCCTATGCTCTAATTGCTACTCAAAATTGTTTGTTACTACTACGGAATCACACACATGTACAAATCCTGCTCATGAGCTTTAGGTTCCAATTGAAGAAGTAATACAGAAATTAGATTCAGCCTGTAGCAATTTAGAAGTGTCTCCTGCTTCTAAAATTAGAAAATTGAGTAGTGGAAAAAGGCAAGCAGCCATTGAGGGAAAAGTGAAAAAAATATCAGAAAGACTTAGAAGAAACTTAGAATTTTACTTTGCTACTAATGAAGATAGTAGTACATCTTCAGAAAAAGGACAGGCAGAAACGTCAAGCACAGAATATTGTGATTTGATTGAAAAACTTAAATACAAATGTTCAACAGCTTCAAGAGAGGAAAAAGTAAAAATAATAAGCTTACTCCCAGAGTCATGGTCAAGAGAAAAAATAGTAAAAGAGTTCAACGTTTCCGAGCGTTTGGTTAGGCTAACCCGAAATTTGGTTAGAGAACAGGGTATCTTACCTGTACTAGGAAAAAAGAAATACTAAAGAAAGAAGAAAGAAAGAAATACTTACTGATACTAAATGCATAGTTCTGGCTGAGTTTGCAGAAAATTTTACATTTATGGTCCAAGATGAAATACAAGGCTACCACTGGGTGAATGATCAAGCAACTGTGCATCCATTTGTGTTGTATTTCAAAAATGAAGACGATAAACTTTGCAGCCGCTCACTTTGCATCCTCAGTGACTACTTAGAGCACAACACTGCAGTTGTTCATGCATTCCAAAAACTTGTAACAGGATAAATTAAAGAAACAATGCCAAAAGTTGAGAAGATCATGTACTTTTCAGATGGAAGTGGAAGTTAATGCAAGAATAGAAAAAATTTCTCAAACCTTTGTAACCACAAAACAGATTTTGATTTAGAAGCTGAATGGCATTTTTTTGCCTCTTGTCATGGCAAAAATGCATGTGGTGGAGTAGGTGGCACTACAAAGCGTGAAGTAAGCAAAGCTAGTCTACAAAGAACAATTACAAACAAATTCTTACAGTAGAGGATATGTACACTTTTTGCAAAGACAACATTAAAGGTATTACCTATTTTCTCATTAAGAAAGAAGAAATTATTGAACATATTGAAACATTCAAAAGTAGATTTGAAAACTCTGTACCAGTAAAAGGAACAAGGCAGTTTCATAAGTTCCATGGGATCACAGAAAACTTAATTCGGTGCTACACAACATCAGAAACCAACATTTTTGAAGATCACTGTGTTAATAAAATTACATCTTTGACATTGAATGTGAGGGACATAGTAGCTTGTGTGTACGATAATCAATGGTGGCTTGCAGAAGTTGAAAGTATAAGTTTAGAAAATGCAGATGTATTTGTGCACTTTTATCACCCTGCTGGACCGAGAACATCATTCAATGACCGAGTTTGGATATCTTTGAAGAATGTGCTCAGAAAACTCTGTTCTAGAGCTTACTACTGCAACAGGAAGATCTTATTCCATTCCCCAAAATCTTTCTGAAGAAATAAGTGTGCTTCTTACTAATCACTTGGATTAAGAAATAAAAAACGTGAAGCAAAATGTCCTGTAAATACACTTGTATATGTGACAATTGTAGATTTTACAAAACAAATATTAAATAAAAAACCTGCAAAGTTTACAATATAGTATGTTTAAAAATGTTTCAAATGCCTTAATAACTCAAAGCCTATTAAACTTTAACAATGACACATTTGATTAAGTTTAACGCAGAAATTAAATCAATTTGTAGCAAAAGTGAACATTTTTTAATTTTCAAAAAAATTTTATTTTTATATAGGACATGTCAATAGTGTGGGTGATTTGTAAAATTGCCAATATGCCCTTTTAAATAAAAAAAAACAACAACATTTTAATGGGTAAAAACACATTCTAGATCACCTATTGTACCAAACATTTCAGTATAATTCGCACCATTTTTCCTTAAATATAAAAATTCATAACTTGCTTAATAGTAAGATATCAAAGTTAAAATTTTTACCCCACTTTGGCATCACATAGGTCTACATAATATGCAAAAATGGGGACTTTTCAACCAGTCCCACCAAAGATATTGAACCTCAAAAATTTCAAAAAAATGAAATTTTAAAAATTCATAAAGAAATAAGGACAACATTGCTGAAGCTCAAACTCAATTCTCAGTAAGTACTTTATGTTATCTAGCTATAAAAAAAATTGTAACTCTGATAAATCATTCCTTCATGGTTTTTTGTAGTCTTAAAAATTGGAATTTCTGAATTCTAATCACTATACTTTGAAGAATATTTTGAGGTGTAAATAATGAATATATGGTTTAATGTGTAGGAGCAATGTTGTAGTGCAGAAAATTCTGAAAAAAATGGTACAATTTGCAATGTTGTAGCACTAACCCAGCCTGAGATAATCAATTTATCGCTAATGCTTTCAAAGCTAAAAAACGTCGCGCGCTCCAGAACAAAAATGGCCGCCACACATAAACGATGTGAGATAAACATTTTTTTTTTACTGTTTTGAACTTCTGTTATGTTTGGTAAAAACATATTTCAAATATCAATCTTTTTTAAAACATTCAAGCAACTATCATTGGACCACTTCATATGGATTGACCCCTAAGAAATCAATTACCATTTTGTAACTTGCTTAACTTTCATTGTTATATGTGTATTGTATACAGTACATTTATTTATGTATAATATATTTTTTAAATTATTAAACCTATTAATATGTATATAAACCTTGTATCTAGAATATGAGAGGCTTATTCTAGCCTATGTGGTTTATTTCTAATCTTCAGATAATAAACCAAAGCCATTGGCATTGGTGAGTTTTAGGATACTTTCATTCAAGTTATTTAAAAAAATATTTGATAGTTTACTCTTATTTTAAAATTTTTTTTTATTGATCTGTACCTTTAACATTTATACCTCTAGTGAGCAAAAGTCCAGGTATAACATTTTCAACTTTGGCTTAAAAAAAAAAATTTAACTTGCCTGATTTTCAGAAAAGCAAGGCAAAACTTGTTTTTTAACATTGACCAGAGAGCTTATTCAACGCTCAAGTCCTTCAATTTGACATTTTCTCTTATTTTGAAGTTATACTTGGTGCAAAATCAATTTTATACAATTAAACTTGGCAAATGATAGTAAAAAGAAATTCTTAATATCTCAAGTAATTGCATTGCTACTGTAATTCAAGTAATTTTGCCAGATTATTATTTTTTTAATAACAATGAATAAATAAATGAGATTAAGCAATGAATATTTATGAGCATTTACACTGATTTAGGACAGGAGGAAATGATGTTTAAGTAGATAGGGAGCAATTCTATGTGTATCTAGAGAGAGAAGTCATAAGAGGTCAAAACCAAAACAGAGCCATTATTATAATGGGTGACTTAAACGCAAGTACTGGAAGAGACCATACTGGAAGTTATGGAACTACATGGAGGGGAGCATACCCAGGAATAGAAATGGTCAGAGGCTCATAGAACTTGGCATAAATTATTATCTTCTAATCATAAACTCCATGTTTCCACATAAACTAGTTCATAAGATCACATTTTCTGCTGAGGAAAGAAATGTAAATAGCATAATAGATTTTTTTATATACAGCAGAAACATCAGAAGATATTTTAAAAATGTAAAAGTCATATGGGGGCGGAAATAGGGTCAGACCATTATCTCTTGATTGGAGACACTCAAATCCTCTAACCTAACAAAATGATAGAGAAGAAATATAAGAAAATAGATATTTCAAAGTTGCATAGACCAGAAAAGAAAATAGAGTATGCCAAACTCCTGACTCAGAAACTCCAGAATTGCACAACGGATAGAAATGTGGACAGCATATGGACAGAAATGAAATAAGCTATCCTGGAGACAGTGGAAACTATATGTGGAACAGCAGCGATCTCCGCTAAAGCAAAAAGAATAAAGTGGTGGAGAGAGAGAGTTGAAGCTGCAATAGCAAGGAAAAAGCAGGCTTAGAAAGCATACTGCAAGACCAAAAGTGCTGCAGACAGGGAGCTCCTTGTCAGGAGAAGGAATGTAAGATTCAAAAGAATACTTACATTAATCAATCTTAGAGTGCGAAGCTGAGCTGGATGGAAAGGGAATGATACTCAATGCAAGTAAGAGCAAGGTAATGTGTATAGGGTGAAATGAAGAAAAGGTGGAGATCCGGTGCTGAGTAGAAACCTAAGAGAAGACTGAGGAATATACCTACCTAGGTACAGTCATCAGCAGGAATGGAAAGATTGATGGGGAGGTTTCCAACCTTATCAGAAAGACAAATAATCTCAACTGCCAACTATGCAAAACCATTGCTGGAAAGAGGGAAGTGGACAAAATGTTAAGCTGCACATTTTCAAGGCTATATACCTACATACTCTTCCCTAAAGAAGCAAAATCTGGGTCCCACTGGACAAGCACTGGAGGCGAGTAACAGCTGCAGAGATGAGATACCTGAGGAGAGTGGCTGGCCGAACCAGAAGAGATCTGGTCAGAAATCAGCGAATACGAGAGGACCTGGGAGTTTCAGCTGTAAAAGAAGCGGTTGAAAAGAGGCAGCTGAAATGGTTTGGCCACCGTTGTGGAATGGAGGAAGATTGGGATCCAAGGAAGTTCTTCGAAGCTAGGCCAACTGGAAGATATTCCCGGGGCAGACCTAGGCTAACATGGACGGACCACATCTTCATGCAGGGACAGCAAAGAAGACATAGGTTGAATGTCATGAAGGCGCTGGCCAGGGACCGGGATGCGTGGCTGGCATGGACTGAGGCACCTCTACATTGAAAGGAGGAAGAAGAAGGAAATGATGTTTGCAGAGATAGAAGATGGGGAAAAAATGATATTTAAGTGTTAAGGGAGCATTGTGGACCAGGGTGGAATTAAACATAAGAATGCACTTGCGGTGTCAATCAGAAGTTTTAAATAGGCGTCATGTAAAGGCTAATGTAATATGTAATGTAAAGGCCATATGTTTTAGAAACACTACTTTTTTTTACAACATTAATTTTATATATTGAAATAGACAAGTGACATATCAATAGTACACAGCGTAATTATTGTCATCAACATAGTATTGAATCTCTGCATCTTCATAAATTTCGTAATTTTCAGGAACTCCTTGGTCATGATAGCCGTAACTTTCATATTGTTCTGTGTTAAATAATGGATCGTCTTCACTACATAAACTTTCCTCATAGATTGATTGTTCATAGGTGTAAGGAACATTACTGTCATGAACCGATTGATA